>OU860788.1:8428262-10864523 GCA_917862395.2 Heliconius sara | reverse complement strand
CCAAACACCGACTCAGGAGCCAACACCAGTCTGTCCTTCCTTTAGTCCAGCATAAGTTCTTCTGTCCTCCAGCCAAACCTCTTGTTGTGAATGTGTATGTGGAATTTTAAAGCAGTAGGTCAAAAATTCTAGCGTAGATTTAAATTTGGAAAGAAACTAAAAATTTAAGTTTAAAATAAAGTCGAATAGTTCAAAAATTTACTGAAATTTAGATAGAGCAGTCATTACTTTAGTTTAAAGTTTAGTTTAAAGTGAAAATATAAATAAATTTTTTAACCAAACATAGTCGTATAGTTTTAAGAAATTCGTAAATTTAGTTAGATATTCCCAGAGTTCCAACATGGCCTAGCGCCTCCTCAAAATTTTTTTAAGAAGTGTAAAAAAGTAAAAACAGATGTATAAAGTCTCTGATTACGTCAGAGGGACGGGACGTAAAGCGCAAAGCTTTACAATTTAAAAAAAAAAAAAAAAAAACCTAACCTAACCTAACCTAACCTAACCCCGAACCTAACCCGAACCTAACCCGAACCTAACCCGAACCTAACCCGAACCTAACCCGAACCTAACCCGAACTTTAGTTTTTTTTTTTTTTTTTTTGTAAAAAAAAAAAAAAAAAATCACTAATAATATAAAATATAAAGTCAGGAAGTATTTTAGTCCTTCTTTGGCTATCCTAATTTGCTTGAATTTTTTGAACGAATGCCGACTCATTATGTTATTGTCATTTATAAGTAATTTATTAGTAATTTTATACTATCAAATACTATTTTACTATTATTTTCTTTTTACTGTTCTTAAATATATTTAGTTACTAACCTACGCTGAATAAAATATCTTAATTAATTATTTTTATTTATTTAAATTTTATATTTTATTTCCAGAAATTCTCAGTTAATCTTTGTTACAAGTATCAACGGCTGGCAGGTTGGGACATTTTCAGATATTTTAATAAACATACAAATATTAGAGTATCTGAGGTACTTTAAGGAGACTACTGAATAAAGGTACCTTTTTTTTGGTTCTTTTTACCTGAAATGGAGAAACATTAAATAAACAAAGAAACATTAAATATATAAAATATTTTAAAGGATATAATGTCTTAATTATTTCACAAGTCTATTAGAAGACAATATTCAAGAATGTCTGACATCCCCTTGTATTATAATATTGAGAAAAAAAAAAAAAAAAAAAAAAAAAAAAAAAAAAAAAAAAAAAAAAAAAAAAACTATACATCTTAATACATACAACGGGGTATATACTTTTTTATGTACTGTATGATGACATTAGAATTTTAAAAAATCTAAATAAATTAATTAAAAACCTATTTAGAAATGTATAAATGTATTTATTAGAATAAAATTAATGTGTTTTCAGGTTCCTCGTTGTAAATAAGTGTCACAATAAGATAATTACAAAACAACCTCAATAAAAAGAAAAATGAAAATAGCAGAGAAAAACTTGAATTTGGTATTTTTTTTAGCTATTCATTATTTTAATTACTGATTGGATGTTAATATTGTATTTATATAATATACTTAATTATTGAATTTAAATGTTTGTACTTTTGCATTTTAAAGAAAGAATCAAAATTTAAATTTAATTATGATTTATTGAATAATGATTATCAATATTGTTACATAATTGTCAATCTTAAATAATGTTTTATGATTTCATTTTATATTTTTGTAAAACTCTTTAATTAAGTTTTCAGTTTCAGTACAGAAAAAATCTGAAACTAAAAATGTTCCTATTCTCCGGCTCGCTTTAATTTGCCCACAAATAATATCATTGTCCATATTGTATACTTTTTGAAATATTGTTTTCATATTTTATATCTGGAAATAAACATTCAAACTATCGGTCTTTTATTTACCTACAACAACAATAACATGTCAAACAACTAGCGACATTTGTAGAACTCTTTAGTCCTTGGAAATTGTCTCTATTGAGATAGTTTATATAAGGATTAAATAAATAGTCTATACTAGTGAGGAGCTACGCACAATTTGGTAGCACATGTAATATGTATATGACATGCATATGATATTTTCTAAACAAGCGCTTGTAATATCTCTGGCCATAAACGGTTTTGTTAAGTGTTAAACAGCACTAGCAAGACCATATGGAATATTTCTAACTATATTATCTTACACTTACTTTAGTACATTAAAAGAGTATGTTATTATCAATTTAATTCTACATAATAGTATTGGCACTTTATATATTTTATAAGTTTAACATATAAAAAGTACTGTTAAATATCACTAGCAACACTGTATAGAATTATTCAATTTTCTGTTGTGTAACTTTTATTTAAAGACCTATAAACAATATGTTATTCTCATTTCAATTATAGCTAATAATAAATCACACATTGATTTATATAATATTGATTATATATGGATAAATACATTATGTAAAAGAGTAATTGTTAGAGTTTCTTGCCGGTTCTTCTCAGCAGAACTGCCTTCCGAACCGGTGGTAGCTTCTTTTTTGTTTATATGTTCATTCGACGATTCAAAAGTGCTCATAAAAGATTATTTGAATAAATAATATTTAGAATACTTTAATGACTGTATAAATATAACATATAAAAATTGCTCATTTGACAGTATGTCCAAATATTTATAAATAGACAGTTTCGTTGGCCATGATCAGTCGAATAAACTAAACAGAATGCGACGCTGTTCGTTTTATTATTCCCATATTCAAACCACTACTGGAACACATATAATCACTAGCGACACTGTATAGCATTATTATCTCCTAACTTTTATTTTCAGACCTCTAAAAATATATTATTTTCAATTCATTTATAGCTATTGATTAATGACACATTGATTTCTGAATAATAAATGAATAAAAAGATTTACTTTAATTACAGTTGGTAGTTTTTCAAAAGGTATAAGAATTAAAAATTGCCTAAAATATGCTTTCTTCTCAAGTGATGTAATAACTATTGGTATCTATTCACCCAAAAAATCACTATAAATATTAAATATGCTGAATGATACAGACTTTTTTTGTCAGGACCTCTTTAAATAACACCACTGTTTAACTACTCTATTAAAGCCTATTACAATAATTTAAAAAACCCAAAAATAAAAAAGTTACTTTTTCAAACAAAATAAATAGTAAAATTATCGTTGTAAAAATACAATTTGTAAAGAACGACGCATGCACACATAAACTTATCAAAGGGAAACCGCCGCATACGCCTCATTCCGAAATCGAGTCGTAGGTATTGGCGGCAAAGTTCAAAGTTCTAAAGATTATAGAAGTATTTTTGTAGTAGTGTATGTTCACACTATTGGTACCTACGTAAACGCGTCATACGAAATATAGATATGAATAAACATCGTAAAATGAAAAAAAAACCTACGTCTACACTGTTGAAGTATCTTGCTTAAATTATTTCTTCTCCGTAAAAGGAGCGCTGACGCTCCTCTTCTCTTCTTTGTTAAATTTAATTTATTTGGGCGTCGCGGCACAGGGGTACAAAGTTGTGACTGTAACGAGTGTTGTGGGTCCGATCCCCACATGGAGGATTTAATTATAATTTAATAATATTTTCATTTCACACATCAGTCACACATTATACGCAATATCTTAACACTAAGTTGCCCTGCTAAGGGCGGGATAAAGCGTGGATTTGGTTTTAACTTTGTGTAAACCGATTAAAATAAAATCCAGTCCACTTGAGGCCAGTTGTGGAGCAGCGGCACGAAGTGTGACTGTAAAACCGACTGGTTGTGGGTTCGATCCCTACTCGAGGAGATGAAATATTGACCTTAATTTATATTCACATTTCTTCGCTTTGGTGGTTAAGCACGGCGTTGAGTTCTGCCTTGACTCAACACGCAATGCCTCCAGAATTCGGCAGATAGTGGGGAACGGAGTGTCTGAGCACTAGGTTTCTCTGCCTAACCTGCTGTGTTCGGGATACATCGTGAAGCTGATTAAAATAAAACTAATACTACATATTTAAGAGCAGTTCGCCCAAATACAAACAAAAAAGTATTTAAATGGGTTAGTCCGTTTCTGGGATTGTCATGAAGAAACGCACAGACAAACAGACAAACTGATCAAGTTCTATTACATTGTTAATTGTAATATCTTCCATGTACAGACACCGATGGGTTAGGATTTTATTGTAAGTGTCGATAAGTTGTGTTTTTATTTCCAACATTCAATTGAAGATCCTTATGGTAGGTACGAAAATGCGACCTAAAGTTTTAATAACTTTCTAACAATCTTAATTGCGTTGCAAACATACATTATAGGTATATCAAATCATGAACATAATACAGTGTGTTAAGTAAATAATTTTGGGATTTAAGCGGGCGAAGCCGCGAGCGGGTCGCTAGTATAATATATATATTTCCATATCTTTCACTCTAATGTCGAGGCAAAGCGCGGCGGAGAGTACCGCCACTAAACACGCATTGCTTCCAGAATTCGACGGTAAATGGGAAATGAAGTCTTAACTTTAGGTGTGTTTCTAAATATGTAATTTTTCTATTTACCCTTGTCTCACTAATACTTTTTAGCCTCTTTGAGGCTTAAAAGTGAAATCTCATATTTATGGGATTTCACTTTATATACCCTATTAATTTTGATTCCCTTTATCGTGGAAATACGCGGTTTCTTCGGTATATATAACTTATATAATAAATATAAACTAAACTTTAAAACATAAAAGTAATAATTATAATATGTTTAAAATGGTATATTATTAACACAAAATAAACTGGTAGTTACAAATAAAAACATTATTATTTAAATAGTCCATTTATTATGCAAGTAAACTCTGCACTGCCATGTTCAGGGCCCCCTCGTAGGAGCTGTTCCCTCCTATGAAGCCGGTGCTGTGACAAAACACGCAGTCTTCGATCCCCGACACCTTACTTAGCTGTTCATCACGGAGACCAAACCACTCATTTTTTAGAGGAGTCCTTTAGAAAGAAGAAATTAATTGATTTAATGTTTCAGCTTTGCATTGTATCCTGTATACAGTAGGCACTGTATGATAAGCAGGTGGAAAATATTAAGAACATCTTACCCAATCTTCAAGATATTGCATGTTGAGAGACAGAGCTCAACGCTGCACTATCTTGTGAACAGGGTGAGGAAATGAAAATAATTCATTTGAAAGAGTGGGAATTGATCACTCAACAGTTGCCTTTATTTAATCATTGCACTGTCGCACCACAACAGCCATTCATGTTCTATATTTATATGTTATATACATTTAACATGTGGAAAGTATTTATATTATTTAACTTAAAAAAGTAAAGCTGTTATGTTCTAATAATAATTGATTGCAGTATTATAGTGGGAACATGCCACTGCTCATTTTATTATACTCAAGCTCTTACTGGACTAAAGTAACTACAGTAACTAACTAATGTAAATGAAATTGTAATTCTCACCGTAATATAAAACTGGTAGGACTAACGGGAACAGCTTGAACTCTCCATGATTTATCTTCAAACAATATGTACTTAATTTCATTTTGTATTCCTAGAACTTCCTCTATATCAAACAAATGCTCCTTCCAAGGCAGTCCTCCACATTCAAACTTTAATATTTTACCAGATTCGTGAATAGAAAATCTTTTTTCTACGGCCGATTGCACATGGTTCCGGGCTGGCAACCAGACTGATATAAAATAGTCTACAGTATGAAGAAATTCTTCACTAACTACTAACATTGCTTTTTGAAAAAGTTCATCAATGTGTATGTTATTGTCAGAGTTCCAAGTCGGATTTAACCTTTGTACTCTAGAACCGAGGTGAGTGCGGATCTTGTATCTTGGTTCATCATCAGTCATGGGGACTCCATTGTCAATAGCATCAACCTCTTCAACTAAGTGTTCATAAACTTTTTTGTAAATTATGTTTAAGTGTAGAGAAGATAATTGTTTGTCTTTAGCTAATAGTTTAATAATATCTTCTCCATAGTATGCGTAGACCAGACCGGCTGAACTTAGTCTGAAATGATACATTTTCAATAATTAAAATTAACAATAATAATTTTTAATAATAATATATAGACTTGAGGCCAGTCATGGCACAGGGAAACAAGTTAGTCACACACTGGTGGCTGGTTCATACTTTTGCTCTGGTGTCAAAGAAAATGGCGACATGGAGTTCCGCCACTCAATACACAATGCATCCAGATTTAGGCGCAAAATGGGCAATGGAGTTTAACACTAGGTTTCCACTGCCTATCCTGCTGTGTATGGGACATGAATAAAAAGGTGACAATATAAAATGATATACATAAAAAATAAAATAAACATAATTAATTGATTGATTGAGTTAGCACATGAAATTAAGAAAAGAAGTTCAGTTCTAACATAACCCCAATTTCACATTATTCATTAACATAGCAGCAAATATCCAATAATAGATTGTGTGTAACAAAATGATCTTGTCATACTAATATAATAAAGCAGATGAGTTTGTTTCTTTAAATGCTGATATTTACTTTCTTTTTGTCTTGTATGAAAGCTGCATTTTTAAGGAGATTTGCATTTTCATATAACATTACTGTGTAAGTCTTAGTTACCTTTAAATAACTAAATAGTAATAATAAAGAATGCCATCGGATTGCTTTAAGTGTGTATGCTAAAATTTAATGCTATTTAATTTTAGTACCTCTAAAAAAAGTCCACAATATCATATATTTATCTCTTATAAGTGACAATAAGGCATTTTATGACAAAAAATATTAGAAAACTATAGGCTGATAATTCATAGATTTTTTAGTTCACATGTATATTAAAATTTAAGAGTGAAAGTTTTCCAGGAGGCGCGGGTTCGAGTCCCGCTACGTTCAAATTTTTATACGTTTTCTAAATAAGTATTTATCTTTCCTAAGTGTGGATTAACACTTTAAAAATGTTTAAAAAAATTAACTCTTATTTCATAATGAAAATTTTCTTTAAAATACATACTTCTGTTATACTGAACCTACCTAATTTTATATTTATCCCCAAATTCAGGGCGCAGTGAGCTTAAACTTTCATTAAAGCTTCGTTGATGATGATCATAAAGTTTTTTCTCGTGATTAAATTCACCTCCTACATCAACCACTATATCGCATTCATTGAGTTTATCCATGTTCCTTGTTCTAATAATCTCGGCATCTTTGTACTGTGGCAGGAGTTTGAGCATAAAACAAGCGAGCACTTCATCACAGTGAAATGTGCCATCGTGTGTTCCGATCTGAAAAGAAAAATGAGAAATTCGTGATTAATTCCACATCATACAAGTAGTTTAATTGTTTTGTGGATGCAACTGCAATTGGACTAGCAGATAGCGTTTTTATAATAGTTTCTGCACTAACCTTCATAATGTTATATATGGTAGATACAGGTCGAATAAATAATTTATTTATAAATCTGTTATGAAGAGAAATGCTGTGACTAACTGTATATATATTAAAAATAGATCTAAGCATTACCTAAAATATGTTAACAATAAGTAAATTTCTTATTAATACATAAAGAAATAATAATGTGTCACACACGTTTTAAGTAATAAGGTTATAATTGTGTGATGACTTTATATTATTTATTTATTACGCTTATTAAGTCTTTAACGTTGTCCTCACTGCGTGTTGCTTGCAACACTGCAAATTAAATACAAAACAAAAATACAAACAATTATAATAATTTCATTTGTTAACTTTATATATAATTATTAATATAAATTTAAATTTACCACAAATAATTTCTTGTATATCTCAATAAATAATTATATATTTTTCACAATCCGTTCTTCACAATCTGTGGTACTTTGAATAACTCTCTACTCTATGGTACTCTATAGTCTATTTTTCTAATAATTATAAAATTTAAATTTAAAAATATCTGTTGATGCTGGTGTTGCTCGTCAATTTCGGTATTCAAATAGGATATTTTTGTAATAATTTAATGGTTTTTTTATGTGCGATTTCGAGTTTGGTAAATACGGTACGGGTAAATTAATTTTACTATTACTGTTACAACTTTGTTTGTTGCTGAGTTTGTATTTGTTACTTGTGCTCGATATTGTGTGATCGATTTTTTAGGAGACTTTATTTATTATTTTATAATGTTTTCAGACAAACGTTGCATAAAGAAAACCCTGGCTACAATGGTATCAGACTGATTCCAAAATTAACGGATGCCGGAGCCATGTGAACCCTGACAAAATTAACAAAATGAAGGTTAAGTTTGCTACTCAAATTTTTAGCCGTACAGTAGCTTCAAACCTAGGGTATCTTGCAGGCAACAATTGCTTTAACAATTTTTTTTAGTCTTAATTTTTAATATAATGTTAATTGTTTGTTAATTTCATTAAACTATAATTCTATTATTAAAAACTAAAACAGCTTTGAACACCTGTATCGCCGTAAACAGCATGGGAGGTAATCCATAAAGGGAACCCAGTGTTAAGACATTTTATTCCCCATTTCCCACTGAATTCAATAATTAATTTATACTGTTTAATTTAAGATTGATAAAACAATAGTAAAATTCTTAAATATTATCTGTTTTAAAAAGTTGAAAACTCGTTAAAATATTTTTTTATAATAAAAAATTATATAATACTATGCTATATATATATATATATATATATATATATATATATATATATATATATATATATATATATATATATATATATATAGTCCTATGCGGTCTTCGCAATACAGAGGGAGAAAACATTAAAACTAAGAACCTGTATTGCGTCAGATCTGGCCGTCGTGAATACGTTCTTCCAAAAGAATCCTCAGCACCTTATAAGAGCGGGTCCCACTCAACTCAAATAGTACTATTTAACTCAAATACTACTTATTGACCAGACTGTGTCATATGGGCAGGGTAACTAACTGTAAGGTCGTTCCAGGCGAAAGCCTAACGGCCCAACATCGTCTTCTTGTCATGGACTTTACCGTCACTCCTAAGAAGAAAATAGCCGAGAAACGTAGGCCTCGGATCAAGTGGTGGTTGCTGAATGGACCAATGCAAACCGACTTCCTGGCAGAGGTGAAAAGTCATAATCTTTCGAATAACACCGAGACTGCTCAGGAGGCTTGGGATCGAGCTCAGTCGGCAATCATTGCGGCGGGCAAACGAGTTCTTGGTCTTTCTAGAGGAGGACGAGTCATCGACAGGGAGACATGGTGGTGGAACGACAAGGTGCAGGAGGTGACTCGTGAAAAGAAGGATGCCTTTAAGAAGTGGCAGCAATCCAACTCACCTGAAGACAGACTGGAGTACATCGTAGCAAAACGTGCCTGTAAAAGAGCTGTAGCCAGAGCCCGCAGTGAGAGTTTGTCACCATTGTATGATAAACTTGAAACTGTGGAGGGGCAGAAGTTCATTTACAAACTGGCACGTTCCCGGGATAAAGCGACGCAAGATATCGCAAAATGTCTTTGCGTCAGAGATTCCCAGGGCATACTGCTCTGTAGTCATGCCTCTGTGAAGGAGAGGTGGAGAAGCTACTTCCAGGAGTTGCTGAATACTCAGCACCCATGCAGTCTTCATCACGACCCACTCCCTAACCTCGGACTTATTGCCCTGATAACCCTTGACGAAACTCGTAATTGCCTTTGACGCATGAAGAACGGAAAAGCGGTGGGACCTGGTAGTTATAGGGGCATTAAGCTTATGAGTCATACCATGAAGCTCTTCGAGCGCATGATCGACCTCAGGCTCCGCCGCGAGTGTACTATCTCTGAGTCTCAGTATGGATTTCAGCCAGGATCGGGCACTACGGACACCGTTTTCGCCCTCAGAACACTGATGGAGGCATACAGGGAAAAAAGGAGAGTTCAGTTTCAGTTTCAGATGCAGAAGGCCTTTGACTGTGTGCCTCGTCAGTGCATCTGGTGGGCATTGCGATCCAAAGGGATCCCTGAGGCCTATATTGAGATTATCAGAGACATGTACCACGATTCCGCTTCTATGGTTAGGACTGCTGTTGGCAACACTAAACCCTTCCACATTACAGTAGGGGTTCACCAGGGCTCGGCTCTTAGTCCGTTCCGTCCGTCCGTTGTTGTATCTAATGTAGCTCTTAAAATAATTTTGCTGGCATTTTGTTGTTCTATAGCAGATTGTCCATAATTTTTTAAAGTCAATTTATTTATTTGTTTATAGTATGTTTTAATTAAGTAATAAACAAGTAAAATTTTAAGCTATTAAGTAAGTTTTACTAATATTACTTGCAATTAATTACAAATAAAGTGTATCTAATAATTAAATGTTAATTAAGCCTTATTATTGTTTTTAGTTGAGTTGCTCATTAAATTAAAAGGGTGTGAATATAACAAGAAGGAAAAAGGGACATCGCTTTACAATAAAAGAAAAAATAGCTTTATTGTCCATTTTTAAACATAGGCCAAAGGCCTACCTATTTTTTAAATCAATATTTATTTAATTTAATTCATAAAAGCTTAAGCCTGGATTCAATAAAAATATTTTTTTCTTAATTAAAGAAAAATCAGAAAGTATACAAAAATAGTGATAAATTGTGTGTATTACTTTTTGATGAAGTTTCTTTAAAAGTCAGTGTAGCTCTCTTGATAGAGACAAAATATTGAGTGTTTGTTAAATTCATTAAAATATAATTCAACAATGAAACAAATTAATAGAACAATAGTAAAACTATTAAATATTGTTCATTTAAAAAGTTGAAGAATTTGTAATAATAATTTTTTTAGTCAATTTATGTAATACTAGCGGCCTGCTTGCGGCTTCGCCCGCTTAAAATACATGATTATTGATTTAATAAACAGAACTGATTGACAACTATTTCTAAAATATACATAAAGCTAATTATTTATGTTTGTAACATGTTCTTTTTACCTATGTAATGTACGTCTCATCATAATTTTAAAACTATTAAATGTTCTGATGCCAGTGAATAATTTAATTTACTCCTTCAGAAACAGCCTTAAATGTTAAATTATTGATTTGAAGGATTTATAATATTCTTTGTAAAATATTTGTACAGTTTTTAAATTAGTTAAATGTACAATTGGTAAATATGTAGTTACTACAGATTACACGTTGAAAGGATATTATTAGGCATTTTTATATAGATTTATTTCAAATGAACGAACAAACCAAACAATCTATGTATTTCCTTGATATTTCCTGGAAGATCAAATCGTTCTTTATCTCTTTGTTCAATTAATTACGACTTAAACTTAACTGTTATGATTTATAAAGGTAATCTACATTAACAATTCAATTTTGTTTACTTTATTGTATAAAATATTATGTAATAGTGCTTCAAAATATATATTTTTATCAACAGTCATATAACTAAGACGTTTCGAATGACATTCTTTGGCCAAAAATCTTATCAGCGCTATTGCTATATAATATTCGCAGGCAAACTAATGCCTTGAGTTCATTCAAATGACGATAACTTTTTTTTTTAATGAGCCGATTTTGTTTAACAAAACTTTAGTAGCTAAGTCGAGTTAAAACAAAGCAATTGGTGAAACTTTTAAGTAAATCGGCTCAGTACTTTCAGAGAAAAATGTGACTATACATATCGATAGACAGACAGACAGAAGAAAGAAATTCGAAACAAATATTTTTGCTTTCTATTATTCTTTTTAAGTGCCCTTCTATCCATTTGTCAAAATTACTTAATGTACAGACAAAATATTTTTACTGTCTTATCATATATAGAGACTATGCTGAATGAAAATAAAAAATATTTATTACATACATATTTTTAATGTGTGCTCATTATGGCAGGAGTAACAATCTAATATGAAATACCATAGTTTATCCCATTTTTAATCATGTAATGTTTAAATTACAAATATTTTATTACCATCAATACTACCTCCAGAATGCAAAGAAACAGTGGACCTTTTATTATTTCTAGATAATATTTTTGACTCAATAAGTGGCAGTAAAACTTAAAAATTTTCCAGCCACACTCAAGTCGGTGCACAACAAAACATGGATGGAAGCAAAAAATATATTTAATTCCACGAAATTTTTGTCAAGCAGTTGAAAAGTAGAATCTGTCCCCACTGTGTCAAATTGGATGTAGACACCGAATGGAATTGAAACATTATTAAAAAAATTAAGGGTTGAGTACAATATAAACTCAGTGTGGTTGCGACATCTAAATCTAGATCCTCTTGAAAAATTTTTTGGTGCAGTCAAAAAGTGCAAAAGTTTTGGTGGGTGTCACAACAACAACCCTGTTTGTGATCCGTTTGTGTTAATATTTGCAACACTTTTAATAAATAATCTAAACAGTGTCACAACTTTAAGTGAAAATAGTGAAAATGACCATTGCCAATCATTATATGCTCGCATCATCAATGCCAATAGAGAAACTATTTCGTCATCCTGCACATTTCATTTTCAATCTATATTGAATTATGAATGGACACCTTTGGAGGTGAAAGAAATCGATCCTCGTATTATAGAACCTCTGCAGTATTTATGTGAATATTTTCTAAAAACATATTTTTTTTAAATCATGCAGTCAATGTATGAGTTATTTAACTTCCAAAGATGAAATCGAATATATACAATATAGAGAATTTGTAGATCGACTGCACTCCCAACAAAGAATTTTTTAAATTAATTTCAAATATCCAAGATGTATTTAATAAAATAGTTAAAAAAAGAGGAAATTAAAACTGCGATATTTCTATTAATTGATTTTCATTGTATTCAATGTGTTCTACATAAAAATAAATTAGTTGATTATAAAATTAATATTGTGATTTGTTGTTTGATGTATAATTATTAATTGGTGAAAAAATATTAATATGTTATTGGCTGGGAGAAAGCATATTGATAATAATAGTGATAAATTCCAAACGAATGCAAAGAAATTCTACAAATGTTTTAAAAGACACCTGATACTATCTATGACAGTCTGATTTAAGAAATATATATATATATATATATATATATATATATATATATATATATATATATATATATATATATATATATATATATATATATATATATATATATATATATATATATATATATTTCTTAAATCAGACTGTCATATATATATATAGGAGCATATATACAGCTATCTACCTATGTATAGTTTAACAATTGACGTATAGATGGCGTTGTTCCTTGTTACCGCTTTTGGTGGCGAAGATTGGTCTAAATTAATAATATTATTCTATAACAGTAATTCTATGTAAATCTTTTACCAATATGTTTTGATGTTAATAAATATAAAAAAATCTATGTAAAAGTTAAAATAATTCATTAGTTTTATTTCACTAGCTAATATTAGTAAATAAACGATAAGCTTGCTTAGAATCGATTTTAAAAACATATATTTTGTGAGCATCGCCATTTCTTCAAAAACGTTAAGAAGGCGGCACTAGCAACGATCTCTACCAATCTTAAATACCGTTTTTAAAACTTCAATGGGTAAAATGATTAATTTAAGTTAATTTGGGTCAACTCGAGTGAGCTGATTTCAAATCTTAATGTTTCTTATGAAACTTGGTAATTATCGTCACTTCGGACGTAGTTTTCTTGTTTATTTTGTGGACACTTTACGATAATTATAAGATGATTCTGAAAATATGAAAATGTCGTATGTACTTATGAGATACATTTTTAATATGCAGTCCGCCTCTTATTTATGTTCATTTAAATTAAGTACAAATATAATACATAGATATTGTTCGTTTTAAGACGATGAAGTTAGATCAAATTTTATTAGAATATTTTTTTCCCCATAGATGGCATTACTTACCTGATACCTATATTTTATGTTTATAATATAATTGTAATTTGTAAGACTTAGTTCTTAGCAAAGAAAATGGGACAAATGACGGACGTCGATACTGCCCGACTTGTTTATTTAGTTATTTTAAAGCATCTTCGTGCCGTGTGATCGGCCTAGAACAGGATCATCCTGGTACTGGTGGAATGCTACTATGAGGTAGTAGAGTAGCACATAAAAAATCTATATTTATTTATTTGTTAAAAAATAATCGTGAGATCTATTTATAATCTTAAAATTCGAGATTCTCTGCGAGATGTATTTAAAGGTACAGGTATTCTTGCAGTTGCCTCGCAATATATATGTGGGGCATTCCACGCGAGGCGGACAGGTAATAAAAAGTCGAAGTCACCTATTTTGGTTATTTTTTAATATTGCAGATCCATATGGATCCTCAACAGAATTGTGCAATGTGTTGATAGTACAGTGTTTAGTTTGGGAGTTAGGAGGACTCGAAGGCGTGACTGGCTGGTGGACAGGCACTCTTTCAAATGTCATTATCCAATATTAAATAAGTGACAAAAAACAAACAAAATATTGGAATAGATTCCACATTGAATGAGCTTTTTACTTAAATAAAATTGTTTTATTTTTCATAGAAAAAAATGCATTTTATTTTATGTTCATTTCATATTACAGAATTTATTCTATATGTTCCATAAAGCAAGGCGACACCGTTCAGGAGCCACATCGGTCACAGTCCTGCCCGCGTCGCGACACCACCATCTTATGGAAATCTTTAATTCTATTATGTTTTAATTAAATTGATTCAATTAATTCAAATAATTTATAATATATTTCTCAACAAAAAAATAATAATTACTGTATTTAAATACCGATGGCACCATTTAGTATAAATACATAACGGTTTACTTCATCGACGCGAAGTAGACAAGTTCTTTCGAATAGACAGTCAGTCTATTTAAATAAATAAATAATAGTTTCAATTTGAATGTTGTCTGCAGTAAATGTTTAGTACAAATATTGTTCAAATACAACTCGCGTGAGGAAGCGGAGTCATTCCGTCGACGTCCCGCCATACCCACAATTTGCTTCTATTAAATTGAAGATCTGATGAATCTGCTAATTATTTCATATATTCAAATTTAAAATATTCATCTAGACTTTTTTGTAAGCACGTCTCGAATCATCGAATCATCGAATAATATAAAGCTACCGCAGCCTCGGGAGGGAAGCATTTCTGCTACGAAACGCGGCGAGAAACTCAACAGCTGCTCTACAATATAAAACTTACAATTTTATTATTTATTTGTTTAAATAAAATTGAAGTAAGTTATCTTTACTTTTTTACGGAAAAGCAATCTTGTTTACGGATCACCTTATGGCAAGTGATCAGCACCGCCGATCGACCCCCAGTCGACATCACACACCAGAAGAGGTTCAGGGTCGGTGCCGGCATTTTAGGTGGAAAAGTTATACATTTAGTATCGCCCCGGAAACAGGTCATCTTATAGTTCTCAATAGATATTTCCTATTGCTAAATTAATATTTCCTCTTGATTTAAATTTTTGTAAAGACTTAAATATATAATATAGTTGTATTAACCGCTTTCAACAAATTGCTAACTATCCAGCCCCCTATACATACGTATGTCGACGAGTCTAAACACAGCTCGTCGCCGATCTAACGGGAACAGTAGTATATTTTTTTTTTATGGAAAAGACACGGCAAACGAGCGTGCGGGTCACCTGATGGTAAGTGATTACCGCCGCCCACGACCCCATGCATCCCCAGAGGAGTTACAGGTGCGTTGCCGGCCTTTAAGATGGGTTGGGCGCCGGGGCCCGGCATTACCTGATGCGAAACGCAGTGGCATAAAGCCACTACTTCACGCCGGTTTTAAATGCCAGGGGTGGTAATGATCCGGTCGAGTCTGCCCATGCATGTTGCCATTGCTGGCGACGTGACTCTACCACACGTACTTTAGTCGCCTCTTACGACACCACCAGTACCAGGATGATCCTATTCTAGGCCGGGATCACACGGCACATATATTGCGTATTTGATCTTCTATGTATTTATGTTGTAGATAAAGAGGCATATAATATGTCTGGCGAGTACCTGTTTAAACTGACGAGTGATCATTTTCAGCCTTTTTATTTTAAAGAGGCCGGAAGCACAAATACTGCATAAAATGTGAAACCACATTGTGGCAACAGTCGATGTCGGCATACAATTTTATACTACACAGTGAAGCAAACAAAACTTACAACGTACACCGTCCTCTGGAGTCCGGAGGCGATAACTTCAAGTACATACAAGTCGTCTACGTTAAAACCGAAAACGGAGCCGAAATGACTTGTAAATGACATTAGAAGTAAAAAGTGCTTCTCACAAATATAACAAGGCAGTCGCTAATTGATTTTCGATGGACCGCATTCTGTTCCGTATAGGGGGCGTCGGGCGAGCGGCCGCAATACTACCTTATACACCGGGAGTCAGGCTCCACCTTCTTCCACCTTTTTGAAAACCGACACTTTAAAATCTTGGTGACCTTTGTTTTGTGTCCTCGCTTGTTGCAATGAGCTACGAGACGGACGTACGCACTCATTTTGTATGAGAGAAGAGAGATTTATAATTATAAGTTTGTAATGTTTTTTTTAAGAAATATCTATAGATTTTAACTTTTTGTATTGTTTCCTTTATTCGTACTGCAAGTTCTCACTTCTTGGCAAATTTTATAATAGTGGCTCCAATAAGTTTAGATTCTGTGGCGAATTACACACGAAGTGCAGCAATAACGACGCACAAACTTAACTTAAAGGTTGATATTTTTCTGTACTCCAACGAGGATCGTGGTCTATTTGACATTAATTTTGGGTTCATACCTCCAGGCGATCTATACCTATAGTCTTGACAGACGGACAACAAAGTGATCCTATAAGGATTCTGTTGTTTTTTTGTTTTGAGGTACGATCGAACCCTAAAAAATATGTTGGATTTGAAATCATTAGGAAATTGTGTTTAAACGCCGCCCAAGAATGTACCTATTTTACTTCCATTAAAATTATAAACACTAAACAAAATGGATAAATGGTCAACAAATTATTTTTTTGTTATATAGCAAAGATACATACATGCATACCAGTCTTAATGTTGTTGTAAAATAAAAATATGAAAAGAAAAATAAAAATATATTGTATTACTGAAAGGCACTCTCTTAACACTGTGTTTCCTGTCTACCGTGCGGGATACAGCGGGAAGCTGATTTATTATTAAGAACAAAATATTAAGATCAACAGAGCTTTTATAGTGTTCGATGGTTCATGAGTTTCTGGTTTCACTATCACGGTGCTTCAGCCTAATTGCTAAGTAATGTATACTTAGTTGTTTACAGACATACAGAGGGGCAACTTTACTTCCCATTCTTTCCCAAGTTAAATGTGACGTGTCGTTATCGACTTCACCAACAAAAATATGGGAAATCTATATGAGTGCCGAATTCTCTATAGGACATCACTACTTTTTCTAACGCAACTCTTACTATTAATCTTTAATAATTTGTTTTTTTTTAAATCGTTTTATTTTTTTACGCCCTTTGATCTTTCTTTCATACTTAACTTTTTTTCAATTTTTCCATAATAATTTTCAGTTATTTTATATCTTATGCATATGTGTATAGTTTACCTTGGTACCAAATATAAAATTTCCAGGTCATCTAGAAGTGGGTTAGGTTTTTGAAGAATAAGTAAATCGGTCACAAAACTCCAATTTTTAAACGTTAATGCACCACGACGGTTCTTGGTGCAGTATGACGAACTGTGACACCGGTACACCGGTACAGGGTACACCGTACACCGTGTCCACCGGTGTCGGAGTCAGTGTCAGAGTCTGTTGAGCTGCTCTACGTAGAGCTGGGTCGTGCGGCCGGCGCCGGCCGTCAGTATCGCGCGAGCACCGGCCCGGGACGGTCACGTTATGTCTCTCTCGCATACGCACGTCGCTATCGGGAAAAGTGTAACGCACCACTAAATATTATATCGCTGTAATCATTACATTATTTATCACCTTTATATATTTGCCAGTAAGCAGGAGGGGACTCCCCTCGCCGGGCGACTTCGGCGAGGAAAAGTACATGAAAATCTCGCTCTTTAGATTTCAGAGCACGCGGTCGAAAAGTTCGCCAAAAAAGTTTTGCACGGCGACATGTCACATGGCGACAGTACTCTCACGGTACTCTCACGGTACTCTCACGATACTCTCAAGGTACCTCGAATACACGTCGAAACTCTACTTTCCGATTGATCGGTAATTAAGCTGGTTGTGAATTTCATCTCGTTACATATGATTTGATAATATAATTAGAATTATATAATAGTTGGTGGTGCGGCGTGAGTGAGTGTGTGTGTGATTTTCAGATCAGGGAAATGTTATTAATATGAATGTGTCGAGTTAGAGTGGTGGGTTAGAGTTACGAACCGCAGTGATCCGATACAAGAAAGTGAGACTGTGCGGCGGTCGCGGTCGGCCTGCGCGGCCTGGGAACAGCTCCTCGCCTCCTCCTCGGATTGCGCCAGCCTCCAGCGGACGCACAGACATACAAGTTAGTTTACCTAAATACTCCTGCACGTGTACGCAGAGCTCGTGCCTCGCTAATATACAGTCGCTCTGTGTAATACATTTGGCACAGCTCTCAGCTCTATGTAGACAGGATGAACTTCAAACTTTTTGTCTGCATTAGAGGAATTCCGTTTACGCGAACAGAAATTAAAATATATCCACGAATGCTAATTTACGTTATTAGATATTGTATTATTGTATTGCTAGATACGCACCGATTCGATCTCGCTTCTGATTATATTTAACATATTTCCGATTTAAAATTAGTAAATGATATCGACGTTTATCGGCGAGTGCGGCGCGCAGAGTGAGAGTCGTGAATTGAGAACTTAATAACATTTGTGACGTCAAAATTCCAATTAACGCATTTTTACGACTTGTTAGTACGTCACGTGCTCGTATACCTGCTGTGAGTCTCGTATTAATATTAGCCTACATTTTGATTTGTTATCACTAAAATGCACTAGAGAGTAATTGCGGCATAAAACTTAGGAGCAGAGGTTTGAAATAATAAAGATTTGTAGACCTCGCTCCACTTCACTTACTTCTCGTAATACTAACGATGTAATCATTTATAATAATCGCTTTAACAATCGGTAGTTCTAGGAGAAACAGGTGACGTGACGTGACGTGACATTTAAAATAATATATAGACTATATTCATTATGTTAGTAAACAATAAAGAAAATTATGTTTAAAAACATTTAAATAATTAAATATATAAATATTTTATGGTTATATACAACAAAATAATAAAACAAGTGATATTTGCAATGACCGACCGTGGCGGGTCACCGGTCACACTCACACGCTGTGATCTCTGATCTGGAGTGACCCCGGAGAGTACTGTATCATACACCTCTAGGGTCCATACCTGCGTGTGTAGGAGCACCTTGCACCACTACTGTCAATCGTTATTTTTAATTAATCAAAGAAATTTAAGCATACTTTCATAATGAGATAACGTCTCGTAAGTGGCAAGATAAGTTTTGTACCGGTTGTTGTATCGCTACCTCGTGTCAGGAGTGCGATATAATTTTTATTATAATCCTAAATATTGCATATAATTGCGAATGACTCAACTCTTTCTGTCAATTATGTGTTTTCAATTCGTGCTGAAAAATAATTAATTTTAAAAGAATTTATTACAAAGTACACGTAGGCTCGTAGAGTAGTTGTAACAAATGTAACGCGCCAGTAAACGAGGGTCGTGAGTTCAAATTTGACTATTGATACTCAGACAAACATTTGTTTGTATGTAACATTTCCGAGTTATTAAACATTTACATATTTTATTAAAAAGTGCGATTACAATATAAGATTTTAATTTTAGATTTATAATCTAGTATTCAGTCGGAGGTGGACATGTTTTTTCGTAAAGGCCAGTTGTCAAATATACAACATATGGTCTATATGGTCTACAGGTAGCACGCGAGACCGGCGTCTGTCAGTTCATTGTCAACAGTCGATTGTTAAAGTGGCGGACGGTGTCGAATTGTTTGTTTGATATTACTATTGAACACATACGCGTATATCGTAAGGCGCAGGATGTGGATGTCCACAGTCTTAGACCGTACCGAAAAGAATTTCACAAGTATCATCTGCTAACTCTTAACTCTAAATTATATGTACAATTCATAATTTGATAAGATTTGTGAGCGATAATGGTTCCTTTAAATAGCAGGTCACTGTGCGCGTGCGCACTGATACGGCGAAAATGTTTCATTAACAGTGCCTTTTTAGGACCTTCCAAGTTCGAGTTCTTGTCGAAACAACTTGCAAATATTTGGAATTAATTGAGATTTTTGACTTTTTATTTGCAAACGACAAAAAATACTAGCGTCTACCCGTTGTCGTCTGTATATCTCTCATGCACTCTTGTCACTTTACTATATACGTCTACACTACAATATTATGTAATTATTAAAAAAGTAACTACCTGTTCATTAATGGAGCATTGAAAATTATCATATTTTTTTATATCCAAACATCGGTAAATCGATCAAGAATTTGCTCAAAAAGTAGATACTACTACGATAATATTACTTAAACTAAGTATGTACTAATTAGTTAAAATTAATAAAAAAAGTAAATGTCAGCTTCACGCTGTATCCCACACACTGCAGGGTAGGCAGAGGGAACCAAGTGTTAAGACACTCCGTTCCCCACTTTCTGCCGAATTCTGGAGGCATTGCGTATTGAGTGGCAGAACTCGCCGCGCTTTGCCTCGACACCAGAGCGATGGAATGGAAATATAAATTTAAGTAAATATTTCATCTCCTCGATTGGGGATCAAACCCACAACCAGTCGATTTTCTTCACACTCTTCTTCACACTTTGTGCCCCTGCGCAACGACTCGCCTCTATGATCGAGAGAACAATAAAATAAAATAAAAATTTGGCTCCGCAATTATTTTGCGACCGCTAATATTAAAAATATGAAACTGAAACGTTTTCTAGGCTGAGGTGATTAGCCTCAGGTAAGTAGGTCTCTTTTTAAGTGAAACGTCCCCGTTTTGTTTATCGCGAATTGCTTCTTCGTGTTGTGAACACAAACACATAGAACAGTACGCGACGTCGTACTGGAACATGTCCGATACCAGTCGCCGGTAACGTTAGTGTAGTCGTGGTGACGTTGAGATAGCGCGCGTTATGTGTTTAAACAATTAGGTTTAAGGTTATCTATAGTAAGTTAAAAGAATCGGTCGGTCGGTAGTCACGATGGTGGTGGACGGTGGCGGTGGACGGTGAGACAGACGGAGACAGACGGAGCTCGCGTCTTATGCAACGTCGATATAAACTAGTAACGCCAAGGTTACTACGGACCGCGTGTTGTCGTATTCGACTATTGATTTAGATGTAAAAACACAATTTGCATATTTACCTAGAATTTTATATAAAATACGTATCTATTAGTACGTAATGTCGTGTTTTCGATGTTGCCTTTTATTTAATTATCATTATTATATATTTATTACTCGCGAGAATCGAATCCGACTGCTCTCTTTCTTTCTGCAAAGAGAACCACTAGCGACTTCATCGAATCGAGTACGTAACTCATGTTACAAAAACTTACTTTGAACGCTTTCAGCGGAAGGAAATCATCTAAGTATATTTTTATTAGGAAATTACAATTATGTAAACATTAACGCGCCGCTCGTAGTCGAGGTACGTGGGTTGAGTCTGCTGAAATATTGATTCGAACACTTTTGTATTTTTAACTTGTTAAAAAAATAATGGAAATACACGTATAAATAGCTGGCGCAGTGTGAAGTGCGGGCCGCGGACACAAGGTCAGCTTCGGTGCGAACTCTGTGATGTATATAAGGAAGGAAAGACAATTTCTGATATTCAATCTCTAGCACTCCCCGGGACAGCCTCTGTTTGTAAACGCGACGGTTGTGGACCAATTCAATGATTATATTTGATTTATTTTCATTTTACTCTGAATTGCGGGCTTGGAAGTCAACTTCCACGTCTTTTCTCAACAAAGTGTCTTGGCACTAGGTTCGCTCTGCGTACCTTCTATGCGGAAAAAGACGTGGAGTTGATTTTGAACGAGTCTGATAAATTTGATAAATGTACGTTGTACGTTGTAAGTGACTGCAAATATTATAGTAATGATTATTTGTTCAAGTAACCCCGCAACACTAGCGCCGGCCGCTGTGTCCGCTCGGCGGTGCTCGTTTGATTCACAGAACAGGTTACTCTCGTCTATTCGTGCCTATTTTTTTCCCGTTGGCTAAATTAGTTGAGCGTAGTGCCTAGTTTTTGTGTAGGCCATTTCCAGTTTATATGAAACTTAAATTGGTTGCGTCGCTTGTGCTAGTGACTAATACTCATAAATGGAGTACCATTTTATTTCTACTAAGAGCTTGTTTGATGACGTGAGCTATGCTATTTCATGTGTCATTATGCTGGCACGTGCGCTGGTACTCGTAGATCTCTTCATTTTTGGATTTATAATCATTCTAAAAGAAAAAAAAAATTTTGTTAACAATATTATTCATGAACAGAATGAGGTTTTATATTCAGTGTGAAAGGACAAAAGACTTCACGAACAGTGTATCGTAATTATCCGGCGCGCGCTGTGCTCTGTGCGCTGCGCGTGTGCAGTTAGCACATAAACGATATTACGAAACTTTAACTTTTTATTATACAGTTTGAAACTTAATTTCGTAACAAAATAACAATTGTAATTGAAACAAAACGCTATTAAATATGTTTGATCTCAACATATAGATCGTTTGTAAATTTTGTATGAATCATATTGGAGTACGTTCCAAGAATCTAATTTTTTATTTGTAAACTTGTAAATTTTTATTTGTATAAGAATATCCATTCACAAGTGCGTTGCACTCCCGTACCCATGCATCATGAATATGAAAAAGTATTTTTATAGTGTCAGTGATTTTTACGTGAGGACCACGCCTGCCTGTGACGCCGGTGACGTCAATGACGTCCGTGACGTCGGTGTCCGTCTGCATAATGCAGTGCAGTGTGTTGTAGCGTGTAATACAATACAAGCGAGGCGCGCGTCGCGTTGCGTAACGACGGAGTGCGGGCGACTCCTGAAGCGCGTGAAACAATGGTCTCGGCCAAAATTTTCGCAAACTTATAAATAAATCTGACGACGAGACCATACTTTTACGAGCGCAGCGCCTCGGCCTTTCAATGGTGTTGTTGAATACTGCACTGGTGTGGTGATTAGAGGCAATCTATCACAGTTCGAGGTCTCTACTTCTAACTTGTATGAGATGTGCAGAGGAAGGACTTATTTTTTTGACTTATTTATTAAAATCAATATTAAAGGATCAGCACTGGCCACGACTCTTGGTTATTTACTACCGGCGTGTTAGCAAGTAATGCTACAAGTCGCCTCCGTAGTCCGTATTCCGTAATCGACATCAATATGAACAAAGACGAACAGTTCGGGTTCATTGACCTGCCAATGGAAATTTGAAAGGTTTAATTCCGCAAAAAAATACAAACAGGTGGAACACCTGTCATTAGTTTGTGCTAAATCACGATTGAACGTACTCTACTTTAATTGCATATCGTTGAGAATACTGGCTTTTAGAGCGTGCCTGCGAGCCTAAATAATCTATTCTAAGAAGAGCAAAGAATCGCTTATGTCACGGAATAATTGAAGTATTGGAGTTCCTGGTGAAATCATGTCTTTTTGTATATATTATATTGTTTACGCTGTTTGCTTGTTGGTGTGCTGTAGTAGTAGTAGTAGTAAAAAGCAAAGGACAAGATAGTTGCGGACATGTGGTGACGCAACACCTGCGCCGGCGCAGGCTCCGAGCGCATCACACGGATGTATCGATCACTGCTCACCGACGTATTTGTATGTTTATTGAGAGTCCAAAGGAGTCAGTACCACCGCAAAGTACAGTAGTAGTACCATCGGGACATCACTTGAGAATTCTCTCGACTCTTCGCGATAACATTGTGTTGTTGTATTTTAATTTCCCGTGACTATTACACTTTTCGTAAATATCAACGTCATTAACGTCTTCAACTTTTGAATATATTATATGCAAGTATCTAAAGACTTGCAAACAATCACCAGCTGGTCAGTCACAGTCATAAAGCGCCACACGCGTCGTCCCTCGTCCCACAACTGATACACTTCGTGAGCACACCGGTCAGTACTCAGAGGAGGTGCGTGGAGGTCTCCGTGATTTGGCATTTAGACATTTGTTGAAACGTTCCGCGAACCAATCGAATGGTCCTCGCGGCATGCGGCGACCAGTACCTCCACGCGCGCCTCGCGGCCTGTTACTAAGGGTATGAACATTAAATCTTGATCACCTTAAAATTTTTATACGTATAATTTTTTTGTAATTTAATCTTGCTACCACATACTAATAATGACAACCAAGAATGTACTGTTTTATTAAATAAGAAAAAAACAATAAGTTTGCGTTTTGCAACACTGATAACAGCGATGAATGCAGCAGAGGGCGCGGGGGAGGGGGTAGGGAGAGGAGAAAGGGAGGGTCACTGCGCGTTATCACTCGCCTCGCTTCTTTTAATTACCGATCGGTACATCAAAGGTTTGGCATAAATGGAATGTATATGGTATTTATTTATAAAACATAAATAAAGTGAACGAGCCGCAGTTTGTCAGTTGTCTTGTCAATGTGACACGGAAACCACTTCATTACTTTGATTTGGAATAATTTTTGAATCTATATGTTTATTAGTTTCATTTTGAAATCGACATCCTCTCAAGCGGACACGTTGTGCGCGCACTTTCTTAAAATTATAAAAAATAATTGAATGTATTTTTTTGTTTGTTTTTTTTGTATTTTGTAATTTGTATTATTTATTTATTTTATATTTATATATATTATAATTAATTTGTAAATGATATATTCAATCTGTTGGCAAAGGTAGCATATTACAAGATGTGATGTGCCTCGAAGCAATTGATATAAATAAGAACTATGTATTTAAATTAATTAGCGATGTGTTATATAATTGTTTCCCATATATCTACAAACTGCATCCACTATCTCAACTATTTTAGTTATTCGCTGTCACGTTCAGATAACCTCACGATCGAATGGTTTTCTTCCGTTGCCCAAAAACTATTCATAACCTACTTTAAAACTAGAATTAAGAGAAATTCAGAGACAAGGGCCCAGTCGTCATTTGAATGTCATTTAAATATATATTTTTAATAAATAAAGTAAAATATTAAAAGTGAAGTTAAATTTTGAACAATATTTTATGATGAGCCTACTATCAAGAGAAGCATCAAATATTGAATAAGGTAAAAGTTCAGTAAAGTATCCAACGATAAAGTTCGCTAATCACTCAAAACAGTAACAGTTCTGTAAAACGCGAAGGAGGGCGCCGGACAGTCTACTTTCTTGGGAAGTTTTATAACATCAACTGAGCAATAAATAAGCAGCTTTCAACATCTTAAAAGCCCTTAACATAAATTATAACGTTATTTAGAAATGCATTTTCTGATGAAAAATCATGTTATCTATTCACGCTGTAGAGGTAGAGTGTTCGATCTATTCAAATTTAGCGTCTAACGTGAGTTTAAATGAGCTCGTTTAGCATACATACGCGGTGCCGTGTCGCGCCCTCTTGCAAGACCAAGAGGCTGCAGCTCTCCCTCTCCACCACCGACGGAACACGCTTGTGGCACTCCACTTCAGTTACATGTAGATGTTCTGCACTCTCTTTCCTCAATTTGATAATTTTGTATTTAAAATAGAGAATAGAACGTACTCAATATAAATGGTTGCAAGAAACAAACAGAATGACAGATTATATACTATATAAGATTATAAGCTGCAACTAAAATTTTAATATTTATAGTTTGGTCATACTATAAATATTAAAATTGTTAAGTGAATGTGTCGGCCGGTGTCGACCGGTGTTCTCTCTCGGTTTGGCGCAAGTAGCGACTGCAGGTCGTACTGACGGAGTGGCGGCGTGACAGAGTGACGAAGTGACGGAGTAACGGCGGGTGTACGCGACCGTCGTCAGTGCGGACGATAGTCGCCGCGAGCGATGTGTCAGGTCCACAATGAGGTTAATTGATTATGCTATCGCCGCTATCTAGTTGCCTTGTGACCGACACATAGGTGTCGGTATCGACCGACACCGGCACCGACATCGGCATCTGGTCGCGTCGCCGGCGCAGCACCCGGCCCTACACTCACATTGCACACTTCTCGTCGAAGTTCGTTCGTCGTTAAGAAGTATTTCTTAAAGAAAATTATATATATATATATATATATATATATTACAAATTTTTATAGTTTTTTTTTCTATAAATTTTCTCTTTTCGAATTTTTCCCTTCATTTGTATAGTAAGTTCTTATTTTGTGCGAAATTTAAAAATGTAAGTCTACGGGAAGTACCTTACAGGTTATGATTAGATAGTGAATTTCATAAAAAAAGCAGCAAAATAACTGCATAGTAAGTTCTCGTATCTTTTGACATTGACATAAGAGACTAGATATATATATATATATATATATATATATATATATATATATATATATATAGCACGACATGGTCTTATAAATGTGATATCTGTTAACGAATTACTTTAAAGCAACGTCGTGAAGTCGACATTCCCAATAATTACACGTGGTTATAGCAAGAAATACGATTAAATATATCCAATTAGTGGCCAAGTACGTGTCCACTGTCGCGCCACCGTCTCTCCACCGGCGCTCCGGCGTTAGGGCTCCCTGCTCGGCGTCACGTGGTTATGAAATAAATAACGAACGAATGTTTGTGAAATGCTACTTGAGTTGGTCAGCACCGGAACTGTTCATACATTATATACAACTAACTATTAATAGTTAAAAATAATAAATGCAACTTTTTAGATTTTAGTCGAAATCACTTTCCAGGTTATATCTTTAATGTATCACATTAAGAAGAAGCTGAAATTATTGTCAAAAATACAGGTCAATTAGAGCACAGAGAAAAATCAAGTCTCTTATGTCAATGTCAAAAGATACGAGAACTTACTATGCAGTTATTTTGCTGCTTTTTTTATGAAATTCACTATCTAATCATAACCTGTAAGGTACTTCCCGTGGACTTACATTTTTAAATTTCGCACAAAATAAGAACTTACTATACAAATGAAGGGAAAAATTCGAAAAGAGAAAATTTATAGAAAAAAAAACTATAAAAATTTGTAATTATAAATCATTTCATATAAAATGAATGCATAAGCTTACAAACTTACGTTTGTCAACTATCATAAGTTGTACTTCTCGTAAGTGTAAGTGTAAATGTAATTGTAAGTGTAAGTGTAAGTGTAAGTAACCCACCGCGGCCACTTACAAGTACCTACTCGTACCTACTAATGAATAATTTCCATATGAAATGAAGTTTTTAACAATTGCTACTTAGAAGTCAAACACCTGTTGCTTAATTAATACGTCTACCACAAATTACAAATAAGTCATCAATTTCTATGTTGTCGGTTTGATTATAGCTTCGATATTAAATGTACATAAACATGCACGCAATGAGTCACACGCCGAAGTAAGAGATTTAATATAATATTTTATTAACAGTAAGAGAATAGCTCTCGGCTACAACAGCCACTATATTTTATATAGCGCGTTCGAAATGCGGACATATTTCATGTTTCTTGTATGTAAATAAAAGATTAAACTAATTATGATATTTAAATTTCATTTTAATATTAGTTTAGAGGCCAATATTCGCGGCGCGAGGAAATCAAATATTTATTTAAATTTTATTACCATATTATATATTCCATATCCAAAATTTCATTTCTTCGTGTGGGGACTAAGTCCTCGTGTCAAAGAGGAGGCAAAGAGCTCCAGTATTTGGTGGAAAGGAGGGAACAGAATGTATTAACATTATTTAGTGTTTATAATTATTTAAGTTTTGTTTTCCGTTTATACTTCACTTATATACCAAATGCTGTCTATTGCTCTAATAAATAAATAGAATTGTAACGATTGCGAGTGAGATAGAGTCCGATATCAGTGAAAGTAATCGATAAGATTAACACACATTGTAAAATACGGAATTGGTACATTGTCTAATTGTACGTGTGAGAGAGCGAGTGTGTGTGTGTGTGTGTGTTGTGTGTGTGTGTGTGTGTGTGTGTGTGTGTGTGTGTGTGGGTTTTACCGATGTAGTAGGTAGGAGGTGCTGTGTGTCTACTTAGAGGCAGCGTCGTGACTATATATCGGACCACGCTATAAATCAAAAATATTTGACTTATTACGATATATTTTATCCCGACTTTTTAGCAATTTATTAAATAATTCAAATTTCATTAAATAATTCAAATAATGTTCACTTAAAACGTTAATATTTCGCATCTGGCGTCTAACTATCGTACAGATAGCTATTCGTTATCTCCGCGTAGTATTAGCGTATGTGGCACTGATTTGTCGGTGATAAGGGAGCGATAGAGTACACTGCTACACTGTAATGTAGTGATATAGTGATATAGTGATAACGTGATATAGTGATACAGTGATAGCGGCGCGGAGCGGATTAGTAGATAAGTATCTACTCCCGTTTTATTATCTGTAGGAACGTAGCGGAAGTGAGGGTTACTGAAAATGTAAGATTACATCTTCATTTTTGTGTTGTATCCTAAAGCAAATATTTGTTGGTCGCGTAGCGCCGAGAGGTGTGGAGGTGTAGGAACAGAGGACCATGGAGGTCTAGTGTAGCTACTACGCGCTACTGCAATTGGAGGAACGATCGTGTACGTGTGAAGTGTACGAGGTGAACGACAGTATGGGAGAGGGACGCTGGAAACGAAAATTGAATGATTATGTGGGTTAACTAACTAAACGACGCTATTCGGTTACGGGATGGCGAAATTTAGCATTATTTAGTGCGTCGACCTTCCGACTGCCGTAACTAACACTTGTAGCTATCATGTGGCGCGTCGTGACGTGACGTGACGTGACGTGTGAGGACACTGCTCTAGTGACTCTCAGGGGCTCAGGGCCCACCTATAGATACAGACGCAAGGACCCTACAGATATCTAAATTATATTTTAAATACAAATGTGACAGTTGATTACTTAATCATACGTGGAATGTTTAACTAGATCATTAATAACCATAGCGAACATATCTATCTCATCATACGGGATCTCTTATCTAATATGAGGCTCGTAGAGCATTCTAGTGTCATAAAGCTGAAAAAAATAATATATATCCTGTTAGATTGTTTATTCTAAATTATGAGACCTACGGCAATAAATGTAAAATTGTTATCTGTAAATAGTAAACGCTAGTCTTCATACTTAAGCTCCCTATAACGAAGCTTTTGTTGTGCCGCATTGCATCACCGCTGTGCTGGTGTGTGCTGTACGGAGTGCGGCCGGAGGGTGGGAGGAGGACGGGCGGAGGGCAGGCCGGTGATATCGATGTCGTAAGATGACTTCATATGGACATAAGTTTATCATTACCCTCTGACCTGCGGAGATAGCTATCGCCCTCACATTGTACGCTATCTGCTGAAACATCTTCTGCAATTGTATACTTGTTCGTGTAGTGCCGACCGACGACGCGGCAGTCGACGCTCTGAGCGCCTTCTAAGGCGTGCATTAGTTGTAATAAGGGAAACCGTTGTTTTTGTTTCGCAACGACAACACTCTTTTAATGTCGCGATTTCATCTCTTAAACGACATTTTTAAAATACCAAGAGATATATTTTAAGAATATTGTTATAGTTCCGTACTGAAGTCCATTAGGGCGTTATTTTATTGTAAATATTCTTTTGTGAAGTAAACTTAGTTAAGAGGTCCATATGTATGCATAATAACTGCTAATTGACTATATCTTGCGCTCGTTCAAGTGAGGCGTCCAACGCAGATATACTAAAATAATGTAACAATGGGCAAATCTAGCTTTGACTCGGTAAATAATTAAACATTTATAGGGCGGTCACTATATATATATATATATATATATATATATATATATATATATATATATATATATATATATATATATATATATATATATATATATATATATATATATATATATATATAGACAGATGTAAGTTGTAAGTGAAGTAGCAGCTTATGTTCGGCTTCGACCGTGTTCTGTGGATGCAGTAGGACTGCCTGTACCTACATACTAGTGACGCTCTGCTGGCAGTGTCTTCGCTCTTTGCATTCTACACTCTGTAATGAACACTAAATACCTTCTAAGTGAACCTTTGTGTTAGTTTACAATTTACAGAATTCAGAAATCTTATTAAAATCTATAATTTTGAATTCAGTGTTCTCGATTTATTTACCTAAATGTCATCTTTTTAAATATATCCAAATTGCATTTGAAATTATCTATAAATAATACACAAGGTCCAAATTGTTTTATATGTAGGTAATATAAGCCACATATTTTTGTTTAAAACTAGTTTTATGTACTATAAGTAGTAAGTATCTTATTTTTTGCATGAGCATTTTAGATAAAACGTCAAAAAATAATTTTAAAACACAAATTCGATTTCTAATGATATTAACGTGTTTAAGCCATACAAGCTCAACTCTACATAGTTCCACTGCAACGTGGTCCACGGCATACATACGTTCACAGATTTCGCTTGCACTTTCATTATACTACGTACGCATATGTATGTATGTCGGAGACACAAAAGGCACGCACCGTGCAGATGTACTAATGAGAGTAACTTACATTTGTTGCACGTTTGGTCCTGTCGTTACGTAATTTCATTTAAAGCCAGTTTCCCGAAAACGTGAACTGGTTAGTACCGACACCGACACCGACACCGCGCTATGTGCGCCAAGACCCACTCTTGTTACTCGTTTCTTTTGATATTGCAAGCTTTATTAATAGATATATTTTTAATATTCGTTAATTGCAAAAAAATACACTTTATAAGTTATTCTTGGTAGAGTTCATACAGTAATTTTAGATAGAGTTCAAACTATCCGTACTCTCGTAGACGCAGTATGTTGTCGCAATATACATGGGTGTAATGTATTTAGTAAATTATTTATTTAAAACATAGTCACGTGTAATTATATTTTATGAACATGTTCTGAGTGTAGAAGGCAATATGTCAAACACCTTGCTCTCAGCGCGGCCTACTAAGTTGACCTCTTCGCAGCATAAGCCTCTTTGGCTAAGAGGCTCAGGAAGTCTAGTGTTTCCTTATCCATTAATAGACTTATATCGTCTGTCTATTGCAGACACAGTACACCACTCTACATGCGAGCGAATTACTTATTATTTAGTTATTGATACAATTGACAACACTTTGTAAAGCTACAATGAGAAAGAAGAGATAAAGAAGATAACAGTGTCACGTTCGAGTGTGGGTGAACAAAAATCCAAAAATATGTCACTAAGTAAAGTCCTTATTCTGATTCTTGGATTTCGGTGGCCTTCGTCACAGCGAGCCGTTGTGCACATACTACCGCCTTAGTTGGTTCTCAATCAACTGGTGAAATGATAGAAACACAACTTACGTATAGAGACGGGCAATTATTCATTCCATATGAATGAATATTTTTTAGGAAAAGTTCATACAAAAATGAGTGATTCATGACATAATTGTATCTCGTCGACAACACAGCACGTCGATAATACAAGATATTCACTAGAAACAACCAAACAATAGTATCTTTCCAGTTACTTCATTAATTCCCAGCGCTACTCGATTAGTTCACAATCAAAGTGCAAGCCGCTCGAAACATTATTACAAACTTTATAAATCGTATAAGCCTATTGGATGTATTAACGGGTAATCTCTCTGGGAAAGACGGTGTTTCATCATTTGGTTACATTATCGTGCTTCAAATTGCTTAATATTGAAGACAATGGCGTACAGTCGGGAACCCTAAAGCTCGTATCGGCGAAGTTTCTATTGATAATTTTAATGATTAGCGTTGCGTTGATGAAGTATGCTTGATAAGTTTTATAAGCTTATTTAAAATATAATCTTTAATCTATAAAATAATACAAGATACTCGAAAATGTTAGTGTGAAGGCGAACGACGCTACATAGTGCTGTAGAGCTGAAATATATAAAGACTTACACCACAAAGAGGGAACTTTTGTTAGGCGACTAGATGCCTCGAGTACAAGGAAATTCCTAAAACTATCTATTGTGATAAGCCTCCATTGACACGACGCTGTCCCGCAAGTATCGTGGTTCCACGCCGCTCCGGGTATATGTGCGTGTGGAGTCAGATAAGGTGTCGCTGTTTTATTTTTGCCAGGTTGTAAATAGCGCATGCAATTGTTGCCCCACTGAGCGACAGCCGTCGACTGCGACTCGCGCGTACAGACGGACGTACAACACATCTTATATTTATATATATATAAATCAAATAAGCATATCTCACATTTTGTACATTGTTGCGTTTCCTACTGTTTACTGCACTATGGCTTAGATAGTCATCCGGTATCTTATCTAAGAATAATACCTCGTCAGATGTTATCCGAAAGGTCGCGAGTTCAAATCTATGCATTTAAATTTTTTGAATTTATTTAAAACGCTATAGTATATTGGTATTTAGAAAGCGATGAATAAACTACAGCTGGGAGTCGTAAGGGAACCGTTATACCCCGTGTTGGATTCAGCCAAGTTCGTATAAGCAAGTAGCCGACGTAGTCGTTATGCTAAATGACGTATCGCAGTAGGTGCAAGAGTAGGGCAGCGCCACTTGGAGACCGGAGATTACCATCGTCCGCTGTCACCCAAATTTCTTCGCGAATTATGATGAAGCGACCCCGGTCCGGCCGGACTCCTGCGTCTTGCGTCCTAGACATGATATGAACGTTAGTACTAACTAGTACTACATACATATATAGTAGGTACTATACAGTGTGTCGGTCTTATTGAAATAAATCAATACTGTTTGGATACCTAAACAAAAATTTAAAGGAGCAACTGCATTTTACAAAGAAACATTACGGTCTGGTCTATGTGTAGCATACAGGCAGAAGGAACCTGCTCTGCTCCCCATTGAGACACTTCCGGAACATTTCAGTGACGGGACTCAATGCCTCGCTTTGCCTCGCTTCAAGAGCAAGGAATTAAATATACACGTGATGTTTACGTGATCTTCCTTCTCATTTTTGATGCCGTGTTTTTGAAGGTCAACCGAGCTACCATTACCTTTCTTACCATCATAAATCTTTTTTCCCATTCTTTCCTCACTCATTTCTGCATCCATCTGGAGACAAGAGAGAGAGACATTCAAGAGACATGGATACTAAAAAATAACAATTTCAAGGCAATTTTTTGTAATTATTAACGATAAGTAGACAAGAATTTATTTGTAAATATTACATCGTATTAGATATTGTTTCGAGTACAGTGCGCGGTTCCAACGACTGCTCCACTTACATACATCAAATAAACTTAATAGAAGATTAATGACTTTAAACAGTTTAGATGCAACGATAAGACGTTGCTTGTGGAAGTACAAAATAGAATAGGACTGAAATTTGAGAATAATTCTCCGCTGAGATATGTCGTAATTACGATGTCAGAGAGTTACTTATAACTTCAACATGGCGCTGTCAGTCTGTTCGCAGTTGTTTTCTATAAGTAATAGATAATCCTATAAAGTCCTTCCTTATTCCTACGTTTATAAATATTTATAGCAGTATAGAGCCGAGCACCAGCGCCGGCACTGCCACTGGCACCCCGACACATTAAACGTATATCAATCTCGAATCGAAAGACCGCTACAATAAAAACTATAAAAAGATACTTAATTTATGATATTTTACGTGAAACTGGTTGCAAGTTGTATTTTATAAATAATGTATCATCCAAATCCAAATACTTTCATTTCATTTCATTTATTACTAACATCTAGGTAATATTATCTTTATGTTACATCTTCTTCAAGTTCTGATGCGAAACGAAAACATCTAAAGATAGTAGTTTGTTAACGAGCTGACTTTATAAAAGTTTTGTTTTGAAATAAAAGCAAAAAAGCTGTGGTTTTATTTAGTTTAGGCGATTATTTTTTAATATTTGTTTTAAAACTTTCACCGTAACATAATGAACGCCACTTTCTATTCGTACTATATTTCGCTAACATCTGAATAGGTTTCGACACGACGGTTCAACGATTAAAAATGTTGAACATCAAGTGATAATTCAAAATTGATAAATTGATAGAGCTATCATTACTCGACGGTCCGCACCGGCCCGACCGCTCACGTAAAACTGACTGCTAAAGCAGAACTACTGCGGATACTTATGAGTATATTATATTAATATACTAAATACTGATTTGAATGTACACCCTGTTACTCCTCACACCTGAATGCTTAAACCAACTAAGCTATTTATTGTAGTCTTCGATCGATTGATAATTATAAATTTTTACATAATATTACTGCTCGTCTGAGTAATTATTCGTTTCAGATGCGATTTCTTTTATAATCACTCATGATTTCAGAAGTTCCGAATGTCAGTTAAATTATGCGTAGTCAGTCAGAGGAGTCAGTGCGGTCAGGGCGAGCAGCTCGGAGCTGACAAGCTACCCGAAGGAGGAAGCGGATCGATTATAGCGTCATTAATTAATTTTTAACGGCAACTCGGAGCCCGAGCTCGTCTGTCCCGACTACCCGAGCTATACTTCCGATGAGAATGTTAACGACGCTCGCGCTTGTAGATCGGAATATCAATTGGGATTTATTTCATTCTATACTTTATGTTTCCGATCGATATCTTTGTATTAATTATGAGGTAATATAAATAATTTAGACTTTTTTCTATTCACATTTATAATTCACGCTTTTCCCGGGTAGGCAGAGAGAATTAATTCTTAGGACACTCCGTTCCCCGTTTTACACAGAATTTCTAACACATTGCCTGTAGTGTGGCGAGACACACGTCACTGCGACGCCCTGCTTTATGAGAACATAAGGCAGTCCTGGATGTGGTCGTCTTGCTCCCGTATCTATACTGCAGTCTTATTGCTCAATACAGTTATTTCATAATTAGAGAACTGTAGACTTTGCACCAATTATTATCTGTTTAGAATTTAGATAATAAGTGTAATGTCGCAAAATTGTATTTCAAAATGAAATAGTAAAATAGTGGTTATAATAAAATATCTATTCATTTTATTTATAAAGAGAAACAACACAATATAAAACATATATAAGCTTTATAATATTGAAATATAAAAGTTTGAGGAATCTCCACCATTACATACGTAAAGTAGTAAGGTCCCCGTCGCTCGCGCCTCGAATCAACTCGCGATCAACGAGATGACAGATTAATATTCTAAACGAAAATAGCTATAATCATGTTATTGAATTGAAATAAATTGTCCTCTGATATATGGAATGTGAAGGAAGTAAAAGTCCTTGTACTGTAACTGAGACCATACAAATAATAAATGCATATAACACATACAAGTATGTAAACGAACGAGGACAGAATCAAAATAATTTTAACTGCGACCTTGTAGGTGAAATACTGAGTGTTTAGATTTGTACCAGTTTTTACTTTCGATATGAATTATTTATTATTGCAATGAAATATTTGGCTCGAGTCTCACGTCCTGTGTCGATTTTACACAAAAAACCGGACAAGTGCGAGTCGGGCTCGCCCACCGAGGGTTCCATCTCCAAGAATTGGAGATCACGAGTTTTCTGAAATTCAAGCGTCGTAAATATCATATTTTGCCCCCCTTTTAAGACTATTATTTTTTAGAATTTTACTAGAAATAGCTTATTCCTTAACTATTACTGATGCTAGCTGTCAATTTTCATCATTCCGGGTCAACCGGAAGTACCCTATTAATTTTGATTCCATTTATAGTGTTGAATTACGCGTTGTTTACGATATAAATCATATATATTTAAAATAAATGTAAAAATACGATTTTATCAGAATTTCGTGAGGCAGTTGATCTAATGGTATGGTTTCAATTTCAACTCGATATCTCTAAGCTTTCCTGAGATAAAGGCTCTTGACAGACAGACAGACAGACGGACGGACAACCAATCGATCTTATAAGGGTTCCTTTTTGTATTTAAAAAGATACGGAACCCTAAAAATAAAGACTTCCTTATTTAAAAAAAATTAAATAAAAATATTCTATGTTGTGTACTTTATTTAGCAAATTAAACACGCACACATATCATACTCATCTTGAATGCTTTTGATAAATTAAAGTGAGGCCAGTAGTGGCGCAGTGGTTGTGGGTTCGATCCCCACTCGAGGAGATGAAATATTTACTTAAATTTATATTTCCATTTCTTCGCTCTGGTGTCGAGGCAAAGCGCAGCGTTGAGTTCTGCCACTCAGCACGCAATGTCTCCAAAATTCGGCTGAAAGTGGGGAACGGAGTGTCTTAACACTAGGTTCCCTCTGCCTACCCTGCTGTTTGTGGGATACAGCGTGAAGCTAATGCTTTTATTTCATTAGTCCTTTTTTAAGTGATAAAGGTCTCTCTGCTTTCTGCTCCTCCTCTGCTCTCCTAATATATGGAAAAAAGCACCTACAATTATGTATTTATATTTCGAATTAAAGAAAATTAAACGTAAATCATTTAAAATAGACAAAATGATTATTAACGAGAACTGTAACCGATAGTAACATATTAAAATGAAATTGGTTCCTCACTTCGTATTTAACAGAACGCCTCTAAACGGAGCGCGCGAGTAGTACTCACGCGCATCTCCAACCGTTCTAAGTTTATATTTCAACAAACAGAAGAACTCGAATGGGACGCTCTTAATCTAAAGTTTCGTAAATATAACAGAAGGTTCCTCAGGTTCCTCCACCGTCCCTCGCGTCGTCGGAAGCGCGCGTCGTTACCGCGTCGATAATTGACTTCATCGAAACTTCAATTGATTTTGTAAGAAGCTCTCATTAGAACTGAATATTATATTGCCTCAATAAGCTTACGGTAAAATGTTTTAGAGTCGATACATCACAATGGCGCGCTTTTGTAATTTGATGATTCTTCGATTTCGATTTTGCTTTAATTGTTAATGGAAGTATAATAAACTTAGATTGAGTTTTTTGTTAGTTATGTCAGTACGTTCTATTTAAATAATTTGAATATCAATTAAGTGCGACTTCACTGTAAGCCTAGATGTTGTAGGATTACTGATAGTTTGTCATTAGTAATTTAAATATAATGTATTCAGTAAGCGCACGTGGCACTCAACAAGTAGGTGGCTATGATACAGCGCTATCCGCGTCGTAACGACGTTGTCGCAATCAATCACCGATCAAGGAGCGAGGTGATCAGGTACGTCAGTCAGCACCCGAAACCAACTTACGGCGTGGGAGGGAGAGCGAGCCAGTCGTGGCTGTTGAAGAAATGAGATACTTTTGGAAAAAAGAGAAAATGAGTGCTATTGTCATATGTTTTGTATTAGTTGATGTTGCCTTGTGTCCCGGTCACTAGTTGGTACCGTATATAGTGCAGAGTGCGTCTCCGCGTATGTCATTATCCAATTGTTACGTAACACGGCGACGACCGACGATCTACTGCTCAGTACCTACTGCCGCGCCGCGCGCTTCGTCACTATCGATATACATTATTTATTTTCCTATTTAATACGATTGTAATTTTTATTTTGATTTTGGGCAAGGTAGGCCTAGAGGGAACCTAGTGTTAAGACACTCCGTACAAAAACGAAGAAATGAAAATATTAATAAATAATTATACATTCTCTCGAGTGGGGATCGAACCCACAACTGACGCATTACAGTGACACCTTATGACCTTCCGCCACGATGGCCTCTATCGACGGCGTCAATTATTTAATAAAATAGTATACTTACATATGAATGAAATAAAAATTGAAGCGACGTCCAGTGACGTCAGTGGCACTAGGGCGACACACTCTGTAGAGCTCTACCTGACGGTCTGAGCATTAAGTTTGTTATGTGTTTGAAAACTAATAAACTTTAGCACTGACACAAAAGTGCCTTTATGGTAAACGTATATACGTACATACGCTTATATAGTGTCGGTTTTGGTGTAGTGCGCGGACTCTCCTCGTGAGTCACATTCACAGTGACGGCGCACCGACACCGACACCGACACCGGCCCACTAGCGGTGTTATTATTATCTCTTTGCGGGGAAAAGGTTAATGGTGTTTGGTAATTCTTAGAAACTAAAAAAGACACGCTTAGCTTTCTAATTGCAAGATATTGATAATATGTAAGTATGTAAAATATGTACAGAGGAGCTGTACTACGTAGATGTTGATATCGCTGTAATATCCAAATACTCGTTTATTTTTTGCTATGAAAATACAATTTCTTTTTAACAATAATTTTGAGCAATTCATAAATTCTTCATCATTATTAAATTGAATAGACACGTGCGATAGTTAATTTAGTTCAGCACCTAAATATAGCGGATTTCTATATGTTTTGTCATCGTATATGTCCGTTTATGTTTAAGATGTATTTGAAAACGAAATGATAATTTACCAGTAAAGGCTGGTGTGCTGCGTTCATTCAATTATAAATTTAATTACAATTAAATATTAACTAACTCCTTGTGCTTTTATTGAACTCATAGATGTAGAGAGTATGTAGACCTCTGTCTACCACAGAGCTAGCTTCAAAGCTTGGATACCGAAAAAGATAAATATATTGAACACTGTATTTGGTTTTGACATTTGTTTGGCGCTTACGTTATAGTGCCGACGTCGCGTATTGCAACATGCGCACGCGGCGCGACACGCGGGGGGGTTGGGGTTTAACAGTTGTATGTAAGCTTTACATATAAACTAATATATATTAACGATGACTTCCATATTTGTCTGCTTATTCCTAAATATTCCTATACATGGCTGTAAAGGATTGGTAAACGAAATATAAAATGTCGATATACTTTCGATATAATACTTTCGACTAGCACGTTGGTCGTAACCACTCTAACCGAGAATAGCAGGTTACCATTTCTGTTTTATATATTTTCAAAGAATGACTTATGTTAAAACGTCTCTGCCGACTGAATTGCGGATATCGCGCTCATACTGCAACGCAGCACACAATAATCAGTAGACGAAAATATAAAAAAATAAATTAACTCATATTAGTAGCATAATTTTGAGTCAAGTATAATATATATAAGTAAACAACACGCGCGTGTTACGACGACGCCTCTCAGAGTCGCTGTGAATTAGAAACGGTGAAGATCTGGGATGCTGCGACCGCGCGTTACGTCACACGCGCAATGTGCCATTGTCTATATCACCTACTATACTGCGCATATGTATATAAGTATACATTATGTATGTATAAATATATGGTATGGCTATGGTAGTACAGTACGATCGACGAGCCGTGGCCGTACACTCAGGATGTAAATAATCAAAAGTATGTACTTAAATCTGCACACACATCTACCACGACTCTCGGACCGCACTGTATATGAAGGTACTCAAGTAAGAGTTAACGATGCTCATTACTGCTAACGGTCACATCTGTAGTGGCTTAATAACATTAGTGAAAGTGCGTTTGTCTGTCTGTTTGTCATGTTTTCACTCTTGCTGTAATCGTGCGGCTGTAATGTGAGTACTGAACGGCGTTTAGCTCTAACAATTAGTGGTTTGATACATAAATATTTTTTTATTATATAAGTAGATCCACGAAATTTACTTATTTACTATATTTTTAATAAAAAATGGGGACTTGTTTCATTGGTTCAAAAGTGTGCGCACTAAAATTAATTTTTCTTAAAATTCATCATGAATAAAAAGATTTAATTAACTTTCATGATTGGTATCTGGTCCTAATCTCATCAGATCATCACGTATCACATTAAATGTCAGTATGTAATATTTTGAGTTTTCCTCACACTCTATAAAACAATTTTATCTGAGAAGCGACAGTCAGTCAGTCAGTCAGTCAGCCTCTCGATCCTCGAGCTGCGTCGAGGTTAGAGGTTTCGTAAATCAATTTAGATACCATCTGTGTAACAATATTTATGTATTTATTGCACTGATAATGGCCTCTATCAGGAAGTTTGGAGTGAAAAAATATTGTAAGAGATAAAGAGCCGTTAGCAACGGAATGACTAAAGTATGCGTTTGAAGTATGACGTTTCAATTTCCTTATCAAGAAATAATTTTTTTATTATATTTTATTGTCTTCAGCCAGAGTAAATTAGTGTAAGTAACACTCCGTTCTCCGTGTGCGCACCACAAGCTGTCAAGACATTGCGTGTTACGATATGTCATCCAATAATAAAAATAAAAAAATCAATATAAAAATTGTTCAATTAGTACATTATTTATTTAATGCAATTTTAATAGCAAATATAATATTTTACAAGCGAACATTCAGTGATACATTGTAGTGGACTTTTGTTTAGCCTTCGATTACTAAAGCGGCTATCGTAAACGGTAATGGCGGGGAGCAGCCTGCAATTTTATAACGTAATAGTAGTAATACAAAATTGACAATTCTATGAGTGTTTCTGTTTTCGTGCAATGTCTATTATTAATAATGAAAAAAGCCTGGTTAATAAAATGAACCGTAAACTAAAATAAAGGTTTCAGATTCTATTTTGTAATATATCGGGTGCCGTATCTATTATGGCATATCGCCGCGTCTACGAGTCACGTCTACATTTCAGTTATAGTGTACATACACACATGCACACACACCTATCACATAAACACAAAGCGAACATAAAGATGTGCAAAATCACAATAAATAATCTGATAGTTAAAAGATAAAATAATGTGAGTGGTTAAAGGTGTCGCGACTCGAACTGTTCTCGGTATTTGGCAAATGACTGGTGTAGAGTGGTATATATTATGATCATGTATTGTAAATATGTCAGCGCTGCACGTGAGGTGCGCATGTTGGTCATTTAACGAAAATACAAAACTTAAAGCTTAGAAACTCGTCCTATTAAAGAGACAAAACGCGGCGTTGAGTGAAATTCAACGCCGCCATGCAACACACGATGCCCTAAAAATTGGAAGGAAAGTAGAGCAATGTTAAAACAGGAAATGTGTGTGTGTGTGTTAACCCTAGGTTCCCATGTTCCCCCTCAATCTTTTCCTGCTACAACTATACCCTTCTTTCAACTGGACCAAGCGGTTGTGCAATTATTACCAATAAACTGTTTAACCGCGTCCGCATTAAAAACTTTAGGTAACGCTCATAAAAGTAACTTAACAGAGACTTCCACAGAAATATGTTTATGATGCAAGTTACCAAACACAAGAAGTAGGTCCTCCGCCCCGCCGGCAAAGAGGGCAGTAGCCACTACGACGCGCACTCCGATAGCAATTGTACAGAGATATTAACAGAGATTTACGATCAAATAAAAATTTAAAATTCAATTTCGTTTACAGAAACACATAAATCTTATAACATCTTTAAACTCGGAAGTGTTTTATTTGTGTTGTCAATTTTCAATTATTTTTAATTATTTTAAAATGAGTACTTCAAAAAGCTCTCGTTTCTATTACACACCATTACAACTAAAAGTTTTTTTTACCTATTTTATGCTGTAACCCACCTGTAACAGAGTAGTCAGAGAGAACCTAGTAATAAGAGATTCCGCTCTCCATTTTTCACCGAATTCTGGAGGCATGCCTATTGAGTGGCGAAACTCAACCCTTTGACTCCACACCAGAGCGGAGAAATGAAAATTTCATATATTATTTCGTTGAGTAAGAATTGACCCCCAAAGTGGTTCGTGTACAGTCACACGCCTGTGCCCCTGCACCACAAGCGCAAAACAGTTAATTAAATATTTTTATTTTTATATATAAAATTTTCTTTATAAAAATATAGAGCAGCATTCAAGTTTTCACAACGTGAGTAAGAAGTCATTTTAACTGTCGTCACGTGGTTTGGAATGTGATGTCAATATTTTCAATATCTTATTTAAAAACACATAAATATCAACAACTTCTATAAAATAGTATTTTAGTATAAAATTAAATATTGCAACGTTGCGCTACATACATTTATCATATATTATTATTAATGAACATGACGGAGTCTTCGTTCGATACAACCGGTCTCTGGTCGCTGGTCACTGGTCACCGGTGCGATCGGCAAGCCCGCCGCTGGCTGCATATCACAGTATCGGTGGTCGGCGGCGTCGCATCAATCCTATCTGATGCTTGTTAGCAGCCAGTTCCACTTCTGTCAATGACGCCGCGGATCTTGTAGCTAACCGATCGGAGCCGCAGCAACGCAGATTATTATAACTTAATTAGGTTTAAATGCGGACTGTCTGTGACTTAGATGTTAAGATATTAAAGAAATAGTTTAAGAACTTATTACTACAAAAACCAAAAATGAACACTTTGGAAAATGTAACATATGAACGAACATAAAGAGTAGTCTTATTCAAGGAACTCTGAAACGCAAAGCTGAATGTATATTATCAAAATGTAAAACTCATTACAAGTACGGATAATAAATAATCGAACAAAGTGTTTGTCCGTCAGTAGCTCCCCGTCCGGTGGTAAGCGCGTAGTTCAACTCCGTCACCTGTCACTGCCGCCTCTGCCTACCTCCTCGATCTGAGCGGAAAGTGCAAAACTGATCGCTTAACACTGCCACTCCGCTTGTATATGCGAAATACAGCGTGAAGCTGAAAAAGAAACGATAATAAGAAATTAGTTAATTAATTTTCCTTTATAAATAGACAAATATCTACCTACTAAATTTATCTAATTTCAAATAATTTGGTGGAGATTTTGTATAAAAATAGTTCGCTTTATAGCGCTTAATTTAAGAATATATGACACGAATCAGGAATAAAATGTCCATTGGTTAATCCAGACTGTCTCTATTGATATTAGCGGTTAATACGTTAATCCCTCTGAACGTGACGAACGCGTATTTATTCACTCACTTAATGATAACGACTCGAAGTCCAAAGATAATTGTTGAATTAAGATTGTATTGGTCGCTGCCTCCTTCCTATTTCCTACGTTATGAATAATTCAGAATTTCGCTACAAACGAGACGACCACAGTATATGTACATAGATAAAAGTATAATTTTTCCTTTTTAGATAATTAAGTGAATTTCATTTATGTGATTTAAAAAAAAAAGCTTTAAGAGGAAGTATTGGACGGAAAGGGAAGTGATTAATGAACTGTAACTATTTAAACATCATTATTGACGATTTTTAACATTACGCTGTATTCTTAATTCTGAGACAACTCAGAATTAAAAAAAAATAATTACATATTTAAATTTATAGTATAAAATTTTTAGGATACAAAATAAGTCCTATGTAATATAACTTTACATTTTTAAATATAAATTAATATAAAAATATAAATAAATATAAAAAAAATCTTCCAACGATGGGACAAGGGTCCAAGAGGCTTGGGCTTCAAAGAGAAGAAGAGAGGTATTGTGAAGAGGTCACAATATGCGCCATCTCAAGTAAAACTGCCTTCTGCATCCGGTGCTTGATCCAACAGCTAAGCGATAACCTCTTAAGGCTGGTCGAGGCTTTTCGCTATCAAAGCGTTAACTGAAACCACTATCGGCACAAAGATGGCCACGTCGCTGTCCTCACGGCAGTAACCTCATGTGCTCAGTCATTATAAACGTTCTGTGTCATAAGAACGATCTATATACACTCGATTTATTGTATGGAAACCGGATGTAAAGTGATTACAGTCGCTCGTGACTTCTCTAAGCGCCTCGCATATATTCGAGTTCATATAATTAGATTACACCAGGTAAGCAAGGTAAGCAGTGACTAACCTTATTTCATAGTTTTTTTAATAAATAATGTAAAATTTTTTAAGAATCTACTTAAGTTTAAAAAATAAGACGTCGTATACGTGCATTTTGTAGACATTGCTTATTGGAATATAGAAACCTCATTCCGCCTAATTAACCAGGATAATTAATTATTTAAAAACTAACAAGCTCGACATAATGATTTTTCACACTTTTATTTTAACAATTTTTAATAACGAAATATGGTTTTAGACTTTAATTTAAAAATAAATAGTTTAATTTAATAAATGTTTCATTAATTCTATTAAATCATTCTAAATTGATTATTTATACAATTATTTTTTGAGTTATTACCCAGGATGTACGTAATAGCTTATATAAACTAAGTACTAATATTAATAATCCGTTTAATTGCGATTGGTCGTGGTCGTGGTCTTGGTGGTCGTGGTGGTACTATGAGCCGTATTGGGCAATTAGTTAAGGCACCGTTAGATGTAGAGTGCACCACTGGCTCTACTAACTCAAGTTTATATAGGTATTAATACTCACTTACTGTTATACTGACGCTACAGATGTACTAAACTACATCAATATTCCGTATGCTATATTTATATGGTATAGGTATAATTCTGAACTAATTTTTATTGTATTTTTATACAATAAATATTAAAGAGACATTATGATTTATCTAAGACTTGTGTAATAATATAAATTAATTTTACAAATAGGAAGCGGTTAACGTTTTTTTAACAACAAGATAAATAGATATTGTCTTTATATTTTATAAATTATTCGGGATGAGATTCTACGTAATTGCAATAAGTGATGTGTTTCTCCTAATAACAATACTTTAGAATAGTTTCCTTCCGATGAGGGTCGACAACTGCCCCTGATTGCCTTTTTTTTTTCGAATATTATTGCTGTTGACCTGAACTGGTCTTGACAGCGTCACCGAGCGGGTAATTGACATAATTCCTTTGCTTTTATAGTCTTTTTCACCTACATGTACCCTCTTTTACACGACTTTGCAAAAATATGTTATTTTCAATAAGATCAATCGAAGTGCAACGTTGAATTACGCAACATGCGTTACTGTGATTGCGACTGCCATCGATGATAAACCAAAAGTGAATAATAGAGTCGATGTATTAGATTGTTCGTTAGATCTGAAACTTGGATGGATAATTTGTATATTATTTTGGTAAATCCGGAACATAACGTTTGATACAAAATGATGTCACAGTTATTGAACAGTTACAAATTAACATGTAAACGACTAATAAATGTAATGTGAAGAACTACGCCGCGAACAAATATTGATAGAACTAACCGGCGGTTACGTGACCGTTAGTCAGCTGGCAGCGGACGGCGTGTGGGGACTATTTATAAGAGCTGTAAACACCAATACCTGCGCGCGAACTGAACCGGGACCGCTTCGGGAGGAATGCGATGTCAACGACTAAATTGTGATACCTAGGTGGTGTTACGGAACTCCGTTCCCATTATGACACTACCGTTCCCTACTTTCCCCCGGATTTCTGGAGGCATTGCGTGTGCGTGTGAGTAAATGAAAATATTAAATATTTAATTTCCTCGAGTGGGAGTCGAACCTACAACTTGTCGGGTTTAAGGTGCGTGTTTATGCCACTGTGCCACGACTGCCCATTCAGTTGCTCTCTATAATGTAATGAATGATGGATACAACACAGCAAGTGCGCACCAAAAATACTTCGTTGGTACTGAGATACTTTTAGTAAAGTAGAGCGCTCCACGAGCGCCACGAGCGCCACGAGCGACTCCGGTTGTCTAACCACGTCGACTATTGAAAACAATGTTTTTGCAGTACATGAGGTGTATTTTACGTTCCTTATACGATTCACACAACTTGTCTAATAAATGGCTAAACCTTGGAACATCTATATAAACTTATGAACTGAATAAATAGTATATAAACAAAAATAACGTGTATTCAAATTGTCGACAAAACGTATTATATTTCTTGTCAGAGTCGATGAGATATTCAACACAGAGCCAGTAGCACCTGCGCGAGCTCCAGCTGACTGCCGACGGGACCTGCTTGATTGCATTACGAGATTTAACTTTTATTGTCTTCATTAATTTGCATAGTTTTTAGTCCGAAAAACATATGAACTTACAGAAATGACTGAACTGTTTTTTTTTTATTTATATAAACATAGAAAGTGTATGCATATGCAGTTACATATTTCTAGTTTTATGTAATATTTAAAGAAATAATAAATAATATTAAAATGTTTTTGTTAATAATAACTATTTGGTCTCTATGAAAGTCACGGGCAGGGCTCACCTGACAGCAGTGACAGTTCTGTGCTCGCCGTCTCACGCTCGCCCTTGACTCGCGATTCATACAATGTTGTTCAACGAGCTACGACCGACGATGTACTGAAGGCACTACGAACAAGATATAGTGTATCTAGTGACACTTTTATATGAATTAACATACATTCAAACGATTAGTTTCATGTGATATAATTATTTTATTGATTTTGATATCCAAAGTCATTGCAAATTGTAAATTAATTATTCTGTTCATGTTTTAAAATACCGCAAAGAGTTTTTTCTATTTTAATTAAATTAAATTTTAATCAAACCAAAAAAAATGTACTTGTCATTGCATGACATTCAAATAATAATATTTGTAATGTTACAGTATTTATTTACAAGAAGGGCACAGACGTTCGTCGTCCGCTGTGTTATCTTATCAGCTACCATCTTATCTTATCTTTAATAATAATTACGTGTAAGTTTGAAACGTGAATCGATTTCCTTTTGGCCCATTTACAGTGTTTGGACACGGCGTGTTCAACGACAGTTGTAGAAAAGCACGAAATTGAAGAGAAAATAATAAAGAAGAGGAAGAAAATATTTTTAAATAAATTTCAAATAACCGTAGTGTGGTTGAAATTAAACCTATACTTTTAATTTAATAATACTTAGGACAACGTTAATTATTTTTTTCCTATTATAATAAATAAAAAATCACACGCTGTAACTTTTATCATTAATTTCAAATATTATACAATATTGTTATAAAACCAGCCTGTATATGATGCTGCAATGCGCGTGCGCGTGCACGTGTCCCCCGCAGCTTTATTCATTGCATTCAGAGATAAACTGATAATTTCCGTGGAAATACAATTGCAAAAGTGTGCCGAGTGTGGAGAGTGGAGAGTGGACCGGTTGAGCGGATTCATTTTTATATATAAAAAATATTGTGGACCTTTGTAAATGAAATAAAGACTGAGGTATACACAAAATGGCATGAAAATCAAACTTGCTATATTTAAGAAGTTTTAATTAATTCTTTGTGGTCGCTTCCGTCCCGGCCGTCCATAAACACGAGAATGCGTAATATAATGCGAGTGTGTTATCTCTCGATATAAATCAGCGACGATTCGACGTGCGTTGACCTATATACCTACTGCATACTTTTATATATATATATATATATATATATATATATATATATATATATATATATATATATATATATATATATATATATATATATATATATATATATATATATATATATATATATATACGTACGTACGGACGCGACAGGGGTATGACGAGTTATGCTACTAGGTGTATTAAATCTTGAAATTATATAAATAATTACGTAAAAAATTAAATATTATTATAGTCATTTTCTTATATCGGCTTTTAAAATAATATAATATATTATAGTAACACATAACGGGGCTACCCAGTCTTAGCGCGTCCGGCTGAAGGCCGTCCCGTCCCGTCGCGCATCTCATCTAGTATAGAATTAATTTATACTACTTTCTTTGAATCGATTGCATTTTGATGCTAATATCCGATAGATATTGAATAGTTACCAAAGTAAAGGCCAATAAGAGTGAGCTTTGAAAAGACGATGTGCTTTTTGTTTTTTGATCGACTTATCTTATATACATCGTGTTCTACTCAAATTTATGAGTAAATTTTATTTAAATAATTTCATGGCTGATATATTTTTCAACATTCTTTAGAGCTGAGCTATTAGTAGGAAACTATTTTAGTCATTTTAAGATAAAATATTTAAAAACTAATTGTCTGATATATTTATTTTATCTTAAAAAATCGTTTGTATGTTAAGAGTCTACAACACTATCAATAAAGCGAGGACGGAGAATATTAATAAAGTCTTATGTCCAGTGCACACTCGAGCTTGATTATTTACTTCGTAACCAGTTTGAGTTAAGTTGTTATAAAATGTTTTCTAATATAAGTGTATGGCCGGAGTCGCGGATATCGGATAATTGATGAATTGTTTTTAAAAACACAAACGAAAAAAAAACAGATTTTTGTTAAACACAGCGAACCACTGCAATGAAAAACCCACGGGAAAACTTATAACATTCCTCTTTTCCCCTCGTCATACTAAAAATGGAGAAAATCTTAAATTAATTATATTTATTTAGACGATCCATCATGATCTTTTTCCTCCTGGGAACCTAATGTTAAGATACATTGTTCTCTATTTACCGCCCAATTTTCGAGAGGTTGCGTGTTGAGTAGAGGAAGTGTCTCGCTACCACAGAAAGGAAATGAAAATATTAAATAATTAATACCTCCGTGTGGGAATCAAACTCACAGTCATCACGTTTACACAGTCATGCGCTGTGCCACTGCGCCACGACTTATATATTTAAATAAAATATAATTTTTCATGACCGTGATTTGATTATATTAGTGGGAAAAGAGATATCGTAAAGACTGCAACATCACCTCATTTGCGTTTGTAGATATCTCCTACATTTAATTTCAGGTGACCTTTAACTTCGTCAAATTATATTTTGTTATCTTTATCACTAAATGTGATAACGTATGATCATCAAATATTGTAATTTATACAATGTGTGTGTACGAGTGTGTGTCTCTACTTGTGATTCGATGATCATTTTCTAAAGATACTACAAATGGTGATTTTTATTTGATACGTTAAATCTAATAATTATAATATTACGTAACTTGTAAATGAATAATTGACAATTACGAATTACATCATAAGGCTCAGTTAGGTACTCGTATGTGTCACGTCACGCGGGTCACGTCGGACCACACAGCGTGACACCAGACACCAGACACCAGCAACAACGAACTAGGGAGTTCGTTAGAAGTAATCAATCTAAATTTCCGCATATTCGCATACATCGTATTAATACCTAGTAATAGCGCGCGTCCAATGATGCGGGAGTGTCACCAGTAATTGCGGCTCCTTTCAGCCAGTTAGTGGGACGATACCCTTGTAAATAACGCAACACCACAATAGAAGACGCGGACACCTCCTCCTCCGCCGTCTCGTAAAGTGTCCAAATTATTGGTTACGCACAGTTAAGTTCTTAAAACGAACCCATTAACGTCGATCTCGATGCGCGTTAGTGTCCAAATGCCGCAGCCGTTCAACCGCTGAGTATATATTACTATATTATAGTTTATTTATTATTCTGATGCATTTTATTGATCTTTTATAAAATTAAATGAATCGATAACTACTAATATTGTGAAACTGAACAGTTTATTTGAGCAGGCATCAATTGTCTTCTATTGGACAACAAGAGGAAAGCCGTATGTAAGACCTAGTATTGAATAAATAAATAGTACAGAAACAGAAACAGTTTACTCGCGTAACTGCACAAACCAAAATCGTTAAATACTTCGTACATAATTGCCAAAAACAAAACCAACTCTCCAACGACGACTCATGAATAATTCATGTCGTGTTTTAGCATTTATTGTAATTATCTAACGCGACACAACGTAGGGGCTCACTTAGCGTCGCGGTGCTTAGTGTTTACAATCAAACCGACAAACCTCGTTATTGCATTTTATATGATTAAATTAAATGGTCATTAAAATGTTTGCATGATTAAAATTATTTTCTTTACAAATAAACCTATAAGATTACGTAAAGATTCATATGCAACGTAATATAAACTTATTGAAGAATTTTATGGGACCATTATGAGCAATGAGCACGTGGTGTCGTGGATAGCAAACGTCGAGACAAAACCAATTTTAATATTATTATGTTATATGTATGTTATTAGAACTATCAGAGCGCTCCCCATTGAGTAAATCAGTCAAATTAATCCGTGTTGTTTAAGAGCTGTCGTCAGGGCTGGCAGCTGTCGGCGACGGCATGGCTTATTAATTTATTTTTAAGTTACAACAGTAACTAATATTTACCTTATTTTATATTACAGATACCTTGCTGTGAATAATAAATATTAATGAATTCTCACTGCAATACTTTTTATTTTATTTCTTTATACCTAAATACACGCAGCTGTACATGCTACTGACTTCATACATACGACCTATACATTATGATTATATTTAAAATACATAGAAAAAATGAATCACGCTTTTTCTCGCAAGCGGAGCACTTACCGCCCGATTTTCGTGTCATTGCTTAGCTTGGAGTATCAACGACGTTATATTTTCTATATAACTATATACAAAATAATAGTAATATTTAAACTAATTATGAAGATAAACCATTCAACAGACGCACAGCCCTTACGCTATGTATAGTATCGTGGTCGTCGCAAATATCGAATCTAAATCCGTCCGGAGTGTTGTATTGTCGGACTGCGCCAGCGCGGCGTCCTGCTACGACGTGCCATAGCTACTCGTGCATGTTTTATATTTTTAAATTTACAGATATATAAATAATTTGAAAAAATGCTTAGTTATCGAGACATCGCGCTTTGTCTCGACATTCGCGCGGGAATGAAATATTTACATTTCATCGCTACCAGAGTAGGAAATGTAAATATTTCATTCCCGCGAGTGGGAATTAAAACCACAATCGCATTTACAGTCGGTGGCTACTCCACTGCGCATGTAGTAATGTACGACTACGTCCCGGTTAATGACAACGACTTACCCAAATCAATATACTTATCTATTTACATATTACGCCGAAAGTCTTCGCTAACTACTTCTAAAAGAAAACCATTATGAGCATAGTACTAGAAACTTATTACGATATATACTTAAATAAAGGTTCAATTCAGAGTAAAATTATTTTCACTTTCATTAATGTTGCGTGATCTCTACGACACGGCAGCATGGTGTCACGGTGTCACAGCGTTACGGCGCGGCGACACGGCGTCACGTTGCCAGTGTCACGGCGTCACGTCGTGGTTAGTGGTATTACATACAACTAAATGTAACTAAATACAAGTATTATAAAATAGACACGTCGGAGTAAGCGAACCTCGATATTAACACGAGATTCGGGGCTCCCAGCCATTAGCATACCCGGTTTGCCGACTGCGGACCGACACACATACATTCTACATTTAATTATGTTTGCTTAAATACACAAACGTCTATTTTTTTTCAGCTTCACGCCGTATCCCGCATGTAGCGGGATAGGCAGGGGGGGGGGGGGGGGGGGGTTGGTCTAGTGCTTAGATAGTCCCCCGCCCACATTCCGCCGAATTCCATTCGATTTACTTTTTTAACATAATAACGTCTACTGTAAAGGTTCGGGCACTCGTTAGGACTTTACTTCCTTATGTTCTAATAAGACTTATACACTAATAAAAATGTTAGCTAAATGGTAGTGTCAGAACAACTACTAGAATTGAATCCACGACCTTGATTTATCATCAGTTGATACAAGTTTTGAAACGAGAGAACTATCATATAGGTCAGTATGAACACCGCACGTCTGGTGTAGCGCGGCCTTGTGCGCCGCGAGCGACCTGTTAGAGGCGAGTTCGGTGCTCGCGGGTTCATAAAACTATGTTTAGATTTCATTGTAAAAGCAAAAAGTTCCACGAGACCTCGCTGATGTCGATATAATTTTCTTATTAAAAAATGTTTACATTTCTACGCCCGCTCGACAGAATGGATTTTTTTATTTCCTCGCTTTGCTAATAACACGTTCTGTGTTATTATCGGTGTTAAATTCCACAAATCAACAGGTTGTCTTAAGATTTGGATGGTGATAGTAAAACGGAGTATATTAAAAAATCCTTGGACTGTATCTTGTTGAAGCCAATAATTATTATATGAAAATATTCACTATTTAAAGATTTGAATTTGAGGTAATTTTAATTTTATTTGAACTGTTTCCCGCAAAGCGTACTAACCTTGTCAGTTACTTTAGCCTTTAGCGTTGTTACTGCTAATGTAGCTTTGCATATATATATTTATATGTATGTATGTATTTATGTATATAAATTAGTGTCACGGGCACTTAATATCTAATTAAAAGAATAAATATACCGCAGCGGGCGCTCGCGGTCCACACCTCCGATTTATCATTTATTTGCAGGAAAAATACTGATACGAGATTTATGTATGCGAATAATGATTAAAACGCTAAAATGCAGAAGGTGTGTCCGAAGCGGCATTCAATTTTATTCTGAGCACATATTTTAGGAACAAATATTAGTGGTTTTTTAATTGAAATGGCTAATAATGAATTGGTTTCGGGTTCCCAACTTATTAACATTTTCACACATTTAAATAAACATAATAGGAGGATAAACTATATCACCGTGCACGTCCTCTTCACAGTAAATGACGCTACTACAGTCTGTAGTACGGTACCTATAAAAACTAAGGATGTCATTATTCGCTCTATTTCTTAAGATGTTTCTTGTATGAATGCAAGTTGATGTTTCAGTTCCAAATTTTTGCTGAATGAAGCATGATTTTATATACTTTTAATATTCTGTGTAGCCGGTGAGTCATTAAGCGTACAAAAATATGTTCACTTCTTTAAGAACTCTTCTACTAATCACAATTTATCTGTAGTTGTTAAAATTCTTTTCAATTGACCCTCATTTAATATATTTGTTTGGTTTCGTAAAATGTGAATGAATCCACATTAATATTCAATTTATGAGCGATAGATAGCAATACTCGTATACGATTTTCAATAATGACTTTTCCGCATATAATACAAGACGAAAGTATATCTCAAGTATAAGCGAAACGTCAAGGGCCTCCTCTTACGGGAAGCGAGATCAAAGCCGTCTAAATACGGATCTGTCGAAGATGCCAAAAAACTGCCGAAAAAAATCTCTCAACAAATACTCTTCCTAATTGCCGGCTAATTCTGATATCAGCGTCACGAGGTCGTTGACATCTCTTATCTTTACTACAGTTTTTCAGATTTTCCCACTCTCTCTCTCGATAGCGCGCATTTGTAATATTGTGCAATAGTTGTTTACTTGGTGATGCTGTAGCTATGTCTGACCCACCACGCCACTACTTCTATCGAAGTCTATGGCTGGTGGGCTCAGTGCAATAAAATGTATATTTATTTAAGTTGCAATAAAATGTATATATCAAATAAATAAATAAAAAATAAACTTTATTTGCATTTGTTGAGTAAATATGTATATGGCCAAAATAATTTTAATCATGACCTATTTATCATTTTCTTTTTTCTTTTCTTGTCTTCAAATGTAAGTAGTTATTTAGAAAGAAGTGTTCATACACTACCATTATACTGTTGTACTACATTATACTACCATTATACTACATTATACTGGTAAACGATGACATCCAAACTTAAGAGAGAGCAGTGAATTAGAATCAGAGCATCCTTTTAATGTAAAATATCCTCAAATTCCTCCTGATCATTTCTAATGGTATCAAGGAGCTTACAGTTTATAGCGATGTTATACCACAACGCTAAGCATTCCTTTGATGTAATATGTAGTGTGGAGTAAAATATTCAAGAGATAATAAATATCAGTTCCTTGAAGTTTGTTTGAATATGAATGAATACACGTACGTAACCATGTCAGAGCTGGTGTCGTCAGGCGCACCGCTATTATTGTTGTATACAACAGAAGAAACGGAAAGGGTTGAATAAGAACTGACACCAAATTATTATGTCATGATGAAGAATGTGCCGTGTGATCCCGGCCTAGAATAGGATCATCCTGGTACTGGTGGTGTCGTAAGAGGCGACTAAAGTACGTGTGGTAGAGTCACGTCGCCAGCAATGGCAACACGCATGGGCAGACTCGACCAGATCATTACCACCCCCGGCATTTAAAACCGGCGTGAAGTAGTGGCTTTATGCCACTGCGTTTCGCATCAGGTAATGCCGGGCCCCGGCGCCCAACCCTTCTTAAAGGCCGGCAACGCACCTGTAGGCTCCTCTGGGGCTGCACGGGGCCGTGGGCGGCGGTACTCACTTACCATCAGGTGACCCGCACGCTTGTTTGCCGTGTCTTTTCCATAAAAAAAAAAAAAAAGAATGATGCTTCGAAGATGTCAGTAAGTGACTAATAATTCTATGAGGAACGTAAGATTTTCATTTGGAGATTTTTTTATCTTAGGTCCTCATGGTTGACGTATTTTTAGACCAAACACAAGGAACTGCTTCAGAATGAGCTAAACGTAAAGGACAAAATGATTTATAGCCGTCTTCTCGTAAAACCAAAGGCATGTGTAAAGCTAAAAATTATAAATTCAAATTCGATGGTCCGACAGCGCTGCACAGCGCTGCACAGCGCGGCTCGTACGCCCGATGTGTATCGGCGTCATTAGCGCTACTTAGCACATTTTGTCGCAGTAATTAGACTAAGATTGAGTCGTTAATTTTATATCACCGACAGATAGAGCTTCATTAACAAGCTAGTTTCAGAGTGTTTGTACAGGTACGAACCTGGCCCGACGGATGATATCTATAATTTTTAGGTTATGGGTTCGAGTCCGTGCTTAGTTAATAATAAATAGTCGTTTGTAATCCGGTCTACATTTCACTTGTGCATAATGACTGGAAATTTGAACTTGGAGTCATAAACAATAATTATAATATGTGAAATGATTTAAAGATATGAAGTCCTCACTGGTTCGGTACAACGTGGCAGTGATCGTGATTGTGAACCAATTACAATTGACTGCGGCACATTAAACGATGTATCACAAATCGTTACAAGCAGACGTCTCGTAAGATCAATCAATATGTATGTATGTATGTATGGTGTAGTATACAGCACAGTTGGAACTAAATCCGTAACTCAAAATGCGACATCTCGAGTTGGAGCGCAAAGTGGAGAACAGAGTGATCTGGCAGTGAGCTTCTTTACCTAATCTAATGTAACATAAATTGGGGAGCTAAAAAAATCTATTGACTTCAAGATATTCATTACCTTAAATATTATAAATAACGTTACATCAAGTATCAATTACCAGCAGCAGTAGGTAAAGCGCCTCCAAAGTTCATTCCCCTACTTATCTCAGAAACGTGAAATTGCTGCACATAAAACATTCACCAAAGATTTACGAATATAAAATATCCCAATAATGACTATTGATTTATAATTAACATACTGTGAGACTAGTAGTTTAAACTAATCAAATTATTTACATCTAATAATATTTTTTTCTCTGATTTGCTTATCATTTTCTCTTACCTGGTATATTTTTGCTTTTTGATTGACGATTTAATTGACGACGACCTCTTAATTATATACGATATTATCAAATGATGAATAGAAAATTGCCCAAAGCTAAATATCGTTGTATAATACCTAAGTTGTATATATTTATACAACTTACTTTATTAAGTAGATGCAAAAATAAAAAAAATATAAATGTCCATATGAAACTAGATTTAAACGGCTTATATTGTTCACTGATATGATAGTAGGTTCAGTTTATTGACGTTACGTTTAGTTACGTACATTTACTTTATAAAATATACGCTCACTTGACCTCAAAAAGCATTCACGTCTTTATTTATTTTGGTAACTTCATATTATTATGATCAAAACAGTAATATATTAATATTATAAAAATAAATAACTTCAAGTTAAGGCTATAGTGGTGCAGAGGCACAGCGTCCAAGTGTAAACGCGCAGTTGTGGATTCGATTTCCGCTCGGAGGAAAGAGTTATTACTTTGCTCCAATTAGAAGTAAAATGCGGCGTTGAGCTTTGTCATTCGATACGTATTGTATTAAATTGTGTAATTTTAGGTGCTCTCAAGCATGTGTACATACATAATATATGAAAATATAAACAACACCGGGTGTGGTCGCCTCTCGAGTATCTCATAAAGCCGTCACCTTGACACCGCAATTAAAACAAAAACGATATCGAGATATATATTATTGAATTATGCTCGCACATTACAATTAAATATTCTTAATACTTGATAAGTACCTGCTCGTACATAATATACCGTAATATACTTACGAGTAGGTACTGTTAGTGGCTTTCGTCAGTTTCTCTCATCGCATCAAAATTTTTCAGCTATTTAATTTCTTGAATAACTATTTTTCATTGAACTGTCTGACTCCAGCCGCGCCTTAACTTTGATTAAATTCCCCAAACTAGGGCTCGAACTCACAACTACATATTTACTTTCGAATTATATCGTGGAGTTTATTATTTTATTTCGAATCAATCACATTGAATGGAATAAGATAATATGAAACAATGTGGTTAAGTAAAAGTAAATGCGATATGTACAATATAAGTAGTTTAATTTGATATAGATTCTTATATTTATTTACTTTCTTACGATCTTTGGGAACTACTTAAATTATTCAATATTTTTTGGTAATAACTTTGAATGAGATGAGGTAATTCAATCGTAACTAAATTGAAGTAACATCTGACTTTTGGACTTCCCTTGAGAGGCTTCCAACCCGTAACCACCATGCGCACAGTCAGACTGGTCTCCAATAACACCAATCACTTAGGAAAAGACTTTGAACATCACTCATCAAATCCCAATTAAATAAAAAATACAAAAAAACTTACAAAAAGAAAATTATTAGTTTCTTTTCTAAGATATCTCCGCAACAATCAATATGTAGAGAACAATTCGGTTCTCTTATTAGTATGTAAACGAGTCCCCCAGCAGGTGAGCGCGTGAGCAGGCGAGCGTCCCGCGTGCGGTTTCGACTGTCAATTACAATCCATTCAACAATTCTTCGCTAATTCACTCAGTATCGGGTGTCTGATTGATGTCAGCGTTAACTTGCGGGACACGCACATTAGAGGGCGCACCCAATTATATTCTTAATTAATGTTGTGGTTTCGGAGTTGGGTTACGTGAGCTTTGGTGTTGACGCGCTACTTAGCGTCACCTCGTCGTGGCGTGTGGCTGGAGGCGGCCTTGACAGATTGCTTTATTGTTTGAAGTTCACAGAGTAAATGTATTGATGATGACTTCTTTCTTTAACTTTTGATTAACTTTTATTCTTATTCAAAAGATCATATTATAAAAAATCTGTTGTAAGATGCATATGAAGTCACGATCTGACCCAAATCTATTCTAGCGGAACTGCTTCTATAATAAAGTTCCACTTAAATAACAAAACATGGAACATTTGTTTCCAATTTCTTAAATATAAGCAATGTCTGTCCGTCATTGAGGTGGTGGTGGTGTCATGTTTCAGTATGACATGTGCTGGTTTAGTACCTGAATCACTAATATAATATTTGTTAAGTAGGTTGAAATGAAATGTACATGTTAGTTATTTGGCTGTTAGAGTTCATTATCTGCACTATTATTTAAGTATAAATGGGTAAGCTTATAAGTGCCCCGTTTGTATCGTAATCGTGATTTCGAAAAATTCTTGTAATTCATCTTAACAAAGTTGCGAAAAACAACTGAATCGACCGTTTACAAGCTACAGCCAGCACCACACGCCTACAGAGTCGGGTGTTTCGTTGATATTTCACAATTACAATAGAGTGGAATCCTTTGACAGTTTCTCTTATCTAAGATCCCACCGTTATCGCGACAAAGCAAGCGTCCCGGCGCGCCGTCCCGGTGTCCGTCCCGGTGCGGTGTTCCTTACTTTACCTTATCAGGTGTATCGTGGTTTATGCGACATTGGGACACGTCGTTGCCACTCGCGCGGCTCCTACTGCTGATATTTCTATGTTTTATTGAAATAAGAAACTTTCAAAGACCTTTGCAATTTAACTAATAACTAGGGCCATAGTAGCGCAGGGGTAAAAGCGTGTGACTGTAAACGTAACGGTTGTCAGTTTGGTTTGGCACCAAGGCAAAGCGTTGAAATCCGTCACTCGACACGTAATGCTTTTAAAATTCGGCGGAAAGTAGGCAACGGAGTGTCTTAACATTAGGTTATCTCTGTCTGCTATATGCGGGAAAAGCGCAAGGCTGAAAAAAAAACTATAAATCTCAAAAAAGTTTTATGTACCGTGTTTATGTATTATACAATAACAAGAAAAAAATATAGTGTAAATATCTCATCGTGTTAAGTGGAGTGGAGAAAAAATCAATTATTAATTTTAATATGTATGCATATATTAGTATGTACATAGATACTACTTTTACGACAGAAACGAGTTAAACTTAGCAACATCGAGTTGTTTAAACAAACAATTATTTTTTTCTTTAGAAATTTAAATTTTTCGGTTTTAAGGAAATGCTTCAGCTTGAGATGCATGAAATAGTTCCCAAATAACAGCGGCTCAAATAATTAATTAGTCAAGTTTTCGGCGAAAATCGATTATTTGTCTCAGTTTCGGCGAACACCGAGCGGACCGCTATCGTGAGACGGTGAGTAGCTAACGGGGCTTTGTCATCGGATGCGTCTTCTGGTTTTTATGATGTACTGACTAGATAGTCAAGGGAGTTGCCGTGGTCACGTAAAATAATGAATTCATTAACAAAATCAGTCATTCGGTAACACCCTGTATATGTTAGATGCACCACCTGTAGGTGCAGTAGGTCTTATACCTACTATGACTCACATATCGATAGTCAAGTGGCGGCCGGCAGCAGACGTTGTCTGACCGCTGTCCTGTGGAACTGTTTTTTGCTGAACTAAATCTTGATATCGCCATCTAAATTAAATATACATTTTGACAATTGACATTCTGATTGTTATTTTTTGTTAATTTTTCAATCGAACGAACACGTAAATGTTAGTACATTCGCTACGAGTCCTGTCTGTAGCTGTTTAATACAATTATTGTAATCTTTCAAGTCGACTTAATCTATGTTACATAAACTCGTTGTACTGTATAAGAAAAAAAAGTCTAAATTGTGTGATATTTTTGTCTAATTTTGAATGCCAGGACAACTTCGCTTCGCTTCACGCTGTTTCCCCTAAACAGCAGGACAGGCAGAGGGAACCTAGTGTTAGAACACTCCCTTCCCCACTTTCCGCCAAATTCTGGAGACATTGCGCCGCGGTATGCAATGATATATTATTATATATTTTCACCAATTTTTAGGTTCCCGTATCTCGAAAGGAAGAAATGGAACTGTTATAGGACCAATTTTGTTTAGCTGAAATTAATATCAAATATTCAAGTCTTAGAGTATAGAGGATTTAGGTAAAAATTGAACTAATGTTTTAAGTAACTGCTTACAAACATGACTGTAATAAAATGTTATTTACTAAAGGTAATTAGTTGGAAGCTAAGAAGCAGCCCGCGACAGTCTCCTCTATAAAATAAAATGATGTACGTCTCACAGAGAGCGCGCGAGTACGTACAGATGTGCATCGTTTAAGTTAATTGCCGTGATTCAGTGCTTAATTACATAAAAACTGTTTGAATAATTAACACCATATGCTTTCTAATTATTAATTTCTGTCAATTTAAACCGAAGTTATTCTAGTTTTGAATAAAAAAACCATATAATTTAAAGTGAAATATTATATTATGTATAAACTTTTTTATTTTTTTATACATAAGTAACATAAAAGTTAATTAATCTTTGTTTAATATACCTAAGAATTGATCCTTATTGATTGAGGTGATCTTGGAAATTTTAGGTTCTGTTTCTGTGGGAACAAATGTATTTTTTTTCTATAATAACTCTATCTGACTCCCACTTCGGTAGTGGTGTTAGTGACTCATTTACTGCGATAGTCATTTGCCTTCTGAAACCACTTAACTCGAAGTGGCCGCATCAATTACACACTTGAAGTGGTAGCGATTACCATCAGATGTTTACGTTTGATAATGATTGGTTGACATCTGATTTACTTTTATACTAGCATCAGATGCTGAAATATTGATGATGAGAAGCTCAGGATACTTCCATTAATTTTGTTTAACATAATTTTTTCCCGCACCACATGTTTAGTGGACACGTCAACCTTAGGAGTTTATGAGGCTCAGCATATTCTGTACCTTACCCAAAACTTTTAATTATGTTCAGCGCTCTATAATGGTCGTGAACCACTCCGCCCCTATATCGACATACTTTTGTTTACACCATTACGGCCCCTTACTTAGCTAAAAGATAAATTTTCGAAAATTTATGTAAATAACAAGAATTTTTTTGTGTATATAAGGCTCGCGCATTTTTATTTAATATTTATATAATGGCTAATATCTTCATGAGTAATATAAAAAATACAAAACATTCGTTAATTTGTCAAAATATTAATCAAACATAACATGTAATAAAAAAGAATAAATATCTGGTCGTGTGTAACTTTTGACGTCGTAATGAATACGTCGGTAATCCAAGCGCGGTGTTTTAAAATACCCGTCCGCATTTAGAGCGCCGCACAAAATGGACTTCACTTCACAGTTAATGTTATTTTATTACGCAACCGAATCTGAGCGAATTCCAAAACAATTTAAGTTTCTCGTCGCTCCACAGTTTATTAGAAGCTTCCTGGAGCACCCCGAGATAACGCTATAAACGGTAGAGAAGCACTCGACACCTCAGCGTCGACACCTGTAGGGTTTCTAAATATTTTGATGACTCTCTTAAGCACGTGTACTCAGCCAGGCCCCCTGTTGCAGGCGGAGGCGGCATGCGCGCGCAGTAGGGCGAGGCGTGACGGCGGCCGCGCGGCGGCCCCCGGCGCGGCGCTCGCGGCCGCTGCGGCTGCTGCTGGCGGCGCTGGCGCTGGCGACGTGCGCCGCCGCGCCCCCCGAGCCGCGGGCGCAGCGCTCCGCCAACCTGTCGCACATCACCGGCACCGGCCGCACCATCCAGATGTTCCTCAAGAACCGCTACCTGCAGCTGCTGCCCGACGGCACCGTCAACGGCACCACCGACGCCGCCAGCGTTTACAGTGAGTACGCGCTTTACTATTTATCTAATGTAGACATACGACGAGCATTTGGAAGATGTAATACATTGTAATCAGGAACAGATTGATCTCCTTCAGTAGTTTCAATGTATAAATTAAGTTATATAAGTGTAACAAACAAGCAGCTGTCAGTGATATTGTAGATATCCATTACGTCTGATGTCAACAGTCTCGCAACTCGCAACTCTCTCACTATTACTGTTAATGCGCAATGCTACATCACATGACACCATGCTTCCGGAAAATTGTGGCGACTGCGGGAACAACTACATAAGCACTCTTAGAAGTGCTAGCACTAACTGTACAGCTCTCTCTCTCTCTCTCTCTCTCTTTATGTATGTAATTGCAAGTTCGCTGTCTCTAGCACGCAGGACACGGTTCCCGACACAATGATATTTGGCAGCCTCATCTTGTTTATGCAAATACTGGTCGTTAAATAAACTGTTTCTTAATTGGCATTCGACTTTAGTGGTTCAGGACATTAAAACTTTAATAGCATAATATGAATAATTTAATTTTGTATGAAATACACAAACTACGACGACGCGCCGCGCATGACAGGCTTTTGTCTATTTTAATATTTATGTTGTTACAACATGTCCGTGGGAACATGATTAACATAATTAACATAAAAAATAACATATTCTAACATATGTCTGCTGGCATTCGTTTTTTTTTGCAAATGAGTTCGTTATCTAGTGTGTACGGTGCGTCGTGCGTCGTGCGTCGAGCGAGCAGAGGGACGCGCGGCGGTGCGCGGCGCCTGGTGCTCGTATGGAAAAGTCTATAATCTAACCATTATCTATTTGGTTAAGTTTCGTAGTTCGACTTCACGAAACCGCAAATGCAGCAACATAAACCATAATCAACCGAACACCAACAAAAAATGCCGATAGAACGATTACGTTTGATATGACGCCTTAAACACAATACGGGATCTGAAATTTTAATCTTAGTAATTACATGTTAGTTGTTTAACTGTCAAATTGTAATAATGAGTCAATTACGATGTGTATCTTCTCGCGCGTCGGGCCTCTGGCCTCGGGCCGCGGGCCTCGCGCGGGGCGGTGTGCTGGAGCCTCGGTGGTCTGATGCGGAGATACCACGGCGCTCTTACGAATACCTATTGTGGCACTGGTATTGTCTGTTGATGGACACCTACGAGTGCGTTACATTTAGGCTAGTAATTATAATTAAATCAATGAATATTCAGTAAATAGATAACGAGATGCTATGAACTGCACCTACACAGGTTATCGTGGAGGGGGGGATTATCTGGAGTGACTTAACGAATATGATGCGCCAAAATGAGGAGCTGGTTCAATTCGTGCTATACGCTACTATACAAGCTATCGGGAAACCGAAGCATGCATTTGTTATTAAGTTGTAGTGATAGCGTAATATCACTTTATCCTAAATATGTCTGATAATGTCTATAACTAAACTGGTGAGTGGTGAGTTCCTCCGAGTTGATGGAAAAAACAATTTGAAATATTAAACTTAAATTCGCCACAAACATTCATTTATATTTTTATTTATAAAGACAATAAATATATTCGGAATAGATAAATTTTTAAATGTCAAATCGGCTAATTTCCGAAGCAAATCGCTCGCGATATGCAAAACAAGGCTGTTGTTCGGTTGCTGTACGTCTACGGCCGACGTCTGAGAGCGGCTCTACTCTACACCACGACTCTACCATACATTACTTTAATAGACGACGACGTTTAAATAAATAACCACATTAAGATAATATGCCAATTTATCTTAAATTTCTTGGTATTTATTGCAAAATATTATTTAAAACGGTATAAGATAGTATCGAAAATGAAGATGTCAACAAAGTGACAGTGATTTAAAGTAGGAATATACATTTTTTATGTTTTCATGCATTAAGCTTGTAAATTTTACAGAAGGGTAAGAAAGTGAATTTATTTTTTTAAGTATTTTTTAGCTTGCTACTCCTGCTATATGCATCCCGCATATAGCAGGTCGACAGCAGCAACAAGCGAAGTAGTATCAAGAAACTCTGTTCGCCACTCACCGCCCACTTTTCGAGACATGGCGTTAGGTGGCGGATCTCAACAGCGCGGTGTATTTATGCTTTTATTAAGGTAACCGTCGCGTTTGCAGTCAGACACTGCGCCGAAATACCAAAACAATAAGTAAGATAATCTCGGCGGGACATTAAAGTGTATTTTATTTGCATGTTTGTATCAACCACGAAACTTATAAAACTCGTAAAACCATAATTTAATCGAATGACATAAAAAACAAAATATCTGAGTAATTTTTAATTTGAAATGCGTAAAATAAACATTTCATTGGCCAGTGGTGGTCGGTGGTGGTCGGTAGTGGTCGGTGGTGGTCAGTGGTCGCAATATTTACGTGTTTCTTATAATTTATGTATACATAAGAATTCGGTATTTTCATATTCAAATATGCAATAATTTAATTATATGTATTTCATAATAAGAGTAGTAGATTTATTATGTACCTACCTACTTTGGTTCATTCCTACACATTTTTTTTCAGTTTCATGTTATATCCCGCAAACTCTAGACAGAGGGAACCTAGTGCTAAGACACTCCATTGCTCACTTTCCGCCGATTTCTGGAGGCATTGCGTGTTGAGTGGCGGAACTCAACGCCGCGCTTTGCCTCTACACCAGAGCGAAGAAATGAAAATATAAATGTAAATAAACATTTAATTTCCTCGAGTGACGATCGAACACATCATTAGAATGAAATAGTGTCGATTTATGGACTACAGCTAGTTTTTGTCAGGTCCCCATACAAATATAATAGAGACGAAAAAATGTACCTACAGTACATGTAAAATATATAATAAAAAGACTAGAGTCAAGCACAACGGCAAAAACGTGAAATATAAAAATTTTCAAATTAAAATTTGCCTCCATTTTTTCTCGGAAGTAATTTGATCGATCGAAAAAAAAATTTAATATACAAAGTATATTTATTTTAGACTTTAGTATGAACGCCGTAAGACGTAGCGGTATGTTCGTGACGGGTCCGCTACGTGGCGAGTGCGGGGTGGAGTGGAGTGGAGTGGAGTTCGTTTGAGCTGAAGTGAACGCCGCAACGAATTACAATAATTATAGATTGCTTTTCAATTACCCGTTATTTTCTTAAATGCGTATATTACTCATTTGTTTGGACCCTCAATGCTTTGCGATTTTACGTTTTGCTTGTTCTAGAAAGTAAATTCAATAACAACTACTCAAAAAAAGACAATTTCCACTCGGAGGAATGAGTTGTTTTTATTTTCTCCACGCAATCTCTAAATGTAAGCGAAAAGTGGAAAAAAGTGTTACAACACTAGGTTCCCTCTGCCTACTCCGCAGGTTACAGCGTCACACTACAGAGTAACGACTAAAAATGTCTCAGAAAACGAAGCCTACATTAAATAACAACAAACACATTATGCTGTAGGTAAATAACGACTTGTTTAAATATTTTACTGCTATTTTTGATTTTCACAATCACACAATTTACGCATTATTGTGATATAATATATTTAGGTTAGGATAGAGAGGATAGAGATAGAACTCAATTTTTCTCAAATTTAGAGTAGTTACAAAGTGTTCGTCACAGAACGAAGAACAAATTTATGGTATGAAAAATAGTGATATTTTTCAGCAAGCCTTTTGCTGGTTCATTCATATAGTGGTGTGAGTTTCGGACATTTAATTTTCTAACATTTGAATAAGATTGCAGCAATAATGAACGTTACGTGGAGTGTGTCCTAAATCACGCGGCGCTCGTAAATCACGGCGCGCGTCGTTCCTTTAAGAACCGATCGGGTTTTATCTTATTATTTTAAAATTTAAAATACTTTTTACTAAATGAAATCGAATGAAACAGATGCAAGTTGTTGTGTGTTTGCCGATTACGTGTCCGCGACGTTTGTTTGGTTTTTTATTCGAAACAGAAATAACTAAATTTACATATTTATACTATTATCTATATTTACTTTCATTCGAGTTGATTCGTGTAAAAAATAATAAATTAGTATAAGTGTGAGATTTTTGTACGAAATTTCACAATAAACTTTTTAAAATTTGTATGTTATTTATATGAAAATCGAATACAGTTATCCTTATGAAAAATGTGAATTAAAATTTACTTTGCGGGATTTGAACCCCCGCCTTTTGGGAACTGTTCAAGCACTATCCACAATTTTTAATACATATCTAGATTATATGATTTATACACAAAAGTTTATATATTTTCTTACAAAAAAAATATTTCTGAATGTGGAATATTACTTTAAAAATGTATAAAATACGTATACTTTATGAAAGAATAGCAACCTCCTCCATATTTACGACCGTGGTAGTACATAAATCCCTCAGAGAGCTCTACTCTCGCGTAATCGTATATCAGCAGCGCGGAGGGCGGAGGGCAGTGGGCAGAACAATACTAGCGCAGTATTTTGTTGTTTTCAATATTTTTGGCCTCTTTTCCTCGACACATTTGCATTGTCTCAGATCGCATCTCCAACCTTAGAAATAGAATGCTGAGTTGTTCTAAGTTTATATTTTAACTTTAACAATCATTTTATAGTACCATTTCTCCGTAGCATTTTTATAATTTTTAAAAAATACGAGCTGCATACTAAAAAAATAATCTAAATGTAACTTTTAAATTAGCGAGTCTCTTCTTGAGTTTTTCTGTCTTACAGGTACATTATTCTAAAATTATATTTGCTTAATAATAAATTGACATTAATAAAAAGTCCAGTGTAAAAAAGGCAAATAGCTAAAAATGGCTTTCTTTCTTTCTTTGCTTGAAAGGAGGTCTTTGCTACACCACAACGTTGGCTGTGTCAAATCTATTTTAGTAATAAAGTACTTTTATTTCATTTTTTAAGAGGCAAGAGTTTTGATTAACTTTCAAAGTTCATTGAAATCATCATCGCGGACAGTTTCGTCTATTCGCGTGTACAAGAGGCTGTCGTTGAGGTTCGCACAATAAAATAATTAAATATAGTTTTAATACTCTGAAGACTCTCATTCCAGATGGTGATCAGAATTTAATCAAAATTGTGATAATGGTAACTTTTAAAACAATATATGAAAAAAAATTAAATATATTTATTTTAGATTGGTTCAAATAACAATTCTGTCTTGTGCTTAGTGAGGGTCACTTAACACTCAAAGTCAGTCCAAAGGAATGACCTCTAGATATTCTCTGACGTTATAAGCATTTAAATGAGTATACGGTGGAAGGAAATAGACAGCAACAGTGGTCACAACCACCAACAACGATGACAGGAGTGCAAGTTAGGTTTCCGTTGTCCTACTTCTGGCTACTTTGACAAAAATGAAAAAAACGGTTTCTACGAGGAATAGTACGAAAATATACGAAGAATGTACGAGGCGGACGTATCGAGAGCTGCGACGGAAATATACCAACTGTGTTAATGCTAGTACGCGACCGCTTTGTGTCTAGACTAGAACATTTGCAAATCATAAATTAGTGTTACTGTTGTAATATACAGGTCATTCTCCTGGTAGTGTCGTTTGTTTTTCTTTTCTTTTTCATATTAACCTTATTTTCATATTTTAAATTGTAAAATTGCGTGTAGCATTCAGGTTCAATTATTTTGCTAAATTGCCAATTTTTCCTACGCTTAGTGGCAACACTAAACGCTTAAAATAAGTTTTAGATATTTAAATGATCACACGTGTGAGATGGACGCAACGATTATTGTGAATGATATTTATCGCACTCCATAAAAGAAAATTTAGAAATCCTGCATTATTTTTGTTTAAAGCAATTGTTATTATTTAATAGCTTTATATTTATATCAGAGCAGATTTCCGGATTTTGAATCGCGATCTTTTATATTTTATATTGAAGACCAGCAACTGAAATACAATAAGTTAGTATAAAATAATACTTATCTATTCATTTTCGGCAAAGTTACTGAACTATCATTACCAAAGAGTAAATGGATAATACATCTTTTTAATAAACATATTACTAAAAGAAGGCAAATTAATGCCATTTACCATTTTTATATTTCTATATACCTACTTTTAAATATCTGTGCAATATATACAATTTTTTTATCATGACAAGCCGCCTAGCGCAGCTCGTCACGGTTGCGTGCGATAGATTGATAGATTACTTCAATTTCAGAAAAGTAAATAAATGTTTGTATCTATTTTCAAAACGAGGACATTTTCCTATACAATACTTTGAGTATGAATTGGTATTATCAGACACAACGACAACCAATCCAATAGTTGGAAATGATTGCTTAATATTATAATTTCGGTTAATTTATTAATATCTAAAGAATATATATTTAATTGAAGCCCCGAACGGCGCTACCGACTCGCACTTGACCGCTCTTGAAAATCAATTTATTAATCTCCACAATATTTAGACCAGTGCGTCAGGGCGTGGACGGGGCGTGAACTTGTCCGAGAAGTTGTGACTTTAAAATATATCCTTATTTAATATTAGATATTTACGCTATAAATTATTTACACTTAGGAACTTAGAGAATCCTTATTTGTAGCCTAACGTGTTGTCGAGCGCTCTATATTGCATCAACAACGAGATAAGCTTCATCACTTCCTTAATTAGAACGTAACTTGTGTGATTCAATCTGAGGAACAGAGGCTATTTGTGATAGACGCATGAACAAACTCACGTTTGTTTTTTTGCGTAAGTTAATTGATTTTCTTCTTCCCGTTATAATATCCAATTAAAGATATTTTAAGCTTCTAGATAAATTATATTTGAACTGATTACTTAAAACATATATATGTATGTAATTATGTAAGATTTTTTGTAAATACAATATCAATGAGTTAAAGTTGCATTTAAGAAATTTGTTAAAATTATCAAATCATACTTAGAGCAAGCTATCAATAAGAGGCCATAATAGCAGATTTGAGAAGTTTCTGTCTTTATATGATAGTTTTAATTTTTTAAGTAGCAACGGGTAGACGTGTTCAGAACGTTATTCGTTATTATCGTCAATTCAATATAAAAGTTATTTAGAAGTCCGAAAATAAGAAAACAAAGTAATATTTCGCTACAATTTCTTTCCTTACTCTACATGATGTAAGACATTCATAATACTTGCAACAAGATAAGAAAACAAGTGTGCTAACATTCATCGAAGCGTCCGCACCAAGTGTTGATCGATGTACGTAAATAAAACGAGCCCTGAGCCTTTGATCTCCGCAGAAGTGATGGAACCGCAAAAAACCTAATTAGACAGCGAGTGAGGAAAACAATAAATTTCTCCGTCGGATTCATCTCGCTCGCTTTATATAGACGCTAGCTCTGTGAGCGGACGCGGACCCGCGGGCTGCCTCCATTGATGAAACGTTTATTGATTGCTTTTGGACTTCAGTTTATCGATCGACTTCTTAAATTTGGTAATTTAAATTTCTTTTCATTTTAAATTGTTGAGTTTCAATTGCATATTGACTACATATATAGATGAAAACATATATTGCAATACTATTATATCAAGAAAAATGGGATCAAATCCTTTCAAAATATTTTTCTGCAAAGAAAAATATATATATTTTTTATTTTAGTTTCTGTAGCTGTATCACGTATAAAGGCAGAGGAAGCCTGGTGTTAAGAAATTCCGTTTCCCATTTCCGAGACCTTCCCGCCGAATGACAATCGAATTGAATGAATAAAACGATTGATTTGTAGATTTTCCACACACAATTAGGTCGAAGGAAATGTCATAGCGTCTGGCGCTCGTCACCACACCGCACCACACCCCACCACACCGCACCGGCGTCGGTGACTGAGTGCTTCAGACGAACAGAGAGACAGTTTCGTCGTGACCGGTGTATAAATACTCCTCTAGAGTAGTTTGCGAGAGTGAAAAAAGAACAATACATTATGTAATAGCTTATCTATATTTGGAGACTGAGGCCCCTTAAGCGACAGAGATTACGGACACAATGTACTCTCTGTATTCTACGTTTTGATTGTAGTTTTGAGAATATCATATCACAGTATTACGATAAGTTAAATAAAAAAAAAAATTAATAAAATAAATGTAATTTAATTATAAAAAATGTTTAACCAATTTTTTACATATTTAGTGTTATTCCACACTTAGGAAAGAAAAATACTTATTTGGAAATCGTATAAAAAATTTAACGTAGCGGGACTCGAACCCGCGCCTCCTGGAAACTGACTAGGTTCGCGGTCAGGGTTTGATTACGTCCAAATTTTTATACGTTTTCTAAATAAGTATATTTAACCAATGTAATATGTCGAATTAATATTATTGAGACCAGTCGTGGCTCAGGGGCACAAAATGTGACTGTAAATGGTTGTGGGTTTGATGTGGGTCGAGGAAATGAAATATTTATTTAATATATTTTAATACTTTTATTTTACTTATTTATATTTTACATACTTTAGTTGAGTTGCGCCACTCAGCACGAAAGTGGGAAACGGAGTGTCTTAGCACTGGATTACCTTTGCCTAACTTGTTATGTGCGGGATATAGCGTGAAGCTGATAAAATTAAAAAATATATTATTAACAAGAAAATTTCCTAAGTTTCTAAAATAAAACAAAACTGAAACTCTGCACATTATCTTTACACAAAATATTAACCACTCGTTAACGACTTGCGCTAAACTGAATATAAATAAACCGACAAATTAATTCCACGTGCCCGAACAGAACATTAACCGCGAGGAGGGCGGAGGCTGGGGGAGGCTGAGGGAGGGAACATCTCGATTGTAATTAGTCGTAAGTACGTCGATTGTAATTTTCGTGTATGATTTCAGACATCCACCGCCGAGACGATGGGAATTGGTGTCAGGGCGTAAGCCCTCTGACCAAAGTATCAAGCGGCACCCATTACCATGGGTGCGTCATTGGGGTGAGCCCGTATAGCCCGAGGGATATGTGAGATGCCATACTTGGCAGTTAAAGTAGAGGAGGGATGCAAGTGGGATGATGGCAGATGAAATGAGCAAATGCCACCTGGGCGGTCAGCCCAGCCAGGTGAGACCCAAGGTTACCCAGGGGAGGCCCAGCTTAGGCGACCAGCGACCGAGGTGGCGCTCAGGAAGGAAGAAGATCGGAAGAGGGGGATGGAAGGATATCCCTCGGGAGGTGGTAACGGGCGTCAGGTGGTCTGGCGTGCAGCGGTGCGATGTTGCGGAGATGAAGGTGGTCCGATGCGTCGGCACGGCGAAACATGTTGGAGGTGAGCCGGCCGATGTGCTCCTCTAGGCTCTCCATCCGGAGGTCGCGGTGGAGGGTCGAGTTTCTCACGACGGATGGAGCCTGTGTCACTCGCCTGAGCGCGATGTTTTGGACCACCTGCAGGATTCTTCTCTGGCGGGAGCTGGTGAGAGCGAACCACGCGGGGGCAGCGTAAGTCAGGTGTGGCCTGACATAGGCCTTGTACAGCGAAAGTTTGGAACGGAGCGGCAGACGAGAACGGAGAAGTGGGCGCAGCAGGAACATTGCGACTTTCGCCGCTTGGGTGGCTTTCTTGACATGCCCTATCATGTTGATACGCCGATCGATAACCACGCCAAGATATGTGGCGTACGGACTCCAGGAGATCTGCTGGCCCTGCAGGCACAGCGGAGGAGGCAGTCTTGAGAGGCCCCCAATGCAAAGGGCTTGAGTCTTCGCGACGTTGAGGGCGAGCCTCCACTCCGCCAGCCAGTCCGGCAGCAGGTCGAGGGCGCGCTGGAGTTTCCTGGCAGCGTGGTTGAGGTTCATCGATCGGGTGATGAGGGCAATGTCGTCGGCGTATAGCGCCAGCAAGGTGTCCTGATGCACCGGGATGTCATCCGTGTATAGGCTGTATAAGGCCGGCGATAAGACGCTCCCCTGAGGGACTCCGGCGGAGATCGAGTGGCTGCAGGACCGTACACTCTCCACTCGAACTCGGAAGGTCCTGCCTCGGAGAAAATCGGCGAGGACTAGCGCGACGTGGTGAGGGGTGCCGGCTTTGAGCACCTTGTGCAGGAGTCCGGGGTGCCACACGCGATCAAATGCGCGCGACACGTCTAGGAAGGCTGCTGTGGCACTCTCCTTCCTGTTGAGGGTGGTTGCTGCGTGGCTCAACACTCGAGCCAGCTGGAGAGTGGTGGAATGCCCGCTGCGAAAACCAAATTGTTCCTCCCGAGGAGAGAAGAAAGGAAGCAAGAGAGGGAGTAAGGCTCTCTCGAAGAGTTTAGCTACCGCGCTGAGGAGAGTGATTGGGCGGTAGCTGTCGGGCTGGCGCAGGCTCTTTCCCGCCTTGGGTAGCATGATTACCAGGCCCTCCTTCCACGCCTGGGGGAAGTATCCCAGGCGTAGAATGGCGTTGAAGAGCCTGGTAAGAGCGGCTATGGTCTTCATGTTCAGGTGACGAAGGGCCCCGTTAGTCACCTCGTCTAAGCCAGGAGCCTTCTTGGTCTTCAGCCTGCGAATAAGCTTCCGGATGGAGGCAGGTGAGAAGCAGGGCGGCGCAGGTAGTGGCCGTGGTGGTGATGCAAGCGCGCGGGCGACCTCTTCCTCCATGAGCGCGTGGTGAGCAGGGCGTTCGCTCGGGTTGGGCTGACAGACACTGGCAAGATGGTCGGCCAGTATCTCCGCTCTTTCCTCTGCAGTGAACCGCAGTGACCCGTCAGGATGTAGCAACGGGTGTGCGATTGGCCGCTTTTTGGTGAGCTGGCGGCATAATTTGTTTAGGGAGGGCTGGTCGCTCCCTGCCTCCATAATTCGGTGGTCCCAAGAGGCCGCTGCAGAGTCGACGAGGGCCTTACGGATCTCCTCCATCAAGTGGTTGAGCTCGGTCTTCAGTGCAGGATCCCTGGAACGCTGCCACTCGGAGCGGATCCTCCGCTTCCGCTCGACGAGTGCGCGCGTACGCGCAGGAATTGGTGGTAAAATGCGCGGGGAGGCGGATGTTGTTGCCTCCTCCATTGCCTCTCGGATGGTGGTCGTCACGCAGGCCTCCAGTCTGTCAATGTCCTCAGGAGTGGAAATAGGTTCTGAGGTAGGGAGCCGCTGAGCACCCAGGTGCGCCTCGAACCGCTCCCAGAAGATGCGTCGGCCGGGAGGAGGGGCCCTGGCCAGCGACAGCCTGCCCGTAAGGGTGATGAGGACAGGCTGGTGGTCAGAGCCGAAGGCGTCCGGCAGAGTCTCCAGGTGTACACCGTCGAGGTCTCGGTGTACAACCAGGTCGATGATAGATGGAAGATGAGAGCTGGCCGACGAGTAGTGCGTGGGTTCCTCGGGCCCCACCACTTCGTAACCGCGCCTCAGAGCGTCTTGGTAGAGGCGGCGGCCAGTTTGGCAGGTGGAGAAGCACCTCCACGCCGGATGTTTGGCGTTCCAATCCCCGGCGGCGAGGATGGGGGAGGAGCCGTCGAGGATGCGGTGAATCTCACGGGTCTGGAGACGCAAGTGGCACGGACGGTAGATGGCGTAGAGGCGGATGGCAGTTGAACCTGTGTGTGCTTCGACACCCAGAGATTGGAACGACTGGGTGCCGAGATCGGGTAGCTGGTGGTGGACTATGCGGCGGCGAACCGCCACGAGAAGGCCTCTACGCGGCGTTTCTGCCGTGGTGTCCAGACGTGTGACGTGGTATCCTGGCAGGTTCGAGGAGTGAGAGGGGTGTAGATGTGTCTCATTAATGAGAGCGACATCTACCGCGTTGTCCGACAGGAGGAGGCGTAGGCACGGCAGGCGACGACGGAGGCCCGCGGCGTTCCAATACATGATGCGAAGCTCAGCCATTGGTGACGAGTCGCATCATGAGGTCAAGCACCGTCTGGACAGGATCCCGACCTTCCCTCAGGGCGAGGAGTACTTCCTTAAGGGTGTCGAGTGCCCTGTCAATAGCGATGAAAGAGTGATGTTGTCTCTCCGGAACGGGATGGGCCGAGGGCGTGGATACGGCGGCGGAAGTGGGCGCGGCCTCCGACATGCGGTTGCGCGCTTCCGCAGTGCGGGTGCGCGTCGGTTTGGTGCAGGTGACGGTGCGAGAGGTGGACGACAGCGCGGGAGCGGGTTGTGATACGGCGACGGCGGTAGGGGAATCCTCCTTAGGGGCTAACTTACCCTTCCCCCTCTTCCTCCTCCGTACTCCTCTCTCCGTTGGAGGGTTAGCCGGGGCCATCAATGAGGTAGCCAGGGAGTCCGCTTGCACCATATTGACGGCGACAGGAGCGGAGGGTTGACCTGTAGGGCGACGGGAAGACTGCGGCTGAGAGAGGGCCACGGTGCCGGCTCTCTTGTTTTTAAGTTCGTGCCGGAATTGTGGGCACGCGGAGTGGTTGGCGGGGTGAGGCCCACCGCAGTTGGCGCACGTCGCCGGTTCTTCACGCGGCCGCGGGCAGTCCCGCGCAAAGTGCTCCTCCCCGCACCTTACGCAGGCCATGCGCCTATGGCAGCCGTGGCTTGAATGCCTAAAGGCCTGGCACCGATGACATTGGGCCGGGCCACGCTTGCTGCGCCAGGCTTCGATGGTGATGCCCGACATATAGAGCAGCTCCGTCACTCCATATATGCCGGGCACCAGATCCGGGGAGTTGGTGAGGATGACGAAGAAAACGCAACCAGGGCGGCCCATCCTCGCCCTGATTGGTTTAACGTACTCCGCCTGGTAACCTTTCTCTCCAAGGGCTTCTATAATTTCGTGAGGAGCGGTCGAAGGAGGTAGTCCACGTATGGCCACCTTTCTGCTCAGCTCAGAAGGGAGGGCATACGAGAACCAAGAAATTCGCTGCGATTTCTCCAGGTCGCAAAGGTATCGCTGGATCACCCGGTATTCAGTGGTGGAGCTCGGAGTGAACCGGATACCTTTCCCCAGTGGACGAGCGTTGGGAGCATGGCCCAGGAGATCTCGAAGCGCTCGGAAGTGAGTGGTCCACTGAGGGAATTCCTCAACGATGAGCGGCGGCAGTCGTGATTTGGGAACAGACGGTGGTGGTGGAGGAGCAGGCTGGCTAGCTGGAGCAGTGCTATTAGTTCTCAGTGCGTCTGCAAACGACAGGCCAGCAGGACTGGGATCGGATGATGGTGATCCGGAGGTAGTGGCGGCGGGAGGAGGAATAGAAGGCCCAGCGGGAGGCGCCGGAGCTGAATCTACTGGCCTGCGTATGCGTGGATCACGCGAGGGTGGAGGCAATGGGCAATCCTCGAGCGTGACCTCCATGTCTTCGCACGGGACCAGTTCGCGGCGTCTGTTGTCAAGGAACACACTTATGTGTTCCATTAGCGACCTGGAGAGGGCACCACATTTGCGGAGCTCTGCCACGGCCGCCAAATCGGCATTCAGTTGCGATCTCGCGTTAGGCTCTGGATGATCGCGCGCCACTGGTGGTGGCCGGGGAATCGCAGCGTCGGAGCAATTCACGGAGCGTGTCGGACCGAAGCCCGAGGTGGGTGTCAGTCTCCCACTGGAAGGCGGGGAGGGGATAGGATCAGGTAAGAAGATGGAATTACCTTCGACTTGGTCCGACAGCGCACGGAGAGCGCGGCATCTGGCGGTCTCTGGAGAATGCGGAGGATGGGGAGAGAGGATTCTCGGAGGATGTGAACCTTCACATGATGAAGTGCGAGGGCGCGAACGAGAACGGTCTCGTCTCGCGCCACGTCGGCCACTCATCGTAAAACGCACAAAAGATGATTAAAGGTCGTAAGAACTCGTGCCCGCACCGGCAGTCATCGGTCCGACGAACCGAAGCAAATCGGAAAAACGACAGCCGACGACAGAGGCGTCGGCGGACGCGAACGCGACGCGGCGCTAGCCGAGCGCAAAAGAAAGACTGAAATAGGACTCGGGCCGGAAGTTAGAAACTAAAAACGCGGGCAGGCCGATCCGTCGATTGTAAGAATGCTGTAATGATTTAAAAATGCCTAAACGACTCGCGCCAAATGTGGTCACCGCGCGTCCTGCGCGTGCGCCCCGTACCGACGCGGCAAAGAGTAACGGGCTGAAGATGTGTTACTTAAGCTATGTATTATGTATCATTGTTGTAATATTATATACAATGGATTTTCACAGTACTTCTAATGGGAATTTTAATCTTGTAATATATTAATAAAGATAAAAAAGGACTAGATTGTTATCAATATCGTTGATAAACTTACAATAACGAAACTCTTCATAAATGAAATAGATTAATATAAAATTAATAGTACAGAAATTCATAGTTAGAAATAAAAAAAAAAAAACCGTGTAGCTTAATTCAGTAGTGTGTTCAAGTTTCTTTTCTTAGGATGGAGTACTCGTATGGAATTTCATAATTAAACTTTTTAAAATTAAACTTAAATTTCAAATTACCAAAGTGGCCATCACAATTATAGGAAATTCAATTGATTAATAAATAGCTCATTTTGACATTGACAAGATTGCAGGGGGCCCCTGACATTGACAACACGTCACACGAGACAGGGGGCGATAGGGGGCGACAAGGGGCGATAGGGGGCGATAGGGGGCGACAAGGGGCGATAGGGGGCGATAGGGGGCGACAAGGGGCGATAGGGGGCGACAGCGTTGTGATTGAAACAGACAAGTCATAAATTAGTAAATGAAACGCACTATTTATCAACATCGATGGAGTGATCTACATATTGCAATGTGTCGAGCGTGTCCTATATGGGATTGTTTACCGCTCCTACAGTACGTACAAGTATTACCTAATTGATATTGAATATTATCTCAATTTAGGTCCGTTTCGTGATTTTATTACACGATTTCGTATTTTTGTATTGATTTTGTATATTTAGTTTTTAGTATATTACTCAAAAAAGTTAATTTGAATGATCCGATCTGATCTGATCTGAATCAGCTGTAAAAGGCGCTGGAATTTCTATTAAACTTTCTTAGAAAAATATCAATCGATGCCAAGAACGGAGATGAAATTTACACCTATTTATAATCTCATACAAAAAGCTATTAGTGTTTTGTATAAAAATATAAAAAATTAAAGAGCATTAAGTGTACGTCTGCGCCTGCTTAAGAGTCGTTAAGTATTTACCGAATGTCAAACAAATCGACACAAGTACGGCAAGTTACACTTACAAATATTCTTAGAGTAGAGTTGATTTTTTATTTTACCAAGTTGATATTTAATGCTCTAATATTTTAGTATATTACTATTTCCCGTTATTCTCATTTACTATAAATAGTTTTAATACAATAAGTGTAATAAATTTATATCACCATGGCAAAGAAAAAATCGCAACATGCAAGATATTTAAAACTACTTTGTAGTTATTAATAGCTCTGCAATTGAACTCGCTGTAAGCCGATATAACACACGCAGAATCCTCTATTAACATTATTTTACAAAAAAAGCAGCAGCAGCTCCCCACGCGGCCCCGACATCATTGACCCAATGCTGTTAAGACCTATAAATACATTGTCCTACGATTAGTGGTCGGGTATCGGGTTCAGAGCAATTATTGGCAGTCCGTTGTTATCTGATCGCGGTCGGTCGCTCGTCTCTAGCTCTCAGATGTAACGATATACGTCTGCTCTGATTGGATCCGTTCTTTGGCGCACTTTGATTATTTTTAATTTACTTTTGATGAATCGTAGCTCAGATTACGGTTGATAAACAACAACTTACGAAGTTGGTCGCAAAACGATTAGTTTACCATACAACGGAAACGGCAATAGTGTATTATTACAATGGAAATAATGTTACTTGCAGTTCATATTTTAATTGTTAAGGTTTTCCAAAATTATTATTTAAGTCTAAGAACTATTAACAACGCGATGGGTAATTGTAGTGAATCTACAACTATATTACCATAAATCTAGAAAAATATTTGCAGATACGATAGTTCATGGGTAGTAGAAGATATATGAATTGCATTTATTTGCATCTTTAGCGCCGTCAGTTGAGTTCTAAATAACATCATTATGAATCGTTCTTGAGTGTCGAGGGTCAAGTGATCATTATTTATGCTCACCTCAAGCTGCTCAGTGCGAAGTGCCACATCACGCTTCCTTATTACCAGATATAAGTTATACCGCTAAGGCTTTGCTTACCTTCTTAGTCAGATGGATTTTTAATTCTTAGTTTATCTACTGGTAAATGCATATTGATAGTATTATATCTAAGGTATGAGTATGTATGTAATTCATATTTTGGGTGAAAGGTCATAATATAATGCAGTAACTTGGAAGTGGGAAGTCAGCGTTGAATATAACGTGCGTAAATTTTTTATAATCAAAATTTAAAGATACATTATCAAAGGTCAAGGGAATTAGTATTATAGAAAGGGAACATTTTTTAATATATTTATTTGGAAAATAAATAAATAATGTGTAATATACAGTGATAAAGTACGTACATAATTATATGTTCATATTCTAAAATTTGCTAATTTATATCAGAAACAAAACAAACTGAATTTATAAAGAAAAAACTGATGTAATATTTTGAACTTTGTAGAGATTAAATCTTAATGCGTCGGTCGCATTAGCAGTCGGCGGCTCTTTATTATCAAATTTCAAGTATTTATAAAATATATGACAACATACATTTTAGTTACGATTCGCTCATGTAACAATAATCTTTAAATAATTAAAAACGTTGCTGATAAATGCAAAATAATTAAATGGTTTAAAAAATATATTTATACTTATCTTGTATTGTCAAAAAGGAACAGGGTGACTTAGTGTATTAGGCTTATTCATCCTGTTCCTTCATATTCTATATTAACAATAGAATGCAAAATGAAAGGCGTATCTCATATTGTATCAACGGAATTTTCAATTTAACTCAATCTATTAAACAACAAATAAAATAGGTGATATATGATGTTCGTTGACACAAAAGTCCGCTCGTGAAGAGGTCAAATATTTTCGCTTATTTTTAAAACTTTGTATTTTCAACTCATTGCTGGTAATTCCTAACGAAATGAATGAAATAATCCTGATCGATTTATGGACGTTAAGATTGTACTTTGTTACGTAGAACTGCGGTCGTGTTCATAAAAAAAATTGGCAAATGGTTTATTTAAAGTTTATAAATTTATTATGTAACAGCGAATATATGGCGGCTTCGCCCGCCGAAATGCGAACGGAGTATCTTAACACTAGATTCCCTCTGTTTACCCTTCTATGTGCAGCATCATATATATTATATCCGTTATGACTTTAAAGGTAATATTTATATATTGAAAATTAAATCGAATATTGTAGTGATGACATTCAGTTCGCACTTCGTTTGAATACATTGTATATTGATACTCTGTATCTGCAGACATATATTGAACAGGTGTCACAACATCGAGATAACAAATTGTAATTTTTTGTTTTTTGTCTTTAGGCTATATAGTAATTTTTATTGGTTAAAATGTTTAGTTCAACCCAGTTCTTTGGTAAAGGCGTTCTGAGCCTGTCAAAGGTTAAAATGATATTATTGTAAAATTATTTAAGAAACGACACATCATGCGAAAAACATAAGAAACAGCAAATCTACAAGAAAACTTTAATATCATTAATTAAATTAAATCATTTGTTTGCACATTTTCGGATCTACTTAGTAATTGATCTTTGCAGCTGACCGTACATCTCACAGGTGCAGCGGCACGCAACTCGCGAACTGGTCGAGTGCGGTCGACTGCACTGAACAAGTTGACACACACGGGTTAGTGTTGACCACTGGACATTATGTACTGAATTGCTTCACTAGTCATCGAACCCGTTACCACTTATATGTTTATGATGTTAGACTCATGAAAAGAAGTTTTAAAGAAACGCCAAGCAAACCATAGTGAGATTTCGCTGTTTACATTTCTCATACCTACGAGACTTACTTCTAACGAGTATAGATTAAATCTAAACCCTTTCCTCGTCTGTTTCAAGTCTTTATTTTATGTTAAATATATTAAATTAAATATGTGATGTATATAAATCGGGAGGGAATCAAAAACTATTACGTGTTGAGTGGCGGAACACAACGCCGTATTTTGGCTTGTTACCAGAGCAGGAAATGGAAATATTAAATATAACATTTCATCGAGTGGGAATCGAACTCACAACTTGTCGCGTTTACAATCACACACTTCTGCCCCTGCGCCACGACTGGCTACTTAAATAAATATATTTTTATATAATTCTTTATACATTTCAAGATTATAATCAAAATAAATAGTTTTGTCAGTCGCAATCTATAACCTATTAAGCCTCCTATGAAGTACGGGAACAGCTCAAATTGTACACCACAAGGCATGACCACGTCGAACGTAAGGCGAAGGCTGAGAGACAGGTAAAAAGGAGCTCCACAATCAGGGTCTATTTTTGCATCAAAGTCCTACTATATACGGTGCAGTCGACATACATCACGGTAACGAACGCGACGTGGGTGGGATAGGGAACGCACATAAAACTGTAATTTGATTAAAATCATTTAATATTTTGTTTTGTATTTACGTACTCATAATTTATTATAATTGATGCATCTCTCACGTAGTAAGCAATCAAGTGAGTGTCTTAAACACTCTGGTCTCCACTTACTTCTTAAATCTTACAATAAAACTGAGATTCTTTAAAAATCTAACAAATGATTAAAACTCCGACTAATTTATGCTACTTTGAATGTATTTAAAATTTCAACGATTTTGTCCCCACAGAGAGTTGACGTTGACGCATCGCTTCTTCAGTTCCAACAAATTATTCTAAATTTGGTGTTTTAATCGCGTCAATATTCCCACGACCGCTGTAACGTGATCGCGGCCGTTACGACGCGCGACGACGTGGCTGGCACATAAATAGTGAAACTCTTCGCTTCATTAATATCCTTGATGATGATCAGGAGAGTCACTTGCTTACAGATAAACTTACTTTTATAAGCTCTATATTTTGTCAAAACGATCCATTTTGTCACTATTTTTGTTTAAAAATCTTAGAGATTGTTTTGTAACTGTTGGGTTAGCAAGACTGCCTTTCATTATTTCTTTGAATGTATACAAAAAAAATATTACATGTAGGTACTTAAAAGTGATTTTAATATTTAGTTCTAACTATATTTTTATTGAATTCACTGAAAGTATAGCATCACACCTTTTTCATCTTGTCTTCTCATTTTTTATCTAAAACTCCCAAAACATCAACACGCTGCGCTATAAAATAACCCCAATATGTAACTAGAGTAGAACCAATATTAATGACCCTCCAAGGAAACATATTGAGCTTTTAAATATAATAAAGAGGCTATTAAAGCTCAATTACAGAGAAAGCTCAACCCCAAGTCTATGAAATATTCAGGAACATAATACTAACGGTCGGTATGAAGGGACCTTTACAGTCAATAAATAAACTTAGTTTCTCAATCGAGCCTCTTTGTAGCCTTCATCGAGTGCATAAAGTATGGACGGATGTTATCCGATTTGCAGTGGAAAGGCGTCTACTGACCGGGGCCGAGAGATGATTTACGTTGGGTTTAAATATCGTTGTGTATTATTGATATCAAATGCTTCTGTAATATACATTTTAAATGAAATAATTTCATAAAGGTTTTTATATTTAATCATAAAATTTGCTATACATATTATTTCTTTCATTTAAACTTATTATTTTTTAATAATTTTTTACTCTTCTAAATCCATAGGAATGAATAAAAGTTCTATATAATGAATATTTCTAAAATCAAAATTTTAATTGTTGACTATTACAATGACTTCTTCAGGAATTTATTTAATAAATACAATTATTTCCATGTCACTTATTTAAATGTTTGTATATATTAAGCATTTTTGTTATAATAAAGATCTACAACATGACAAAAACATTGCTCAAAGAGGTCTAATAGGTTACAATGACAATAAAGTAAGAATAGATCCTTGAATAAATCATGAGACTCCTTAAATGGGGATATTTATTTTATTTGTGGAGGTTATAAAAAAACTAATTGGATTGTCCGTCGGCGGCGGTGCGCGTGCGCAGCGTCAGTGCTCGGTGCGCCCCGGCTCGGTGACAGTTGACGACTTCATCTCAATCTTCTGAACAAATGTACGCTACAATGCTATTTTGGTTTGAATCCAATTATATTGATATTGTTTGCTTTTGGAGCTTCATATATGTATTTTTAAACAAGCAAAGTAAAATGTTGCTGGTTTTTATTTTCATTTCATTTCATTTTAATAAATTTAATTTTATGTAAAACGTAGCGGCAGACAGATGAATTGTTTTTGTTAGTGTTAGGGTATAGTATAATTTGGCAGAAAGTGGGATACGGAGTATCTAAAAACTAGATTCCCTCTGCCTACTCTGCTGTATGCGGGATTATAGCGTGAAGCTGATTTTATTTTTAAAGATGAGGTGTCTTGAAACACAAAATTAAATACCGCGTTTCACCTCCTTTATCAAATATAAACTACTTAATAATAGAAATATCAAAAAATTCTGTGTACTAATTTAACATTCGTATTGTAAGTCGATCAATGACCGCCTTACATCATTTACAGAATATTCTATGACAGCCATTGTTAGCGACGCCGTAGACGCCACACTGTGGATGTCTCCGCGCGGACGCGGGGACGGGACCCGGTTCCTCACGGCATTAATAATTAACGTTATGTAAAACACCATTAATATACCCGTGTGGGGCCGAGAGCAACACGTGGAGGACAACACACGCTCGAACAAATATAAAAGTTTATTTAACAGAATTTAGGTCAAAGTAAAAATCATGATGTTTCGGAATGGCAAATAGATAACAGAGAATAGAGTAACTTACTACTAGCGTCCCTTAATGGAGGCTCATTTAGTATGTCAGAAATGTAAAGTAATATTCAAATCATCGATATATTTCTCATCTATTTTTAACATATAACTTAAAAATATTTTAAAGTAACAGTCGAATAGGAAACACGCCGAATAAATGTGGCCTATTTGTATAGAGTCACTGGAGCAGCGCGGGTGACGGCGACAGTGGCAAGTATTGTTTCGGTGAAAGCGCCTCTTTGTTATATTTTTTCCAATCGATTTCCTGTTTTCTATCGAAACTCGACGTATGAAGTCTTTTCTTGTCATATTTCTGCCCACGTCAAGGAGGATGTCCCATATACCGCTGACCGAGTGACACTAACTACCTATCAATAAATATTTGACATTCGGTCAAGTACAATATATTATATTTATAAATTGAACAATCAGAGGACCTAGTGACATAGCCCGTAGATTCTTAGAGTTTTATCCTAAAATAAGGGAGAAGCAAGAATATAGAAGAAATTGGTGACTTGACAAGCACTATACGGGGGCGATCATAATACCACTCAATATAATATTAAAGATAATTCATATGTAACATGTCCAATATTATTGTCGCATTTCATTTTAAATGACGATGTATATTTATCTGTGTGTCACGAAATCGCCAAGTTTAATAATTATAAATCCAACAAAGACGTATCTAACGTGAACTTAAACTTAGTATATTGTCATTTGCATAAGCTGCAATATTACAGATTATTTTGGTTGTTAGTCGTGAATGAAATCATTCAAATCTCCAAACTTAATTGTCTGTCTGTTTGCGAATAATTTTGGCAGATTTACATATAGCGACGGGCACGGTGGCGGTCGTATGGTAATTTTATCAAGATGATGATGTCAGAACAAGTTCGAGAGCTTAAAGAGTTCCTCCTCATTTTAAATACAAGAAGATGGAGATAGTTTTGTTCTCTTTACTACATGTTGGATTATTCAAGCCGATGATAATATCGCTATATTATTGGCTAAATTATGAGATAATGTAATAAGAATATTACTTTTAACTAGCTTTTATCTGACCAAATCAAGCCAGTCTTTTACGTTACCAATAAGTATAGAGAACCTATTGATAAATTTCACTCTTTCTCTCTGTCCTTCCTGTAATAATATATCCTTCCTATAATATATCCTTCGGCTATAATAATAGCTAAGTAGCAATTAAAATCATGTCCTATGAAAATTATTTTTTGTGACGTTAGATTACATCGTCGCAATTTTGTCTAAAAGGACCAAAACTGCATCATCACGATATTTTCCTCTATGTAACGAATATTACCCTCAACTGGATCTGTTACCTGTCGCCCTTATCTGATGGTTATCTAATCGCAAACAGGAAGTGACAAATTAGAACCCTGACTCGTGACTCCGATTATTGCAAGTCATTAATCATTTATATATCTATTGAATTGGCGTAGAGTAATTTACTTTGTTGTAATTTGTGAACAACAACTCACAGCGCGCAAATCTGTCAATTGGTTCTCTTTGTTTGTCTAACTAACAATGTATTTTATTTTTTAGTATCACTTACTAAATAAATAAAACGCAACCTTAATCCTTAACCTTCTCTACATTATAAATATTTAAATATCCACTCAGCAACATGAACATAAGCAGTTAAAACAGAAGTAATATTATTAATTTCAGTATATTCAAAGTAAAGTCGCGACTGACAATGTAGAGTAGTTGTTTTTGTTAGATAATATATTCTGTTTGGTGTCAAGGCAGCCTCTGTGCTATTTATCTTATTATAACATATACCGTAGTAGACCATTTTCTTTAGTTTACTCTAATACTAAATAATGAGCTTCACTTTTAAATTAAGTAATGCTCACTTGAGACTTTATTGTTCCATGAATCAAGTTATCAACAACACTATGACATTATTTAGTAATTATTCTTATAAAATATATAAATATACTTTATATGTTTATAATATATTTAACATTGACACAATAGTGTAACACAACAGGTCAGACTTTAAGAATTTGCTAATGTTTAAGCACTACTTTTTACGACACGAACTTTTAACATTTAGGCAAATGGCTGATGATTCATCAAATAAAGCTGATGTTCACCTTTAATCGATAGTCTATGATTTAGTAAACATTATGGAAACAAAGAAAGCTCAGGCGAACCGGACGGGCGCAGTGGTGCAACACGTCACTGTAAAAAATAAATTAGTCGATAGAAATCGCCGCAACCGGTCGCACGTTCGTTAGCAGATCATTAGTTGTTGTTTAAAATTTCAAATTGTTAGAAATCTCTTGCAATTAGAGACGGGAAAAAATGCACTTATTTCATTAAATTGCATCTTAAGTCTAACGTGTATGCTTTACTGCGTATCCTTCTCTTCCTGGTGCGAGTGACCTGAATAGCACGTTACATAAACACGATAAACAACAAATTATTTATATCTATACTAGTTTATACCTGCGGCTTCGCCCGCATGTGTTGAGTACCCGTGATCGCTGTCTCCGCATGCGCAGGTGCGTGAGGCGTCACATCGCAAATATTAACGTCATGTAAAACAGCCTGTAGCCATCCTTGATAAGTGTCAACACAAAAAGAATTTTTTCATTCGAACTAGTACTATGTGAGATTAGAGCGTTCAACTAGTATAAACTTATAAAACCTTTACAGTATTATTATACAAAATTACAGCTATTATTAACTGAGTAAAAAATATAGAATGGTGCAATACGAATATATCGCCAAGTGGTTTACGGTAACATCTAAACTTTAAAGGCAAACTTTGCAATTTTTTTTCAAAATTCAGTTTCAACTATTATAGTTGAAATTAACTGAACATCAACTTATTTTTCTATCCTGTATACATTTATATATTATATTATATGTAAAGTAAGTAATAAACTAGCGAGTAGCGACTACCTCACAGAGTGCGGGTTCGTTTATGACGTCATCAATACTAATACAAACCGGAACCGCTAATGAGTGTCCATCAGCTATTATTTCACATTGGACGTTTTTATCGACCAATTATATTTGTATGAGCCATACATTTGTAAAAACGTGTCTAATTAATAATGATTTATACGAGTATTTCACTGATAAGGATTGTATGGTTATAGTGATTTGTATGATTTTATTTTACTAATCTAAGCGACGTGGTTTTAATGTTTTAATCTGTTGCACCTACATTTTTACCAAATATCAAAGACTTGGGCAAATCGCATTTAATAAATGTCACGGCGTATTTAAGAAGTGTTGGATTGAAATCCTGTAGAGAGAAATTAAAATGAAAAATATTCACGCATTTTATTAATTTAGGTAAACAAGAATGCAATTTACTGTCACCTAAAACCCAAGGTCTTGCTCTCTCTACCACAAAGAATGTGGATAAGTTACTTAAACAAAACCTGAAGAGAATATCTTAAGAAATAATATAAAAAGGTTAGGCAGAAGGAACCGAGCGTTAAGACACTGTGCATGCACCCAGTAAACACAACTCAGCGTTTTGTCTTGTTACCAAAACAATAATTAATTTAGCCCAGTAAGAATCGAACTCACAACCATTGTTTTTACAGTCAGACGCTGAGTTACTGCGACACGACAGTCTCTTACAAGTTAAGAACTTTAACAGACTGTGGTAGCGCAGCAACCTTTAGGCCTTTTAAATTTCATAAAAATCACAGGATTCTTATCGACGAACGGTACTAACTACGTTATAAATATACTGAAAGGGCATTATTAATTTCCTTACATTGGAACTAATATAAAGTACGTATCATGTTGCCATACCGCATTACATGTGTGAAAGTCCGTCTGTTTGTTCCGCTTTCCCGTGAGGTCGATAGTCCGTCACCCGTCATATGTCATGTTGAAAAGGATATGGGATACGTTTCCATTGTCGATGGCGGCTTATTAGAGAACTAGATAACTAGTACGTACATAAATCTCTATTCACTAATATAAAGGAAACATTTTTTATTTATTCATATTTTCCTACAAAAAAATTATAGTATAATTTTTTCGATGGGTTCTCTTGCTAAAATAAATTTTGAGGTTAATAAGCGAGTATTTACAATATTTGATGTGCCATATGATTTGTGTGTTTAATATACATAATTATATCCAACTATATACCGATGGGTTTTTATTTCTAGATTCTCATTTCCTATTGATTCTTTCATCCTCGGCAAGCCATTGTCATGAGGAATGGAGAAAAGTACGTAATCTACACGGAAACCAAACTCGCTACATTCAGCATAGATCACACGTAGTTTAGTCTACTGTAATCCACCAGCTCATTAAGGAAGTAACACGATATTTACAGATCAGCGTCGACGCGGTATTTAGAACGTTTCAATTGTTTCAACTACAGCGCCGGCAGCTCTTAACAAATTCCTAGAAGTTTTCAAACATTATACATATTGTAAAAGAGAAGAGTATTACATTTCCAGTGACATCATGTTGATAGCGTCAGCTAGTTAAGAAGTGGTAAGCAAGTTAATGTTACTTCTGGTCCTTCTGGACTTCGACTCCATAATTGTTGCAGAAAAGATTGTGAAAATGTATTACAAATATATAAAGCTTATTTAATTGTAGCACAGATAATAAACAAAGTATAGAAGCATAGAGGAAGGAGTTTTAGCAAAACGTTATTTACAACATTTTATTCGCTATGACGTAAGTTTCACGAGAATGTACATAAACGGAAAATTTATAGCTCGACTCCTAAAATAATTGAAAATTGCATTTATTTTCTAAATGACGAGGTCCATATTATAAACATAATATAACTACACTATTATGCCATACTTGCAGACATTAAATAAAATAAAAATATACGTTTTTTTAAATATTATTACAGATCATGTTGGAGCATCTAACTAATAGCTTATAACCAAACACATGGGAAAACCACGTGGTAAGCGAAATTCGCCAAAACTGTGTTACTGATATCCGTTATCAGTCTACTGTTATCAGCCGCCGCTTGGGTGGTCGCGGGGCGCGGTTGAAAATCAGTCTTATCAGAACGTTATAAAGTTTAAAATTGATTAAGTCACGCAGGGGGACCGGTGCAAAAGGTGTGAATTACTCGATGTGAAATGTCAATTGTTTTATCATTTTTAACGTTAACGTCAATTATGTTTCGTTATAAATAAAACGAAAATGTTAGCAAATATGGAAATTTTGTTTTTAAATAACAGGATCTTTTCAATTTCTTTAGAAACAATAAAATACGATTGTGGCTAATTTCTAGTTCTTCTCAAAAAGAGAAATTTCCCATTTTGATTGTTGATTTACAGAAATATGATAAATTAAAAACATATTTTTTACATTGCACGACGCGGCGGCGACGCGGGACACTCCGCGACGTACGTACTCGTATGTACTTATGTAGTTGTACAAGCAACTTGTAGCTTTTTGTAGTTCTGTTCGGTGTTATTTATCATGGTTGCCCGAATAGGACTGTTCTAGTGATGCAAGTTTTGAAATATTACGTAGTTTACACTTTACAGTTATAAGTTTGTCAAGTGTGAAATGGAATTCTTGTTTTCTTCTTCATAACTTCACTCTGTATCCCGCTCATAGCAGTGTAGGCAAGGGGAACCCAGTGCTACGTCAAATTTTGGAGTTGAGTGGTGGAACTTAACGCCGCGATTTGCCTGGACAGGAGAGCTAAGAAATGGGAATATAAATTTAAATAAATATTTAATTTGCGTGAATGGGGATTAAACCCACAACCAGTCTCGTTTACAGTCGCACGTTTGTGCTCCTGCGCCAGGTTTAGTCTCAATTTTATTGTTATTATAATAAGTTTGTCAGGATAAAAAGTAGGCAGAAAGATCCAAGTTCAAGTTAGAACACATTGATTACTAGATAAATAATATCAACATGCACTTTATTTCACTGGGTCGAAAGAAGTCAATACCATATAGGATACCAACCTAAACTCTCATTCGAGTTTTATTTGAACCTATAACCATAATATTTTGTGCATTCAAACTCTTTTCAAACGCGTTACGACGCGACGATGCAATGGTTTTGTTATGAAGGTTTTTATGCCAATTATAATAAAATTTAAGTGAGACAGAATCTTTCACTTCTGACTCGAGGGCCCCAGTTCACTGTTACTCAATCAAGATTTCTAGAAGATTGGCTTTTTTTGTAAATTGTATAATTTTCTCCATCGCGGGCGCCTCACGCCTCACACCTCACACCTCACATCGATCACGTGCGACGCGCATCCATCACGCTATCTCTGTAGATTATATCTGCTGACGTTTTAACCTATTTTCACTTTTATATTTTCAAGAAAAAACTTGTGTTTATTGGTACACTTTTTAATTTTACTTTTATTTTACACTTTGAACATTTTTGAATGACCGTTACATCGATATCGTTGTTATTTAGGTTCCCATCATCTAAGCGTCTCGTCAATATAAAGTAAAACGACAACTAGGGGATGTAAAGTACTCTAGACGACCAGATCCAAGTACAAACAAGGCACATAGTACTGACTACGTATCCGCGTGTCATTTACAGCTCGAATAGGACCTCCGCGACATGCAACATATTAGTGTCGAGCCAATTCTATGTAGCTATTGTATATTTTACTTCACAGTTTAGTTCAAATACTAACATGGTTTTCCAAGTTAGGAAACATTGCCATTTGAGACGTCTCCGAGAGATAGTTGGTCTTATATTTGGTATATAAAAAATTTAAACACTTTTAAATTTAGTCATTTTAAATTAATCGTCAATAACAGAAAAAAATAAACTGGAAAATCGGCTCGCCCACGGAGGGCTCCGCACAATAAGTGTATGGTTTGAATTTCAATCCTATATCTCTAAGCGTTCCTGAGTAAAAGGCTCTTGACAGACAGATAGACAAACAGAGAGACAGCCAGAAGGACAACAACGTGATCTTATAAGTATTCCTTTTTTCCTCACAAGGTACGGAACCGTATAAATGTGTTTAATTTTTTGCCACCCTACCATATTTTTGTGTGTCATTAACCATGAAGCAAAAAATATATACAACGTCTTAACTCTAAATTCTTGATCTAAACTCATACATATAATTCAATGAAAATTTACCCAAAACAATCGCAAAGAGCTTAAAACTAAGACTGTATATCGCGATCAAACAAGTTGTTACTTTACAGACAAAGCTCCTAAAGTAAAAGAGCCAACTAAACTTTTCAATACCGGGATTAGCGACTAAGGCTCTAAAACCGAGATGTTACTTAAAAATAAATATAAAACATTAAACAGAAAATGACAGATAATTTCCATCAGAGAAAAGCTGAAACTGCTAATGTAAAATACAACCAGACGATTTTTTTATATATGTAAAGCTATTTTTTAATAGTTTTGTTTCTTATTATTAAGTAAAAGTTCCTGGTGAGTTCATATCAACCTATTAAATATGACGCCATCTGGCTGCAAAAGCACGTTAATTATGATATCCATTTAGTATTTATAGAAACTTTTCAGATGGTGTGTAAATAGTACTTAAGTAAGTGAGACGCTGAGTGACGCAACACTACGTGGGCGCCGCGTTCCTTCTATGAATGAACGCAACAAGTGGACAGAATTGATCTAAGCTTATATTTCAATTCTGCCCACTCGGTGTCGTTTTCTGTAATAATCCCGATAACTTTAGCGGTAATTGCCGATAAACGCCGGTGCTGAAGTAATCGTATATCAATAGTGGCAATTAATTCGTTTGGAGTTGGACTTGTCGGACCTGGAAGGGCGCTGTTCGAGTTATCGCGCCTGAAATCAGACATTACAAGCTTTAACATTTTAGAAAGTCGTTAATTGATTCTGAATTACTAAACTCTGTTTACATTTGCGTAAATTACTTGAAGAAATATTCGATCAACAAGTATATTTAATTTGAAATAATATCTAAGCGTGTGTTTCAATTTATTGGTTTATATATTAAGTATATTAAGTACAGCATGCTATGCGTCGATTGCAAAAACTTATATCTCAAGATACAAGCCTAGCCCAATATTAAGATCTAAAATATTTCAAATGTAAAAAGATCTTTAAAAAAAGTTATTTTAAAAAAAGGGGCTTGATTTGAACATAAAAATTTAAATTTGTCAAGCTTAAAGACAATAGCGTGTTAAATCAAAACCTTGAAGGCGCACATATTGTCGCTTACTCACCGTTGACGGATGAAACCTTAAATAATGAACTCAACAAATAAAATAAAAGTAAAAGCCCAAGTTATTAAGCGCAAAGCCTCCGTCTCGGGAGTAGCGCGAGTGGGTGTGGGCGCGACGCTGACAGCCGGTAGCGGATACGTTACAAACGACTGTAATGTCGTCGCGTCTAAATTATTATCATTATTTACCATTTGCATCTTTCTATTAAATAAAATGTCATCAATATTGTTTAATGTATAAGCAATCAATTTCTCTGTTAGTGTTGTGATGAAATATTTTATAGAAAACTTTCATTGGTCATCAATTTCGTTAATATATTATGAAAGTATGTGCTTATGAAGTCATGATGCTTGTAATAAGGCCGTCGTAGTACAGCCGCATCGCACCTGACTACAAATATGATTTATTTATTTATTTATTTATTTATTTATTTATTTATTTATTTATGATGGTTGTGAGTTCGATTTCCATTCAGAGCAATTAATTATTAACGTTTCTTCGCTTTGGTAGCAAGGTAGAGAGGGGCGTTGAGTTAATTAATCAAAACGCAAAATAAAAAAACGTAATCTAAAAAAAAACACTTAGGCATGATTTTTTATGAATATTCGGTGTTTCTTTTCATTAACATCAACAATTAGAATTTACTACGCAATAATAAATTTATAAAAAAACTCACAAATTATGTAAAAAATATAAATATTAACACTAAATCGACTTCCTAGGATTCCTAGGTTCTGCAGTAACAGACTAATATAGAGCAATAAAATTATAAATCAATTAATGTGGACAATATTGAATTGAGTTTCTTCGAAATCTGTGTTGATATGGTGCTGGCTCCTGGTATTAGAATGTTACTCTGTCGGGAAGGGAGTAATAAAACAGTCTGAATCGTTGAGCGTATTGTGCCGTGTATTGTGCCGCGTGGTCACACTGTGAGACAATTCTCTGTAACTTAGCTAATATGATTTAATGTGTAGAATCTGTCTATCATTTATTTGGAATTAAAATTAATATCTAAACTGTCTTTATTGTTTTGTTTTAAAGATTTCATCCATTTACAATAAATGTAACAGACTGTTTATTACTAATTTTATAATGATCTACACGTTAGTACCTCCACGGCTATAGTAGATCAGCTTAATATAGAAGTTAGACTGAATCCTGATTTTCTAGATAATGTAATCTAATGTATTATTAACATTTAAAACGTTTAATGTAACAATTAAAGCCACATCTTCGGTAGCGACACACGTCACACGCACTGGCAGAACAGACAGAACTCGACCAAATACATATGCACAAGTGTTACCATTATAATCAAATAGTGATTAATTACACTATTATTGTGTTTAACTGAACACTCGACACCCATTGTCTGTCTGTCTGTCTGTGTGTGTGTGTGTGTGTATGCGTAATGTATATACAACACATTTAGGATGACACGCAACATCTGTGACGCGATTTCTGTCAAACTTAGGTTCAAGGTTGTCCCGCAATATGTTAGTGGTTATTTCAGATGTAATACATTAAACACTTATATAACTACCGCTTAATAATATTTAAAAACAACAACGTTGCACAGTGGGACCACGTCTCACTGTGCCACGACCGTCGTGAGTTCAAACTTCATCTGGGAATTGGTTTGGTTTCTTTACTCTATTCTACATAGTATTGAGCTGCGCCACTCAATGCAATGTCTAATCTTAAGGGACACTGAAGAGAAGACTCGATATTAGGTTGCCTCTGCCTTCCCTGATTTGCGAGTGACAGCGTGAAGCCGTTAATTACACTGCAGGATTGTTAAAATGACTGCTAAAGCGGCGGTTCTTAGATACTTCTTATATAAATCTACATCTTACATAACATAAGTCTTCTAATTTGAAACTGCTTATATTAGATACAGTTATATTAATAAGTAAATTAAAACTTGTTCCATAACTTTCAATGTACAATATCTATAGGTCTTTTTGAGTTATTGAAAAAGGACATTATTTTCTAGAAAAAGGTGTACTTACATGTTTCTTTCAACTTCAATAACCCACTACAATAGAATAGAAGCATTACAATAATGGCGTAGAAGTAGATATAGATAGTGCTAGCTTGTTATACAAACAGTAAACACAGCAGCGACCGTCGTGAGTCGTGTAGCGTAGCAGCCGTTACACGCATTCTTGTATAACGCAGTAGTCACTTGTAATGTCATGAGATGAACTGATTAAGAGATGAGGTATGGCAGGGCTGCCCACTTTCAATATTAATTTATCTTTGTGTTTTTAGCCTTTTAACTTTTGTTATTTGACAGTTGTTGTAAGTTTTTCGATATTATAATCATTGAGCATCCAAGAAGCTTTAGCTTAATTATATAGGATACACTCGTCAAAATAGGTTTCTTCAGAGAAATAAAACATTTACAATATTTTTTTAATTCAAGAGTTAGTTTAGGGCACTTATGGGGCATTCCTGACCGTAACCTAATAACCCTGACCTCAGCGGCCTGTCACCCGTCACCCGTCAAATGAAATACGTGATAATATACGGACTGTGATGCGATATGATGACTTGGTCTACGTAGTCTACAATACATATATATATTTTTTATTACTTTTACCTTCACGCTGTATCCCGCTTATAGAAGAGTAGTCAGAAGAAAACTGGGAATCTTGTGTTAAGACATTCCCTCAGGGATTCAATGTTGTTTTTATGTTGTTGTTGTTGTTTTATTCTCATCGCCGCACGAAAATTTCAAATGAATACTTTAATTTTTATATTTCTCGTGTTTTATAAAAAAAGTTAGCTATAACGAGTAGGAAATATAGGTCCTTTATAAATAATAAGAAAACAACAATTTTCCATTAAAATTTGCTTCATAAGAATACAATATTTCATATAAGTAGATACAACTAGAATGCATTATATAAATAGTTCCTCAAATTTGACACCGGACCACGACCGCTACTACTTATGAATTAATTATTTATACTTGTTTTATTATATTTGATGTCCCAATGGTCCCGGTATCATGTAACCTCGTGAAGGCTTCCTCGAATCATTTCTAAGACACACATCACTCGTGTGTGGGGAGTCGGCGTCTCCTGCAGCTGTAGGGCTGTGTGAGCGCGGTCCGACTGACGCGCAGAGTCAACAATGATTCATAGAGGACATTACAGCTGGATGCATATTTGAACTACAATGAAAGGGAAGCTTCCCGGTATACTGACATTACTGACATACTTGCGGTAAATTAATTATACGACCTGTATCTTTTAAATGATTATTTTTCTATATTTTGGATTATTACATTTGGATTTTTACAATAGAGAACGAAACGATACTAAACTAGGTAGGTATTTTAGTATCGTTTCGTTCTCTATTTTCCGCTAGACAAGACGTATCAAGTGAAGCGAATGAAAACATTTTATATAACATCACATTCTTCCTTTCATACGGAAATTAAATTTATAACGGGAACTCAGATATAACCGAACTATGCTACTACGGATCGAAATTCGATTATTTTTTTAAAAAAGATAACAAAGTATATTAAGTCAATATATTAAGTTAAATAATTAATATTATTATTGAATTAATATACTTTACTTTATGTAAATTAATTTAGCATTTTATAAATGAAACAAGAAAATAGGCAAAGACACACAAAATGGAATAGAAATGAGTCACTATCACGCTAGTTAATTATAACAATAGAATTATATATAATTTTAAAACTCTGTAAATAAACAAATAAGAGTAAGAAGTCAGAGACTCACCTGATCCTGCAGACAAGCTGTATAAACACTTTCGGGGGTTATGTTATGTTTAATTGTGATGTATAATAATAACAATAAAATATTAAAATATTCTATTTATGATAAACACAAACAAATCCTCTATGCGTTCGCATATATAGATATCCTTCGGCGGGAATGTCTCTCAATAAATAAAAAACACGAGCTCTTACACTAAGATGGATGTACAAAGCGAAGCATTTACAAAAATAATAGTATTCATATCGCATTCAATAAGAATTTACATATAGAGCTATTTCACAGGAGATCTCTTTAGACAACACGCGATTGTGTTGGGAGATCTATAAAAAACTCACTTACTATTTATTATTTTTACTTTCGTTCGGTGAATGAGACGTGAATGTATGGGGATGTTTCCGTATTCGTATGTTTGTTTGTTAATTTATAGCAATCGATGAGTTCTGCAGTTATTATCACTGAGGAGAGTTGTAGGTTCGTTAATATTTTAGTACATTTAGTACAAAAATATTAAATTATATAGTAAATTTGTTAAAAATAGGGGTATTTAGAGAGGCTTGAACCCACAACTATTGCCGTCCTTGCGCTCTGATCACTAAGCCATATGTTCTTATCGATAAAATCATTATACTTTTGCTACAATAACTAAATATTAGAATATAAAGTGTAGCGTTGAGTTACGCTCAACACGCATTGTCTCATAACTGGGCAGAGTGCCTTGACATTGCCCTGATATGCGGGGAAAAGCGTGAAGCTAAACAGAAGTATAACTTTTAGATATTAATGAACATTGTGCATACGACAATGGAACTACACTCACAGTAGGGCAAACCCAGCAATACATTTCAAGTACTCTTGAAAATAAGACATCACATGTCTTGGTCTTTCCATATTCATTGTATATTCAACTAACTTATAACTACTGTTTCGCCTCCATCGTCAAATTAACTATTAATATAAATCTAAAAGCATTTTTCGTATCTGTATACGAACTCGTTGCTTCTGAGATTAGCGTGTTCAACCAAACGAACACCTCAGCTTCATATTATTAGTATATCGTTTTTATATCGTCTTTTAAATTAATATGTAAAAAAGATTTTGTTTAATTCTTAACAAGGACCACCGACTGCGCCGTATCGCGGGTTCGATCTCCCGCGAGGCAAAAATTTTATATCGACCATATAATTTTTTACTGGCTCTGACGAAATGTTGGCGACGCGGCGAGAACACACAGGTATGAATGTTGTGAGATATTGTAGCTTATAGAGTATTTTTTATTATGAGTAAGTACTTCTCTTTATTCTCCGCTGACTGTCGAATATCTGAAAATAGTTAGTTATTATATTTTATAATTAACGTCCAACTCTCAGTAGCTCGTTAAATTCACGTTATATTAGATATTATGATCATATAATTATTGGGCAATTTTATTGTTGCAATATTTCAATGAATTTTATGTGAACAGACAATTAGCTTGGTAACGTATGGTTTAGTGGGCAATTTTGCTAGAGGTGTGGGTTGCCATTATATTATTTATACGTTATTAAATGCCAATTCTTAAAACTTTGCCAATTTTTATATTTGTGATAAATAGTAATTATACACAAAATATATTTTTTAGCTTCACGCTGTATCTCGCACGTAATAGGTTAGGCAGAGAGAACCTGCAAACCTAGTGTCAAGACATCTCTTTCCTATTAAGACAGTTCCGTTCCCACTTTCCGCAAATTCTGCAGACATCGAGTCTTGACTTGCGGAACTCAACGCCGTGCTTTGCGTCACACACAGCTAAGAAATGCAAATATTTCATTACCTCGAGTAGGAACCGAAGCCACCACCTGTCGCGTTTACAGTCGCTTGCATGTGCTCTTGCACCATAACGTTACAGTATTATAGTGCAAGAGCAATGTAGTCCAAATATGTAACAAGTAATATACGATTCTATAATACAATACGCAGTTACTTTTAAGTTCGTATAATCATATAGATGAAAAATATTAGGCAATTAACTATCACATTAACGCTCGCTAAATACCGAGTTACTTACATGACTGACTGACTGACTGACTGACTGACTGATAGATCATTAGTGGTTTGTATTGCTATTGCATTACAACTAATAACTGGTGTTCATATTCACATTAGGAGAGAATGCTGGGTTGTGTTTTTTAAATTGCTGTAATAGAATGTTACGGTACCTACTAGGTTATAGTACAGTAAATGCTTAGAAAAACGCCGCTGGTTGTGGGTTCGTCTGTAAGATGTATCTTTAAATATATTATTAAGTGAATGTTTTGTTGTGTATGAATATGAGATGTTATATTTTCATCAAATACTACATACATATTCTTAAATATTAGTTAAATTGAAAAAAAAAATAGGTTAATACGATTAACCGGAGTTAGTTTCAGCAGTGTAACGTCAGGTATACATTTTAAAAGTTGACAAGCTTAAGTTTGTAATATTTTTACTATGATATACTTCTAAATTTCTGTTTTTTCGTTTCCCTTTAATTATATTGTATGTTCTCATTTTTTGTCCTATTACATAAGTGTATTTCCATGGGAGTTACTCTATAAGTTTTGATTTCGCGGCGATTTTAATACAAAATGTAGTAAAAACGGCGCCTAAACGTTCGTCGTCATCTTTCTATTGAGATGCTTAATTTTTTTGTCCTCCGAGGGACTATGCACCTAGATACTTGTGAGGGACGCCCAGTGAGGAACGTAAATATTTACAATTATCGTCAACTCGGACCCCGATTGCGGCGCACTGCGCGTGTGGTGGTGTGCAGTTCGATGCACTTAAGTGCACGTGCACCACACTATTACAATCAAATATAATGTAGGTACCTATATAAGTTGAACTTTACCTCATAAATGTTATGGTATTTCCCTGATATTGTACACTATTTCATTATTCGTATTTGATAGATTACGTGAGTCGCAGTCGGAGTTCGTAGTCGTAGTACTACATTCACTGCAGCAGAGCAGCGAGCAGGTCGCAAATGCATTCTGCATTGTTATTGTCTCCGAGTGAAGTCCGCGTTGAATTCGATCTGTACAGTCATTTGAGCGGCGCACTGACTGACTCGATTTCAATCACTTCATGGAATCCACTATAGAATTTGCAATATTTCTTTTATCACGCTGTATCCCGCATGTAGCAGGTTCGGCAGAGAGAACCTAGTGTTAATACACTTCGTTACTAAAAATTGTTGAATGGCACAACTCAACACAGGACTAAAAGCCTTGGCGTCAGCAAGGAAATTAACCGAGAGGACCATTAACCAATACACCAGCAAGATTACCAAAATCGTAAAGCTATAATATATACAACGCCAAATCAAGAGCCTCATTCATTAAAAAACAGTTACAACTAAAGTATTAATAACACATTTGTTTTCATTATAATAACTAACGAAAGTTATAGCTCCAAATATTTAAGATAAATCTCCGACGCAGCTTCCGCGGCCGTAAGTCATCTCTCAATGAGCTCCTAGACGACGCGCCACTCTCACTGACGCTAACCAAATACCGTATATTACTTTAATTTTAATAACGTAAAGACACGCGATTGTAGTTTATTATGATTAGAAAAATGGTGCATCTGTTGAAGTAGGTGTAGGGGCAGGTAGTTTTATCGAACAAATGAGATTTGAATTTCGTTATATTAATTAAAAATAATTTAAATTATGGATGCAGGTTCGATTTCCAATTGGAATATTTGCCTGTATAGGTGTTTGTCTGTTTTTATTAGTCTGGGGACCTGTACACTTGGATTCGGACACTAGGACGTCGTTTGATCACGGGAGCGAAATAAAGTTTTTGGTCGTTTTATTTCATATTTTATTATTACAGATACTCTCATATAACAACACTGATATAATAGTTAAAAATATATAATTATAGGAATTGCTTATTCCATGAACTTGAACCCGCGACCCACGCACGCGTGTTTTGTCTCACTCACCCAGCATGATATAAAAATAGCGTATAAAAGTAAATATTCGATCAATCAAAGCTGTTCTCTGCCTGTTATATTTAATGCGGAGTTTGTTTACGCCACGACGCCGCGCTCAGCTACGGCGGACGAGTCGAGACTGCTTAATATAAAATATTACGAAAAATAAACAATTATTCTATAATATTAATGGATAACGTTGTTATCGGTTTGTAGCGTAATTGTTAAGACACTCCGTTTTCTACTCACTTACCAATTCACGATTGTATAAGATCTATTTTACTTCGATACGAATATATGTCTTCATATTACTTTATTTTTCTATAATTACGATTTTCCTAAAATACAAAATTTGCTCACTCATAGATGAGACAGAAAAATTATCAAAAAAACTATTCAGGCAGGCAATGGCAAAAGCAGAAATTAATCACTTCACTTTCTCTTTTATCTATTTTTATGAGGATTTTTTAGTGTTTTTCAATAAGATATCAGTAAGTAGTCGGCAGTCGGACAAGCAGTCGTTGATGGGAACTGCTTGATAGCTGCTGCCCTGGATCTGTCGATTGTCCCTCACTCGGGCTCGTAAAATATTTTATGCCTTTGTCTGTTAGGGACGTCTGTGAAGAGGACGACGCTGACGTTAAAATAGTTTTGATTACTTAAAATAATATTTTAGTACCCTAAACAATAATATTGTAGTTTTATATTATTTATTTATTTTTTGCTTTCTTGACAAATTTTGGGGCCTAAAAAAAGAAAAAGACCCACTAAGCCGTAGGTTTTTTTTATATGATAAATGTAAAAATAATCCCTCGGAAGGATACGAACATTCAGACATGGCTCTAAAAGATTAACTTATTAACTTCTTAAAAGACGCGACAAATCAGCTAAAACAATAAAAATTTATAAATTGATATCAATATCATTATTTTACCTGTCCTGCAATTAAATATCCATGAACAGGCGTCTTTACGGACCCCCGAGCGAAACCGAGCGAAATTTCAGATTAGGCTGTAGTAAAATTTTTATGTTCTCCTTTGATAGCCCATCGCCATGTTTGGGAACTAAATAACGAATAAAAATTATCAGTCTGTCTGTTTGTCGGTGGCCTTTATGTCGATATGAGTTTATGTGTAATTAATAGCGTTTTTACGACTCTACTAATGTTATGATAGTAGAGTAGGTAATACGTATGATATATGTATGTAGGTTTCTGTTGTGGGACTTGAGTAACGGTAACAAAATGGTTTAAATTATATAATGAGAACCTAGTGTTAACCCCCTAATTTGCAAGACAAAGCGCGCTAGGAAGCTTAACACGTCGTAGTTACCAGAGCCAGAAAATGAAAATAAATCATGGCTCCGAGCAGAAATCGATCCCACAGTTGTCACACTCAACACTGTTCAGAATACCATAAAACCCACACGACACCCGTCAGTATGATCATACTCGCTATTATGCTCTTACAAATGTAACTCCGCACTTCGCGATTCGGAGCAAGCAATTTAGCACAATTTCGGATGCTGTCAGACCACTTTTGATTTTCCCGAACCGGTCGGTAAGTGGTCACTTGTTCCTTTCCAGTTCTCTTTTGGGGAAAGATGATTAAATGTACTAAACGCCTGTAATGTGACGGCCGATGTCTTAAATATAAGTAACTTTTGCTTTTAAACATACAGACATTATAAAATACGTATATGCAATAACTACCTCCAATGTCTTTCTTACGTACAGTATCAGTCTATGAGAAGAATGATGATAAGGTTAGCAGCATCTTTTTTTACTAAATTCTGCTAAATGACTACGATAATTTGAAAAAATATTTTTTTTATCATGTTTTCCGAATATAATTCTGTGAAGTAAATTAGTATTCTGGTTAGTAGGTATTGAAAAATAAAAAACAATAAAAGTCCCGTGGAATATTAATGTTCATTAATTTTAAAAAATCTAAAAAAACGGTCACTTTGTTCTAATTCATCTATTGTATCAATATACTTTCCTCTATGTACATGCTTGTTTGTAGAAGTCGTGAGAGTCCACTATCTCTGGTCCAGCGCTGATCGTTATCAGTTGTAATGAGCCTCAAACACGGGCCGTCACGCGTCTCGTCCTAAATTTGTAAGATTTCTCCCAATTCTTCTTGGAAAGCTGTAGATATTACATACACCGATTTCAATGTAATTCTGGATCAGGTATCATTGAAATATTAAAAATATTTAAAAAAAAATGCAATAATTATAACAGAATGATCGTTTCAGTGTTAGGACTTTTCCTTTTGTTAGGTTCAATAATAAAAATATAACACGCCTATGCATACAACATGGACTCGTCCGAGCGTTATCTGTACGCAAAGGTACGGCTCATTAAAGCAGCGAGCTGACGACCTCCCGAATGTTACTTAAAGCTGATTTAAATGGGGAATGGAGTGTCTTACCACAATTTTTTCCAGATTCCCTCTGCATATTACTGCGTACTACTCTGGAAAGAATGTGAAGCTGTCCAATTGCTTAATAAGTTCTTAAAATGTATCTATCTATATATATAATGTCTAATGTATCTATCATACAAAATATATTAAAATTTCCTTACTGAAGTAACCATTGCTATATTTAACTAAAAAACAGAAAGAGAGAATCCTTTTAGATTACAGATTCTAACACCATTTTTTTTCAATGTCTTGCAAACGATATCTTTCAAATATTAAACTAAATATTTAAAAATATATTAATATTTAAAAAAAAAACATTGATTAAATAAAAAGTAAAATCGAAAATTATTTGAAATATGTAGTGAGTGGCATCTCGTTAACAAATCGTTTATAAATTACGACCGGGGGCGATGTTCTTATAATAAATAAAAAATTTGCATGTCCGTCCATATAAAGATTAATATCGCGATCTCAGGAAACAAAGCACTATGGAGTATGGTTGGTCGACTGTCGGTAGATTGTGATTAATCGTATTAACATAAAGAAAATTCAATTTAAGCTATTTATATTATATTTGTCTCGAAAGTGCTTTGCTCGCGGCGTTGAGTTCCGCCACTCAACACACAATGCTTCCAGAATGCGGCGGAAAGTGGGAAACGGAGTGTTTTAAGACTAGGATATCTCTGCCTACCCTGCTGTGAGCGGTGTACAGCGTGAAGCTGATTTTAGATTTTTTAACTTAATTTATTTTTCATACATTTCTTATTTCAAAGCCGAAGAGGAGGACTTTTTGTTTTTTTTTAGCTTCACGTATGTATCCCCCATATAGCAGAGTATAGAGGGAACCTATTGTTATAACATTCCGTGTCCCACGCACTAGTTTTCGGGATATTGCGTATTAGACTGGCGGAGATTAACGCCGTAGTTTTTCTTTTATCAGACCGAGGAAATTAAATTATTTAGTCGTAAATCACTGTGACTGAACATTACAAAATAGATAAACAGAACTTTCTGTTACATAATCTATTAATACATGATTTAAAATAAATTTAAAGTAAGAAATGACATAATTCAGGATAGGATGGTCTAGGAGGGACATAAAACAGGATAATACAATATTATAATTACCCAGGAGGTTCCTCCCACGGCGCTATAACTCAGCGCCGCGGCGGGCAGGGCTCGCAGGTGGCCGCGGACTTATGGTGGTTTTACAACATAATTCACCCCTCGATGCTATTATAAACGTGAATAGTTCTTATATCGTGATTTAAGTTACTTCCGTTTGATGATTGTTGTGGATGCGCCGTTATTGAAAGTTGAAGGCCTTCTTCTTCTCTTAGTTTCACGTTATATCCCGCACATAGCAGGGTAGACAGAGGGAACCTGGGTACCTAGTGTTGAGATACTCCGACTGTGTCTTAATGGAGACCATTAAGACACTTCCATTCCGCCGCCTGCCGAATTCTGGAGGCGTTGCGTGTTGAGTGACGGAACTCAACGCCGCGCTATTTGTCTCCTTAAGTCAATAGTTATTATAAAATAAATCTAATATTTTCATTATGACGTCCATGGTGTATCTCGTATATATCATACGCATATCTCAGAGAGATAGGGGAAACATATTGTTAAGACACTCCGTTCTCCGCACGCCCAACGCACAGACGACACTACTGGATATGGTATGTTGAAATTTGGCATAAGTATATGGGAACACTAAGAGAGAAACATGAAATGCAAACAAACAATTTTTTCGACTCATCTGCCACGTTACGTGTAAAAGTTCACACAACACTATAGACTAAGATCCCGGAGCCCCCAGACCTAAGTTATTTTAGCAAAGTCTAATAGTTTAATATGTAGTTAAGACAGTATGCATATTTACTAATTTGAAAGCGGGGCCTTGTAAAAGGTAGCGCCACCATAAGGTATACCTACGTTAAAGTAGAAACGCTCGTATTTAGGTATGTTGTAAAGAATAATATAAAAAATGTATATTTATTATTACCGGACTCTTAACGTGGGCCTTTACTTCTGCCCCACGTCCTACAGGTTGTTTAAAGTTGAAGAAAAATACGTTATACTAGCAATTTTATAATACATGCGTTATTTACGGATCTTTTCATGACCCAATAAGCACCTACACCGATACAACAACTCCATCATCCTCCTAAAGAGTGATGTAGCTCCAAATAAAGGTTTATATCTACGGCATGTCCACTCGTTTCGAGCTACTATTTATACCGCGAGCTCCCAAACCAGCGATCAGTTAAGTTGGTTTACGACGCGCGTCGCTACTTCCACTGGCCGCTCTACTTAAATACCGATTAATCGATATTTAGGACGCACGGTGCATTACACGCTCTACTACAGTTTAAACTGTCAAGTTGTTAAATAAATGAACAGTAAGAAAAACTTCTGTTTTATCGATTTAACATCAAAAAACTTCAAAGATTTCGTTACACTTGAAACTTTTCATGTGTATTTTTTTTATATCTTAATTTTCCTTAAAAAAGTCTCTATTAAAAGTTAAACTTGAGGTCAAAGGCAATTGACTAAAAGCGGCAGATTCGATTTATACTCGAGAAAATTAAATATAACATATTTTCATTTCCATTTTCATTTCTAGTAACCAGCCAAAAGGCGATCTTAAGTTCCGCTGCTCAACACGCAATCTCACCTCAGCTGAAAGTGTAAATGGGAGGTATTTTAACGAGACTAGAGTGTCTTTAAACTAGGTTCTCAGGTGGTAGAGTTTTTGTTTGTCAAAAATTAAGAGGATTAGAGAAAAAACCTCTGTATTATAATATTTTACAAAATAAACAATACTGCCCAAGTGTCTAACGTACAGCGGCGTACATCAAACGCTGCCCGATACCGCATACCGCATACCGCGCTGCAACAGGACTTTAGTATTGAATGTCCTTTAATTAATACTATAAATATCAATACCTAAATTATTCATTAAAATTTCGAAGTATGTTCGGATTTAAAGTCAAGATCTCTTGGATGTGCGTCCAAATGCACTAAAGAAAAAAAATAAAACATAATACATTATTTTTCATTTAGGCAGAGGGCGGTGGAGGCTAGTGGTGGAACTGTGCAATTCTCGCATTCGCCAGATAATGTGGAAGTGTCTTAATAAGAACGAAGTATCATAACACAAGGTTCCAAGGTTCCCTCTTCCAGACTCCTACGCCACTATGTGCGGAATACAGCAAGAAGCTAAAAATAATATTTTATAAATTTAAACTGTTTAACTTTTTTGATAAAACAAATTATTCTAAGTTATTACAATCTAAGGTCCTAAGCAAACATAATTATGTAAATTCGCTTCGATTCCCGCTTGATAACAACTCTGCAACTTAACAACGATGTAGGGTAACTTTTATTTTAATACATTATATTTTGGGACCCTTGGGCGTTACCAACAAGGTAGCGATATTAAACTCTTGGAATATGAAAATTACTTACTTTTTATAAATTAATATTACTCCCGAGTCAAATTATTTGCTAAAAATGAACTAATCATTAATAAATGTTCATATTATTAACAGATTTTATTTATTACAATAAACACGAACAAAATATCGCCCAATAAGTTAATACCAACACTAAACAATGTTTCCATCAAAATCACGCATCGCCGTATGTAAATAAGGCGACGGCGAAAGTCGACTAACCGATAATTTGAGTCGAAAATTTGATAACTTCATCTTGAATAATGACAGCGTGCAGCATCAGGCGGTGGTTTTCACGCCGCGGTCGGTTTTAGAGAGAATTTTGACGTAAACACACGTTTGGATATCATCCCGGACACGTTACAGGGGAACTTTCCGAAATCGAGCGTAATCGCTTCGAGATCAAAGTTGGTAACTGCCGACACGCTTTATGTCAGAAACGGGATGGTACTTAACTAACACGCTACTTTGCAACGTGACACGCTAACAGGGTTGCAAGAAATGAATAGGTTGAGATGTCAGCCAATTTTAACTCCCAATTATGGCGTTGATACTAAAAATGGAGAATGACCCTTTGATGACTAGTAATAAAATATACAACTACCAATTTCAAAAAATTGTGTTAGGCAGTGGCTACCTTGTATTTAGACTCGCCTTCCTTAATATATCCAAGAAAAATATTTATTTTATCAAATAAGAATCGAACCCAATATACAGCTGCGCCACGACGACCTCCACGTAGATAGTTCTAAGTTCTAAGTAAACCTAGGTATCTAGTAAATCTTACTTATTAACACATATAGCAGAGCAGCAGGTAGAGGGAACCTACCATTAAAACCCTTCGTACCCCACTTTCCGAATTTTTCAACACATTGCGTGTTGAGTGTCGAGAGGCGGGATTCAATGCTTTTGCCTAAACTTTGCCGGAAGCAAAGTAATGAAAATATTAATAAATAATAATTCATTCATACGAAAGATTAATTAAATGTATTTAAATAATATTCAACGTGTCCTGTATCTTATTTAAAAATTATATTCTAAAATACCATTTTTTTTAATTTTCTCTCACAATATTAATTATATTAGTAATTTGTGTCCATATAACAAACACCAAGTTGACTCCTCAATCCTCCGAATTAATTTGCGAGAGCACTCCGCGCGTCCCTCACGTCCCTCACGTTGGTAACTGTTTAAATGAGGTAAATGTCAGTGAACCCTCAACTGGAGGTACTTGAGTTAGTATTGAATGTTATATTATTTGTCTACCCCTAGTTGTGAGCATAGAGTACTTTAAATGTAGAGCTTTTAATATTATTCGTATATTAGAGCGTTATTGAAACCATTTATCACCATTTGATTAATGGAAATAACTAAAGCTTTGAGAAGCTTAAAAATATTTTAAATATAAAAAAAATCTTTAACCTTTACACACATATCCACTAATAACGGGGAAAGACAAAGGGAATCTAATATTAAGTCCATATTCATATTTCCGCCAAATTTACGAGACAAAATAAAAAATAATTATAATCATACCCCTCTAGTGGAAGTCGAACCCACTAGTGAAAGAAAAAGTAAAGTACGAAGAAAAAGTAGTGACTCTTTATAAGTAGTGTCTAGTGACATAATCTAGAGCAACTATTCACGTACTACATAATATATCTAACTTATCCGATTTACTCTTCAGCTACTCTACTTCAATGAACACCTCTATAAACACAGAGGGTCTCATATAAGATTCATTAACACGGCGCTTACATAAAACATAAACTAGCATGAAATGTTCAAGTAACTTCAGCAAAATGTATGAAAACACGCGCACTCCAGGTCTACAGGTGTCCTCGAGGGCGCTCGTGTCAGAGGAGTGAGCGACCTTATGATGACCGTGAGGGTTACTTTTACTGCAAATGTGTGTGGGAATGAATTATAATGTTGGAGTTTTAATGAACTTGGGTTATTTTGTTGGAAATTGGATTTGCTGCTGTAAAATATATATTTTTTTAATGTTTCACGCTGCATCCTGTATATAAGATATACATGCCCAGAGTGGCCAAAAGGAATCTACCTTTAAGACACTCCTTTCTCCATGCACAATTTTCGAGATATCACATGTTGAGTTGCGAAACTCAACGCCGCGTTTTGTCTTGTCACTAGAGTGAGGAAAAGAAAATAAATAAATTCTCTTTTATTGGAAACGAAGCCACGACCGTTACATTTACAGTTATCACGCTGTCACCCTGCACTATCCCGCAATATCTCAAAAATTAGGTGGTGCTTACGGGACGAGGTGTCCTAACACTACGTTCTCTCTGTCTACACAGTTTTGTGGAAAAAGCGTGAAGCTGAATAATAGAATGAAGTAGTATTTATTTAAAACGTCCAATATATTCGTACGCAGCGAGAAGCTCTCGTCCGACCATAACCTATTTGTTGTTAACATTTGCAATGATGGATTTGAACGTACACTTCAAATTTATTACCAGTCTAAGTGATAACTGCACAGTTTGAGTGACCACGCTATCGCCTTTCTCCCGTGTTCAATGCGGTTTATAGCAAGTTTAAATATTATAACCGAATGATATTATAATATATTAATGCTTTAGTTTCTAAGCAATTATTAGCGGTAGTAGTTGATTGTAATTTGGAGTAGAAATTATATTTGTTGATTAGATATAGAATGTTTCATTCCAAAACAGTTTCAATAAATTTAGTGTACTTTTGTCCTTACCTATTCTTATATTTTTTCGGTATCTCTAACATGTAACGCAACTAACTTCATAAATAACTAATCAGTGGCACATCACTACGTACTTTCCGCTTATCCAGGTAGATTATAATGTTACATTATATTAAACGATGAAATCAAAATGAAAAAATCAAAACGTACAGTAAAATAAAAAAAGAATACATTTCTTATACTGCATATAAATATCACTCCAAACATTTACATTTAAAGTAAATATTTCTATTAAATTCTTTTATAAGACAAAGCCAGCAATGTATAACACACAGTGCACAAACCCCGAGAGCCACGCGGCCGGCCCTCTCCGAGTGAGGGCCGCGTTAATTGCAGTCAGAGGGCAGGCAGCGTGTCAACGCGATATCGCGGCCGCCTCAGATGATTGATACTATTCTATTCTACACTTCAACTAGATACAGCACTACTATAGATGTAGAATAGACGTGCGTTTTGGCGCAAATCAGTTATTTGTTTCAAGTCCAATGTGCTTATTTGTAAAGTAGAGCAAGTGAGAGATTAGTAAATATATATACTTAAGTTTTTAGTTACATTGTACAGAGGTGTTTCAAAGCAAAATTGAGCTTGTAGTCTGCTATTCTACAATATCTAAATCTACTTAATAATCAATTAAGCTTTAAGTTTAGAGTCGCGTGGTCATTGTAATATGTTATTGTACTTAATTAATTTATTACACTTAATATTATAGATTAGTTAATGAACCATAAGTTAAGTTCAGATTTCCTCGCTCTGGTAACGTGGCACAGCACAGCGTTGAGTTACGCTACTCAAGACACAATGCCTATAGAATTCTGTGGAAAGAGGGAAACGGAAATGTCGTAATAGGAACGCAGTCTCTTAAAATTAGGTTCCCAGACTAGAGAGGGGAGGGAGGGAGGTGAGGACCAGAGGGGAGTCTAATTGCGAAATGTTCGAAATACAAGGTGAAGTTAAAAACTAAATTAAGTCTACCAATTCGTTTGTCCATTTAATCAGACATAGTAAAGAGAACTCAACATACCCTTAAAAAACATGCAAAATGCGAATAGCAAAATGTCACAACTTTTACGTCGAACAATGAGTCGAGTAACGTGACACTTCGCTAAAAATAGCAGGACGCGATAAAAACTCGACTAGATCCTATCACCTGTCACCTGTCTCCTGTCTCCTGTCACTTGCCCGCGGTTCACGCGTTTGATTTCACTTGGTGTTAGGTTTCTAGGAGACCACGACCGTAGAGCACAGGCGGAAGAGAGCTATTACAATTTTTAATAAGAGGGCATCTGGACTCTCTCTCTCTCTGTTCTGCACTTTATATATTAGTTCCGGGCATTCGATGTTCAATTCCGAATAATGATAATAATTATGTTTCAATATTCGAAACCCTTCGTCTCAGATACATATATCGTTTTCTTCGATGATGTTTTCTGTATATGGGAAATGAAAATATTTAAATAATACATATTTCAACGATGTGGAGATATCTATCAGATGCCTCAAATGTGACGAACTATGATAATGAAAATAATAGTAAATAAGGATTAAAATATCTATTCAAAAGTATAACATTTGTTTTTAGTACGTACGTATATAAAATATATCATTATCATCACACTAATGTACGTGTAAGTTTGTTTGTTATGCTTTTACGTCCAACTTACTATACCGATTATCGTGAAACTTTGTACACATATTCTTAGATATATTAGAAAGAATAAAGAACATTTTTTAAAAAATACATTTAAAAATATATAGCTATAATATAAAAATTATTATAATACTAAATCTTTAAATATCAATCGCTACCAGCTCGCGGTGTGTCCTCGTCACGTCTCTACGTAGAGTGTAACACTAACGCTTCCATCCATCAAAGACCACTTTCTTCCCTTAAACTTGCGTGAAGTAAAAGTAACAAAAACATAAGAAACAATGAACACTTTGTTATAAATAGAAAGATGTTACTGTTTTTAAACAATTAACTTTTTTATGAGATTAGATAATTTTGGTATTTAGTTACATTTGGTTTGCAATCTCTACTTCAGTTTACAATAACAACATTTATATATTCTTTTGAGAGTTGAGAGAACCTAGTGTCAAACGATAAATTATTTGTAATTATTTAAACAATAATATAGGAATAACACTTAAATTAAATTAATTTTTCAACTGTCAAAAAATCATTAAAAACTTTAAACTTTTTTTAAAAATACTCTCGGCAAAAGAGCTGCAATTTTTGCTTTATACCCAATTTTTGAGACATCGCGTGTTGAGTAGCGTAACTCAACGTCACGCTTTGTATGACCTACACAGCGGAAAAAATGGTTCCCTCTTGTGCTTACAGTCTGAAGCTGTAACTAAACATATACACATAAAAGTATCTTCCATTACACAATATTTGTATCATAACATTAAAAAAAACCCACCTCCTAATTACGTAACAACGCCCGAACCGAAGAATGCTTCATTTCAAACAAGTAGTCCGTACAATAGTGTATTGTTTGTTGTCCCGTCCCGTTCGGCGCCGTCCCATCCCGTCCCGTCCCGTCCATGCGCGTCCCGATTGAACAATCTAAACAACTACAACTGAATACCGTGGCTCCGACCGCCCCTGCGCCATCACACCGTACCAGTATGTGGCGTATTGCTTCATCTTATGAAATAATCTTATTATATATTTATTATTTTAACGAAAAACAAATAAAAAGGAATTATAATGAAACTTAATAATGATGGTGTTACTAATGTGGAAAATATTTAGATTGTCATATATTGTCAATCTGTCCTATTAACATTATAAAGCTGATGATTGATTATGTTTGAAAGCGCTAATCTCAGGAATATAATATTGACTGTAATTGTAAATGCTTTTATTCTATATAGTCCATTTGGCGCGGAGGCCTATATATAGCCTATTTTTCAGTTTATCCTCACTTCATAGACAGTTACGTTCATAGTCATACGCCCCTAAAACATTATCGTTTCGTAAACACAACATCACATTTTTTGCGCACTATCTGCATCGCATCGTGATTTGGCGCCGGCCGCGGGCGGGGTCGACGACCTCTTATCACTGGTTACGTAATCCAATGATAATGTATTTACGTTGGTTTGTTTGTTATCTGTGAGAAACTCTGATTTCAGTTTTGTATCTCTATAGCTTGTTATATTACATTACTGAGACGTAGTACTGTTATCTTGATTTTAATGCAAATATCAATAAATATTATGAAATTTAGGGTTTCTGTGATTACCGCCACTTTTATTAAGTATATATTTCTTTATTATTCGCTTAAGCTACCACCCACCACTCAATTTTTCATACATGACTTTAGTTCGCGAAACTCAACGCTGCGCTTTATCTTGCTACCGGAGCGAAGAAAGTGAAAATAATTAATTCCCAAGTCGGAATCGATCCGCTACTCTGCACTGCGATACCCTCTAGAAAAACAATAAAAAAGTAAGAATATATGATCGAACACACAAAGTCAGGCGCATAGCGAAATGCTTCGTTCTTATCAATGCAGTTGTATTATCTTTGTTCAAACGTAAAAAAATGGAAATTAGGTTATCTGCGGAAAATGCGGAATCGACATGAAAGTGTCGAGAGAAGATAAGATAACGCGTACATTTTTCATTGTAAATATTTATCTACATTTACATTTATTACATGTAAAGGAATGAATTTTCAAGCAAGTAGGTGTGAGTAGCAAAAATATATTATTTTTTTATATATTTTTTTATATTTCTCTAGCACCCTCGGTATAGCAGGATCGCTATCCTGCTCTCGCTCTCTCGCTAGAGAACAAAGTGCCATTCCTTAAACATCGCTCAATTTTCGAGACATTGCGTGCTGAGTGGTACAACACTGCGCTTAATCTCGTCACTAATTACTAAATCCTTCCGTCCCGAATAGTAATCGAACCCACAACCGTCACGTTTACAGTCAGACGCTGCACCTCACCGCGATAGCTAAAAAACAATACTATAATAATAATTTCACTGCAGTAGTTGGTTTTCAGAAGGTTGAGGTTGGTGTAGGTATTCAGAAGATCACCCACTCGTAAGACATTCATCAATACGAGAGCACGCGTTACGTAAACGTAAAAATAAACGTAACTCCGAGAGCAGTGGAGCGTGTTGTTATTGTTTCAGATATTTACCGGCTGTTCACCCGCAAGGCCACCATCAGAATCTAGTGAAAATCTAGTGTATAATACCTTCCGTTCTTGCTTAGACCCGTTTGTCTTTTCAGAGAAAATAATGTAAAAGTCGTTGCTCTCTTCTAAAGGCAATTAGGACCAGATTATGTAGAGTTATTGTAAGCCACGCTCAAAATATAAACATAGCGAACAAACAAAATTTCCAATTTGCTGTTTGCAATTTTTATTACACTAATGTAATATTATATATCACGTTTTACGGTAGTTTTTGGTGAAATTCATATTTAATGTATTCAAATTAAATTAATCTTAATAAAGAATGTCTGATATGTGTGATATACAATTATTTTGATATCTTACATAGCGCACCACCCGACATTAGAGCATTTGCGTATAGTGATGGTACTCAACGCCGCCCTTCGTCTTATTACCAAAACAAGGATATGAAAATGTGTCATTACCCGACTAGGAATCGAACCCACATCCATCTCGTTAACAGTCCGACACTGTGCCGCTACGCGACCACAACTTAAAAAATATTGATACAAGTTTTTTTTAATGACTCAACTCAAATACGTACCACGTCAAATATAAAATAGATATAGAAATAAACTCTATTACCAACAGGTGTTTTAATACATTAACGTACAGCGAGCGGCGATAGAACGTAAAGTATAGATTATATAGAGGTATATGAAATATTTCCAACATTTTATTTAAACAGATCATAATTTTCATTTAAAACGCGGCGTTGAGCTCCACTACTTGACACACAACGTTTCAGAGAGTGGAAAGTGGGGAACGCAGTGTCTTAACAATACGATACAACATGACGCAGGGGAGTTTAATATAGTAGTCCTGCACTCCCAGACTTTCCATAGTCCCCTTTTCAGTGGGACAAAGTGCCGCGATAAGTTCCGCCAATCATCACGAAATGTCTCGTATTCAAGTAAAAATTAAAAAACAGACGGTCTATGGATACAAGCGTGAAAATAAAGAATGTTCATGTTTTATTAAAATTGTTTCAAAATTAGATATTTGTTTTTAATTTGTAGATCTCATTGCTCAGGCGTTTCCGTTAACATATCATCATATTATTTATTATCCCGTTTTACTATCATTAAGTATATTTGTCAATTTTGTCTGTTTGTGTACTAATTTAATATTTTTTTTTTATTTTCAGGTAAGTTCGTAAGCTGAAGTAAGCAATAGAAGATTATTATTGTAAGTGAAGAACTTAATTATAGCTTAAAATCCACTTCTTCTAATAACCAAGAAACTAAATATAATAAATATTGAGACAGTTACTTGTTGTATAGGCAGACAGAATGGAGGGATTGATCACTACCTTCTATATTCTGCGAATCACTTACTAAAATATACTTCACGCTTTATCCTTAGGCTAAGCAGGGGAACCCTGGAGCTAGGAATCTTAGCCGTCCCCAAATTTTTGCCCAATTTTAAAACTCGCGCTGGGGCGGAACTCGACGTCGCGCTTTGTCTTCTTCCCATAGCCAGGAAATAAAAATAATGCATTGCCCTGAGCTTAGAATCGAGACCATCCGTCGCGTTTACAGTAACACGTGATGGTACTTAATAATATTACATTGATAAATTAAAAAATGGTAGTTTTACAGTACTTTTCCTACTATTATCATACAAATATATATTTATACGGTAATATAAGCATTGCAAGTAACTATCATAGTTAAGACATGCTCTTGTACTCGTAGTTGTACTTATTGCAGTTCATATCGCGATATTAAATAGATGATCGAGTGCTATTTATTTGAGCGGCGCACGCGCACCGCACGCGCGTAATGTATAATTATTCTTAGTAACTTTGAATATGGTGTTGAGTTTTGCCACTTAACACGCCATGTTTTGGACAAAAAAAAACGAAAAGTGGAGAATAGAGTGTCTGAACATTACATTAACTCTATTGACCCCACTATATGATAGATATATCGTAAAATTGAAAACAAATATTTAATTTTATTGCGCAATGTCAAATATGTAAGGTAATGTCGCGAAAAATGTAAGTTTAATATGTTTATCGCACTGTGTAGGATGTTTAGAGAACAATCTTCTTTCAATATATATTCATTTTAAAGGTTAATTGTTAGTTTATAAACTCAATGAAGTGCTCTACCTAACCAAATCTGAGCAGGAATAATTTTTAGATTATGGATCCACAGCCTTTCCATTTGAGGTAGTCGTGGCGTAGATGACAATGTCCGATTGTAAACGCTAGAGTTGTGGATTCGATTCTCACTCGGGGGAATTAATTACTTACATTTCTTCGCTCTAACAAAAAGATTAAGCGTGACATTGAAGAGAAAGGACGTTACGTGGGAACGGAGTGTCTTAATATTAGGTTCCCTCTGCCTTTCCCACTCCTAAGAGACAAGTGCTCCTAGGCACTTTCACAGTATCATCGTATCGTAAACTTTTTATATGAATGCGAACCAACCACAAGTTACTATGGAAAATTAAGTAGCCGGGGCTCATGTAGGAGTGTGTCCGCAGTATGCGCCGTGTTGTATCGGCGGTGCTCGTGTAACGCAGAACTATATATGTAAGCTGTCTCGTTGACATAGAGTTTGAATTTTAATTGGGACAGTCGTGGCGCAGGGGCACAGACATAAACGCGACAAGTTGTGGGTTCGATTTCCACTCGACGAAATATTTAATATTTTAATGTCCTCGTTCTGGTAACGGGGCCAAGCGTGGCGTTGAATTCTACCATTCAACACACAATGCCTCTCTAATTCGTTGAAAAGTCGCGAACGCAAGTGTATTAGTGGAAACGCAGTATCTTAATCCTAGGTTCCCGTATTTCTACTGTCTACCCTACTATGTTTGGGATACAATGTGAAACTGAAATAAGAACCCACTAGTTGGGACCCACGGACCAATAGCTAATTGGTGTATAAGCTAGTTAAAAAACTCGGAGTAAAAAAAATACTTCATTATAGAGTACAACCGTGGAATGATGCGAGTTAAAAAAATATCTAATACTATTAATCCTGAAAATAAACTGTACTGAAACTGAAACTATACTATATTATATTTCGCAAAGAAAAGGAACATTTTATATTTCTTCACGGAATATTTAATTCTAAGCGCTTTGAAGATTATTTTCTATTAATATAATAGTTTTAGTTTAGACGTTTGAACGAAAGTTGTGACGGAAATGGTTTACGACTTCGTATTTCAGGCCGTTCGTTACAGTGAATGATATAAGGCCCTTTTATATTGCATACCATATAAAACATTTTATAGTACAATTTTACGATAATATGCTGAATTTATAACAAATAGTTAAAGTTATCAATTTAATTTGTGTTTTTTGTTATATTCACGAATTGATCTTTTCTATTTACTTTTCTTGTTCATATGTTGTTGAATTCGTTTTTTTAAACAATTTTTCACATGCCACGTATTCGATCCGATGACCATCGTATTCAGTCACGGTGTTTAACTACCAACAACAACAAAAACGAAACGACTTCCCCATTTAAATAACCATTAGACGATTAATTAGAGTTAATTATATAAATACAATGAATCAGATGCATTAGATACGCGCGTCGTTATCGCGACCGAGTCACGCTCGCGCCTGCAAATAGATTTGCATACGTGAGTGGAGTCACATAGACTCATAGAGAGACTAGCGACTGACTGTTACTGTTGAATTGTGGAGAAAGAGGGAGTGGTAAGACCTCCTCCCTCGGTGGGACCTCGGCGGAACTTCGGGAACAAAATACCCATGATACTGGAGGAAGATCACATAAACAGTATGACGCTCGTTTGTCTTGTATTTTTCCATTAAAAATGGGGACCCCCCAGAGGCGGAACTGACGACCGTAGACGAGACCATAGAGGTAAACAGAAACCGTAGCGTTTGATACTTCGTTCTCTATAGTTACCACGTTAGATAAACCTTTAAGACTATAGAGTCTATAAGACTATAACTACAGAAGTAGAGTGAAGCACTATGAAATTTAAGAGGCATTTTGTTTAAATTATTTTTTTTTACCTTCGCGCATTTGGCAGGTTAGGGAGAATGGAATAAAGATACTTTGTTTCTCAACTCGATCGAAAATTTTGTTAAATCGTAGAACTCAACGTTTTGCCGTGTGCAATCTTACCAAAACGTAAAAATGAAAATGATTCATTCCCTCGAGTGTGGATTAAACCAACGACCAGCGCCTTTATATTTAAACCCGATCCCAATGTGCCTCGATGGCATCGTGAATATTATTTATTTATATAAATTATCAGCATTTGTCAAATTTTATTACAGTATCTACAAATGTATGCAAATCCGCCTCATTGAGCCTCTTACGCGTGGTTCTATAAGTGTAGCTAAGATAAATACAAGATACAAGTCACGCGCACTAAAGGTTAGACTTTAAATTAATATTGCTGATACAAGGAGAAATGGTATTATCTCGTATTTTGAAAAATTATAAAATAATCAGTGGTCGCCATCAACTTTGTTTACGTGAACTATAAAATTAAAAATTGTGTTTATAACTAAATTAATTAATCAGCTTCACGCTGTATCCCGCACACAGCAGGGTAGGCAGGCAGGGAACCTAGCGTTAAGACACTCCGTTCGCCACTTTCTGCCGAATCCTGAAGGCATTGCGTGTTGAGTGGCAGAACTCAACGCCGCGCTTAGCCTCGACTCCAGAGCGAAGAAATGGAAATATAAATTTAAGTAAATATTTCATCTCCTCGAGTGGGGATCGAACCCTCAACCAGTCGATTTTGCAGTCACACCTCGTGCCGCTGCGCCACGACTGGCTTCAATTATAACGCTCACGTATAATTTTAAAGAAATTCTCTCTTAGATATATTTTAACGTTTACCTAGTTCTGTATGTTGTCTGTCTGTCGGTCACAGAACAGTATTAGAATACTTGTAATGTTTGGGAAAATAATATAAGATTTATTATATTATCGACAAAAGTATTTAATAACATCAAATCGATCGTATCGTGTGCATCAGGTAGTCTAAGTATGACTTTGACTTTGCGTTAGACACTCTCTGCTCGGATCACAGAAGAATGTCAAATAAAAAAACAGATATAACATATATATTTAAAATTAACTAAATTTGTACTCAGTACCTCAAAGCAATCAACATTTTTAATAGAAAATTCTAAACAAAACCGACCGCTTGCCATCTGCCTACCCGTCCATACAACATGCGTAAATCATTCCGCTTGTAACGATATTATATTGAAATAGAAGTTTTAAATTGTATAATTCGCCCGCACGTTCGTTTGATATAACATAATAGAGTTCGAGATTTTAAGAAACATTCATATACTTCACTAACAGTCGACCACACGCAGTCGAGGTGGCCTTCGTTAAGGAGACACTAAAATTTGTGTGCACGGGGAATGTGAAGAAAAAACTTCTTTACATTTTTGTACATATATTTTATTGTATGATTGATGATATTCATTTTTTTGAAACATCGACAATGAAATGTCACATCTCTAGCATACCTGTATACTACTAATCGTCGCCCACAACTGTGGTTGTGTGAACCTTAAGATGTAAAATGGAAACTCTATTTTTTTTCGTTCCTCGCGAAATATAAATAAACATATCGAAATAATAAACTAACGACAACTAACAAAACCTATATACACACATATGCACAATTAAAAAAATGAAGGATACTTAGAAGTAAAGCGGAAAAGTTTCAAACAGATCAAATTGACTGGATTCCCGGAGACGTTACGTCTAGTACGAATATAAAAAGCCTGTCATTGGTATTTACACGTGAATGAAAATTAGCAAATCGACCAGTTTCCCCTTAAGGAACTGGCGGAGCGCCAGCAGCTAGCGTAGCACCACTGCGGACTCTTACCCACCACGTCACGCCAAGGCCTGTCTTTGAACCCGTGACGTCTATTAATCCACTTGTTGCCAACAAACAGCATGCCGATAATGTGAATCATTTTTAATACTCCAAATAATGATTTTGTTTGAATAATCGTTGGTTTTGATCCGTTAAAGCGAATCATTTATCATTTCATCACTTATTACTTTTTTTCGGACTTTTAACATTCAGTACCTTAACTAATTATAAATTAAATTATGCCTTTTTTTTCATAATTTGTCTCTGTCCAATCTTTTATATGTTGTACGAACCTATAGCAATCTATACTTATTATATAAAATAGGAGAATTTATTTGGTTGACCATACTAATCTTAGGAACTACTACTTCAAATAAAAAAAAACTTTTTGTATTGCATAGTTAATTTATCGAGAAAGTCTTATAGACTACATTACATTATGTAGGCGATTTGATTTAAAAGTTAGTATAAAAGTAGACACCACAACAAGAAGCTTCATTAACCTGTGCTTCATCAGTCGCAATCGTGAGCGAGTCAGCGTTACGTCAGCCCACAGTCATGTTAACTAAATTGCACAATATTAGTAACACTAATATTGAACAATAAGTATTTGACCCTCTATTACTCGAGCGCCACTGTCACCACCACCACCACCGCGCCGGCGCCGGCGACACCACAATCATGTCAACTAAAGATACTCGAGCAGAGCTATTGTAGAGTTGTATTATTCTTATTTCATCTTTTAATGTATTAAGTATTTAAAAAACTTTGTTTCAATATATTTTTTACATTTATACTTGATTGAGCGTCTTGTATTAATATTCAGGAAACGTAAAATTTGTGCTCTTATTGCTTCAAAATTGCTTTTTAACAAAAATTTGTAAGTTTACTATAATTCTTAAGCATTCTTTTAAAATTGAATGTAAAAATAAATATACAAATACTATATATTCACATAAAGTGTTTCACATTTCATTATATTCTATAATAAATAGACTAATAACGGCTCTACAAATGTCCCTAGTACTGTCCCATTTCGCTGTAAGGCTATCTGTCGCGCGACCGCAGCTCGCGGGCTGCGGCGGCTCTCGCATATTAGACGTATCAATATCAAGTTCACAGTACTAACGCGTTGTAATAAATCATTTCTTACTACTTTGTTGATCAAATTATGTCAAATATATATAAAATTGCATAAAATTTTTTATTTTCATAAATTTTAAATATTCGGCACAGAACTCTACAAGTAAATGAGTAATGACTGGTTATTTCGTCTTCGGTAACTTCTTCCTCAGACTACACACTGTATCCATTCTTATACAAGAATAAATCAATCCTCCATTAGATTGTACTAATCTCGTATCTAAAATGTTCATCACCATGGCATTGGCACTAAATCAAATGCTAAAGATATTTCTTCTAAAATTAAAAGCTACAAACCGCCACTTTAACTGCCTGATTCCGTCACTCAACGTGCCAACATGGGGAACGGAGTATTATCGGCATATAATACAGAATGAAGCTAAAGAACTCTTTACTAGATAAGACCCTGAATCTCCAAATTTTAGAATATATAGGCTACTTGACCTACTTTCGTACAATAGAGTAAGCTAACGTGAGCAAGTAAGGAAAGTACAAATTACACAAATCGTAACTTGTATAATAATATTTAAAAAATCAGTTTTTCCTGTACGTTGCAGGGGAGTCAAAGGGAACCTTTTATAAAGATACTGTTTTCCACGCACCGCCAAATTCTCGAGACATTGCATATTGAGTGGTGGAACTCAACATCGCAGTTCATATAATTCATTAATGAAAGTGAGGAAATGAAAATAAATTAAATATACGTAATCATTCTCTCGAGTAGATAGTCGGTCGCTCGCTGTGCCATTGAGCCACATCGGCTTAAAAAAATTCTCCATAAATCACTAACAACGCGGAAATTATCACAACATGTCATTTAAAACTAAATAAATCTTTATACAATAAATTAAAAACAACAACACGCTTATGTTTTGCTCAATTAGTATTGAATTACAATTAACTTTAACGTAAATTAAGTTAAATTAATTATCGCTTATGGGCAGTTAGTATGTATTCATGCAGATAATTAACAAGATAATAGCGTCGCTAAGTGACAACTCTGAGTAATAATCCGACCGACGCCTGCGCAGCCATTACGCAAATTAAAGTATAATTACATGTTATGAAATTATTATGTGTTATCCTCGTCCGGCATAGTGATAATCTATAGAACATGTACAAATCACTGTATGTAAAGATAGTGGTCGCAGGTTCTCGTTTTAATATTAAAACTGAAAAAAGCTATGTTTATCAATAAAATTTTACCTAACTTGACTTAACTTAGCTTCACGCTATTTCCCTGCGGGGTAGCCAGAGAAAACGGAGCGAAAAGCGCTACGAAATTATCATACTGACAAGTCTGTATTTAAAAACTTAGAATTAGGATTATATATATATATATATATATATATATATATATATATATATATATATATATATATATATATATATATATATATATATATATATATATGTGTGTGTGTGTATATAGTTAGTTTACTCTATTGTACCAAGTGTGAAGTAGGCCAGTCGTGGCGCAGTGGCAAAAACTGTAAACCGACTGGTTGTGGGTTCGATCCCCACTCGAGGAGATGAAATATTTACTTAAATATATATTTACATTTCTTGGCTCTGGTATCCAGGCTAAGCGCGGCGTTGAGTTCTGCCACTCAACACGCAATGCCTCCATAATTCGGCAGAAAGTGGGGAACGGAGGGTCTTAACACAAGGTTCCCTCTGCCTACCCTGCTGTGTGCGGGATACAAGCTGAAGTGAAGCTGATTTTACAAAATTAAATTGTAACTTCTACATGAAACTCTGATGTCATCTTATAGATGTATATATTAAAGTTCATTTACTTTATAGCAATTGAATCATCTATGAACGTCAATTACAAGCCGCATCAAGACGACACTGAGCCGGACTCGAACCTGCTACACACTTCCTTTTTAAATATTCCACTTTTCAATACTAAATTACAGTAAAATTACATATGTAACAAGTAATTAAGCGTGAAGTCTAAGCTTGTGTATGAATTTGAAATAGTCTATTAAGGAGCTTTCAAACGTTGTGATATGTTGTGTGAGCTGTGCCGAAGCTTATACTGAGAGTTAAATATAATTTGCATTTACAAAAAAGAAATTAATATATGACTTAATATCATGGGAAAAAAATGGAGACGTGATGTCGCCGATTCGATCCCCACTCGGGTGAATGAATCATTTAAGTAAATTCTCTTTGTGTATATGCAGTGTCGTAAACTGCGTTCCCTAATACAGTATGTTAAAATTTCGTTACGTTTTTCGATTCGCTTAAATACTTCAGATGTCCAAATTTGTTGATCTCCATATATAAATTTTATATTTTATGTAATCTCCATTCATTAAGCCGCCTACCAGCGACGTTTTTACGGCGACAGAGCTAGAATACCTGTGTCACTTAACGTATTAAACTGAATAAGAATATATTTAGAGCAAATTTAAAGAAAAATAACTAAAATTCACTCAAACCCACTTTTTACAATGACATTTATGTGTATTTTATATTCTTGACTAAGTATTAACTTCATAAATAGGTTCGAGGAGTTCAATACTACCACAACCTCACATCACTCGCGGAAACCGTGCGCTCTAAAACATTTTTTTTTTAGTTTCGCGCTGTATTCCTAAAAAACATACTAAATTTCAATTAAAATATATATATATTTTCGGATTATATTCGAAAATATTCGGATATGAGCTTGATCCCGTCTAGGGAGACGGGACAGCGAATTATTTCCTCGCTATGGCAAAAAGACAAACGCGGCGTTGAGTTCCATTACTCTACACAGAATGTTCAGAATATTAGATGGTATTTGGGTAACGGAGGCTCTGAACACTAAGTTCTGTTTTTTATACTTAGCTATATGCGAAATACAGCGTGAAGCTAAAAAAATAAAAATAATCATGATTTATTTAAGGAACTACTTACCATACCTATTCACTTTTTTAATATTTAACGATTCTAACCAAATAAAGATTTTAAGCTCTCCTTTTTCATCTCAATATGAAGACATACAAACACACAAATCGTCTCATGTTTTATGCAAATAACTGGTAAGGTATACTACATATTTAGAGATGACCATTCTTATTAATTTATTACTCAAAAAGTTACGTTAGTCTATAAACAACTCACGTAAACTGTCGGAATTGTCTACGCTGGACTAATAGAGTGAAAAAATGGAAACTTCTTCTTCTTCGTGTCAATGCTTGGAAATTCATATGATATTTTGCCAGTGTTTAGCCACGTTGACTGCGGTATCTGTTGCCTTGATCAAGTCAAAAAAAAAAAAAAATTAATTGGAATGTTCAAAAATGGAAATAATATCAGGATTACTTTATTGAAATAATACCTTTGACAGGGGCTTGAACCAACAACCATCGCGTTTACCAGACTTACTTAGCTACTTTACCAATATACAGTTTTCATTACAAAACGCAATAAAACGTGAACAGTACGCGCAATGTAATCTTCCGTTAATCCGACAAGTGATACAAGCATATAGGTTTGTTTACACTCACAGTCACGTAACCGGCGACTACCGGCCCTCAGCGGCGAGACGCTAAACCGATTACTGCTCTCAAAGGGCCCGCGGTGACGCTAACAAGGTATCGAATAAAGTCAGCTCGCCACTGAGATGTAGCTTATTTTAGCCAATTTCACACGGTAAGCACAGTACTAAGATATTAACTTAAAATATGTGAATATACCTACATATATGTATATGTAAACGTCGCACAATATTTTAATTTATGTACATGCATACATGGCCTGTATTGTTTTTATAATTTCACGCTGTATCCCGCATATACCAGAGAGGTCAGAGTTAAATCACTAAATTCCTCGCCACCTTCCAATTATCGAGACATTGTGTGTTGAGCGCTGGACTCTAAGCTTTCTTTGTTCCGTTAGCAAAACAAAGAAATAAAAAAATTAATTCCTCGGAGCGAGAATCGAACCTACAACAGTCGCAATCTATTGCCGCGTACAACGTACTCTACTCTATTATTACGGTCTACTATTTCTTATAAGTTGCTGTAATTATGAAATTTGAAACAAAATTCTATAATTTAACATCTTTTATTGTTATAAGACACTTCTATCAAGAAAATCTGATATCATTATTCGTATATTATGTTTTTTTTAATTAAAAGTAACTTAGTAACTACTTACATATTCCCACAATCATATATTAGTAATAGCTATAGCAATGCTCGTACTGGACTACTTTTAAGCCCGAAACATTATTCAAAGTTGAACCGCGTGAACCGACCAACACGTAAAAAAAGTTAATTTGCTCGCGGATCACGTTAATTGGATAACGCATTACTCGACACGCTTCTATTCACTCAATATCGACACTACATCGACAGACGTGTAAACGTCCAATTTAAATTACATACGTACGTACGTTGTATAGCGCTATAGGCTTTGATAATTATATGTACATCATTTTTTTGTACAAGGAAATCTTTAAGTTAGTTGTATATATATATTATAGGTAATTTATTTAAGCATGATTAAAAAATATATATATTAATTTAATTTGTATTTTCATTTCTTCGCTCTGATTGGGCCAAGGCGCTGCGTTGAGTTCCGCCACTTAACACGTACCTAATGCCTCCAGAATTCGGCAGAAAGTGGGGAACGGAATGTCTTAACACAAGATTCCCTCTGCCTACCCTGCTGTGTGCGGGATACAGCGTGAAGATGATTTGATTAAGATTTTTTTAGTTACTTATACAATATTTGTTTTAAATACTTGTATAAATTCTATTAGAAATTATTGAACCGTTTTTTAGAATGATTTTATGTTCAAAAGAAATTAGCAAAATTACTAAAAGTTACTCACTAATAATGCATTTATCTTATAATCAATCCGTTCTTATCAACAAATCAATCATTTAGTATTATACAAATGATTTCCCGAATTTCTCACATCATTGGAATTGCGCGTTCTTGCATAAGGCATTTTTCCATCTGACGCGTTTCCAATAGGATAGGTTTTGATTAAAACTATTAGATTTGAATTAGATAGCTATGCACATTAAGAGACGTGGTAGATAATAGGTGCCGGAACCCAACACCGTGTTTCATCAGAGCAGATTTAGAAAAAAAAATTACTCCCACCAAATGCCACTCTACAACAAAATTTACACAATTTTGTCATTTCTCGGTTCAAATCATTCTTTCTTTTTACCATATTTTTTTATTTTTCAATACATTATTTGTTCTGAACATACGAAAATAGGAAGTATTTATATTATAAATATCAAATCCTATTCGGCGTCGGCGCGAGTGATCGCACCTAAGTGTACGAGAGCTCTGATTGAGTCGTCGCGCCGCAGCGGATCAGTGTCGGCCGCTGTTATACGAGTTTTTACTGGCCCTTTCAATGGACGCAAGTTGTAGGCGAAAGCAGATTTCATTTTTGCTCTTTTTTTTAGACAATATTTACGAACATTCACTACATTATCTAAATTATCAATGATGAATGAAATAAATAAAATTTCTAAATAAGCCGCAAACCAAAAGCGAAGTGACTAAATACTACGTGTTTATCTTTTCAACTCTACCATGTTGTTGATGTGTAAACATAAAATAAACGTATATAACATACAAAACGTATAGACGTATAGAAATTGACTAATCCTTGCCTATTTATTTTTATCGTTTCCTTAAGATTTATTGGAATACTAAATATATCAATTTAATACAACCATGCTATGTTCGCAGCATATTAAAATTTATTTGTCATTTCTATAGGTATAATACGAGCGGATTAAAGAGGTAGCTTGTATTATAAGGTACCTCATTAAAACCTCGACGTGTTGTGACTTAAGCCGACACCGCGTCCGACTTTTTATTCCCACAGGTTATTAATACGCAAATATACGCGTATTCTTGTTAATAAATATATTGAGTTAGAAGCAAAAAATGACTGTTGAGCTTTACTAATGATGGTTTGTTTGTTAGTTATGTAAAAACTCGTGAACCTAATGTTATGATAGATATGATGTGGTAGTTTCTTTTTCATGGTGTGAAACAAGTATTTTATATATAAATTTATATTGTGATAGCCTTTCTTTACCTTGTTTAATTTGGCAACTAACCACTTTTTTTCTTTTTCGTAGAAATCTTTTTTTTTTATTTATTAAGAACTAACAGAATATAACAGCTACGGGTTCAGTGTTGCTTTACTTATAAGCTGTCGAGACATGATTTGGGGCATTTTTCTTTTTTTTTTAATTTAGGCTTCACGCTGTATCCCGCATGAAACTGGGTAGGCCTATTGTTAAGACATTCCGTTCCTCATTTTTTGATCGAAAACCGAACGCCGCGCTTTTGCCCGTGTACTATACCGAAGGAATTAAGTTTATTAATAAACCACTACTGAACAGTTTTCTTCCAAAGTTCAGCGTTCTACGCCACGCAGCTCTAACATAGCATTATCTATCAGTCACTCAATAAAAAATATCTTTATGTATATGTATATATATATAACATACATAAGTACACTACCTGTACTGGTAAATGTATAAAATGTGTGAAAATCAAAACATCCATAAATAATGTCGATGCGAACTATATATAGCCGGAGGTATCATTTATGTTGGATTTATGTTCGCTGAGAGGTAGGTAGGTAGGTCGGAGAGGGACTGAGGCGATAATGATACTATAATTGAGTATCATTATGTACCCACTGCCAGTACCCGACCGGTCACTTCTAGTACCTGAACTATAGTATAGTATAGTAGTTACGTGACGATCAGTTTATAATGACTTCATTTTTAATCGAACTAGTTATCAATGGTTATTGGTAGTTGTTGTTTTGCGGCGCTTGACCAATTTTCTTCCTGTAGGTTTATAAGAAAATTAAAGATTTATAGCGAAATGTGCACATATAATAAATTAAATAATAAAAGTTTAATCATTTCTTCACTCTGGTAACCAGGCAAAGAGCGGCGTTGAGTTCCGCCAAGCAACACACGACGCCTCCAGAATTCGGCGGAAAGTAGGGCACGGTGTATTTTAACACCCTAGTGATCCGAGATCCTAATCTCACTACCTTTGCTTCATGCTTGATACAGTGTGAAGCTGAGAACTTTTAAGCTCATTTAAAACCGGCTTGACCATTGAGAAATAATAAATATAACATTCCCTTTAACTGTATTCGAACTCTTACCCTCCGAGCGCCTCCGATTAATCTTAAGTAGATGAATCTAAAATTGATAAATATTTGAATTTGCTAATTTCTCAAGTAGTTTTCATACAAGTGGGTGTTGGAGTGTCCGCACTTTGTTGGTGCATAATCACAAATACATTGAAACCTAAACAGATTATTACCATTATGTTCTTACGGATTTCGTCGTGGAACGATTATTGTTACAATGGTTGGGGGTTCGATACCCATTCAGCTGAATGTTCATATTTTATGCATGTTTTTGTTTTAACTGTCTAGTTAGAGAAAACGCGGTATTGAATTTCGCCACTGAACTCACAATTTTTCTAAGGTGTGCTGTAAATGTTGAGATTGTCTAAACATTAAATTCTCTCTGCCTACCCTGCTATACGTGGAAGATATATTTTTTAACTCCACTGTTCTCTAGATATAGCAGATTAAGTAAAGAGAATCTGTTAAGGCATTCCGCTACCCACTTTTCATTTTTGTTTTCGAGACATAGCGTGGTGAGTGGCAGAACTCAACGCTGCATTATGTCATCTTACGATAGCTAGAAATTGAAAACAATCCATCAGGAGGTATTGGCATAAAATGAATGTAGTTTCTAACCAAATACTAATTAACAGAGCGATATTCGTATACAGCGAGTGACAGACGGTTCATCTTCTAAATAAATTGCGTAATTCCAAAACCGGCGTTTACTAATACCGCCATCAATCTTAGCAGAGTGACTAATATTTTAATTAAAATATTATTGGTTTTCTTAATGTCATGTAAAGTTTGCCCGGTTACGTTTATTTTTAACCTTTACACGGTTATAAGCATATCTTCCGTCGGCGGTTTTGCTTGCTTTATCCTGCATATAGCAGGTAGAGAAAGGGAACCTGATGTTAAGACAATCCATTCCCCAGATCGTAATAGTCTCATAAATTGGGCAGAATTATTTACGCAGTTGTTAGACCAAAGCTCGTCGGTTTTATATTTGCGAGGAAAAGAAAATAAATTAAAATAAATTCTTCTGAGTCGGAATTGAACCCAAAATCATTGTGTATATAATCAGAAGTTGCACAACAACGATCTCTGCTGCTTACATAAATTTTTAAAATAGTTTATAAATGATCATCAAATATAGAAAAGAGAGTTGACTCTAGTTGTATGCCGTGTGATCCCGGCTTAGAATAGGATCATCCTGGTACTGGTGGTGTCGTAAGAGGCGACTAAAGTACGTGTGGTAGAGTCACGTCGCCAGCAATGGCAACACGCATGGGCAGACTCGACCGGATCATTACCACCCCCGGCATTTAAAACCGGCGTGAAGTAGTGGCTTTATGCCACTGCGTTTCGCATCAGGTAATGCCGGGCCCCGGCGCCCAACCCATCTTAAAGGCCGGCAACGCACCTGTAGCTCCTCTGGGGTTGCACGGGGTCGTGGGCGGCGGTAATCACTTACCATCAGGTGACCCGCACGCTCGTTTGCCGTGTCCTTTTCCATAAAAAAAAAAAAAAAAAGTTGAAATATTCTGAACTATCATCTTTGATCTATATATCTGTGCATAAAAGGCATTAATAGTATTTAATAAAACATCTATTTCTTACGTCACTCACTTACGAGGTGCACTCGTTAAAGAACCGATTCTGAATTTCCTAACTTGGTTAACGTGGGTTTTATTACAAATTTATACAACTGAAAATGTGTATGTAACGTCCTAGATGAAAACGTAAAGGATGAGCTTGTTTCAAAGGCTATATCTATATGATTATATAAATTAAAAGATTTTTTTTTAATTTATATTATTCTTAACAAATGCACATAGAAAAAACTACGTATTAAATGTCAATAAGTATGATTTTTTTAAATTCCTGTTTCACTATCTTACCCCCACGTGCGGCCTTTGTGCCAATTTAGACACCTGTAATTTCCACAAAATTATATCGATAATTTTATGCTTTTTCTTTCGACATACTAACTTTAGTTTAATTAAAAAAATATTGAAATTTATTGCCCGAGTATGCATAGTTCTTAATGGGTTAATGTTATTATAACAACTTACACCCGAGTAGAGAGAATCTAATATGAATCTAATACTTTTCGCATGTATAGCCTTGTCTGTTTCCTCGTTTCTTATAAAAAACCATATAAACTTTATTAAAATTATAGTAAATAAATGTATAAATTTGTTCAAAAATCAATTACGTACTAAAAGACACATACATACATATACATACATTTATTACATAGAATAAGACCACAACCAAGTAAGATGGCGTGTCAGCGAGACACTCGACACTCGACACTCGTAAGTCAATCCATCAGTCAGTTACACTTCCTAGATACTTGCAAACACGTAGAGCCATTATACGGCGCCACTTTGATTATTCTATTTTTTAAACCAATTATATATTGATATAAGGCTTAAAGAGTAATCTACACTAATGCCGTAGAGCTGGTGTGTTTGTTTAGTTGAGCGTGTTAATCTCAGGAATTACTGACTCTAGCTTCTATGGAAAAAACCGAATTAGATAACTGGTATAGGCTATATCGTATGAGGCGAATAGTTTCGATGTAACGCGTTGTATCTGTTTTTACATTTTTAGTTTACCTAAAGTTATAAACTCTACTGAGAAAATAATAACATTTAATTTTTTTCCTGAAACAATTTGAATTTGAGCACAAAACAACTTTAACTAAACCTATTTTACACTCTATCCTTTATATAACAGGATAAGCAGAGAGAACCCAGTGTTAAAACACTCCGTTCCTCCCACGTCCGCCGACTCAAGGCAACTGTTTTCTGTTACAAGAACGAGGACGTGAGTATATTAAAGATTTCATTTCGTCGAGTGGGAATAGAACCTGCAATCATCGCGATTATGTGCCCCTGCACCACTAAACATTCTACAATATATTGTTTAAATTCCATTCTAATAGCAAAAACTGAATATTCAGCATAATTCCAGCACACGGCGCCAGAGCACACGTCTACGCAATACATATTAATATATACATATTTACCACATCGATGGAATTTAAACTCTTATAAAAACAAATATATTATAGCAATTACTTGCATACTTCTACTGAACTAAAGAAATTAATAATAGTTAGCACGTGTCACTGTGTCACGGCGTCACTGTGTCACGGCGTCACGGCGTCACTCCGACAGAAGAAGTAGTTATTGTATGTAATTATATCAAATGGAATGCCGCGACTGTAACAATGAATACAATTATGTTTATTGCAATAATAGATTATATTGTAACTAGATTGTTATATTAAATTGTTATATTCTACAATTCTTAGTACTGTTATTTAATTGAGAGGTAATATGACACGAAGGTTGTGGATTCAATTTCAACTCTAGATTTTTTTAAATATACTACTAAGTGCGGCGTTAAGTTTCGAAACTTAAAATGTCAATGTCTCAAAATGTCATGAAAATTTAAGAAATGTGTAAATTTTCTGCCAAGTGTGAAGCTGCTATTTTTGTCGATTTTGTAAGTAAAGACGACGAGACTCTAAGATATACGATATAGAGAATGAAATGAAAATAGATTAGGCTATTAAAACATTTAATTATCTATTAAATAATTACAGCATAATCAATTAGAGAGCGGAGATCAGTGAAGGTCACTCGTTGTGCAGGGGCACAAAGTGTGATTATAAACGCGACCGGTTGTAGGTTCAGTTCTTCGCTTGCAAAGTGAAAGTTAAGGTTCCCTCTGGTTACCGTACTGTGGTATACAGCGTGAAGCTAAACAAAAAAAGAAAAAAGTCAATATTGTCTAAAAACAAAATGATGTACATACTTTATTTAGGTACACTAAGACGGTAGTCGTGGAGAAGCTCCACAGTAATCGCGACGCATAAATTAATGTCATTTCCTTCTCTTGGAAAGATATAAGACAAAGAGTGGCGTTGAGTACCGCCAATCGTCAGGATTCTCAAAAAATATACAAAAAATGGGTAACGATATTTATATCGATACAGCGTAAAGCAAAAAATATGTACATTTTAAGTTGGAATAATAACTAGTGATGAGTACTTTTTGCGTAGACTTTTTGTAGTGATTCTAAAGTGTTGCGTGTTGGCGCCTCACTACGCGGGGGGAACAGCACTAGCTGTGTAATTGCTTGTGATTGACATTTTGAAACTTTACTTTAAACTTGGAAAAATACGCGTCTACTCTTAATGAAGTGACTCTACATACTCTCTATTACATGACATTTATTTTTTTAAAAAACACTTTTTTATTTTTAAGAACAAATATAACGGTTTTTGTATATGGCAAATTGCAACTTCACGCTTTTTCCCGGATTGCAGGGTAAATAGAGGAAACCAAGTATTAAGATGCGCCGTTACCGCTTTTAGCCAATTTTCGTAACATCGCGTGTTGAGAGGCGGTACTCAACTCCGCGCTTTTTATACCAGAGCGGGATCAACCCGCTCACGATCTCTTGGAAAAATTAACAATTTAAATAAGAAATAAATATACATTTATGTATGAATATTTATTTCATATTTTAGTTGTTTTATTGTATCAAGTAAGATACGAAGTGATTCCTTCACATGATCTCTGCCGTATAAAGTAATTACTAAAAAGTGTTTATACGTGAGACCTACCATAACATAAGAACATCAGTTTCAGCTTATATACACAATCAGTAATAGATAACAATGTTAGATCTGCCTAGATCTAGATCTCAAGAAGTGCCTAGATTTATGCCTGAGAAGCATGCGAGCTGATTTATGGGCGTGGAAGAAAACATATATGTAGACAACTATAGACACTCGCTTAAGTAATTCGTATAGAGATTTATGAGTGTACTTTAGACTAGCCACCTAACGTGGCTTTGGCTGCTTTAAATTATTATTATATTATACAAAATAATAATATGTTAATTTATTACTTCTTATTCTGAAGTATAAGCTATATCCCATCAAAAACATAAATGTGAAATAAGAGCCAAGTTAAATGTTAAATAACTACACCGACAAAGGAATGGGAGACCTGTATGAGTTCTGTGTTTAGGTTATGTTACATTTGTAAGTTGGGGTACTTCCAGATTTAACTATTAGGTTGATATTTGGTGAACCTAGCCTTCAGATATACCGTTGATAATGAGTGGCAGAACTCAACGCCGCCTTGTGTCTCGACACCAAAGCGAAGAAAATAGAGATATAAATTTAAATAAATATTTAATTTTCTGACTGGGAATCGAACCCACGGGTCAAACCCACCGTTCGTTTCGCCTTGTGCCCCTGAGCCACGATTGACGCCTTAATATTTAATGGCTTGTGGTAAAAAATTGCCAAATCAAATTTAGAATTTCAATTTTATCTCTCTGACGGTAAAATTTTCACAACGTAACTCACATAAAGTGTAGAGCTGACAATACAAAGGTTACGCAACAAATGGTAACCGTCAAGGTCGTGGCGCAATACACTTTGACCTTAAGTCAAAAATGTTCATTGACTTTCAAATTAGTAGGATTTATTTGATCATTATATTGTAATTATGTGAATGACGCTATATAATAGAGTATGGAATAGAGACGCCGCCGATGTCGAGATAGTCGGTCTGTCTATTATAGTTATATGAAGATGTATGAGGCTGTCGAGGTGCAGTTTATAAGCAACGCTTCGAAAAATTGGGCAGTGCGTAAGGAACATTAGGTTCCCTCATGCCATATCTATACATGGTACTGTATGCAGGATACAGTGTAAAGCTGATGAAAGACGTAAATATAACCTATTTGTTAAATACTCCAAAAATCAAACTGTCTTGAAAATCTTAAATGTTTTTAATATATTTTTTTAGCTTAGTAATAAATTGATCAAATCGTTAATTGTACCATTAACATCTGTCACCCGACATTATAAGTCAATTTTTTTGCCTCATGTTATATTTCGCGTGAGATGGTAGACACTACGTACGGACCCCGCAGTCCACGCAATACTTAAGTTGAAATCGATATTGAGAAAAAAATGCAAAAAATCCGAAACATGATCAAAATATAAATTAATGAAACTCGAACCTGTAACCACTGCACTGTAACTTATCGAACACATATTTTTCAAAAACCGTTCCCTCATAACGCACAAACTTTTTTCTATACAAAACGAACAATCGGCGATCTAAGTTATTTCCAGCTGCTGATAGCCGTAATTAGACATTAGACATTAGACATTCGTACAAACGAGACCTCGTTATCGCGTCTATTGTCATCGAAACGTGGTTTAATTGTTAGTTGTAGCCGGCGGCGTCTGTCTGTTGGCGGTCGAAATAAAAGTGCTGTATAATTTCTAATTATTCCTTGAAAGAAAATAATTAAATGATTTTATTATCTTTTTGCTTCAATTAAGTAGCTAAAGTAGTTACTAATGCGCTTGTAGGAATATTCAATATAGAATGATATACGTACATGTCTTTCGCGTCTTACACAGAAAGTTAACTTAAAATGCCTAAATTGTGTATTGAATCGCCACAAGTATCTTGTATAATGATGCTTGTCTTATTAAGCTTTGAGCCAGCTTTCCAGGTAAGTCTGACCACAGATACGGTCCTTAAAATGGGCTACATCGAAACAAATAACGTGATATTATATAGCTTATAACTCTATAAACAAAATATCAAACACAAAAATAATTATTCAATTCGAACTAGTAGTTCCTAAGATAAGCGCGGTCAACCAGTCCAATTCTTCAGCTTTAATATTAGTATAGAAGTACAGACATAAGATGTTTCCCCAATTTCAAAAAGTAAATAAATAACTCAAGTCAACTCTTCCAAGTTCAATATACACTACGGGATGCAAATGATAACGGCGCACTCCGAGAGGTCTTTAATCAGACCTCTTAAGAACTCATTATACGATAGTAATCTCGCAATTTGTCGCCTTCACGATACTACTTACTATTAATAATACGATACTACGTACTTACTATTAATTATCTATTGATATAACTGTTATAGATTATGTTAGGTCAGTTAACACCATCCTGGTGTAGTTAAAAACACTTTATTGGTAACCAGTAGTTGTGGGTTCTAGTTGTTTATTTCATTTTGGGGAAATAAATAACATAATAATAGTTAAGGTACCAAAGTAGGTTATGTATTTTAATATAGGGAAGCTTGAGAACATAGTTAAACCACCACTAGGTTCCGTCCTTCTAATGGGATGATGCTTAAAACAATAAATTGTAATTATTAATATAATGTTGGTAAAAATGCGCCGAATTTTAAGATATTCTAAAGAAGAGAAAAGTCAGGAAAACAGTGACTAATCACTACATTCTCTCTAAACGGTTCTCCTCATAGTATCCAAATAATACACGAACACAAAACATTACCAGCTCGTGTCAACAACAAGGTCAAACCGCAAACCCTCTCGTACAGCATATATATAATGCTAACGGTATCTGAAAGTCAAACGACGATAAATCCCAGCCCCGGCCACGTATCGAATGCACTGTAAATTAAATTTCTAAGGTTATCTAGAACATTCATTAGGCACTATTAAATGAGCTAGGCTTTCCAATCTGACTGAACTGAACGCGGCTAATATCGGGTCTGTTTGGAAAAATATGTGTTTTAATTATCCAAGGGCGGTCCCGACTGTCACTGATTTTCTAATGGCCTCTACTAATGTTGCTGATAGCTCGTTTATTTATTCTTGTGAGTTTCTAATTATTTGAAATATAAATTGAATATTAAATTAATCTTGGTTTAGCTTAAAGTATCTTGTTTTAATATTGATCAAAAGGAATGTTAGGATTTAAAAAAAAAATAATATAAAGTAATAACTTAAGGCCGTTATGCCGCATTGGCAACAGCGTGTGGCTATAAAAACAACGTTTGTGCGTTCGATTCCCACTCAGGGGATTCAAATATTTTAAATTACTATGATGACTACTATAACTACTATATGGACTTTAGATAAACCCACGTCCTTTAGCAATACAATTAATTAATTTACAATTAGACTATAGTTACAAATTAATATACAAAATCTCAAAGCTTATCGAAGTTCGCTTCAATAAATGATCTAAGCTCGTAATGAGGAAATTAATTCCTCCCTTATCTCACGAAGAAAGCTCATTGTATCAGAGATAACGCTTAATTACTTCAGAGAGCCGTTTACAAGAAAACTGTACGTCAAGTATATTGAATATTAAAATGTTTTACTTTAATTAATCATTTATAAAGATATGAATCAAAATTGCTAATAATCTTGGCTTTAATTTTGTAATTTATTATGGTTTTAGGGATTTTGGCATACATGCACGATGTTCAGAGTTTAACTCGTATTAAGACGTTTCATGTTGTGTGGCAGAATCCAACGTTTTACCAGAATAAATGGAATTTAACCATTTCCTAGTGGTGAGGGCCCGTCGGTCCTCAACAACCACAACAATCGCGACTTGCAATCAAAAATAACTTAATGCCTTCAAAATTTTTTGTTCTTAACAAATTCTTTATACTCGCTATACACAACAAGTTTATATAAAAACTTTCATCTAAAAAGATAGCTATAATCAGTAATAACACTAGTATTACAAACGGGAATCGAATCTAGATCTACTAACATAAGAAAAAACCATATAAAAACTAACAAATACACCACTTAATTATTATTTCCACTAAGCTTAATCGTGATCGTAAGATCGTAATGTAAACGCGCGTTTATTGCTGATCGCCTCGATATGGGGATAGTAGAAACTTGTATGAACATATCTTTATTTTAAAATCGCTAATAGCCGAGATGTACCGATTTTGATTGTGTTCGAGTTACAACACGTGTTGTTTTTAAGTAAACACTTTATTTTGTTTTAATTGCTAATTTTATTGAGTTTTATGTTATCATAATTGTGGCTAGTCTGTATATAAAGTTAAAATAAAAATATAAAATTGTATTGCTTTATAAAAGCACCATATTTGGAGGTTTTACATACATGGGACATAAAAGCGGACGTAAAAGAGGTTTTACTTTAATATTTGATGTTGAAAACTAATAAATCTAATTAAATATCTGTATTATTTCTATATATTTTTTTATTCTAATTGAGTTAAAATTTCTTAAAGACGAAAGAAAGAGAGTTTTTTTTTTGAAAAGTAGAACTTACATCATCTTTTAAAAAAATAAAAATACTGCCCAGAATGAGAATGGAACAAATAAACATCACTTGTAAGATCCTTTTAAACTGAGTCACAAGGGACGGTGACGATAAAAAAATATTTATTTAAAAAATTATGCATGCTGTAGCCGTCATGGCGCAGAGGCATAGCCTCTAATTGTAATCACGACGGCTGTAGATTCAACTCCTACTTGGGGTAGCAAATTATTTTTATTTATTCGATAATTATCGATAATTGCCGCAGGGAAAAGACATATCTTACCACTAGGTTCCCGCTGCCTACCTATAAAGAAAACGTATGAAAATAGCACATAATCTTAAAGGATATATAAATCTAGTCAGTTAAATAAGTAATCGCCAGTCACTCAGACGTCTGAAGCAATACAAAATAATTAAATAATAGCGTCCTACCGTATCTTCTAACAATTTCCTTTCAATTGGCTAAACCGATATTAGAGAGATAACAGCTACACCCACGCGAGGAGTGTGGACCCTTCCTCATTGCCCCTACTATAGTACTACCAAACCCAACCTGATCAATACTTATATAGACTAAAGAGTTTCTTCAGTTAAAAACGCTAAACTCAAGAACTGTCAGTTGTAGTTTAAAAAAAAATGTGGTTGCTTAGTCTATATTTCGAAGATATAAAATTTATTTATTGTATATGTTCTGCGGCGTTGAGTTCCGCCACGCAGAGCTTCTATTTCCCAATACTGACACAAATATTTGTTCTACAAACATTAAATGGCAAACCTGCACCTACACCGCTGACGCTATAACTCAATCGTCAGTGCGTTATAATTATTTTATTTATAGTGCAATTGGGTCGATACTATTGTGACGCAGTAGATATGTATACGGCTGAAATAAATTATCGGTTCGAATCCAACTTGGGTACAAATTGCGTACAAGCGTATCCCGTATGTAGCTTGGTAACCAAACATAATGTTGTGTTAAAGCACTCCATTCCATTGTGCTAAGTGGTGGATCTCTACGCCTCCTTCTGACTTCTTACCATAGCGAAGAAATTAAAATTCAATCCCTCAAGTGAGAATCGAACCCACAACTTTCACATGTAAATCAGACGGTGTGCCGCTAAATCACTACGGCCTAGTACCGGCTGGTGTATGACTTGGTCAAAGATAAAACAACGTATATCTAATTAGCCTCATTACCTCACTTTACTCAAAACTACAAACTCTTATCAATAAAAGACATAAAATGTAATAATCAGTTTATAATCCAATGAATCCAACGTGATAACGTCGATAAAAGCCTGTACAGTAGTAGTGGCCTGTGCTCGCCTCGCCTGCCTCGACTGCCTCACCCGCCTCGCCTGCCTCGACTGCCTCGACTCAGATCGCATCCACGCTGATTGCATGCAAGCTGTAATGAAATCCCAACTAGTCATTTAGTTCTGCTTCACACGCTAAATTAATTATCTTATTTAAGCTAATATCTTCCTTCTCAGCTGATGTTTTTGCTGTTAGACACTTTAATTTTTTTTTTTTCATATTATGTTTACGCATCTCATGCCAAATGTGATGTAAGCAGACAGAGGTAGTGATATAACACTATTCTGTTATTCAGCGTGCATTAAGCACTGGATAATAAATAATCAATGGGAATATAAAAAAATGACTTTTACGATAATCCTAACTAAAATGGATTTGAACCTATAACTTCGAATTTAGTATTTTTCCCAATCATTTGTAGTAACTGGCTTCAGAATGTACACAGTGAAATACAAGTAAGATCTTTTTGCGACTTCAACAAAATATCCATAAAATCCCTAAAGTATTAAGCGTCAACTCAACAAAGGGTGGCGTTGAGTTTGACCTCCATACTCAATATATCAAAAATTGTGGAGAACGGAGTGTCTTAACACTAGTTTCCTCTTCCTACCCTACTACACGCGGAATACAGCGTGAAGTTAACGAAACAATCTGAAGAAGTAGGTAAGCTATTTATCTGATTTAGCTATTTAAATTCTGTTTGCATCATCCTCATATACCTGTACTGCAACAGAAATAGTCACTACAAGCGTGTGAATTTATTTTACTCATTCATTTAAATTGACAATATTTTTATCGTAATATATGAAAATGGTTCCCGTCGAGGTATTTATAGAGCTCGGTGGAACCTAGCAGCTTGGCGTCTACCTCGACGTGACTAATACCGGTATTTTTAGTTAGTTATTTATTTAATATAACTAACTATATTTGCGGACCTCTGTAAGCACTTACTTTCCTTTAACAATGCTTTCACAATTATAACAGCAATATAAAAAGTCTGCAAGCTTATTTTTTTAAACTTCTTTTATTATCTTATATGATATGTCATCGAAGGGAACCTGGGAACTTAGTGTTAAGATACTCCGTCCCCATTAAGACACTTGCGCTTCTCACTTTTCGCCAAATTCGGGAGGCATTGCGTCTTAAGCGGTGCAACTCAACAAAATAAAAAAAAATAGAAAATAGTTACAAAATTAATAAGTTAAAATTTTAATATTAATTTTCTTTAACCAAATCTATTTCTCACAAAATCTAATTTACCAACTCTCCTCACGACAGATACTACCGTCGACGTCGAATGAGTTACGCACCAACCGTTCAAGTAAATAAGTGAGTGTATTACTCAGACTTATAGATTAGTAGAACTAAGTACTACACATTTATTATAAGCTTATAATATTTTTTTTTAGCTTCAAGTTGTATCCGCATGTCGCATGTAGCAGGGTAGCCAAAGGGGACCTGGGAACCTAGCGTTTAGCCACTTCGTTCCAATTAAGACAATTTTTGCGGAACCTAATACAATATAGTATTTTTTGGTTCACGCTATATTCTGCAGAACGAACCTGGCAATCAAATGTAAATACATTAGATTCCCAGATTATACTCTTAAGATATTTTGTTGTTAATAATTCAGATAAGTATTATATTTTAGATCGCTTACTCTTAAAATAAAGATTTTGTGTTATATGTAATTAAAATATTACAATGTAACTTAGAACATGTTCGTCTGTAATACCCCTATCTAATAATGTATCTATTGTAGAATAGTATTTTTTTTACATTTTGAATAATATTATAAATAAAAATGGTTCAGTAAAAATAATTTAGTGATAAGTCACTCCATTCGCCAGTTTATGACAAAAAACGACTACTATTACTATTGAACTGTAAACATGAATTCAAAATGATAATAATATTAGTATAAAGGCCGGTCGTGGCGCAGCGGCACAAAGTGTGACTGTAAGATCGACTGGTTGTGAGTTCGAGCCCCATTCGAGGAGATGAAATATTTATTTAAATTTATACTTCCATTTCTTCGCTCTGGTGTCGAGGCAAAGCGTGGCGGTAAGTTCTGCCACTCTACACGCAATGCCTTCAGAATTCGGCAGAAAGTGGGGAATAGGGGTCTTAGTACTAGGTTTTTTTATTAGTGTAAAAAAAAATTAGCAGTGCAGCGTCTATGACCACGTCGGTTCTGGGTTCGATTATTACTCCGGGGATGAATATGTTAATTTTCTTGCTCTAATAAAAAGTAAACTGCGGCGTTAAGTTCCGCCACTCAACGTGCAATGTCTCAAAAATTGGACAGAGACTCTGCTGTATGTAAGATACAGCGTGAAGAGAAACCCAAACTAAATAAGTAAATAGTAAAAATCCATTGCGCCATGAAGGTGATCACATCGGCTACTTTTATTATCAAAATGGAGTTGTTTCTAAAAATATGATGAAGAACTGCCACTGCCATTCATACTCGTACGTAGCCAAGTGTGATCTCGACAGGTAGATATTCAAATATTGTACCACGCGCGGGACGACTGTTTACACGAGCTTAAAGCTGGGAGTCACCTTTGATAACAATGTGGAAATATTTAATTATATCATAATTAAGAGGGCGTCGTGGCGCAGGGACACACGTGTGCCATTGTAAGCGCGAAGGTTGTGGCTTCGATGCCCACTCTCTCTTTGGCTACGAAGCAAAACGCTGCGTTTAGTTACGCCAATCAACTTGCAATTACTCAATAAATCGGCTAAAAGTCAGGAATGGAAGTATCTTAATTGTGAATTGAGTGTAATGTCTTAACTATAGGTTCCCAGGTTCCCTCTGTCTACCTTGTTATGTGCGATATACCTACTGCGCGATATACTTAAGTAAAATAATATTATTGTTAGGCAACTAATAAAATTAATCAAACGGAGTGTCTGGATATTATCTGGTTGATAAATCTATGTGTAAATTTGACAGTTGTAGGTTCAATTCTAAAGCGTTCTTTTAATAATATTTCCGTCGTTCCACAATTGGGCGAAGCGCTGCCTTTACTATAGGAGTGTGTTAACACGCCTAAATAACTAGCTACCACCGCCTATAAGACACTACCATTACCACCGGATGTACGCCGTTACTTCATACTACTATAAATGTCACGACAAATTGAAACTGAAATAGAAAATCGTTTGTAACTAGAAATATAGATCTATTTAGTTAAATATAATTTCCCCACTCATCGTAAATTAGTGTCGGTACTAATTCGACGATGACTTTAAATGGCCAATTAGCGCCACCACGACCACCACCACCACCATAATATTTATATTTAAACATCAAAATAATATTACGAAATATTATAGGTTATGACAACTTCGTGGTCGTTTTGAGATATTTTACTTTTTGATAGATTGATAGTTTGGATTCAAATTCTTATTTCTTCGTTTTGTTAATTCTTAATAGTATATGATACTTTTTAGTTTTAGCCGACGTTTTAGACGATTTCATACCACCTCTACAATATAATTGTATAATTTTATATAATTGAAATAAGAACCGACTCATATTATATAATACCTACTACAGTTACAGTACATTAACCTACAGCTAAACGCTGAATTCCCTATGTAAAGCAGACTGGTAGAGAGAATCTAGTGACACGACACTACGTTCCGTATCTTTTATACAATTTCTTATTATCCAAAAAACGGAGAGCGCAGTCCATTATCGTTAAGTATTCTTTATCTTTAACAAAATACAGATAAAGATAAATATCAAAGTAAACTATGCCATTCTATTAACACCGAACACGTCGCTCGGAGCGTGAAATAGCTTTCAGCTTTTAAGCCTATCGCCTTATAAAGCCAACACTCTACTCTCAGATAGCCATAATGCGGATTTTGGATTTATTCCACATTATTTATGGTTGCTGAGGTCGTTATAGCGCGACGCAGCGCCTGTCTGTGGACGCGATGGTTCTGGGCTCGATTCCCCTTCGAGGGAATGAATTATTATCTTTATCTCGCTCTGGTAACGAGGCAAAATGTTGTGTTCTGCCACTCAACACGGAACTTCCTGAAAATAGTGAGGTGCTGTATCCTGCATATAGCAGAGTGCTTTATGCGGTATACAGCGTGAAGCCATTAATATACATAATGGCTTTAATATAAGTAGTTACATAATGCGTTGTAAATAATCCCCGTTGCTAATACAATATCCGCTGGTGGTACGCAATCTAGTGCAGCACTATTTACAATTGGGCTAACAATAACATCGATTGTAAGCTTTTCCTCTAAGTGTACTAGTGATGTCACAACGTTGTATCGATATATTTTATATAGTATCAAAAGCGAAGTGATAAGCTTTAAGAGCATTGCATAGTGGAACCCAAAAACTAAATAAACATAAGAGAACCCAACTCTACGTGTTATCTAACGAGACGGACGAAACGTAAATATAACTGTAATTAATGATTTTTAAAGATGTTATGGTGACACAGTTAAAATTGCCTCACGCGGAATCAACGGACCCAATTGGGAGAATGTTTACATTAAAAAGAATATTGTGTGAAATAAGGAAATACTTCCACCGCATTGATGATAAAAATAACTAAAATAAAACATTCTTTCATGAAGGACTCAAACTTACGACTATCGACTTTACGTTTAACGATACTTTAATACCTCTAAATTATAACCGTTATCGACAATTTTCACTATAATTTCGCCGTAAATAATGTTTCCCTTCGGAAGGTGCGAACAGTTCGGTTTTAAATCGTGTTATTGTAAAGATATCGAGCTCTGTTTGACGGTAATATTTATAAATTATTAGTGCGTTATCTGTTATATACAATGAATATAAATTTGAATAATGTTGTACTGTCAATTTATAATTTAGATTGTATTGTACTGCAGCTGAGATATTACTAACTAAGGACGATGGTTGAAGATTCATATTTGGGAATAAACATTTTTTTTATATGGACATTGCAGGCTGCTTGAGAAAGGGGATTAACAGTCAGTCATCTTTTTTTTAAGCTCCACACTATATTTTGCACATAAGAGGGTAAGTAATGAAAACAAAGTGTTACGACATATAATAAATTAATAAGCAAGCATAACATGCATAATTTTCGATATATTGCTCGGTGATTTACCTCACCGTCACGCTTTATCTTCTTACCAGAGCGACTAAAACGGTCATCTTTTCCGTGTAACATATGATTATAATCTATCGATATGATATATACATCACTCGTTGTGTTTTCATAGAAATTTCGCAAACGGAGTATTTATTCTAAAGTAATTTCCATACATTCGTAACCAATGCGGGAGTGAAATCGATGTTTAGTTTAATAATACAAATACCGTAGGTCAGTCGGTGTGTGTAACTATTAGCTAATGTTCCTTATTTAATTGTTATTAGTGCACTGCTAGTGGTATAGTTGGCATCAATTACTGAGTCCCAGTTTGGCGCCGTGGCGCCGTGCAGCGTCTGACTTTACATCCAATATTTGAGAGTTCGATTACCGCTCAGGAGAATGAATGTTTTTCATTTTATTCACTCGGGCACGACGATAAAGTACTATAGCGAGTTATAAAATATATAAATTCAATAATATAAATCTGGCGTTGTGTGGGGTTGCTATTCTCTGACTAGATTCCCTCAGCCTATGCCAACAGCAACGAGTTACTGCGGGAAAGTAATGTTATCTAAATTATACAAAACTTTCTTCAATCAGTTAAAACTTAAATAGACTAAACGTTGCGTAATTAATCATTATCTAAAATACATTGAATATTTCAAAGGCCAGCTATTTACTATAAAACCCCATCATTATAGACCTCTAAAGTACTTAACTCTATAGCTACTCTACACGAGTAGAACGCGGAGTAGAGCGCGGTGTATAGCCCGGTGTATAACGCGATGTATAACGCGGTGTAGAGCGCGGTGTAGAGCGCGGTGTCGGCGCTCTAATTAGATATATTATATAAGTTGCCGCTCCATTGTTATCGAAGTCGTGAATTTAGATACTTCATTGTACGCTAATCCTTTCACATATGCAATGCTTAATACAATGTTGTTTTTGTGGAAGTATTTATATTTATATTATTTTTATTACTTTGTTGTTGAGGTCAATCGTGGCGGAGGCACGAAGTTTGACTGTAAGCGCGACTGGTTGGAGGTTTGATACCCACTCGATGAAATTAAATATTTATCGGAAGAAATATATTAGGAAACCGAGTGTTCAGATACGCCGTTCCCCATTGCCGGAGAATTCTGGAGAAATTTGATGTTGCGTGGCGAAACTCAATGCTTAGATTTGCCTCAACACCAGAGCGAAGAAATGAAAATATTTAAAATTTCATTTCCTCAAGTGGGAATCGAATCCACAACCTATCGCATTTATAGTTACTCATTTATGCCTATTTGTAACGATTGGTCTTCATGGACGTTAAACATATAATTCTGTTTTTCCCTTTGGAAAATCTCTTAATACTGCCCATCTTAATCGTATATTTAAGAAATTGCGAAATTTAACGCCGAACGTGATTATAGCGATATCGAAAATTTAAAAAAAGATATAAGGAAATACTAAAAAATATATAAATTCGTATAACATTTGTAATTTTATTACATAATTAAATATCTTAAGCACAGAAAATGGGAGAAACACTAAAAACAACAAGCACAGTGTCGTCAGGGACACACGGCGAGTCCTCCTCTCCTCCCCACACCGCCCATTACCAACCTAATGGCGGGGGGATATTTCATAAATCGACACTATCAAACGTAACATCTCAATAAATTCTCATCTCTACAGTCTCCGCATGGACCAAGGATGCTGTATAATTTTTGTGTTATTTATGTGAGCCCTCCCTTTGTAGCGCCGAACTTATCTGATACTGTAAGGATATAATTTAGACTGTGAACTTGTCACCGTTTAACGTCTTGGTTTGTTTAGGGTTGCATGTCTTACAATTATTTCATTTTTTTTAGTTTTAATTGTGCGTTGTAATGTATTAGTTGAATATTTAGAAATTCCTTTAATTGACGTAAGAGAAATTAAAATCTTTGTGTATGGTTCTGTAATAGGTATAGTTTTATTAATTTTAATGGTTACACGCACTCACGCTTTTGCTTTGATGTGTTGTGAATTTCGAGAGTTACTTCCTTAGCGCTCTTAGTCGAATTTATACCTTCTAGTCCTTCGAAGTACAAAAATATTAGGTGCATTTTGTTCAGAACTTCATATAAATAAATATTCACAAATTATTTTATTTGTGAGTTAGGGAACATAACTTATATTCATTAATAAAATGAAAACAAAAATCCATTTCTAAAAAATTTCAACTCCTATACCTATAATATCTAAAGTAGTATAGGTAGTATGTAAAAAAAAAATATTCCAACAGGCAACCCTAATAATCCTGTACGGTGATTAGTACCGCGGCGCTCTCGCGGTGTGAGTCAGGACGCGGGGCGCAATCAAAACGCTACTTTATTGTGTCCCTAGTAGTAAATGTAGAATGTCGTTTAATTTTGCTTCAACTAAACTAATTTAAATTAAATTAAGTTTTAATTAAAATATGTTAATATTATTATACTTTAGTATTATTAAGTTACATTTTTTATTTTATTTATCTTTTGTTTTAAGTAAATAATAGTCACATGTCACCGTATTTAGCCTTTTCTTTTGAACAATCAAGGTAATAAAAACATTAATACAAACATATTGTGGTTGTTCACTTTGTAACCGATCATTTACTCAGTTTCGAATACAACGTATGTACAACGTGTGTACGAGTAGGTATACATAATGTGAGTAGAGAGGGAGAGGAGAACGTAGATTTAACGAATATTTAAAATACATTTCAAAACATTCTTTATAGGAATAGACTATTGTAAGCCCTTCTTCCTTTAGCATATCTCGCGCAAAGAGAGTGAACCCGGTAGCTTAGTGTTAAGACACTCCACTCCCAATATCACTTCCGTTTCCTATTTTCCACCGAATTGTGCTCTTTGACTTATATCTTTCCACCGTTTAGATTTAGTAATTCAATACAAATTTGCAGTTATATAAAAGTTTAATACATAATTTGGAAGTCCTACAAGGCAAGCGCCTGGTTACAGGTTCAATTGTTTGTAATTAGTTCGCGTCAATCATATTTGATTGTACCAAACTGCGTACGTGACTCAGGGAAAATAGCGTTTTGTCTGTCTGTCGTATATCTTAGAGGAGCTATATAGATCTAGCGTTACGACAATGCGTGTGGAGTGGTGGAAATTCAACGCCGCGGTTTTGACTTGTTACCAGAGAAAAAATAAAATATCTCATTCTGATGAATAGAAATCAAACACACAGCCGTCGTGCTTACAGACGCTAAGCCACGATGGTCTTAAGTAATATATCATATTTATAATTTAAATTTCAAAGTACAAGACAGTAAGAAAGTCCAAACGTAAAGTCCAAGCATTTCGCAGAGCTAGTTAGCACTTTAGTGTTGTTGTAAGTTAGTTGTGCGACGTTTATTACTCCTAAACTCAGGCCCGCGGTCGTAACTTGAGGCGGAGGTATGCCTGGTTCCGTGTACAGATAAGGGGACTGAATAAGAAATTATCTAAATTTAAGGGATTGTTCCGTTATTGTACTCTTTCTTGTATTACAGTATGTAAATTAAACACGATTACGAGCTATTTTATATATTTTAATGTTATAAAAATATTTCATTCCAAAATTTATGAATTAGGAAAAAAATATTTTTTTGGAAAATATAGAGAAATTTTAATACACAATTTCGTTGTAAATCCAAACGTTCTGATCACTAAGCCTAAGTTCTTATCAAGCTCTCCGTGAAAAATACTAAAAATAAAAATCCTAGTTTAGTACATTTAAGAATTTTATTGTTAATTTCAATTTAAAAAGTTAGTTAAAAAGAGCAGGCTCAGAGAGTCGATATTACGTGATATTGTATGCCGAAAGGCGGAACTTATCGCCGCACTTAACATCTCTTACAAAATTACATACTAAAAAGTGTTATAATATAGGTATATAATCCTGTTCCAAATGGGCATCGAACCTATGACTATAGCGTCGACGATGATTAGCTGCAAATAACATTAGGTGTCGCAGGTGGTCTCACAGGAAGCCGCTACCACCGCGTCTGCTATAGGCACCTACTACTGCGACAGTACCTACAGCTCTGTAGTTGTATACGAGGAGCTGTCACCGAGGCGCCCATCTCTCATCTTATATGTATACTTAGTATATGTCATACGTCTTGGTTATAAAGTGATACGATCTTCTTAATAATTCTTTTTCTGATCTTAATTTCTTAGTTCAAGGCACTCTGGTTCTCGCTTTCTTCAATTTTTCCACATATAGAATATACGTTGAGTGGCAACTATGATATCAAAAACTAGATTTACCGATTGTTCTGAATTTCCTATTATTTTTTTTAACTTCTTGGTGTATCTCGCATATATCAGGATAGGCACAGCGAACCCAGTTCCCACTCCTTTTACTGCGCAACGCCTAATTTTCGAAACAATGCTATGTTGAGTGGCGGAACTCAACGACGCGCTTTGTCTTTCAGAGCCACAAACTAAAAATAATTAAAAAACAATAACTCCGAGTGGAAATTGAACCTACAATTATCGCGTTTACAGACAAATAATACGTAAATCGCTGTACCACATACATCGTAATCACCATTATATTCGAACCTGTGAATTCCAGTTACTATTAAGCGTTATCGTGCGCGCGTCTGTTGGAACACCTCAGTATTATATTTCACATTTCCCATAAAGAGAGCTCCAAAGGAGGCACAATCTCACAATCAAAGGTTTAAATTCCGTTATAAATTTTAACTGGATCTATTTAAGTTTAGTTAAAACATTATATGAAACTAGCTTTAACACGCGACTTCGCTCGCGTGACCAAATGAAATAACTGTAGAGTCGAGTGTGACGTATGACACAAGTCTTAAATACTCGAGGTAACCAGGAGGTGAGGTTACGGCGTTCAACTAAATAAACCAGACACCAGTCGTGGCACAGGCGTGTAACTTTAAACGCGACAGATTGTGGGTTCGATTCTCACTTGAAGAAATGAATTACTTTAAATTTTATTTCTCCACTCTGGTGTCGAGGTAAAACGCGGCGTTGAGCTCTGCCACTCAATACGCAATGTATACAAAATTTGACGAAAAAAACAAACACTTCAGCTTTATAATATTAGTATAGATATCTTAAGAAGGCAGCCGCCGTCACAGCTGTACTGAGTCGAGTCTAGTTATGTCTTTATATTCAATATTTATTGACTATAAAACAAATAATGCATTTTAATGTATAAATTCAATAAATTTAGTTCATATTTTAAATTTATGAGAAATAATAATATAATATTTGAATTATATTTGACTGTATAGATTTCGCTTTAATGGGTTCGAATACTTTTGAACGAAAGTTTCTTTTTACATTACTAACATCTATTGCATATAATGTAGTGTTAGGACATTCTCTCTTCTTATTTTTAAATATAGTGACAAAATATAGTGTCATATTTCTTTTTTCTTTAAGTACAATAGTTTTTCCATTATTTATTAAAATGAGAAGAGATGGATAAATACAATTTTCCAACAATATCACAAACATATGTACATATAAATATATATAAATCTGATAATCACCCTTTTTATGAAGTTGGTTAAAAATTAAATGATTTATCTGTAATTTAAACAGAAGAAGCTGGGTCAATGACCGTTCAAGATAATAGCTGTTATCTTGATATAGCGGAATATTTCGATTTAATGTTAGGAAGTCAAGATTTGTTACTTAAGTTGCAGATAAGTAATGAACTACAGGTACAACACCGCAATACCTGTATCTTATTGTGTAAGTGAGTAAAATTGCTTAAGACGGTTTTATTTTGGTAAATCACTCACTGACGACGTGATGGTTGTGGGTGTGAGTTCGATCCACACTCAAAGGAAAATAACGAGCGGCGGCGTTAAGTTCACACAATCTATGCGGGGACATACCCACTTTCCGATCAATTGTCGGGACATTGGCTGATCTCAACGTTCAACTTTATCTATGCGGGGACAAAAATAATAATTTTATTATAAATTAGTTCGAGTGGAGACCAAACCCACAACCGTCGTGTTAATAGTCAGCAAAGCCACTGCGTCACGGCGGCCTCGTATTAAATTATACACATTAAAGATAAATTAAAAAATTGTGACTTTTACTATCGCGACGGTGACCCTGACCTCGTGTTATTTACATACATATATCTCATTATATAACAATGTATTATCTGAACGAATTATCAAAATCCCACAGTTCACCAAAAAATTGTATAATGCTACGCTAAATACTTATCGATAAAGTTTCAGTTACTTAATTTTTCATATAATCGTGTTATTAAAAGACGTAAAGAATTATTTTTATAGTTGTGGGTTCAAGTATAAGCCTTTTAAAACATTTTTAAATTTTTAATTCCTTAGAAGAGATTTTTATTGTCATCAAAACATATAAAAACGTAACGTAGTAGTAGGATTTAAATCCACCTCTCTTAGAAAACGTCCGAGCGCCTTAACTATTAAGCCATATATTCTTGTTTTACTTAAGTTTGGTTACTAAAATCCTAACCTTAGGTTCAATCTACCTGCCTAGAAACGATACAGCAAATGCGTAGTGTCGTTTACGGCCACAGCGAATTGAAGTGTCGATTCGAATTCAGTAAAATGTACCTAATATTTGTATTTTCCCAAGAAATCGCGATTCGTGACGAAATTCGTTGCAGAGCGAAATGCTGACGGGAAAAGTTGTTTTTTGTGAAATGATCTGTTTCCAGCCGGACTTTTGTCTCATGTCTCTATTTGTTGCGGTCGCTATCTAACTTGCGGCTCCGGAACGAATCTTGTAGATTTTAGTCTTCTATTTTAGTTACTTACCGTCGTTATGCGGACAATGTAGAGCGCGTAGAGTGAGCAAATTTATATATATATATATTTTTCCTTATTTAACTTTCTCATGTTCACGCATCATTGCCAATCACCGTTTCATACACATTAAATCATTAAAGCCCTAATTGATATTAGTGAATGCCGCACAACATTTTTTTTTAATCTAAAAACAACGAAACTGAAAAAATCTGTTGATCAACACTATCTATTTATATATCTACTTAGAAAGTCGTTTGAAGCAACGAATATACATTTGTAATTGATCTTCTCAGAGTTCTTATAAAATGTTCTAGTTTAAGGTTTTATTGTTTTGTTTATAGCATTCTTTCATCCCGCGGTTTGGCGACCATCCACCGTGTACCACCGCGTCTCGCATAGATTTTTATTTTAATTTTATATATATCACGTGCTCTCCGTCTATTGTCGCGTATCGGTGTCGCTCCGCACTCGCACAGTAAATACAGACAGTTATTTATAATATTGTCCTAAAATAAAAATATTATTTTGATGGGTTATACAGAAAGAGAGAGAGAGGCGGTGAACGACCGCGTTTCGGCGTATCTTAACATTTTATAAACTATTTTTTGAGCTTTTGGCTTTAAAAGCGTTCTGCGCGGAGCAGTGCTCCGTCTCTCACACCGATTGGTCGTATAGTTTTTATAGTTTCAATTTTATAGGGCGATTTGAAAAGGTGTTTATTGCTTTCTATGTGTTTTATGTTAGTTTTATGTAGATACAGCGTTACACATGTAAATTAAGTGAACGGAAAGTGGAAGATTTTCAGATTTATTGACGGAAGGAGGAGAAATATTCCACTCGGAATGTAGTTTGATGGTGTCGTTGGCGGCCTCTGCAGTGTTAATGGGATATTTATGTAGTTTTTCAATTTGAGTAATAGAGATGTCTGTTGCAGGCTTGTTAATTGAAATAATTTAAATTTTACTACTGCATAGTTAGTAGTACATCGCCATTTGCATGTTTATTATATCTTACTTTAAAACACACGTAAGACAGAAATATATATATTTTTAAATAAGTTAAAAAAAATCGAAACCGTGAACGTTTGGACAGTTTTATTCGAGTTCACAACATAAATAAATTGTAGTTTAATAAGAACTTGTGGCTTAGTGGTCAAAACGCTTGTAGGGTGCCCAGTCGGCGCGGATTGAAATTTAGCTATTCCCAATAATTATTATTTATTGTAATATGAAATATTTTTTCTTATTTAGTTTAAAATTCGATTTAATTTTTTACGCCATGCAACGCTACGTGACTTTTTAAACTAGAAATTATATTATCGCATATTTAAGAATATCATTTAGTTTATTTTTATTTACGAAAAAAGATAACGCAATCTTTAAAATTTACAATATTATTTCTATGAAATTTATATTTATTTTCACGCATAGAGTACGAACAATTTCCTGATTAAAGGAAAACCATACTACTGTAGTTAATTGTTAGCACGTGATGGTCATATTTGTCCTTAATATATTTTTTTTACTTAAAACTGTACGCTGAGTATTGCAGAGTAGAAGAGGGAACCTACTGTTAAGATACTCCTATCCTATTTGGCATATACACCACTCTACTTTTATACATCTTAAGTCTTACATCTTATTTATTATGTTTAAGCTAACCGTTAAAATTACAAATTACATTTCTCTAAATGGAAATCGAACCCACAATCAAAGTGTCCCCAATACGGAAAAGTTCCAAAATTGTAAAAAGAACAAGAAAATTTGACTTTGCAACTACAAGTTGTATATATTTCAATTATAATAGTAAACCACTGACGTGTACAGAAAATGTTAAAGTGATGAAACAATAATACAAAACGACCGGAACTATCGCGTTACAGGTGAGAGGTCACTCTGTCGAGTACTCACTACTGACTATTATATTAACAATTAATAGTTACGATACTGAACATATCGATTGTTGTTTTTTCATTATTTTGTTGTCAGATTTAGAAAACGAAGAGCGGCGTTGAATTTGCATTAGACTCAGACGCACCACATAATGTCTCAAAAATTGAGCCATGGGTTGGGAACAGGCTTTCTTAACACCAGATCCTCCCCCATCCCCTTACGATAAAGGCTAAAGGATATAGCTAAAGGCTAATAAAAGTAAATGCCTAAAAACATGTTACTTAAATTTCATTTTTCATTAACGGTAGCCATGGAATTGGATTCCATTATTCATTTAGAAATAACAACTGAATACACTTCGTTTTTAACTATAATGAAATCTTTACTTTTAATCTTTAATACGATGAACCTTTTGAAATTTTCTAGGAATTCTGCAAATTCTTGTTCCTTGACTTCTTTAGAAGAAATTAAATTTGGGGATTTCCGTGCTGGCCATACGATATTAAAAAGGAAAACGATAGAAGCTAGACATAGTCAGCTGCCGTCATCGCCGTCAATAGGCAAATCAATCAGCAGCTCTATAACGAATAGGCGCAGTAACTCATACAATCATAATAATGAATCATAATCACGCTCGGTATCGTCAGCGTTGTTAGTCGCGGCGGTCGGGGGGTGTTATCTAACGACCATATATCGTCGGTTTATATCCGAGCAATGAACTTAGGTGTTCTAACACATCTAGAACATCTCCCACAATCCTCATTGTTCTCGCATTGCCTGCTGTTTTTTTCGGGATAGCCTAATGTAGCCCTGAATAAAAAAAATATTTTAATTTTTCTCAATTCAGTCAACACATTTAAGATGTACACACTATGGGTGGAGTGTGCGTTGAATCAGCAATAAAATCAAGGTTAAGAAAAAATATCCTAAAAATACACGCTTACGAAGTTAATAGCCACCAGCTATTAACTTCGTTGTAGTGACGACTCATCGGCCGTATGTAAAATTGACAGATCGCTCGACAATGGCGTCATATAACATGGACTAGACGCCTAGATCAATAAGTCTACGACTTCTATGGAAGTGTCTAATTTATTAGTGTCCCGCTATCGACACTCGCGCGTCACTACGCGGCGCGGTACGTGCGCGGGCGCACGTCGCCGCGACGTCACGCGTGGATCCGAGCGAAATCTGCGAACAAGGCCGAGCGATGACCTCACGGTGCAGTGATGGTGGAATCACGTGCTGAGTTACTAAGTTTCAGTTTCTGTCATACGGATCTAGAGGATTTACTATATATAACTAATAATTGTTAGAGTGCACCTATTCAGCATGTATCACTCCGTTTCCTGTCACAGTCTATTTTATTTTCTATAGATGGAAATCGAACTCTCACAAAGGATCTTATAAACATAAAAGGAAACTGAAAATAAAACAAAAATTTACTAATATTTATTTATTTTCAAAATAATCTTTTAATATATTTCTAAACCACATGTCGATTCTTGAAGTATAAATATAATTTCATTACGAACAAAAAATTTTACATAAGTATAATCACCGTTGACAATCATCATGTACAAAAATGGAAACGAAAATTAAAGATTATTTCTTGTCTTAACGATGAAGAGATTTACTAAGACACCTAAATCACAAATATTATCACTAAACGAAATGTAATAAAGGAATATACATATACAAGTATGTTGACATTTTCTAAACAAGGGACCAGTGAGCTCAATTTTTTTATTAAAACTTTAGTTTGAGCCGTCTTGCGAAATGATATAGTCTCTGACTGTAAACTGAACGGTTGAGTTCAATTTTCAGTTCGCTTGTATACAGACAACGTGGCGTTGAGATTCGCCACTCAAAACAATTGTCTCGAAAATTGGGCAAATCTCGGAGAACGAGATGTCTCAATATTATATCCTTCTGTTTTATCTTCATGTCTGCGGGATACAGCGTGAAGCGCGTTAAAATCCCTCACCTCTCACGAGCCTTCAAAAGTGTGAGGTTATAAATATTGATGTATCGTCAACTACCTATCAATAAAGGAAATCTATAATTCTTTGAGTAACGACGTGATTACATTTGCATATTAAAGAGTTTTAGATACAGAGTTGTTTAGTATTAATCAGATAAATTATACTTTAAACAATTTTAAGTCCACATTTTATGATATTTCATAATTTAAGAGTTACCTATCGGGTCTTATCATAATATGATTTAAAAGAATAGACAAAAAAATATTAGTCGATACAACACAAGATTACTGGTTTTGTATCGATTAATAATTTTAAATAAACACTAAAATCTTAGTGTTTATTCGATGTTCACGCATATTATTCCATTTATACGGACAAAACGAGTATAAGAACGAAAAAAAACATGCCGTGTTTCACTTTTTGTCAATTTAAAATAAAGAAAAACTTAACGCCGCGTCTTATCTAACCATACCACTACGACGAGGAAATATACGTATTTATACAAACATTATTTTTATAAATAACAATCTCATACAACGGAATACTTGCTTAGTTAATATTTTGTTCCGGTTCTAAAGTAATTTAATATTAATTAGATAGCAATCAAAGTACGGCATTTTCGGGCGCTACCAGAACACGAAATACATGTTTATAATAAACAAACGTCCGACCGTTTGTCATTCGCGAGGTATTGCTGTGGGACACTGAGCACGAGGCATCTCGTCCCCGCACTGACACTACGATTTCTTCCACGGTATCAATTCTGTACGCTCGGACGCCTGCAAGCAGCACCGCCGCCGATATAAGCACGGACCTGCGCCTGCGTCTAACGTTTCCTGGCAATTAAAAACCACTTGTTAAATTCTGAAACAAAATATGGCGCTGTTTATGCGTTTATTATTAATTACTACTTCTTTATACCTCTATTAATAATACTTGAGGCCAGTCGTGGCGCAGCGGCACGAAGTGTGACTGTAAAACCGACTGGTTGTGGGTTCGATTCTCACTCGAGGAGATGAATTATTTACTTAAATTTATACTTTCATTTCTTCCGGTGTCGAAAGTGGGGAACGGAGTGTCTTAACACTAAGTTCCCTCTGCCTACCCTGCTGTGTGCGGAATACAGTGTGAAGCTATTTTATTTTTATTCTAAAGAGAACGTTCGACATTCACTAAAATACATAACAATACATAGCTTAAAATATTTACAGGATATCTTAAATTTAAATTTAATAATGAGAAATTTGATGCTTTGCTAAAAACCATAGAATCGAAATTCTTCTGTTTTGTGTTTGAACCCTTTTTGAGATCCCATTTTAGTTTTTATGACGGCGCTTAAATAAAGCGGAAGGTATTACAAGGATAGTTCCAATTACTCCGAAATAATGCCACTAAGAGGCTACTTTCCACTTAATCATCTTTAATGTAGCGTGAAGGTGATAATACATTAAACCCCTCTGACGAGCGTCGCCTGTCACAGCGTGTCACAGAGTGTCACAGAGTGTCACAGGAGACACGGCTGACCAAATATTACCAGAAATCTAATCGTGCTTGACGGTGGCCTAAACCGGACCCAATTTTGACAGCTACCAACTTTCTCCATAATTATTATTTATACACTTGCCCCGATCCCGCTCCTTATCTCCCACTTCATAATTTTCATTACGGGCCCTTCATCTGACGTAGATTGCGTCAGGCTTCCGTAGGACTCCGCTATACTTGGTTGTATTCAATTAAATATTTAAATATCTCGTGACAAATCATCTCTTCCGACGCGTAATTGGAAACTGTTCTGGTTCTGGTGGGGCGGAGTGTACTGTATGTGGGCAAGGTCGATTAAATTATAAGCCCAAATTCGAATACACATATTTATTGATATTTTATAAGATGCTCTTAAAGTATCATGTTTCATATGGCGTTAATTGACATCCGATACTGTATTCTTCCCTACATAAAGTAATAAGGCACGATCGCGTTGCTTCAAGTGATATAAATAGAAAATTGAAATAGATAATCTGTTGTTAGAAGGGAAGTGGTATGCTCGTTGCGGGAGTGTTTCTGATGTTTATTAATCTAATAACAACAATTAGCGGGATGTCCGTGTCCGTGTGTGGTCGTCGCGTGACTGACGACGATTACGGCCGCAACTAGCGCCATCTACGCCATTTCTGCGCGTGCTTCATTTTTCATAATTAAAGAGCAAGTTTTTATGTGACTGTATGTTATTTTTTGTCATTATCACATTAAACATCGCTTTGATGATATAACACAAGCTTGTTATTATACCAAGAACTCATTTAATTGAAATATGCGACTAGCCATCGCCGTCGTGGCGCTCTGGGAAAGCGTCTACCTGGTTGTGGGTTCGATCGGCACTCGGAGAAACGAATTATTTTCATTTCAATAATGTGGTAAAACAGAATGTCTTGGTACTAGGTTTTACTTTCACCCGCCTATACCTACACTATACGCCGAAACCTGAGTTATAATATATGTTCGAATATTTTCAATTAATTTGATATTTTTAGAAGACAGTTTCCACCAAGTTGTAGTACTATAAGTGTCCACACTTCCTTTTGTAGTCGGGCAGCTATAAACATTGTTTACATAATATTTAATATTAAATATATTCTTTTATATTTAAAAATGTTATATTAATAATTAATTAGATCCTTCCCTTTCCTTCATAAAGCTTGGATTTCCTTTATTGATCCTATCAGTCAAAGTCAACTAAGCCAATTGTGTAATTAAATGTATACAGCCGCTCAAAATTTTGCTAGAGGCCAGTCATGGCGCAGGTGCAAAAGCGTCTGACTACAACAGACAGATTGGATTCGATTCCTTTTTATTTCCTCAAGGAAATAAATTATTTAATATTTTCACTTGTAAGCTCTGGCAGGCAAAGCGCGGCGTTAAGTTCCGCCATTCAACCCGCAATTCACCGCAATGCAGTGGAAGGTAGTTAGTATTTTTAGTACTAGGCTTCCTCTGCCTATCATGCTACATGCGGAAAACAGGCTTGATGCTGAAAAAAAAGTTACCTAAACGCATTTTCCACACATGTATATAAAGATAGACAAAGAGAACCAAGTGTTAAGACACTCCCTTATCCACATTCAAATAATGATCGCAAAAATAATAATATTATCACCATACAAAAGCTCACAGAGCTGCTAGGGCCAGTCGCGCCCGCGGCACGCAGCCAGCTCAAGCTCCCGATCAGCAATACACCATATATCAATGTAACTCGTAATGGGAATCAATTTATTCATAGCCATCATCAGACCACTCCGCGCTGATACAGTTACTTTATTCATATTAAATGAGGAAATTATATATTGTGTGTGCTTGTGCGCATCTCCTGGCCGCTATGGCGCAGCGGCACCGAGTCTGACTGTTGTTGTAGGTTCGATCCCATTACGATTTGGGTAAATGTTTTTTTTTCTCGCTTTGATATGAAGTTCCACCACCTAATACATTATGTATTGATAATTGGACGAAAAGTAGAAAACGGAATCTTTACATTAGGTTCCCTCTGCCTATACTGCTATATACGGAACACAGCGAGAAGCAACCTTCATTATAGTAATTTCATAGATATATTTCATCACTTGGCTGCGTATCTAAACATTGTTTACATAATATATAATATTTTCTTTCGTTTTTTTTAAGAAAACATTTAAGAAGTCGATGCTCACCTAAGGGAGCGTGAGCATCGAATTCGCATCCATCGAGCCAGATAGCCACGTTAAACTATAAAACGTGTTAATCACATGTCATAAATCATACCTGTTCCTTAAAATTCAGAAGAGCACATTAACTTTGTACATTTTTATATTCAAAAATAATAAAAAATCTTTGATTTATAATACTTCAGTGACCGCGGCGTCCTCCGATGTCTGATAAGGTAACGTCTTCATCGAGAGGGCGTGTTTATTGCTCCGTACACATCTTCGCGGAAGAGATAACTCGCCACAATTAAGATTATTTCATAGATTATGTAATTTTTGTGCCAAATTTAACACATTATCGATGGTGTATTGATGGGTTTCAAATTTTCACTTGCCGGTTTTTGTATTGTGGTAGTTTTTACTTTCGACTTCGTCCCAGATGAAAGAGGGGTTGGTGGTGGGTTCTATCTAAACGATTAACCTTCTCCTATTAAAGGACTATCCAAACAAAAGATATCTTCAACACGCACCAGCAGTTATTCATATCAGCGCAGATACACAAACAAACACTTAATCTTTATAATATTCATATAGATTTAAAGCCTAGCTAAAACATTACATTGACCCATTTGAAATAATTGTTAAACACAACTGTTTAATTGAATCTTAAAATTGAATTATTGGACCTGCATTCTGCACGTGCACATTAACAAGTTACTCTATTATAATATATTATACATACGTAAAGCAGTATTCGAGGAAATAGAAGTCACAACATGTCACATTTACAGTTACCAATTTCCTTACAATTCCCTCTACAAAACTATCTAACAACATAATCTATATGTTCACTCCATACCACACATACCGCACATTCTCGTAAGTTAACCTAAGTATCGCTATTTACGTCGGCAATAAGCGCGACCGCCATCTAGGGAACCTATTAACTGAGCTGGCTGGAGGCTGGAGTATGACACGCCAGCATTTGTGTAATAGCTTAAAATAAACTGATATGGTTATTTTGTGGTTAAAACTTCAAATAAATAGTTATCGTTAATTATAAGTAAATTAGGTTTATTTATGTTAAAATGTCAATCAAAAATGTAAAGATGGGTGTTTTAAATTTAGTTCTATTGATAAGAATGTATTCAAAATTTAAAGACTTCAGTAATTACCCATTACTTTTTTATTTTATTATATTCATGAGAAACGATCACAAATACAAGAATTTGATTTTTTTTTCTTTTTAGTAAACACACAACAACACAACAGTAGCAACCATGATCGAGGTATGGACATATATACTCTGCATATATCAGGGTAGACATAGAGAAGCTAATATCGAGAAACTCCGTTTGTCAAGCACCACAAAAGTATCAAGACATTCCGTGTTAAGTTGCGAAACTCAACACCACGCTTCATTTTGTAGCCAGAGTGAGGAAATGAAGATAATTAATTACACCAGCGATCGAACCCACAACGTTCGTGCCTACATCCAGGCGCCGTGCCACGACGGTCTACCATTCACCTACATAATTTCAAGTTTCCTACCAAACAAGCATACATTATCGAGCCGTCCTTCAATTATATCTCAATTAAGCAGGAACTAATCATTATAATTAAAAGATAATTCAAATTACCCCAAATGAATATTCACAGCTAATAAGAATTAAATTACAATTAATTATTAAAATCACGTTTATAGGTGTACAATTAGTGATATTTACAAGTGTTTACATGAATATGTGTGAAGGGAAACAAACCAGTTCTCACACTCCGCGCCGCAGGTATGTCGATACGTGCCAGATGTTACACCTATACGTACTCGTAGGTACTCGTACCTGTTACCAATAAAAAGTATCTTTAAAAGCTGTAATATACGTAGTTTCTATAAAAACAGTGTTCTGTAGGTACAACAATAGTCAGCTCTCGTTAGCTTCATATGTGCAATAGTGCAGTTCGATTCAAGCAGTTGATTGTAATTGTTATCAATTTAAATCCGACGGTGAAACATTTAAGTCTTCAATAACAGGATTTTTTTTAGCTTCACACAGTTCGCACTTTGCCCCATAATATTTCCTTGAACCGAACTCACCGAACCTGTCGCGAACGTATTATGTTCCATAAGCTCCTGCACCACCACTGATATCGATATTTCTTATTTTTCTTCATTTAGTTAGAAAAACAATTTTGGTGCAAAGACATCGTTATATTTGACAAATTGTGAGCAAAAAATAAAATTAAAGAAAAAATCCTAAATTTACCTAAACAGTGATTAATCTCTATATATAATAAGACAGTAAAAATATTTTGTCTGTACATTTAGTAATTTTGACTGATATGGATAGAAGGACACCTAAAAAGAATAATAGAAAGCAAAAATATTTTTTTTGAATTTCTTGTCTGTCTGTCTGTTGATATATTTTTGTCCGCATTTTTCTCTGAGAGTACTGAACCGATTTACTTAAAATTTCCCCAATTGCTTTGTTTTAACTCAACTTAGCTGCTAAAGTTTGGTTCATCAAAATCGGTTCATGAAAAAAAAGTTATCGTCATTTGAATGAACTCAAGGCATTAGTTTGCCTGCGAATATTATATAGCGCTCATAAGATTTTTGGCCAAAGAATGTCATTCAAAACGTCTTGGTTATATGAGTGTTAATAAATATATATATATATATATATATATATATATATATATATATATATATATATATATATATATATATATATATATATATATATATATATATATATATATATATATATATTTTGAAGCACTATTATACAATAAATAATACAATAAAGTAAACAAAATTGAATTGTTAATGGAGATTACTTTTATAAATCATAACAGTTAAGTTTAAGTCTTAATTAATTCAACTCAACTTTAGTCGTAATTAATTTGAGGAGCGACTGTAAAACCGACTGTTTGTGGGTTCGATTCCCACTCGAGGAGATGAAATATTTACATAATTTGATATTTCCATTTCTTCCCTCTGGTGTCGAGGCAAAGGGCGGCGTTGAGTTCTGCCACTCAACACGCAATGCCTCCAAAATTCGGCAGAAAGTGGCGAACGGAGTGTCTTAACACTAGGTTCCCTCTGCCTACCCTGCTGTGTGCGGGATACAGCGTGAAGCTAGTTTAATTAATTTAAATTTAATTTAATTTTATAGTTGTCAATCAATTCCGCTTATTCAATCAATAATCATGTATATTAAGTGGGCGAAGTCGCGAGCGGGCCGCTAGTGATTAGTAAATCGTTAAAAATATTACTATATTAAACCAAACAGCCTATATACAATCCTCATAGAAACACGCCTGTAAAACAAAAGCTCATTCGCTATATAACTTCATGGCGTCCTGTATTCAGTAAAAGCTTATATGCACGTAAAACGAAAGCTTTAGAATTTAAGAAGATTGTAATGTAAATACAAACACCATAAGAACCTCTAAACTCTCGGAACTCAATTATGGGGAAGTCCCCGCCATATTTGATGCCTCCTTTCATTGCCTCTAAATACATAGTATGGAGGAGGATAAGCAATTTCACAAATTTAATAAGTATAACGTTACTTTTATGAAAACTGCGCTAATAGGATGTTTATTTTAAGTGAGAATTATTTTACTTACAGTTTTTAGTTAGGCTTTACAGGTGTTGTAATTATATATCTATGTACATGGTGTTTGAATAAGTGTAGTAATAAATAATTTTATTTTGCAATATTATATGTATTAGTCAACATTACGGTAAGTACTCTCTAGTCAGTCGTATATATATATATATTAAAACCATATTTGTGGTGGAATTGAAACTTGTGAGGCTATAGGTTCAAATTTGACTCTAAAAAATTTTTTGTTTAAAATATAATTCAAGGTTTTCCAGCATGGACATATGCATTTTCTTGCGATCATAGTTCATTTCGTATTTGTCGTACTATCGTCACCTAAACGACACATTGGGAACAGAATTTATTTTATGAAAATTTGTAAAAACAAAACAAAAGAAACAGTATTATTCCGAATAGCAGGGAAGGTCCTCGTATTCAGACAAGCCGTTTTCACTTTCAACTCAATTTTTGAGGCATTGTGCGTTGAATGGAGGAACTCAATGCAATTGCAATGTATTATAAAATTATTATTTTTCTAATTTTAGTCTAAAATATATAAACAAAACAATAATAAACATAATATTGTATATTTACATGACTTTTATAATGTTGTTGCAGCGATTCTCCAGCGCGCGACGTACAAGGTGGGGCTGCTGACGATCCAGGGGGTGTCCACCTGCCTCTACCTCTGCATGGACGCGTGCGGGTTCCACTATGCTAATGTGAGTTATCGTACCTATATATATATACATAGATTACTACTATCTTTACTTTAAAAATTACGGGTAATATACCTATATATACGAGCATATCAATCCTTGTACTAACGGTGATCATAAAACGAGAAAAATATTATTTAATATTGATATATAATTTTAGAGGTAAAGCACGGCGTTGAGTTCGGCCACTCAACACGCAATGCCCCGAATTCGGCAGGGAACGGAAGTGTCCTAATGGGATCAATTGCCTTGACACTAGTTTCCCAGGTTAACTCTGCCTATCCTGCTATGAGCGAGATATAGGGTAAAAATTACGTATTAGAACTGAAACCCGCGCCTCTTGGAAACAGACCATACGCTCTGACCACTCAGCCATACACTCCGTTCTTATCAAGCTACTTCAAAATTTTTATAAGCTTGTATTAACTCTTTTAAACTTTCTATTTACAAAATTAAGGAATTAGTAAATCTAGTGAGAATCATCTGAAAGATTAAGAAATTTCCGCTACGCTAAGAATTGTTAGGTAGAATTATCATTTGGCACAACTACTTTTATTTAATTTAATTTTTATTTTTTTTTTTGAAATCAAGAAATAAATAATATGACAAAGATGATATATTACAAAATTTTTTTTAAAAAAGATTCAAGTGACAAGCAAAGGATCTATAAATGTAAGTTTAACTAACTCATTATCCTCTCAGCATCCTTGGCCCACTTCACAGTTGCTGTTTACTGAAAGAATCACGTCTTTATTTACAGCGGCCACTGCACTTGTTTCGTATGCATTCATAAGCTTTCCTATTTTTATCCTTTCTAGAATTAAAGCGGAACCCAACACCGCGTTTTATTTTACCAAACTGGGAACAAGGAAATCGAACTCTTACCGCTTACAGCCAAATACTGTGCCGTAGCGGCACGACGGGCTCATGGTATACAATAAAGAATACTTAACTTTTAATCTCTTCTAGATTATAATCATACAAAATATGCACATTTAGTAAGATCTTACATTTAATGAACCCGTGTAATTGTTGTAACGACTAACGACGCTCGATTCTCACGAAAACGGTCATTTCTCTAATTACCACGTTCAGTGAGAAATTAAAATATAAGTATATGGTTATCGAATACCCATCGCGGTCGTAAAGCGAGGCGCAGGCGCAGGTCGGTAGCGTGCATCTGGATATTTAGTTTGTTAATGTATTAGAATATTAGAGCTAATTGCCTGTTAACTGCGTTTACTGCTCAGAGATCTTTGATTTTGGAAGATTTTAAGTATTTTATGCGTAATAGAACCCACGTCCTGTGAGATTGTAAATAAGGAAGTATCAGCTGGGTGGGATATAAACATGCAACGTATTCGATGTAGTCACAAAAACATGCCACAATGAAACTTTCACCGAGTGGATCATCGATCAAAGATCGATCTATAGATCACTAGATCACTCGATAAAATATAATAACCGAAAACGATATTCATTGTAAACGATCCCAATGTATCCAATTTTTCTTTCTACTTGAACAAAGCGTGTCGGAAACAATATTTAATGAAACTACTTGATAAGGTAATAGATTCGATTTAGCTTTCTACTTTATATAAAATTCTTAAATTGTGGAGTGACCTATATACGCACACGCGGAACTATGCGGCGTAGAAGGCTGAAATTTGTCATGTCTTTGCGTAGTGTAAGAAAGCATTTAAAGAGAATTTTCCAAAAATTTCACAGAAATAAGGAAAAACTAGATTTTATGAATTACGTCATACAGATCGCGCCAATAAAGATGTGATGTGAAAATTTGATATAAAATGTCATGACGCCTTACACTTTAAAAAACCAAAACCAGTAAAGTATTATAATATATGAAATGTCTCTACAAATGGATGTAGAGACACAGTCATAGTTCTGTTGTTTAATTTATAAATATTTATAAAGATCGTCGTCGTACAGTGGCACAGCGCCTGTAAATGCAACGGCTGTAGGTTTAATTGCCATTCGGGGGAATCAATTACTTTTGTTGAGTTCCGTCAATCAACATGCAGGGAAACAGAACACTACACGAGGCAATTAAGAAATTGTTGGCGGTAGTTTAATATTCGATATTGGCATACAGTTAAATGTACAAAATGCCTCAACTATTAAGAGTTCAAGTTCACGTTAAGAACGACGTCGACAACGTCGCGCGCGGCCTCGTTTAGAATGTGTTTAAACACAACAAGTACTACAGTAATGGGCCATGTGTATTAAAACGTTAGAATATAAAAAAATCACCTATTTAATTGCAATTAAAAAAAAAACTATATTTTTGTATGTATGTACGTGCTATTACATGCAATTAATTATTTTTATAATTATTTTTCTCAAAACCTAACTCAAACTTATATTAATATTATATCTCAATACAACCAGTAGCTGTCGCTACTTATTAATATAGGTGTATATCAATTCCCATAGATGATCGATGTATTGTTGATTGAACGTTTTGACGCGATCTAACAATTGGTTCCAGCTCGTGGGTGGTGGGTGGTGAGTGGTGGTGGGTGGTGGCGCCACGTGACAAGTTGTCACGTCCACTTCGTGGTGTAATAAATAATAATTGTGGGACCCTAATTCTCATTTGAAATGAGTGTGAAAGCATGTTACTATAAAAATATTGGTATTTATTTTACTTACAATAATAATAATCAGAATAAATGTAAATTTTCATAGTATTATAATTAGATAATTTTAATATAATTAATACTTTTACATCACATCAGATAGAAAAGCCGTTGTGATACGACGGCGTATCGCAACGATGTACAGTGTAAATGCCTGACTGTAAAAAATACGGTGTAAGTGCCTGACTGTAAAAGTATCGGTTGTAAGTTCGATGTCCTCTCGAAGGAATAAACTATTCTTACGTCCACGCTCTGGTAAAAAGACAAACTGAGAGTGTCTTAATACTAGGTTCACTCTGCCTGCCCTGCCATTTTAATACAATAAGAACATAAAAAAATAAAATAAAAATCTTTTATTATCAAGCAACATAGGCTCATAGTTAACATGACATAAATTAAAATAAATTAAAATACAATAAAATAAAATACAATACAAAAATAAAAGTGAAAAACAAATTAAATACAAATCACATTATAAATATAATTAAATAAATAAATAAAACAAATGAAGAAATAGCTACCACAGAGAGATTGACCCGGCTACATTTTGCACATGCAACCTGATAAACCTCCCCATGGTCGGCCCATCCAATCTATCTGCAAATAATACAATAAGAACATGAAAAAAAAGAAAACGCATGTACCATGATTTTTTACTTTCTTTCGTTTTTAACAAAATGGGTCAATCACATATGAGATAAAAAAAATATTTTAATGCTAATATAAAGTCTTGCCGGGTGAAATTACTACATAAAAAATTATAAAAAATCTATAATATAACGTTTTTGAATCTATTCGTTTCTCACCCTTAGTTATTTAACTTACGGTATCATTTTATAGTCAGCATCAGGTGCCGTGGCGCGTCGTATATCACCCTCCGAGCTGCTCGGGTAGAGAGTAGAGCCGAGCAAAAAATCACACATAGAGACATAAATCCCTCTCGTTAACTTTATTTATGTTTTTTTTAACTAATTGCTGGGACTGCACCTCTCGCCTGTAGCTATTGTTGTTGACTTTGCGCCGTGATCTATGATGTTACAAATCATATTAAATGTTTCACACTTCGTGGGGGGTTGCAGTTGCACTTTTTGTTGTGCGTTTTGTGTTTGTGGTTGTTTATTTTCTTTGGTTTCACGCTGTAACCCGCATATAATAGGATTCCCAGGGGGAACCTTGTGTTAATACTCTTCGTTCTCCACACACAATTTTATAGGCGTCGTGTTAAGTGGTAAAACTCAACGTCGTGCTTTGTCGTGTTACTAGAGCGAGGGAATATAATAATTCATTTTTGGAATCGAATACGCACCGTCGTGCTTACAGTCAGACGCTGTGCCGACAGCTTCGAGCCCGACTGATTAGTGGATCTTCATGAGTAAATTAAAATCTATGTCCTTAAACGCAATTTGAATATGCTATTCTGTAAACACATATTTATGAATATTAAAATGTAACAATATCAAAAATAACATACATTTTTTAACTTTATTTAGAAAAAATATAGCTAGACAAACCTAAATAGCTAGCTATAACAAATAAATTTTTCAGTACAGAATTGATCATTTTTCAGAATATATACAACAATCTATGTCAAACCAAAAAACATATTCCATTAAATGTTTAATTCGTCGAACTCTGTACCACCTGCAAAGTATATATAGATTACCGGTCGGCGTTCGCGGTGTACAGTCAAACAGACAAATAAACGTCTCCTTATAGAAACCACCCACGTGTTTCAGTTATCAGGACGCGGTGTTAATGCTTTATATATAGCGGGTATTATGTCTAACGACCGGTAACAGGCGAGGTAACAAGTTCGACTCTTGCTTTTGTGACGTGCGCTCACGCTTTATGAAGGTACATGTTGTATAGATACGTAAAGTAATTATTATTCTCCTTTTCTTTTTACCTTCGCATGTCTCGTATCGCGCGGAATGTATAACATATAAAATTATTAGAGGTGATACTTATTTAGAAAAGGTATAACAATTTTAAGGTAGCGGAACTCAAACCCGCGCCTTCTGGAAACCGACCAAGTAGATAAGCGGGCGGCGCTGATCGGTTTCCAGGAGGCACGACGACGACGGTCGACGGTGGATGGTGGATGCTGGAAACGGTGACGTTTGGTTGTTAACATCGCAACTGATCGTTTATCTCACTTACCTCCCTCTTTCGAACAGTTATCAATAATACAAAGTACAGTTTACGTTCATTCCTTTTTGTGGCAAATATATGACATTATGCTATTTCCTTTCCTCATTCGGTTTGTTTCTTTTTAATATTTACATTTATTTATTACATATCCAAACTATACATTGTATTTCTATATACTGGTGTGTGGTGTTCGTTTGTTCACTGGCAACACTTAAACCTAATGTCAAGACACTATGTTGGGTGGTAGTACTCAACTTCGCGCTCTAACTTAATACCACAGCTATTAGATCAAATCGAACACACAACATGCACCACGACAACCTCAGATAGACAAGACAGGTAGACATTTTTTGCATAAAAAACATACATTCAAAACATATGTTAAGCTATATTTCGGTCACTATCACCTACTGAAGGGACCCCTCCTCTAAACGCCCAACATATCGAGCATTCCCACATATCGAGCTAACCCCATCAGGTGCAACACTAACCCGAGATAAGGCAGCTCCATTAATCAGAAGCCGATTCATTAGGAGTCGACGAGCGACGATTTGTCATAGACGGGTAAGTGGTCCTACAATCGGGGCATCCTTTGTTATTCCTGGAGCCTCCTCTTAGCTGACCTTATCTGTGCATTACAGCATCCTAGTAGGATGTCCCGGGATGAAATATTTGAAAGTAGTTTCTCACAAAACCATCTGGTATCACAGTACGTCTATACTATCTGTTTCATTATCCTTTTTTTAGATTCTCGTTTTATCACGCACATAGCAGGATAAGCAGAGGAAACCTCAGAACCACACTCTGTTCCCATTTAAACGTTTCAGTTGCCTACTATCCTTCGAATTCTGCAGACATTATGTATTGAGTGGCGGACCTCAACGCCGCGCTTTGCCTCATTACCAGACCAAGGAATTGAAAATTTTAATATTTATTCCATTTCCTCGAGTGGGAATCGAACCAACAACCTGACTCGTTGACAGTCGCACGGTTCTCCCCTGTGTCACGACGGCCGGTTTATATTTTTATTTATATTTGTGACGTATGTGGCTCTTAAGTAATCCTTTTATCGATTTCTTCGTAATAAACAACTCGACGCTTCATCACGATTAAACAATTCATCCCGTCTTCAATTTAAACAATAACAAAATAAGGCAAAACGACTTTAATATTTGTATTGTAATCAATTTCCCACGCCGCCCTCCCTCCTCTCACCCTCCCTCGGTGCCCGGGGAACAAAATAAAAGTAAGCTTAAAGAACAATCGCGTCCCGTTAGACGACCAGCTCTGAATCCTGACTGACCGATAGTTTTTATTGAATAGATAATGTTGTTACGAGATATGTATGTTTGTATGTCTGTCTGCCCGCCTCTATCGTACAAAGATGACTAAGTAAGAACTGATACAAATATATTGACGCTGTATCCTGCATTATACAGCAAGGTTGACAGGTCGAATTTAGTTTCAAGACACACCGTTTCACGATTTCTATCCTAATTTTCGTCTATATATTATTATATTGATATATTGCTCCACTGATAAAATATCAATTAAATTTCCGTACGACAAATCATAATCTCAAATCATTTTGGTAATCTATAAGTACCTACCTAGGTACCTACAGTTTATTCAATAGTAAATTTTCAGTTTTGAAATATTCGTGTTATAATGTAATTTCTTAATCAATTAATCAATTGAAAACCTATAAAGCAAGTGTTGCAGCGTTATTTAAATAACGTGTGAATTTCGCATAAAGAATGTTACGTATGTTAATGTACATACGAGTACGTATAGCAGCGGACGCCAATAATTATAACTTATTTAACTTACACCTTGAGGCCAGTCGTGGCGCAGGGGAATAAAGTGTGACTGTAAAATCAACTGGTTGTGGGTTCGATCCCCACTCGAGGAAATGAATATTTATTTTCATCACTTCGCTCTGGTGTCGAGGCAAAGCGCGGCGTTGAGTTTCGCCACTCAACAGCCAATTCCTCCGAAACTCGGAGGAAAGTGGGGAAGGGTTCCCTCTGTATACCCTGCTGTGTGCGGGATACAGCTTGAAGGTAAATATTAACTAAAACCTTAACAAAAACTAAGGTTTTATTAAATTTTTAAATGATTACTGTACAAATTAAATATATATATATATACATAAAACAAAAATCTTCTGTTAGTGGGGGATAGACAACGTTTAATCGAGATTACTGGACTCAGGGAGTTGATATTTGCCATATCTCAAGACAGAGAGAGTAGAGTAGGACTAAGAGAGATTCTTCTGGAAAGTCAGTTCAGGAATATTAACAACGGAAAATTGCGGGCGAAGACTAGTCTAAAATTATTAGTAAATACATAATCAATGTTGACATTTTTCATAAAATAATATTAATTAAAGTTGTATAAATTCCATAAATTATCCAGCATTAAGCGTAATATATAAAATAAGTACATTTTATCAGAAAATTCATCATCAAATATTACCCAAGACGACGTTAAGTAAGACAGGCGACTAGCGTTCCTCACATTCCACGAGCTTGGGGTACACCGGGCTCTATTCGGTATTCAAATATAAAAAAAGGACGCAAAGGATGCGGGTTCAAGCTTTTTGCGGTAAAGCAGGATACCCAGAGGCAACCTAATGTTAAGACACTTTCTTTCTCACACACTGTCCATCGCAGTGCAGTGAGACAGCATCTAAATTCGATTTCCATTTTTTTTTATGTCTCCTCCCTATGACATGATAAGTCGCGGTGTTGAAATCTGCCACCTAGCACATAATATCTCAAATTCGGGCTGAAATCGGAAATGTATTATCCTGATTATCACCCTGTTTACACTACTAAAAGTGGGAGTGACTGAAAAAACAAAAAATATATTATATTGATTTGTTTTTATATTAAGGCTATATATTTTAGCTTATCTTGTACTTTTTATTATCTAGAAAAGGCTAATATTACTCGTATAATAAGAATATAAGGAATAAAACTTGTAGTCAAGTGAAAATTGAAGTAGTTGAGCAAAATTTAAAAACATCATGGAAAAAGCTACCTATTTACCACACAGTTATAGTTCAATATATACAAATCTAGCATAAAATTCAAATCTTAATCTTGATATTAACAAAAAAAAACTAAAAACCTGAGACCCAGTGCACCACAACCTAAGAACATCAAAGAGCAAGTCAATTAAAAAGAAGTAAGTATGCTCACCTTATAGGGTATCGGTAGCCATTATAAATAATAAGCTGTCAGATAAACGTATGTATTAAGCGATTGACGAGCTATTAGCCGAGTCACTCGAGCCTGTCGTTAACATTAAATACGTTAAATATTGGCTCTAATGAACCCACGACCACCGTCCTTACTGCTGCTGGCTGTCATAGTGCTTACATTTTAAAGTTATTTGAAATTATTATAAGAGAAAATGTTGTGTTAAATACATATTTATTTACTGTAGTCGATCGCTCTATGATATTGTCGATAACTACACAAGTGAAGACTGTGGGTTCGATTAAATGCAGGGAATGGCTAGAAAGAAAAACGTATTAGAATACTACAGCTGCCTCCGAATGTCTGTCTGTAGGTTCATCAACTTAAAAAAAATAAAAATATTAGAGTGATCCTCTCTTACTACTCTTCTCCAATGCTAAAAACAGTTTCTTAATATCAGATAAGTGCCATAAAATATAATTTCACTTAATAGTAATTGGTTGCATTAGATTAAAGAATATAATATTTAAATTAGACTAGACTCAACACGCAGTCACACGCCTCATTCATTGAAAAGATTTGTCCCAATAGGACATGTCTTAATACTAGGTTCCCATGTTCCCTCTGTCTTCTCTGCTACGTGCAGAATACAGCATCAAGCTAAAAATAAAGGAAAAAAGTAAACAAATTTTGTATAGAATCGATGCTAAACTATAAGATAAAAAAATGTACACTGCCGTAATAAAATGTCGCCGACAACAAATGAATCGAATCTGTTACCATCACTAGTCACACAATCAAGCATCTAACCACTAGAAATATAACTGGAAGTAAAGACAACTTGCGGCGTTAATTAGAGGTAAAGTAAGTTTTAATTAACTTTCCCCGGCCTCCGGGGCCCGCCGGGGAGGGCGGGGAGGTCCGGGAGGCGCGGCGAGTGTCGCAACCGCCATCGATCATCTCTTATCTACAATGTAATACTGTTGAGTACTTCCTTCTGTGGTGGGATGCCATTTATTTTGTTTGTGCATATAATGTTTATGAATATGGGAATCACTATGCCGTTAAAGATTTTTAATCTTCTTTCATTAAGAATGTTAGTATAAAACCTTATTCGAATCTTGAAAAGCAATGTGTTCTCATAATATGAGGACTTCAAATTAATTAAATTTTATCTCGCTCTGGTAATAAGACAAGCGCGGAGCTAAGCTCCGCCACTCAACATAGAATGCTTCTAAAATTAATTAAAATTGGGCGGTGCGGGAACGGAGTGTCTTAACACTAGGCTCAATCTGCTTACCCTGCTATATGTTGCATAGAATCGAAGTAAAAAAAGATGAGAAACCAAAAATAAGCGTTAACCAGTTAATCGCGAGAGAAGTATTAGGTTCAATCTTGTTTAAAACAAAACGTGTTAAACATTCGCCCTCAAAAAAAACGAAAAATGAAGCTTTTAACCATCGAAGGGCGTTAAAATAAAAAAGTGGGTCGACCAAGTTTGTTTTAGTTAACTGGAGCAGCGGCCGTTATCAGTTATAAAGCGTTTATAGATAACAGGCGGAAGAGTATTAATAACCTGCATTCTGACACAATGCAGGAGTGAGGTGAGGGTGCGCTTAGAGGAAAAAACTAGGCATTTCATTATAAATGACGTCAGTTAGATTACATATTATATGTTTGTGTCGCAGTGGTATAGTGATCGATTGTAAACGCGATGGTTCCAAGTTCGCGACCCTGCAGTGGGAAGCTCTATGCTTATACTGCAGTATGTCGAACATGGAGAGAATACTAAAAAATATGTAAATGATCTTTAATCAGAAAATTTCAATGATCTAAATTCTTTATCAATTTTATCAAAGAAAAAATTGAAAATGTATTTTAATATAAATAGCGTTAGTACGCTGAGGGAACCCAGTGTGTCACAGTCCATTATGTTACTAATTTTTGCCCAATTTCCGAGACATTGCGTGCTGAGACGCCGCACTCTGTTTTGTTACAGAAACAGGATTGAAAATAATTCATTACCGCGAATGGGAATCGAACTCACTACTGTAGTGTCTACAGTACGATGCTGGCCCACTGTTCCAATGAAATATAAATATTGCGATATTTAAATATAAATTAAACTTATGATTGTGTCGGTCGTGGCGCAGCGGCAAGAGGTGTGACTGTAAATCGACTGGTTGTGAGTTCGATCCCCACTCGAGCAGATGAAATATTTACTTAAATTTATATTTCCATTTCTTCGCTGTGGTGTCGAGGCTAAGCGCAGCGTTGAGTGGCAGACCACTTAACACGCAATGCCTCCGGAATTCGGCGGAAAGTGGGGAACGGAGTGTCTTTCACTACGTTCCCTCTGCCTACCCTGCAGTGTGCGGGATATAGCGTGAAGCTGATTTTTATTTTATTGTGCCGGTACTCTTGATCTTTAGTAAATAAACGAATGTTATTTTAACGTTTTTTTTTTCATGAAAAAAAAACACATTTATAAATATTCTTATTGACTATTATGAAACTTTTAAAGGTCAAAGATATTGAGCTTTGCTAGTGTTGTCTCAAATCGTGAGTGCATTATGTTAAAAGACGATGCAAGACTACATAAATAATATTTTGTTGTAGTTTATGATATACTAGCGACCGCCCACAGCCTTGTCTGTGTCAATTATGAAACGTGAACTCCTGTTGTGGTTAATGTAGATATTTGGAGAAATCTTTTCTTAATAGTCTTCCCTACTACTTGGGAAGTCCCAAGTAACCTACATGCAATATATTGCAATTTAAATTAAATTTTGTTTCTGAGATTCTATGTGACATAATATAATATAATTTATACAAAGATCAGCAACGGGTCCTGCTAATCTTCTGCATTCTCAAGTTGTAAGCAAAGTGATAGAACTTGATTTTACTACCTAACTCCGCAAAACTTGCAAAAAGGCAAAAGCCCTACAAAAGTTTGCAAAGCCAGTCATGGCGCAGGGGCTCAAGCGTGTGACTGTAAGCGCGACTGGTTGTGGGTTCAATCTCCACTCGAGTACTGCCACTCAACACGCAATGCATGCCTCCAAAATTTGGCGGAAAATGGGAAACGAAGTGTCCAAACGCTAGGTTCCTACCTACCCTGCTGTGTTCAGGATACAGCGTAAAACTGATAAAATAAGTCCCGCGAAATAGTTTAAGAAAAAAACCTTAAAAGTACTAAAATGTCCCCTTAATACCCCGTGCACCGGCACTCGTCCCCACTCCCTAGAGGGGACGCGCGCGGGCGCCGCTACAAAAAACAAGACAAAAAAGTGTAACGAACACACCAAACACGCATAATTTATACACAAATTAACGACCGCATTGTGTGTGTCTACTCTCTTGTAATTTTTATTTACGATTGTTTAACCTATTTTATGTTTTAATATCAACATATTTATGACCGCATTTTTTGTTTAAATCCGAATATTTCTATGGGGTTGCCACAATTTATTACTTTTAATCGACATTTTGATAATGGTCACCAGAATAAGGGTTTTCATAATTGTATATTTATATTGATTTATCGATGTTTTTACTCGCAAGCTAGCTAGTTTTATTTATATATTGTAAAACAAAACAAAACAAAACAAAAACGTTATCAAATGAATAAAGTTGGTGCAGGATCACACATTAACGCCTTTAACTTGCAATGAGACATAAAAAAATAAAGTCAATTCAAAACGAATGTAATACCGGTACCGCGGACGCGACAGATCCTCATCTAATAGTTTACTTTAATACCGTCGTAAAGTCCACCGAAAATATCATTTTACATAAAAATTCTACTTCAGTGTCTTTATAAGTTAACTTTTTTGTATTATCGATCACATATTTTATAGGTTTTTTATTGTTGTTGAAAGAATTTCGTCAGGACGAAAGGAGCCGAGCCAGATTAGAGATTGTAATACTGTATAAATTTATTAATGATTAATAATAATATCGAATTTGTGACCACAGATACGATCGGGAGGCTAAGTGTCGCTGTAAAAAAACCTATAGGTTTACACATTACTGTTTCTGTGCTGTGGAATGTCTCAATAAAACTGTCATCTAAGTTTAATAAAGCGAACGTACGATTTATTCGTGTGGAATCTATGTGTATAAAATATATATTTAATACAGCAAATTAATAAATATAAAGAATACTAAAGTTCTAAGAACCGTAAGAATATTTTGACGTGAACCATGACGAACAATTACGAACATGTGAAAAGAAAAATTATTCGCTTGTAATAATTTACAAGGCCCTCATGGTCCAGGGGCACAAGCGGGTGACTTTAAGCACGACGGTTGTGGGTTCGATCCTAACTAGAGGAATGAGGAGGCGTGTCTAGGCAAAGCGCGGCGTTGAGTTCCGCAACTTAGCACGAAATACCTCCAGAATTCGGCGAAAAGTGGGGAACGTAGTGTTAACACTAGGCCACCTCTGCCTCCCCTGCTGTGTGAAGAATACAGCGTGAAGCTGATTTTTCTTTTTAATAATTTACATAAAAAGTAATAACTCTTAGTATGCTATAACTCCTATGTTACTGAGTGACGGATAGAGAACAAAGCCGAAACTACACGGAGAAGAACGCTGAAATTTGCCAAAAACCCTTGGGGAGCTCTTGAGAAGATTTCTTGAAGTTCATGCGAAAAAAGGAAAATCAACGCGTTTTTACCTTCATGAAAATAGAATGGCGGTAGGCTCCTAGTGCCTATATCATAAAATAAGCACAGATACACCCACAGACCTCAATTAAAACATAGAAACTATCACCGTTGCCTAGCAACTAGCTGCACCTGCGCGTACGCATTCAAAATGCACAATGTCGCCGCGATAATGATTTATCGTCCCGCTGACGTTTATTATGATAAATGCGGGATTCGCGGGAAAATTGACTTATTAACATATCCTGCACTTTATGGACGACGTTTTCTCTTTATCTTGTATAAAATGTTTATTTGCATTGATGTTCCGCTATATCTGTGGTACTTATTTATTATTTAAGTAACGGTAATAACTGTGAAATACGTTAAAAGTTGTATATAATAGAAATAGAAAATTTTTTTTAAGTTTTGTGCTGAAAATCTTCTACATCACTATGATATAATGATATAATATATCTTAGGAAAAATAGGTTATGTACCTACCTGTATTGTTGTTACTGAATTCTCACGAACATAGAAAAATAATTTAAATCGCTGTACATTATCAGTATGAGAACACTCCGTGTTTCACTCCGATTTTCCATGGGACCGTCGGGGCATTACGTGTTGAGTTGCGGTACTCAACGCTGCACATTGTCTTGTTACCAGAGGGCGGTAATGAACAATTAAATAATACATTCCCCCGTTTGGGAATCGAACACAAAACCGCGACTGCTTCTATATAATAATTATGTAATAAATATAAATGTAAAAATAACCCACATATTATACAAACGAACCCACACCTGTAATCAGATAGTTAACAATGTCCCCACTGACCCAGTACGAATATACATATTTAATGTAGATACTTTGTTTAAATTGTAATCTTTATAGTCCTAACACTCCTGTAATGGCAATTGAGATAAAGGAAGCCAACACAAATATTGAATTTAACGATATTGATTGAAATCAATATATATTAACTTCAGTCAAACTTTATTATTTTTCGTGACATTGTAACCATAACGTTGTTAAGTGTGGTCTTTCTTTATGTGTGTGGCTGGTCGTGGCGCAGGGGCGCGAGTGCGACTGTAAACACGACAAGTTGTGGATTCGATTCCTACACGAGGAAAAGAAATATTAAATATTTTCATTTCCCCGCATTGGTAACATAGTGCCTGCAGAGTTCAGCTAATAGTGAGAAAAGAAAGTACGTTAATGGGTTCCCTCTGTACATCCTGCTATGTTCGAGATACAGCGTGAAAATAAAAAATAAAAATAAATGAAAAATTAATAACATATACAACAAAAATTTTACAACCATTATATGTTTACAATCAAATAGGAGTATATGTAACTTTATAGCAGGTGCTTCAATATTGAAAAGACGGTATCAATCCATATTTATTGGTTCACCAACTTCGACGAGCAACACAATATCCACGGTTTGAAGTCCCCATAACCCCAAACGCCGTTGACAATAACGCCATATCAGATCGTAAAATTTTATCGCTTTATTCCCATTTTTTTATTTCATTTTACACCTTTGTTCTAACATTAGTTAACATACAAAAACTCTTCCGCTCCTTTACACTCGAGCACTGACGTGTTGTGGCGGCGGAAAAAAATTAAGTGCTCATAAAGTTATCCTTTGTTTATTCTACAAAAATTCACGCTTTACTCCGCCATGGAGAGGAGTATGTAAGGCAGAGGGAACCTAATGTCAAGACACTCCGTACCCCACGCACCCGCTAATATCTAAGACATTTCGCGCTGGGTGGCGAAACTCAACGCTGTGCTTTTTCAGAATACAAAAGTTAAGACAGAAGTAAGAATAAAAATACCACAGCAATGAAATGTGCAAAAGTTAATTTCCCCGAGTGATATCAAACCCACAACTGTCACATTAAAAATCACACGCTGTGCCGCTGCGCTACAACGACCTTCGTTAACTAAAAAAAATATTTAAATAACAATAAAAAAACAAACGCTATTTAAACTAAACTAAATTATAAGGCGGAATATATAGTCTTTGCCTTATTCAAAAAAATACTAAAATAATATATATATTGAGAGGTAACGGCGTGGCTTGGTAAAATAGAGTTATCATGCCTAAAATGGATACGTATATTATAATTATATATATTTTGAACCCTCTTATTATTTCTAAGGCCATATCGTTAGGATATCTATCTCTAATCGTATGTGGCATATTAATCATAGTTTTAAAGTGCCAAAATTCACAGCCTCAAGAAATATACCTGTAAGTTAAAAGGTCAAAGTGTTTTACGGTCTAATAATTAAGTCTACGCAGTAGGCGGGCGTGAACCGTCTTGTCTTAGATTAAGATAGGTCTAGATTTAAATTAGTATTTGTATAAAAAAACGAGAAGCAAAATATTAGGTGCATAATATATCGGTGTGTATTTTTTACCGGCTGTCGCTTTGGGTCTCGTTTGTGTGGTCCAGATGACTGACAATGTCCTTTTTTTGCAATTGATGTAATAAATTTATAATAGTAGTATTATGAGATGTCGAATTTTGTCAGTTTAATATGTGAAAATAATACGTTTATCTTGAATCAAACGCTTTAAAAGATTAGAGACTTGTACATCGCGCTTGGTCGCATCGATTGTAACATTAAAACAAAACAAATTATATTTCAATTTTTTTTGGCTTCACTCTGTATTTCGCATTAAGTATTAATTAAGACTCCGTTCCCCACTTTCTGACAATATTGTTAAACATTGTCGTGCGCAGAATTCAACGCAACGCTTCCTCTACCACAATAAGAAAATGGAAATAATTAAAATTCAAACATTCTCCCGAGAGGGAATCGAACTCGCAACTATCGTGTTTAGATGCTGTCCACCGCCACACCACGGCCTCATCCTCATTACGTACAATTTGAAATTCAATAGACAGTTTTTACCTCATTAAAGGGAACTCTAAAGCGGCTTAAAAAACAAGAACATATTCGGGCCTTAGTATGAATTATGCAACAGATGAGACGCGCAAAAACTACACCTATCGCTGGGACGAGCCTGGTTATTATTGGTTTAGTAAATTATTGCTATTAGCTTGTTTACGATCAGGAAACACCGAATGCCTAGACTCCGGTGTCTAGCCTACAATTACGTACGGAGGGCCACGCAGCGGTCTGTAACTCAGCTTTTAATGCTGTAGTAGTGTGTGGCCGTTATGGTGCAGTGGAGCGGCGTCTGATTGTAAATGTGAAGGTTGTGGGTTCGATTGTCACTCGGAGAAATGATTATATCTAATTTATATTGATTTCCCACACTTCGCTATACGAATCGCCACCTTGGTCTCCGCCACTCAACACGCAATGTTTCAAAAGTTCTATGGAGAGTGGGGAACACAGTATTTTAACACTAACCTAACTAACCGTCTGGCTAACCCGCTATGCGGGAAAACGCGTGAAGCTGTTTTTTAGTTATTTTTTAGTTATCGTTGTCATGAAGCCGCGTCGCCCTGCGTACAAGTGCGATTAATATTATTATAACCGACATTCAGTTGAAAGATATAAATGCGTTTCACGCGCTAATACCATCTTGTTATTGTATGATAGCGTAATTTGTTTCTATCATAATATTAAATTATCCATTTACATTTGAAATACCGTAAATGTTTTATGATAATATTGTTAGAAATCGAAAGCGCTTATAATTTTTAAAATACACGATAAATACAAACATCGTCTATATGTTTTTAAACTATTTGGAAAGGGATGCCACGTAATTGCAATAAGTGATATGTATCACCTACTAACAATACTTCACACTAGTTTCCTTCCAGTAGGGACCGTCACTTACACGCAACTGTCCCCCGATTGACACTATTCTACTGCTTTTATAATTGTTTTCACCTAAATCTACGCTCTTTTACACGAGTACGCTAACAATATAATATTTATAATACTGTTTCAATTACATAAAATCTAACTTATATAGACAGGCAAAGAGAAGTTGAAATATTATAAATTAGGTGGTGGAATTCAACGCCGCGCGTTGAAGTTGTCAGTGAGAAGAAAATGTAAATAGTATATTGCCGCGGGCGGAGTTAACACTGCCACTGTGCGACGAATGAATTGGAGAAAATAATTGTATTATACAAATTTATTAGTAATGTAAAATTGGTATGGTATCATATTCAATATCCAATTATAAATATCTTAATATATCATTTTTTTATTCGACACTTTCTCCCGTACAAAGCAGGGTTGGTTACCCTGCTTCCGTCCGTCGTTCCGTCTAATAACGTGTTCAGTGGCGGAACTCAACGCCGCGTTATGTCGTATTACCAGAGCAAAGCAAAAAAATAAAAAACACATAGCTTCGTGTACTCTCTGACACTGTGCCATTACACCAGTATGAGGCCCTCATATTAATAAGTTATAAATAATTCTGTCAAACGACATGGTTTAACGACTACCATTAATTGCATTCTGCTAAAGTCAATTTTGAAACATACATAGACGATGTAGTGATCACTAACTAGTTATTTACAAGAGAAAGCTTATGTTTATTGATCTGAATGAGAAGTAGGTTCTATATCGCGCTGACCGTAGGGTCTCAAAGGTATTATATAAATAAATAAAGATTTAAAGATTTCATACAATTTTTGTAGTCTCTAAACTTAAAAAAAGGGTTTTAAATATAATTTGCCTATCATGTCGAAAGACATCGAATGATCTATTGTTAGACATGAAGGAATATACAATACCAGAAAAAAAACCACCACTAATAATGTCTGGAAAATTTTGTTCCTTCTGTCTCCAACGCTATACCATTTAAAAAAAAAAACAAAAATACCTAGACAATTTAAATTCGTACATACATATATCGTATTTATTATTACTCAGACAACACAAGCGACAGCTCCTTAGAAGTTAACAAGTAGAGACTTGTTGCTATATTAATTTACAATCACACCAAAATTAGTAGAGTAAGGGCGCAGTTAAATTAAAGAAGACCTAATTTACGCGCGTCGCGAGTTATTTATTTGGTAATAAATAAGTCAATTACGCGACTCGACTTCTAATAGCCACTGATTTACCGCTGTTTTATTCTACATACATATGTGCATGTCAACTAAACGACATTTTGTTTATTATCTGTATAAATATATTGTATACTCTACATCTAACTCGTGCCGCAGCGCTTGTCAATGTCAAGCTGACATAATTGACGTTTATTCCTTTTTATTGTTTGTCAAAGTAGCGTTTGGCTCTTTTTAATAATGCCGAATGTGGAACGAAAATTATTTATTTTTTACTTAGTTTTGTTTTGATATGTATATAATACAAGCATATTTAGATTATTTGCTTTTCCATTTTTGCTGTTTTAAAACTTGCTTTTCCATAACTATTTTTTTAATACAGCATAATGATATTTTTACTTCATATTAAGCAGTTATTCGACTAAACCAATTTTAATAAAGATAAAATACGTAGACTACGCACTCACATAGGTAAATTACATTCTAACAAGAACAGTCCCAAAACACGCTAAATACTAATTGAACTTAATTTAAACAATAATATACCTACACAAATTGGTTTATCTGGCATAAAAGTTCCAAAAATTAGCGGTTGTTAGATCACTTCTGGATAACAGCACTTTGTAATAACCAGAATGAAAGTTTCGAAATGAATGGCTTTGACTTCACCCGTTTTTTGCGTTAACAAAAGAGGACGAGATACAAAAACCCATAAACGAGAACATGTAACACGGAATAATTCAACGACGAGCGGCGCCGGAGTGGAGCAGCTAACGAGGCCGTGATACCCAGCGGTTCCCAGAAGCGGCAGTTCAAACATCGACGGGTTGCACCGTTTCCAAGTATTTTGAGAAATTTTGAGGCTTTTTAGTTTATTGAGCAAATACCCGCGGGCGGGGAGCGGGGTGGGGGGCGACGGACCTGTCGTCTGCGAATCTAGTGTTAATTTATTCGAACCTTGATGATAGATCTCCAAACTCAACGTGGTGGAATTTCATTTTTTGTCTCGATTGATCTTCAACGGCCACCGCGAGTATGTCGAAATTTATAGGTTTCCCGCGGGAATTATATAAGCAATATTTAGTGGTGTCCTCTCGGTCTGCGACAACACTTATTTCTTTTACGACCGGCATGAGTGCCCAAAAACATTAACAATACGTCCGTTACATACTCGTATTGAAATTATTGACTATATAAGTAGAATGATTGTTGGATAATAAGGATACAGATCGCAAGGATAAAAACGCCGATGTGTTTCTCGATGAATAAATTTCTTTTACGATCGCTTCGTTATTGACACGTGACAGGCCGGTGATGTCGAGACGGAGTCGGAAATTAGATTTGTATGTAGTCCTGCACGAGGACCCGCTTTTGAAGCTGCTCGATTGTTTCTATTATAAAGATCGGCAACGATAACCCTTGCACTAGTGCTGCCCTGTGTCCCCCGCTATCGACAATCCATCTACATCGATGCTCGATAATACGCTTGACCCGAGAGGTTGTCTCGATTTATCGCCACGAGAATAAATGTAAACGTTACGGGCATCTCTGCATTAGCGTGCCGGCGAATTAGAATATTCTCGTTAGAAAATACACGTTCTTATGGGACCAGTCGCGATTTACATTTCATATGCTGACATTTATCGCATGCTTTCGTAGTTGCTAAAATCAACATATTTATAAGGTGTTCGCAATCGCGTCCTATCACTTGGTATTAAGATTAATCCTTAATGCAGAAAGTCTCTATTAAGTATAATTTTACGATAAATATATTTAAAATAAACGCTTACATTAACTTTGTGCGTTCTCAGTTCAGCCATTAAAATACAAATGAGGTTTGTGTCTATAAATTATAAATTAAACGTTAATTAACTGATGAGTGACCAAAAGTGTTATTTAACCGAAACTAAGTTATTATGTTAAACAATCACAAGTTCTTACCAATCATAAAAGCGAAAAAAGAAATGTTTATTACGCACAATTACGCGGTAATTACAGAATTTTCGAGAGACTCGGATAATTTATGGTGGCCATAAAACGTTCATAATTACCGCCTCGAATAATTCAACCGACAAAAGCTTACTAATCAAATATAACCATGAAAGATGAACGATGATGAATAACGTAGAAATTTATTATATATCCATATCTATCGATATCGATATAGTTTACGCGATATAACAATCTAAATCACTAGCCTTCATTCACATTGTACGCTTTATGATCTAATTTTCCCGAACAGTGTCTCGACTGTTATTGGGAATGGGGTCTCCTGATAAGATAACCGTTCTGAACAATATTCGGATCAGCGGGATCTTGATTAAGTGCTTGTGCGGGCGTATTGAGCTATTAAAACTTTTTGTAGTCGTCGCCATTAGAATACCTCTAGTCGTGTGTTGATACAAAAACAAAGAAAATATTTTGACTAAAAATATTGTTTACAAATTGCAGCTTATTATAGGAATATAGTTTTATAATGCATTTTTCGGCATCAAAAGCTTATTAATTTCTTTTGTGTCACACTTTGTTCACATTTTAAGGGTAGGCGGAGGGAACCTAGAATTAAGACCCTACCTAGGTCTTAACACTAGGTTCCCTCCGCCTACACTGCTAAATGCGGGATAATAGCTTCACAAAGCTAGAAAAAAAAATAAACGTGATTAAATCTACGAAGGAGCTTTTCACTGGGAGCTCCCGTAGTAAGAGCTTGTCCACTCACAGTGTCGTGTGCACAGTCGGGGACGTGACGCCGCACTCGTACCACATACAAACATTGTCTGAAATATTCCTTCATAAATACTCTCTTGCAGCTTATTTAAAACCGTTTAATAAAGAACGGCTACCATATTGTAAACGTGATCAACAAAGGGACTGACAAACGACAAAATTACCATACACATTGCAGGTTTAAGCTCCGCGGCATATTCAGCTCTATCCGAGGAGGAGGAAAGTTAAAATTGTTCCTTCATTTGTGGAAATGCTTTGATGTTAATCGTGAATTTATTGTTCAGATAACATTCCGCTGACGACTTGCAAATGTAAATACGAAATGATATGAATAGAGATGCCGTTTTGTTGTAGCTATAACGATAATACTATAAAACAAATAAAATAGTCTAGTACTGAACATTTTTTTTGTAGCTATTTGTAAATAAATGTTATTATTGATATCACAGAACAAAAAATCAAAATTAGGACTTTGTGTAGACAGAAGAAGAAAGCTGTAATTTTTGAAAATATATACGTTGGAATTAAGACGTTATTAAATATTTTTGACAATATAAAAAAATAAACATTATATACAAAATCCCCATTAAACTCAATGTAGCACAATTTTAGTCTTTTAGCTACAGGGACATTCGTTTACATGATTTAAAGACGGAATTAATTTCATAGAGCCTCGAGGCTTTCAACCGCAGACCCCCGCGAGGCGCCGCGGCACGACGCCGGGCACTAAGACCGTACTTACTTCCCTGTTACTTCACTGTATCCCAACAAATTTACTGTATAACTTTGAAAATTTGCAATGTATTCACCAATACATAATGTGTACAGGTATTAAGTTAATAGATTATAAAAATAAAGACTATTTTATAGCGTTTAATTAATGTGCTTTAATAGCAAATCTATGTTCCAATAACATAAATATATTTAGTTTTTAATTGTAAATAAAATCAGTTTCACGCTGTATCCCGCATACAGCAGGGTAGGCAGAGGGAACCTTGTGTTGACACTCCGGTCCCTACTTTCTGCCGAATTCTGGAGGCATTGCGTGTTGAGTGGCAGAACTCAACGCCGCGCTTTGCCTCGACACCAGAGCGAAGAATTGGAAATATAAATTTAAGTAAGTATTTCATCTCCTGGAGTGGGTATCGAACCCACAGCCAGTCGATTTACAGTCGCACTTTGTGCCTCGGCGCCACAACTGGCCTCATTATGGCATTATTTTATTTTTATTTGTAAATAAAAGCAAATTAACTCTTGCTAGCGCTATAACTTTTGTAAGATGTCTTACTGCAAGCAAGAGTTGTTGGTTCGATTCCAAGTCTAGAGAGGTTTTCCATTAACGTTTAAAAGAAATTGTCAGGTAGGGTGAGTTGGTTACAAAACTACAGCTATGATTTTAACTGGTCGTCAATCGTCATAAAATGTCTAGATTTAGATACCTATATGAATTGAACAATAAAATTACAAATAGTGTTTTTTTGCAATGAAATTAAAATAAAAAGGACTTTGCATTATATTCTCTATTCTGATGATGACTGCGTCGTTAGTATCACGTACTTACTAATGCCACAACTTCATCTTGTCTTTTATTATAAGCAGATTTGTGACTTTCCATAGTTTTATGATCCATACAAACAAGTCTATTAAATTTTGCTAATATAAATTTAACTACCAATTTTATAGGACTGACTGGTTCGACCATACAATCTATTCTTTCAATTTTTCAATCAGTTTTACAATTTACTGCAACCATAATCTACATTAAAATTTTAGATTTTTTTAAGTTAAAGCATTCCGTTCCAAGCCTTCCGTTCGATGTTAAGACAAGTCATGTTGAGTGGCGGAACTCAACACCTGTTACCGAGTCCCCTTACAAAAACGAGGAAAAACAAAATAATGCGTTCCTTTGAATGGGTATCAAACACATAACCATTGTGTTTACAGTCGTGTCGTGTACTGCTGTACCATATAATAAAAAAATTAAATAAATAAATCAGCTTCACGCTGTATCCCGCACCCAGCAAGGTAAGCAGAAGAAACCTAGGGTATAGACACGCCGTTCCCGACTTTCTGTCGAATTCTGGAGGCGTTGCGTGTTGAGTGGCAGAACTCAACGCCGCGCTTAGCCTCGACATGGAAATATAAATTTAAGTAAATATTTCATCATCTCGAGTGGGGATAGAACCCACAATCAGTCGGTTTTACAGTCACACTTAATGACACTGCGCCACGACTGGCCTCATATAATAAATAATTTATAATTTCTTAATACAGAACTGAACGTCAACGCGCACCCTTAGCCTATATCTAAGACAGTTGATACTTTAGAAGCAGCAAATTGCTATCTAGTAAAACCGTGCTTCGCTCACTTCTAATCCACGTCGACGTTTGTTATCCAGTGTAGCCTAAGCTTTCAATTTTATGTTAAGGGACATTTTGTTTAATTAATAATATTATTTTATATTGACAACAATTTAGAGATCTAGAGGCCGTCGTGGTGCAGCGGCACAACGTCACGTGTTTGAAATCCCACTCGTGGGAATGAGTTATTTCCTTTTCTTTGCTCTAACAGATAACAAAACGCGATGTTGTATTCCGCCACTCAACATGTAATGTTTTAAAAGTTGGGCGCACAATGAGGAACGAATTTTTGAAGCTTACATAAATAAATAAAAAAGATGTTATTTAAAATTTGGAAATTTGATTTTTTTCTTATATATAAAAAATAGAGATAGGGTTCTATCAATCATACAATATTTTGTAATTTGAGAACGATAACTTCAAATTCAGAAGTTTGCTGAGCTCGAAATAATTGAAACATTAAAACTTTGTTATTAACGTTTACCTAAACTAGGGAAACCTTAATATTTTCATAAAATACAGACGGGGTCATGTCGTTCATCGATATTGTTTAAAGATTGAAAAATTAAACAGTGTTTGTAGATGGCGGCGTTAAAATATAAATCTTGATATCTGCAGTGGACGGTCTCTTCCACAGAACATTCCAGAATAACGTCAGCAACAATATGCGAAAGCCAGTGTCGAGGGACAATTTAAGAGGCATTATGCCCTGCGGCCGGAGCGGCTATTCACTTATACATATTTATGAATAAAATAGCCAATTTGTTGAATCCCAATAATACGTAAGCCACCTAATGTAAGTGAACGCGGCTCCTATAAGGGTGGCACCAATTTACCTGAAATTGTCGGACACGCCTTGTACAGGATGACGTGTGCGCGAGACCGGACGCCGACTGTTTGACAGTTTTATCGACGACAACTCCAGTTGGAAACCTATAATAGGCTCTCGAGTCGGCACTAATAGTTCTCTGGCACGCTTTCTCATCTCGTTATGCCCACGTCTCGCTAAATGCTACTCACTTCAACATATTCCAGAACCGTACTGATCACAGAATTTTCATCTCGCATTTAAAACGAGATTATCGCACGTCGGTGTTTGTCATTAGATATACACGTCAGCTCAGTGACGCATCAGCCTAGCTTAACCCCCAATTGGTTTGTTCCAGAAGGATCTCTCGGACGACTGCGTGTTCGAGGAGCACATAGAGGAGAACAACTACAACACGTACTCGCGGATACGCGCCGGCAAGAAGACGTTCCTGGCGCTGGACAACCGCGGGCGCGCGCGGCGCACGCAGATCCCGGCGCGGCGGCCGCTCGGCAACCTGTCGGGCTACGCGCTGTCGCTCACGCGGCGCTGGGACGGGCCGCGGCCGGCGCAGTGCCCGCCGCGCCGCCACCGCGGCAAGCTCAAGCGCCCGCCGCCTTTCCACCGCAACTGCCAGCGCCGCGTGCAGAAGCAGAACCTGCGGAAGCGCAAGCACAAGAAGGGCGCCGACGCCAAGAAGAAGCGGCACCCCAAGGCGCGCAGAAAACACGACCACGACGGCACCACGTCCACCACCGAGGTGAGCTGGGACGAGTCCACCATGTCCACGATGTCCACCACCGACGCGGAGTTTTTTCGGTCGGCGAGCGCGCAGGAGGCGCAGGAGGCGCAGCAGGCGCACGAGGCCTGAGTCTGCTCGCGTTGGCCGCCGCCGCGCTCGCGCACTAGCCCCGCCCGCCGGCCGCGACCTTCTCTGGGACGCTAACGAACGATATTATTCTACCAAAGCTGAAATTATCTATCTCAATTTGTATTCCTAGTTCGCTTTAAAACGTAGGTTTATCGGCAAGATTCCAATTGTCTTAGTGATCGTGAAACTATTGTAGGACCGACGTAGGCGCTGCTACCGGCCCGCAAGGCGGAGGGAACCCGCTCGCGGCTATTTCCATCGCGCAGCATCGAGCCGTCTGTTTGATATTGTATCGCGCCCGATTCCACTTCCTAACCTACCTTTAAATTTTACATAATTAACCTAAAGCGTTGCGTTAACGGACGCGATGCGGCCGGCGGGTGCCGTTAACGACGATAAGCATATATCGTCACTGCAAATGGTAAATAGTCGTCATTTTCACTCGGCTTAAAGCTGATCCCGGGCGATAGCTTTGAGAAATGAACCTCCATTTAGTTGGAGTCAGGCGAACCAGCACGCGCGCTGCGCCTGCGCAAGGAGCTGCGAACGTGACGTGCGCCGCGAGGTCTTGGAACGAACGAATCGACACGAGCAGGAAGTAGGGTTTTGTACTTATAGGAATGTTGAGGTGTAATTTCATAAGAAATTGACTGAGAAATATGACTGAGTAATGTAGGTAGTGCCGGTCTCGGAAGTAGGCTATGATAGGGTAGAGTGCGGCGGGCGGCGCAGCGACGGGACTCTGTTGCGGGACGACGCGACACACGCGACGAACGTGACTATTAGTAGTTAGTTATAAAACGTGTATCTATAATTATAATAATTTGTAAATTATTTATTTTATTTTCCATAGAGAAAGTCGTATTTTGTTAACGTTTTAGTTGATTTTAATCTCTTGTCCCCTAGTTCCATCCGATGTAGGTGTGTAGGATGTCATACGCTTGTATTTTTAGTCAGCCTTATGTGTATTATTTAACTGTTCAGTGGTCAGTGGTGGGCGGTGTGTGCGATGTCAACAGTGTCTCTCACTTGCTTCTCTCGCAGTGTCGATATATAATTAACATTTAACCATACTATGACGCTGTGACATTTATTATCCAGCGACACCGCGACACCGACATTACGACACCGCGTCAGCGAACTTCCCTATACTACCTAACGTCGCTTATTCTCCCACTCGCTAAGTATTTTGAATATTTTAATAACAAGAAAGCTTGTGATACGCTCACTGTAAGTTGAAGCAACAATTACAACGTAAAAATGGACAATACCTACTTGTGTTTGTATCAGCTTACACGACGCGTCCCTTTTGTTATGGCGCGCAGTTCTGTCATTAAAGCCGTAAACACTGCCAGTAATTTACAGGGTTACCGAATAATCGATTACAAGTATCGAATATAGTTCGCTGATTCGGTGAAAGAAGGACAATGTGACTCGTGTACGTGCGTAGTGCAGCTTCACGTCGCGGCGACGAGGAGAGAGTGAATGTATCTAATTAATTTATGATATACTCTATTGTGTACTGTCGACAGAAAACGACGAATCGATACTAGATTTGAGCATTTAATCAAATTTATAACTGAACGTACCGACTTCGTCGTTTTCTATTAAGTTATTCGGGTTTGTTATCGATTATACCTGTCGTTATCGATATTGTAGATAAATTAAATAAATCGATCTTTAGATGTAGAAACAGTATTTTGGTATTGTGAAAATCTCCGTTACAGTACCTAGTTTTATAGTTTTATATTGTATAGACGTCGTAAGGAAATTGTGTACTTTACTATCTGTAACGTGGTTATTCAATACCTAATTATTTACAGGCTACTCTAAATATACAAAATCGATTACACCTCTCGTTGATTTGCAAATGTAACTGTCAACACGAGCGATGTGTAATCGAGATCATAGTACCTACTTGTCGTTTTGTAAAAATATGATTTAATTTTATGTTATTTATACGTATGTGCCATAACCTACTTGTAATAGATGTACCGGACCGCCGACAGAGGCGGAGTTCGTGTTCTGTTTCGCACAATGTAAATCCTTTCGAGCGAAGGAGAAGGGACGGGATGTGGCGGGAGTCATTTAATACTCTTACATTTATTAGCCCATTTATAAAACGGCTTGTGGTAACTAAAATAATAAAATGTAATTATTATTAAATTAATGAACTGAACAAAGGTAATTCGAAATGTACATATAGATGCGCCGAGTGCTAGAGGAATGCTTTATAATCTGTTCCCACCAAACATGGCTCCTAGCGCCCCACTGGTCCCCTGCGAGTGAGGGGAGCGTTGAGGGGGTCTAACAGTATTACTTAATTAATTTCGATACCTTTACATTTTTACAATAATTATTATAATGTATTCGCTAGTACACTATACGAAGTCGAATGCTGCCTTTTAAATTCAAAAATAATTTAAATATACCCGACATAGAGTCGATGTTAACCTTTACGTAGTTTTATCAAAAGAAGATTGATCGAAACTTTTAGACAATAACTTTTTACAGTCTCTTATACCGAAAAATAAATAAAATGATTCTTAAAATATTTATGTTGTTTTATTTTACCATAAAATAGATAATATTAATAAATTTATATAAAATAATATTAATTAATTTATATGTGTTAATTATTTTAAACCTTAATCAACCCCATCCCTGCACTTTTAAATAAATAAAATATATCTATAGATGTTAAGTCACTACACTTAACAGAAATAAATACCTGCTGGACGTAGGCCTTCCCCAGGGTGCGCCAGAGCTCCCGATCCTCCGCCTTCCGCATCCAGTCGAAGCCAGCAACCTTCTCCAGGTCGTCGGTCCATCGAGCTGGAGGGCGCCCTACGCTACGTTTTCCAATCCGTGGTCTCCACTCAAGGACTCGTCTGCTCCAACGGCCATCGGCCCTTCGACAGATGTGTCCAGCCCATTGCTATTTTAACGTGCTAATTCTGCGAGCGATGTCGGTAACTCCGGTTCTTTTCCGGATAACCTCATTTCTGATTTTATCTTTCAAAGAGACTCCGAACATAGCTCGCTCCATGGCACGTTGCATAACTTGAAACTTGTGTACTAGACCGACTGTTAGTGTCCACGTTTATGAAGTCAGTATGTAGATAGAAATATCTGAAACATAACATAAGGTAGTTTCATGATAAGAATATGATTATGAATATGATTGATAACAATACATTTAATATAAATCCAGTATATAAAATTAAGAAAGCATAAAGAAACTTAAAATATGAATTATTAAATATTAGATAACATAAAAAAATACAGATTTATATATTTTTTTATCAGCTTCACGCTGTATCCCGCGTACAGCAGGGTAGGCAGAGGGAACCTAGTGTTACGACACTCCGTTCCTCACTTTCTGCCGAATTTACAGATTGAGATTAAATATACAGATTTATATAGGGTTCAAAATTTCGTTTCATTCAAGTTACTTATTACTTTTGCCAGAATCTACTCTGTCAGAGAAAAGTCGCTAAGGTAAAAAAAGATTTTTTGATATTTTGAATACGATTCTAAAAAGACATTCATTTTAAAGATATATATTTAAATATATATGAATCCAATAGACGATGATAGTAGCAGAGCATTATGTTGTTTAGAATAATGAAATAATACACAATACACTGATATTCTAAATAAATAAAAATAATATTTATTGTCTTCTACATTGAATTATACGAGTATGAAGAACACTGCAGTTCATGTAATGAATTTTATTGACTTTTAAGAATTATATAATATAGAAAATAAACTAATACTGTTGAGCTTGGAGCAGTTCTTTTTTTTTTTTATGGAAAAGACACGGCAAACGAGCGTGCGGGTCATGGTGGTAAGTGATTACCGCCGCCCACGGCCCCGTGCAACCCCAGAGGAGCTACAGGTGCGTTGCCGGCCTTTAAGGTGGGTTGGGCGCCGGGGCCCGGCATTACCTGATGCGAAACGCAGTGGCATAAAGCCACTACTTCACTTCACTGCAGTTCTTGAAACTTGCGACCACAGAAGTAGGTTTAAGGGGCCGCTTTACTGATTCAAACACTCGTCTTCACTGCTCAAGATCAATAACATATTATAGCAAGTTACATCTATAGATATTTCTTTTTTTTTTCGAATGCTTAGCCCAATAGCCTATACCCATTTGCTGTTGACCTGGAGTGGTCTTTACAACGTCACCGGGAGGAGAGGGGTGAAAGGCGCTCGCCCTTGAAAAATAAGTACTAGCTTTAATGGATGCTCGTGAAGGGTTAGCGATCGCAGGGAAATGCCCTGCGTAAGGTAATCAGGGCGGATTTTGAATCCTCTTGCATATTAGTGGGTACAGCCTGCTCATCACGAATGTAGCCTTGTTTTTAAGTTTTTAACAAACGTGATGTGCTGCCAAAGGGGAGTTTCGAATATAGTACGACGAGGACGACTGATTTCTAGGAAATTGGTTTACCTTGTAGGTAAATAGTCGAGACGGTCTCATAACGCTTACGAGGAAAGAGAAAACGTTCAAGCGGAACGATCCGTGGTGTAAAGGGCTGTGTCATCGGCATACATCGCAAGTTCAACTTTATCTGTACGCGGAATGTCGCTATTGTAAAGCGCGTATAAAATTAGAGCCTTGCGGGACTCGAGCATGAACGGGGCTAGAGGACGATAACCTTCTAATGTAAACCAGAATTTGCGATTCGATAGGTATTCCCGAACGATGAAAACGAGAGAGTGTGGCAATGCCATACGATGACAGCTTGGAGAACAGGCCGTTATGCCAGACCTTGTCAAAGGCTTTGGCTATGTCTAGAAAAATGGCAGCCGTGTCGCTGCAAAACCTCAAACTCACGAGTCTTCTTCTCTCTTCCGGGATGGGGAAGAGGGTATACGGCGTCAGGGTAAGACCCTCTGGCCTTTGGTTTCTTCCGCCGCGCATAACTATGCGCGTGTCCTTGGGTTGGGCCACTGGCCCGGGGAATAAAAAAAACCTCAAAAGAAATATCTACCGCCTTATATACAATTTACTTATAAATATGACTGCCTGTCAAAGAACAATTGTCAAAAAACAAAGAAGAAAGAGGTTAGGATTATTATTAATCCTAAATGTATATAACTTTTCACTTTTAAAGAGTATATGTATTTTACTAAAAAAAAACACTTGACAGACTGTGCCTATAATATAGAAATTCAAATTTGAGCGATATCATTATTGCAGTAAAATTAAAAAGTTATATTAATCAAAAAAAAATTTTTGTATGTTAATTTGAAATCTAAAAAAAATTACAAGTCAAATAACTATGTACAATTTCTCTGTATTAAAGAAGTATCTACTAGACAGTGCAGCAATATCAATGGAAGTGCACTGATATCAAGGAAAAACGCCCAACTCGGTCAAGGCTCTTGAAAAAGAAGGAAAAAAGTGGAAAAGTAATGTATATTAAATTAAAAAATCAAATCAGCTTCACGCTGTATCCCGCACACAACAGGGTAGGCAGAGGAAACTTAGTGTTAAGACACTCCGTTTCCCACTTTCTGCCGAGTTCTGGGGGCCTTGCGTGTTGAGTGGCAAAACTCATCGCCGCGCTTTGTCTCGACACCAGAGCAAAGAAATTTAAATATAAATAAATATTTCATGTTCTCGAGTGGGGATCGAACCCATCAGTCCATCCAACCAGTCGATTCTACAGTCGCACTTTGTGCCCCTGCACTACGACTGGCTTATATATATATTTAAAAAACATCAGCTTCACGCTGTATCCCGCACACAGCAGGGTAGGCAGAGGGAACATAATGTTAAGACACTCCGTTCCCCACTTTCTGCCGAATTCTGGAAGCATTGCGTGTTGAGTGGTAGAATTCAACGCCGCACTTAGCCTTGACACCAGAGCGAAGAAATGGAAATATAAATTTAAGTAAATATTTCATCTCCTCGAGTGGGGATTGAACCCACAACCAGTCGGTTTTACAGTCACACTTCGTGCCGCTGCGCCGCGATCGGCCTTGTATATATTATATACTAAAAAATAGAATAATAATTTTATTCTTCTCTTAAAATTTGGTTACCATATCAAATTTTCATTTTAGAAGAAGAATAAAATTATAAAAAAATATCAATTTTAAAATTGCGTTTCGTTATTCGCATTGAACATTTCTTAAACTTTGTAAACTAAAAATGGCGCTACATAATATAAATATTTTTGTGTACCGAATATTAAAAATATCATTCATATTGAACTAAATTTAGTAAGGAAACGCCATCGATTTAGTTATTTTTTATTATTAAAAATAAATATCTAACACGAATGTGATCTACCACAGACAACACAGAACTCGATTACCGAGTGACGCGCGCCGCCATATCACATCGAGTGGAGGCCGACGGTCGCTAGTCGCTACAATCGCGTACGCCATCTTGTCTGCAGTGCGCCATCAAAAATCGATGCGTTTTTTATTCGAGTACAATTGAATAATCATCGCAGTGAATCCGACCAATTGATCAATCACTAATCGTTAATCGATATGAAGAAAACATCATCGCTGGTGTGGCGTTTTTTCGACCGGCTTCAAGAGGACAAGCGCTGCGTGGCCGTGCTGTGCAAGCTGTGCGACACGCAGTACAAGTACTTCGGGAACACCACCAACCTGCGCACCCACCTCGTCAACAAGCACCCGATCCAATGGGACCTGCTGCACACCGGCAGCCTCGACGAGACCGCGTTCAGGTCGTTCGACGATGGCGACGCCAACCAGACCCTCTCCACCAAACGGAAGAAGTACATAAAGCCCTACAAAGACAGCAACGTATGTTATTCCGTTTCCGTTGATCTTAATAACCGACGAGATAGCCGAAATGTGTCCACAGAGAGCTCGATGCCAGTTATCGAAATACAACGGGTATTTATATTCTTAAATGCATAGGTTATTTGTTATCAGTGATTACACTGCCTGCCGGCATCGAATCAGTGCCCCGAGCGAACGAATTGCTTCCTTGGATCGATTTGATACTGTCGACATTTGATTATTTATTTACATTTTATCATTGCGGTGCATTACATAGTATTTAGGTATTAACTCTTTAAATATATTCACTTTAATTTATTTACTTTACGTTTAATTCAATCTTACTACGAAACCCGATTCAAAATTACAAATGATGTATTTTTATAGTAAGTTATAGTAATAAGATACTAATGTGCGTTATTTATTTTATAGGTAGATGTGTTGGAAAACTCCGAGACAGACAATGAGGTGATCACAGGTGACAATGAACCAATTAGCATAGTGCGGCAGATGCATGGCAACCGAGGATCTGATGAGGAATGGCTCAATGATGACTTATATGAACCTGTTGAGACATATGAACCACAGCGCAAAAGAATGAAATATAGAAAAATCAAACGAGAAGTGCAATCACCGCCTGCCAAACCAAAATTTGTGGTGAGACACAACAATACAAATTACCAAAGGCCTGAGAAAATTATAATAGATGGGAGTCAAAGGAAAGACGAATATTCTGTTTTTGGAGAATACGTAGGTAATAAGTTACGGAAGATGAATAATGTTCATGCAAGAGGGAACGTACAGCAGTTGATAACTACCATTCTGTGGCAGGCAGAGTATGGTCTATATGACAATATGGAGACTGTAAAACGAGTACTGTTACATTCCGTACAAGAAATGGAAGTTGTACATCCCACTATTGAAACAATTATTGTTCAAGACCCACAAGAGGAAGTTGATACCAAAGAAAGTTAAATTATAAACAAATTAGACATTTATTTTTACTATAAGGGGTTAAATTGTTGGTTATGATAACAATAAAAAAATTAATATTGAGTTCTGTGATTCATTGATATTTTAATGTATTTACTTATCTTATAAAATACTAATATTACAGTGTATTATTAAAGCTTATTGCTAAAGTTATATATACTTATTTTAGTAAAAGAAAACAGCTTTTAGAATTATGCATAAAATCAAAATTCACACAAATACATCAACTTTCTACAGTTATTAATATTGTAGCTTTTTAAAGACACATAAGCTGTCTACTATAAATAACTACTATAATACAATAAATTATTTATTAATAAAATCAAAATAGCCACTTGATTTTTAACTCTTGAACACGACTTTTCTAATATTTTTCTTGTAATATCTTAATAATGTAAATGTATTCACATTATAACCTACATACATTCTTGCAAATTTGATAGATTTGCGTTCTCTTTCGCACAATAATCTAAACGTCAACCAGCCGTTCTGCCAACATGGCGACGTTAAGCCGCACATCGGGAAAATTATTGCAAAAATTACAATTTTCATCGAATTTAACGCGTAATGTACATTATTTTAAGTGTAATAAAACTTATAAACATGTGTGGAAGACATGTGCCTGTGTTATCAGTGGCGGAATTCTATTTTACACGGCAAATTTCAACCATGGAGGTGTCGTCTACGCGCTCAAAACTAAGGTGGGTATTTTATATTTAGATTGTAATGTAGCTATTTATAAATGACTCACACGTCGCTGCGAAGGAAAGTAAAAAAATACTTTTAAACTACCATATATGAATTAAGAATGATAAGAAACGTCACTGTCATGTTGGTATTAAATTAAATGTAAACAAACGCACCCGATGATGATTTAATGATAAGTGATAAAGGTTTACGCGATGTAATTCTATTATAAAAATCGGCGATTTTTTTTATAGATATGAACAAATAGTTACCTTATTATGACAAAGCTTTTAATCTTGAGAAAAAAATATATAACTTTTATTTTTAAATATTTTTATAATTGTTTGTTTTTATTTTTATTAAGTTAAGAATGCTTGATTAATTTGAATTTATAAACAGTTTTTTGATATTATTTTATACTGTCTAAATTAATATCTAATTATACTGTCTAAATTAATTGAATTTTAAGATAAACCACTTTTAGTAACACTGAGATTGTTTATTATTTTCTAAAATTATGAATCTGCAACAATAGAATAGAATGGAAGAAATGGAGAGAGGCCTTTGCTCAACAATGGGACAGTACAGGCTAGGAAAAAAAAAATGAATCGGCCCTTGCAAATAGCATACTTATGTGGTGGTATAACATCAAAAAATATTGAATAAGAAATAATCACTTTTATCATTATTATAACTATATTTAAATCATTAAAAATTATCTATGTTATACTTAAACACGCTAGTAAAAATGATGAATATTGTAGTCCTGTGTGTGACTTAAATCAGCTTCACGGTGTATCCCCACACAACAGGGTAGGCAGAGGGAACCTAGTATTAAGACACTCCGCTCCCGACTTTCTGCCGAATCAAGTGGCATTGCATGTTGAGGGGCAGAACACAAAGCTGCGCTTTTGCCTCATGAGCGAAGAAATGGAAATATAAATTTAAGTAAATATTTTATCTCCTTGGATGGGGATCAAACCCACAACCAGCCAGTTTTACAGTTGGACTTTGTGCGCTGCGCAACAACTGGCCTCCTGTGACTTAAGACTATTAGAATTCCAAATCGAAGCCATTGTTAGTTAGTAGGGCAGTGATGACTAAAAATACAATTCTTATTGGTTCTTTTTTTCTTTTTCTTCTTCCAACTTGAGAAAATGTACTGTTTTTATTTTCCTGACAAAATGCAATGTTCAATTCCACCATTCAATATGAAATGCTATGAAGTTGGGCAGAAAACGAAAAGTAAAATATTTTGACACTGGATTACTGCCTGCCCTGCCTACTATTTAAAAATCACTTATAATTTGTGAAGCTGCTTTCTCTCCTTCCATTCCTTATTTCATAGATGTCCACTTTGAAGTCTTTGAATCATTCTAATTAAAATAATAATATAACATATTAAAGACTTATACATTTTCATAATATTAAAAGTACATTTTTGTCATAATCTTAATGACCCACTATATATATGTATCTTAAATAATTAAGATTTTTTTTAAAATAATTTATTTACTGATCCCAAAAATTGATTCATTTATTTGAGCACTTAACTAAATTTAAATGAGGCATAGAGTCAGGCATGAATGCAGTGGAAAGTGGAGAACGGAGTCTCTTAACACTGGGTTCCCTTTGTCTATCCTGCAGTATCTTTGATGCAGAGTGAATCTGAATATTTTTTTATATTTTTAATCGTTTAACAATAATTTCGTCCAGAAATAAACATCTCACAGGTTATGCAGAAATTTAAATGAGCGGAAAATGAGGGACCTAGTATCTTATTACTAAATTCTCTTCACAAACCAAAAATACAAGCCATATTTTTTTTGTTTTAGTTTCACCTCAACCTAAGAACCTAGTTTTAACACATTCTGTTTTTATTTAAAGACACTTAAGTTTCCTATTTTCTGCTTGGCAGCATTGCGTGTTGAGTGGCGGAAGCCTCGTAGCCACAGCGAGGACGTTAACATATTAAATATTTAATATCCTCGAGTGGGAATCGAACCCGCAACCTATCGCGCATGCAGTCGCAACCTTGTGCCGCTTCGCTTCGGCAAGCCACATGTGTAACAATAAGAAAAACTACCCCATCAATTATCTGTCCAAGAACTTTTACAAAACCAGCAACGGTTACTTATTAAAACTAATTTAAATCATTCTCTTTTTATTTTACGCCACCCAGCCGTAAGATCTGGCCGAATATTAATGTTAGCGATTAATAATCACGGATCTACATGAGACTCCTGCGACTCCTGGAGCTCTGCGACCTGTCCGCGTCAGTGCCGGTACACGTGTTAATCACTTAATGGGTTCCCGCGGAGTGGAGTTAATGAGGCGATGGAGTAATGACTTTTGATTGTCCTCTTTTTTGGGGTTCCATTTTTTCTTTTTGGTTGAACGTGTGAGGCAGATCTCATAGATAAGAGTGGTTTCGGGTTGTATTGTATGAAGTAAGTAATGATTTCTCTGAATATACTGTAAATGGATGCTTGTGCTTATTTAGAAAATTTTACTATTAAATTAAAAGATTAATCCTTTTTTTATTACCTATATATTATATAATTTGACTGGGTTTTATGGTATATATAGTTCATTCTGACATAATCGCGACCGTTGTGGGTTCGATAGCTACTCGAGGAAATGATTTTCCTTTATGGAAAAAAACAAGGCAAACAAGCGTCCGGGTACCTGATGGTAAATGATCACCGCCGCCCACGACCCCGTGCAACACCAGAGGAATTACAGGTGCGTTGTCGGCCTTTAAGGTGGAAATAGACGCGATTTTTGACGATGATCATGGCGACCTGGAAACGCTGCCGTGGTTAGCCCATTCCACAGTTCCGTTGCGCGTGGAAGGAAGTTACTACAAAACCGCACAGTATGGAATGCCACGTATCTAGGTGGTGGTGTTTTTTTTTTATTCCTCTGCTCTAGAAGACAAATCGTGACAGTATGTCGAAATCTCAGTGGAAATTAGGGAAAAGACTGTCTGTCTTAAATACTAGGATTAAGGATAATAATTTATGTAATTATCGAGCAACTGATAAGAAATTATATTTTATACGGAAGACTTTGGTGTCATTATTTAGCGTTTCTTTGACGCGTAATCCATCAATATCTTTGCCAAGTGAATTGACAAACTGCTACAACATCTTAATAAACTTTTCGATCACTGTTTTTATCCAAAAGGCCGTACGCATCATTTTGTATCGATTTATCTATTTTTAGACACAAACTGTGTGACCTTTAACGACGTCATTGTTTTTTCTTGCAAAAATCGATATTTTAATCGATAATTAAAACAGATTTGGTATCTGCCGATCGCATCTCGGTGTTCCGCTCGAGCGGGCTAGAGTGACGCTATCTACGAGTACGTATGAAACGTCATGTTCTTGATTGAACGATTTGCTTGTCCGGATATTTTTGTATGATGACAATAAGTTTAATGTTTTAAAAATAGGAAGGCCACCGTGGCATAAATGACTATCTGGCTGTATAGGTGTCGGATGTGCTTCTTTTACTTTGGTAACAAGAAACAATCTGAGATTGAGTTTCGGAAAGTGGGGAACTCAGCGACTTAACACTAGTTTCCCTCTGCCTTTCCTTTATGCGGGATACAGCGTGAAAATCAAAAAAATACCTATATAAAGAAGAAATATTATAATGAATCTGTCAATAAGACTAGTGGAAACCTGTGACGTGTGCACATAGGCATTAAAGTGTAATGAAAAATATATATTTCTTATTTTGCACTAGCAAGTGCTAACTTTATAATATATGTGGGATCGTTGTTGTTAAAGCTAATTGAAATAGTCCCTGAAATCTTGTTTTTAGTTTTACTCTTTTCATTGCGGAGTGACTGTATCCCGCACACAACAGGGCAGAGGTAATCTAGTATTAAGATATACCACTCGACACCAGAGCACAGAAATAGAAATATAAATTTTATATAAATATTTCATTTCCTCGAGTTTCATATTTCATTTCCAACTCACAACCAGTCGGTTTACAGTCACACTTTGTGCCCCTGCGCCACGACTGGCCTCAACGTTTATTTTAATATTATAAATTCTCTTGTTAAGTAGAAACACAATAACTCACATTCACACAATAGCATCAATTTGTGTAATATCTAGTGCGGTGCATTACTCGCGCTGTTATTTATCGACAATGTTCATATTAATCTCGATTTGCTGTCGATGCGGTCGCTTTGCGGCGCCCGCCACTTTGTAAATCCTATCATTACCCTCGCGCCTTAGGAGACTAGTGATGTTATCTGGTCAGATATCGGTAGATTTTGAATAGATTGTGTTACGTTTCATTATATATTTGAATTTATAATACATAGTGCAAAAACTCCTACAAAATGTATATTGTTTTTTATTATGTTTTACTAAAGCTACCTCAATATATATTTATAATGTACGATTTGTTGGAAGCAATTCCTCCGAAATTTTCTGCGTTAAAGTCTCACAAAGCCTAGTTTACACTTTATCACAGTAATAATGATTAAATCTGGATTTATCCGAACTCAACTTTACTACTGAAATAAGCAAACAAAATAGCTGAATAAAAAAAAGTTTGATCCATCAACAAATTATTGGGCATTCAGAAGTACTTATAGTGTTATGCACCTTAGTATCTAACCGGTTGTCTTTAACTCTTCAGCTACACTTTATGGATTCTTCAGTTATTATTATTCTAGGCTAGATTAAATGGATGCTGTTACTTATTTCCTTTTAAAAGGTCTCAGGACTGAACTTATTATTATTTTGTAATCCCGCTTTATCCTGCAGTATAGTTAGAGAGAACCTAGTGTTAAGACGCTCCGTTTCTTACTTTCAAGAGCCCCCAATATCACGAAAATTGAGAGTAAAGCAGTATGCAGATAAACGGAATGTTTTAACACTGGGTTCCTTCTGCGTTGCCTATCCTGCTAAATGCGGGATAAAGTGCATAGTAGGAAAGTGAAAACAGTTCATTCAGAATTCAGCAGAAAGAAGGGAACGGAAATGTCTTAATAGGAACGGCGTTTCTTAACAATAGATTCCAAAGTTCCATTTGTCTACCATGTCATTTGCATGATAAAGCGTGAAACTGAAAAAAAGAACCCGCTATATTTATTTTATTAATATGGAAGGTATTTTTCCTGCACCTGCTATATTTTATTAATAAAGCAGGTGTTTTTATATTAGTTTTATTAAAATTGTTTAATATTTATCAATCTCCGTCAAGTTTAGTCAACGTTAACAGCTAATCATAAATAATTTAGATAGAGCCACTAGCCTACCCACAGCGTTAATGGCGACCAACATGTTTCCTTAAGGAAATTGCTCAAATATTCCAAATACTGAGTCACAATCTATTGTTTGAACGATTTGCACTTTGATCTAGTGCTAGGTTGGAATACCGCAGGAGTATTCGGGCAGAATAATACATGAAGCTACTGCGTGATACAGCAATGTATTAAATCATACGAATTCAGGATGTGGTTAGGTTTAGGATCTTTTAGTGCCTTCTAAAGTACTTAAGTGTGATTCTTATTGTTAGAACAGCAGCGATCCATCAACTGTAGGTGGTCTTACGACTGGTGCGTAGGCAGTAGTACAGCACAAGGAGCGAGTGACTTAATAATTATACTATAACATGCTAAGATGAAACAGTGGTAATACATTTATTTTTCCTTATATGTATAAATTTTTTTAGCTTCACGTTGTATCCCGCCGATGCCGGGGAAAACATATGGAATTTGGTTATACTTCCGTTTTCCATTCCACAGGCATTGCGTGTTGATTGGCGCAACCTAACGCCGGCGTTTCCCACGACACCAGAGCGAATTAATGAAAATAGTAGTTTCGGTGTTACCTGTCGCGTCTATAGTCATTATTGCGCCACAACTGGCCTCAATTTTAAAGATAATAATATATCGTTAATCTTATAAAGGCGGCAGTTCTATATAATACAAATAAAACTATTCTTTTAATAGCAAACTACATTTTTTTCTATAAAAGTTTAAAGCATTTTATTGCTAGTAATGGTAAATACTAAATACATGTATAGTGATTACCGACTGAAATAAATGCAATGGATTGGATGTAGATTTATAGGTGAAGGTATACGGATATTTAGTAAAACATGATATAATAATTAGAAAATATTTATTGCTTAAAATAAATAATTAACACACATAGCCATTTTATCAAGATATTTCATTAAGTTCAAGGATGTTGAGGCGCAGTGAGACAGCGTCGGACTGCAAACGTGGTAGAGCGAGGGAAACGAAAATAATTCATTCCCCCGAGTGGGAATTGAAGCTACAAACGTATTTACACATAGACTATGTCCACCATTACTGCCTTTCTATAAGGTATACTGAATCATCAAATTCAGTATACCTCTCTAAATATGTATTTGTAGAATAAAATTAAATAACACATGCCTTAATTATTCATAGTCCATTCTAAGACACAATTTATTGGGTGGCGGACACCTACGTTACTATATCTGTCACTACCGCACAGAAGCCATTGATAACGGATATGAATATTATTCTTTAAATGCAATATGTAAATGTAAAAAAAAATCGTGTACGACTGCTTCAAACAATTTAATACAATTATTCAAATAATTTTATATAAAAAAATAATGCTATAGGGTCGAAGGAAATTAGTGTAAAGAGTCTGTTTCCATGTTTCCCAAACACTGTTGGGCGGTGGAACTCAACGCTGCTGTTTGTCTACCAACATGAGGAAATATAAATATAATTTAAATATAATCACTTCCACGAGTGGAAATCATTCATCATCAATTCAATCGAGTCGGACTTTAAACATGACGGTTGTGGGTTCGATTCCCTCCCAGGGTAAAGAATTATTTTCTTGCATTGAGTTCTAGTTCTAATCCACATGGAATGTTTTGAAAATTGGACGGTGTGGAAAGTAAGAAAAGGAATGTGCTGACTAACATTGGGCTACAGCGTGAAACTAACATGGCGGCAATTATTTGTAGATTAATTTATGAAGTTTCGGGATTATTAGTAATTAAAATTCGTATATTGACTACGATTGATGCTTTATACTACAGTAACTATGAAAAATTAATTAAGTTACAGATATACAGAGAAATTAGTTCGACACAAAGTATGGAACGGAGTGTCTCAACACTTGGTTTCCTCTAAAGTAAAACTGAAATAAAATACAAAGAGTTAGTATTATATAAAAATACCTTCACTAAATGGCAAAGTGCAAGGCCGTCTTTTGTATACCAAATTAAGTTAAAAAAATATTTTTGAAATTTATTTAAATAAGATACTATAATTACAAACAAAGGCATATCTCAGCTGGATCGCGATCTGCCCTTAGAAGTAGCTCATACGCGGCCCTAGATTTGTTCATTAAATAGGTACAACTCGACTGCTATCACCATCTATCACCACCACCACCAACGAGGCCCCAACATTATTCTTGACGTCATCTGACCTAGATCTTTGACCATTAAAGGGCAGAAAGTTAGTTAAGGCAATTAAATGTGCTGTGTGTTCGCGTTTGTTGCATTACAGAAACGTTACTTAACTTAGTCTTTTAAGTCCTTTAGTCCTAGCAACTTTGGTATATTGTGTTTATTTTAGTATTAATTAAGTTCAATTTGTAAAAGCTATTTATTAGTTTTTATGAAGCTTTATGGATATAGTTACCCCGTACGCCCAGTAGTGGAGTAAACACAGTTGGGACTGGGGTTGGAACTCAATACATAAGTTTAAAAATTATTACGATTTAAAAATGATGGGAAAGATTAAAAGAATAAAGCGATATCCAATCACAGTCACTCTGCTTGACTCACAAAATGTGGGGTGTTAGAAATTTAAAAACAAAAATGCTATAAAAGTTAAAATATTTTTATCACATAATTAAGATTGCAATAGAGGCCGGTAGTGGCGCAGAGGTTAGTGCGACTGTAAACGCGACTGGTTATGGATTCGATCTCGAGGAAATGAAATTTATATATCCATTTCATTGTTCTGGTGTCGAGGCAAAGCGGGGCGTTGAGTTCCGCCACTCAACGCGTAATGCCTCTAAATTTCGGCGAAAAGTGGAGAACAAAGTGTCTTACCGCTACGCGGTTCCCTCTGCATACGCTGCTGTGGGATACAGCGTGAAGCTGATTTTATTAAGATTGTGATAGAATAATTAAATATAAATATACATAACGTAAAAACTTTTACATAATAAAGAACGTGTATGCAAAACGATTACAAACCCGTGCCTGTTCCACTTCGACGGTGAAGTGCGGCATCAATCGTTTTGTTTGTTGTCTCGTCGTCGGTGTAACTTGTCTCTTTGTTGACTGCTTTTTTTACGGCCAAGAAACATAATCCTACATCGCGCTCCATTCTCAGAACATTTCTATAGATTATCGAATATAATACGTATGGTAAGGCGAATGCGCACTAAAATTATTAAATAAATATCAATTAAAACACTTACTTACATAGGCACTTTTCTAGAAATATACTAAAAGCTGTAATATATTTTTTTCTACTTTAGATTTTTTTATCTTAATTATATCTTAACTATTTAGACTATGTATGTGCAGTGATTGTTATCATTGAAATTTAAATTTATATTTCAATTTTAATGATATAACCTGGTCAAGTGCGAGTCAGACTCGCCCTCCGAGTGTTCCGTGCCAATTACAGAACTGTAGATCAACAGGAAATACAACTTATAAAAGTTGACAATATTTTTATGAAATAAACTACAATTTCAAGTTTCTCTGTGGAATACCTACAAATTTGCACTATTTTCCTTTATTTCTATTGTATTTTCTTATCAAAAACAACAATTAGAGCTACGGAATCCTAAAATTTATCATTTTTTTTATATCATAAATTTTATTTTATTCACATAAACGAAGCAATTTAAATAAATAAAAGAAAAATGAACAATGAACCCTCAACATTAGTCTTAATTAAACTATGAAACGTCAAATGCGTCGAACTAAAAAACAATTTAATTTATATACACCATAAAATGTGTATTTAATCACTCGTTTCCCCTAAACGCAACCTTCGAACATTATTGATACAATAACGAGTCAAAGTGCGCAGAAAAAAACGAAAACACCGGCGCTGTGGCACGTTCGTAACAAAACACTGCACTGCTGATAACATCTGGCTCACGATTAAGTAAATCAGTGGAGGCTATTCACTTACGTCCGTATGCCCGCAGCTCACCAGTCCACCCCCGAGGAAGGGGTGTTTCGAAGAATGGACCACCAACGACGCCATTGATCTAATTCTTTAACGGTCAGTCATAGGTTTTTTTGTCATTTTTCTCTTTTTTTATGATCGTGGTTTAAAACTATGTATAATGATATAATTTGTTGCCGATTGTTTCTTTTTATGTTCGGAGGATTCGCTTTTTATATGGAATTAAAGAAGTTACTTATAGTTATATGCGTGTAACATTTGCGCAGTTCTGGTCCTGTTAAAGCAAAAATACTAGTATTAAAAAGATGACTGATTTTGTGTACATGAACGCGCAAAATATAAATTATTGGATAGCCTGTCTATTAACGAAGGGTAATATATTACATCACGTTGATCATTTCGATTCTCGTTAAGTTATCTCTTAGCTACGGCCATTTTCCTATGCGGGTAAAATCGCAGGTAAATCTAATATGGTATAAAAGTTACAAAGAATACATATGTATGTGTGGATTTTCTATTATTATTATCCTTTATCTTGCTGTAGGTATCCGTGTATTTCAATATTCGTAATGCAGCAACAACGACGCAATGCAGCAAAAATAAACGCAATATAGAATTTAAATGCAAATACTAATATTCACCCTGATTCATCAAACGCACCGGCAATTATTATTGAAATATTGTTGGATGTAAAACCAGCTCTAAACAAACTGCGTTTCCGCGTGGAAGATGAAGTCCCACCGTTTTCGCAGATTCCGTTAATAGTGCCATTACAGTGTACAGTACGGCCGACTAGTAATGGCGACCGTGAAGTCAACTGTTGATAGAAATGTTTTCTTATTTATGATTGTTTACGTTCCTAGTAACCTAACTTGAGGGCGGCCACGACTAGTCGACCGCACTGTAACTGGCTAACTTTCTAGGCCATCGTTGGAATCCTGGAGCGTCCGTCGGATAAGGTATTCTAGCACTCCTCCTCCAACTATGAAAATGGTTAAGAAATTCTTATTGAATGCTGTTGTATTGTTCTGTAAGTACGCGCGCGATAACGTCGATGCATATCGCTTTCTATGGCATTTCTTCTGTAATAGGAGTCGGAAAATTGTGTTTTAATATTTATGTAGTCGATCTGTATAGAATCAACGATATGGTCATAGATACCTAGGGCTTAGGTAATCTAGGTTCGAATTTCGTGCGGCAAAATAGTTTAAATACACATGAATAGTCGTGTTTACCTCATGTGCGATACATAATATCATTCCTTAAAATTTATAACGATAAATAATAATACATGTATATGACATTTTTTTCATACCTTATCTCGTAAGTAACAGGATAGAAAAAGAAACTTACTTAAAAACAATTAATTTTTCAATGTCAATTTGGTTTGTTACCAGAGCAAAAATTATTCATTCCTCCGAGTGGGAATCGAACCTACAAGCGACGCATTTACAGTCTGAGCTACCAAGCTACATTACAGTAATATATCTAAATTTTTATACATTTTTTACTATTTAATATACTTACTAAATATCATATTTACCTCCATTCCTATACTTTAAATCGATTTGACATTACCAAATCAAATGAAACTGAATACTGTTTGCAGTATTTCCAATCTATTTCAATTACTATTAATTTGTCTCACTTATGGTTACGATTTACGTGATACAATAACTCAATGATTTACAGCTGTTTGTTGACTTTGCGCCAGATTTCAAAGGACCGAGGGGAACTGCTTGTTTGTTTTTAAAAGACGTTTCCTAGCTCTAAAATTGAATTATGGCAACTTTAGATGATATCTAAAGTAATAAAATACCGTAATTTTATAAACTAATATATATAAATAAATAAATATAAATAACTAATCTTGAAATTAATCTAACGAAATTTTATATGTATAACTTAGGTATTGTGCGATAAAGTTACAGATTGCTGCACAATTTCTAAACTTATAATATTTAAAGTAATCTAAATGATTCTTAGGTTTGAACTAACAACCATCAAGCCTTTGTCAAACAATGCAGTTGCATCATAGGAATTGTAGGGTGTAGGTTGATATTTTAAAGTAAAATAAATACAGTACACAAGGCAGTCGTGGCACAGGGGCAGTCTTGTGACTGTAAATGCGATAGGTTGTGGGTACGATTCTATAAAGTAAATAAAATATTTAATATTTCCATTTCCTCGCTCAGGCAGCGCAGCGTTTAGTTCAACGAAACACGCTTCAATTAATTCAGCGGAATTCGGGAACAAAGTGTCTTAAAACTACGCCACCCAGGTTCCCTCTACCTACCCTGCTATATGGAGCTGAAAAATATACAGTACAAGCTGTCGTGGTGCAGTGAAAAGTCGAAACATAAAATTTACTTTGCCTACCCTTAATAGCAATATAAGATATATCCCTTATTGAATAAATAAACATGACATGAACTTTATTTAAATCAACGAACAAATCGTGAAAGTTCATAGGAGTGCTATTTGATGGACACTTATCTAAGACTTCATCAACATCTAACTCTTGTATTGTATTCCCTGAGGCTAAGACCTGAGATTAAACAACAGCTACATGTTATATGAAATTTGAAAGTACGTATTTATATGGAAATTAGGCACTCTCACTTAACATCTAGTTGAAAATATAAATTTAAAACGGTTAAACTCTGTAGATAGATTTAAACCTAATTGCGCTATCTATAGCTATAATTAATCTTTGATTAATTTTTAAAAAAACACAGAATTTTGAGGAAGAGAATGCCACAATACTAAAATAATATTTAAGACCCACTTCTAGCAATTAAACCTGCTAAGTAAGATAATTGGCAAAAAACTCGAAAATAATGAAAAGGATCACTTTAATGAATTAGACTGAACCAGACTTCTTAATATTATTTCATCAATGATCCTCACGTACTTCCCCCGGGGGACGATCAATTACCGTCAAGCATGAGCGCTAATCCGGTGTGGTTTCACAGACGATTGGGGTGCAGTGTTTCGGCGGTAATTGATTACCGCGTCTGCTATTTAGGGCTCTAACTAAATTACTGAACAGCTTTGGGGGATGGCTTCCTAATGTATCTTTGCCTATATTTGTTATTGCAAAACATGTGGTAGTTAAATTTACTGAATGTTAATTCTTTACTTATAATCAATATATCTCATAAACATATAAATATTAGCGACATGCTCCCGCTTCGCACGGGTCCAATATGAAGCCTTGTATTTTAATAAAAGGAAATAAAGTTAAAATGAATTTATTAATCAATAAAAATGTTGACAGTTATACAAAAGTGCAAACACTGTAAAAAAATATACTATCTTTGTGTGCGTGCCGTAATAAAAAAAATCTAGATAATTATTATATTACTATGTATTTTTTTTGCTGAATGAATGAATAGGTAAACAAAGTAGACAGAACTTACTATGATAAGTCAATCTTTATTTTATTTTTAGAGTAACTCACGAGAGCGTAACCCACGTAGAGGCGTAACTCAACATCGCACTCATCTATCTTATAAGAACAAAAATGTTTCAAATTATTGTTCTCTTTCGTTTTCTTCTACAGGATCAAACTTATTACAATTTCTAATATTATTATTGACTTTTACGAATAATAATGCAAAATATATTCATTCTGTTATAAACAGAAATAACTTACTATTTAGTAATTTTCCTCTAAAACCAGATTCGAGTGAGGGTGTCAACCCCACAAATGTCACAAACAAAACATCCAACTTAATCTTCTTGGAATTTTTCAATCAACTGCATACACTTCATAATTCCTTAACAGTTGACCATGAGAACCCTGGCGATAACAATCAAATTAAAGGAATTTATACTTTATTTTCCTTTCAATTAGGTTGATTCTTACTTGTTGATGTGAAAACCGAAAACAATGTGAAATAGCGCATACAATAGGTTAGGCCAGCTCATTGAAACAAATCTGTTGGGGGCGGGTGCGCGCAAACATCCGTATTACGTGAAATGCTTTGAACAGTTCGTTTAAAGATCTATATCTAAAGAGGGCTTTCCCTAATAATGTATTTAAAGACAGTTTTATCTTTTCTAAAATATTTTCTGTAAAATACCAAATACTGTGTAAATGTCTGAAATTGGTTTGATACTTGTCAGATTCTATCATCCATCGATAGTTCAAACTCAAATACGTGGACCTGCGCAGACGCAGCCACACGCATTGTTTACAGATAAATATCTTGTTCGTCAATCACTACCAGGACCCACCCTTATAAAGGACTCTTAACATTTTAAGCGAATTGCAAACTTTATTCTATAAGCATAAGGTTTATATTTATAATACAAATAAAATTAATTTATGGCCGTTAATAGAAAAATAGAACATCAGGTGGCGTTGGTTCGGACTTAAACATTATTACTGACTTTAAAGGCGTTATATTTGAACCTGTCAAATTATTCTTGATCGATTATAATGGATTCAAATATTCACTGCATTGTATACATGTAGGGTGTGTATTGTTTGCTTTAAGTTTTACGATGTAGATCAATATTATTTTGTTTACTTTGTTAATATACTACAAACATACCTACATGTTTATGTATTGTTTTTGCTTAAAATCGTCTAAAGCAATCAAAAGTCAGCGCATTGACAAAATAACCGGAAGAACAAATTGCCAAATTAAAAAATCATTTCGAAAAATGTTGTATCGCTGAACAAATATCTCCAGATATCGAAATCATGAGCGCCAAGGAGCTAACGAGCGGTCAAAACAAATCAACAGGCAATTCGCTTCGTAAGCGGAAAGACCTCGTCCATAACCAATTTACCGACAAACAGTTTTTATCTCACGAAACAGCATCCGCCGCACTCTCGACCGTAACTGCAGGACATAAAGAATGCTCGTCGTTTTTGGAAGTCCTCGGGCGGTAAAATGATTGGTGTAAAATCACAGAAGACTGATTTATATAGAGCGGGCTGGCTCGGGCGATGTGTCCAATAAATCTCAATCAAGATCACGGAGCCGATATGAAGGTCCTCTGTCGGCGCCGCGACCAAACATAGTCACGTTACATAACTAGATTTGCGTAGTAATGAACTGCCCTTTTTTTAGTCGCCGTCTGATGCTTTGTTCATTTCCATATAAAATCCACATGAAGGACCGTGATGAATGATATTGATAGCTTGTCGTTGATCACCAGCGCCGCCGTCTTAATCCTCCCTACAATCAGAAACGTATGCGCAAAATAAATATTAATATACAGGATTATAGAAAGGGAGCGAATTGTATGTTTGTACTTTTATAGTTATCGAGTGAAGGGGAAAAGTCAATTCATAAGCGATTGAACGGAATTTTTGGAGTAAAAAAAGGAGGTAGATATTTTCCCAGACAAAGATAAGATTGAGAAGGAAGGGTGAGGTTTAACAATACAATGAATACCAACAATGATGCATTAGACGATGGGATCGACAGTTGTGGAATAAATCACCGAGCTCCAGCTCCGGTAGGTACGGCGGTATCACTGCGTTATCCACGCAACGCGCGCGTGTCGCCCGTTCATAATTTATAGGACAGCGAGATGAACGATTTTTTAACAATAAATCTTATAACATGATACAATTTAAGTCGCTGATACGAAATAAGTTAATTTTGGTTTTATTTATAGGTTCTTTCGATAGCTATAGAAAGTCGATTACGTTAAAAGGTCTTAAACTCTTATTTTATATAAATACAATTTATTTTCAGTTCTTATCAATATGTCGTAATTACTGAGGTTTTGAAATTATTTACTATTTATATAATATTTAAGTATACGAATATATGGTTATAGTTCTGTTCCCAAGTCTTTCCCGCATACGCTATACGCTAGTGTTACATTTATTATATTCGACGTCTTCGTTCCACATATACCAAAAATATACCTAATAAAGTATGTTGATTAGTGTTGGCGGCTACTACCACCATATCTTTTTTATAATAATATCCTTTTAATATCCTTTTCGATTCGACTCGAGGCCAGTCGTGGCGCAGTGGTACAAAATGTGACTGTAAAACCGATTGGTTGTGGGTTCAATCCCCACTCCAGAATATGAAATATTTACTTTAATGTATATTTCTATTTCGTCGTTCTGGTGTCGCAAAGCGCATCGTTGAGTTCTGCCACTCAACGATGCGCTGTGAGTGGAGAACGGAGTGTCTTAACATTAGGTTCCCTCTGCCTACCCTGTGTGCGGGACACAGCGTGAAGCTAATTTAATTTAATTTAAATTTTTATATCATTTTTATAATTAAATATTATAAAAAGGATATCACACCGAGTTTACACAAGCATCGCGTCACGTCAGATACACGATAACTGCACCGCGACGGGGTAATGATATAACTTTAACCTACGGCTCCGTTCTTGTAGTCAAATATAAATAACTAATGGTTGTTTATGACACTGGACACATTTTAAGTGCCAAAAACAACTTCAAGTACAATGGGGGTTATTGAAACGAATTATTGAAAATACCCAGCAGGAAAAGAATGCTTCAATTTAAACTATTTGTTTAGATTCTTCCTGAGATTAGCATATGCCACCAAACCATATATTGAAATTTATTTATATATTTACTATAGATAATTTTCACCAATAAAAATAATTTGTTACAAAACCGTTTTTAAAAGACACCATTTCTTTTTTAACATTTCTAAATATTTTTACAAGGCGCGAGAGATTTAGTAGGCGTCTTGTAATGGCGTTATGGACGCTTTGTGTTTATATTTTAAGCTTTCTCTCTTATAAAAATGCCAGTTGCATTCTTTCTCTGATTTAGATTATAAATGTTCCGAGTTGGTACAAGGGGAGGTAAAAAGTGGAATTAATAAAGTACTTGTGCTATCATTATTGAATTCGTTAGGATTTGGTAAGACTTAGTTCCTGTTGAATATGAGCATGAGCATGTCCATTCGCCAGGCAAATAAGACTTCCGTAACTGATGTAGTGGAACAGAATATTAAAATGGTTATTTCCTTCGGAGACGAGGAGACAATAAGGACACTAGGAATGGTAACTTGAATACTTGAAATTTGAAAAACGAATGAATAAAAGTCATTATTTCTGGAGTAATATGAACTTACAACCACCTAGTTAAAATAATCATTTAAAATGAAAAAAAATTGAAACAAAACGCTGAGTTGCTAATAAAGCATTACTATATGATAGTTGATATCTCGTAGGTCGTGAGTGGTACTCGGTCACGGGGCGGTCACGGCGGCCTGTCGCGTCCTCGCGCGGGCTAACGTCGGACCGCCGGGTATATGATTGAAAACGAAACCAATGTAGTGGTTAAATTATGTTTAACGCTTAATTATTCTATTAAAGTGTTTTTAATAAATTATTCCATTAATGTTGTCAGCTTTACGCTATTTTCCGCGTACCCATTTCTCACTTCTCACTTTCCCAACAATGATCGAGTTGAGTTACGGATCTCAACGCTGAAAGTAAAATAAAACTGAGGATACCTAAAACGTTAAGTTTAAATGTTTTAGGTATTTAAATTTGTACCTACATCAGAAGTTTTCTCATGACTAATTGAAGGAAATCTTACGAAATATTTTTTATCTCGTTATCAGAAATATCCGAAATCTACGAAAAAAACACATTTCAATTATGACTCCTTATCATCAAGTTTTAACATAATCAGAATTTCATTGTCATTTCATACCTTGATCTCGCGGCGAAATAACAATGTAATTATTATTTAAAAGTTTTTCATTTGCGTTATTAATATATAAAAGTGAAAAAAAAACTACTTGTTTGTCGAATCGGTTGCGCCAAATTTGGCGGACTGCGGCGTCCCGCGTCAGGATATGACAGCGAGGTATCTTTGATCGATGGCAGTTGGAGTGTCTCTCTTGAGGACAATGAGGGCTTGTCGCTTTGGATCTTTACCGACTGTTAAACCTGTATATACAATGATTTGTACTAAAAAGTTGTTATAATTGAGTAAAGTTCACTTAATCGAGATATGTAAGTGAGAATACTTGAAATTTGATTTTGTGCTGATGCTATAATAGTATTCACAGGTTGTACAAACAAAAAAGTAATTGTTTTAGGTGTTAGCTTGTCATTAGCTAAACTATTTAATAGTTAAGCTGAAAAAATTGCAAGACAAATTTTAGGCAAAAAAATTATATATTTTTTTGGAAATACAGGAACATCATTAATCACTTCTTTGTGAATACTCGCAAAATGCGATTATTATCTAAAAATTAGAGATAAAGTGACAAAAGCTGTTGAAATATTTGTTACTTATTTTTAACCTGACACTTGTCGTAGCGCAGGAGCAAAAGCGTGAGACGGTAAACGTGATAGATTTTGAGTTCAATTCCCACACCATGAAATTTTTAATGTTTTTATTTCTTAATATTTTTCATTCGTTGTGATGGCAAAGCGCGGCGTTAACTTCCGACACTCAGCACTGATGTGCGTTTCTATCTGCTAGTTCAAAACTAATATATTTTATAGATCAATAAAAATACTTTGTGTGCCACAAGCTTATATACCGATATAAAGATAAGTTCTTCCAATTAAACCATTCTCATCTCACATTTGCGACACAAAGGGATGCTTTGGAAGCTGTCAAAGCAGATCGCGATCAATCTTATATTAAAATGGGGTGAATTAGACAAATAAAGAAATAAACATATAAATACTACTAATATTTAATCTGAAGCGATTTGAATAGGAACTAAAAAATAATCCTATATGGTTTAAATAAAAATAAATATTCATTTTATATTTCAAACATTTATTATGTTTTCATATAATAGTCTAACAAAATGACTTAAAATACACACACAATACAGCGTGAAGGTGAGAGAATTTATAATTTAGTTAGATATAATATAATATAGAATGGAAATCTATTTTTATTTAACCTATAGGTTCCACAAATGCAGCATCAACTAACAACAATATGCATCATGTTTAAAATAAATTGAAAAATCAGCTTTACGCTGTATCCTGCATACAGCAGTGTAAGCTGAGGGAACCTATTGTTCCGACACTCCGTTTCCGACTTTTCGCGTGTTGCGGAATCATTTTGTATCCCTGCGCCACGAGTGGCCTCAAATAGATAATAGTAATATATCAAATGTTTGGAATAAAATGATTGATCGACAGTTAATAAGGGCTCATTGAGACCACCATGTGACAGTGTTACATTTAACACGTGGTTGTGATACTTTTAAAAGGTACCCTTTTTGTAATGCAAAGAAATATTTTTTGCATATTGTCTAGATTCTGACAACAATTTTTAGTTTATCGTATGATTAGAATGTAAGAATGTTAATATTATACGATATAAATGAACCTCTTTTTTACTCTGCCCCTTTAATGTTGCCGGTAAGTTGTATGCCATATATAGCAGGGTAGGCAGAGAGAACATAACGTTAAGATACTCCATCCCTCCTTGTGCGCCCTAATTTTCAAGATATTGCGTATTGAGTGGCGAAACTCTACGACGTCTTTCGCCTCGATTCCAGAATGAGAAAATGACAATAATCAATTAATTTAGAACCGAACTCACAACTGTCGAACTCATAGTCAGACGTGTTAATGGGCCACAGCTGCCTCTAGATTTTATATCTCAGAAATATATATATTTTTTCCATACAACGTGACATTGGCGAAATGAATTGTGCTCAAGGCACGCTCCAAACGCCATTAATTAAGAAATCAATCAATCAATATATATAGTTTTTAATTCCCACGAGTAAGAATCGAACTCACATCACATATTTTAAAACATACACATATTGTACATACACCTAAAACGTCAAGATGAAGTATTCCTTTCCTTCTTAGCATATATTTAAGCAGCATTTACGGCTGCTATCTGGTTATTACGTACCTACAGAGGTGCATGTGACCGGTTTTTGGAACAACTACTTAAAAGCTTCTCATTGTAGTTCAATTACGACGCGTCGTTGTTGCGCTCGTATTGTCACCGGCCGCCTTTGAGAGATTGATTAATGTTAAGGTTCCTATTAGATTATTATATATTGAGAAATGATCTTTATGCTGTATATTGCATATAGATGGCAGAGGAAAGAGGTGAGGCACTCACTCAAGAGTACCAGAACCAACGTAGCTTTCTTTTGTTACCAGAGCGATGGAATCGAACCCACCGCAGTCGTCCTTAAAGTCACACGCTGTGCCGCGGCGTCACGACGACCTCGAATTATGTTGTAAAATGATCTTTCTTTTCAAGATATAGAACACATTTAATTAAAGTACAATCGATGTTCTAGGATTGTTTTTGACTGACTTCTGTAGAAGGAGGAGGTTCTCAATTCGACTGTACTTTATATGTTTGTTATCTCAGAACCTTCGACTGGGTGGTGTGATTTTTATAATTCTTTTTTTTATTTAAACGGTGGGGCTCCCCAAGTGGCCCCATTTTATATTTCATTTATCTCTAACAATGCCATCTGTAAAAAAATCATATAAGTCTTAAATTTACATTAAGTATGTGCGCGACAAATGGACGAATAACTCAATTTCAAATTTTAGTGACGTTAGTTAGAGTTTTTTGTCATTCTAGTTTACTGTTTGAACTACTTTTTTTTGTAAACAACATTATAATACCTACATTTTATAAGTGATATTCTTGTACTTCAACCTGTAAACGATTTAATAAATTCACACATATAAATAGTTTAATCGAACTTCTTGGCCATCTTAAAGGCGCCGTTACAAGCCTTGTTATATTGTTAAAACAACTATCCAAAAAGACAAAAGCCCCATAAATCTTTAAATTAATTTCTAAGTTCTATAAGAAACCTCCTCACGCAGCACTCCTCCTCCTCGTAGCTCAGCTGACTGTTGAGTGCTGAATGAACTAAGCAAACATTTACCCTTATACGGTATTAATAAATAAATTACATTATAATTGGAAGGTGGCGGGACGGGTACGATACGACAGTGGTTCACAAAAAATATCGCAACTCCTTAGCGTTAAGTACCAACAAAGAGACTCTAATACCGTTACTTTTTAGGACAACAAGACTTTTATACTATACGATTTGGATTTTAAATATTAGGTAGGTTAATTTTGGTTGAAAATTTTTTTTTTTAAAATATTAAGTTATTTTTTTTGTTAAGTTGAAGATATTGTAGTAATTCTCAATAATCCATTTTTATTATAATGATAAATGAAAAATTAATAAATTTAATTAGCTTCACGCTGTATCTCGCACACAGTAGGGTAGGCAGAGGGAACCTAGTGCTAAGACACTACGTTCCCCACTTTCTGCCGAATTCTGGAGGCATTGCGTATTGAGTGACAGAACTCAACGCCGCCTTTGCCTCGTCGGTTTTACACACTTTGTGCCCCTGCGCCACGTCTCGCCCCATATAACAATAACAATGCTACTAATTGTTGTACATTTATTGTAAATTATATTTTAAAACAGCAAATTTTGATTTTCTCGCCGGTCCTCCGCCATAGAGTTACCAGAATTATGTAGGACTGACACTTCTGATATTTCTGTATAATTTAATTTAAAAGTTTATATTGGCTCATTTAATTAATTAGCTTTTAAGGCAAAATTAAAGTTTTTATTTTACTTACAAAAGTTTTGCTTATTCACTACAGTAGTTTCTAGGTAGTATACCTATACGTTGAGGCCGGTCGTGGCGCAGCGGCACGTAGTGTGACTGTAAAACCGACTGGTTGTGGGTTCGATCCCCACTCGAGGAGATGAAATATGTACTTAAATTTATATTTCCATTTCTTCCCTCTGGTGTCGAGGCTAAGCGCGGCGTTGACCTCTGCCACTCAACACGCAATGCCTTCAGAATTCGGCAGAAAGTGGGGAATGGAGTGTCTTAACACTAAGTTCCCTCTGCCTACCCTGCTGTGTGCGGGATACAGCGTGAAGCTGACCTATACGTAGAGCGGAGCTTACTCGAGAGACGTTGATTCTAAGATTATACTTAAATTTTAATTAGATTATTAATATATTGTCTTATAAATTATTACAGAAACCCAACCCTATATATTTTGAAAACAATCAAATATTACACATGCATCATACGTACAAGGGCGGCCGGCGGTTTTAACCGGACGCCAATAACGAATTAAATCAGATTCATCTGTTGTGTCATGAAACGTAAACAATGATAGAATGTCGGCATCACGTATCTCGTGGGTTTTCCTAATTGAAATAGTGGTACTTGAGACCTAGCACGTACTTGTTCTAGAAAGGAAAATGGCTGACAAATATAATATGAGGATAGATTAATCCAGAAGGAAACCAATGACGTGCAGATTTGTAGGTATTATTGTTTTGGTTAAGTTAAATAGGTATCCGTTTATTATACCATTTAATATAATTTATTGATCTATAAATATGAAGACCGTGACGCAGTTGGATAATGTTCTATTATAAATACAGTTAATTTTAGTTCGGTATCTACTTGGAGAATGACGATATTTCAATTATTTTCACTAGTCCGCCTTGTAGACAAAGCGTGGTATTGAGCGTACTTTATTTTGAAAAACATAAGGTAATAGATAGACTGTTCTTCTTTCTATTACTCATGTAAGACTTCTTATAATATTAATATTTCTTTTTATCTTGTCTTTGTAGCTTCATTTAAAATAAATACTTTAAAAAAGTACTTATAAAAAACCATACGTAGTCGAATTTAGATTTTTCGCTCACAAATAAAATAAAACGTATACTGCATAGTCATACATATATCATTAAAACACAACAATTTGTTCGTAAAATCCTTTCATGTTAAATAAACATCCAAATGTAATCTAGCACACGCATACATCACGCATCGTGTCGTATAACTTAAAGGCGGCGTCAACTTGCCGAAATGAATTAGTAAATCGGCGTTGACATTCCGACGTCTGAGTCCCTTTGAGAGGACAGCGAGGAGGGGGAGGGAGGTCGTGGGTAAAAAGAGCGACAATGCCTAATTTATGTATGAGAATCGGGGCTTAGTCGCCGCGTGCTGTCTAAACAAACAGATAACTTCGAATACAGTACGGTCGTCGAGTTGTGGCCATCCTGAAGTAAGCTGTAGATGGCTGCGCAGATTTTATCTTAAGATTTTTTCTTACTTTTGATTATATGTCTCACTGTACAATGTGCAAAAATTTAAAGAAAAATTGAAAAAAATGATTTCAAGGCGGCCATGACACATCGGCCGTACTGTACTTTGAAGCTTAGAAGTACTTGTAGCCTATTGTATGTATGCGAGATCTATTTAGTCTAAGGATCGCTCGCGTCTTATCTACAAATTAAAGGAAAATATTCACGAAATTGCTTTTTTATCATCCGTTTTTGTTATTAGATCTTTGTGACGACCGAGGATTTGCTTTACGATGTATTTTTGCTTCCATGGATTATTTGCATTATTTTCATTACAAGGCTGATGGATTGTGATGACAACTCTCTTATTTGTTTACGTCAAAGTAGAACTTTTTACATATTAGTAGTCACATGTTAAAACATATGTTGGTAAATATTGCTCGACAATTAATTCAAATTTTCAATTGAGGTCTTTGATTTCTAGCTGCACCTTACAATGTCTACAATCGGTATAGGTAATATCTTTGATTTTCGCCATTTTTACACATTTTAAATAAAATTTAGTAACTGAATTTCATTTGAAGACTTGACCTTTCGAACACTTTATAGTAGTCCGTGGGTGGGTCGACTGAGGTGACGTTCGTCAATGATTGAAGTTATTCTTATCTGAATTTAGAAAATAGTTTAAAAATATTTAGGGAAACCATAATTTAACTTAATGAGGCCAACATAAATCAGTCTTTGACATATGCCACGATATCCAAAGTGCTTTCACGGAAAACTATTTGCGTTATTATACTCCCCAAGAGGCTATAAAACTCATCTCCAAGTCAGAATCGTCAGAACACCACCACAAATCATGTTGGAATACAATAGGAAATGTATTATATTATTTTACAAACATCTGCGTGTCTATTGAGACGGTTTAATTATTCTGTAATGAGCTTTGTTATGAAGGAAAGGAGAAAGTCCCTATATTGCTGTTGAGGCGATGTACAGTTTTGTATTTTCATTTCATATTGTAGGTGTCTGTATTCTGTGCATTTATTTGCGTTCCTATTATTACAAAATAAAAATTATTACAAAGTCTATTATTACAAAAAAAAATTAATGAGATCGTTGTGGTGCAGTGGGGCAGCTTCTCACTTTAAACTTAATAATTATAGGGTTCGGTCCCACTAAAGAGGACGATTACGTTTAAGTAGGTTATTTTCATTTTCCTGTTCTATTAGAGAAAATCTGGCGCTTAGTTTTACCGCTCAACACTAGCATTGCATAGCAGGGTTCCCCCTGCAAGAAAAATGTGAAGTACCATTATTTTTACGTAAGGCATTTTTCCATAGGTATATATATAATAAAATTTATTTATGAATTTAGCAAAAGACAGACGCAGAAACTATACATTTCTCAAGCAACAGGTGCAGGTGTTCCACTCGTTTAATATTTATACCTTAAAGTATTTTTCAAGCTTTAAGCCAATTTATGTATGTATGATGTTGATAGAGGCCGTCATGGTTCAGGAGTACCAGCGTGTACTGTAAATATGAAGGTGATGAGTTTGATTCCCATTCGGAGGATTCAATTCAATTTATGTGCATGACAGTATTAAATACGAAATAACGGAAGAACTCTGTGAGAATGGAAACCACTTTTTATGGATATCTATAGATAAGCTATCTCTGAATATTGGAGCGATATATAAGCCCGGGGATACAAGCATTAATAACTTCATGAACATTTACTCTTCACAATTGGAGAAACGTAGGAGAACACTGGCCTTTGGAGACTTCAACATCGATTTGTTGAGCAAAAACAGTTACACATCGCAATACTTACACGACTTAAAAGAAAATGGTTACGAAATACTTAATAAAATAGACAGAGCATACAGTACACGTGTAACCAGCACAACAAACACAATATTAGACCATATTGCAAGTAACATAGACAACCACTCCTTCAGTATTTCTATAATTGAATCGTCCTTATCGGACCATAATCAACTATACCTTGAGGTCCACAGATTGCCTTCTCCAATAAATAAAAAAATTCGGTATAAAGTTCTCGACTATGAAAAATTGTACAACACTGCCTTGACCACACATTACGAAAACAAAGAAAATATCTATGATTATTTTAATAACTACGTCACACGACTCATAAATACTAGCAGAATATTCAAGACAAAGATACTAAACCCCCCCAAAAAGGACTGGATAAATAAAAATATTATAAATGCTATAAATACGAGAAATAATATATGGCAACAATATAAATCTAACCCAACAGATGCAATGCAACGGATGAATTTTGTTCGGGAACAAGAACGGGTAAATACATTGATCAAGACACAAAAACAACATTATTACTATAATTTATTTTATAATACTCATAATGACTCCAAGAAAATGTGGGATATTATTTATACCCTATCAATAAACAAAACTAAAAATAACTATGCTCCTCCCAAACTTATTTTGAACTCAAAAGTTATTACAGAGGGTAATTCAATTTGCGACTCATTTAATGTGTTTTTTTCATCAGTTGGTTTTGATCTAGCTAGTAAAATACCTCAATGGTACCACTCAAATAACGATAGCCTTTTAACAATTGACAATGATTATACTCATGTCAGAACTTTGGACGAATTTCAACCTTGCACTGTACAGGAAATTTCTACTATTATTGACAATTTGGATAGTAACACCAGTACAGGGATGGACGGGCTTAGTACCAAAGCCATTAAATGTCTGAAAAATATAATTATTGATAAACTTTCTGACTGCATTAATACATGTTTATCACGTGGAATATTTCCTGACAGTCTTAAAATTGCTAAGGTAAGCCCTATTTACAAATCCGGAAGTAGAACGGATCCTGGCAACTACAGACCAGTTTCAGTATTGCCAGTTGTTTCTAAAATATTTGAACGTGTATTGTATAAACGATTAAATGATTACTTAATTGAAATAAATTTTCTTATAGAACAACAATATGGATTTAGGCCTAAGTCAAACACAGTCTCAGCTGTAATAGATTTAACTTCAAAAATAAAAACAAATATAGATCAAAAGAATATTGTACTAGGGATCTTCATTGATCTAAAAAAAGCTTTCGACACGGTAAGTCACCAAAAACTTTTAGAGAAATTAAATAACATTGGGATTACAGGCACAGCATACGACATGTTTACATCGTATCTATCAAATAGGAGTCAAGTGGTAAAAATTGATAACTTCGTAAGTTCATCCAAAAGAGTAACATATGGAATCCCGCAAGGTTCTATAATCGGTCCTTTGATGTTTTTAATTTATATAAATAACATAAATAAGATCGGTCTAACAGGACATCTTACTTTGTATGCAGACGACACTTCTCTTTTTTATTTTAATAAGTCAATTCACGATATTGTTACGGAAGCCCAGAAAGATCTAGATAAGCTAAACGAATGGTTTAAATATAACTTATTAACCATAAACACGCAAAAGTCTTCATTTATGATTTTTGCTGCGAAAAACAAAACTGTAGCTGATTTTATCCCTTTAACTATAAATAACGAAAAGATATTACGAGCTGACTGTGAAAAATACCTTGGCCTGTGGATAGACGATAAATTAAATTGGAAGCCACACATTGAGCATGTAAGAAAAAAAATATCCTCTTTATTGGGAGCTTTACATAAAGTTGCAAATTGTATTCCAACGAAAGTGCGTCCAATTATATATAACTGCCTAGTTAAATCTCACTTACAGTATTTAAAATCAAATGCGGCTATCTAGCTAAGAATCTATCAAATGCGGCATCACTTCAGGAGTACCACAGGGTTCTAACTTAGGTCCACTCTTGTTCAATATATTTATTAATGACCTACCAAATTGCTTCTTATTTTCTATACCACTAATGTTTGCAGATGACCTTAAAATTCTCAAACCTATCCGTACTCCAGACGATATTTTCCTGCTACAAAAGGACCTTACTAGTTTGAGTAATTGGTGTAGGTTAAATGCTATGGTGTTGAATGTTAAAAAATGCTTTCATATTACTTTTACAAGAAAGAAACTAAATATAACAACTAAATATTATATGGATGGTTCCTCTATTAGTACAGTGGATACAATTAGGGACTTAGGTGTCATATTCGACAAAGAGCTGACATTTATACCGCACCTAGAAAATATCACTACTAGAGCGAGCAGAATGCTCGGATTTCTAATGCGAAACTCAAAAATTTTTAAAAAAAATTGCACGAAGGTGGTATTATACAAAAGCTTAGTAGTAAGCGTATTGGAGTACGCAAGTGTTGTATGGAGACCCCATTACGCTTCTCACTGTCTCAGAATCGAAAGGCTACAAAAGCGCTTTCTACACCACCTCACCTTTTCGTGTGGAAATTTGAGATTACTTAAAACCTATACGGATAGGCTTGCGTACTTTAATTTAAGTAGCTTGGAAAATAGGAGAAAAATTCTTGATTCGCTTTTCTTATATAAAACTATCAACGGCATGTATGACAACCCATCTCTAGTACAAAATTTTTATTTAAAAGTTCCTAGGTCTTCTCGCAAACAATCTAATCTTCTCGAAGCTCCTTGTCGGAGGTCTGTTTTGGGCAATAACTCCCCTTTGTCTCGATTTTGCATAATTGCTAACGAAAAGAAAGCTTTGGATCCTTTCGGTGACAGTTTGTTTAAGTTTCGCCGAAACGCGATGAAATGTGTTTAATATATTTCATTCATATTCACTGTTGTTTTTGTAATTTTAATTTTCTTTGGTTACTTTGATTTTGTTAAGGATTTATATTTTTACATCATAATTATATATTCATCACTCTGTAGTCTTACTTTATTGTCTTTTTTTTTTACTTTATTGTGTTAAATAATTAGATACATTACAATTATATATTATTGCATGTGGTATTCACCTTAAAAGGTAATGCATTTAGCTGTAACAATTTAGATTTAAGTAACTGTTACTGTATGATTTAATGTAATTACCACTGGTGGATCTTAATAAATAAATAAATAAATAAATAAATAAAATAAATAGAAATATGGGGATCGGCTGCCCCAACAAACTTAATTTCGTTACAAAGGACCCAGAATAAAATTATTAAAATACTATTTAAATATCCTTACCTTACTCCAACTGCACAATTATATAAGAAAACAAAATTATTAAATATACGTCAATTATATACATATCACACCTGTATACACGTTAAAAAAATTACCACAAACATAATCAAATCGAATATTAAATTGAATAAAAAAGTATTCAAACACAACTTAAGAAATAAACATAAACTTGAATTGCCTTCTGTACGAACGAATTACGGAAAAAAGACAATTATGTTTGATGGAGTACTGCTTTATAATAGTCTACCTAATCATATAAAGAATTGTAACAGCATTTCTGTGTTTAAAAAGAAATTAAAACAACATATTGTAATGACTAAATAGGTAGTAAGTTAATTAGGCCATGCAGAATATCCTAAATTATAATAGATCTAATATTTAGTGTATATTTCTAGGAGTCGGAGGCTTGTTTTGTATTGTACTGTTTTGTAATATATGTTTTTTTTTGTATCTCATTGTAAGCAAAACTTCATGTTTTTTATGAGAATAAATTCTTTAAACCTACATACGATAAATTTACGATATATTATTCTGTAAACTTTCGAGTTTTTACAGTTTTTTGTGATTAACAATATACAAATGTATCTTAATATTATTTGTATTGACTCCCTTATTCGTGGATTTTGTGTCAATTTGTGACCTGGGTGACGCAGCGGTAGAGTTTGACTCTGTTTGTGACGGCTGTAGGTTCGGTTCTTATTGTGGGAAATTAATAGGTTTTATGTCGCTCTCGCTATCTGGTAACAAAATATAACGCGGCGTTGCGCATTATTGCTTATCACTAAGTCTTATAAACTTGGAGATGCGTAGAGATCGGGCGATCTCAGTGGCGGACTAAGGCTAAAACGGGCCCTAGGCAACTTTAGAACTCCGGGCCCTTCAGTCATGACACGTACTTTGCGTTTGTTATTTTGATTTTAAATGATATAGTATATATGTTCTACTTAGTTATCGGATTCTGAGATTCTAATAAACTGAGAATGTTGCAATAATATTATTTTCCTGTATAAATGACCACATATAGGCGAAATAATATTTTCTTTGCTAATAAAATACTGGCATGGCGTCTGTTAAATTTTCTGGCGATTTGTCAATCAACGATTCGGCATAATTTGGATACGTTTCAGCAATAATTACGAATTTTACGTTTTTCTGTTAAATAGTAATAAGAATGAATTATAAAATTAAAAACCTTTTTTGGGCCCCAAAAATTACGGGCCCTAGGCAGTTGCCTAGGTTGCCAAGGCCTTAGTCCGCCCCTGGGCGATCTTAACATTAGGTTCCCTCTGCCTACTCTGTTATGTCCGGAAAATTGTTTTAAAAGAGATTTACCTAAAACTACAGATTACAAATTTTGCAACCATTTTATGAACAAAATATTATATAATATAATGTAACGAATTATTATATAATTAGAATAATTGAGGTTACTGTACTTCTAAACTGAATACGTGAATGGTGACCAAACCACAGTTTTCATTGATACGGCGACACGCGTCGAGTTTGTTATACGAGCACATTGTTTCATATAAAGCCAACATGACTAACGTAATCTCATTCAATTTGGTTCCTTTTAAAGCACACTTTGCGTACGAATATTTGTATGTGTATGAGCATGTATGACTTAAGGATCGTTACTTCCTTACCTTACTAGATATCATTTGAATTTCATCATTATTTGTTTAGCCTGTCAGTCTTTAATTACTGTAAAGAAGTGTTTAGGATACGTGGATTATAAGTCGCCGTTGGTTGTGGGTTCGATCTCCACTCGGATATTTACTTATATATACTTATATACACTTATATATGAGTATATTGATACAAGCATTTACCTGTGGCGTCATTCCCGTCGTGAAATGGAAATAATTCACAGTTGTGCATATTGTAACAGATATCACACTAAAGTGTCCTAGATAACTGGCTATAGAGGGAAATGATTAAAAAATATATTGCTTTCGGTAAATGCAGTATGCAATTTAAAAAATAAAACATTTCTCCGTCGATTAATTCCAAAATTTTGACGAAATGGAATATTGTATCAATATATTACTACATAAAAGATTTAAAGATAAAAACAATAACTTATATAATATTAAAATTATTAATTATATACAAGCCTTTATTGATTTATAATCTTAATTTTGACTTACTTAGACTGTTATTCGACGATGAGAAACAACCTGCGGATGTCACGAGTTCGTTGCGTTGTCTTTAGTTATTTATTAAATATTCCAATTGGTTACTTCAGTGTTAATATATAATATATAGGAAAATAAAACAGTTTCACGCCATGAAAAACAGCTTTAAACAATTATTTACTACTTTTCTTTACTGTATATTTTACATTTAAAGATTTATTATTTTCGTTTCTGTCATTCTTTCTAGGTGAGTGATCCTCGTGACATTAGGGCGATACATAATTTGTCGCATCAGCAGAAACCTCAAGAACAAAATTGTAAAGTATAATTGTTGATTTTTATTCTAGTTTATCAGGCTTCCAAACACGCTTGTGTTTAATATTATGTTTGTTCTTAATATTATTATTATACATAACTTAGAAACTAAATGTCAAATCGAGATGAGAACTGTGATGTAATTTTGATGATTCCAAGTTAGAGAACAGTCCACAATTTTCTTTAAAATCGGTCGAGCAGTTTTGGAGATATGGGTATCCAATATCCACCCATTGTAGGATGGGAAATGTATAATTAAGGTATTTGACATTTAAATAATTTTAAGCAGTTTAATTTACTATTTCACATTTAAGTATTTAAACCAAACGACATTTGAAGAGAAAATACTCTGTTAATCTAATTAATACTTCTATAGAGACGTGTATTAAACTGACGTTCGATTATCTGACTGGAAGCTTAGTGTTAAGATTGATACTAGAAATGAGAACTAAACCAATCTTATCCTATCAATGCCTCTGCGGGCGGCACAACTAGGTCACGGCGTTGTGGTCCGCCCAGGAAATAGTATTGAAACTTATATAATAAACATTAAATATATTTTTGTTGCAATTATTACTATCTTTCGTCCCGTATCGTTTATCTTTAATTGTTATAATAATAAATACTAAAAATTTACACATGTTAAATATGTATAGTTTTTATTAAGCTTCACGCGTTGTATCCCGCGTAGAGCAGGATAAACAGAGATAATGTCATAATAAAATACAATGTCAAATCACTCCGTTCTGTTCATTCCGACTAATTTTCGGGACATTGTATGTTGAGGGGCCGTCGTGGCCCAGTGGCACAAGCATTTGACTGAAACGCGACAGTTGTGGACGTTGCGGACGCGACGCGGTTCGATCCCCACTCGAGGATATGAATTATTATTTCTAAATATTTTCATTTCTTCGCTCCGTCACCAAGGTAAAAGCCCGGCGTTGAGTACCGCCACTTAATACGCAATACCTTGAAAATTTTGGCGGGAGTGGGGACCGATATCTGACCGAGCTTCTCTCTGGACCTTTGAGACGATAGGACGTATACGCTATATTTAAATAATTAAATCTTAAAAACAATAATTCTATTTTAAAAATTAGGAGATCAGAACTACTAAAGAGTCAACGAGTACTACTAGTGTGGTGTTTGTGTGCGTGTTTAAACCGTGTGAGATATTTCCATCGCAGCTACGTGGCTTGCAATAGCATTGGCTAGTACGGGACGACATTCTTTACTGCGCTTTCGTCGCACAGAGGTGTTGCTACGCACCGATAATTCGGAGTTTCTTTCACTTCTGCGCCCCTGGTACTTCGATCCATCGTTGCAACTTAAAAGCATAGATAATGCCGATAAACCGCTCCCCCCCGCCTCAGCTGCCTCAATACCTGTCCGCGTTGACATCCATCGCGCACTGCAGTTCGGAGCCTAATCTAATGAATCCAACCGACACAGAGGATTTAAATGTAACACTACGTCAAAAGCGTAGACGGTTTGAGTCCGACAGTGAGTCGTCAGAACTAGCATTGTTTATGAATGAGATAAAAAAAATGATGCTTGAATTTAAATCTCAGCAAGAACAAAAAATTGAAAAAGTTTTCTCAACCTTAGACACAATAAAAAAACAAAATAGCGAAATCTGTAACTCAATTGAATTCATGTCCAAGACTTACGACTCTCTAAATGAAAAGATACACGCATTAGAAACAGAACGACAGGCTAACATTAAATACATACATTCGCTAGAAGAAAAAATGGAAGGATTTGAACGGGCTGCTAGATCTACCTGCGTCGAGTTAAAAAATATTCCCACACAGAGTTCTGAGTCGAGGGAACAATTATTACAAAAAATTATTACTATTGGCCAAAAACTAAATTTAACAATATTGCCCCATGACATAAATGGCATTTACCGTATATACAGTAGTAAGCTAACATCAAAGCCAGTGATAGTAAAATTTAATAGTGTACTGATGAAAGAAAATATGATAACTATGTATAAGCAATACAATAAAAGGGGTTCGTTTTTACAAACACACATCATTCAAGGCAGTGGAGAGAACAAACGTATTTTTGTCTCAGAATATTTAACAAACAAAATGAAACATCTATTCTACTTGTCTCGCGAATTCGCTAAGACGAATGAATATAAATATTGCTGGGTATCGCATGGTAAAATCTTCTTACGCAAAAGCGACGGTGCATCTTTGTGTCAAATAAAAAGTGAGGACGATCTACCCGCACTTGGAAAAAAATGACTAGCAAATGTGCCTTGTGTTATTTCCTACCTATTAGTATTTATCATGAACATATTTTTTATATATGCGAATGAGTTCATTAATTTAATTTTCAATTGTATTGTATGTGATAAGTTTATTGTCTATTATTATGTCTCTTATTATTGTTATATAGCTTATTCCTTTACAAAAATAGTTAAAATAATATTACTGTTATTAGGATATTTATACCTTATATATATAACGCTCATCATTCACTGCACTTATATACTCTATACACTATACACAAACGTACACATTCACATAAATAATAAATTAAGCTTATCTTCTATTATTAGAGTAAAAAACAATCGATTATTTTTAGTTATGCTGAATAGTCATGCCAGCACTGAATTAAATATAGTACAAGCAATTTATATACTTGTATACTTCCGTTACTATTTGGAGAATACTGTAATCATTTCATCCTTGATTATGTATGATTTATCTTTGGATATGAATAATATGTGGTTGTGCTTTGATTTTCACTTACATAATGAATGACTTACAAAACATAGTAGATGAAATTGAAGAAGTGCATGTATCAAATTCCTTTATTTGCAGTCCCAATCAATGTTGTTCATTTTTGGGCAGTAACCCAGGGGATAGGATCTTGCATGTAAACATTAGAAGTATTAACTGTAATTTTAATCATCTTCTCACATTAATTGAACAAATAAATGTTGATCTCGATATTATAATATTGACGGAATGCTGGCTTAGTAAATGTGAGAGTATCCCAATTCTTACTGGTTTTTTATCTTACTCATCCAAATTTATTCATCAAAACGATGGGGTGGTGGCTTATATTAGACGCAACATCATACATACAGTGGAAAATCTAGAATTCCATGATGCGAATAGCCTTGTCATTAAACTATCAAACACAACCGCTATAATTGCCATATATCGATCTCCGTCTTATAGAATCTTAGAGAGATTCAACATATCCTTGGACAAAAATCTACAATACTTGAAAAAATTTAATAATATAATTGTCATTGGAGATATGAATATTAATATTGCTAATAATAGTAATGACACTAACTCTGATGCATATCTCAACCTGTTGTCCTCACACGGCTTACTACCTGCCCACTTATTTCCAACAAGAAATAATAATTGTTTGGACCATGTAATGTTGAAATCTAAAAATATTGCCACTACCCTTGTGCTTGATTCTTTTATAACGGATCATGCTCCGATTATGTTTGTTAGTGCGCTTAAAACTCAAACAACTTATGTAAAGCGGTCTATTAAACAACTAGACGAGTTAGCGTGTCTTGATGAAATTGAAAATAATGATTTTTCTCATATTCTTTTAGATAATGACGTGGATCGAGCAGCAACTTCTCTTATAAATTCACTTTCAAAAATTGTTAAAAACAACACTCGTAAAATCACGATCTCTAGTAAGAATCGCATAATCAAACCTTGGATAACGCCTGGGCTTTTACGTTGTATAAGACATCGGGACAAACTTTATCGAAAGACAAAAAAAGCTCCGAATAATGAAGAATTGCTTAAAATTTATAGTAGATATAAAAATTTTTGTAATAATTTATTAAAACGACTAAAAAAAGAATTTGATAAAAGTAATTTTGAAAAAGTAAAGAATAATACCAAAGGTACATGGAAATTTATAAAAAAAACTTGTAACTTAGCTAAATCTCCACAATCATCTCAAAATCTATTATCCTCGGCCAACGATGGATATTCGGCTGCTTGTCAAGCTAACAAATATTTCGCATCTATTGGTAATGATCTTGCTATGAAGTTCAAAAACTGTGAGAATAATGTACCTATTTTCCCGAGCGACTGTAAATCTTTTCCCAGAATGTCAATGTCACTATATAGTACTAGTTACACTGAAGTTGATAACACTATCAGTAGCCTCAAAAATACATCTGCCACCGGATGGGACGGTATTCCAACATCGATTGTAAAACTGGCTAAAGATGTTATTAATCCACTGATTGTCCACATTTTTAACCTATCAGTTGCATCGGGTATCTTTCCTAAGGTTTTTAAAAAAGCCCTTGTTCACCCAATTTACAAGGCTGGTGATAGTACCCTTATCAACAACTATAGACCTATTTGCGTCCTTAGCGCTGTATCTAAAATATTTGAGAAATTACTAAATGCGAGACTTGTTAACTACTTAGATTCAAATAACCTAATTTCGAATAATCAGTACGGCTTCAGAAAGGGTAAGTCTACAGCTGACGCGGTCTTAGACTTAACAACCTCAATTGTAAAAGGATTTGATGGCAATCAGAAAGTTATTGGACTCTTTTTAGACCTCTCTAAGGCTTTTGATACTGTCTCCATTCCAAAGCTATTGGATAGATTAGATAGAATGGGCATCAGGGGTGTTGTAAATGATATTTTTCGTAGTTACTTAACTGATCGTGCGCAGTGTGTTGTAATAGATGGTATTGTAAGTACAGAAGAAATTATAAACATCGGCGTTCCCCAAGGAAGTGTCCTAGGGCCTACTTTGTTTCTTATTTATGTAAATGAGCTTTCTAATTTGTCCTTACCAAACTGTAAAATTGTATCCTATGCCGATGATACAGCCCTACTTATACATAGTAAAAGTTGGTCTGAAGCAAAAAATATTGTTGAAAGCTCCCTAGCCACTGTGTATAATTGGTTAACTTATAGTAAATTAACTCTAAATTTAGAAAAAACTAAATTCGTTACGTTTGCTCCTCATAATAATACCCTCCCTTCATCACCAGTTTCTATAAAAGCTCACATTAAAAACTGTGTCAATACTAGTCAGTGTAACTGCATAAATCTTTGTCATACAACTCACATAAAGTACCTGGGAGTTTTGTTTGATGAAACTCTTACCTGGAAGGAACACATTGACGCAATGTGTAAGAGAATCAGGAAGATGGTTTACATATTTAAGACATTGAGATCTATTTTAGATTCTTCTTCTTTAAAGAGTGTGTATTATGCTCTTGTACAGTCAATTTTATCGTACTGCATTGTCGCCTGGGGTGGTATAGGTAAAACTAAAATGCTGCGTTTAGAGCGAACACAGAGATATATTCTCAAGGTTATGTTATACAAACCCTCACTATTTTCAACTGCTGAATTATATCGAGAGGCAAATATTCTTTCAGTCCGAAAACTCTTTATACTTCACAGTATTCTACGTAAACACTCACAAATACCCTATGATAAACAATTGATCATCAATAAGCGAAGATCTGACTTAGTATGTAAAACTCGTTGCAGTAGATTGGCGTTGTGTAAACAATACTATGAGTACCTAGCTCCTAATATGTATAATAAAATAAATAGAATAATTAACATATATCCTCGTTGTCTCCGAGCTTGTAAGCGCATAACTTCGGATTGGCTAAAAGGCATGACATATGAGGAAACTGAAAATTTAATCATCATATAATACGATTTATACCCAAATGCGCACACACACACACACACACACACACACACACACACACACACACACACACACACACACACACACACACACTCGTGTACACACACATAAATTTATATACACACAAATTTATATACACACACAAATTTAATTTTAATATATAAATATAATATTTAATGTAATTATTGTTTTTTGGAACTTACTTTGTACTATTTCTGGAGAGGGGCGTTAATGATTACAACACAGTTTTTAACTTTAGTAGTCATTATCGAACTTTAACTATATGTATCACTCTATTAATTTCCAATAAATTATTATTAAATGTATTATCACTATGTTCCCTCTACCTACCCTGCTGTGTGCATGACACAGCGTGAAGCTGTATGGTGACTGGCGGAACCCAACGCTTTGTCTTGTTACCAAAACACAGGAAAGCTTCAACGTTCTCCTGTAGATTACATTTAATTATAACTTAAGTACAAATAGAAGTGTATCGTCGTCCGTATAAACAGTCATCAATAAAGTTTAGCGATTACAAATACGTAGAAATTAGCATTTAATTGTAAGCCGTGATGAAGCCAACGAATGATATTTCTTAAGAGGATGCTGTTTAATATTCATCATATGAAAATGTATGAGAGATAAATTGATTCAAGTAGGTACCTTTACGGCCCCAAGACAAGCAACACGACGGAACTGGTACGGTGTCATATAGTATACTATTGACCAACATATTGTATCAAATCTCGTTTCGATTGACCTGGCGGTTGAGTGGTTACTGTTCCTGATAGATGAGCTGGAAGTAGTCTGTTTAATTCGTACATTTAAACTTTACTAAATGACACACTGTAAATATAGTTGCACATTTAGGGTACTTAGGTTCCCAAAGCACTGGCCGATTTTCAAGACGTAGCGTGTGGTGAAGCTGTACGCCTTGCGTCAGTTTATTACAACGGGGAAGTGGAAATAAGTTAAATTACATCAGCTTCACACTGTATCCCGCACATAGCAGAATAGGCACATGGAATCCAGTTCGTTCCCCACTTTCCGCCGAATATTTCATTTCCTCGAGTGGGGATCGAACCCACAACCAGTCGCGTTTACAGTCACATTTTGTACCCCTGCACCATGACTGACAATATAATCATTCCCCCGAGTGTGAATCAAGCCTGCAACCTTTTACTGTTAGATGTTTCCACACTGAGCTACGATAGCCCCATATGCGAGTTATGAAATAAACTAAAGAAAAACAAAAAAATCTATACTATAAATTAAAATCGAATACCTAATTGATGTTAGTAGATATTAATCGATGGTTTATCTCCACCTGTTGACGTGTACACAGATATTTAGATTTCGAGATAGTCCCATCGGCGTGTTGGGCAATACTTGCTTGCGGACCAGTTGGAACCATGCCTCACTCGCATCACACTACATGTATAATACATCAATATTTGATAGTTAATATCGATACGATCTATTGCTTCACTTCACTGAGCATTTCCGCCTTCTTGTTGTTTTTTTTTTATTATAAGCTTAATTGAAAGTTAATTTTTAAGCAATATTTTTCTTATCATTAAAAATTTGTAAGCTGCCCGTCGCGGTACATCGTAAGACTGTAAACGCGACGGTTGTGAATTCAATTTTTAAACGGGGGAATGCTGAGTTAACATTTGCATGTTTTTTTATATTTAACCAAAAAAAGAACCAAACTAGCTTGCCGCATCATTATGTAGTCAGAGGGCACCCAGTGTTAGACACTCCTTTCTACACTTTCCGCCCACATTTAGAAACATTTCGTGTTGAGTGGCGGAATTCAACACCGCGCTTTGTCTTTTTACATAAACGAGGAAGTGAAAGTAATTTACACTGAGCGGGAATCGAATCCATTCCGATACTCGTTTTGTGGACTAATTCTAGTAGTCTACTGTATCAATTTATTATAATTTGCAATTTAGAAGTCTCTACATATTATACATAATATTTGGCGAGTCAGTTTCCCTAATTGGATTTGTACCGGCGCATATCGATTGGTTAACGCGAAACCATGCAAGGGGTCGCGACATTCGTTTAGTTGCGGTTTTATTTTATTGTAATGCACTTAACTCTGTAAGCTAACCTTATTTATTTTTATTTTGTAATATGACAAATAAAGTCAGCTACGTGCTATATCCCGCACACAGCAGAGTAGGCAGAGGAAACCTAGTGTTAAGACACTCCGTCCCCCATTTACCACAAATATAACAAGAGCAGAGCTTTTGACTGTAAATACGATTGAGATAGATGTTGTCCATTTGGGGGAACGGATTTAAATTTTAATTTTTCCGTCCCAGTAAGGCAAAAAGCAACGTTGAATGCTGCCGCACAACGAAAGCGGGATGTAACGAGTATGCAATGCTGAATAAATTATACATTGCCAGTCACTTCACTACTTATATGTAGTTTTTAGCTTAACGCTGTACGATATGCAGAAGAAACCTGGAAACCTAGTGTTATGACACTTCCGTTCCTCACTTTCCGACTTCTTGAGGCGTTGTAAGTGTGATCTTTTATTTCTAAATTGACGACTGCATTTTCAAATTGATTTTTAATGAAATAGCATTTATAATAGCAAAAACTACCTAAAATTAGGGCTCTTTAATCTCGAGCTCAGCTATTATAATAATTCAGCCATCAAGGAGGCTTCTATAGAATTATACCAACCGTGTCATTACGGAGTTTTTGTTGTATCAACGAAATTTGTTTGTTTTCTGCGAATGTAGGGATCCGTTAGTTAGAAACATTTAAAATAACCTTAACTTATTGAAGTTCACAGTTTGAGAGTGTGCCGCTACTACAACTATACAGAATTTTAATTGTTTTTAATAAAATATCTAGATCGTCGTGGCGTAGAGATATCGCGTGACCGTAAACACGACGCTTGTGGATTCAATTTCCGCTCAGAGCAATGAATTGTTTTCATTTCCCCGCTCTGGTAACAAGACGTTCCGCCACTCAACAAAGTCACATAAATTTAATGGCGAAAAACGAGGTATCTTACAGTAATTTCCCTGTCCCAGTCTATCCCGCAAAAAGCGGGAAGAAGAGAAATTAAAAAATTGGCGAAACTACGGAGTCCACAGTATTGACGCCATATTTTTTTACTTGACTCTTATGCTAATTTTGTTGATGACTCTATCACCCAAACACAGCCTGACTGTGGGCCATTTATATTATTTATTCATATCGTGCAATGGCTGGAATAAATTTTTGCGAACTCACATTTGGCTCGCTGGGTGGCGGCGGTGGCGGCGGTGGTAACCTATTCATGTATTTTCTATTGACGTGCAAATAAGAGCTTGTTTTAAATTTATTTAGCATAAATTTAATCTATATATTATTATGTGAAGCAAAAACATTGCAACCATTTCTATGAAAATTGTGCCAGCTATAGCTAGTTTGTATAGATGAGGAGTGCAGAATGTTATTATTTTTTTTAAATAATTCACAAAAGATACATTAAATTAATACAAAAAGTACCACATGTACGACAATATACATTTTTTATATGAAGTTTATATAGTAATACATATGACAGTGTGGACAGTTAGATGGGGTGACCATAAACGCGAAATGGGTGGCAATGGCTGGATGTGAATAGCCTAAGATTGAGCTCCAGGTGTGCCATTGGAGAGCTCTATATCTAGCAATAGACGAAGACGCTCATGATGACCAGTGTCTATACTGAATTCTTTTCGCCGAATCCGTCAATAAACAAATAATAAGTAGGGACAAGCAAGAATCATTGAGATTAGCTATTATTTCGACACTATTTTTTTTCTACACTATAATTATATTTATACAAAGATTTTTTTTAGTTTCACACCGTATCAAGCTTATAGCAGTGTGAGTAAAGGGAACCTGGTAACCTAGTATTAGAGACTCCGTTTCCATTAAGACATTTCCTGTTCCCCACTTCCCGCCGAGTTGTCGATGCATTTCATGTTGACTGGCGCAACTCAACAACGCGTTTTGCCTCGTAACCAAAGCGAGGAAATGAATACATTAAATATTTCATTTCCCCGAGCGGGAATGGAACACATAACCGTCACGTTTACACACAAACTTATTGTGATGTATAAAAAATGTTTCACTAAATTATAACCTCAATTGCATGCCTACCATACCGTCTCTATAGTATCCGCTAATATGCCAGAATGAATAATCGATTTCCTTTAATTATACTATTAACTTTTTTTATGTTAAGCTCATTAACTATTGTGCTGGCGATTGTTGAGCAAAAAAGTAAATAGCCGATGTCGTCATATGAACGCTACTAATAAGTAACAGATAAGATTTTTGAAGGGGAGCCGAATTTGGCGTTAATTAATTTAATTTTTTATCAATCACGCTGTATCCCGCCTATAACGAGGTAGGTATAAGAAACTTACCCTACCAACTCTACAGTTATGATTTATTAAAAAAGATCAACTTTAGGAAGCAGAGAAAGGAAATGAGCCTACTGTTAAGACAATCAGTTCTCCATTTTTTGCTTAACTTTCCAGACATTGCATATTGAGTGGCGAAATTTCTCTACCAGAGCTAGTAAATAAGAATAATGAATTCCCCGAGCCTCTAATCAATCCTCGAGGCATATCAAAATAGTACCTACTATAATTACTATAACTATTTCCCGCATATCCCGGTAAATGGAACCTGGTGTGAAGACCCTCCGTTCACGCAAGCACATATTGCTTAAACAAAGCGTGTCGAGTGGCTGAACTCATTGTCGTGTTTCGAATTGTGACTAGAGCTAAGAACTGAATGCCGCCGAGTTGGAATCGAATCCACAACCTTTCGCGTTTACAGTCAGACCATGTGCCTGCACATCCTCCATCAAAATAGTTTCTTTATTCAACAAACTTGTTTAAATCGCCAAATATTAACAAAACATTTAATTCAAGCCGTTATTTGAAGATTCATTCCCACTTCTAGGCATTAGGTTCGAATCAATACGTCCGTGAACTGGTCGTTTACGACGTCGTAAATCTATATGAATATAAATTTGATTTTTAATAAGCAGCCATTTTACGGCAAATTGTTTATGAGTTATGGGCGTAAGAATGTTCTGTCATTCTTTGTTTTGTATGAAAGTGTGGGCGTGACTGACTTACTACACTTGTCCATCAATTTGCAACCTTCAATATAATTAATGTTAAAATCAGCTTCACGCTGTATCCCGCACACAGCAGGGTAGGCAGAGAGAATCTAGTGTTAAGACACTTCGTTCCCCACTTTCTGCCGAATTCTGGAGGCATTGCGTGTTGAGTGGCAGAACTCAACACCGCGCTTAGCCTCGACTCCGAGAACGATGAAATGAAAATATAAATTTAAGTAAATATTTCGTCTCCTCGAGTGGGGATCGAACTCACAACCAATCGATTTTGCAGTCACACCTCGTGCCGCTGCGCCACGATGTTTATTTTTTAAATTATCTTCAGAGGTAGTAAAAATATCCAATATCTAATCGTTTTTCACTCACTCAGGTCCTTCCTGTTTGTGAGGCATGCAGAAAGAAAGAATAGGGTTAAAGTTCTGTATTTACCGCTTATATATGAATGTTGAGTGGGAGCTCGTAGAACTTAACGGTTCACTATTTCTTAATACTCATCAAACCAAAGAAACAATCACGAATGTATACAAAATTAAACGTAGTGGGATTTGACCCGCTTCTCTTGGATACAGTCCAAGCGCTCTGACCACTTACTAAGCCATACTTTCTTATAATGAATATGAAGATAAGGTTATTATATATATAATATATGTATTTTTTATAAATGTTTAGAGGCCATTGTGGCACAGTGATCTGAATGTAAGTCAGATGGTTTTAGTATAAATTTAGAAATCGTATAAAAAATTGTACGTAATAGGATTTGAACCCGCGCCTCTTGGAAACCGTCCCAGCGTTCTGATTACTAAGCCAACCGTTCTCATCAAGCTACGTCGAAATTCTTGTACGCTTTTTACAGCTAATTTATGTTATTAGTATCTCTGTAGGAAGATTATAACAAATTTCGACTACCCATTGGCAAGAGAAAAAGCTATTTATTAAATATTTTAAAATTATTTAGTGTATAATACTATTTTATTATTTAGTATTTCCACATTTAAATAAGTAGTTAAATACTTATTTAGAAAATGTATATATTTTTTTATCTAAACATGTATTTTTGTAAGTTTACATTAAAAATACATTAAAAAAAGATGATTGTAGGTTTGTTCTTTTGTCGGGGAAATGATTTAATAAGACGAAGGGCAGCGTTGAGGTCCGCTACTCAACACGCAATATCTCGACAATTGAGTAGAAAAGGGAAAAAGGAGTGCCATCGTACAAGGTTCCCTCTGCCTACCCTACTTTATGGTGTGAAATTAGAGAGAGATAATATATGAGGAAAAAAAATATCATGACGTTTTCGTCACGTTTCAATCGCATTAGTCACTCACACTTCCAATTCCATCAAAACGTCATTCAACAAAAACAAATCTAACAATCTAACATAATATAATAAAAATAAATGACATTCCACATAAGAAACGAACAAGTGACAGATCAATTGAAACCGATCGTCCCACAAATTGGCACTGACTTATAATTTATAATGAAATTACTTAGATATTGGATATATCAGAGTAACGGAGGGAAGGAGAGAGGGTGTCACGAGGTGATCCATCTCGATGCCATCGGAACTAATGGGCAGTTCCGAACACTTGTCATTTATCAGTAGATCTGACACACGATTTGTTTGCACTCCGCTATCAACAGAATGTGGAGCAAAGACGTGCTTAAGTGATGCTATCGGATATTTCCTATTGATCTCTAATGTCGCATTGGGGTATCAATTATTTATTCAATATGTATTTGTAAATGAATTTATTAACCTACATTTCTTTCAGGAATTATTAGAGGAATCTTCGTTTGAGGTCCTTTCACGGAAGAGAAGCGTGGTGAGCGGAAGTGTCTTTATACACGTTTCCCAGAATCTCTCCCTTTTGTGTGTCAGAAATATGTATTCCTAACATTTTATAACATCTTAAATGTCCAATCTTACGAGCTATCAGAATCCAATGGGAAAAATTATCCTATTTGACTTCACGAACTTTTATATTCGCGATGACATCCACTCAGTAAGGAGTCACTCGCTCGATGACGACTGTTGATTAAAATTTATATCCACTAGAGTTCTAGTCATGATGTTTGCGGTCGTAAATGTATCATTGTATTAATTTGCTACTTTTATTGTATTGTTGTTGGTTTGTGTTGAAGTGTGATCTAATTCGTCATTAGGTTTAATTTAGGTTATATATTTTTTGTTTGGTTCACGCTTAGAGATTTGCCATTGTTTACGTGTCTCCTATTTTAGTGAGGCTATTTAAGATAAGAGAGAATAAACAATAAAAATAAAAAAGTCTGATGGTCAGAAACTTTCATATTTAGTCCTCAAATAGGTTCGTAACAGTTATTGATATAAAATAATTAGGATCCATCACTCTTCTTGCATTATTTTTTTCTTTATTTCTTGTTACTAGACTCCCATTGCTTATGCGTCATTATGTAAATCAATATTATGCAAACATATATATTTTTACTCCACAAAAGTTGGTAAAAAACTATCTAGATTGGCTTTGCCTTTGCCGTACAAAACGCTATAGTTCCTATATTGTTGCATAATACTTATGAAAAGTAAACAGTAGGACTGTGCAAAAATATTACATGTTTTTAGAAAATATTAATTGCTTGGCATATGATTGTAAAATAAGATAACAATGTCATACGAGGCCAACCGAGACGGTTGCTATTAGCAATAACAAATAATATTTCAATATGACTAACCTTTCCCAATCGAAGCTAAATGTTCGATTATTTAAGCTGAAACTTATAAATTTATTACAAGCGTTTATCACAAACCATAAATCAAAAGTTAAGTGAAATTAAAGAGGTCTGTTTACTTTTGAATGGAATTGTTAATATAATAATGTGCGTAGTTTGGTTTATTATCACGTGTAAATGTTGAATGTATTAATTTCGACTTAGAATTTAGAATAGATTTATTCTATGCCTTTTATATTGACTAAACCGTATAACAAATTAAGGAACTTTTCACTTCCAAATTTTCTAACAATATTCCAATTTTTCATTGCAATCTGTACCTGTACTCTGTATACATATATGTATGTATGTAACGTTTCCATTACTAAGTGACTGACAGATAACTGAAAAGATACGAAAATGCTGGATTTAGAAAGTTGAAATTTGGTATTTAACGAGATTTTAAAAGGTATTAAGAGATGTTTTCTCGAAATTCCTAGTGGAACCGAAAATAAATTATTTTTCAATTTAACTTCTGAAAGTATATATATATATATATATATATATATATATCATATATATATATATATATATATATATATATATATATATATATATATATATATATATATATAAACAATTTGTTAACTAAACTGTGCAAGTACCGTATAACAGTCCAAGTTAATTACGAGTACAGCGCCGTATTTGTCAAATGACAAAACTCTTGTTCTCGTTGAACTGGAAACCAACACGGTGCGGGCATTAAGATAAAACCAGGATTTATTAATCAGGATGCGATAGACACATCAGAAACGAAACGAAACGGTTTCTGGAAGTGATTGTACTTATTGCTTTTGCTTAAAACCTATTTGCTTTTATGTAAGCTGTTATTATTAACGTATTTGATTTTGTTGTGCAACTTTCTATGAATAATTTTTTGGGCTTAATATTTATTAGTAAAATTCTTGGAAACGGGACGAGGTTTCTAATTGTAAACGCGATGGTTATGGGTTTGATCTCCATCTGGAATAACAATTTATTGTTATTTCAACAAGACAAAAACATGTTATCTTTAACTGAACCTTCACACAGTAAAACACTGAATTTTTTCATATAGATTTTTTGGGCAGTATAGAAAAGTGTTAAGAGTAAGTTTTCCAAAATCTAGGCCACGCGAACAATATAGGGCTAGGGCTTCGAATCCATATTCAATCACAATTACAATATCTAAATACACCTATATAATTTTAATGGTAGTTAAGTAGTATCCTTGTACAACAAATCGCGGCGTCCCAGGGACTCATCCAGACAAGCCCGGGGTCTGGATTAATCGTGACTGATTGCAGTAATTGACGCTTCTCTCACAGGCCACTAACGAGATAAATTTGTATTGTATTTTTACGCTACTTATCTGTAATACTTTTGTTTTTCTTTGTATGGAGTTGCTTAGGAAGTTGGAAGGTGCATTAACTTTTTTGTTCGTTTGTTATTAAAATAAGTGACTTTACATCTCCACGCTTTATATTACGCAAATAGCAGGGTAAGCACAGGAAACTTTGTGGTAAGACACTCCATTTACATTACGTGTTAGATGAAAAAACTCAGGGTCCAGAATAGAACCTACAACCGTCCTGTTCTCCTTACATACGATGTAGAAATTTTATGAATGACCAAGATAAATACTTACTTAATTGTAACTTTTTCGTATTTGAATAGTTAGAATAAGCTTAAAAGCCTTTTTGGAACTTATTACTTGGTTACTTATTTTTGTTAACTTATAACAATAAGTTAATTACAAATATATATTAAAAGATTAATCAAAAGATTTGGATTTCATAATTTGTGTGAAACAACAATTAACGAAAACTATTTCTTAATTGTATATACTTGTATATCATTAGAAAATTAAAATGTTTTAACATATTATTGATATTACTTTTAACATACATATAAATAAATATTCTGAACTTAGTCAGCATTTAGATCGATTTAAGATCTCAGTGTGGGGTCCGACACGAAATGTCGTAAATCTCCAACGGACAGTTCGCGCGCACTCTTATACTGCTAATCAGAAGATTAATAGTTTAGAAATCTAGGCGTTTCCAGAAATCTGTGATCTTTTCTCGTCATCATCGTGGATGCTGTGTGGTCGGCAGATCCGCCCACTGTCCGGGTGATGTATAGACGCTGAGATATCTAATTAGTTGTTAGTGTTCTCTCATTAGCAATGGCTATAACTGATTGTGAACATGATAATGCTTTAGCGTTGCAAATCTTAATGTAAATGCTAGGTTTTGGATTCTATGTTTGTAGAGGTTTTGTGTAGATTTATTTTATTTGATTGTTATGGTATTTTTTTTTATTCCATAAAATTATTTTTCATCACTAGGCAATGATTATTAATCATTGCCTAGTCGCCATTGTGTCTAATTGTAAACGTTATGGTTGTCGTTCTAATAATAAAACAACGCGGCGTTAAAATTCGCAATGTTCTAAAAATTTTGCGGTGCGTGAGAATTCAGTGTATAAGTATAAGAAGTAAATATTACCTTTATATAAGAATAAACTTAATATATATAATAATAAGAATATCTTATAAATATTTTTTTATATTATAATAATAAGAATATCTTATAAATATCATATTCGTGTATATGATAATATACTAACTGATTGTAAAATTTAGGAGTGTGTAGACGCGTGTGTAGTAAAAATGACAAATGACTTTCGTCACTTACAAGAAAGTGCGAGTATCATTTGTTCGAGCACACCCTACACACCACCCGAGTTGTTGTTGATGCATGACTTTGTTTATGTTTCCTGAATAGACCTTTTACTTCAAATGGAGTAAAGGGAAGAAAAATTGTATTGTCTCGAAAAAGGTAAGCCGTGGCTTGTTTTGTTTGTTTTTCTTTTAATTTAGCTTCACGCTTTATCCCGCACATAGAGAAGGCAAAGGAAACCAGGGAACCCAGTGTTTCCTATCCTAAGATCCTATTAAGATCCTTCTGTTCTCCATTATCTGCTGAAGTCTCATGTGCTCAGTGGCGGAACTCAACGCCGCACTTCGCCTCGTTACCAGTACGAGGAAATGATTTCCCTCATAGTAATGGGAACCAAATCCGTTATGTTCACAATCGCACACTTGTGCCGCTACGCCACCGCTGAACTAAGTACATTATTATTGGCCACAGACTATAAGCCGCATGTGTTCAAATCCTAATACAGATCAAAGTCCTTACTGTATAAATATATATTTATATATGTACGAAGTATTACTATATTTGTTTCAGTTTATAAATACATGTGTAAGGAAGTATGTTTAAAATCCCATTAATTGAATCCTAATTCCACATTCAGTGTGACTGTTAATACATGTTATAGGTTCGAATCTCACTCGAGGTTTTATCTTTTCGCTCTTATGTCAAAGCGCAGCGTTGAGTTCCAGTCAATACGCAATGCCTCCAGAATTCAGCGGAAAGTGTAATCTTAACCCTCTGGAGGTTCCCTCTGCCTACCCTACTGTATGCGGGATACAATGTTAAGCTGATTTTTATGATTATTATTACATTTTTCTTTTTGTTAATATTTTCCTTTGGTTATTTACGTTTACTTATTATTTTTTGTTCATTTTTATTAAATAAGTATTTTTTCTAACATTAAAAAAAATATTTCTTGCACTTAATATCTACTTATTATTCGGCTTATTTAGATTATTTCAGCTTATTTTTTCTTAATAATCCTATTGAAAAATGAAAATGATTTCATAAATATTCGTATAGTTACAGCGGGCGAAGCCGCGGCGCAGGTCCGCAATAGTTATATAAAATTTAAAGCAATTATGTTGTTGTGGAATAGCTTTAGACTACTTTAGCTATAGTAAATGTGACAGTTGTGGGTTCGAATCTTGGGGAATAAATTATTGTCATTTCCCGATGAGTTAATATAAATCGTGGCCTTGTTTTCGTCTAATCAACACGCAAGATCTCAAATTCCTTCGTAAAGCATAGAATAGAGTGACTTAACACTCCTCCTCCTACTCTACTAAGTGAGATAAAGCATGAAGCTTAATAGTAAAAAAAACTTATAAATTCTTGGCACCTATAATGTGTTCATAGAATAAACTGGTAAGACTATTGAAATAACTCATCCATGTCTTAATTGAGCTCAGCGTGTCATAGAAAGTAAATTCCCTACGATGGAGTAATAAAAGGTTTTCCTTTTACCCAAATTACCATAATAATGTAGGAATAAACTTGTTGTTTCCCTTCTATGGGGGTGTTCACGGTGCTCAACACCGCGGGGGTTATATTAACAACACTATTATAACCATTTGTGACACATTTCATTTGAATAGATGGAACTCGATGTGCTCTAAACCAATCGTAATAAATGACTTTTTAAATATTTGCCTCAGTAAAGGCTTCAATCGGTGATTGATAAAAAATATAATCTATTTATTTTCTAAGGTAAATGTTAGGACCCCTAGGACAATAATTATTTTATTCAATATCTCTTGTCTCTGTCTCTGGTGAGTAAAAAGTACCTAACGAAATATCTCTCTGCTTTCCACATTCCTCTCGTCTACACAAATATTTTGCAGAGTATCATTTAAAATCAGTAAATACCACATGCCGCAACAAGACGCTACGACAATATCCAGACATTAAATACCAAAATATAACTGACAGACGCATTCTACCCGTGACACGGGCTTTACCTAAAGAATTACAGATTATCGATTTTCCCATTTTTTTAAACTGCTTTTAGAGTTTGACATAAAATAAACAACCAGCCATTGACTGCACAGCACCATTCAACACCACCATGTAATATCCTGAGACCGAGATGGCGCAACGGCAATTCGCCTGACTGTAAATGTAAATTGTAGGTTTGATTCCCTGCAAGGGTAATTATGATATTTGGCGGCGATGAGTTCCACCACTCAACATGCCGGTTGGCCGGTGCGTAAGTAAAGGAGTACCATGTTTCCTCTGCCTACCCAGCCATATGCGGCAGCGTGAGGCAAAATAAATAGATAAATTAATTAGTATAATATTCTAAGCTTTAATACAATATAGCTTAACGTACTGGCCCCAAGGCCTCCTCTCGGCCTCCTCACGGCCAAGCGTGGTAATCGATTAATAGTATCAGCTATTTGCTTTACTTAGCCGTACTGGAGCTCGCGTCGTGACGGCGATACCACTCGATAGTTAATACCTGTATTAATAGATATTCACTTGATTTATGTTTCAATTATTTATTAGAGCACGCTATGCAGGGTTTATTGTAATTATCTTGTATGTTTTTTTAAGCTTCACGTTTTTTTTTTCATATTGCAGGATAAGTCGATGGGGACCTAGTATCAGGACACTTCGATACTTTTTTCCAATTTTCGATAATTTTTTGAGACATAGCGTGTTGAGTGGCGGAACATAACATCACGCTATCTTGTTGGTGACAATTAAAAATGTAAATAATTCATTTCGCCTTGAGAGAATCAAACCCACAATCATTGCTTTTACAGCTATGCCGCTGCGTTACGTGTTTCTTTACAATTTTACGGTTACTATGACTATTAATGTGCTTAACGAGTAGCGCTTGTATTAATCCATATTACAAAGTAATCTAGTGAGATAAAATGCAACGATACGTCGATATACTCGTATGTAATAACGTCTAAAGATAATTCTACCTCATCGCAATATTACACCCAAAACTAACATAAACAAACACGCATACGTAAGTGCATCCTAATAAAAATATCGATAATAACTTAATACTTCAGTATCATAATCATTATAATACACCATTATCAAGATTATGCAAGCATTCCCATTTTACATTCCCCGTATAAATTGTTCCATGGATAATTTAGATGCGTGGGCGCAGCTCGGACTGGAAATATGTTATGTAACTAAACACAAGGTATTATGGTTATGAACGTTTTGGTCCGATGTTATATATTTTTGATACTATTTATTTGGATGTGATAAATTGTGTTTGTTCTATTGTATCGATTGTTGTTCATTGCTTTTGTTTCGATTTAAATCGTATTATTTACGTATTTGGATATCTTTTTATGCTAATTTTGAAAAATGTATAGATTTGTATTTGGAAAGTATCGTTAATGATATTAAAGATATTTTGTTGTCCAGAAAAATAATAGTTTATGACTATTATATGATACTAGAAACGTGAATACCGATTAGGTTTACATTTTTATTTCTGACACTTCATAATATTAATAAATACTTACTTTACGTGTGGTAGAGTCACGTCGCCAGCAATGGCAACACGCATGGGCAGACTCGACCGGATCATTACCACCCCCTGCATTTAAAACCGGCGTGAAGTAGTGGCTTTATGCCACTGCGTTTCGCATCAGGTAATGCCGGGCCCCGGCGCCCAACCCACCTTACAGGCCGGCAACGCACCTGTAGCTCCTCTGGGGTTGCACGGGGCCGTGGGCGGCGGCAATCACTTACCATCAGGTGACCCGCACGCTCGTTTGCCGTGTCTTTTCCATAAAAAAAAAAAAAATTAGAAATGTGTGTCACAAATCTAAGTGTGGATTAACACTTTAAAAATGTTTAAAAAATATTAATAAAGTTATGTGCATTCTCTACTCTCTGCTATTTACTGCGGGTTTCCTGGTTTAAAATTGGAAAAACGGGAACAACAATTACAGTCTTATATAAATATTTGAAATTTGATGCAAATGAACTTTTCTAGGATATATTAGATTCTTCCAATTTAAGAAAATAACAAATCAAGACACTTTTTTTTTTGTATACAACATATTGTATATATAGTACATCCCAATCACATACATCAAGACAGCATTGTAATTTGCCCGACGCAGGCATCGTATTGAGATGTTACCATAAAGACGCGACGGACGCCGTAGATGGCTGTAATTGAGCATAAAACAGAAACTATTCACGTAATTCTTTTCTTTTTCAACATTTCATCCTATTTATGAGAAGTTTATCGATTTTATATGTAGATTGCCCTAAGGTGCTAATATAAGCTGTTAGCGGTGATAGTTTTTCCTTTATATTAGAGGAAGATTCCGCATTTTTGCATATTAGAAGCAAAATCTTTAAAGATAAGTTATTCATTGAATATCGTAAAGGGTAGGTTAGTGGATTTAAAGAATGTCACTCGTTTAACCAGATCTAGATAATACTTTTTTTTACTTCACGCCGCATCCCGCATATAGCGGTAGGCAGAAATCCTAGCATTTTGAGCGGTGGAACCTAAGAGCACAGTTTGTCTTATTACCAAAGCGATGATATAGAAATAATGTTATTCTCCAAACGGTAATCGCGGCGATCACCGAAAAAATTTCGTGCCTAAACGAGTACGAGAAAGTACTATTCAACGAGGCTCAGATTCACATCGTACAATTTTACATTTTTCGTGAACTACATAGGTACGCTAGACAAAATAATAACTTCCTCAAATAGAAATACACAACCGTCGTGTCTACAGTCATCACTGTGCCGCTGCACCACAACGGCCTTAAGATATGAAAATACTTTACAATAAACATTTCTACGAAAAAACTGAAAATTGAATCCACAATTCTCAGATTCAGCTTCACGCTGTATCCCACACACAGCAGGGTAGGCAGAGGGAACCTAGTTAAGACACTCCGTTCCCCACTTTCTGCCGAATTGTGGAGGCCTTGCGTGTTGAGTGGCAAAACTCAACGCCACACTTTACCTCGACACCAGAGCGAAGAAATGGAAATATAAATTTATGTAAATATTTCATCTCCTCGAGTAGGGATCGAACTCACAACCAGTCGGTTTTACAGTCACACTTTGTGCCGCTGCGCCACGACTGGCCTCTCAGATTCAATCTATAAAAAGCCTTAGAACTTTTTCGTTCTATTAATTTTACACCGCCGCTTTGAGTGAAAGTAAAGTTCCCCATTATATGTTCAACCCGCTTTTTAAAAACACATTTAAATATATTTAAAAATACGAGAGTATCATACAACTGTGAGACGAATTTGAATGGACCATCAATTGATTTGAACAAGTAACACTTGCCCTTTTATTAAGATAGTCTTAGAATAACCATATATCTGATAAACTATAAAAGAAACCTTAAGAAAGAAAAGTTCTAGAGGCCAGACGTGGCGCAGGGGCGTAAAGTGTGACTGTAGAATCGACTGGTTGTGGGATCGATCCCCACTCGAGAAAATGAAATATTTATTTACATTTATATTTTTATTTCTTCGCTCTGGTGTCGAGGCAAAGCGCGGCGTTAAGTTCCGCTACTCAGCAAACAACGGTGTTTTTTAACACAAGGTTCCCTATGCCTACCCTGACGTGTGCGGCATAAAACGTGAAGCTGATTTTATAAAAGAAGACTAAGACTAGCTTTAATACCTATAGGTACATAATACAAACTTCTCGTTTACTCTTCTTCGTCTGTCTGACTGTAAACCACACGGTCGTGGGTTCGATTTCCGATCGGCGCGTGAGTTATTTTCGTTTCTGTATATAATATTATCTCTAAAGTTAAGGAAAAATTACGAACAAAGTATCTTAAAAGTGCATTCTCTCTGCCCACCCTGCTAAATGTGGAATACAACTTGAAGTTATCATTCGCCGATATAATATCGCCTAAATAGGTCGTTCAATTAGGCTCAGATTCAAATAGTAAAATTGTACATCTCTTAAATTTGAGCCAAAAACTATATTCACTAATCAAAATATTCCCACTTATTCGCTATCGAGGAAGATCTCGTCGAAACAAAAGAAAAGTCAACAATAGGCGGTACTTAAAGAACTAATAGCATTAAAACAATACATCAATAAGAATAAAATTACGAAAATGCACTTAACAAATGCAGTAGAACGCGTTGCAAATGTAGTTAAAGATTGCAGCACCACGACCCGAGACTGTGTCATCTCATTACAATACATACAATTTAACATATATTTATTTATTATTAATCTTGATACGGGACTCGGAGAAACGGAGAACGTAGTGTCGTAAAAATATGTTCCTACTATCTACACTCTTATATGCAGAATTTTATTATACTTAATGTCACACAGACCGTCGCCCGAATAAGGTAGAATTCTCCACTCTTGGTTTTTCGTTACTTTAGAATTACTTTGTGTATAACTTTGCAAAACTAAAAATTAAATTTAAATCAAATCAGCTTCACACTGTATCCCGCACAGCAGAGTAGGCAGAGAGAACCCAGTGATAAGACACTCCGTTTCCCACTTTCCGCCGAGCTCTGGAAGCATTGCGTGTTGAGTGGCGGAACTGAACACCGCGCTTTGCCTCGACACCAGAGAGAAGAAATGAAATAAATGTAAATAAATATTTTATTTCCTTATTATATCGAGTAAGGATCGAACCTAGAACCAGTCGATTTTACATTCACACTTTGTGCCCTCGCCACGATTGGCCTGAATTAAGAAATAATTAAGTAAAATTACAAATACCAAAAATACGATTAATTCGAGATACATTCCCCCGAATGTATCTCGACCCTATAGATGGACAAATCTATTTTTGTTCAATATCTTATAAAGAATGTACCTAATTAATTGTGACATGAAAAAAAGTAAAAGTATTCACAAAATGAATGCAGACACCGCAGACGCCGCATATCTCACTATTCTACAAACAAATAAAACAATCATAATCATAAACTCCACAGCTATTATGTTGGGGCGAGGATTTGAAATTCAAATTTAATCGCGTTTTTATTGTCACCGACGTGGGATCGAGTGTTCGGTGGATGAGATAAGGCATGTTGCCTGGCGTGACTGACGTGACTGACGTAGCTGACGCCTTACAGCTGTTGGTACATACGTAAACTGACCTTTGACCGTATTAATATGTAATTGGGCACGCGACAGTGATAGTCACTTTTTATAACTTGTCGCTTAGAGTTTTTAATTTTGGTCTTCTCTTCTCACATCTGCTAAGTCTTTTTGCAAGGTCGACCAAGAAAACGTTGTAGTAAGTTATATTTTGCTGTTTTAGCCTGCTTAAAGATACTATCATGGTGCATGGCGTTGTGGGATCGCGTCCCACTCGAAGAAATGAAATATTTCGTCCCCAGCTTTTCACATCGGTTCCCCCACACAATACGCAATGTCTTGAAACTTCGGAAAATAGGAAACAGAGTGACTTAACACTAGTTTCCCCCTTTTCCCCTTTTTATGTGTGGGATATAACGTTTAACTAAAAAAGAAAAATAATAGATGGAAAACTATAGGTACCATGAACTTACTAAAACGACATTGTATTTTATTTGGAATATTATTCGATGTTTTTTAAAGCATGCAACAATATGCTATTTAACAATATAAGTAACATCTTAAGACGCGTTCTCGACTTAATAATATCGGAGGTGGGTCCAATAAACGGACATACAACTTCACCTTTAATTAAACATTATCGAATCGAACATAACCGAGGTGGGATCTTTACATCTTTATAAAGTAGTACAATTACTTTAGCAATCATTGTTCTTTCTCTGATTAATTTTGATAAAGATATTTATACATTGTGTATAAGAAAGATTTTCCCCAAGAAACAACAAATTAATAATATTTGTTTTGTTATATAAAATAAAAGTAAGTATACGTTGTTCAATTAAGAGTGAATAAACTTGCTATTACAAAATTAAATCTTATACGCACGTCAATTTAATTTGCATCAATATAGGTAAATTGGGTGTGTGGTTTCATTGTTAATTCCTATCATGTGCCATGCAATTGTGCAATGAGCCACCTGCTCCAGGTGACATGGGCAATATGACATGGGCAATATGACATGGGCAATATGACATGGGTACCTTCAAACAGCGCGTCTATCTCAAACATAAAGGTCAGCAAAGCACCTGCAGCTGCAGCTCCTCTGGTGTTACACGCGATTCGACTTTGGTGTTATCACTCACCATCACGTGGCTTGTACGCTCGTTTGCCTTCCGTTCGTCTTTTCTCGCTCGTTCGTCTTTTACATAAAAAAATGAATATGTAGTTAAGCTTAATATTATATTTTTTGAGGCAAAAAAAATATGCTACGAGCAACCGTAATGTTAATTTAACATAGAACTTACTTAGAAAAGGAAACAAGTCGACACATAATCTTTACCGACAGAGACACATCCCACTAATCTACCCGCTCACTTCACATTCCTACTTTTGTCCTACAACAATACAATTGCAACTCCACGACAAATCTACTAGAGAAGCTGACGCGGAAGCGTAAAAAAGATAACATATAAATAATGAGAGCGTAATTTTAATATTAAATAGCATATTGTGGGTCCTGGAAGACGCTGAGGGCACGACGTCGGCTATCTCTCTCCCGGAATGGACGCCATTCTTTAAGTATAAAGGGGCGAGTGATAACCCTCGTATCGTTGCCGAGAATGTAAATATAGCCAAGTTCCGTGTGGCACGGCTACAGACTGATTAGCATTATCCCCATCTTACAAGACCTCTAGCGCTATTGCCCGTTGCCTGCAGGAAGTGAGTTCAAGTTCATAAATCTATGCCTGTGTCAGATTTCTGCATTAGTTCTGATATAATTTATAATTATTTATTGTGCAATGAGGCTGTCGTGGCCCAGTGGGACAGCCTCTGACTGTAAACGCGATATGTTTGATACCCACACGGCGAAATATTATACTTAATTTATTTTCATATCCGCGCTCTGGTAAACAAAACGAAAGAACGTTTGAGCCCGGCCATTCAATATGCCATTCAATGCTTGGAAAATTCGGTGGAAAGTCGGAAGCCTTTGTGAGCGAGTCCAACTCGCACTTAACCGGTATTTATATTAAATCATAAAAAAAATAAAAAAATCGCTGCTTGTTGCAGCGATTTTTTATTTTGTTGTACACCTACCTACAATATACAAACCTATGCAGGCAATTGATGCGTAATTAGAAAATGATGGAAAGTAAACACGGTGGTTTCCGATATCGATCGTGATTTGGGCCAAACAACATATAAAAGCTTCATAATTAACTAAAAAACATTGTTCAAATCATCCTCCCTCTAAGCCAATTTTTCTTTGAGGTTAAATTAAGCCGTAACGAGACAAATTTATACGTTTTTATATTTTACATCGTCGATATCAGCTTTATAGATTAGAATAATCTAAAACTATGTAATATAGAGCACAATGTTTATTTTACATTCGTTTTTATCATATCGTAATATCAGGATTGGAGTTGATTCATTTTATGTCCTGGCCCAGTTCCGTCCGTCCGTCTGTCCTGTGCCACCCACTGAACATAACCTTACATGAACAACCAGGATATGACGAGTTATCTCTATGTAGAGTATATCTCAATGATGTTGCTATACATAGGGACGCTATTTTGCTTGTATTTATTTATTTATTTATTTATTTATTTATTCAAGAAATAACGGATTAGCTAAAAATAAAAAATGAATTCTGTCTTTTAAAAGACACTGTCTAACAAACAAATTTGAAGCTGAATGTTAGATTACCTGAAAAATCTGTTGTTTATTACAGTTATCAAAAGGCAAATGATATTCATAGTTATGGCATCACTAACTTTTCCAAATGTAATACATAGGTATATTATTCTTTTATTGGGGAACGGTGCGTCTTAACAATAGATTCCCTCTGCCTACCCTGTTGTATGCGGGATAGCGTGAAGCTGATCTTATTCTTTTATATTTACATTTCATATTATATTTGAAAATAGTCAAGTGTACATACATATATTCGTTTCCTGTTCCGTCTGTCCACGGCTCAATCGTCGCCGCCCACGCTCCTTATCTGGTCTCCAGAGTTACGAGCTCGGTGCACCCCGCGCCTTGTTAACTGCACGCTGTATGGTGACCATTGAGCTCGGTAATGCATTATGGTATTAGATATTCTTTGTTGTAAATAATAAATATTTATGTAATCACAATATAAAAGTATGCAGTGGCGTCAATTTCCACTCCAAGCAGGGGGGAGCAAATATTTGATATATAAATTTTCTCGCTCTTCGTTACAAAGCGCGGGGTTGCGTTCCACCACTTAACACGCAATACCTCGCGAACTTCCCGGAACCTTCTATGTTCCACCTGGTATGTGCGGGATACAGCATGAGGCTAAAAAAATATTCTTTATTCAATTAAATGGCATACATAAAATTGTAGGTTCACGGTTCAAGTCAGTAATGTCAGTCCGCCGGCTCGGAAGGCACATACTGCTGTACGAAGTTGGCGAGAAACTTTTGCTGTCGAACAGAACGTAACATCTTAATTTTTTTTGTCACTCGTTTTCCATTTGATACAATATTTCTAGCGCTTTGTCTTGTTATCAGACCGAGGAAATTAAAATATCTCATTCAGAATCGAACCCACATGTATAAAATCGAGCGCTCAGGAAATCATTCTGTTGAATTAAAACGGCTAATATTAATATTCTGACGATATTATCTTAAATATAGTCGAAAACAGAATGTAATGTTAATGTTATAAATGGCAAACCGTTTAGAGAAGGAAATTATTTGCTCTTTGAGACAAGCGCGTCTATTAGGAAACGACAACTGACTCGTTTTGTCATTTACTAATTTATTACTATGCCTACTTGTTATTATTTGAAATTTAATTTCGTAATTTATATGTTTTTATGTAAAGACCTCTAGACCAAGTCTAAGTTTAATTGTTTTGATTATATTAACGGGCATCTACGACATGTGGAAATAATGGGTGAAACAAAAAAATCCGAATGGACTCGGAAACTAAGGCACGCCACTGCTCAGATGGATTGACGGAGTTGAATCAGGTCTTTGAGCATGAGCAATTTCAATTAGAAAGAAAAATCTATAAATAACAGGAGTTGGAAAACTATTCTAGACTGGAAAAAAATTCTGGATGATTATGATTATTATTATATGCATATGACAGATACATAGTCTTTATAATAAATGTATTGTATAGGTACTAACATAATTATATAGCGTTAAGTTCCGCAGTTCAATTTGCAATGTTAAAGTTTACCACATCCACTTTACGCATAACTTGAATCACTGTCCTCGAGGACGATGTGAGTGTGTTAGGACCTCTTTATTTAGTTAAAGATAATCGTGAGATGTTCAGTTAGATCGTGTTTGTAACTTTGTAGCCTATTTTTAACTTTATACAAAATTCTTTGAAATAAGCAAAATGACTTATAAAATTTACTTAAAACACAGACTACGCTCTAGTTCTTGACTATTTTATGGTGTTATGATGATTTGAAGTGGATTGGAGTTAAGTCTTGATAAAGTGAAGTTCTTGTGACTTCTGGCCCTGCCCCTGCGGCTTCAAGTATAAAACCCTCCCAATAAGCGTTAACTGTAATTTTATTGCTTAATCGTATTATATCAATATTTAATGTGAAATTATACAAGGTTTTTACCTTTAGATATTTTACAGGCATCCAGTTAATCTGTTTACGACAGTTTATTGCGTCTGTTCACACTTCGTAGCTATCGATTATGTTCCAACCGTATTATTTATTACTATTACACTAACTCACGCCCACGGCGTTGCTTGGCTTTTGTGTGAGAAATCAATATATATTTTTCTAAATGGATATAATTGCTTATTAAATTTTAATTATACTAATATTATAATCTTCTTTCTTAAATTTTAACACATTACGCAGAATGTGTTTAGTAAAATGAAAATGTAAAATGTGAATGTGTGTAGGTAGATAAAGCGATACGTCACTCTGTTTTATTATTATCATACATTTGCAGCTTCTTTGTTAGATGTAGATGTAGATGAGGCCAATGTCGTATTTTTTTGTATTATCTTTTAAAAGAACCTAAACCTTGTATAGTGCACCTTTGTGAGAAACTTCCTACAGAAGTCGCAAAAAATTGTTATTGTATAAAATATTACCATGGCCAAAAAAAATATTCGTCTTCTAAATAACAAAGTATATAGAACAATAAAAAAACAGAGACCAAGTGTTAAAACGGCATGTTTTCGAGACATCGCGTGTTGAGTGGCTAAATCCAATGTCGCGCTTTGGCTGTCAGAGCGGGAGAATGGCAATGATTTAAATATAATCTTACCCTTGACTAGGAATCGAACCCACAATCACTGGTTTACAGTCAGATGTAATCACACTGCGACATGACGGTCCCACGGTAAAGTGTAACTTTTATATATTATTTATTATAGATAAAATATTTTGTTTATCAAATTGCAAAGCAACAGCATAATACGTACAATAATAAATATAGCTGATGTAGATACTTATGTAGATATACATGTATTAAGTCTCCGAAGTGCCTACAACCATAAATATTGATGAACAATTACATAAATGCCCATAAACCGTCAATATCCTGATGACATCATAATTATTCGAATGATGTAGAGTGCGAGAGAGACAGTTATATGATATCACGTCGATATCGGCGCCTGCGCATCATTGTAATTTGCTTAATTGCTATTAAAATAGTTATTAACTTTAGAAAAATTATCGTTTGATCGTTGCTTTGCTTGGTGAAGACAGTTAAGACATAAATTGTATTATATTGTACAACTCGTTTTGACCAAACTTGTGGCTGATCCTCCACCTTCTTCCTATGAGTATACAAGTAGTATATATAAGTATCTTTCTTTTATATTGAATAGGCTTGCGTTTGTGTACGCGTGCCCAGTAAATACCAATTGACTCTGTTTTTGAAGACCCCCATATTAATTCATATGAAATACAGATGCTGGCAATGAGTTCCATCTTAGTATCTCCAACCAATCATCGCATTATTCTTTATTTATAGCCTATTTTAGAAATATATTTCACGGAGACCAGTCTAAAAAATAAGATATATAAAATTAAACAACAAATTTTAACCGAAAAAGAAAAAAAAAAATTTCAATTTTATGCTGATTTATTCCTTAGTACATGTACATCATTTCTGATATCGTACGTGTTATTCGCCAAGAAACAATATATTAAAGCGTAGTTGCCGGAAGTAGGAAGACGCAGTCGGAATCGTGATCACACAAACGCATGCATATCTTGCATTCACCTTTATCAGATAAGTAGTGAAAGATGCATACTCTGCACTGGCTGGATGCTGTTCAGTACATATCTTATGGATAAGATTGTACGTATAAATACACTAGGCTTAAATATTTAATCATGCTTTGGGAATATTTAAGCTGTAAATTCTTCATTATTTTAAAACATTCATCGTGTGCATATAGCACATGAATAGTGGTGATATTATGTGATATTACGGAGGAAATTAATTATTTTATTTTTTTCCCTCGGGTAGGTAACAAAGTGCGGCGTTCCGCCCCGTCGCTCAACATTGAATGTCAATATTAGACGGAGAAACACAGTATTTTGACACTATGTTCCTTCAGCCTACCCCGCTAGATATATGCTATATGCTAGATACAGCGCGAAACTAAAAAAATATCAATAGCTTGCTGCTTGGCTCTTTAATCTCATTCATGTCCTCTTCGTTTAGTGTGACATAGATAGCTAAGTACTTTACTTGCAACATTGAAACATTAGCATTGACATTTTCACTTTTTCGATATTCTAATTCTCCCATTAAACCAGCAATTTACATGTAAAATTTCTATCAAAAAAATAAAGAAATCTTATAAGACCATATAATATGTGATCAGGAAATGACGCTGTTATCACAGAACAGCATTTTTATCAGCGGCAAGCAGGTAGCGGTACCACAAAGTATTTTTCCTTTCATCACACGAGTTTAACATAACCTGTCGCCTCTGACTGAGCTATTTGGCCTTGTTTTGTCGGTGAGTGATCATTAACTTACGATAGATGATTGAGGTCACTTCGTAGGTAAGCTCGACTTTTCCACGGAGCGCGTCCGACCGGCCTTACACCTAGTTAAGTAAGTCTTCAATGAGCTTTGGTACAGTGCTGCTCTCAAGTTATGATTATATAATAATTGTTACTGCAAATACGTATTATAATTTGATTTGCTTTGCATATTTAAGCGACATGCAAGTGTTTATTGCAACGACGAAAATCATATGTGCTAGCTACATAGGTACAACTCTTAGCGTGCGAAACTCTATAAAAATACTTAATTACTTAATTAGAAATCTATAAAAATGTTTTTTACGAAGAGAACGGTGTACAAGGTTTATTGTAGAGAATGTTAATTTCGCGGAAGAGAAAATATGCTCAAATAAGAAAAAATGCTTGTGTGCTTGTGAAATGATTTTTGTAGCTTTACTCAGGGGCCATACATAGCGTTTGGCGTTCCGTTCTCTCTGACTTCCGCGATTTGGATACAGCGTGAAACTATATTATATTTGTAGGTTTACGCTATATCCCGCGAATCCCAGGGTAGGCTAAGTGCTCCTAGTCTCATGACACTCCGTGTTCCTCTTTCTATCATTTAATTGTAGCCGGCGTAACCCAGCGACACAGCGTCTTAAATATACACGTGACGATTGTGGGTAAGATTCCCAAACGAGGTAATAAATTATTTTGCATTTCCTTGCTTTGGTAGCTTGACAAAGCGCGGCGTTGAGTTTCTCTGAACTACACATAATATCTTGGTATTCGAACCAATTTCGAACAAGAACGAAGTGTCTTAACAATATTTTTTTCTGCCTACTTTGCCATATGGGTGATACTGCGTGTAACTAAGAATCAATAAATAAATAATAATTAAATTATATTAAAAATTGCTATAAAGATTAGTGCTTGAGTCGTCTCGTGTACAGCTTTCACTTGTTCATTGAATGCCACATATGTAAATAGCCTGATTACCATGCAGGCGCGCGACGCGAGTACAATGGCTCCACGCTATCAGCCACTGATAAGAGTGATAAGAGATTGTTTAGGAACCACCTTATCAGTTATCACTTGATGTTTTCCACAATTAAGATATGTCACAACTTATTTAATATCCAATGTGTGTTATTACGTAATCTTAAGCTCTTTTATAAACAATTGAAGTTGGTTGAGCTTTCTTGGTTAATAATGTTATTTCAAGACCTTTTTTTTGTATATTTTGGTGTTTTACTTGTGTCAAACAAGTGGTTTGATTAAAAAATAATTTTAAAATGTTTCGCTTTAGTTTCGGTAGTAGGGTGATTTTTTTGCTTAGTTGAAGACATATTTATGTACCTACATCCAAATATTTAAATCATATTTAGTTCAACTACCACGTCCTATCAGTACCATAAAACTAAACATTAATGTACGATCTTAAATATTGAGCCATATATACATTTTAACTTTTTTTTTATGCTTACATAAAATATTCCCGGACATAGAATAAACATAGAAATCTAGTGTTCCACCATTCTGTTTAAATTCCCTCTGCCTACCCCGCAATGTACGGGATAGGGGTAGCATGAAGGTAAAACCTGTAATCCTCCCGCACTCATACACAACTCTTACTAATTTCCAATTCACCACGAGCGGAGCCGCAGATGAAAGATAGTATTTCAGAAACAGTAACTTCTTAAAACATTCCACAAGTCCACAAGTATTGTTTAATTACGAACGGACAGTGAGGGATGGCCGTATTTGGTAATGTAAATCACTCATGCGTCGCGACTGGCGACGTCTCCGGGCGTATGCAAATATGTATAAATATGGTAAATGAAACTATTTTTGTGACGTCGTTGAGGAGCAGTGGTTAGGGTCTGGTTGTACACACGATGGTCGTGGATTTGGCCTATTTTTAGATTTTAGATAAGCTTTATCTCGCTTTAATAAGACAAAATGAGGTGCATGGGTTCCACATCAGATCGCGTAAACGACTTTTTAGAAAGTTATAATTTGTTGTCAGTAGTAATAAAAAATTATCACATTACATGTCCTTTATAACATTAAAATCACGATCTCCTCTAGATCTCCTCTACCTATAGGTTAGTTAAATTGTTGTTAAAAAAAGGCGTAAAGCCTATTTAATGTGAATATTTCACTTTCTCTTTACGATTAGTTGTATAGTTTAGCGTAAACAGACATACATACATGTCAAGTGTTACACCATCCGGGGATCTATTACAGGTGTTTAGCCTTAGCACCTGAGGTGCCGGAGTCAGTGGGCGGTGGACAGTGGACTGGCATAGGGTTCACAATAAAAAACACTGAAAGTATACTAATTTTATAATTTTATATTAAATTTTTATGTGATATCTTTTTTATGAATAGTACGTAATATGCAAAACTGTTTAAAGCGTCTAAGCAATGAATGTAAATGCGATGAGTGTGGATTTGATTCCAAAATATTGCTATTTAAAAATAATTCATAACCCTATGCTTAAAACCGTACAATTTCGGTTTCCATGTTATAATTATTAATACTACTAGCTTCACGTTTTATCCCTAGCGGAGTAGTCAGAGACAACGGAGCGCCAAACGCTACGGTCTCTGCATACCTCTTTCGTCTCGTCCACTGTCATCAACCTCTTCATACATGCCCTCCGGGGAGTCCTCATGCTTTTTACGTGACCTGAACCAAAGATGAGAGTGTTTCCAGTACCGAGGTGCCCCTCTACCTCTCTTACCACTATAATACAAATCTAATTAAATATATTTTTTAATGCACTTTGATGTATTATCTATTATCAATAACCCAGCTATTATAAAGGTGTGGAGTGTGTTTGGTATAAAATTAATAACGCGTTCTCTCAGAAGCTACTGTTTCGAATTAAAAAAACTTTTATGTTATACAGTTAGTACAATTATATCGAAGAAGGCAAAAAAGAGAAAAAGGTTTGTATTACATCACTTAAATCATGTCAATGTAACTTACTGAAGCTACGTCCGCAAATACCACATATACAATTGACCGTGCAGGCGAAGCCGCAAAGAAAAGAAGATATATTAGAAAATATTATAAAAAATAATTGACTAAAGGAACCTCGACAACCCTGCACGGATGTAAGAATTTTGATTGAGTTTGTGTCTGAGACTTGGGAGCAAGAAGATTTATCGATCCTCGTGTGACGTAACTATCCTAAGTGAGGCCACTCTTGTAATTGCCGCTTTAATATAAAACGTGGAAACTTAAATGATTTATCTAATTTGTTAGATTCTGACGTGTGACTTTGTTTCTCCGTTGTTTTAGTTTCACGCTGTATCCCGCATATAGCTCGGTAGGCATGGAAAAGTGATCGTTTCTCTAGCTAGACAGTCTGTTATCCAAATTCCCCTCAATGTTGAAAACATTGCATGATGAGTGGTTTTAGCTTCACGCAGCACTACGATTTGTTACGGGGAGTGAAGATATGATAATAATGCATTCCGCTCTTAAGAAATCGAACTCATAACCAGAGGTACAATTGAGCCAGGACTATATTGAGACTTGAATTTTAATGGAAAATTAAAAAATGAAATATAATATTATTGCATAAACAGAATTAAATATATAACTTGTAAATGCTGTTAAACTAAAAGGAATCTAGGACTATTAGGTATACAGCATACGATATACATACGTATGTACGAAAAGCAAAGAAAAGAAACAAGATAAGAAGAGGGACAACCCAATGTTAAGTCCCTGTTCTACGACAATATCGCGTATAAAGAACCAGTAAATTATATAATCTTAATAAAATTTTTAACCATTCATTTTTGTATACTTTTTTGATTCTACAACATACATCTATATAAAATAAATTAATATTTATATGATATTATATTTTTAAGTGTCACGTAAAATCCCAAGGTGTGTCCGCATGGCTATTTTTTTAGTCCACTCTACGACGTAGCACTACTTCAGGTAATTATATTATAGATATGACAAAGTAGCGTATATCGTTTGCATTTCATTAAATTGGGTCGCATTTCTCTGTTAAAATGTACCAACCCGATTTTTGACTAAAATATATAACAGCATTAAGTCCCACCAATCAACATGCACTGAGTCTTTTGTGTCTTTCTGCAATCACTTAGTTCTGCTCCGTCCACCTCGTTATATACGTGGAACAAAAAAGAGTACAATTTTGTTCAATAAAGTAATTATTAATTAAGTATATTTTTTGTCTTTACAGCACCTAATGCTGCATTTTATAAGTAAGTTTTTAGAAGAATCACATTTTACTCCACTCTCCGTCTGTTAGGAGACAATAAACATACAATATTTATTTCTGCTACTTCATATCTAATATCGGTAGATCAAATTACTTGAAACTAGATTCTTTACATCCAGAAATTCCTACAAACAAAATAAATATCAATTGGTCATATTGATTGCTTCTATATAAAAAATTCCATGATCCAATAAAATAAATTCTAACCTCAAGTAGCCATGTTTGCTGTCACTTAATTAATTTACATTCTACATACCAAAGAGGTTTCTTTTAGTTAAAAAATTTGAACCATTTCCCATCGCTTAGAGAAAGTATGCATCCATTACTAATGAGCGTAAAAAGCTTAACGTTTTATAATCTGTACAAACATTGTAAGTATTATATAAGTATCTATACTGAAATTATAATGCTAAAGAGTTTGTTTGGTCCGAACCGCTAATCTCAGAAACTGCTGGTTCGAATTACTTCAAATAAAAAAAGGATGATTCATTTGTTGAGCAGTTATATTACAGGCTATATTACATCATATCTGTCGTTGCGTTGGAAGTACTGTATAGTACTACTGACAGGCAGAGTTACCTAACAGCTCTCAGCTCTAGGTTTGTTCTTGAGAGCGATCTTGAGGTGCCCTTGTAATAATCTATGATCGAAAATAGCATCGAATGATCGAATCCGAAGGTTAGTAAGTATGAAAAAAATACAAAATGTATTTAAATGTGGGTTAGTACCGTTTACCAGCTCCACATTCACGTGTCAATCAGACCGTCATTAAACCACTTACTTATCTAAATTTGTAGTGGCTACTTGTCGTTTATTTTTTTAATGAGTTTATTTTATTTTTTTTTTATATGTATCTATATAACTATAATATGTCATATATATTAATAAACATTAAATATGTATATTTATAAAAAGGTGCTTTGAAAACTATTAGTCGAAACAATCAATCACTATATCTTTATGTTTAGATATACTTTATTTTAATATTGCATAATATGTATAGTTTTGTATGTATGTATAATAGAGAACAGTATTTAACATAATAATCTTGACGCTGCCGTGCCGTGTGGCATAGTACATGTGTTGTAAAAAATATATAGAAAATTTGGTAAAACGTTATTTCGATTGATGCATTTTACAGTAATTGAATTTATCGGCGAATGAAATGGAAATATTTTGAACGTAAACACGTCAGCGGGCTGATGTCACGTCGTCAGTTGTTTATACAAACACGCTACATCTCCAAGGACATCGGAATTGAAATGTTATGATATCGCTCTATCAAGGAAGGAGGTTATAATAAACTGAATTCCAAAAGTAAGGCTTGCCAGGTTCGATGCCCGCTCGGTTTGCGTTGCATTTGTTAAACTTTTTTTGTAAAGATTTAATACAGGATAAGTTGGGTCGAGTTTGAAACGACGGAATAAATGTAAATATTAATTTTAATGTCCCCACTCAAAGCCCTATTCATTCAACATTCAGTGTATCAAAAATTGGGCGAGAAAGTTAAATCTAATTCCCCGAGTGGGGATCAATCCCCACTTACCCTCGCGTGTCTCGTTTACGTCAAACGGTGTCCCACTGCGCCCCGATGCGATTCATAATGCTCAACTATGTCAGGAAATAAAAACAACCATTGCCTCTAATATCCTACCAATATTATAAATGCGAAAGTGTGTGAGTATGTATGGATGTTTGTTACTCTTTCACGCAAATACTACTGAACCGATTACGATGAAATTTGGTATGTAGATAGCTGAAGACCCAGAATAACATATAGGCTACTTTTTATCCCGGAGTTCCCGCGAGATTATATAATATTGTTACGTTATCATAGGGTTTCCACGCGGACGAAGTCGCGGGCGGCCTCTTGTTTGTAATATTTTTAGTAATTACGCATTAAATGTTCATCCAACGCTTCAGCTATTTTTAATCCTACTAACGAATTCGTCATATTATGCTAACAAGTTGTCAAACATTGCGCTTACAAATAAGAACGTGACTGTATGACGGTGGACCGGGGTTCAATGTTCAGTCGGTCCTTGTACGAGATAATCCACAGTGAGCCATTGTTTCATGCGGAATATCATATTTGCTCAAACATTTTGTTCCGAAGCCGCTAATTGGTTAAGAGGATCACAAACAATCTGACATTTGAGTCGTTTGCTTGTGTAATCTGTTAATTATTTGCTTTTTTTTAGCTTCACGCTGTATGACATAACTGAGAACTGGGTATGACACATGACACAGTCCAAGTGACCGCGGCAACTTTGGTACTAGTGGTTGGTACTACTAGGTACTATAGGTTGTACAATAGGTTTATGTTACTATAGGTTTAATATAACATTTACGCTAAGACAATGTAGCCCATAGCCCGCGACAAATGGATATCTAATGCTAAAATTTTTTTTTGAGATTAGCGCGTTTCAACTATACAAAATCTAGATATAGATTACCGACATTATTTGTGTTTGATAGTCCATTTGAAGTATTTAATGTTTTCATTCACTCGCTCTGGTAACCGGGAAAAGCGCGGCGCTGAGCTCCGCCGCTCAGTACACCTCCAGTATTCGGCGGAACTGGATACGGTGTATTTAACACTAGGCTCCTAGGTTCCCTCCCTAAAACAAAAGTAAATAAACAAATAAACTGGCACAATGAAATTCATTAGAGTAATGATTATGAAGCCATAAATAACTCGGCGCTTGTACGTACTCGTACTTAAGTAATACTTGCGGCGGTTTATTATTTTGATGTACGACACACTGTGTAAATGTAAATTTGAACGTCCCCTTATCTCGACTACAATTTGTTGGGAGCGACAGCTTCGGTTACTTAAATTGTGTTTAAAACTTATTACAGATGCGTTCAAAGGTTAAATATATTACTGGAAATGCAGTTAGTTGGTGGTATTTCCGACGTTTATATGTACATATTTCTTTCGTTTCTTCCCTAAAATGTTGCGGGATCCCACGGGATGGGCCGGGATTAGTATCGCTAAAAGTTTTGTGTCTTCTCCTGTCAAAGAGCTGTCAATAAAGTGTGACAGTTTAGTAAGAGGGGTAAGTGCCCGCGTCTTACTTTTTGACATTTAGCTAGTTTGGGTAAAGTTACGCTTTTCTATATGTGGATTATCGTTTTGTGTTGTATTTACAATACAAACAGCGACCCTGACTTTGCCTATATATTTTTCTATAGGACTTCCTGCTAATAAGACAGAACGTAGTGTTGATTTCTCGAATTATCTCGAAAATGGACTGAAAGATGAGGAATGGACAGTCTTAACAAGAGCTTCCCTCTGACTACTCTGCTATATGCGGGATACAGCGTGAAATTATTTTCTTTTTTATGACTACTTGGAGACGTTCTATAAAAAAAAGTAAGCGAATCGCTAATCTTAAAATTAAGTATAAATAATCTTAAAATAAAGTAAAATTTGAAACAATATTTACAAACTGCCTATACCAGTTGCTACCGCCGATAACCTTTAAGTTACACAAACCAACTAGATATTAACAAGGTATAAAACAGTAAATCCTCCAATGACATCGCATCGAGGCGGCCGCCATTCGCAACAACTCACTGTGACACAAAACATGAAACTAACGCTACTAGAGTTACAGAGAAAGTGCGCGCTGTATGTCTGTGCGGTACTGTGAATACACGTTCCGCTTTATGATAGTCGGTAGGCGTGTTAATTGGTTTAGAGAATACTATTTATCGAAAGGATAGTATAATATAGAGGTGCAGTGGCAGAGTGGTAGAGTGGTTCGATTCCTCTCGTGGCAATGTGTTATTTTCATTTCCTTGCTCTGGTAGCGAGATAAAACGCGGCGTTTATTTCTGTCTCAAAAATTGAGACAGATATGCGGGATAAAACGTAAAGCTGAAAAAGTTTTAATTTAAAAAATTAAATAAGTAATTGGTAGAGTCTACTCTACTTTTTTCAAAGTGCTCAAAATGTAAATCTATTATTTGTGCATTAGGGATAATTAACAAACTCAAAAAGGGCAAAATCAGTTAGCATAGAGAGTCTAGTAAAAATATAAATTGCTCATTCATATTTTTCCATCAATGTGTTAATTTTTTTTAACTTCACCCTGTATTCCGCAATAGTAAGGTAGACAGTGGGAACCTATTTATTAAGACATTTATGTTGTTGCCTCAACGCCGCGCTTTACTTATTTATCAGAGCGAGAAATCAAAAATTATTAAATATTTCATTCTCGGGTGTGGAAATCGAACCCACCACCGCCGCCTTGACAGTCGCATGCTTGTGCTCCTGCGCCACGACAGCCTTTTTTAACTTTCCTTAAACATAATTTTAACGAACAATCATCACGTTGTGCCACACCACATGTACTGGCGAAGCCGAACCAAAGAAAGATGAAAAGGCGAATAAAATTTACATCTCACAGATAGTGAACCCCTAAGCGACAACCCGTGTACTAAGCCACAAGCAACACAACATATTCAGTTATATATAACTCGGTTCAGTGACATACAGACACAGTGACTAACCCCGATGATTTACAACACGGACCGCGGGTGTCGCGTTACGGCCGCCCCGTCGGTCGCGACTCGCTTCTCGCAAGGTGCTCGCTGAAATATTACTTATATTGTTGTTTGTTTGCTATGTTGTATTTATGTGTTGATGGTGTTGTGTTTGACAGTGTCTTCGATATGCACACAGCACTACCAGTACTTTGGATAAAAAATGAAATTAAATCGCATTCACGCTGTATCCCGCACACAGCAGGGTAGGCAGAGGGAACCTAGTGTTAAGACACTCCGTTCCCCACTTTCCGCTCAATTTTGAAGGCATTGCGTGTTAATTGGCGGAACTGAAAGCCGATCTTTGCCTCGACACCAAAGCGAAGGACTAGAAATATAATAAATATTTTATTTCCTCGAGTGGGAATCGAATCCACAACCATTCGATTTACAGTCATACTTGCCCTTGCGCCACGACTGAATATTTATATAATTATTTATTTAAATAAACCACATAACTCTAACCCTTACTCTCCTCGCTATGTAGGTATATCTTCGTAGGTCCGATTCTTGCTTGAAAAACGTTGATATTTAGTACAAAGCTTAATTTGATTTCCGCCACTCCACACGCTATGACTGAATGTCTTAACACTACTCACGTTTTTTGTTTATCGTTTCTCACATTGCCTCTGGCTGCTCTGTTTTGTGCGGGATACAGCGTGAAGCTGAAAAAAGACCTATTTAAAAATAATATCCCCTTAAAGTACGCGATGTAGTGTAGATATTTTTCAAAAGCGCCACCAAAACGCCGATACCTATAACTAAAGAAATAAAAATGAAGAATTTCTTGAATAATAATAAACATCATATACAAAAAACGAAAGTATTTTTGCAGTATTTCTAAGCGCTAGTCTTACCTAATTCCATGCAAAGTATATAAATTACCGTCAAATCTATGCCTTATCGCACACACGACAGACGCTTGTGATTGTCTCTGTGGCCCAATGGGGCCCTTGACCCTGGCCTTAAGAATTTACGCCATTAACGGTACTACTAATCGGTTCCATGTTTTTAGGTAATGTGAAGCAATCGAGCCAAAATGACTTTTTAATTGGATGTCACTTAAAATGGTAAGACAAATAACTGATGGAAAACATCAAAGTTCCATCGCCGGTGATGAAGATTATATTAAAAGACAATGAAGGACAACTTAACAGTATCATTTCTTCATTTTCAAATTTTGTCATTTGTTCGCAATTACGTGTTATGCAGATCAACTTGTAAGCTCGTGGTTCGAATTCCAGAAAAGGATCTTCATCGTGGAAATACTGACATTATTTTTGATCTAATTTAGTAAAATTCACTTCCACGTGAAATAAGTATAAACATTTTTTCTCTGGTTCCTCATACACACCAATACTTAATAAACACTATAACATAACACATTTGAAAAATATAAATAATGAATACATCAAGAAGGCTTGGAGGGATTGTGATTGTAAAACCCCCCCCCCAACATTATCTTAATATAATGAATCACGAAGACGCTGTTCACAAAAGCTAATGATGAGATAAAGATGCGATCATGTCACGTATTCTAATGAGGATCTTTCATTTAAAATACCTCAAATTACAATGACATTGTCATTTAGTTGCTAATCAGTATGAGACTTTGATAAGAGTTATCAGAGGGCTATACGGCTATGTAAATGTGTACGGTAGTGCACGGCGCGCTGGCGAGGTCCGCTATGTCGTATATTACACCTTGTTAGCCTCCTCCTGACCAAGATATCCTAATGACGACTATTATCTTAATGGTGATTAGACCGACTGTTGCAACTTGCTATGCATTTACTATTATAACTCATAAAATTTTCGCTTTGAAATAAATAGATATTAAAATACAATAATTGCTACAATATGTATTTAGAAAGATATTTAAAATGCTAGATTCCCAGGTTCCCTCTGCGTACCCAGCTATGTTCTAGATATAGGATGAAGTTAAACTACTATAAAAATATTGATTTTCTTTGAGTTTTTTTGTAAGACTGTTACCAAGTCCTTAAAAACATTTATATTCAACGCAGGCTAGATTTTCACTGATAACTTTATATTTAAACCACGTGTACTGTAAATTGAAGCACTCTAGATAATTTCTAATTTTAAGAGATTTATTTCGTGTTACGTGAAAGTAAATAAATATTGTCATTAAGTTGTCGGAGCATTAGCATATTATCGGAGTGGAATAGTATCCGATGGCCTAGAAAAGTCAGGTGCATCTAAAATATCGGGTCTGGCGCTCGGCCAGTGGCGACCAACCTGGCCAAGAATTTCCAATTCATTGTTCAAGTGGAAATACTCAGTTACAAGAAGTCTTTGTAGGCTTACATAAGATAAATGATGCTGGAAATATAAGTAATAAACTTTTGCTGTGGGCTACAGCTTCAAATCTAGGTTTTATAATATTCAATTTTATGACATAAAATATATTATGTATGCAATCATACAAAAAGAAATATAATAAGTTGTTATATATTAAATCTTGTATTAATCTTTTAGATCTTCTAAGAATTCACTTGATAAGTTAATTTAAACAAATTATTTTCTTAATTACTATTTAAATGGTGACACAAAATCATCTTGAGACTAAAATTGTTTCTCTAAATTTCTTTCTATCTCTTAATGATTTACCTAAAGGTTTCATCTGGCAAATTCCATAAGTGATATGTTTATATAATTTTTTATATTATTATAGGCCGTAGTGGTGCAGTGGCACAAGCGTGCAATTGTAAACGCGACCGTTGTTGCTTCCATTTTCCCTCGGGGTATAAAATATTTAATATTTTTCTAGTAACGCGGCAAAAAGCTAAGTTGAGGTCCGCCATTCAACAGTCTATGCCTTGAGAATTCCGTGGCAACGGTAGAGTCTCAATGGGAATGGGAATCTAGTTTCTTAACACTGGATTACCGGACTTCCTTTGCATACGCTGTTATATGCGGGATAAAGCGTAAAGCTATTTAGATTTTAATATTTTGCAAAAAAAAAGAAAACTAAGCTATAAATGTAAATTTCTTAACACTAAGTCAAATTTTATTCAGAGAAGACAAACCCCCTCGTCAATCAATCAATCTGAACAAATCAATAGCGCCTCCGACGTGCCCCGCGGTCTATAGTAGTGGTAAGTAAATATCAGGTACAATGAATGGAGGTACTTGATTGATCGAGATAACTGCCTCACAGCTGTAAACGCGAGTAATGCGCAAATAATACACTTGGAACTAGCATTCAACTGCAATGAAATAGCGGGTTCGAATCACTTTGTGATCATTCAACGGTCTGTCCGAGAGAGCAATGATAGATCGCCAATGGCGATGTGGGCTTTGACAGGTTTGCTGAAGGAGTTGATATGGACCCTTATTGTCCATAATGTCTGGGAGATCGATCGTTATCTAATATTGTATGCCTTTTATTGTGCTTGTTTTGGTTAAGTCTATTGGTCATATAATAATATGTTAGTGTTGCAACTGTTGGGTTTCACAAAATATTTGCATTATTTGTTTCTCCCTGTACCCTGCAGATAGCAGGCTTCAAAGAGAGAACCTAGTGTTTAATTGCGTTTCCGCCAAATAGAGACATTGCGCTTTAAGTGGCGGAGGTCAACGCCGCCGCTTGTTATGCTACCACCTTACCTTCATCCCTCGAGTGAAAATCTAATGCGAAATAATCTAATCTAATAATAAAATCGAAATGCCATATTTTCAGTCACACGTTTCCGTTCTTTCTCGATAAAAATATAAGAAGATATAAGATTAAAGTACAAGTAGATATTAGTTATTTCGAATTCCGCCATTCCCTCCTCGCAAGTGCCGACCGACCTCAAGACCACTGATAAATAACATCCTCAACAGCCTAGCATTTAGCGTCGCCCCGCTAATATGGACATTTGCCTGCTCTCGTTCGCACTTTAAACACTGAGCCCTGATTGCCTCTGATTTGTCACGATAACGGCGTTAGACCCCGATTACGTTAACTACTAACGAGGCGCTGTAATTGATAGCATCTGGGTCATGTCTAACTAGTTATAGATATACGTATCCGTGGGTATCTTAGTGTATCTTGCGGGAAGAAATGTAATGTGATAAAACATTGACGTTACTAATTTGCGGTACGCTGCTCTCGAATATGTATTTTATATAAATTTTTAGAGGTTAATTTTATGTCACTTTTTAGAGGTGGTGTGATCCTGCTATCGCGAGATAAATCGTAATACAATTTTGTAAAATAATAAAGATATTTGATAAATGTATATATAATTCCTCGAAAAAATCGGCAGAAAGTGAGGAACGAAGCGTTACTAGGTTCCCTCTGCCTACCTTGCTACGCGGTATACAGCATGAAAAAGATTTTTAATTTTTTTATTAAGATCTTGTACATGTAATGTAATTGAGTTCCTTAAATTGTTATTAAAAATAAACAAATTACGTGTAGCTAAGAGAGATTAAATGATAGGATACTACACAGAATATTTACGAAATATTTGAGACCTTCGTAGCGCAGCGCCTCAGCGGCGTCAGGCTGCAAACATTACAGTTGTGGGTGCGATTCCTATTCGGGAGAATAGATTATTTTCATTTTCCTCCATCTCCTTAAAGTCAAGAATACGTGTTACCATAAGGATCCCTCTGTCTTCAATGCTCTATAAGCGGTCTTCTCACCCTTGTACAACAGTATAATAATTCTTTTACTCTTACCTATTATGAGTCCAAACGATGTAGTTAATCTTATTTGTATCAGTTACAAATTGTAGCGAAAGGCAAGGCGTATAATCTCTCACCATAATTTTGTCAATTGAACGTTTTAGTGTGGGTTCGAGTTCCTGTTTTGGTAAATACTTGCCCAACACCTGATTTTACAGTCAGAATTAAATGGCTGTAATATGAATTGTAGGCGCTTTCAAATAGTTAGCTTTCACTTTTAAACGGCCTTTGAGAATTTCTGGTACCATATGCATTTAGGAAATAGTGCTTGTATTCATATTTGAGTATTTGCACTATTTACTTATTTATTACCTATTTTTTACCCATAAAATTGAGAAAGGTATGAGGAGAAGGGTATCAATGATACTGGAAGAAGATCGCGGAAGACATTCTGACTTCACTTTCGGGTCCAACCAATTTTCGGGTCTTATTACCAGAGCGAGAAAATTATAATGAGGAATAATTCATTTCGAATGGAGAATTCATAACCGTTGCCAGATGCTGTGCCACTGCGCCACCACGGACGCATAAAGAAAATAAAGATAGAGAAAATATATAATAATAAAACAGTTTTTTATATAATACTATAATAAGTTTTTTTTTATCAGCTTCACGCTGTATCCCGCACACAGCAGGGTAGGTAGAGGGAACCTTGTGTTAAGACACTCCGTTCCTTACTTTCTACCGAATTCTGGAGGCATTGCGCATTGAGTGGCAGAATTTAACACCGCGCTTTGCCTCGACACCAGAGCGAAGAAATGGAAATATAAATTTAAGTAAATATTTCATCTCTTCGAGTGGGGATTGAACCCACAACCAGTTGGTTTTACAGTCACAATTTGGTCCGCTGCGCTAAGACTGGCCTCTCATTAAATTAGTTACAATAAATAGTTCGTGTAACCCCTAACGTACAACAATACGTGACTACAACTTGGCAAAGCTCAGCTTGCTTCTCCAAATTGGGACCTTACAGTTGACCTTCGTGCAGGAATTAAACCTACGACCTATTACCTAGCGAGCAATGCTCTCTAGAAATGGGAATTATATTATAACTTGCTTTCACCTGCCGCTTCGTCTGCGTACAATGAAAATAACTGAGAGCTGATGTTATAAACAAATGTTCGTGGACTCTGACCACAGCTATAATGGGTTACATTGTAACAATTATTGTGATATACATAATTCCTGGATAAAACGTCTAGGGACAATATAACATTTTTTTTTCAACCAGTAGTTCCTGAGATTATCGCGGTCAACCAATCAGAGTTTGATTGGTCTTCTATAAAGTAGTACTATACACTACAGATTTATACAAGAAATCTTGAAAGCACTCCGACGCAGCCGGAGCGAGCACGTAACAATTACAACGTTTGTATTACATTTCCTCGCTCTGACAGTTTACGAGCCCATACATATTATGACAATTGTTTAACGCATCCAAAATTTGCTTCCTAAAATAGTAAAAATCTTTAAGCAATAACTGTTTTTATAACTTTACTATAAAAGACCAAAATTCTGTAGCAATTTTGGTCTTGAATAGTTTGTTGGTCTGCTGTAAGTAAAGATATATGGGTATCCCGGCACCAAGTCATGCATGTCTGTCTGGAACACGTTATCTCACGCCATCGCATTGTATTCAGAGTGTCTTCATGTACTCGAGTCAATTAAGTCGATGTGTTTCCTGTATTTCGGAATAAGGGCGTTTTGATGTCTGTATTGCTTGTAAAATTCAATAGCTGTAGGATTTGTATGTTTGTATGTATGTATGGATGGATTTGCTTGTATCAAGATGTATTACAGTTTATTGATTTCTTTTCATTGGTTTTTTTATTTTCCATTTTAAGGATTCGCTCTCAATCTCTCAACAAGGCAAAACTTAGCGTGGAGATTCGCCGTTCGACGGGCTCGAATGTCTGGAAAAGTTGGGCGGTGCGTGGTAATGGAATGTCTTAACACTCTTCAGTCTTTTCCTTCGTTCACTATGCCATGTGGACGATTTTTTTGGCACCGTCTAAGTAATGTTAGATTTGACAAACACATTAAAAGTTGTTCGACGGTATTTGTCTAAAATCTTATAAATATTTGTACTCTTACAGTTTTAAAATTGCCTACAATATAATGGGTAGTATAATTCAATAGTTTGGAACGTAATTAAATGATAGAAACGATTATAAATAAATGAATAATTCAACCGGCGTTTTGGTTAGTTGATAGATCTTTCTTTCAACTTTACTATGTGCTAGTATAATACAATACAAGTTTTATTTACAATCAATATAAGAAAGTAAATATTTGTAATTAAGGAAACATTTCTTGCAACGAAATGATTTCCATATTGGAAACTTTTCCAAATTTTGTGAGATAAGCAATAACTCAATTAAGAACGTAACTCATGAGCACAACTCAACCAATTAATCTAGTGTAGACCAAAAAATAATGATAAGAAAATAATGATTACATGATCTTATCAAGACATTCTATTATCATATTTAGGTATACATTGTGGCTGTTAGGCAATATTTTATATATAACATCTTACGACATAAATCGTTTCCGGATTACCGCTAAGTAATATATATATGTTGCCCTAAACGATTATCAATCACGAATGTCTCGATCATCTCGTATTACTTGTTTTTACGATTTTATTTATATTTTATTCAATAGCCTGCATTGGTTTTGGGTTGTTTGGAATCGATTATTTTGTCATTATAATTTATAATAGTTAAGTATATGATTGTTGTCTCACCCTTATTTAAAATAAGGGTGAATACGATTGTCTTATATAGGTAAACTTTTGTTTTACAAAGTTTATAGCGTAAATATTTTTATAGCTTTACGCTGTATCCCGCATAATGTAGCAAGGTACCAGCCACCATCACCACAACCATATTTTTCGATACATTGTATGTTTAATGAGGGAATTCATCACCGCGCTTCGTCTTGTTACCAAAGCTATAAGGAAATGAAAATAGCCAGCCAGTGGAAATCGAACCCACAACCGTCATGATTACAGTCTGGCGCTATGATGTGGGCTTAATATATGAAAACAATTCTTTGCCGTATTTTGAGTAAACACTAAGTAAGTTAATTTATCTACAAAATTAGCAAAATCACTAACTCTACCATATAAAATACACTAGAATTAAATAAAATTCGTTCGTTGCAACGTTGTATAGCATCTGTCTAAAAATATGAATCATCTTTAACTACTATATAATTTTTAAAATCATAAAATCCCATATTTAAGTGGGTACGTATCTCAAGCGGTCCAGCAACAACGACACAGTGACACCCCCGTCCGTCATGCACACCCATCCCATTCATAACCGTTATTAGTCGCGCTTAACGGCTACCGGTTGAAACACTACACAAATGAGCGAGTAATGTACGTGAGAAACTTGTAATTCTATAAAAATGTGGTAAATATATATGTAATAAGTGGATTTAGGGATCCTTGGTAAAAAGATAATTCTTAATCTCGATGATCCGTAACTGTTTTCGGTAGTTTCACGTGAAATTGAAAATTTCGTATTTTTGTTTGTAATTTCTATAACCCGTATGAGTATGATAATGTTAATAAGACAGTCCGTCGAATTCAACGATTGTGGGTTCGAATACCACTCGGAAGATTTTTTTTATTTTCTCGCTCTAGTAGAAACACCAAGCGTGGAGTTGAGCTCCGCCATTCAACATACAATGACTCGAAAATTGAGTAATATTTTGGAGTTTTGTTAACACTATGTGGAAACCTGCCCTGTTAAATGCGGGATACAGCGTGAAGCTTAATAAGTAAATAAACTTGTATACAGAACCACTCTCCCTCAAACATCGCGGCGGTAGTGGCTTTTCTAATATAAATGACTTAACGCGCCGAGGACTCTATAAATACAGGGAACATTGAATTCCGATGGCTTAACGACCAATTAGAAGGGATATTTAATAATTTTTCGCCTCAACTTACTACATTACCGTCTCAAAAAATTATTATTTGTGCTGCCGTCAAATGTCTTTCACATTCCTTTTTGTTTCATAAAAATATTAGAACTGAGGCGTAGTTATATATTAAGAGGTACAAGCTCTACTCGAAGTAATATTTATTAACTATGAAGTACACGCCACTCTGCTCGTGTAGAGTTTATTGTGGAATTTATTTGTAAAGCCATGTTAGCTATTTTACATGTTATCTTATATTAGTTGACCCAGTCTTCCAAATCAGTTACAGTACAGCTATACAACTAAAAAAATATTCAAACTCGGTCTTTACTTCGGTAGATTAACAAACAACCGAACTAAAATTTTAGCAGCTGTTGATAGCAAATATTGTGGAATTGCCATTTCAACATAATACACACATGACAGTCAGTTGTTACAACGTCAATATACAAACGCTTGCGCATATCTTTTAAATTCCCACCCAAAAATTACTAAGTTTGATTTCCATTTTCAATATATTTGTAATATATTGCACGCCTTTTATTCATTACCTTCATATACCATAGTAGGCAGAGAGAGGGAACCAAGTCACTCCGCTGTCAATTTTCCGCCCAATTTTCGAGATACGAGTATTGCGTGTTATTGTATTTATCCTATAAGCTATTGGATCCAACAAATATATTAATACAGTAGGTGATGACATATATCTCATTCGAAAACCCAAATAACTCTAACTCGTACTGCCGTTGGGTCACATCGATAAGTGGACTGCCCGACACAAAAATAGTTTTTTTAATTCCAACTAGTACGTCCTGAGATTAGTGCATTCAACTCTTCAAATTCATAATATTATTATAGATGTACATATGTACATTTTACACAGCCTTATAATAATTCGTGATTAATATTCCAATTCCACAAAGAGCCCTGAACCACGTCCACCCTTACAAGGGAGGTTAACTAAAACAAAAACCAAACAGTAAATTAAGAACTACATAAAACTAAAATATCCCATTCTCATTGAGGCAGTGGAAGTGTCGCGACATCAACAATATATCACACTATTAAACCACCCCATTGTAAATCACAGGAGAGTCCTCGTTATCGTAAATCAAGTTATAAAATCGCATCCAACTTTGCCTAATAGCCATTTTGTCACAATATAGAGATAAATTACTCGGGAGGATATAAATCTGGTACGATCGAGCCTCGGGTGATGTCTACTGCGCTGTCGGTGCCTTTGTCGGTGCGCTATTTGTCTTTTATAAAATTGTATTGTGATCGTGATCTGTTGGGTTATGGATGGTAAATGTGGTTCTAGTGAGAGTAATTAATAAAATTAATGCTCAATAAATAAGAGATTTAGATTATTATTCTGTAGATTATGTAGAGACCACAGTGATAAATTAATTTATAATTCAGTTTTTCCGTACATGGTTGCAATCATGGCTTAGGAATCGGGGGACAGGTTGGTTTTGTTCCTAGCCTGGAAAGTAGAACATATTTATTTATATCTCAAAAGAAATATACATTACGTTTCACATTTTAATTACAAAAAAGATAATACAATACAGACAAAAAGATAATACAATAGAGAATATTGTATTATATCACTCTTTTGTCATCCCTTGCCAGACCTCCCACTACGCTCTATTTATAATCTGTGAAACAAAACAAAAGCGAACAACGCGGAAATTGTACCCGCGAGTTTTCCGCGACCAAAATATTATCAGAAGGAAAATACTTACTTTAAAGCTATTTATATAATTTCACAGTAATTTAGTTCGTTAGCTACTCTCCACTCCCCTGTTCCTGCTGCTGTTATAAATGCGAAAGAAGCTGACTCTCGTCATTATGTTATTCCTCTACAACTAAACCACTGAATGACTAAAAACTTACAAAAGGGTATGGGTTACCTTTATGATGCAATATTGGGGCGGAAGGAGTAAAAATATATTTATAACAAATAATTATTAAGTATTGCACAAAAACTATCGAATCCATCTTAGTAGAGATCAAGGTATAAAACTGCATTAGCTATGTCAACATAGATTGTATTTTTTGTTTCCAAAACATTCATAAATCCTTATTGAAATTACGATATTTAGTACAACTTATTTTAAAAAAGTCATATTAGAAGTCACTATTAGTGGATTATAATAAACAATTAGAACACAAACGCAATTCAGTTTAGATAAATAATAGTGTATCTCAAGCGATAGAAGCCGCGGGCGGGTCACTAGCGAATAATGACTTTATAAATATATTTTAAATAAAACGATTTAATCGGATAAATCACGCTTTATAAATTTTTGGTAACCATTTAATACATTATAGTTAGTTTGGTAGTAGTTACGGGTAGACTGTCCGCCCGCGACCGACCACGGACTGCAAAATGTTCGAAACGTCGGACTTCCAAAATAGTATAATATTATTAATCCAGTTAAATAGATTCACTTAAAATGTGTTGTTGTCTGTTATGTATAATAGTAATCAGCTTCACGCTGTATCCCGCGCAGCAGGGTACGCAGAGGGTACCTAGTGTTAAGACACTCCGCTCCCACTTTCCGACGAATTCTGGAGGCGTCGGGTGTTGAGTGGCGGAACTCAACGACGCGCTTTATCTCGACACCAGAGAAATTAAAATATATATTTCAATAAATATTTAATTCTCTTGAATGGGAATTGAACCCACAACCGCATTTACTTTTATTAGTTGCACTTTGTGCTCCTTCGTTACGATTGACCCAAAATGTATAATAGTAAATAAAATAATTTCAGCAACCCGACGAGCTGGTGAAATCAGTAAAGCTAACGTCACGGGAGCGGCGCTTCATCAAGTTCGCGAGCGTGGAGTACGGCGGCCAGCTCTACATGACGCCGCAGGACTTCCTGGAGTCCGTCGTGGAGCAGGAGCCGAGACGTGAGTGTTGTGGATGACAGTGACAGAAGGAGAATAAATTTTTAGTTTTGAATTTTTTAAGCTGACAAATTTAAGATTTTTTAAATTTGTTCCATAAAAAACGTTTACTGGGCACAAATGTGTGACTGTAAACGCGAGTGGCTGTGGGTTCAATCTCCACTCGAGGAAATGAAATATTTATTTAAATTTATATTTTCTTTTCTTCGCTCATCGCAATGCCTCCAGAACTCGGTGGGAAGTGAGGAACGGAGCTTTAACCCTAGATTTCATCTGCCTACCCTACTGTGAGCGGGATACAGCGTGAAACTGATTTAATTAAATTTTTTTAGTGTTAAGTTAATACAACACTGTTTACACATTCGTTCTCCACTCTCCTCCAAATTTTGAAACATTGTTAATTGAATGGTGAACTTAACCCTACTAGCATAATTTCCTCGAGAGGGGTTCGAACCCACAACTGTAAAAAGAGTAGATATTATTACTACGACATTTGGGCATTGCCTTCCAGCTCGTCTCAAACGGCGGGTACTAACAGCCAAGGAGATAGAGCAGCTACGCGACCACGTGCCGCCGCTCAGGAAGGGCTCCTCGCAGATGTTCCGCAACTTGAGGGACAAAGGTGAAAAATTTGTCGGTCAATTGATCTAAACTTATAAATTCCTTTTTATGGGAGATATTATAGTTCCAATATTTATGTTGTTGATTCTTTGTACGCTGTAAGGCCATGATTTTAAGATTTAAATCATTAATTATATCATATAATCTATATAGATTCTGAATTTTTCTCAACAAGCTAGGAGACGTCTAGTGATATATATTCTGATCTACATTTTTTAATAATAAATTTGTTACTGGTGACAGTATTTCAAACTTTTTCAAAGTGACAAAATTTTAAATATTTTCATATACTAAATTGACTTTTTACTCACAACCACTGCGTATAATCAGATACTCGTATTATTATTCAGATCAGATATATCTATATAGACTATATAGTCTAACAATATAGAAAAAAAAACAATATGCATATTAGCGCTTTTGTAGGATAAGTAGAAAAAAAAGTATAAAGAGAAGTGTTAAATGTCTTTTACCTTTTTCATTTTTAAATGTATTATTTGTGAATAATATTCTTTAAAATGACACTATATTATATTTTATATTTCAGGAATCATTTCTTACACGGAGTATCTGTTCCTGCTGTCCATTTTGACAAGTAAGTGTGTCTATAAACTAATACCTATTTGTACGTAACTAACAATGCATGAAAATATTCTTTCATCAAATTCTAGGAACTGATTAGACTTTTTTTTATTTTTGTTATAGCATCCATTTTGATGTCTATTTTCTCTAAAGCCGCTTTTTTGGTAATTCCAGAGCCGGCGTCAGGTTTTCATATAGCATTCAACATGTTCGACACTGACGGCAACCAGCGCGTCGATAAGAACGAGTTTCTAGTTGTAAGTCAACTAAAAAATTATAATAATATAATGATGAATAATTAAAATTAAATTATGTTGTAATTTTAAAGGTTTTTTTATAACATTTATTATGCTATATAGCTAGATCAAAATTTTATTTAAATTTTTTTCATTGTGTTGCAATTTTTTATTCGTAGCCGTTTGTGAATAGGTCATGTCCAAATTAAGAAGACCTGGTAGTCTTATAAAATAAATAATAACATTTAATAAAAAAACTTTTGTATAATAGCACATTAAGCTTGTCCTCGCACTGATAAAAAACCTCCCTTCAAATCTGGGATGGCTATTTTAAAATGGTAGCAATTATATATATTTATTTGCACAAGTTAGACATTAGTAATATACTGCACAATATTCAGTAATAAATATTAGAGTATTTAATTAAAGTATTTACAAGTAGTATATTATTATATTTAATTTTCTTATATATGTTTATGTTTAATTTTAAGTTACTTTCATAAATATAACATGCACGATTAGATCCAGCGGCTCCTAGGAGGCTCTATGAAACAACGCAAGGACCTCGACGCGAACAGCGAGAGAGCCGTGAGTGGCCGGAATTAGTTAACTTCACGCTTTATATAATCTGTATACACTTATATACATTCTTATTATCTGTGAAAATTCTTGTGTCTTCCATTTGTGTCAGTTTTCTAGTATTTTTCATTTTGGGGGTAAATTTTTAAGCATTTTCTCAACAAGCTAGGAGACGTCTAGTGATATATATTCTGATCTACATTTTTTAATAATAAATTTGTTACTGGTGACAGTATTTCAAACTTTTTCAAAGTGACAAAATTTTCAACTACTTTCATATACTAAATTGACTTTTTACTCACAACCAATGCGTATAATCAGGATTACTCGTATTATTATTCAGGCTGAGTTTAAAGTTATTAATTAAACTCGTTTACAATTCATACAGCGGACTCATTTATTTATATACATATCATAAAATATAAAATGTTCATTGATTGCTGTCATAGTGACATCTTGTCCTATCAATTACCATAGATAACACAAATTAAAACCTGACATAAATTACACTTAAAATATGTTTTATTATTAATTTTATTATATTTTTCTAGCTTTTCGATTTTTATTTTATTACATTATTATTTATAATAGTATCCACACAATGTATACATTGTAGTTGCTAGCTCTTGTGTCGACGAATGTGCTGAAAGAGAAGATGGCTCAAGCCGAAACCAAACCTGCACCACGATCATTTGTAAGTCTCATAATAAATGTGCAGGGCTTCGTTGAATATTTTCTAACTACTTCTTTATGCTTTCTGCCTTTTTAAGCGCTTATTTTTATTATATTAAAAAATGGTTAATAGCAAGGGAACCTAGTGATAAGTCACTAAGTTTTGCTCTTACTTTTATCTACATATATTTTGTGGGTAAAGCCGCACTTCCACTATGTCAACTGAGTAAACGAAAGTATCATTTACTCAAAGAGAAATGTTATAATAATCATGTATCCTATATAGAAACTGCTCTACTTGTCTTTCTTTAACAAATTTCTAAATAAACTGCAATTTATAAATTTTATCTCACACGTTACTAATAAATGTGTACTAAAAAGTATTTATTAAATATGATATTTGGATCTTCTCTCATCTTTATTTTATAAATTAACTTGGGTTTCCAAAATCTTTTCAAATATTGATTTATCAATATTGTTGCTCTGTGTTTTCCTTTACATTGTACCTTTATAGGATATCTGTCAAAAATTTTGAAGACTATGACTTCATAAACAAGACTAAGACCTCATAAACAACTTACCTAAAATTTAATATTTATTAAACATAGCGTCAAATATTAAATAACCAATTTGGACAAACAACAAATACATTACGAAGGACTCATGGAACTCTATATTACCTATTTATAAGCATATTTAAATAATATTAGATGGAGAAGATCTTCAGTTTCGCGTGGCAGGACAAGCGGCGCGGCGGCGTGGCGGAGGAGGTGGACGACCAGGGCCTGCAACGGCGACACGATGTGGATACCTTTTTACAGGTACTGAAGTCTAAACGATAATATTATCTGTTATGTACATCATTGTAGTTTTTATTTTGGACAAGGATAAAAAGATGTTTTAGGAACGTACAATAAAACTTTGAACGTCACGAGATTTGAACCGTCGGTTGTAGGGAACAGTCCAAACGCTCTGGCCCTGAGCTCTTAAACTCAAAGCGCGCGCGCTCTATTTGATGGCCCAGTTAAAACTTTTGAAAGTAAGAGACAAAAAAAATATGTGGTACTAATTCATTTAGTACACAACGTTTTACAGAGTGGTGTTGATCATTTACATTATATTAATACCTCCCTTACGGTCCTTCATTCCTTCTTTCTTAATTTACGTTAATTCTTCGTCTATCTTCAATAAAATTTTAATAATTCAGATAATGTGTAAAAAGAAATTATAATTGTTCCAAATGTTGTTCTATTCCTTTTCCTGTTTTATCAAAAATATTTTATTTATTATTTGATATATTGACATCAAAAGTAATATACTCAAAATATCTATTCGTAGGTACATTTCTTCGGCAAGAAAGGCAACAACGAGTTGAGGTTTGAGGGTTTTCGGCAGTTCATGGAGAACTTACAGACTGAGGTCCTGGAATTAGAGTTTCATGAATTTTCTAAAGGTATTTATTGCTTTTAAACCTATACCTTATTGTATTTATTTTAACAGAAATTTAAATTAGGAAGAAAGAAAATTAAATTTTAAAAATATGTTTATTTTCTTTAAATTTTTAATGTTCCGGGTGACTGTTTTTTGCCGTGTGATCCCGGCCTAGAATAAGATCATCCTGGTACTGGTGGTGTCGTAAGAGGCGACTAAAGTACGTGTGGTAGAGTCACGTCGCCAGCAATGGCGACACGCATGGGCAGACTAGACCGGATCATTACCACCCCCGGCATTTAAAACCGGCGTGAAGTAGTGGCTTTATGCCACTGCGTTTCGCATCAGGTAATGCCGGGCCCCGGCGCCCAACCCATCTTAAAGGCCGGCAACGCACCTGTAGCTCCTCTGGGGTTGCACGGGGCCGTGGGCGGCGGTAATCACTTACCATCAGGTGACCCGCACGCTCGTTTGCCGTGTCTTTTTCATAAAAAAAAAAAACTGTTTATTAACGCTGCATAAAAATCATTCTTTTCAGGCCGAGATAATAAAATCTATCTTCGTTATGTGTGTGTATTGAACTATCCTATTTGAACTTAATTTTCCCATTTTTGATTGTGTTCATAAATTACTGTTAATAATAAACGAAAGATATATAAGATTGAAAATGTTTACACGCACAGGTCACGACACAATATCCGAGGTGGACTTCGCGAAGATCCTCCTCCGCTATACGTACCTGGACACGGACGAGTACGACATGTACCTGGACCGGCTGCTGGAGCGCGTGAGGGACGCGCCGAGAGGGATCTCCTTCTCGGAGTTCAAGACGTTCTGCCAGTTCCTCAACAACCTGGAGGACTTCACCATCGCCATGCGCATGTACACGCTGGCGGACCACCCCATCTCCAAGGAGGAGTTCTCGCGCGCGGTGCGCATCTGCACGGGCGCGGCGCAGGGCGCGGGGCTGGTGGACACCGTGTTCGCCATCTTCGACGCGGACGGGGACGGCCTGCTCAGCTACAAGGAGTTCATCGCCATCATGAAGGACCGCCTGCATCGCGGGTTCAAGGTCAGCTTCACGCTGTATCCCGCACACAGCAGGGTAGGCAGAGCGAACCTAGTGTGAAGACACACTGTTCGGCAGAAAGTGTCTGCGGAATTTCGGAGGCATTGCGTGTTAAGTGGCGGAACTTAACGCCGCTCTTTTATTCGACACCAGAACGAAAAAATAGAAATAGAAATTTAAATAAATATTCCATTTATTTAAATTTCTATTTCTATTTTTCCATTCCATTTCCTCGAGTGGGGATCGAATCAACAACCGTCGCATTCCCGTCACAACCTTGTGCCCCTGGGCCACGACGGCCTCAATCAAAATCAAATAATAAAATTTTATATATCAGTTTAGTAGGTTTATATCTTGCAATATAAAAAATATAATTCTATATGTAACTTCTTCCATTTTAAAATATAATGAAAATATCGATAAATTTTATGTTCTTACTCTTATTTTTCTATTTTTACACTGTCTGCATATAGCAGTACTAGGGACCACTAACAACTTCTTTCACCGTTGTTAACCGATTTTTTTAAAAAAATTGCGTTGAGTGGCAGATCTCTACGCTGCACTTCACCTTTTTACAGTACAGAGCGTAAATGAAAATCATAATTAAGTCCCTTAAATGGGAATCGAGTTTACAGCCGTCGAGTGTACTTTCACGAATTAGATTATTATTTTTGTTTTACATAAACAACTTTTAATAACATATCCTTAATTACAATTGCAGTCGTACGCCAAGAACGAGGGCTGGGAGGCGTTCAAGACCTGCGTCAAACAAGAGATGAAAAGCTCCGTTTAGGTCCTCTGACATATTGTGTTACATACACACATACTGTTCGTTAGGTTGATCACGCTTACCTCAGGAACTACTGGCTCGAATTAAAAAATCTTTTAATTTGCATAGTCCGTTTATCTTGAAAGGCTATACGCCATATCACATCACGTAAATAATTTCGATGTAGCTTAGTTACTCCAATTTGACGATGGAGACGGAGCCGCGGATGGAGCTAGCGGTTATATGAGTAGAAGAATTGAAAAAAATTAATCAATTATTTAAATAATTCTATTATCTTTTGCCAAAATTAAAATTGAATTTGTTTATTATTATTATTTTCTGACATATAGTGAACTTTATGAAGCTTACTTATATTTGGTATTAAGTTATTGCCAGTTGCAATTATTGCTTAGAAAAGAAAAATAATACGACTAAGAAACTAACTGTACTTTGAATAGATTTAGTAAGTAATTATTTTGTCTTGTCATTAGTGAGTATGTCACCAGTGGTCGTGGATTCGATATCCGATCAACTCATTCTCTATTAGCTTATAAAAAAGTGATGTTCTTGAGATTATTTAATTTATAATAATTATTATTTTTGATTTAATGTTGTTTTTAGTAGTTTTCCTGTACTTAATATTGTGATATTTAATTGAATGCCTTTATATTGCCATTTACTTAAAATACCTTTACATTTTTTTCTAATATAATACAAATTTTATGTTAAAAATATATTTTATTTTCTCACAAAAATGCACTTATCAAATAATTTGTAATATTTTTAATATGGAGTTTGTATTGTATTTTACTCTTAAAAGCACAAAATACAATATGATTAGGATATCATCTTAACGTATTACAACACCGTGCGTTTGTAACCGCACTCAGATATGTTAATTAGCGTTTGATAGACATTAAAGTGTTACATTGTCATTACATCGATTTGAATTCATCATGTTTGTATATTACATATTCATTTAATTCTAATTTACGTACTGAATGTGAAATTTACTATTTAGCTTCGACAGAAAATTTTATAATTGTAAGAAAACAATATGTAATAAATATCAAGTCGATTTTGCATGTGGTAAGTAAATGCAATGCAGTTGAAAAATTTGTTCACAATTGCAAATTAATCTCGTTTGAAGTATTTATTATTGTTAATAATAAAAAAAATTAAACGAGACATTCACAGTTTAGTCGAGGGCTAAAGGTAAATTCAATAAATCAATCGAGTGAAGGTGTTTACTAGTCGTTTGTAATATTTAAGTGCTTATTTATTTGAAACTTCTTATTTAAAATTTGTTTGACTAAAGTTGTTAAAAAATTGTACGCTTTTAACTGGAATAAATTGTTGAACAATTATTAATATTATTTTATTTATTAAATCTTAAATTCTTAACTGAGTGCATCATGTCGCAGTGGGGCGGTGCCGGACCGCAAGCGCGATGGTTGTGAATTCAATCTTCGTATTATGGAAGACTAATTTTTACAGTAAACAACATGCAGCGTTGAGTTCCGCCATATTCCACTCCTTTAGTGATTCTTGGTCTAAAATTAATTGGGGGAATATATTTATTCGTCATAAATAGTCTATATAATTTTTTTGTCCTCTTATACTATATCGAATATAACGTATTTGAACACTGCGGAATCGAACTCGGAACAATTTTATTTACAGTCATTGGCATTTACAGGGATTTTGTACTATTCTATAAGGGTAAGGATATTTATCGGAAAACAAATAAAACAATAATTGTAATTACTTTGAACCATTTTATTGCTTAATACGTAAATAAACCAAGTCAATATATCAATAGAAAGAAATGACTTGCTACAAACAAAAAATATTTTGTCGTATTTAATAGTTAAACATTTAAAAAATATAAAGACAAAGTATTTTAGTTTCTTTACAAATTAATACGATAGTTAAATATATCAATTAAAATAAGAAATACGTTCATAATGAACTGAAAATAATGGACGGAAAATTAAATCGATTATTGAATTCGAATCAGCGGTAATTAAAGGTTTAATGAAATATCGATTTTTATATTAACTACCATTTAATATTTATTTATAAATATCAATATGCATACCAAAGTTATTTATTTTTCATACTTTTATAAAGATTCAGATTTTTTTAAATTCGAACTTTCTTGGAGATATCTATAAAAAGCATTCATTGATATTAAATAGAAAAACACTATGAACATTATTATACTACTTTAAGTACAGACATTTATTTTCACATGTAAATATATAGATTAAAAAAAGACATAGAATAAGAAATGTCTTAATGGGAACGAAGTGACCTAATGCTAGGTTCCCGCTGCCTCCCCTGCTATGTCTGCCTGTATGCAGGATACAACGTGAAGCTTAAAAAAACAGCTTATAAAAATTTCAACCATCTAAATCACTATGATAATATAAAATATTGAGATTAATGAAGTACAAATTCAAATTATACTTATATTATGTATAAGAATCGAATCTACATTTCTTCAATATAGTCCAAAATAAATAAAAAACAAATTTGGAACTTATATTACTACAACCTATTTTCTAAATAGACAGTCAAAATTAATTTTATTGAATCTTTAATTTATGTATTGAATATAATACTTTATCAATGGAAGTAATGTAGAAATATTTTTTTTAATCTTTGCTTCCGATATCATGGCATAGATACTAACAAGTTTGCTTTGTTATATATATATATATATATATATCACAAAGCAAACTTTTTAACTTATATAGACATATACATACATATATATCAATCTAATTTGCATTTACAGAAATATGAGATCAAAAAACATATATTTTTTGAAAAACAAAACTTATAAAGTATAATAAGTTAAAACATTGACATTTAAAAATAATAACTCACTGAAGTCATACGTAAACAACAACTTGTATCGAATTTGAATGAGAAACAAAATACCAAAAATGATGAAATAATTTATTAAGCTTTAAATAAAATATATGTTAATAAGTTACATACGTACATACATACATTTATATTTATACATATGTTTCAATTGTGTCCGTAGCTGTCGTGGAGCTACAGGTAGTGGTGGTGGTGGTGGTGGTCGGTGGGCGCGGTGAGGCGGTGGCGCAGCGCGAAGGCGGCCAGCACGCGCGCCACCTGCGGGGTGCGGAGAGAGTGCCTTTAACCTTACTGGCAAAAATTAAGAGTAGAAAACTTTATATAAAAAGATCAATTCAAAAGTCAAGACGCGCGCTGTCAAGTGCCTGCACTCAATATCTTTAATAAAAGCGGAATATATGAAAGCATCCATTCCCCGAATAGGACTCGAATACTATCCCACGGCGACACAGAGGCAGTTTTTTACTTAACATGTATGAATATTTAACATGATGTGTGAAAGTCAAAAAAATTTTTTTTGATTATATTGACTTGGCAGAACTTAACGCCGCATTTATCATATATCAAAGCAATTAATTTCCTTAACCGTTACCTCAGCGGGCGTGTCCTCGTGCACGGCGTGACCGCAACGTGTCAACACTTGCATTTGAAATTTACCTGCAATTTTAATATAGTATATCGTTAGCACACCTTGTAAAAGAGGATAAAGGTGAAAAAAAAAACTACAAAAGGAATTGAATCAATCGACCCTTATCGGATCATATCACTTATTACAATTGCAATATAGTGGCCAGTCGCGCCGAAGGATCATAAAGTGTGACTACAAAAGCGACTAGTTGTGGGTTCGATCCTCACTCGAGGAAATTAAATACTATATTTAAAAAAATTACCGTTTCTTATTTCTAACAATATTATATTATTATATTGAGAAATCATTCATTTACTTATTATATAATTTATAAGCTTATGAAAAAAATATATTAAACACCTTTTTTTATTCTTGTTAATGATCTGATTTAACCTGTTATTACAGAAATTATAAAAGCAACTTAATCCTACTACTTGTAAATGAATCAACAATAATTTGATTATAAAAAAGCTTTTGTCCTTAATCAAGCTTCTATAGACTTATAATTAAATAAATATTTCATGAATTCACTTAACAAATAATGTAAATAGTTCTTACGGCAACAATACATTTTAAAAGATGCATAAACTTTTTATTACTTTTATGTCTTTATTATAATTATACAAATACGATTATGTCAATTGAGTATTCCCGGTGAAAAATCAATAAACCACCTAGAATTTAATATTTGTTAATCAATTTATTATTAGTATTGAAAACTGCAGATTTTTGTAAAACAATTAAAGTAAAATGGTGCGCGGTTTAGATAATTTCCGCAATAACAACTCGCCCTGCATCTGCCCCACGGTGAGCTCGCGGTCCAGCCCGTCCAGCGACGCCAGCAGCAGCAGGCGCGGCGCGCGCGCGGAGAGGAACGCCGCCGACAGCCCGCGGAACCAGCCCGCCCAGTGCGCCTCCGAGCGCCACAGCGGCACGCGCCACGCGTACCTGTGCGGTGTTGAGTGCCGCCATTTAACGCAGTGTCTAGAATATTCGGCGGAGAATCGTAAAGGGAGTGTCAGGGAAATTTTTTACGTTTACTTTCTATTAACTGCTGAATGTGGACACATTTGTTATATGTAACGCAACACACATTTTATAACACAGAATAACATTCTAATTAACGTGATGTAGCCTTCCCATGTCGTTGAACTCATTAACACAAACACATATTTTTAAATTGAAAAAAACAAGATTCTCTTGCCTGTATAAAATATTTTGTTTTTTTATTACTTTTACTTTTTTATGTAAATATTAATTTTAAAATAATGTATTGCAAAACTATATAAAACTATTAACACAAAAATACCAGCAGTGAGGTCTCATACTACGTGTATTACCACTGGTAATACATTATTTAAGAACAAAAAAAAGTTAAACATACAATACTCATTTTATATTCTCCTCTCTCACCACCGAGGATTTTACAAACGGGGCGTTGTCCTCGCCCTCCCCATTGCTATGCTGTAGTGCGAGTTAGAACTTCACCTCCTCGAATATGACATCAGGACAAAGACCCCTAGTAGTATATTATAAAATTGTAACTAGTAAAATAAAACTACACTTACTTTAAATTCCCCCCACCTACAACCGAGGGCTTTACAAACGGAGCATCGCCCTCACCCTCCCCATTGCCCTCGCTCTCCCCGTTACCCTCCTGTAACACAGGTGAAGTTTCCTCCTCCTCAGATATGGCATCAGGTCGGAAGCCTCTTGAAGCGGGTTCGAGAGCTAGGCCCTCGCTTTGGTAATCTTCTACTTCGTTGATAGCCAGCTGGTCGGTGGAACAGCTAAAAAGAAACATATTTCGAACGTTAATATAAATTCGAATTATAGTATATTTTTAAATTCCCTTTCTATTTTTAAAAACTTTGAAAAAAAAATTAATATAATAAAATTTTACTATAAAATTTAAACGTAATAAAATTATAATTTCAATGTGTTGGGCAATGTTTACGTACTTTTAACCCAATTAACTTTCACAGGGGCAAAGAAATGCTATGGATACTGGCCACACTAGACACAACAACAAACAAATTTAGAAATGAAACTTCCCAGACCTTAGAGAAATCTTTAGAGATCTTTAAAAACAATCGCTCGTAAGCATCAAAAATAGCATGGCCTTAAATCTGTAGACAACTCCAACTCCAAAAAAAACATCCAAATGTGCATCAGCTATATCGAAGTACGTAGATAATTGTAATTGTAGTTTTTGAGTAAATGGTCTAAATGTGTCTCAAATAGTTAAATTGTGGAACGTTTTGAAATTCACGCGCACAGATTCATAATAATAATTTAATACAAGCATTAATGAACCGCAACACTCACTTGACAATCTGGCTGGGCATGGACACGCGCGCCGACTCCACGTTACGAACCTGCCCACTGCGGACACTGGGAACGAACGTATGAAAATAATACATTTTACATATGATTAAAAAATTGTAAGCAATTCTCTCTCTAAAACTCTTGCAGATTCAACTCCGAGAATAACGTGTCTCACTCAAATTTGCTGTTTTATTTATTTTGATTTATATAAAAGAATGCCAATACAAATTAAGAAAATAAAGCACACTCACCACCACTCTATAGCGTGTTCGATGCTCTTGAAGTGTGTGGGCCTGCTGCGGAGGAAACTCTGCATACTGGCTAGAGCTTCCATTGCTGTGCCTGATAGAAAAAAAATAAATAGAAAAAATATATTCTAAAATTCAAGATAATATATGTTGTCAAAGAAATACAATCAAATTTGCTTGTGGCAACATTTTGCCTTGCGACGGTTTTCAGCTACGGTTTTTTTTACATCTGCTGCCAATAAGCTTCCCCTTAATAGACTGATTGCTTTATTTTAAGCTTTATTGTTTGATGTTTATTTTAGCAAATGATAAGTAATGAGAACCGCCATGTTCAACTGTCACAATTACAAAAAAAAATCTGATAGGATTTTCGCAGTCGTAGATGAAAATATCGACTTTTGATTTCAACAAGATGACAAGCCTCATCCTGTGAAATGATTTGTCTTGCTGAATGTAAAGATTTCTCAAACAATATACCAATACAAAGAAGAAATTCAAATAGTTATTATTATCGTACCGCCAAATGTTGACACAACATCGAGAATTTATACCCAGGGGATCAAACCCACAACCGTCGCGTTACAGTCATACCCTTGTGTCCCTGCGCCCCGACGGACTAATTATTTAAGTTACTTTAAAAATTAACGCTTTTAACTAAGTTTTCAATATTGCATTGTTGTAGTTTTAGTACAACAATGAAATATTGATTAAACAACCTCTCTTCTCCATAAAGACAAGTAACAAAATAGCGACTGCGCTTCTTTGCGGGTTCCTGTGTGTTACAGGGTGGAAGTATCAGCACCACTTTAAATGGAACAGTTTTAACTATTCTATAAAAGCCTAATTTACTTTATAATAATACAATTACAAAAAAATCCCATAAATGAAAGTCTTTTTTTTCAAACAAAATAAATTAATAATAAAATTATTGTTGTAATACAAATGTCAAGAACGACACACGCACACATAAACCTATCAAAGGGAAAACGCCGCATACGCCTCATTCCGAAATCGAGTCATAGGTATGGGCGGCAAAATTCTAAGTCGCTTAACCTTTAGTAGTTTCTTTGTAGTAGTATGTGTTTATATTATTACTATTATTTTTACTGTTCCCGTAAAAGGTGCGCTGACACTTCCACCCTGTATAGGCTAAAATATTGCTAGCTACAATTTTTGTCAGGTTACTGTCTATTTCTGTCATTTTTAACAAATAGCTTTTTTTTTGTTTGAAAAAATCACATTTTAATTTTTGGTAATTTTTTTTGTTGTAATTGTATTAGGCTTTTAGAGAGTAGTTAAAACTGTGTATTCACTTAAAGGTGGTCAAGATAAAAACATGCTGTATAATATATGTAAATATTATGTTCCCATTAGAGATGCACGAACATGTATATCTCAAAAACAGAAAAGCCGCGAGTGGGTCGCTGGTTGTATAAAATTACAAAATATCGACTATCCCTCTTAAACAAACCCACACTCACCTTCAACTACATCTATAACAGCAACTCCCTGTACACATGGTTCCAACGAGGGCGAGTGTGCCGCTCGCACCGCTATGGCACCCCCCATTGAGTGCCCAAGGAGGATGATGGGGGGTATCTCTTGAGGGTACAATTTGTGTAGGATCTGTTCTACGTCCCTGAAATATAACAATGAAATTAAAAATTCCCTTCACACTTTCCTCTTCACTCCTTCACGAGCTTAGTGTTAGGACTCTCCATTTCCCACACACTAACCTAATTTTTGAGATAGTACTGTAATGTTTTTATATTAATCGTTTTGATATTCACAATGATATTTATAATAAAAATAAAAATGTAATCAAATCTTTGTTTAGTTAAAAGATATTTTTGAACATAAGTTTATAGATCTACCACCAGAGGACTCTACTAAACTGACACTCATAATTCATGTGGTCAGAAAATTTGAGATGTACTTTTAAACGTGAAGAGTAAAGGGAAAGAGATCCTTTAGAAGGATAATGAAATGTATTCAAACTTAATGGTTACATTGTACAAGCTTAATAGTATTTTGTTCTGGAAAGAAAAATAAGTTCAGTAAAAGCCCAGAATTGTTTGAGTTTGTTATAGTACATATTGATTGATGGAACTCAACTGCAAATCCCCCTTCGTGGAATTCATTATTTCTTCTTTTTTACTTTAGGTTCACATTGTATCCTGCCCATTGCTGGGTAGGCAGAGGGAACCTGGGAACCTAGTGTTAAGACACTCCATTCTCATTAAGGCACTTCCTTTCTTCACTTTCTGCTGAATTCTGAAGACCTTACCTGTCAAATAGTGGAACTGAACTCTCCGCTTAGCTTTGTGACCAGAGTGGTGAAATTACAATAATAAATATTTCAGAATTGATCCATCTTGTTGCATTTACAGTTATACAATTGTGCCCCCGCCACAACTGACTTCACTCTGGTTAGAAGGAAAAGAGGTGTTGAGGTCTGCCATTAAACATGCAGTATCTCAAAAAGTAGGGATGATGTATGGAGAATAAAGCCTTATGCAATGTAAAGTGTAAAGAAGAATTAAAAAGTTAACTTACTTAACAAGAGTTTCAATACTGAGATCATCTGAATCTTTAGCTTTTGTCTCGCCATGCCCTCTCACATCTATGGCGACCACTTGACAGTGTATCATATTGGTTATTTCTTCCTGTAAACATTAAAAAATATATATTTCAATAATTAAGAGACTATATGTAGAAAAATGTTCATATCTTTAAGCAATCTGTGATTTTAAATATAAAGTACTTTTGACTGGAATGTTTTTATTTATAACATTTACTTTAGACAAAGTGTATCCTTAGTCTTCCTATTCAGCATGCAAAGTTTCTTTAAAAATAAGAAAATAAAGTAAAAAAGAAAAATCGATTTGAAACATATAGATCCTAAAAGAGCTGTACCTACTGTGAATAGTGACCAACTCAATGCGGAATATCCCCCTCCATGCAATGCCACAATCCTTGGTCTTTGAGGGTGATCAGGTTCCGGAGATAAGTAAACTCTGAACACTCCTTCTTCAGTATCAACGTCAACATATTTTTCATAGTAATTCTTCCATGATACCGGTGTGTAGTCTTTGCGACGTCCTCCACTAAAAGGTGCAAGTCTGTAAACGCAGTTAGTTAGTTTCCAATACGAATATTTTGTACATTATACACATATATTATATTGTTTTTGTAAGACATTATATTAAAATGATGTATAAACTTTCTAAAAACACTAAATTGATTGTCAATATTCTTACTTTGATACACCAGAAGTCCGCGGTGTTCGGGGAGGAAGTTTATTCTTCATAATACTCTTTTGTAAAGCAGACATCTTTTAACATATATGTTATATCTATCCGTTTAATTATTAAAATCGTTAAAGAAAACAATAATATCAACTTCAATGAGCCGACATTTTATATTTGTTTGTTACTGTCAAGTTTCAAATGTCAATTTGATAATCGATTGTTAATAATGGCTAAGTTTAAAATGTAAATCGATATTACTATTTAATTGTAAAATTTACATATATTCATATTATACAGTCCATTATTTATTTACTTTTTTATTTTAAATAATTATTTAATAAGCTTTTAGCAGCTTTACGTTTTTTCCCACATAGTGCAAGCTTAAGCAGAGACAGTCTGAAATGTAAATGTACGACAGGCTGTAATGTAAATATAACAAAAATTAAAATTAATTTTACTATTTGATTAGTACCATTTCAAATAATAAGATATTTACTTTAATATGAATAGGACAATCGTTATTAATCGATATGTACTCGAGTGCCCAAAATCAAATATGCCCTTTAAAGGTGAGGGCTCAAGGGCAACTGTCAATATGTCACAATAATAAACGTCAAACAATTACAAATGTCAGTTAATTTCACCCAAAACAAGTATCTTATTTCAACTAAATATTACCTAAAAACTATGAATATTAAATGATTAAGATAAATAAACTAGTTATTTATTAAGTAAATCCTATGAATTAGTTGAAAATTAAACAATTTATAGTTTCAATGAAGTCAATGGATTTTAAAAGCATATGTCGTATTTGTCTGGAATCTAATAAACAAACGTTCGATATTTTCACTTGTTATTATGCTAAAAGAAATATATTATACTGTGAGATGCTATCAAACTGCACTAAAGTAAAGGTAGGCGTGTATTACTACTACCATTATTATGTTTTTTTATTTGATAAATATCCCTAATTGATTATTGTTTGTATTAACTAGCCCTTAGAAGATGATGGTCTTCCGCGTCTTATATGTAAAGAATGCAGTCGTCAATTAAAACGAACCTATGCTTTTAATATACAATGTGAGGAAAGTGAGAAAACACTGAAGTCTTATTCAGAAAAAATATTTTTTGTCAAACCAAATGGCACTGATGTTAAGCAATTTGATGAAATCAAGTGTGAAACTACTTATGTGAAAGAAGAAAGCAATGGTTTAACTAGTAAAGAAAACAAACCTATTGTAATTAAACAGGGTATGTCTTGCCTTATTATAATTGAACTATTAATATTTTTATTATCTTTTACATTGAATCATATTAATACTAAATATGGGCGTAGTAAGATGTCCATGACCACCCCAGAAATTTTAATAACAAAAATATTTTTAACCAAAACAAATAAAAACACAACTATATCTACATGAATCTGTTTAAAGGTAAGGTAAAGGATCCCCCAGAAAATATGTGTACAATTTTACTAATTTAGTACTTTGATAGATTGAAATGTCATATCAACACCCTCTGAATATTACTCTGGGAAATGTGTTGTGAAACCTTGCACATCAAATTTTAAAACAACAATGCAACCAATAAATATTTTCACAGATTTTGAGGCCGGTCATAGAGCCAGGTACATAAACATGCAACTGTAAATGTGATAAGATGTGTGCTTGATCCACACTTGAGGAAAATGAATTAGGCATTAAGTGACAAACACATTCCCTAATGGGAACTGCCTGACTTGACATTAGGTTACCAAGGTTCCTCTGCCCATCCTGCTGACTTTAATAGCCCCATATTATTGAGGTTCTTGTGTAATTAAATTTATATTATTTCATTGTAGAACCTATTATAGACAATGAGGGCAATGACAGCTGTTGGGATGCAGATGATGATAATATGGTACTTGGTGAAATAAAACTAAAGAAAACACAACAAGGTATATCACTTTAAATTTTATTGACCTGACTCATATTGTAAGTGGTAATTTTTTCCCGACTGCTAAGGAATGGTTATATTTTAAATGCAAATAAATTTTTTTAAATCATTATATGTTTAGTAAAAACTTAAATTATATGTTTAGCAGTGAACTCAAAGTTGTGCTTTTTCTATTAGAATGAGTAAATATATAGTCATTCCCCTAAGTTGGAATAAAACCTACAACCATCGCTTTTACAGTCAGATACTACCACCCTGCCTGCCACTACCACAAAAGACCTTCAATTTACAGTCGTTGATGAAAGATTCTTATTACAGAAACAACAGATACTGACAAACACAATTGGGAAAGCTATAACAGTACCAAATTATTGTTCAGTGAAAGTGATACAAATGTTATAGTCAAAGGTAATTTTAGCTATATCTTTTATAAATTGTTTAATTAGGTTTATCTCTGAGGTTACTATGGTGCAATGGGACAACAGCCCAGTAATTGTGATGGTTATGTGTTCAAACTCCACTAGGGGTATAAATTATTAAGTTATGATAATCTATATCTAATATTATTTTCATTTCTTCGCTCTGGCATGATAAAGTGCAGTGTTGAGTTCCAGCACACAACATACAATGTTTAATGGTGAAACCTGATACAAAATTTTAGTTTTAAAATGCTTTGTGTCATATTTTCTACCGATTTTATTAGACACTTCATTTACAGATTATTTTACTTTAATGTTTATTTTTTACAGAATTAATATGTGAAGAAGAAAAAGTTAAGAAGAAAAGGGGGAGAAAGAAAAGAGGTATGGTTTTCAGAAAGCTATAATAAATTTTGTAAATATATTTAAAATGGGGAACAGAGTGTTTTAACATTAGGTTTCAATCAAGATAATTATCTCTAGTTATAAGCCTAGCTTAAGTAGCAGATAAATATAAAACTGTTAATTACGTGAAAATTATGAAAAAGTGAATACTAGATATACGGGATACTAGATCTACGGGATACGGGGATACGGGAAGAGGGTAATATTTAAAAAAACTAAGTTTAGTTTAGTTTATATGTAAACCCCAAAATTTTTAAGTTTTTTACAGAGACATTGGAAAATTGAAATTTTTAACCTATACTCATTGTTCTAGAATATTTAACCTTAACCAGATTAATCGCGAATATTTAGTATTATACATTTTTGGGAACCCGACGTTTCGAACACTTTGCAGTAGTCTGTGGTCATGGGTAGACTGAGGTCACATGACATAATTATTATATCAAACTACCGCCAATTTCGTCGAAATTTTACTAATGTCTACCTGTGCTCAGCTAACTTCAGGGCGGCCAAGACAAATCGAGCGTGCTGTTAACGCATTTGTAAAGTGGGTTCTTTACTGTAGGTATATATCTTCTTTCTAGAGTACGTCCTTGGAGAAGTCCCTCCGGTGCCGGACAGCAAGACTCCGCACCAGTGCGATGTTTGTGGGAAAATATTGTCGACTAAAAGTAATTTGAAGGCGCATAAGATATGCCACACCGAACTCAGGCCCTACAAGTGCAAGGAATGCCCGGCTGCTTTCAGGTTTGTATGGCTTTGCATGTTTTTGGGGTACAGAGCGGCGAGGTGGAGTTGTTATTGAAGTAATGACCCGGCGTGGTGTGTGTCCCAGGGGCCACAGCGCGCTGTTCCAGCACCGCAAGACGCACAGCGGCGAGACGCCCTACAGCTGCGAGTACTGCTCCAAGCCCTTCCGCAGGCGCACCGGCCTCGTCAACCACATCCGCGTGCACACCGGTACGCACCACAGCTAACTTCTAAGCGACCACAACTCATCAAAAGTACTGTACTGTACATGAATATTTTCGTTGTGATTAGAACATGAATACAACAACTTTAATAGTTACAATTTAAATCATTTCTTTAAGAATAAAAATTGTGTTATTTTAAAAAAAAACATTATTAGAAGCTTTTATACTATAAGATTATAATTCGAAATGCTTGACGACACATTTTTTTTATGTTTCCCGCATTGCGTATTGAATGGTGGCAATCAACGTCGCGCTTTACTTTGTTACACGAGGAAATTAAAATATTGAATACTTCACTTCGTCGAGTAGGAATGGAACTCACGACCTGTAACGTTTACAGGTACACACTTGTATCCTTGGACAACGACTGGCCTATCAGCTGGTATTTTCAAATCTTTTATAAAAATTTTAGACTGTAATAGAAATAATATAATTCCAGGTGAGAAGCTCTACAGCTGTACAATATGCTTCAAGAACTTTGTCCAAAGTGCACAGCTCTCCATTCACATGAAGCGGCACAAAGGGGACAAGACCTTCCTCTGCCAGGAGTGTGGGAAAGGTGAGGTGGCGAAATTGTGTATTTCTATTAATGGGACAATTGTAGGATAAAATTTTGTTTGAGGAAAATGTCTATTTGCTTATACTATATTATTAGTTTAATATTATAAATTTACTAAAGAAATATGAAATAACAGTACAATGATGTATATTGTTTAATTTTCTATGTATAAATTAATTTGATGTAAACACAAGACAAAATGATGTTTTGACATATGCATATTTGTATATTTTTTTTAGATGTTATACCATAAAACTTATTCATATTGTGTTCAGGGGATCATATACATAGTCCTATAAAACAACAAAAAAAAATTATCCATGATATTATAAAAAAAATGTACAAAGTCTTAGAAAAAATACCAATTTTATGTTTATAACTATGTATATAATTTACCAGGATTCCCAATCAAAGCGGATTTGAACGTCCACCAACGTACCCACAACGGGGAGAAGCCCTACTCGTGCCACCTCTGCGATAAAACATTTGCGACGTCGGGCAACCTGTCCATACACGTGCGGATACACAATAAGGAAGTTAGGTACGTTAACTTCGCTTATGATTTACTTTTTTTTTCTACTTCACAATGTATTCTGCATGTAGCAGGGCAAGCAGAGAGTTATGAGATGCTCAATAGATATATTTTCGACACTTTGCGGGTTAAGTGGCAGAACTCAATGCCACCCTTTTTCTTGTTAAAAGGCCGAGGAAATGAAAATAACTGAATGTGAATCAACATCGCAACCGACGTCTTTATTTCTCTTTCTTGTAGAGCTTAAAAATATCTATTTTATTTAAAAAGTAGCTGATATATAAAAATATAAACATTTAACTATAATGTCTGAAAGATTCATTAATAAATTAATGGTATTTGTTAAAAACGTATTAATAATTTTATTATAGATTTTAGTTTCGCGCCTAATCATTGTCAAATGTCGTAATTGTGACTGAACAATGTAATAGTGTTGTAGTCATGTCGAAACTCTCTATTTATAATAATCGATTCTTAACATTACATCGTGAAAAATAATAAAAAACATTTAAAATAATAAAGATCTATCCTACCAATTGTTTTAATATAGCAAATTGAATAATCTTTTTTATAGGTACAAATGCAAAGAATGCCACCGCGGTTTCGTAACGTGTAGCTCCTACAATGTCCACGTGAAACGCCACAAAGGGCAACGAGACTACCGCTGTGAATGCGGCAAGACCTTTTATACGTCGTCCGCGTTAAAACAACACCGCGTCGTCCACACCGGCCTGAAGAAGTACCAGTGTAAAGTCTGTGAAAGGAAGTTCTCGCAAACCAGCCACCTCACAAGGCACTTCCGGCGGGACCACGCGAAACCGGATGCGCCTTTGCCTCCCTCTACTCATTACAGGGTGGTGTTGCCCGAGCCGGAGAGAGAAACGCGAGTGTTAGATTTGAAGTGTGAAGCCTAATGAACATTCATTTTTTAATATCGATCTTTTATCTGTGTCAAATTATGTTATTTAGTTTTGTGTCTATGGAAAATAGTGTTGCCATGTGTATGTCATTCACTTATTGGCTTATTCGTTTTGATTTACACGTGTTTTATGTCATATGAATCTCAATATCATGAATATATTAATTTATACGTTTTAATTATAGATAATGTAATAATAAAATATTTAATTTGTGTTTTAAAATATTGCTAATATAAACATTGAAATTATCTCTTATATTATTTTTTTGTTATGTTTGACATATGTATTGTAGTTACATCCTGGAAATGACGATTTCTTAATAATTTTATCACAAATGCACTCCTGCACGGGGGAGCGTGTCCGGTAACTTACAATGATTTGCTCTAAAATCTTACGGCTAGAAGGATCCGAGTTCTTACCTGTAGGAAAACATGCTACAGCTATTAACACCGCGAGCTGCGTCGTCGTCGGGCGCAGATTCGACAATAGACCGGCCATAGTCGTCTTGGTTGTAGTCGTGTGAGCCTCCTCCAATAAGTGTATTCCTTGCATAACGTTGAAGGGTTTACTGGTGACACGCGCGTTAAATGCAAGTCAATCTGTTATTTGTCCTGATATTTTCATTTCTTTCGTCCCGTCAGTAAAGGTGGTCCCGCAGCGGTGTATCGTATTTCAGCCTATGCATTACAACCATGGTCTGATGTCTTTCTATTTCAGTTGCAATGACTGTGAAATACCAGGACGACGTCATCTGCCAAAGCCTATGAATATACTCCTTTTCCTTTGAATTCCCTCAAAACCGTATCCAGGGACAGATACCACACGATAGGTCCTCCAACGGGGCATTGCACGCAACCTTTGTTTCTGCTCTTTACGCGCTTTGGATGATTTCTGAGAGAATGAATCCTGCCTCACGTAAAATTGTTTATGTTACAAAATTTTATTAAATGATATTTATCAGTAAAAACACTTACTATATATTTTATATACATATCAAAACAATTTCTTTTTCAAAGTGCGAAAATTAAAATATTAAAACAAAATTAACTACCTCAGCATTTAAACCACCATTTCTTAATTACAATAAATTGTTGAAATTTTATATTTTGATTTCCTTTTGGTATATTTTAAACTCAATTAGTCAAATTATTTGAGTTATTTTAGTTTAAGTTACCAATTAAAGAATATAAATAAATGAATATTATAGAAAAATATTGTATTTGAAAATAAATTTTTACAAAACTTGTACTTGATGTTATTTGACACTGGTGGCCCCCGCTTGTACAACACAAATATTAATTATCTCATCTCAATTACTTCCGTGATCTAATATCATTTACATTTTAAATACAATATCCATACATTGATAGGTAAAGTTTCAGCAGACATATTTATTTTGTAGCAATATTGTCGCATGCAACTCTTTATATTGAAAGAAGAGACTAGAATCAAAAGACCAGTCGTAGCACAGGGGCACAGAGTGTGATTGTAAATGCGACTGCGAAATGAAATATTTATTTAAATTTATATTTTCATTTTTTGGAAATATAAATAGAACTAATTATTTAAATTATTTAAGTATTAAGTTATAACAATATTAAATGGTAAGCTAACATTTAATTTATATTTTTCATATTGCTAGCTCACTTTCTATAAAATGTGTACATATATTGATTTTAGTATTTTTTTTAGGTGAAGGCAATTTTTAACATACATTCTCTTAATGGGTAACATTATTTTCTTTTTACCTCTTTCATATTTTTTCCACAAAACGTGACATTGGCGAAGCGATATGTGCTCAACTGGCACGCTCAGAACACCATAATCAAAGAACCATACCATAATTTTCAACGTTCACATGGCTAAGTGTCTCGATTAATAATCGTTATGAAAACTAATTTTGAGAATATTGATAGTAATAATCATTCACTTAAAAAAATATATAATAATATTGTAAGTCAGCTATATATTTTGATTTTTTTTTAAATTACGCTACATTAAATACGGTTCTTAATGTTGCCATTATAAATAATAATTATTATAATTTTATAATCTGCATTTTAATAATGGAATGTCAGTGTCGAATTAAGTTTGGTGACTGTAATTTTCTCTCAAGTTTGTGTTCGTATTTTCTTTTGTTTTCCATTAATTTTATTTGCAGTTCATGGTTGAGGTAACGGCGTTTTTCTAGAATGACAATGGAAAGGAGGATAAAGCTAAAGACACTAAACAGCCACATAACTTGCAAGATTTGCCGCGGATACTTCATAGACGCGACCACCGTCACCGAGTGCCTTCATACGTGTTAGTATATTTGTTTGTATACACAATTAATAATAAATATTTTATTAATTTTCGTTTTTCGAAGCTCAATAATATATAAAATTAGCTAAAAGTTTCATAGTAATATTTGTTTTTGTGACATTTGGATAACCCCCCGTTAAGGACTTGTATTTTTTTATATCATAAAACTGAAGAGATTATTTGGTTAACCTATTAGTCTCAAAAACTCCTAGTACAAATAGAAAAATACTTTTGTTAGTTTATTGATAAAGGTAAAAGAAATTGATATTAATCTCTGCACCTGATTGTTTGCTCGGAAACTAAGATTCTCTTAAAATTCTTATTTATTTCTATTTGAAACGAACGGAACTATGAGTGAAGGCTAGTTATTTATAATTACAGTTGACTGAAAATGGTATGCTTGCAATAAATTATAAAAATATAAATTTCAAATTTTAAAAAGTAATCCTTCACATATCAACTAGCTAAAGGTTTTACAATATCATTTTTATTTGTGACATTTTGGTAATCTTTAATAACGATTTTTTTTTATAATATTCTCTAAGTAATAAATAACATTTTAAAGAAACATGCTGATGTTTAAAACATGATTTGTGATATTTACAGTTTGTAAAAGCTGTTTAGTGAAGCATTTAGAAGAAAACAACACATGCCCGACATGCAACATAGTGATCCATCAATCACACCCATTGCAATACATAAGCTTCGACAGAACAATGCAGGATATTGTATACAAATTGGTGCCAGACCTACAAGATAGTAAGTATTTTTTAATTTTTTATTGTGTTATTCCACACTTATGAAATAAAAAAATAAAAAATCAAATTTGAATGTAGCAATGCCTCCAAAATAAGTTAAGGAATGGAAGCATCTTTGTTGTAATTAAGTGTTCCCAGGTTCCTTGTACTTACTTTGCAATGTGCAGCTAAAAACAGTCCCAATGTCCTACATTGGCTTTACTATTATTTTGTTATAAAAATTAAATTAAATATGGTTCAGCACTATACTAACCTGCCCTACTGACCCGCTTTACTTATTTTTGGTTTTGTATAAAAGCTATGTTCTTCAGAAGTGCTATTGGCTATATAAATATATATATATATAAATAATATGGTGTAGGTTTTAGTTAACCTTAATTAACAAAAGAATAATAATAAACACCATTGAATTGCTTTAAGCACATGCGCTGCAAATATAATAAAATATATGTCAGTACATTGTTAATGTTCTTCAGAAGTGCTATTGGCTATATAAATATATATATATATATATATATATAAATAATATGGTGTATGTTTTAGTTAACCTTAATTAACGAAAGAATAATAATAATAAACACCATTGAATTGCTTTAAGCACATGCGCTGCAAATATAATAAAATATATGTCAGTACATTGTTAAAGGAAATGTTCTATTTTATTCTTGCTAAAAAAAACTGCGATACAGTATATCAATCTCCTATAAATTTGTCACAATAAGATATTTTGTGACAAAAAATAATTCCAAATTGCAAGGTAATGCAATATCACAGTCAGCCTCGAGTGGGCCGCTATCACATACACAGTAGGATAGGCAGAGGGAATCTAGTGTTAATACACTCTGTTCCCCACTTTCCGCTGAATTCTGGAGGCATTATGTGTTGAGTGGCAGAACACTACACCATGCTTTTTTACCTTGTCACCAGATGGAAGAACTGGAAATATAAATTAAAATAAATATTTCATTTCCTTAAGTGGGGATTAAACCCGTAAACAGTCCATTTTACAGTCACACTTTTTGTATCAATGAAATAATAATAATTGTACAGTACAGACCACCCTGAAACCAAGCTTTCGGATTTTTTTGCATTATTCACTCATAAAGAGATTTATATATTAAGTGAGTTATATATTAAGTTTTTAAATTAACTATTTCAGATGAACTCAAAAGGGAAAGAGATTTCTACAGGGCTCGAGGTCTACCGTGTCCTAAAGACGCTGCCCTAGCGGGTGATAAGCCAGGTGGTGGAGAGGACCAGGAACAACCTGATAACACTGATTGTCATAGAAAAGATGAACAGGTTGGTTGTTATTAGTTTTTTTGATTAGTTTTGTTTTTAGTTGATATTAGAAAATATAAAAATTAAAAATAAATGTAATAAAATTGGAGATTTGATCAGCTTGACCAAAAATGTTACATTTTTGTGGTTTATAAGACAAAAATTTGTTAATTATTGTTTGTTAGCTTTAAAAATAAAATAAACATATAAATTTGAATATATTTCTGGCCATCGTGGCCCAGGGGCAAAAGAGTGTGACTGTTGTGGATTCAATACCCATTCAAGGAAATAAAATATTTATACAAATTTCTTTACTCTTGGGCCGACAGTAAGAGTGGCGTTGAGTTTCGCCACCTAACACGCAATGCCTCCAAATTTTGGCGATAGATGGGGAACGGAGTGTCTTAACACTAGGGTCCCTCTGCCTACCCTGCCGTGTGCGTGAAGCAGAATATATATAATATAGAAATCTGTCTGTCTGCCTTTTGTATACTGTCCAAGCACTCTGACCACTAAACCATATATTCTCATCAAGTTATATTGAAATTCTTTTAAATTTGTTGCTAGTTATTTTTACTGTAAGTTAGCTAATTTTAATATCCCACTATGTGCAAACCATCATTATTATTAAATCTTCACATAACAATAGTAGAATTTATATGAAAGAAAAATTGATTTGGAGACTGTCATGGCGTAGGGATACAAGCGTGCGACAGTAGACACGACGCATGTAGGCTCGATTCCTGTTCAAATTGTGGCGTTGAGTTCCGCCACTAAACACGCAATGCCTAAAGAATTTGGTGGCAAATGGGCAACAGAGTATCTCAACGATAGGTTCCCAGGTTCTGTTCTGTCTGCCTGGACACAGTAAAGCTTAAATAACAAAAAAAAAAAATATGTTGACTTTGAGTTTATGATTAAACCAAATCTAAAATGTACTTCGCTCAATTTCCAGGTGAACGTCTGCTTAGAATGTATATCAACGTCTCTAAGAACGTTGAAACGTAGCTTCATCAGGTGTTCCGCACAGGCAACCATCACACACTTGAAAAAATTTATTGCTAAAAAAGTCTTAAATGGCATGGAGAAGTATAGAGAAGTGAGTTTTTATGATATAATATATTATTTATTTTGTTATTTCAGTTGGATGCAAATATAAAAAAAAGGTATCTATTTAGAAACATAGCATGTTTGTAGTGGGATTTCAAAACGTGCCTCTTGGAAATTTTGGTAAATTAGAACACTAGGATGGCTATATTCAATATATCTATATTTATTTTCTATAATATGTAATAAAACGCGCGGCGTTCTGCTCCGCCACTCTACACATATTGTCTCGAAAATTTTCCGGTGCATAGAGAACAGGGTCTTAAGACTAGATTCCCTCTGCCTTCTCTGCTATATGCATGAAACTAAAAAAAATATAATTATATAAATAATTATATTAAACAGTGTGTGTCGTCACTACTTTAAATGAAACCACAGTTCTAACTACTCTATAAAAACCTAATACAATAAAAACAAATGAGATTTTTCCAAAAATGAAATTATCGTTGTGAAATAAAACGGGATTTGTCAGGAATGACGCACACAGGTCCTATCCTATCCTATCCTATCACAGCGATAACGCCGCACACGCTTCATTTACGAAATCGACTCGTTCGTAATGGCGGCGATGTTAAATTGCGGAAAATAGAACCAGAGATATTTCCTTTATCGTTCTAGTAGGTTTTTTTGTGAGTAAAAAGCGGCAGACTGGAAACGCTTAATACTATTTTTGTAGTAAGTAGTAGGTGTTTACGTTATTGGTATTTATATATAATTGTGTCACATGAAATGAAAAAATATCCTATGTATAAACTGTTGAGGTATCTTGATTAATTTCTTTAGGTATGAGTTTGAAATATTCTACGCTAAATGCTGCTTCCGTAAAAAGAGCGCAGACGCTTCCACCCTGTATATGTAATGGTACTTTTTCAATTATTATAATATTTTTTCCTTTATTACAGATTGACATATTATGCAACGATGAGTTACTGGGCAAGGATCATACATTAAAATTTGTATATGTAACCCGCTGGAGGTTCCGAGACCCACCGCTCAGGTTACAATATAGACCTAAGATTGATTTGTAGATTTATATTAATAGTTATTATTTAGACATTCATTATAGTTGTGAACTTATATGTGAAAGTCTGTGTTTCCAATTTTTCTTAAAGACAGTAAAGAACAACAAATTCTTATCTTATATAATATTTTGATCAGTTTTTACGTAAGTTCTTAATATTAAAAAAACTAAAAATTATTCAGTCACTATTAAACACTAACAAATAAAATATCTATAGAGAAATTTTTGGAAACATTGAATTCACAAGTGAGCTCGGAATTTGCTATTGTTAATAGCACAGCTGTATCACAAAACTCTGACTCTAAATATTTTATTTATGATTTACTTATAAGTAATGTCAATTATAAGTCACCAATTTCAACTTTTAGTATAATTTTCTTCTATAATGGTAACAACTTGACTTCCTGAAATCTACGCCGCTCCTTGTCTTGTTAGCAGAGTGAGGAAATGAAGTGATTCTCCCTAGTGGAAATTGACGTTGACAGTCCGTCGCTGTCGCCGATGCACGACTGCCTCAATTATTATTTTAAATATTATTTTAAGGTGTTTCTATGTATATACTTATTGATATAAAGCTATACTTTAAATATATGTATGTTGATTTGAGAATAAATATATCGTGACATAACGTCATATTGTAAATAGTAGACAAGTTGAAATTTGTGATTCAACCAATGTTAACGACTATTAGAAAATAAATAAATAATTTTGTATGTATCTTAAGATCTGCATACTATATGTATATTATATTTTATATAAAATGCAATTTTAATATTACATTGTAATCGCTCACTAACAAAGGTGGGGGTTTAGTTAGCAAATAATATAATTTGTGATAATATCATTGAATGTATGTCTTTAATTATTAAAAACTATATCTTGTGACTTCGACATCGATGTAACGAACGATTCGATCAATCGATTTTGGGAGCAACTCGTTAATGAGTTTCAAACTTATGAATCGTTTAAATAAAATTAATTATAATTAACAACATTTACACAGTTTTCTTGGTTTACTTTTCTATGTCTTGCACATTCTTTGTTATATCAAAATTAAACACTTTTTCTACTTCATATAAATGTACAACATCATATTTTTTTAAAGCTCGCAACTCGCAAGATGTCCGATACATTGTCTGTTAATCATTTGGACGATTAATTAATCATATCCTAAATAAAAAAAATAACTTGAATGTGCAACGGGTACCTATTAGTATTGTGTAAATGTATGTAAAGTAACCGAAATTTGTAGAATTTTATACATAAATAAATAGTTAAGAGAAATTAACAATATTTTAAAAAAAAGCAAATTAACTTTATTTTCTTAATTACCTTAGATTATTTTAGTTTATTGTAAAAAGAAATATTTTAGTTCTTTTTGTTATTTTGTTTTAGTTAATTTTTTTTGTTATTCACAAGTAAAAATACCTAAATGGTGTTATAGTTCTGTTAGACAATTTTAAATGAATGTTAGACTAAATAATAATTTGATGATTATAATTATTTGAAATATATTATTTGAAAACTTGTTTTTTTTTCTCATTATATCTTAAATATAATAAACAGTGTGTAAAAACTGATTTCCGAACCTTGTTTGAACTCCCAACATGACACAGTAAGAAAATGTTTGGTTAAATACACAGCGGTTGTCTCCCTAGTGAATGTAATACAGAGGGCGAAATAGATGAAGTCTTTATACTCAAATCACATCACATCAATCACGCTGCAGGGCAGGCAGAGGGAACTTAGTGTTCACTCCGTTCCCCACTTTCCGCCATTTCTGTGCCCTTTGGGTATATGTGTTTCTGTGTGATCCGAGTGGGAATCCAACCCTCAAACGTCGCATTACAGTTATATACCTTGTGTGTCTGCTTCACGACGATTTCAGAGATGTGTAACAGAAAAAATATTTTTATTTCAATATTGAATGATATCATGGATGAAATATTTATTTATTTATTACTTTATTACACCAACTTAATAATAAAAATATACAAAGAAAACAATGGAAAAGTATGGTGTAAAGGCGGCCTTATCCCCACAGGTGATCTCTTCCAGGCAACCCTTACCATTAAAAAGATCAAAGAATGTGTGGATATTGGCTGGTGTACAAATGATAAAATATGTTATTCTAATATGATAAACCTACATAAAGAAAAAATTACATTCTATATATTACTAACTAGTTACATAGATACCTAAATAAAATAATATGAAATACATACATCTATTAATCAGTAAATATATAATTCAATAAACTTACATAGATAAATATATAATTACATACATACATAATTTATAAAGATATGAAATTGCTTTTAACTTGACGCTTAAAAATGCGAACTGATTTGGATTGGCGCAGCTCGCGTGGGAGTGTATTCCAAAGGACCGCAGCTTTCACAGAAAAGGAATCCCCATAGGCTTGTGTGCGGCTGAGTGGCAGTTCTAATTTATTGTCGTCCTGTGATCTGATGTTAAGAGAGTGGTTGGATCCAAGGAAAGTGAACTTAGTTTTAAGATAATTTGGAGTGTAAGGATGGAAGAGGACAGTGTAAAGGAGTGTGAGGATATGCAGATTACGTCGCTGCCTGACAGTAAGCCATTTAAGTTGGAGCCTGTAATCGGTAATATGGTCGTATTTTTTAAGCCCAAATATGAACCGAATGGCCATATTTTGCAGGCGATCCAGCTTGTTAAGGAGAGTTTGTGATAGGTCACAGTAGCATGCGTCGGCATAATCAAGCAGCGGGAGTAGAAGAGTATTGGCAAGGGATATTTTAGTTTTAATGGGAAGAAGATTTTTCCAACGTCTCAGACAACAGATCACAGCGACGAATTTTTTGCTTACCTCAGATATATGTGGTACCCAAGAGAGGGAACTGTCCATAGTAAGACCAAGGTTTTTAATAGAACTATGGAACTCTAGCATAGTTCCCCCGAACACCACAGGAGAAAGGGATGGAAAATGGATTTTGGATAGCAGCTGACGACTACCAAAGAGAGCGACTTGTGATTTAGCAGCATTTATTGATAAGCCAAAAGAAATATTATCAGTTTATTTTGGGAAATTTTGTAGTTACGGAGAAGGTCTGTAATTTTTAATTTTTCAGTAAATATTAAGTTACAATATATCTGCATTGATATTAAAAATCGATTTGATTAATTTTCTTACTATATCTGTACAAATTTTCCCGTAGAACGTCTGTGCCACCTTTGTTTGTGTGAAACAAACCAAACGTCAAACTGCACTTGTGTTCGCACCTGTCAAAGTTATAAGCGATGAAAAACTGAAAAATGGACGACCGATAGATTTTCCTTCGCACGTGAACTTCATAGTTAGTTTTTATTTGTTTATAAAGAGCGGTCTGCCGTCAAGCTGGGTGCCAAAACCGTGGAGCGCTTCTTGAACCTCGCCGACGACAGCTTCGTCGAGGATGTCAACGACGACTTAAAATGTTTTCTAGCCGAAAAAAATGTTGACAGGTAAACATTAATTATTAATTTATTACACCTACCCCCGCTAAAATATTATGTTATAGAAAACACTCGTTAATTAATCTCAATGTCAGTGTATTGTGTTAATTTTCTGTTGTGCTGTTCATTTATTGTAGAGAATTGTATTTAATTTTCAAGGTTATGCGCCGATTTGTTCGGACGTTTCGTAGGACGCGATCATCGCTCTGAGATGACATTGTGCACTAATATAACTGTAAACCATACAAAAAAATACCGCAGCTGTTTCCTAAACTCGCATACCTGCTTCGTTATTTTTTTTTCTCTTGATTAATAAACGTGTAAGTGTAAATTTGGATGAATTTCTCAAACCAATAAGAATGGAAACAATGTCTATTGTTGGGAATCTTTTGTTGTGAAAATCTTCAATTTATACTAGAGTCAGAAATATTTTTAGAAGTTTAAATATTTAATAATTTTCAGGTATATATTTTTCTTTAAATAATTTACACATTGATTGTATTGTAATTTATTATAAATTAATAAATATACGTGCTTACTGTACAAACGCTGCATTTACATTTACTTAAAATTAATGAACAAAAATCAATATGTTTAAAGTGTTGTTCCATACTTCTAAAGGAGTAATAAATATTTTATTAATATTTGTATTATTTTATTATAACTAATCCAGGTTCATTTATTTGTTAATTATGAACTAGTAATATTATTATGAATTTATAATTAAGCATAACAAATGATTTCCACAAAAGAATGTTATTAAGTTTATTAATTAATCATTTGAAGAGCAAATTATTGCCTAAATAATTACATTCAATTACATATGCATACCAAAATAAATTTGAAATATTAAAGAATTATTTCAATAACTTCATGTAACTTTCAAAAGTGTTTCTTTGGTTGCATACACTAATCTCAGTGACTACTGTATCAAATTGATATATCCTTTTAGTGTTGTATAATCCACTTATCAAAGAAACCTTTAGGCTATATACACTGTCTCTCCAGTCAATAAATACCTCAGATTCTTAGAATTTGTCATAAACAACTATTAATCATATCTATTTAACCATGAGGGAAAAGCTGCAAATAAAAGCTACTTAGAAATGTATTTCTCACATTGTTTAAAGTTTTCATAATGGAAGCAATGTTAGCAAAAACCGTTTCAGTTGAGCCCTTACAATGTAATTGATTACAGTTATATAGTGCATGCTCATTATTAAATATAAAGCCTATTGATGTTTTATTTGATGTTTGTATGTATTTGCTTATTTCATTGCTAGGTATAATTTAAATTAAAAAGTAATGAATACTATAACATAATTAGAGTATATCTAGGTACACTCAATTATTATATGTATAGCTAAAAAATCTTTAGACAAATCTCAGCAAATCTGTCTAAACTAAGCAGCAAAAAGATAAAATCATTTAAATATTACATATACAAATACTACATATACAAAAAATATATATTAAATAAATATATATTAAATAAATATATATTACATATAAAATATACCTAGGGACCACCCCTAGGTAAAGTATTGAAAATAAAAAATCACAAATGTGCTTATAATTTTTTTAAAGTACAAAATAATTTAGATTAATTTTTTTTTTAATTTGAAAACTTTAATTTTTTATGTGTTTTTTAAACATGTATGTAGTCTAAAAGTAATAGTAGTCTTAGTAGTTCAAAACAAAAATTTGTCGCTTATGATAGGAGTCATTAGCTTCACGCTGTATCCCGCACACAGCAAGGTAGGCAGAGGGTACCTAGTGCTAAGACACTCCATTTAAAGATACATAGGGACCATCGATATGTATGTAATAATATATATAGATTGTTATCTGTGACTTAACACACAACTCTAAATTATGTGAAAAGTGGTATTTTTTCTTTTCATATTATATATATATTTAGAGGAAAATAATCATGATGCCAGAAACAAATCTGCAAGTTACAATACAGCCAATGAGTTGTGGCTGCTTTGCAAAAATGAATACAGATTTGTTTTTTTAGAATAAATGTATACTTTTGTTTGTTTCCACTACTCGTTAATTGTTGTTAGTGTGCTGATATTCCCCCCGGTGAGCAACTACCGTCGTTTCCTCATCCACCGCTGCGTGGAGCAGCTGTGCCGACCGGAGCTGACCACCTTCTCTATAGGGCTGAGCGACGAGAGGCGCACCGTCGTGTGCTATAGAGATAAATTATTGAGGTGAGAGGTATTGTCCTTTATTTTACTTTTGTCTTCTCTTCATTAGAATAATTTTGACATATTTAAGAAGCCTTATCGTTAATCCTATTGTAACGTGTATCTATGAATCAAGTGAATGATTATATTTAAAATTATTTTTATTTCTCCATTGTGGTAAACAAAGTCAGTGAGTGAATGAAATCCCACGTGCAGCACGGTAGGCACAGGAAGCTTACTGTTAAGACACTCCGCTCCCCACTTTTTGCCAATTTCTGTAGAAATTGCATGTTGAGTGGTGAAACTCAACGTCGCGCTTTGCTTCGACACCAGAGTGAAAAAATTAACATATTAAATGCCTTTGTCATTTTCTCGAGTGGGAATCGATCCTACAATCTATTGCGCTTACAGTCGCTTGTGCTGGGGCACAAGCGTGCCCCAGTACCACGACTGGTTCTTATTTTTTACTGTAATTTGTCATACAGTGATGAGGCTTGCGCACGACCAGCCATGGGCTTGACTCAAGAGAGGAACGATGAAGCTGGCGCTGAGAATGGTAAGTGCTTTTTATATATTTATAATAACTGAAGTTTTAAAAGACTTGTCTAATTTATGAGTGCTTATATTGATATCCGGCTCGGAGGACCAATTTTGTGTTACCATGTTATGTTATTTCTCGTCGTTAAAATTTTAAATGTTGAATGTAATAGCGTTTTTTATTTTTATCTAGCGTAAAAAGTTCATTTTGGCGCACCACATTATTTGGTAAACGCAGTTTTTCATCACGGGTATTTTTTCGGTGGCTTAGTCATTAAATGTTAGTTGAGGCGTATCTTGGCGTAAGCCGTCGTGTTCCGATGATAACTTGAAGAAATTAAATATTTTGTATTTGCATTTCCTCGCTCTGGGAACAAGACAGAGCGCGGCGCTGAGCTCCATTATATAACCTCTGTAATTCGGGCGGCAGAAAGTGGGAAATGGAAGTGTCATAATGGGTAAAAAAATGTGAGTCAATGCTACGTTTTGTGTTATTAGATTGAAGAAATAACATTTTTTTAAAAATACCCATATTCTCCTAGAGGGAATCGAACTTCCAACCGGCACATCTATAATCAAAGATTAAAAGATGTTTTTACACTGTGTGGTCGACCGCACAATGTCGTAACTATCTGTAGAATAAGCTACCCAATTTTCTGTTATGTAAATGTTAATTTGTATAACGACTCAGTTTTCTTTGTTCCGCGCCAGTCGTAAGTTTTGTTCTGAGATAGTGTAATTTATTATGATCATCATTAGTATAATATCGGATTTTTTTCTTAAAAATAAAATTATTTTGTTTTTTTTTTTCTCTTAAAATGAATAGTTCTACGATTTTTGCCCTTTATAATGTTTAGAGAATTCTTATTTTTCTTGTAGATCTCTATTAAGCAAGCTTATGTTATTAAGCTATTAAGATGAAATGAAATATTTAATATTTTTATTTCATCGCTCTCTAGTCAGTATTCGACAGAAAATAAGGAATGGAAGGGTCTTAACGGAAACTGAGTGCCTTAACACTAGGTTCCCTCTGCCTACCCTGCTATGTGCGGGATACAACATGAACTTACTAGTTTAGATATAAAGACGAATTATGAAAAACATAAATGGTATACCTTTTAGGAACCTAATGCCGCGACTTGTCTAACAATAACAGTGAAACAAGTTTATTTTTTACTCGACCATTTCATATATCAAAAGAGGTATATTATAATAAATCTATATAATTATCTGAAGCGTTCTTGCTCAACAGTCAGTTCGTTTTCTGACTAAAGCTGTTGGTATTTAGTAATAAATAGCAATGAGGTCAAGTTTTGCTCTTTTGAATATAATAATTTAAGTATGATGTTCCGTGTACGGCAATTGGACTGTCCGAAGTGTGTAATTGGCGGTGGGTCACGTGTTCATAGATTTACTTTAACATTATAAAAAGAAGCTAGTCATGGTGCAGGTGAACAACTGAAATAAAACGGCGAAGTTGTGGTGTCGATGCGATTCGCATCAGTAATGCGGGCCCCGGCGTACTCATCGGAAATATTGACATGATCGCTTATGCCATTGCGATTATCACAAAGACTGTAGAAAATATTCATAGAATAAATTGACAACAAGACTTTGATCAAAATATTTTTTATTATATTCACGCAGTATATAATATAATGTTTAAAATATTTACTAAAATACAGAATTATGAAACTCACAGTAGTAATTGTGTTTCATTGGTTGTTTGTGTTGTTGTATTAAGATGATTAATAGATCGAGAGTAACGTAAGATTACGTATTAAAATGTTTCGACTTAACATAAAAATGAAAAACAATAAAAATATTTAATTAATTTAAATCTATATCCTTACGAAGACCAAAAGTAGAGAGCAGGGTCACCAGGTTTTATTTTGGAATTTCTCCGCAAAATGAAATGTAAACAATTGGAATTTAGGTCAAGAAAAATATATATTTGAAAATGAACTGTTGATTACATTTACAGAAGTTTTACATAATATAGTATATGTACACATATCGGTATTACCTAGCTACAATACTGCATTAAACTACAAAACATAAAAGGGCAGCCTGAAGCTTTTTCCCGCATAGCAGGTTAGAGCACCTGTATTAAGACACGGAGTTCTCCACTGACGAACATCATTCCGCCAATCAAGGCGAATGTGGTTTTGATTATGCAAACGCAAATTATTAAAAAATCCAAAAAACAAAAAGCCTTGACTTATCAAAACCTATTACAAATAGCATAATAAATGCATCAGGTAACAGTAACGCTTCGTCCTTCTCAATGCCGTTGCAATGATATAATACGCTGTGTTGTAATATCGGTGACCGGCGCGCGCGCAACTAGGCCGCGCCAGTGAAAGTAGCACGACACGCCGGCAGCCACCAGCGCGGCGGTAAACACGGCGTGGGTAGCCTAGCTTTGTTCTGCCTCTTTGTGTTTTATGTTGTTCAATAGTTTTTGATCAGGTTATTTTTTTATGGGCAGGTCATTGTATGCAATTAAATAACGCTAACGAGTTTCAACAGTAACCTAATCTTGGCAAAAAATCAATAAATCGAAATTAGATTTTATAACTCAATATTCATTTAGTTCCATGAATTGATGTTTAAAAAAATATTTTAATGTTAAGTAGTAGAGTTCTTCATGCAAAGCTCAACAGTGAGTTCAACACGCAATGCCTCCAGAATTCGGCGGAACAAGCTTCAGTGATTTCCACTGAAGACGATATGTGTGAATAACTCTATTGAAATAATTCTATTGAATGTTAAAAATGGTTCTTCAATTCTTGTATCTTTTTCAGGTCTTTTAATCTTTGTCCAATATTATGAAGATTGATTTAATGTTATGTTTCCATTATGACCATTATGTCATTTTCTATTCCATAGTGTAGTCATTAGACTACACTATGGAATAGAAAATATTTTTAAATCGAAAAATTTAAAATAGTTTTTTTAATAAATACATGATGATAATTTAATTTGTATTATTGTTAGTTCAGTGACGTAACTTACAATGTTTAGTTTACATGATGCACATGTATATGTTTGTGTATTTATTTAATTAACTAATAATTATTATACGTATCTAAAACCTAATCACTAGCAGTTTAGATTTAGTGAGACATAAAGGAAAAAAAAAGAAAAAACAACATTTAAAACATAATTATGTATATGCCTAATTATGAAAAAAGTTTACTCGATTCAATCACAATCAACAACACTGAAAACATAATAACTAAGCATATGATAAAACTGTATACTAATATCGATATCATAGAAATATCGAGACATTGAGCACTCGACTGGTCAATCAACATCCTCCTCCTGTTTGCTTCCTCGTGTCAACCGTCATAGATTTCTATACACTATGCCATAAGCTTTATGTTCGTTCTAATTTGTCGTTTTACAGGCTCGTTCGTTGCGTAACATCACTTGGTACCTTGTATCCATACGAATGATATAAGAGTACCTAATGTTTATACTCGATATGATATATGGGAACTTGTTTTCCGGTTTGTCGTATAAAATGTTAACTTTTACTCGCAGCTTCGCTGCTGTGGTTGAAAATACATTATTAAAAGTTGTGTTTGGTGTAATACGACACCATTTTAAGTTCCCGAGGTAACTCTGACCGCAAGTGCTGCAGGTTACATTGAAACTATCAATGGGATGTAGACCATAGCCTATAGTCTCAAGTTGCCACAAAGGTGTCCTAGATGCAATATCTATATAGTTAAATTTTGATAATATCAGCCAATCGTGATTACAACCACCTGTCGTAACGCCGTGATTGTACAACGCGACGTGTAGAGCGCTCGAGCCTCGACCTGGGCTCTTCTTTCTCTACTTACGTAGGTAACTTAGAGGACATCGTGGCGCAGAGGCACAATATAAGCATGACGGTTTCATTCGGTTCGATTCGCACTCGGGAAATGAATATTTATTAATAAATTTATTTCTTTACTCTGGTACCAAGATAAAGCGCGGCGCTGAGTTCTGCTACTCAATTTCTTAAAAATGGCGGAAACGGAGTGTTTAAATAGACTGATCCCTCTGCCTACACTGCTATATGTTCAATAGAGTGTGAAGCTGAAAAAAATAGTAAATTATTGAATTGCCTGCGACTTTATCGAAGCTAAGAGAAGCTTCACATGAAACTGAGCGAATTTAAAGAAAAGCACTGATGGCAGGCGCAGTATCTAAATCGATATAATCGATCCGATTGACGTTTATTGAGGAAGGTTTCAGGTTATATTACATGTTTTATAACTTCACGCTGTTTGTTGATTCGTGCACATAGCAGAGTAGGTAGAGGGAACCTGGGAACTAGTGTTAAGATACTCCGTTCTCAATAAGACACTTCTGTTCCCCTCTTTCCACCGAATTCTAGGAGTCATTGCGTTGCGTGTCAGAACTTAATACCCCACTTTGAATCGTTACCAGAGCGAGGAAAATTTTATTTATTCAAGTGAGATTTGAACCCACAACCTGACGTTTTTACAGTCGCGCGCTTGTGGCCTTGCGCCACGACTGACCACAAAGTCAAACTTAATTTTTTAGACTCACTTAGCAAGTTTTTAACATAGATATATTTTCATAGACGTAAACTATACTTTACACAGGCAATTATTAAAGAATAAAAACATATTTTATAACTTTAGTAGGTACTTAAAAATTGGTCCTTCATTCTGTTTCTTTACATTGTAGAAGTAAAGATATTTTTAATCTATAGTTGCGCATTCTCCTAAAATCTATGTGCGACTGATCGGAAAATGGAACCTTGTTTTGAGTGCAACGGAAAAATGAAAATAATTTATATATACCTAATTATTTCAATGGAGAACCTACAATCATTAGGCTTACAGCCAAACGACGTCCTACTTCCACACGACGCCTTCAATGGTGTCAATATTTAGATTTTTTTTTTAAATTCATTAAAGCACTAGATTTTTATCCCATAGTAAATACTATGATGTAATGCGCAGGCGCAGACGCAAGTTGCAGGGCGGCGCGCGCGCAGGAAAAGATCAGGTGAGTACAAAACATTTCCTATAGCTAAACCATTTGTTGACCGACCGCCGCTACGGGCGGACGTTTATACGCATTGTTTTTATAATTTTTTATTGAGTTTTTGTGTGATTTTTGTGTTATCACCATATTGAATTTAGATAACAAGTGCTTGGAACAACTGATATTTGGATTGTATGTCGGCCTTGATTGATTATATAGAGTGAGTAGGATTTTATTTATTTTTAATATCGTTTCAATGTTAAATTATAGGATAATTTTGTACGAAATACAGCAATTTGAACACGTATAAAGATTTACGTAAAAGGAAGCAATTTGTAGAGATTTTTTTGGCGTTTTTGATACGTTTTAATTCCTCATACAATTTGTTTAAGACCTTCATGTCACAACAATATTATATTATACATACAATATATATTATAGTGTAATCATTACCATACAGGAAAAAAAAATTAAAAATATACACAAATTTAGGGTTTGTAGACGTCAAAATAAGGAAAATCCAAAAGGCAAGACACAACACTTATCACTTATATATAGTACATTGACATTGAAAGATAGACATTATTATATTACACCAAAGAGCCTAAACGTTGCATCTTTTTATTAATACCGGGAATCCCCAGTTTCTTACTGAGGTCAAAAGAAGAAGATTATAAGCTTGCATGTAATATTATTGGCAATTCATTTTATTTCAGAACGTTGACTGATGACTTAGGATACAAAGCATCTGTGCTAAATTTATTGTGTGCTAAATTTCATGTATGTTTGTCCACAACATTTCTCGAAACTCAAAAACTCACCGTATATTGTAACTTGAGAGTACAATCCTAGATTTATCTTAATATATTTAGGAGTTTTTAAAATAGATAGATAATTGGCAGTCATTTGAAATCCTTATCAGCACCCGGGAATGAACTTACTACCATTGAGTACATAATATACGCGATGGTAGTAGGTTCAAAATGGGACTTATTACGCTAACGTCCTGTAATAATTAAATACTAATTAAAATATTCAATATAAACAGTTTGCAATGTCGATGATGTCATGGATATAAATAGAGTTTGTTAATATTGTTTATCATTAGGTGTTTTAGTCAATATTAGTAATTGCCTTAAATATGTATCTATTATTAAAGACTAATGCGTACTATCTATAGATAAGTGTGGGTTCATTGCCCAATTGCTAATATCACATTTATCTTATCATTGAAATTGAAGTGATATAGTATTTTCTTACAATATAATTTGATACGTTTTGTGTTTATCTTTAAGAATATCAAAACTTTGTTGAAATTTGAATGGTAAGGAAATGAATGGGTATATTAATTCTGTGTCTATTTTAGGTAGAGGCGTCACATTTTAAGTGGTGGAACTTATTTTATTTTACCAGATCAGAAAAAAAGTAACCAAGTAGGATTCTATGATATAAGCATCGTCCCTTCCTCCCCATCGTCCCTTCGTCCCCATCGTACTTTAATACTAATCATGTAAAGACATTAAAGAGTCAATGTAATCTATACAAAATCATTTGTTATTGCTTGGACCATAGTATAAGGCTGTTGCCGATTTTGATAAGTTTTTTTGTATAGTATAGAGATCGAACCTTAAGTTCACATGAAGGTTAGCTTAGACATAAACGTCTTAATTTTTTTATCATATATTTAGAAAAAAAATGCATATATAAATATAAAAATTGGTATAATACAATAAATCTATTGTTTATTATTTCAGTAATTGTATAATCTGTCAAATCAAGTGCTCGTTTCCATATAAGTAAATATTGTGATGAAACATGTAGATTTGTTGTTATATAATATATTTGATTGTTTCTCACGCCATTTAATCATATAAGGCTTAAAAAATAGTCATAATATATCAAAATATTTACCTTGTTTGTGTGACTTCACATAGAGAGTTCCTAGAGATTAAATTTTTAAAATACAACATAATCCTTTCTTTTCTTTCTTTTCATTTTTAATATAGTCCTTTAATTTGGTCGATTGTAGAGTATGTAGACAATTAGACAGTATAAACTAAAAATATATTATTAAATATTCGATATGTCATTGTTTTTAATTGTATCATAAAAAAACAACATTTGAACTCACTATTATAATTTGCCATAAGTACCTACTTATTTTTTTAACTTCGCGCTCTATCTCGCATATAGCAGGGTATGCAAAGAAAACTTAGTGTCAAAACACTACGTTTCCTTCCATTTTTCCAGACATCTCAGCGCCGCAAAATCTTGTTATTAGAGCCATTAATAACTATCTAGTATCATATTAATAAATGATCTTCCCACGTGGAAATCGAACTCACAACCGTCGCGTTTGTGTGTAGTCTAAAAAAAAGGTACTTAGTACTTACACTAACAGAATTGGTTCTGTCAGATTGTTTATATTTTACAAAGTGAATGCCAAATAACCTTTCAACTTTAACAAAGTGGTGAATGGAGGTCAAAGATACAATGACATGACTGACCTCGCAACTATTCGTTACAGTGAGCGTCTCGTAATACGTTACAGTAACATCACCATGACTGACGTGACTGACTTAATTTTAATATTCATGTTAAAAATTGTTGGTCTTACTGCTGTTATGGTTTAGTTGGAGAAGTTTTCCTCATAGGTAATGTTAGTCTGTTAAAATGCCATTTGCGTTCATTACGGTGTTTAACTCCACCATATAAAATTTAAAAATAAAAAACTTGAAAATATGTATAAGATTAACGCTGACTGGTAAATGGTTTAGTACGTTTTGCTGAATTCCTTAAAGAAAATGGGTGGAAAATGGGGATCGGAGTGTCCTAATACTAGGTTCCCTCTGCCTACACAGCTATATGAGGTATACAATGTGAACCTAAAAAAACAAAGAAAAAAAAGCTAACAATAATACATTAATAAATAAAGTGTATGTTTAGATGTTACATGATTATTTACTCATCAGAATGTAAACAATTCAAAACATATAATTGACGCGTCAATAAAGACGTCAAAACAGTGATCTGGTCGTTTATTTCAATTAATTTGTTTACTACAAATCTTTTTTGTATTTATTATTATTATTTTTAGCTTCACGCTGTATCCCGCACGTCAGCAGGGTAGGGAGACGGAATCTAGTCTTAATACGTTTCCGTTCCCCACTTCCCGCGAAATTTTAAGGCAGCATATGCTTAATGTTGGAACTCAACGTCGCGCTTTGCATTGTTATCAGAGCGAGAAAATGAAAATAATAAATAGTTAATTTCCCCGAGTAGGAATTGAACTCATAATCGTCGTACTTACACTCACGTCCTTGCGCCACCGGATTACGACGGCCTCGATCAGCCTTTATCATTAGAGTCTTCGGCCATAACATTCTTAAAGTATAAATTAAATCGATTTAATTAATACTGTTAAAATATTTTTATGTAAGTATCTTATCATGTCAGCGTAGTATGTATCAACTTCCTGCTGTTAGTTATTTTGTTAGATTTTTTTCTCGTTACGAATCTACTATATATAATCTTTATTAGAGACTAACCACCCGTTCGCGACTTCGCCCGCTTGAACTTCATAATTATTAGTTTTCATAACTTTATTTAAAATAGTTTAACTTGTTTATAAACGGATTGAAATAACCAATTAAATCGGGCAAGCCGCGCCAACCAAAAATCACAAATCATCACTTTTTTACAAACGTATAAAATATAAACGTAGCGGGATGTGAACCCGTGACTCCTGTAACTTTAATTAAATTCTTGGAAATCGCCTAAGCGCTCTAACCACTAATACGAAGTACCTACATTCGAAGTACGTACATACATTCTTAGAATTATTAGAAACGACATTTTTTACTAAAAAAATATATTATCCTTTGGCTATAATAAAAAATAAGTTAAAGCGGGCGAAGTCGCGTTTGAGATTAGTATTCGTATAATTTAAAACTAAAATTTGTCAAAAAGTGCGCTATTCATATATGTAAAACGGAAGTAAATCTAAACAAGTTTTATAAGTGAGTTGATGAATTGCAGAATTTTGGGCAGATGGTTGACCCGTCGGACTGGATCAGTGGAGCCGTTGTTTTACTTCCTAATGTGAATCTGATTCAAAATATGATAATTTGTAGATTTTTATCTTTATTAGGCATGATGTATTTGGGCCATTCGTGGCGTTGGGGCACAAGCGATAGTAAACTTGACAGGTTGTGGGTTTGATTCCCACTCGGGGAAATGAAATGAACTTTAAATTTATTGAAATTATTAAACATACTGACAGAGTTCTCTCTAGCGAAATGATAATTCTAAGTAATTATTTGTGGATTGAAAAAAATTGTAAAAATGTCCATACTGCATCTCAATATAAATCTAACAATATAAATATTAAATAATATAAACCAGCGTATAAGAATTTCGATGTAGCTTGGTAAGAATGTATGGCTTAGTGGTCACAGACCTTGGACGGTTTCCAAGAGGTGCGGTTGCAAATTTTTTTTACGTTTCCTAAAACAATATTACTCTATTTCTATTAGTTTTATCTGCAATTGTAAAATCATGTATTTGAGTGTTTTATTTTATACAAATTTGCATTTATATTTTGATTCCTGCATCATTTTACATAATTCCGGTTAAGGACATGATTTAAAAATCAATTAGCATTTAATTGAAGCTGACACATGGTTAAACATTTTTCCGCTAGTATTCTAGAACAGGAGACGAAATTACATAATATTTTGGATTAATGTTTCTCAGGATAAATTCATTCCTAAGAAATACATTAGAAATGCACAGCACTAACTTATCTAGTCTTTAGCTTTAACCAGATCACAATAGCTCATACATATACAAAAAGTACAAATTTTTCCGTCGAGGCACAGTTTAATTGTAAACATTCGATTCCCATTTTGATTTTGATGGGAGTTGAATAATTTCCTGAACTAAATACCACCAGATAGTAAAATACTCAACACGTAACTTGTCTCCATAATAGGAGTAGTCAATGGGAAACGTAGTATCTTAAAACTTAATTACGTGTAAAAAAAAGGGGACTACATAAACAATCTATTTTTTTTAATTGCTTTACATCGGTTAAATCTAGTAGGATTTTAGTGTCTCTACATCTAAAAAGTTCAAAAACAAACATTAAAATGTTCGGATCGTCGAAAGTGTGCCAAGTGAGAGGGTATTATGAGTTTTGGCGACCTTGCCCCCCTTACTGTTACGACTTACGTGCGCTCCGGCGGTCCCCCAGCGGCGCTATCGCAATCGTGAGATAATCGATGTTTGGTCACATTCGGAATTTTGAAATCGATTATTTTATTGGTTGATTTAATTGTGCAAGTTTTTACATGAGGCCTGTCTGTGAAGGCTGTAAATGAGACAGGTTGTGGGTTTAATTCCCACTGGAGGTAGATAAATATTTAATATTTAAATTTTTTCTCGTTTTGATAACGCGAGGCGTTGAGTTCCGTCACTCAACAACCAATGCCTCCAGAATTCGGAAGGGAGGATGATTCTTAATGAGAACCGAGTGTTGTATTAGGGTTTCCGAGTTTTCATTGTGTACCCTTCTATGTGCGGAATGCAGCATGAACTAAAAATAATTTACATGGCTTTTAATTTTATATATTGTGATGTTCTGTTGTATTGTTAATAATAGCTTCATTTATTTATTATCGACTCCAGAATTCGGCTCAAAGTCGCGGAGTGTCTTAACACTGTGTTCCCTCTGTCTACTCTGCTGTTAGCGTTTACACCGTCAAACTGATTTATAAATTAATTGTTTTTATGATATTGTTAATCTGATATATGATGATTGATTCTTGAGATTTTGTAACGTATACATATTTTAAAATGTTTGTAGTTTACATTATGTTATATTAAATACTAATAAATTTTAATTAATATCGTAATAAATTTTATGACATTAATGACTTTGAATATCTTGTATGAAACTTTATATTTAACTACATTTAGTAAATAAGTAGTAAGCATGTTCGAACTGATTTATTACGGTTAAAGAGATGATTACCGTATGAAGGTAAGAGGAAATGATTGAGACAGTCATTAAGGGAACGCGAATATTCGTATAATGTGGTGATATCTGTATATTATATGATTCTTTATTCATATTTTATAAGAATTTAAAATAAAGGCCGTCGTGGTGCAGCGGTATAGAGGCTGACTGTAAACGCCATATTTGCAGATTTGATTCTCACTCGAAATAGCGTGAAGCTGCTTTATAAAATCAACAGATAACGTGTCATAATGCACATATTTATAAAACTAGAACATAAAAGTTAAAGAACGAGTGTATTCAACTTTATTTACATAATCTTGTCTTTAACTCGTTGCCCAAACATCTCGTTATCCATTGTACTGTAATAATAACAAAATTCATTCGACGCTAGACGATAAAACGATGTTCTGCTTACGCAAGGCAGTTAAGTAAGCGTCGGCTCGAAGCCATTCGTTTATTGAATGTTTTTGTATCTCTTGCAGATCCGGGTCCGCTAAACCTCGGCGGCCAGACCGCGCCGTCTACGTACCGCGAGCTCTACGGTCGAACGAGAACGCGGAAGAAACCAAAACGGCAGATAACAAGAAAAGCAATTCCGACGCGAAATGCCCCAAGTCCCCAGCATCCAAAGATAAATCAACTCACGGCACCCCCAGGCGCTCTCTAGACAAACACTTCTGCAACGTGTACACGCCGCCGCACCTGCGCGGCAGAGCGCTGCCCGGCGACGACAAGCCTGTGCTCTCCGTGCCAAATAGTGATAGTGCAATATCTTATAGTGATAGTAGTTTTAACGACGTAGAAGTAACCGAGAATTTTTATATAGGAGATTATTTTGCTAACGGTCAACTAGGGTTCTACAGCCCCGCGTACTACGAGGAATGCTGGAGGAATGAATCTGGCGACATGAACATGGCGCAAGAAACTCAAAGCAATATTATTGATAATGATTATTTATATAATAAGGACGAGGATGTCGAACAGAACGAGCTGAAGCGAGCCTCGCAAGAGATTAATAGGAGTAGTAAGAGAATTATAAAGCAGAGTTTCGACTCTGATGTATTAGTCATATCCGATCCGATTGAAGAAGAAAGGAGCCCTAGTCCTAAGAAAATAAGCCAAAATGAAGCAACAGTTGAGGAAAAGGAGCCGGAAGTCAAAAAGACGAAACCCAAATTAGAGGCAAAGGTTTCGTTGAAACGAGAAGAGAATGATTGGGATGCTGTGTTCGATGAGAGTGGGGAGTGTTTGGACCCATCTCTTTTAGAGGAGTTAACTTCGACTGTAGGCAAAGTGCACATAAGTAAAACGAAGAACAATTACGATCAATATCAAACTCGGGGTCAGGCCTTGTTCAATGGACCTTACGACGAAACGTTCGGTCATGTGGTGGAAGTGTACGATTTCCCCAGTGAGTTCAAGACGAACGATCTCTTGTCGTTGTTCAGTGAATACAAGGACACCGGTTTCGAGATCAAGTGGGTGGACGACACGCACGCACTCATCGTGTTCAGCAGCGCTAAAATTGGTAAGTTATTTTTTTATTTCAGTTTTTTGTTTTTATAGACATTTTTTATAGAGAGATTCAATTCGATTATAGATTTTTGTTTTTTTTCGACGTTTTCTAGGAATAACCGTGTCAATATGATTTTTTTTCTAATCAGGTCATAAAATGATTAAATGAGATTCTTATTACTTAGTAGTCTTGTTGTTTTTTTGAAAAAAAATCTAAAGTACTTATTCACAAATTTGTCTTTGACCCAAATATAAAAATCTTTTTTCCTAAATACAAAAAGTCTCCTGTATAGTGAACCAACTTGAAATGTCAATGTCAGATAGTAAAATCTTTGATTTTGGCGTTTATTTTTCAGTTGCATCTTAGGAACTTGCTTCCTGCGAGCAAGGTCCTAAGATGCAACTGAAAAAAAAAGATGCAACTGCTGTAGAGCGGGTGTAAATGAGAGAGGATAATATTTATTCGAAGTTACTCTTCAAGAACGTTTCACACAAATTCTTATTATATTTAAAATTAATTTCATTCACATATCCCTATATTCTTTATACGTACACTATATACATATTTACTTCTACGTACTTTATATATGTATATAAAGTACAGTAAAAGTAAGTATATATGTAGTACAGTTAAGACAAATTATAAACGTAAATACGACGCAGTAGAGTAGTCCTTAATTGTGTCTTGTTCACAATATTTTGATTATCACATGTAATCCATATTCGCTTTCCATAGAAGGAAATGGAAAAAAATGAGACTTTTATTTTCCCCAATGGAGATCGAACTCACAACCTTCACGTTTAGAGTTGAATACTTTCTCGCTATATCACGACGGCATCGGCAAAACAAAATAAAACATAATATATTAAAATATGGTGTAATTACTTTATGGAGGCCAATCGTGACGCAAGGCACAAAGTGTGACTGTAAACACGACTAGTTGTGAGTTCGATCCCCACTCGACGAAATGGAATATTTATTTAAATTTATATTTTCATTAATTCACTCTAGTGTCGAGGCAAAGCGCGGCGTTGAGTTCCACAACTCAACACGCAATCCTTCGACAATTCGTCGGAAAGTGTCTTAACACTAAGTTCCCTCTGCCTAGCCTGCTGTGTGCGGGATACAGCATGAAGCTTAATTAATTACTTTATTTTTTAATGCAACTCCTATGTATATCTAGTACGCTCATGCTAACCATATTTCAGCTTTGATTCATATTATATACAGTTCTATAAAAAACTCGTATTATGCTTTTATATCCTTATACGAATAAACCGATACCTTTTACTTCCTAGAATCTCTCAGTAATGTTCCTACGTTCAGATAAAATCCACACTGTGAAACTGATGTATGTATTTTTTTATGTGACGTCATGACGTATTGATGTTCGATCAATACTATCTGTTTATTCTGTATCCAAGTTGTTCTTTTATTTTCTATATCCACATCTTTATATCTATCTGTATTATAAACCTAAAAACTTGTTTGGTTAGGTGGGATGTGTTAATCTCGGGAACTCCTCTTGTATTTTTGTATTGGATAGTCTATTAATTGAGACGGGCTATAATGCATTACATCGCGCTGCGGTTAATAGTAGCAAAGTAGTAAATGAAAAATGTTACAAATAAATGTGGGATACACTTTGTTGTATCCATTTTTGAGAATGCAGGCGAAACCGCGGGTAAATGCTAGTATAAGTATATTTAGATATTGCCAGCTTATCTTAAAAAAATCGATTGTCTTTATACGACAAGAACGTATAGTGATTAGTCACTAAGTGCTTTCTGTAATATAAAAAAAAATCTTTTTACTATGAAATGTATAAAAAATGTATATTATACAACTATTGTTAAGCATAATATCTATTAGAAAATATAGTCTTTTTTTATTTAATTTATATAGGTGCATACATCTCTTCATCATTGCGAGTTGTGCAGCTAAAGCGTAGAAATAGAAGACTATTCTCTACTTACCACTTATTTAAGGACATTACAAAAAGTTAATTTACAATCGATTAAGATATGATATGTAATTAAAGAGTGTATAATATGCAAAGTGAGGCCGTCGTAGCACAGGAAATTAACAGTGCGAATATAAACGCGACGGTTGTGCGTTCGATTCCTAGATGGGAGAATGAAATATGTAATATTTACATTTCAACACACTATGCTTTGAGAATTCTACAAAAAGTGCGAACCGAAAGTTTCTTAACGGGAACGGAGTATCTTAACACACGTTCCGAAGTTCCCTCTGCCTACCCAGCTATGTAGACAGTATACAGCGTGAAGCTAAAAAAATATAAATAATTATTTGCTTGAATGAGATATAACGACCACTTCACGTTCAACAACACTCTATTGCCCAATATAGTACGCATCGCATCGCAGCAATTGCGTGAGGGCAATTAAATCAACACCCTGTATAACATAATGTCTGTAATCTGATGAATGATAATGTAATACTGATGTAGTTAGTAGTTAAAAGTAGTTAACTTGTCTATTTTATATATCGATTGTGGTTTTATTTAACATTGGTATGATAGAGACCTTATTGTAAACAAATATATAAGAAAAAAAAAAGATAAAAAAACACGAAAGCCGAGTATCTCAATATTAGGCTAACAGGTTCCATCTGCCTACCCTGCTATATGCAGCAGGATACAGCGCTAATATCAAGCGCTAAATAAAGATTAACATTCCTTAAAGAAGATAACCTACGACATAGTTTAGTAGATAGGCATTTCCATAAACAGTGATATTCATGATACCGATCGCATTTTCTTTAGAAAATGGATTTTACTCATGCGAATGTTCACACGCGATACCACTGTCACCTATTGTATTTATTACTAGCTTTTAGTTGCGGCTTTGCCCGCGATTAATTTTAAATAAATAAATATCGTGTGTACCGTCAGTAATTCTGGCTGCAGGTACAGCGACTCACATTGAGCATTCATGATAGATTGACAATCAAAACCAACAATATTTTTTCAATTGGAACCAGTAGCTCCTAAGATTAGCGCGTTTCAAGTACAGAAAATAAAAGTATAGATAACAGCATGCTTTATCTAGTTTGGCGGCATTAAGTTCAGGCACTCAATCAAGGCTCACCAAGGCGAGGAAATTAACATATTTAATATTTCATTTCTTCGTGTGGGATTGGAACCCACAACCTGTCCCGTTTACACTTGGACGCTTTTTTTCCTTGCGCCACGACTGGATTTAACAATTTTTTCCCCTTTTTTAACAAAATCCGGGAAAAATTTGTTAAAAAATGCATCTAGCATGTCTATCTATCCAGATATGCTATTATATGATCTAAGTCGTCGTGACCGCCACAGGCCACTGCACGCCGCCTGCAACAGTAGGTATTGCAGCTATTCTAATGTCACTTACCTAACCGCGTGTCACAATAATTGCGTAAAGGGGAAATGAGGTAACTCTTTTATCTATTAGCTCATTTGCATTTTTTTATAGCTATTTGAAATTATTCATAAATTAATTTATAATAAACCTGGGGGGCGTTAAGTTTCTCCACTTTAATAAAGGAGGGTCTTGGACAGTTGGTACGCAGGTTCCGTCTGCCTACCCTGCTACTGCCTTTACCACACATTTCTTTTGTTGAAATTCTTTGAGAAGAAGTTTTGAACTTTAAACACAATAATAATTTTAATACTTATCATTTTCCTTACTCAAAGAATTTAGTGATAAAACGCTCGATGTTCAATTTGGTCCATTATGAGACGTAAAACCATAGATAGTGGATGTACACGTAGGTATAATTTATAGTCTTATATCAGTCACTGCTTTTTATCAGTGATAAAATCGGGATATGACTAATGCAATGACATCGACTTGATGTTTTCACGTGTATGTCCATCTGTCCAGTATATCAACCGACAATTAACTCACTTATTATTTTCTTGTATTTTTCTTTGTTCTCATTCTTACTCTCAGCATTACGACTACTTTCTTAATCCGGTGGCCATATATTAAAGTGGTCTTTGATTTAATTTGTATTTCAGTTTGTTTGACTTATTTGATCTGATCTAATTTGATTTGTTTATACAACGTATTATATAACGTTGAACTAGTTGCATCAATTTAATGATAGAAATGGTATTATATCTTATAATTTAACAGAAAAAGAGCAACCCTAGATATAAATCGCTATTTTCCACTTTATTTCTTTATTTACTTTGTTTGGGGACATACATTTTGGCCCGAATACGGCGAAACAAAAAGGAGGGTTATGGTTTTATAATTTGTAAGCTAGTTATCATAAAGAGATAACTGAGGTTTTGTTAGAAACTTCTTGATCGTCTGCTGGTTCTGGGATATATGAAGTCACGTTAAATTGACCACAGCGCTCTGCAAAACTGAAATAATAATTTCCAATTGATATTAACAATTCTTTACAATAGCATGTACTAACACTTACTTTCGGTTTCGCCACAAGCCCACCACGGCACACTTAGCGCTGTTTTCTATTCTGAACACGGTCCGCGTCTACGTCGCGTTACCTTGAACTTGAATGCCTCGGTGTTTTGTTTACTCGCTAAATAATACCCGGTTTGCACGTTTTCGTTTATGAATGTTGTAAAAATTTAATCTTCTTCTGATTAGAAATTTCTGTTTCTTAGGGTTCCGTACCTTTTAAGGAAAAAAGGAAGCCTTATAAGATCACTTTGTTGTCCGCCCGTCTGTCTATCTGTCAAGCGTATTTGTCTCAGGAACGCTTGGAGATATCGAGTTGACATTTAAACCATATACTCAGATATACGGTCCCTTGATTTCCTGACAAAACATGAATTCTACATTTACTTAAAAAAATGTATTTGGCCGCTTATATCGAAAAAAATGCGTATTTCATCACTATAAAGGGAACCAAAATTATTAGGGTACTTCTGATTGACTTAAAATTATAAAAATTACAGCTAGCATCTACAGGTAGTACTAGTTCAGGAACAACTACATTTATGGGTAAACCCTAAATAAAATTTAGTATTAAAGCCGCTAGTTCAAGTGGGGTATCAGATAAAAGGGCTCTGGCTAAGCTCAGCTTGGATTTCAGAAAAACGTCGAGACATCCAATTTTTAAGGAACCGTCGGTGGGGGAGGCCGACTCGCGCTTGTCTGTAATTTACTTTTACGCAGTATCTCACATAGTAATAGCAATCTTCGTTCTTCGTGCATGATACGGCACTGATACCTTTTTCGAGACATTATCTTTTAAATGGCAGTACTCAACGAGGCACTTTGTCGTGTTACCACAGTGTGGAAATGAAAATAAATCATTCCTCCGAGTGGGAATTGAACCCACAATCTGTCACGTCTACAGTCGCACGCGCTATCTGGCCTCGACTACTGTAATGTATTTAATAGGATATGAATGTCGTAAAGTTTTGCAAAGAGTCGTTGAATTTTAGATCAACGTCTTGACCTACTTGCGCGGAGAATACGAAATCTTTTTCAAAGACCACTAATGTAACTTGACTGCAAGAGTTTCCTAAGTGAGCAACGCTATTATAAAACAGTATAAGATTAAATTTTAATAAATTTAATCGGTTATTTAATTATTTTTTATTTTAATAAATTTAATCGGATATTTAATTTTAATAATAAAAACTCGAAAACAACAGTTTCTCAAAGTAATCTTTGAGAAACTGTTGTTTTCGAGTTTTTAACAGTTTAATAAGTAGTGAATTGTCGATTCAACTACTACTCAACATCCTCCAACCAAAACAAAAATCTCAAATCAAATCTCAACATCAAGGAAATGAAATATTTTTATGAACTATTTTCAAGAAATCCTACTAATATTAGAAATGCCGAAGTGTGTGAGTATGTATGGATGTTTGTTACTCTTTCACGCAAATACTACTGAACCGATTACTATGAAATTTGGTATGTAGGTAGTTGAAGACCCAGAATAACATATAGACCTACTTTTTATCCCTTAGTTCCCGCGGGATTGATTCCTAATTGAAAATAGATACATTTATCCGTTGTGTCCGTCTTGGGAATTTTCAGTTGTTATAAACGCATTGACGTAATATCCAGGTCCAAGGTTAGGTTATTGGCAGATTGTTCTTTGTATGATACTTAATTTATTTTTAATAAATAGACTCACGGAAGCGTGGTTTTGTTTTCAAATTGGCTAATTAGAATTGTTTTTTGCCTATTAATTACTATTAAGCTATAATTTTAATTAAATATCGACATCAAAGAACTTATTATATGAAATATTTTCCCCAGCTTTGGTATTGCCTACCCTGTTGTAGGTAGATGTGCAGATACCGAAGGGTACGCAGAGGAAACCCAGTGTCTCTCTTTTAGAAACATTTTGTGTTGAATGGCAGAACTCAACGCCCAGTTTTATTTTAAGATATCCCATGTAATGCAGCGTGAAACTAAAAAATATCTTAAAATAAGAAGATTTAACAATGATAGAAACGTGGCCTAGTTCGCGTTCCACAGCGCACATCAGTCCATATTCGACCATGCGTGAATAGGCGTGTCACTGTTTCTGAAGAGAAATGCTATAGACTATAGAGCATTCCTAAAAGTTTACAAGGCATATTGGTATTCCACACAAACAGCGTTTAGCGGGAAATGGGATAGTTGTCAGTTTGACTCCCCTTGGAGGAATGAGTTTATTTAAATAATGTTCATTTTTTGTTTAGATGATACAAGGAGGGCTCGATACATATAAAAGAGTGTAGGAATGTGTCGAGGCCCTCGTGACACAGCGCATAGGTTCCATTTTTACTAAGGGGAATGAATTATTTTCATTTTCTCTTTCTAATAACAACATAGAGCTGTTGAGTTCCGACACTCAAAAGGCAATGTCTAGAAAATTGGAGGAATAGTGAGGAAACGGAGTTCCCCCTGCCTACAAAGTCATATAGAGTTTCAAGGAGGCCGGTCGTGATGCAGGGGCACAAGACAGTGACTGTACGCTACAGGTTATGAGTTTCGGGGAAATAAAATATTTAATATATAATGTACCTCGCTCTGGTAACGAGGCAAAGCGCGACGTTGAGTTCCGCCACTCAACACACAATGTCCAATAATTGGACAGAAAGTGGGGTATCTTAATGGAAATGGGAGTGTCTAAGACGAGGTTGATAGGTTCCCGCTGCGTATCCTATGTGCGGGATACACCGCGAAGCTCAAAAAAAATTTTTCATCACACTGAGTTCTCTCTACCTACTCGGCTATACGCGGCAGATGCGTGAAGGTAACAATTAAGTTATATAAGACAAACACGGAAGTACAATGGAAGTACGTCACGACAAAAAGGCAGTAAGCACTTCCTCCATCCACTCCCATGGAAGCAATTCACCGAGAGAACAATTACTGAGACAAGTGTCAGACAATAAAATTACAGTACACATTCACATAAAAGATAAATAATATAAGAACTTTTTGTAAATGGAACATTCTAGAAGTGATCATTTTGAGCTGTTGTAATGGTGGTTCAAATGGGAACCACTGTGACAATAGCCTCAAATAAAAAGACAAAAGAAGCTGAAAATTCAAGCAACGTTTATATTTTTAAACTGTTATTGTTGCTCAGGCGAGTCATGACACAATAGGTGTGCTACTAATATTCGTACACGCTACAGGTTCTGAATTCGATTTCCATTTGAGGAAATGATATATTTTATCAATTTCCTCGCGTAAGCGTGGCGTTGAGTTTCGCCACTCTATTTAGGTGTCTTAACTCTAGGTTTTCAGGTTCCCCTCTGCCTACCCTGCTGTGTGCTGGATACGGCATGAAGCTAAATAATTTTATTTTACACTTTGGATAGAAAAATTATTCAGAGAACGTATGTAAAAAAATTTACGTTGCGGGACTTGAAAGCGGATTTTTTTTGAAATCGCCCTAAAGAGATCCTTATAACATAAATAAGTAATAACAAACGACTTACCTTGATAAAAACTTATTAGGTCAAAGCGCTTGAACCTTTTCCAAGAGTCAAGAGGAGGTTTGGTTCACGCTACGTATAACTACGTCATACAGAAAAAAATCATTCATAATTTTTATTATTGCACATATATATTTTTTTCCGCATATAGCACGGACGGCAGAGGTAGGGTAGGAAAGGAGTGTTAAGACACTCATTTTCCCTTCACTTTCCGCTGAATGTAACCATAAATCATTCCCCCGAATAGGAAACGAACCCGCAACCCACCTGCTTACAGTCACACGCTTCTGCCACCGAGAAGGCGTCATACTTATATGTCATAGATTTAGGAGCTATCTCGCTCCGACCCACGCAACCTACATTCTGGTTTGAGGAAGTTGAGCATTAGGTAACGTGATGTAACGTTTATTGGAGTGGAAATTACATGGTTTACTAAGTAGCCAGCACTGGATTGAACCAATCATTTGTTTACTGCAGGGCTTCTTCAATTTAAAACTAGCTAAATTATGTCTGTATAAGTTTTAACAGATTTAGGGTAGGCACAGGCAACGTAATGTTAAGACACTCCATTTCCTAATTCCCGCTCAGCCTTCGCCATTTTACGTGTTGAATAGTGTGACTAAACGCTTTTTTTAGCCGACTCAGGAAATAGAAATACTTTTTTCCCCATAGTGTTAATGGAACCCACAACCGTATAGCTTTCACTCGGACGCTGGAACACTGCGCCACGACGACCTTAATAGGAGACAACCTCCTTAGTAGGCTTCTTAGTAGAAGGTTGTATTGTTATATTAAATTTATAAACGTTAGGAAATATTCATTGATTGACGCTACTGAGTAAAATTTCTGTATATGTTTACCTAATCAAATTACCTGTTATTTTACCTGTATTTATTACATAAAAGGTAAATACTGCCAGTTACTTTGCCTGTATTTAAAACTAGCTTTTATATGCGATTTTGTCTCAGTAAATTTTTGGTTTATGTTCACAGTGGAAAGAAAATTAAGTTTTTAAATTAATTTGATTGCCGTCGTTAACGGCATGGTGTTTTGTTGGTCTGTTTATCGTTAATGTTTTTAACACGAATTTATTGGATATTTTAAGCAGAGCTTTACATATAAATATTATTCGAAAATATAGCCTTTCCTTCCTGTAGGTGATCTAATAGATAAATAAGGTAATATTTGTAAAAACAAAAACCCCGACTGCAGAAAACTAAAAAGAAAATAAACAAGCCCAAAAGTTTATTAGGATTAACAGACCTATAAGTAAATCTTCAATGAATAAAATCTTTACAAGGAACTTGAAGAATTACTAATAGGTCCCGACTGTTAATACTAATAATCTATTGGGCTTGTTTATTTTCTTTTTAGTTTTATGCAGTCAGGGTTTTTGTTTTTACAAATATTTTATTATTCTCATTTTTTGTTAGGATTCATTATATACTGATAAACATAATATACCTTTTTGAAATCCTCGTATTAAGCTCTTAAATTTGATACCCATGTTGTGGTATTCGAAACCAAAAAAAATTTTTTCACTAAGTCCAATGGCGTCCCACATCTACCATGATTGTTTTTTAGCCTTAGGTTTAAAGTAAACATTTAAAAAATAAAAATGGAAAAAAGGCACTGAGTTCGTCCTACGAAACGAAACGAACGAAACGAAAAGAAAATATTTTAAGTTGGATTCGAACTCATAACCACGAGAACTTTAAAATTAACAAGCAATTTTTTTCCTAAAAAAAAAACCTCCTGTGCGTAACTAATTAAAAATGAAATATATAATATTAGATAAGTACAATAACTGTGGTCGGTTACGATGTATAATATTTAACCTAATATATGTATACAGGCGTTTACTTTAATATATTAATATTTGAGAAGTGATTAGCATTCATATGGAAAGACATAAAAAATATTTTATTTATGGGCCGTTTTAGCAAGCAGAGACATTAATTAACATGTAATTGTCAATAAAACGATGCTTGAGCACTGAAACGGTGTAACTGGATGTTTTTATGGCACGAAACTGATAAGACATAACTTAAAATTGCATACAAATCAAATATTTATATGATATATAAAACAAAATCGCTTCCCACCGATGTACGCTTAAATGCCGTTATTACTAATAAATAATATACAGAGTACTATAGTGGATTCTTTATAAATGGATGTTATATAAGAGATGAATTTATATTTCCATTTTTTCGCTCTGGTGTCGCGGCAAGGTGCGGCGTTGAGTTGTGCCACCTAACACGCAATGCCTTCAGAATTCGGTAGAAAGTGGGTAATGGAGTGTCTTAACACTAGGTTCCATCTGTCTACCCTGCTGTATGCGGGATACAGTGTGAAGCTGATTTAATTTAATTTAAGAGTAATTATTAAAAAATGTAATATGATGTCATAAAACACCATATTGTTCTGTATTTTTGGCGTGGGCCAAAATTGGAAATAATTAATTAGCCATAAACAGTAGTCTATGTGAATGAAAGGCTTTTATGATATAGTATTAGATAAGATAAATGTGGAAGTCAAATTGATCTAATATAATTTGTTTTGATTAGTCTTTTTTTTATATAATTCTTTATCAATTCATACAATTAACAACAAAGAAAATACTGAATAAGGAACTTTCAAAGTGATGTATAAATCAACTTGACTTGTACAACAATACATCAAATAAAGTTATTCAATTCACAACAGATAACAAAATCTTGTATTATAATTACAATGTAACATGATGTATTAAAACCGTAAAAATCATTACATATCATATAACACAATAACAATATTACACACATAAAAAACGTCTAATTCTTATATAGAAAATCCAAAAGACACGGGTTCGAGTCCCGTTACGTTAAAATTTTTGTACGTTTACTCCATAAATATTCTTTTCTAAGTGTGGAATAACACTTTAAAAATGTTAAGAATTACAAAAGTATTTCAATGATGTGACAGTGGTGCATGCAGGCGCTGCAAGGCGGGCCGCGGGCTGCAGCGCGGTGGTTCAACGACCGTCGTGACGCAACGCTGCGCAAGTAGGCCGGTGGTGGTCGCGCCACACGGCGGGTCTTGTAGCGATTTTGTTTCCGAATATTTTCTATTTTTTCGGTGTTTTAGCTTTGAAAGTACATCACTAAATCCAGAGAGAATTCATTCACAAAGTGTTAAATTTGTTCCAGAAAGAAAAACTGGAATATAAGTATATACGGCGTTGACACTAAATTGTTGTTGTTTAAGCACAAGGTAACAAATATGTTCATTTTACATTTCTCATTGATAACATCGATAGAATCGATGATGATGCTTTTGTAGCTGATATCCCAACACTTTTAAAAGTATTGTTTAATAAGTAGTGCCATGGTTGTTAATATGTCTAGTGGTTAGAACCTTTTATGATCGTGAATAACCCAAAATCTTTTAGAGATAAAGAGGCAACATTGCGTTATCATAACTCGAAGCTCTTCCGAAAAAAATCCGAGAGCGCGTCCTATCTTCCTCTCCACTATGACTGCGAGCTAGTTACAATAAAAGGAAGAAAGAACAAGGGCCCCCGCAAGCAACATTTAATATTATAATAATGGTCAAAGATCACTTTGATCCTATATTGCCTTTATAAGAAATTCGATCCTAAAAGATCGTGCCATCACAGACTTCGAATTATTATTTATTATACATTTGGTACGAGTCTTTATGTACATCATATTTATTAGTACCGTAGTACTTAAGAGTTCGACTCGACCGCTGCCTTCCAACCATCACTACCCACTATATACACGAAACGACGGTTGCGACACTCGGGACGTCTCGATGTAGTAAATAACGCCTATAGTAAACTAAAGATGCTTATCCATAGAGAAGATATATTTTTATCACATATCAGGAAGGTGTTTTCCCAGTCTGAGTTATTAGATAAAGTCCGGCGACTGATTATACTCAATATCTTTAAACTGACTGATGATAGCGCAAAGCTGACTGACAACACTAGATTGATACCTTTTTATTATTAATCTTTACTAACATTATAATAGTTAAGAAGTTTAGTTTGGTTAAATGCGTTAATCTTAGGACCCATTCGTTATAAATAAAAAAAACCGTATTATAGTCCAATTATCGTGAAATACTTGAAATATATCTAGGGTCATATACAACTCTGTGTTGTTTATTTTGTACAAGATTTAATAATAAAAACGCAGTTAAAGTAAACGCTAATAATGTAAATCGCTGCTTATAAAAAACTCGTGTGGCAACACTCTTACAACGCTGTGTTACTTACCACTTAGTAGAGCCAGACGTATCGAGGCCTGTGATGAAATCGTTACGCGCTACCCATACATTACACTAGATCTATTTTTGTCTAGATTTTATTTGTTCATTATTATTCTTTTTTGGAGTATCTAAGAGATGAAATTATTTTTATATTATATTAGATTTAGTTGTAAAAAGGAACATTATCCTAACTGTCTGTCCGTGTGTCTGTATGTGGATTATTTTTGTGTTTTTTATATTAAATACAACTCTCCACTTTTTGATTATTTTTAGGTTTTCGTACCTTTTAAGGAAAAGAGAAACCCTTATAAGATCACTTTGTTGTACGGCTGTCTGTCTGTCAAGAGCCTTTATCTCAGGAATGCTTAGAGATATCGAGTTGATATTCAAACCACATACTCAGATCTACAGTCCCATATTCCCTGAAAAAAACTTATTTCTACATTTGTTTAAAAATATATATGAACATTTATATAGCGATAAACGCGTATTTCGACACTAAATAGAATCAAAATTATAGAGTACTTTCGGTTGACCGGGAATTATGAAATTTGGCAGCTAGCCTCTACAAGTAGTACTAGTTCAGGAAAATATACAAACAAAAAATAATCCCTTAAAAGGGCAGTATTTTTTTTATTAAAGCCGCTCGTTCAAGTGAGGTATCAAACTGAAAAAAGGTCAGTGCCTCAAAAATTCTCCAATAATTGTTAAGAATAGCTAAGAGAGTGCAAAAATTATAGTTTTCTAGCAAAGATATTCAGGTCATAACAATCTCACGCGCCATTAGATAAACAAACGATGCGTTGTATGGAGTATGCTGGATTATATTTAGTTTTTACAAATATAACTTACGTATGTTGAATTATATATATGTATAACGTAGAAGACCCGTTGCCAAAATTAGGCGTTTTAATTTTGGCTACCCTCTGTTGAACTGTTTAGGTTCATATCTGAAACTCGGAAACAAGATCGTTTACTTAAAAATAAATATTGTTGGGCTATTTAATTGCTCTTTTTTTGATCTAGGTTACATTGACTTCTCTGTTGAAGTTTTATGTCACAGGTTTGACTGCCGTTTAGGATGAATAAGTTCTTTGATTTTCACGATTATTACACATTGTAAATGAAACTATTTTTACCGGATTAATCGCGTATATTTTGTATTTTATACATTTTTGGGGAACCTGACGTTTCGAACACTTTACAGTAGTCCGTGGTCACGGGTAGACCCGTCGGGTTGCCCAAAAATGTATAAAATACAAAATATACGCGATTAATCCGGTAAAAATAGTTTCATTTACAATAGGATGAATAAGTTCGATACGATGTGAATAAATATTAGTATCGTGTTTAAGAGAAAATTTATATATTATTAATATATATCTGTAAGTTGACTGTTCATTGTTACACAGATATTATCTTGTTGCCTTATTAGGCATTATTAATATTAATGGAGTCGTCATAAATTTAATTTAAATTGTACTAAGAATGTGGTGGTGGTCTGTTACTATCCAACAAAAGAAGTTCCCGAGGTTAGGGCGGTCGACCTAACAAAACATTTTTTAAATACACCATACTCTTCATAAATTATTAAAAATTATACTTATAATAGCATTCTCTATTTCAATTATGTAAAGCTTAATATGGTTGAAATAACTGATGTAATTAAAATTTTAATTAAAACGTTCTGGATTTAGTTCGCAACAGAGTTGGAGTCGTTTTGTTGAGTATTTTGAATAGATGAATTTTAAAAGTTAATTTGAACTTGTTTTGTCGGCACTCACTTCGACTTTTTGGTCTTATAAATTTGGCTCCAAAAAAGTCCAACAGTTTTAAAATATATGTTATTTTTATGTAAAAGTTTTTTTGTCTTATTCATTATTTATTTTTAGATATTTTTCTAATTGTTGTGTGATCCGAAGTGGTGTTAAACCATGAATATTCAGAGTAAAGTATGTATGACTATCAAGCATGTCGAAAAATTTTCAATTATAATATGTTATAGTATGTTAGAAAATTATACATTTGACCACACTACTGTTAACTACTTACTACATTGGGTTCATTAAAAATATATATAATCGAACTATAAATACTTTATAGATATCGTAATTTATAATATATAAAATGGATCAATTTCTTGATGAATCATTACACTCATATAACATATTGCAGCTGCAGAAGTGTTGTCGACGCAGCGGTCGCTGGCGCGGTGCCGGCCGCTGCACGCCGCCACGCTCGAGTCCAGGAACAAGGCGAAGAAATGTGCTGAATTTCTACAACCTTATAGGTAATCATACTTTTGGATTGATTGTAGTCTATACTATTCTATGGGTGGACAGAGTGAACCTAGTGTAACAGTCGGTCCCCTCTGCCTACCATGCTGATCGCAGGATACAGCGTGAGGCTAAAAAAAAATTAGTAATTACAAAATATCTGTACTCGTACATAGACGTATTATATGTGTATTTTGAAGCGTGATTGTGGTACATCTAACTATAATTTATACAGTTTAAATAAGCAAACAAAGATGTTTCTAATTAACAAGAAAAAAATTTGAAGCTGCTCTCGCCAATTCTATTATTGTAGGTACTATTTTTTTTTCTATTTAAAATACGGTTTTAAAGCCGCTTAAAGTAAGTATCTTAGTTGGTAGTATGTAATTTGATTAGTCAAGAACGAACTAAGTCTTATGCTAGGATTTCATGTAATGTATATAATCTTAATGTTTTATTTTATATATAGTCTAAAGTGATCGTTTTCTCCATTTTGTTATTTTATTTTATTCTTCCGCATATAATCGTAGATCTGCTTCACGCTGTGTCCTGCATGTAGCAGGGTAGGCAGAAAGAGCTTAGTATTAAGACGCAGAAGATAAATTTTTCGAGGCATAGCATGTTGAGTGGCGGAACTCAACGACGCATTTTGTCTCATTACTAGAGCGAGGAAATGAATAAATTATATATTTCATTTCTCCTAGTGATAATCAAACCCACGACCTGTCACGTTTAGTCAGACGCTTATGCCCCTGCTCCACGCTGGCTCCATTTATAAAAAAAATATTTATTATATTTAACCTTTTTTTAAAGTGTTATTTCACACACAAAAGAAAAAATATTTATTTAGAAAACGTGTAAAAATTTGAATGTAGCGGGACTCGAACCTGCGCTTCCTTGAAACCGACCAGGTGCTCTGACCACTAAGCCATACGTTTCATCAAGCTACGTCATAATTTTTATACGCTTGTTACAACTTATTTATTATCGGCTGCCCCGGAGGTGCAGGTTCTAGTCCCGCTACTCAACACGCGATGCCTCCTGAATTTGGTGGAAAGTGGGGAACGGAATGTCTTAACTGCTTACCTTGTCGTTTGCGGGATACAGCGTGTAGCTGTTTCAATTTAACTTTGATTTTTAATAATTGATGTATTTATTTGGGGAACGGAGTGCCTCATCACTAGGTTCCCTCTGTCTACCCTGCTGCGAACTTGATACAGCGTAAAATTGATGTATTTATAGATAAGTTTTTTAACTTACGTTATTTTTAAAGTAAATGCTCGCGTGGGAAGAGAATCTGTAAGGATTTTAGTACGAAACGTGATTACACACGCTCAATGTCCAGTTATATTTATTGTAATCCTCTCTCAATGTAGAGAACATAAGTATGTATGTATGTATGTATGTATGTATGTATGTATGTATGTATGCATGTATGTATGAACATAGTACAATAAGCGTTGTTTACATATTTGTAACTAATAATAACTTATGATAATAATTAACCAGTCAGGGCGCAGTAAACAGGTTGTGGGTTTGATTCCCACTTGAGAAAATGCAATATTTAATATTTTAATTTTCTGGCTCTGGTAGTGGTAATAAGGCAAAACACGCAATGCCTCTAGAATTTGTTGGACAGTGGAGAATGGAATGAGAACGAAATGCGAGACTCCCAGCTTTCCTCTAGCTTCCGTTTTATGTGTGGGATACAGCGAGGGATACCTAAAAAAAATTGACGCTAAGGTCAATAACATATTTTTTAGGTTTATTTAAATTTTTTTGAGTATGTTTTTATTGACGATTTGAAGGATCAATGGTTTGATTTTTTTTTTCAGACAACGTCCAGAAACCTGTACGGCGTTGGCACGGCGTTTAGTTTCGGGTGCTCTCGGTGTTCGCCTCAGTACCGCAAGACAGGAGCGAGCGGAAGAACGCCGCTTAATTACACTTGCTAGAGGTTAGTGTGTTTATTCTTTTTAGATCTGACTTTTATATCATTTTACAAACAACATGACAAGTAGATGATGCAAGTTAAGATGTAAGAAGCTAAACACACATTCTGGTTCTTTTATTCATAAAATTCTAAAGACTTATTCACATATTTAAATTATTTTCTTCTATTGATATTTCATACAAAAAGTTTACTAGACAACATCCATAAAGCTTATATAGTACATATAATAATAATAATAATTCTTTATTTTCATCTCACAATAATAAATACACATTGACAAAGAAACCAGTGGTGAACATATTAAAGAAACACTTAATTAAATAAATATAAATTATACTTATTTAATTAGAGGCCAGTCGTGGCGCATTAGTACAGTGTGACAGTACAACCATCTGGTTGTGGGTTCGATCCCTACTATGATAGATGAAATATTTACTTTAATTTATCTTTCCATTTCTTCGCTCTGGTATCGAGGCAAAGCGTGGCGTTGGGTTCTGCCACTCAACACCCAATGCCTCCAAAATTTGGCAGAAAGTGGGGAACGGAGTGTCTTAACACTAGGTTCCCTCTGCCTACCCTGCTATGTGCGGGATACAGCGTGAAGCTAATTTAATTTATTTAATGAAGTGTTTCTTTAATATGGATAAAAATAACATATTGTTTGTCCGTGTATTACAGAGAAGAAGCGTCAGGCGGCGCTGCACAAGGAGGCGGCCTGGGACGGCTCCCTCGCCGACCACCGCGCGTGACCACCACCACCACCACCACCAACACCACCACGCAGGTACACAAACACACACACATACACACGTTGAAGAAATATAACTCAAAAGGACGACATTATATAACAGCTACTATTATTATTTATCACCTAAAGACCACTTAGTAGATCAATGTGAATATTAGAATGATATATTACATTTTTTTTAGCTTCACGCGGTATCCCGCACATAGCACGACCAAAGCACATGCAAAGAGAACCTGGTAGCCTAGTTTTAAGACTCCCATTGCCATTATAACATTCCGTTCCACACTTTCCGCCGAATTCTGGAAGTATTGGCATCTTTTATAAGAATCTCTTTACACCAATTAAAAATCTTTCTTTAAAATATTAATTATTTTTTATTATACTAAAGTAAAACTTTCAATTGATGAATTAAATTCACGTCCATTACAGATTATCCTACTAAAATAAGATGAAACTACAGTTATTATCGCTTATACAACAGAATTTGACGGAAAATCTGAAACGGAAGTGTCTTAACACTAGGTTCCCTCTGAACTACCTTGCTGTCTGCGGGATACAGCGTGATAAAAATGAAACAAGGTCTACCTAACTTGAAACACTTATAATTTAATAAATATTCAAAAAAGACCATAACTAAGACATAATATTAAAATAAACTTTCGAAAATGAGTTACTCTGGTACTTTGATGTTTTTAAAACATAATGACTTAACAAAGCCGATACTTACAATTAGAAACGGTTTAGTTATAATAATAATTAAAGAAATTATGTATTTCTGCGGTTTTTATCAAGTGTTCCTACCTATGTGACTGTTTATAAATTTCTAAGTTATTTTAATAAAAAATTTACTTTAATTGATAATTAAATCTACTTGCTTTAATTTTAATAATAAAAAAATAAAGAATTATACAAATATAATGTGTGGATGTAAATAAGAATTTGTGAATCAAAGTATCTTCTCAAAAATATACAAAAAAGAAATCTACATTTAATTTATTTTGATTTGACCTTATTTTTTTCAAGGTAACTAATTAAACCCTAGGAACATATTGTCGGCCACAGCCTAGAGCATTGCCTGGTGCTCTCAAGCTTTCTCCAAGCCAAAATCTTTTTGGTGCTGGAGAAGACGTAACACTCATAAAATCCTTTTAAAGTTTAATTTATCAAAATTAATAGATTTCTATTAAAGAGTAAATTTTAGTAGAGAAACTCGGCTTTAATTAATACACCATACCTCACAAATGTTATAAGCAGTTTCATGCTGTATCCCACGCATAGCAGGGTACGCAGTGGGAACCTGGTGCTAAGATATTTTATTGCCCATTTTCCGCCTAATTCTGGAGACATTGCATGTTGATTGGCGGATCTCAGCGCTGTGAACCAGACCGAAGAAATAAAAAATTAAATCATTTGTACTGCAACGCCACAGCTAGCCTCTTGGAGTTAATTTGTATTTTCAATTATACAATTTAGAGTCATAGTTATCTTTTACATTAGCTATATTGAGATCAGTATTTACTTTTATATTCATTCAGACTGAACGTAACTGTCGTTGCGAACGCCAGAGGGTTATTTTCTAAAAGTGAAGAATTTTCGGCATTATAGGCCTTTTTAATAGCAAGTATATTACGTGTGCCACAAAGTGGGAGAAATGGAACATATAAGAATTTTTTATATATGTATATTAATTTATATAATATGTTTATTTATCCAGTTCGCAAGATTTCAGAGGACGCTCCGCCATACTCGCAACACCACGTGAGATGCTCTCAAATATATAATATATTAAATGAAATAAAATAATGTGTTAAGTTTTACATTTAAAATACATATTTTTATTAAAAACACTCTCCTCTAGCTCAATAGTCGGCTAAGAAACAACATTCACGTACATTTGTCTCTTTAAAACAATTTGAGTAAAAGAGACAGGTATATAAGAATTGTTATGTTTTTAAATTTAAATTTAGTTTTAAAGTAGTTTTTTTTTCTTTTTTTTATTTATATATAAGATGGTGATATTTTTGTATGAAATGATGGAACTATTTACAAGTGTAATATGGCATGCTCAAATGGAATAATAATTTATATTTATTATGACTTTTTTAAAAGATGTTCCGTTGTTTTAAAAATCTCGTAGGGTACTCGCATTATTGCCTGTCTTTGACATTGACATAGTACTGTATCGAATAATGAAGCGAATATCGATTTGTACAACGATCTATCGACGCTAGTTTGTAACAAAAAGAAATTTGTAAAATATATAAATATTTTGTTGTGTTAAAATTATATCATTCATACATATTCCTGTTACCTAAATAGTAATTCCCGTCCCTTGTATTGTATGTATAGTTTAAATTTGACAATTATTTTTGAATTATTTGAACCATTTAACATTAAGAGATTTATCTCTTTAAATTGTTATGGTTATAAATTTATTATAATTTTTAAAAATGTTATGGTTATTCGTTTATTTTAATAATTGGTGATTACAAAAATTAAATATTTTATTATAATTTGTTCGTGTGTGAGTAAATTTTGAATTATTTTAATGTCTTCTTAAAATCATTACACACAAAGTCGGCAAACTTAATAGTCAATCTCAATATCTCATACGTTTTTTGAAATGAATCTGTTTTCTTTTATGACTTATATTTTTGTGTTAGTTGTTTAAATACCAAATATTAATTAATTAGTAAAGCATAATGTGTATATATTTATATTTGTGTATGTATGTATTGTGCTCACTGCGTGCGTGTTGTGAGACGTGCCTTGTGTCTAGTCGGAAACAGTAGCAATAACGGTAACGATACTGTCACGTTACGTTTGTTTTAAATTTAGATAATTTTCTCCGGTTTAGTAAAGTATTTTCTGAATATGTTCTGCATTAGTTTAATTTTAATCTTAAAACTATTTAAATTTACATACCATAACTTTGTTCTTTATAGTCTAGATGAAATCAGTGACGTGGCGGTAACGTGATGATAACGTGACGTGAAAGGTAACGTGCACCGTTATACTGGATGGTTGTTTCTTAGCCACTTAGTCTTAATTAGATTAATTATTAAATAACGATGTAATGTCACTTCATTTGATTTTGATTTCCTTACGTAAGACTCAAAGATTTTTTATTTTGTTTTTTTTTTTAATAATAATAATAATAATCTGTCACAAATAATGTATTAGATTTTGTAAAAATAAAAATACTTTCAGAAAAATAAGAATTTCAAATTAAATAAAAATAATAAATTGAAACATTGTAATCCACAAAAGGTGCGTCATAATGTTGCAATATATAATAAAGCTGATATTTTCAAGCAAATATTATATTTTTATGGGAAAAATATAGAATAGTTACGTTGTTTGAAAATACTTGTGAAGAGTTTAAAAAAATGCTCGTAGGTATTTTAGAATATGAATAGGTAAAGTAATTAAATATTTAACGCTAAGTCAATTTGTGCTAGTGTTGCCAGGATGGATGATTGTGACCAAATAATATTTTTTTTAGGAAACGACAATTTTCATATACATACTAATATGAATATTAAACGTAAGGTAATAACTGTTTTTTTTTTGTAACGAAAACAGCTAAGAATAATTTTCATTCATATATAAACTTACAACCATACATATATACTTGAGTTTCATTTTACATACATATTATATATTTTTAATTAAATCTCAAATAAAAATAAACAGGTCGAATGGATTTTTCGCGCTTTCTCAATAATGTGACGAATTTATGTACGCATTTAACGTGACGTGACGTGACACTGTGGAACCGTCCATGCATTGTTGTTTACATGTGTTTATTTTGACAAAAAGAAAAACAATCATTGTTACAACTGTATAAGTATATTGACCTGGTGAGAACGTATAGCTTAATTGCTTACAGTATTTGGATAACCTAAAAAGAACCAGTAATCCCACTATGTTATACCAAAAAAATTATATTAAAATTCTCGAATAGATAACTAAATCGATTTTATTTTCGATGTTTTTTTTCCTGTGTAAATTTAAAAGTAAGGTATCAGTGACGTCATAGTGCAGCATATCCGCAACATTCTGTGTAATTGTGAAATGGATTTTAAAAATATTTTTATATTAATTGATTTTTTAATTTATGAAATAAATAGTCAAATGTAAATGTTTGTTTTTTGTTTATTTTCCTTTACTTATGTCCTTTTTTTCGTTGACTTATAAATTGTAAATAATAATGTATTCCTAATTTTAGGTGATAACTATAAAAAGTTAGTTTGTTTTTTATTATTTTTGCAAAAGATGGACTTGCAAAGTTAAGATTATATTAAATGAATTGTTAGACAATGTCTTATACGTCGTCGATGGTTAAAGATAAAAAATACAATTTAGTTTATAAGTTTATTTAATTCGGCTGATAATTTGGCATATATATTTTTGCTGTGCAATGTAGCAGCGTAAATGAGATGGATGAGGGTTCGATTCCCACTCAGGGAGTAAATCGTTTTCATTTTCTCATTTCAGCAAGACAACAACGCGACTTTGAGTTTTCTCTGCTAATACTGCTATATGCAGGATTATACAATACAATATATATACAATTAAATAAATAAATAAAATTTATAATATTTTAATTAATAATATTTTAATTTAATTTTGAGGCCGGTCGTGGCGCAGTGGCACAAAGTGTGACTGTAAACCGACTGGTTGTGGGTTCGATCCCCACTCGAGGAGATGAAATATTTACTTAAATTTATATTTCCATTTCTTCGCTCTGGTGTCGAGGTGAAGCGCGGCGTTGAGTTCTGCCACTTAACACGCAATGCCTCCGTAATTCGGCAGAAAGTGGGGAACGGAGTGTCTTTCACTACGTTCCCTCTGCCTACCCTGCAGTGTGCGGGATACAGCGTGAAGCTGATTTTTTTTTTCATAATATTGAAGTATTTATTCATTTAACCTTTATACAGATAACATTCTTTTTTGACATGAAAAGAATAACAAATTATATATAAATTTCTGTTCACGAGCAACTCTGTCACACAAATACAATCAAAATCTGCATACCCTATCGTATTGCGATATCATTCCTGTATTTCATCATTCCCCACTCATTGTACACCAGACAATGGATCTTTTGGCAACTAGGTAACATAATAATCAACAGCGTAACCAATCGAAGGTCGCTAATAATGACTTACGTCGGAGAGAGCACGTAGAAATTCAAACTTGACTGTGATAAACTGAAAGTGAATTACAATTACAAAAGCTGAAAAAAACACTAGCTATATATAATTAATAATCTCCGCCTGTTATTTATTTGGAAATCAATTCAGTCTCGCGCTGTGATTGCTCAATTCAGGGTTATAACGATCAATAATTATATGGCGTTAACTATAAGATATTTCGATGTCTATGTATTGAAAATATGGCCAAGAGTCCAATTATATATAAGTCTTCTATCTATTTGCTTGAAGTTATTAGATATTGCATTAGATGGCAAATTATCACATACCTAATATTATTGATAAGAAGCCAGTCGTGGCGCGGGGGCACAACGCGTAGTTGTAAACGCGACAGTGAAATAATATTTAATATTTTCATTTATTCGCTCTGGTTTCGAGTCAAAGTGTGGCATTGAGTTCCGCCACTCATCACGCTATGCCTCCGGAATTCGATGAAAAATGAGGAAAGGAGTCTTAACACTAACTAACGTGCGGGATACAACGTGAACATAAATATATTTTTTTTTTGAGCTCCTGCGTAATCACAAGTAATAATTAAAACGATAAAAACCTCTAATTGCCTAATAGTAACCACTAAACGCGAACAGAAAATGTTAAAAGGCAAAGTTAACACAATTCTGTGTAGTAGGTACAGTCGCACAGGACGTTTCCTAACTATTTAACAGAACCATTGTGATCGAAAACAATAACAGCTTTGCAATGAGCTCTTAATATAAACATCAAAATAAAATCTATTTCCAGTACAAACAAACTATTGGGAGTGTATTCACGATACTGACATGAAACGAATTTTAGTTTTGCTGTGCCTTGTGTCCTGTGCGACGTTAGAAATGAAAACAATAAAGGAATTTTCTATAACACGTAAGATGAAGTCTAATTTAGAACCTGTTAAGAGTGAACACGTCAAAAGTGAAGTAAAAAATAAACGGACAAATTCAACTTTATATAACAGCGTCACAAATAATTTGAAAAATAAATCTGATGCCAATGCTTTTAAGGACGAATGTAAAATATATTTTAACAGAACAAACATCAATAAAACTACAACAACAGAATATACTTTGACATCTACAGGAAAGTCGGCTAAAACAAACAGACCTGGAAATCTTATATTAGCTGCCAGCAATGTGATACCGACATACGATGTGGGACCAGTATTTCATTCTGATGATGAAGATATTAGAAGGGATTCTAAAAACTACTATTATAACTGGCCCTACTATTACCACACGCCCTATGAATATGACAATATTAAATACGATATTGAATTTCAAAAAGCTAAAGACAAACGCTTTATTGAATCAAAACTTGAGAAAATTATACCAGTTCACGAAGACATTGATGATATCCCTAATAGTTACGTTTATACAGGCCCTAATTATATATATAATACACACAATAGTGATAATCCTATTTATGGAAACAAACCATTCTTTTCATCTATTCTTAGTGACTATTTTGATAAATCATATGATGATGATCCTTTCACTTTCAAAGATATTTCTTGGGGAAAAGAATTTGACAAAGAAACTCTATATCAAAATATGGATGACTATGATAAACAAATCAAGTACCTTGATGACGAATATCCAAACCATTTTGAAAAAGAAAATTTAGATACACCAACAAAATTTAAATTGGCTGACGATAATCAACAGAATACAATAAAAATCAAAAAGTATGGTAATAAAAATGAATTTGATGGATTTAATAAAGATAATAGTTATCAAGAAGGTTACGAAAACGGAAAAAAATTGTATGGAAAATATCTAAAAGAATTTAAAGATTTCACTGATTCTTTTGCAAATAAATTTGGATCACAAGACCATAATAAGATATCCATGTATTCAATTAAGAATAACGCGAACAAAGGTGAAAAAAAGAGAGGCATTCGAAAGGTGTTTCATAAAGACGAGTATCAGGAAGACACGGAGTCTATTGATGATAACAATAAAGCCTCAAATTTCGAGGAACATGGTGCTTCACGTATAGGAGCTGGTGGGTCAGAAGCTTCCTTACAATCTAAAGCGGTCGCTGATTTGGGACATCAAGGAAATTTTAACAACGAGGCAGAAGATAATGAAAATAGTTTTTTTGAAAGAAAGTATCAAGATTCAATTCGTTTGAATGATATAGGTAGTGATTTAGACTTATATAAAAATGTAGCCAAAAATTTGGCTTCGATTAATAATGACAATTTTGATCGTTATATGAATTAGTAGATGTGTGTATTTTATACTAAAGACTTCCATAAAAATATTAAAGGATTTATTTTTAAATACACTTTATTTGTAAAACAATACAATAAAAATCTTAGTACAATAGTAGGTCTGCAGAAGTAAGTATAAATGCTAAATAATTGTTAATTCGTTCTAAATGATAAGGATTACTTAGTTATATTTAGATTTGTAATTTGATTTTGATACCTTTATAAAAAAATAAATGTACTGTTACTAAATATGAATTTCATTTTATAATTTAAGTTAAATTAAACCTAATCCAGTTTCTTCGCTACAGGCATTTGCGGAAATGTCGGTAAAAAAGTCAACACTTTTGACACCAAAGCTGAAGTTTTCTCGCTGAATTTCTCGAAATAATCACTAAAACTTAATGAAGACCTCGCGATTCTAACCGATACCTGTCCTTCATATTCCTTACCACTTTCAGAACTAAAATAATCTTCAGAATCTTTAACTATTCGTCCTTGGTTGAACAATTCAGTAGTTTCATTAGAATCGTCATCATATTCCTTGTTTTCCTTCTCTTCTTTTGGTAGCTTTTCAGTTGATGGCTTAATAAATCTTGGTACAACAACCTTTTGTGTTCGTAAGTCTTTTTTATTACACTCAGCCTCGACTTTAGGACTTATTTTTTCTCTATTTCTTGGCTGGAGCAGTTTACTTTTGGCGAGGAACTCGTCATGGTGAATATCAAAGTCATAATCATCGATATTAAAATCTTCATCTTCGCGTTCTACTGAATCAGAGAATTTAACTGGATTATTTAACTTAAAATGATAATCTTCTTCATTCTTTGCCTCTGAAAAACTAGGTATAGGCTTTTTAACCAAAATACTTTTTGATTTCGTTACTTTTGCGCTGGTTATGTTATTCTGGTTGTGGACATCAGTACCATTGACATTTCTGGATATACGTGAACGGTTGATGAAAACAAAACGAGTGCCATTTTGTTTTTCTCTCGATTCTTCTTTAAGCTTCTCGATTAAGCTATCAATCATTTCCTTATTAGGGGTTTTACTAAACACCACGCTATGAAGCAAGCTCAGTAAAAATAACAAAGTTAGATAATTCATTACAATCGGTTCCATTGTACTGAAATAAATCTCCTTTGACTTTAACTAACAGAGATACATTGTTTCTGATGAAACGTAAAACAGTTTATGTTTAATGTCTACATTTAAAATATAAGAACATTCATTGCGACCTATCCGATACGATTTTGTTTGGAAACTTTAAATAATATTTGGTTTCAACTCGTGTTTATTATAAATCTTAAATTGGAGATCCATAGCAAAGTGTAGAATATATAAAATATAAAAAAACGCGCTTATTTAAAGGGTATAATTAAAGATGACATGACATAATTGCAGCTTAGTTTGTGACATAAAATAAAAAAAAATCATACAGCATAACTTGCATATCTTTAGAAATTTATGTCCCACGTAATAGCTACATGTTCATTCCTGCAAACAGCAGGGCCCAGACGAAACCTAGTGTGATGGTCCGTTCCTCACTTGGCGCTCAATATTCGAAACATTGAGTGGCGGAAATCAACACCGTGTTTTTTTTGTTACCAGAGCGTCGAAATAAAAACAATTCATGCCCCCGTTTGGAATTCGAACCTAGATCCGTTACTGACACAGTCAAACACTGTGCTGCTTCGCGTGTAAGAACTGATGTGTTTACATCCAACCATAGACATGAACAGAATATGGGATTCTGTCTCATCTAGTATGTAAATTTCGTAAATTTCAAAAGGCAGTTATGAATCACAAATAAAATCTTGTTTTAAGTTTCCGCACCTTTTAGAGTAAAAAAGCCCTTATAAGATCACTTTGACGCTTGGAGATATCGAGTTGAAATTCAAATCATATACTCAAAAAACTCTTTAAACAAGGGATGGCCGTTTATATAGCAAAAAACGCGTACACTACAAAGGGAATCAAAATTAATAAGGTACTTCCGGTTGATCTCCAAATACGAAGTTTGGCTGCTAGTCCAGGTAGTACCAGATAGTTCAGGAAAAAATCTAAAAAGTATATATTTGTGGTTAAATCCTAAAACATTATAGCCTTAAACGGTATTAAAATCGCTAGTTCAAATAAGGTATCAGATGAAAGGGATCTATCTGGCTAAGCTAAACTTGAATTGCAAAAAAGCTCGAGACTTCCAACATTTGTACGGAAAGCCTCGGTGTCGGAGGCCGAATCGCGCTTTTTTATAATTATTCTTAGTTTTTAATATGCGATATTTTTTCATTTCTAAATAAAGAAATAAATAATTTTAATAGCTGAGAAAACTTGGGAAAACAACTAGACTTGAAATGTCATTTGAATGAATGTACAACTGTATACGCTTACGTGTTTACAAACTAATAACGGTAAACAAAATAAGGGGAAATCATTTAAAAGTGCGACCAAAACAGTAGGATACGTGACATACCAGTATTACTAGCGAAATGGACGTCTTATTGAAAGTACTTGCTATATATATGTACTTTAATATGTCGGGTCCTGTTGTCGCGTATATCTACAACGAAAATCCGAAAGGTTACATCGCTTCAGTCAACAGTATTAACGCTTTTCCTAAGAACAGAATATCTAGCTATAGAAAATATTTTAGGACGTCTAGTTACGTAAATGAGAGGTTAGCAGATAGACACGTGGTCAATCCTCATGCAGCAGTTCCACCTTCTAACGTATTTGCAGCTGTACCAGCAAGACAAAGCTACATTTCATCTATACGGCATACGCAAGCGCCAAAACGACAAATGAAAGACTTCCTACAAAATCTTAAAGATGTTAGTGAAAATTGGAAAACTGAAAGTGTTCTTAATCCAAAAAACCAAACAAAATTAGGTGAAACTGTAAATGCTAAAGAGAAATTGTTTACACCCAATCGAAATCTAGGCTCGGTCCAGCAGGAATCAAGTAAATTACAGGAGAGCCTGCTTTCAAAAAGAATCAATAATCATATTTCCCACTTAACAAAAGAAGAAAATAATAAAAAACTCAAATTAATCCCAACAAATACCCAATTATTGGACTCTAGTAGTAAAATTCTACATAAAACTAATATAAACGAACGGATCCCTTACGCAAAATCGCTGTCTCGTGTCGACACTTTACAAAAATACCTAGACACATTACCAAAGCAAGGAGAATATAGTAAAAGGGATGCTTTGAAATCTAAAACTAGCGGGATTCAGTACGCCCAACATCATAAGAAGAAATTCGATGTTGAGAAATATAGTCCCATCGATTGGGAGTCAACTAAAGAGAATCCAATGAAAAATTTCGAAGTGGTGGAGGGTGTCCTTAAACCATACGCTGTATTTGACAGTGGAAACAGAGATAGCTTCGATTCACCGACTTTTACTCGTGCAAGACTCTCAGAGCGCAATGAAAGGTCTTGCAAAACTGGACAATAGACACGCCAGGAGTGACAGTTATATAGAAAATATATTTTTAAATCTATTTTAGGACACCACGACGAGTTAGTGTATATTATTCGTATAGATTTTTAATATAATTCAATTATTTAATACTTTTGAACTGACACCGCAATGGCACTCGTATTTTTAATGAAATAAGACAGTTTTGTTGCGTGGCTTTTGAATCCAAATGATGTTTTCATGTATGAATAATTTAAGATATTATTAATAAAGAATCAAAACAATATTTTTTTGTGAAATCAAATCCTTACAACTCTATTAAACAACTCAATTAAAATATATTATTGTTCACAATAAGAATCACGATAATTTATATATTTAAACTGTATTAACTTATTCAAAGTAGAGACCGTCGTGGCGCAGTGGAATAGCATCTGATCTGTAAATATAATGGGTATGAGTTCGACCCCTTCTCCGTATAATGAAAAAAGCGCGGTCCTGCCATTTAAAACGTTACGTTAATCGCAATATATTGAAAATTGGACAATGCGTTATACTTATTTCCCCACGCACCATATTCCTCTGCATATACTGCTAATATGCTGGAAAACCTTGAAGCTAAAAAAATCAAAAGTACTTAAACATTATTTAATAACTTATTTTTTGAAGTTCAGTAAACTCTAATTGTTATTTTATAAGATTTTCTGAAAATATCATGAAGAAATACTGAATGGTTCTATTGTTTTTCTTTTATTTTGTGTAAAATAGAAAATCAAGAATCTCAAGCACCGACGCTATAATTGCTTCATTTTAAACGTGAATTGCCAATATTTTGTTTTCAATGTTACCTCTTGTTATTACTAAGCTTTCAATATAAACATCATTTGACGAAGTCTACTATGATTATTGTAGATTATGTAATAGATATAATAAAATAAGTGAATATGGTCGATATAAGCGTACAATACTGTCCGCTAGTCGGCGACGACCGTCCTTGCTCCCGCTTAGGACGTGCCTTTTTTATACTAACTACAGCCAATGCCTCGCGTCGACCAAATTAAATAGGGTTTTTCATTATCATTGACAAAAGTTATTGCACAATATCGAGAGCGCCTTTATCATGACCGTTCCGATAACTATGTTCGCTATATAATGAATCGAGTTTACCTTTGCAGTCACAACTGCAGAGATCGCGGGGGGAATATGCTGCGAGTCTTTGCTCTGACACTAGCGGTGGTCACCGGCGCCACCTGCATGAAAATGCGGGAGACGGTCGAGCGGACGGTGATGGTGCGGACCAGCGGCTCCGACCTGCACCCCGCTGCAACCGGCTACATTTACAAAAAGCAAAATGATGGAGAAGAAAAAGTTATTAGAATGGGTGAGAGCGAAGTGATGGAGGAGCTCTCAAGGCTGTATGCAGCGCCTAAACCTTACGTACTTGCACAAAACAAAAAGGCGAATCAAGAAAAAATTGAAGAAAATAAAGCAGAATCCAAAAATGATGAACATATTATTCCTGTCAAAGAAAAAGCCGAAGATGAACACAATGATCACATAGATGGCATTGCCGATGATGAAGACGACTATAAAAAGATTTTCGACAAACACACTGCACACTACGGCGAGAACACAAGCTACGAAGATTACTTGAAGGGGCTTGGGCACTTCGATGATGGGATTTATAAAGGGTATTACGGAGACAGCAATGAAGACACTGATGGGTACAAAGGGTACAAGAACCAAAAATACTACAACAATGGAGCTGGAGATTATCAAAATGGAAAGTATGAAAGTTACTCCTATTCAGGAAAAAAAGATGATGACAGACAACACTACGATAATAGAAACCACAATGAAGCAGATGACCACAAAGGTGCTCTCGCTAAACAAAAAACTGGTGCATACTATAAGGTCTTCAGTAAAGACGAAACATATAAAGGCCACGGGTCCTATGGTGACGGTGGTAAGACACCCCACAGTTACGGAGAAGGGGGAAAACACCACGGAGCTGGTAGAGGACACGACGACGATGGCTCTCATGAGTCCGGAGAGCACAAGCACGCCGACAGCGAGAAAGACAACGATAAGCAAGGATCCAACCACTCCGCTGAAGAATCATCCCAAGAAAAACCTGGAGACTTCGCGTCTGACGGCGGACATGCTGCGGGCAACCTCTACGGCTACGAAATCCAGCACTAATGTCGGCGCGTTAAAGATATTTGTTATAGTTTTGTTAACTTTTGTAAATATTTAATTTATTATTAGACAAAAATAAGACAAACTTTAAAAAAAAATGCTTTTCCGTTATCAAAACTATACCTTTAATTTTTTTTACTAATAAACGATGCCAGTGTTACACATGAATAACTTTCAATTTCATGACTTTTAATACATAATCTTTTATATAAAAAATATCCTGCTGTGTGCGGGATACAGAGTGACACTGATCTTTTATATACATACGTACATACTACTTAGATTCAAACTATATAATCTGATAAAGAAAGTATTGATATATCCATGCTGGTAACACAGTTTGCCGATTTTATAATAAGGTCTTGTAGGTTAAAGAAGCTTAATTTGTTAATTTAAAGTTAAATACTGATTGAGGCTAGTAGTGGTGCAGAAGCACAAAGTGTGACTGCAAAGACTGAAAACTGTGAGTGGTTGTGGGTTCGATCCCCACTCGAGAAAATGAAATATTTATGTAAATCTACGTCAAGCGCGACGGCAAGTTCCGTCACTCAACCCGCGATACCTCCGAATTCGGCGAAAAGTGGGGAAGGGAGTATGTTAATACTAGTTTCCTTCCCCGTCTGTCCCCGTCTGTTTACCCCGCTGTGTGCGAGATACAGCGCAAAGCTGAACGAAAAAAACAGAGACTGAAACAATTATTCTTAACTGTTAGTTAATTTGTTTTATTAAGAATACAAGCATTTAAAAGTATTTTAGGTTATATTTATCCTATAATAATAATTATTATTATTCTGTATAATATTATCGAAAATGAATATACAAAAACTTTACATAAAACGAAGTGTGTAAAAACCTAAAAACGCGAAGGTTTGGTGACAAGACAAAAAGAAGTTGTTGAGTGCCACCTCTCTATTTCTTTTTGTGGAATAAAAGGCTGTATAGTGTTAGGCGAAACTAGCACTAGAATTGAAGCGTCTTTTCTTTTCTGCGTTCGATTATGATAAAGCAAGTAAATTCATATTTTTTTCCCCAAGAATGGGTTTCACGAAGACCACTGCAAGTGTAGCTACTCAACTCATCGCGTTAAAAATTTACGTAACACATATCGGGATTATAGGTATTGCCGTTGCTCGCAATGTGGTCCAAGCATATATATTCTTTATTGCACTATAAATAAAACAAACAAAACGAATAAAGTTGACAGAAATGAGGTTAACAAAGGTGGACTTATCTCTAAAAGAGATTTCTTCCAGTCAACCTGTGGAAGTGGGTGAAAGAAACATATAGCATACAACACCCACGACCCCCACTTTCCTCTTACCAGATCGAAATATGAGCTGTAGTTAGAAATTATTAAATAGTTAATTTATTTATTTATTTATTTTTTAAGGAATTTTACTAGAAAAAAACTTAAGTTACATAATTAGATATAATACACAAAGAAGTTGATGTAGCAAGACATCACTAACTCACTGAGTTTCTAAAATTTTTTTGGACGTGCAGGGAGAATTGAGTGTCATAAGTACATAGCGCTAGGTTCCCTCTGTCTCACCAGCTGTATGCGGGATACAAACTGAAGCTATTTTTATTCCTTTCTACCACCTTTATTGAACAAACCGAGCACGTGCCTAAATATTGTAAATTTAAACAAAAAACAATAGTAGTATCTAAATTTCGTTATATTTAGATACTATTTACGTTATATTTTCGTTATTTTTCTGTTTCGTTATTTTTTATAAGTCTGATCTCGTAACAAAATTTAATGGATTAGATCAATTGAATTCGTTAATTTAGAAATCTTTAACTTTTGTTGCTTTAAACTTTTAATGTTTTTTATAAATAGATATTCTTGAATTTTACTTTGTTATTGTTCTAAGTAGTTTTTCGAATTAAGCATTGAATGAGAGGTCAGAGAGATGAGGGGATACCTCGGTTAACCTTCAAGATCACGGTATCGATGATACTGGAGGAAGGAGATATAAGAAAAGGTTGATGGCAGTGGACTAGGCAAAAGAGATTGCAGAGACCGTAGCGTTTGGCCGGTTAGGGTCAAAGCGTAAAGCTCAAAAAATGAAATTAAATTGAGAGTTTTCAAAAGTATTCAGTAGAATACAACTTCACGTTGTTTCCCGCATATAGCAGAGTAGACACAGGGAATCTAGTGTTAAGACACTTCGTTCCCCGTTAATTCAATGGAATAGTTTTTGTCTATTTAAAATTTTTGATGATATTTGATGATATGAGTTCAATTCTTCAACCTAGAAAGAAATGCTTCATTAAATTTTATACTGTAAAAATGGATGGTTTTCCAGATAGAATTAAAATAGTATGCCACACCAACGTTTAGAAAGACTTGATAATAGATTTTTTTAAACTCATACTATACTTGCTCAATTTGAGCCCGTCGTGGCTAAGCGCCACAAGGGTGTGATTGTAATGCGACTAATTGTAATGCGTTGTGGGTTCGATCCCCACTTGAGGAAATGGAATATTTATTTAAATTTATAATTCTATTTCTTCGGTCTGGTGTCGAGGCAAAGAGCAGCGTTGAGTTCGCCACTCAACATGCAATGCCTCCAAAAGTCGGCGGAGAGTGGGGAACGGAACATCTTAACAGTAGGTTCCCTCTGCCTACCTGTTGTGTTCGGAATACAGCGTGAAGCTGGTTTTTTTTCCATTTCCGCGCTGTGGTAGACAAAGCGCGGCGATAAGTTTTCCATCTCTCATCTCAACAGGCAATGTCTTGAAAATATCTCGAAAACTGGGCGGTGCGTATGAAACGGTGTGTTACGCGGAAAAAAATTCACGCTCTAAAATTTAGTAAGTGATTCTATTAAACTAACAATAAATGCGTATTTGATTACGCTTTTATTTACGCTAACTAAGGCTATAATATTCGTTTAACTAGCGTATCTTAATAACATGATTAAAAGTCCGGTGTTGGTTTTCGCCATCGTTATGGAAATAAAGAATGTATTAGCTTCTGGTTTTCTCTACACAAGTACCACTCGTATACATCTGAGTACTGTGTGCCGGAATTGTATGAAGTTAAACGAGTAATTAATAAATAACTAGGAAGATAGTCTCAGTAAGATAAATTTAGGAATATATCCTAAAACTTCAGATAGTTAATATCAAATACGAAACGAAAGAAACATTACAAAGTAACCAAAAGTAATTGCAAATAAAATTAAATTATTCTTAAATAATACGAGTGCTATTGACCTACAAATGAAGCGGACTCGGTCAGTCGGCGCCGACACGATGGAACAAGCAAATTGTTCTATTATGCGTTTGTTAACTCATTAGCGAGCAAAAACTGTTCCACGCCGCCGTCGCCGCGTTACGGCGAACCATTTTTTCATTACCAACGTCTTTGTCACCTATAACCTCGTGGTAAGCGATCTGTTACATGGCTACGAGAAAGGTATCGGAACACTCATGCGCTTTGATTACAAATTTGATATAAATATTAGGCAACGGGGACAGAAAATTATTACAGCACAGGTAGCTGAACAGGAAACATCTCGACATGAAGACAGCAATCTGTTTGTTCTGTGTGGTGGCGTGCGCCGCCGCCGTGCAGGTGGGGCTCGCTCCTGCCACCAGCTACGTGTACCGCAGCGACAACGACGGCCCCGCTAGCTTCATACAAGTGGGTGCCCATGGCTACCAGCAGCCCCAAGTATACACAGCTCCCATCCTTAGTGTACCGCATAAAGGTTTAGAGTCATACGATGTAGCACCAGTACCTTTGCCGTACGTGGCTGCAAAACCAATCATTGTTGAAGATGCTGAAGAAGACGATAGCGATGGCGATGACGATTCCGGCTCTGACGAGGGATCTTACGAAAGCGGTGAAGGGGATTTAGTAGGACACGGTGTTGGGCACGCCACGGGCTACGAAGCGGGAAGCGGCAACTCTTATGGGCAACAACATCACGCTGCTCATGGGGAGAAGGGCAATAAAGGATATCACAGCGTCGGCCACCACGCTAAGGGTGTTGCCGGCAATTATGGCAAGGAACACAAAGAAGGATTCTTCCATGAGGACAAGGGAGAAAAGGGTGCTCACCACGACGAAGCTGACGCACACGGCAGCCATTTCGAAGCTGGAAAAGGATACAAAGGAGGTGACCACGGACACAAAAAGCACTTCAGCAAGGGCGAGGACGTAACCGGCTACCACAAAGTTTTCCACAAGGACGAATTCAAGAAAGACCACGACTTCTACGACGTAGCTGACAACAGCGGCAACTTCAAGAAGCACGGTTTCCAGGAAGGTCACCATGGTTCAGAGGAAGGTGGCCACAAGAAGGGCGGGCACAGCGATGGAGGATTCAAGAAAGGCGGTTTCGGCAAATCTGGTTACCACGACAAGGGACATTTAGATGAGGCTGAAGAGGGACATTCAGCTGAGGAAGGCTCTGACAGCCATTACGCCCACCACGGGGACTACGGCAAGAAAGGCGGCAGCAGTGACGAAAAGGAGTACGCCTTCGGTGACGGCGGCTACGGCGACGACAAACATGATGACGAATGATCTCTAATGTAATGTAGAACTGTTGACTAATTTATTGCTATTCTTGACTATTTTGTTATGTTTGATACTCGATGAAAGTGTAAATATTTTTTGTATAGCAGCCGTGGAAATAAAAAATAACAAAAAAGCTTTTTTTTTATTTTATGAATCCATAAAACCATTATATTTCTGTTTACCTACTATGTGCGGGATACAGCGTGAAGCTACTTCTAATAAAATATTTATCAACAACCGTCATTTAGACAAAATTCGGATATCCAACTATTGTGCGAAGTTTTTTCTTATTGAAGCACGACAGCGTTGATTCAAAATAGATTATAAATATGGTTAACTTAGATTTAGAAGTTACAGTTAAAATATCTTTATAGTATTTAAGTTAGTTTCTAGTATTTAATAAAGACTATATAATAGTCCTGAAAACCTATAAATTAATGAAGTAACTACACAAAAAAATGAAATGTATTAAACGTAGAGTAAAATGTGTAATATTTTTAAAAAAAGTATTCCTGCACTTGAAGTTGATGTCAAAACATCAACTTCAAGTCTAACAAATATGTTTTTTTTTTGTGGTGGAACTCAACACTGTTTTTCGTCTTAAGCGAGTAAATAAAATAATAATTAATTCCTCAACATAAAACACATCCAGACACACACACATTAAACACAGCTATATATAGATAACATATACATATTAAAGACGCGCGCAACTGAAGACAAGACGGTCATTTTAATTTAAAGAACTAAATCTATCTTAATTATATTTCTACAATAAAAACATATGTAAGTATATAAAAATTATAACAAGGAAGGAAACTATTGGAGCATGTTTACTTTAAAACTTTTCTTCTCTATTAAGCAGGTACAATATAATAGATACTAAACACCGTTATGGCATAGCTAAAAAATGTCTGAATATATGTGATAGTTGTCGGTTCTATTACCACTAAAATTACGTTTAATATCCATGGGAATTGAACCTACATTACTCAATGAACGCGTTCAGATCAAACACTTTAGCAAGGGCATTACGATGACGTCAAAGAAAACTTAACAATTTTCTACTTTTTTCAGCGTCACGCTGTACCCCGCTCATAGCTGGGTAGGCAGAGGGAACCCAGTTTTAAGATACTCCGTTCCCCATTTTACTTCAGAGCGAAGAAATAAAAATATTAAATATCTTATTACTTCGATTGGGGATCGAACCCATAACCAGGCGCGTTAACACTTGTGCACCTTCGCTACTATTGGCTAGTCTTCAACAGTGAACTATAATTAGATACTTAAATTAAAATTATTTTACACGTAACATAAAAAATTGCAATATTAATAACGTGTCCAAAATCCTATCCTATATAGGTTTCCTATATATTTTTTAAATTATTTCATTAATTCATACTTTTTATTTAATCATCTTCAATACATTGAAGAAAATTAGGAATAAGTTAAAATTTAATTAAATTAAATCAGCTTCACGCTGTATCCCGCACACAGCAGTGTAGGCAGAGGGAAACTAGGGTTAAGACACTCCGTTTCCCACTTTCTGCCGAATTCTGGAGACATTGCGTATTGAGTGGCAGAACTCAACGCCGCGCTTTGCCTCGACACCAGAGCGAAAAAATGGAAATATACATTTAAGTAAATATTTCATCTCCTCGAGTGGGGATCGAACCCACAGCCAGTCGATTTTACAGTCACATTTCGTGCCGCAGCCTGGCCTAGGAAAAAGTTTAATAATAAATAATATAATTATTAGTTTTTTAAGTGCAACTAAGTACGTCATTGTGGCAGATTTCATCACATGCAAATGTGTACTAATGCATATATGTTAAGATTACTCCGCTCTCTACTTTCCTTTAAAGTATTAATTAGTTTATTTTAATATTGAACTTTTAAACTTATTCGTTTCAGTTTCACAACTGAAACGAAACCGTACAGACAAAAAGCTTTAATAAATATAGTCTAAAAATTCGTGTTGAACTTACAACCATCGTGTATATACAATCTATGTTCCACTACGCTACAACAGCCTCAATATAATTATCTAATCATTATTTAGGCAGTAATCAATAATTAAATTTAGTATTTAGTATCTTAAATAAAAACGAACAATTAATTACATTAGAGATGGCCTTGAATGTTTTTGAAATCGACTTTTTTTAAATCGATACGCCGTGACGAGAAGTGACGAATCTAATCATTAAGTTATTTTATTGGAAATTGGAATTTACAAGCATATTATTCATGTCACATAAAACATTATTTTGATATATTATGATATATACATATAATTTATTATTTAAAACATGATATTATGCTAAATCAGGCAAAGAGAGCTTAGTGTTAAGACACTATATTACGCAATTATTTAGATATTGTGTGTGGAGTAGCGATCTTAACGCTACGCCTTATCTTATTACCAAAAATAAAAATAAACTTCAAGTGATAATCAAACACACAACCGCTGTGCTTACATTCAGACGCTACGTCTGCTGCTGCACAATAGACTTAACAAGATAAATTGTACTTCAATAAGAAGTTATGAGATTTATTAATAAAAAAAATATTTCAATTAAAATATTTAATTCATCTTTATAATGCGTCTCTAAAATATTTAGTGACTTCGGTGTAGTAGAAAAAATGATGTCAATCTCAATGATCTTATAATAGACTATGTCGATTATATTACGGCTATACCTGTCATAAATGCTTCTTTTCTTAACTATGGTAGTAAATTGTTTAGGCAGCTACTACCTTGATCGATCCATGTCAGTGAACCAATTAGTCTTATCAATTAAGATGCGACCGCGCGGAACTCTAAGATGAGGATAAAAAAAACTTACCCTTGTCACTAATTTTGAACAAAGGCTATATAAACTAGACAGAACGCATGTATGTCAGTGTCGTAACCCTACTTTGATTGCGAAAGATCCGATATAAAAAATTAGGACATAATGCAGAAGGAATTATTTTTTGTGCTGTCGCTGACATCAATTTTATGCTGTACTGATTCATCGCCAGTTAATTTAGGTTCACTGGAGTACGATAATCTTGACACGGATTTATCTAAATTAAAATATGAACCTAACGATGGAGACCTAGAAGATTTTTTTAAAACTCCAAATAAAAAAAGTTCTGGTGAGCAAAGTAATAGTGAAAAAGAAAAAAATAAAACAAGCATTTCTGGATTTAAAAAGAAGAGCACCGATAACGAAGGATTAAAAGTAAAATATGATTTAGAAAGCTTGAAGAAATTTTTAAAACAAATAGGACTACATGACGCAGGGTCTTATGACGATGGTGCAATATATGGAATAGCCAAAGGATTGGCGGCAAATGGAGTAGGCGTTACTGGAAACGAAGAAAGAAAATACAAAAAGGGGATTAAATCTAAGGGATTTCACAAAATTTCCCATAAAGATGAATATAATAAAGATAACGAATTTTATGTAGAAGACGAAACCAATGGTGTAATAAAGAAGATCGGTGCCAAAGGTATTGGATTTGAATTAGGTGGAGGTGCTGGAATTAAGAAAGGATATTTCCATCATGATCATAATAAAGGATTATTTGGGAAAGAAGGTGTATCTGATAAGGCAGCCCTCAGTAAAGAGTATGATAGGTACTCTGATTCTCAAGGATTTGATGGCTATTTCGAAAGTGATAAATAATAAAAAATTAAGCAATTCAAATGTTAAAAATATTGGTTATCCTACTTTATTACTGTGTCTTAGGTAATATCGTGTAATAAAAGTAAATAAAATATATGATACCAAATTTTACATAATTTTTTTCAATTGTAAATCACTCAAAAATGAAATGCGTTCGTTATTGCTAAATTACCAACGTAATCTTAATAACCGTGTCTCATATCGGGTATATTTAACAAGAGCTAGTATTGTTTTGATATAGTGTGGTATGTAATATGTAAGCTAAATACATCTCTATTAACTATGGATTCTAAATATGTTTACATTAAAGGTATGTAAATTTAATTAACCTTATCAGATGTTCTTAATTAGGTTTATGCTTTTGTTAAAATATATTTTAAAGTTTTAGTCCACACTTAGGATTTCTAAAAAAGTAGATTTATGCTTTTTTCTTGTTATTGTTTAAAAAAAAATCATAACTTTTTTCAGCCTCATTATATCTTGGATGCTTAAACTTTATTTATTGTTTCAATTCAATACCCTCTTATATTTATGACCAGTCATGTTGTGGTGTTTCTCCATATGGACCTCAAGCATATTATCCATTTATGCTGAATTCAGAAACTGATCCTTTTGCGAGCGGGCAAAAAATTTTTGGCCTCAATTTACCACCACCGATTGTGAATCCTGATGAAATAGAAGGTTCACAGAAAGCTTACAGCTGTTCACAAATACTGTGCTTTGAGGATACGACGTCTCCAGTATGTGCCTGTAATTTTAACACAGGCAATGTTGTGACATTTAAAAATAGTTGTGATGTGGACAAGCACAACTGTAGATTCGATACAGGTAGGAAGTTTCTGAAGTCATTTTTTTTCTGTATTTCCTGCTCAGAATAAAGCGTGAAGCTATAAAAAAATATTAAAATAACCAATGATGTGGTAAATTCATTTCAATTCAATTTTTGAAATTAGTTGTGTCCTTAGAACAATCAAGGACGCATTAGATACAATTATAGTATTTTTTTAAATTTCAAATAGTTACTAATAATCAGAGGCCGAGTCGGCCGAGTGAGACCGGTCGTGGCGCAGCGGTACAATGTGTGATTGTAAACCGACTGATTGTGGGTTCGATCCCCACTCGAAGAGATGAAATATTTACTTAAATTTATATTCCATTTCTTCGCTCTGGTGTCGAGGCAAAGCGCGGCGTTGAGTTCTGCCACTTAACACGCAATGCCTCCGGAATTCGGCAGAAAGTGGGGAATGGAGTGTCTTTCATTGCGTTCCCTCTGCCTACCCTGCATTGTGCGGTATACAGCGTGAAGCAGATTTTTTTTTTACTAATAATATTATATTTTTTTTTTTCTTTTGCTTTTAGTATATTTATATACCTTGCATATTTCCGTACTAATAGTATTTTGTTTTATTTACAGCATTTAAAATAATTTTAAACGAAATTTGCCCATGGGAATTCCAGTCACGTCGCAATATCAACAATGATCTTGAATTGGACTACAGTGATCCCAAGTATTATAATAACTAACTTAAGATCAAAATTATTTAAAACTTTATGAAGCGCATGTTTTTATACCTATTTGTTTTATTTTACATAGCCTTTTTAAACCCTTTTATTTACAAATCTTTATCTATTATTAATAAATCTAATATAAAAAAATCATAAATTAAATAATATTTCAATGTATAACATAATTACTAGAAATATATTATTAAGATAAAAAAATAATCTAGTTATATCTTTGGTTCTGTCACATCAATTACATTATAAGTTTTTCGATAAAACTCGAAAGAGCAAAAACAATATTGTTCTTTTATATAAAAAATATAAACATAGAATTAATAAATTGACTTTACTTAAAATAAAAAACTCTTAAAGAAGAACAAGTTTTTCAATACATTATGTTTGTTGTTTTGTTTAAGATTACATAACAAGTTTGTCCATAAGACTCGATGCAGTAAAAATAAAAAAAAAACTATAAGACGATGACACATATTTTTTGTCTATGCCCCTGTAAGATTGTCAGTTGTAATGTCAGATGTCAATAACTCTAGTCTATAGTCTCTGCACATCCAAATGAACTGAAGTGTTTGTGTTAATGATTGTGAAACAAAGAATATTAGATATACGAAATAAATGAGGCTCGGTGGAAACCTTAGCAACACTCATGAGTACGGAAGAGACTCTGTTGAATCTAGATTTCGACAAAACGGCTATAACAGCTCCCGATGACGGCGTGGTATCACTGTCCAGTAGTGCTGAGGACATTTGTTTAGTGCCAGAGGTCGGTTTCGAAGGAAACCTGGATTCACCAGGCGTAAATCGTGAATCGCAGCCGCTGCTCGGCGGCCGCGGTGACCTAGATGTGTCTTTCAACCATTTCCCAGGTATTAATTGTGAAACAATTGATTTGCTTACGACTGCTATGTCGCCTTATTTAATAATGGCTATACGTTTCCTTTTAATAGTAAGATTAGTCATCGATACAAATAATTTAGTTTTGATATTCTCATTACATGTTTAATAAATTTCTTAGAATATCTGGCTAAAATATCATGTAAGCTAAACCACTACCTATCTCGTACTGTCAATTCGCCAAAATTTAACATACGCATATATCACCTTGACACAAAACACATTATCCTCCACATCTGTTATTGTTTTTGTTCTGATTTGTAATTTTTATTGAACAAACTTCAAGTCAATGCTAATACTGTAATACAAAAAAAGTTGTTATTTCTGTAAACATGATGTCTGAAGGTAGGCACAGATTAAAATTTTCATGTCAATTTTCAGTGGAGCGTAACAGCTGTGTGATTTTGAGTCTTTGTTTTCCGTAACTCAATTGTGATGGAATTTGCTTTACAATGTAGTGAGTCAACTATATAATTTATACTTTCTTTTTCTTAGTAATATAATAAATAAGTTACTTATTTTATTACTATGAAAAATAATTAATCAAATGTCTGCTAAAAAACTAAATGTCCATATGGCATGTTATTTCAATTAAGTGTACACTATATGAATCATTAGAGGGCTCTAAATAAAATAGAAGCCTAATATCTTACATTACTTTTATTATTATCTTTTTATCTAATCTTATAATAAACTAGGAGCTTATTTTCTTATTACAAACTACTTGCATTTTTTCAAACAATCATAGACAATATTTACATTATAAATATTGAAATATGATTATAAATTGAAACATGTTTAAACAAGAGTGTCTTGGAGTTACTTAATATATTTAATGTGAATAAAAAAAGTTTATATATCTTTATAATATTATTATATATAATGTTAATATTGGGGTAAAGCTTCATGCTTTTTCCTGCTGCTAAGTGTAACAGTGGTGAGTGGGCTGACATGAGCTACCATCAAGATACTAAGTTCTCTGCTCTCTGCCTGATACTAAGACATTGCATGTTGAAAAGTGATACTCAATGCCACACTTTCTCTTGATAAAGTAGAGTTACAAAAAATATCATTTACCTGAGATATTGAAACCACTACCATCATTTTTAACAATTTTGAAATGTTGTTCCACATATTTGGCTAACTGACATAATTTTATAAAATCACACAAATAAATAAATAATTACCATTAGAAATTCAATTGTGATAATGTCTTATTCATTCATTTTGTGTTGAATTGAATGGGAATAATGCTTATTACCTATTTATGTTATCAATGGTAGACATGCTGTGTTTTTTCTGTTTCTTCACCATCACAGCTTATGCTGCCTGCTAGGTATTAACTTTTATCTGAAATTTAAACTGCTTTACATGTTGTCTGACAAAATTTCCATGCCACACTTTGTACTATCAGAGTGAGAAAATAAAAACAACTTATTTCATTTTTTCACTATCGAATAGGGAAAAAACCCTCAATTATTTAAAGTCATGTGCTGTCCCTCCCCCCTGTGAGTGTTCTTTTCTTATTCAAAATATGTTAATGACACATTCAGCATTGTGGGATTTTTTTAAATGCCTGTAATTAAAAAGTATTTATTTTAGTATAATTATACAATATAGCGCTGTATACAATACTTTAAATAATAGGATTCCTATATATTTATTAATATTTATTTGAACTAAGCTCATACCAGTCACATGAGTGTATTGTTACTCAATTGAAATCTCTTATGTTAGCTACTCATTAGGTGACAAACAGACAGCAGCAAAAGCTCAAGTTATTTAGATTTCTTAGGAATGTATAGAGGATATTTTAAAATTACTGTAGGAATCAGAAAAAAACCAGATTTTACTTTTTTACCTGCCAAAATAAATCTTCTAAAAATTCATAAATGCAAAGGATGTGAACAATTTGTACCTCAAACATGTGATTACTGTATTTTTTTTTCAAACATATCTAAAAGCCTTGTATTTACATGTTTTATTCTTGTTTAAGAAAATGTTTTATTATTATTATATCATTAAAACCTTATTACAACGTTAAATTGAACATTATATACTTGATTCTAAAACAGCTACATGTATGTTAAAATACTTTTGTTTTTATATAAGCAATCTTATTTTTTACATTTTATTCATTTTGTTATAGACATGTGATTACATTTCTATAACAAAAATTATAAAAAATAATTTTTGTTTATAATGATCTGCATCGAGAGTGAGGAGGTTAAAATAATTTCCTCAAAGCAGGTATTGAGCCCACAACGATCGCGTTTATAGTTGAATGATGTCCCACCGCACGACAACCACCTCATTACATTTTTAAAATGGATAAATATTATGTCGTAACATTAAATTAAGTCTTGTCTTGTAAAAACTTGTCGCGCAAGACACGTGCCATTATATCAGTAAAAAATGTTGATTTTTATATTCAAATGAATTGATCTTAAGTTTTTTAAAAATTAAAAAAAATATTCACATTGACATTTTAAATTGATTTCTTCTACTATGGAATGATGACAGTAATGATTGTTTTTTTATGGTATACATTCTTACTTTTTTTTTAAATTAGTTTATTATAATAAAATAGTAAAAAGTAATATTAGAAATCCAAAGTTAAATGTCATAGCAAAGAAGATCATGGTGCAGAGCGAATGCAAACGCAAAGATTGAAGATTCGATTCCCTCTCAAATTATTTAATTATTTTTGAACTAAATATGAAAAACTTTTTTTAAATATTATAATTTTTTTTATCAATTAGCTTGTTTTGTAGCGTCACGCTGTATCTCGCTCACAGCAGGGTAGAAAGATGGAACCTAGTATTGAGACACTCCGTTTCTCATTTACCGCTGGATTCTGGAGACCTTGCATGTTGGGTGGCGGATCTCAACGCCGCGCTATGCCTCGGCACTAAATCCAAGAAAATGGAAATATTAAATATTTCACATCCTCGAGTGGGAATCGAATGCACAACTAGTTTACAGCAATACTTTGTGCCCGTGGAACTCATCAATACATTTTTATATATAAATTACACGTAACACATTGTACATATTAAAATATGCTTTTAATTTAAACGTGGGAACTTGTAAGCTATATGATCTATTCACTTATTGAGTACGAGAATGAACACATTTGTGGTAATTTAAACATTAATGCAATTATAAATTAACCAATTTACTTTAAATTAATGATGCTAATGTATAAAAATCTTTATATCAGCAACTACTGGTTATATTTGAAAATATATTTTAGTAGGATAGTATCTATTTATCGAGAGAAGCTGGCTATAAGTTGCATTATATTAGGGTAATCATTTGGACGTAACCCACCGTACTTGCGGTTAGAGAACATAGAATGTTTACGACCATCTTTTGTATGAGTTATGCCTCGTTACCAGGGCGAGAAAATGAAAATATTAAGCATTCCATTTCCTCGAGTGGAAATCGAACCCATAACCTGTTGCGTTTACAGTCGCACGCTTGTACCCTTACTGTGCCGCGGTTGGCGTCTATCATAGTCTTAGGCACGAAAACTGGAGAATATTTCCTCTGTCCATATATAAATCGAATGTAGAGTTATATCACTGAAAAAATTCAATGATTTAAATATAAACATATATACGACTGGGGATGGAGCCCTACGACCACATTATTCTTTCCTTGTACATTCAGAGTCCGGCATTCGTAGATAATTATAAAAATATATATATTAAATATACAATGTAGTTTTCTGCTCTTCTTTGGCATTTAATCTAAAGTTAACCTTTGACTCGCGCGTTGAGTAGTCGCTTCAATTATTTAAATACAAAAAAAAACAAATGATAATTACTTATCTTTTTAATTATATTATTATACGTAACTAAGACGTTACATGTGCTCTCACTAAATTTATTAATAACTTTACTAGTGACTGTGGGTTCAAATCAGACTTGTGAATATTCAAGTAGGATATACTTGTATATTTACCCGATATGGTAGCTGCAAAAGTGGGTATTTTTGGGGTTTCGTCTCTTGAAGTAAAATATATACAACCCTTGTAGACCCCTGTCTGTCTGTTAACACCCTGTTTCTCAAGACCACGTGGATGAATTATTCTGTAATTAATATTTATTAAGTATCCAGGTATATAGTTCCTTGGAATAAATGAAACATTTAAATTTAGCTTCTCGATATATCCCGCACACAGCAGGGTAGGCAGAGGGAACGTAGTATTAAGACCCTCCGTTCCCCACTTTTCACTGAGTTCTAAAGGTATTGCGTATTGAGTGGCGAAACCCAACGCCGCGCTTTGCCTCGACACCAAAGCCAATACCTAAATTAAAATATAATTGTACATAAATAAATAAATTTAAAATTCTTCATCTTAATCACTTTTAATTAGATGATCTTATTTTCATTAGCAATAAAAAGTTGACCTTTCATTATGCCGACTGAAAAACGAAGTGACTGATCACTTATTTTACTATTAATGTAGCACGTTCGTGCTAGAGGCATAAGTGCGATGTTTTTTTTATATTATACGGGCAACTGGATTATCCGTTAGTACTAGTTAGTACTGTCTAGACTTTACTAATCTAGTCTAGACTTGAAACAGCAGGTTAACTAACGGTATAGCGTTGTACGGAAAACGGAGAACGTGAGTTCAATCCCATAGTTATCGTCATAATATATATTAAAGCCACTATAACTATAACATATTAGGAACTTTCTCCATACGTAAGATGGATCTATATATTTTATTCTCCATTTTCTTCAATAACTGGATATACAATATTAGCATTTTGTCGAATTAAACTAGGAAGCACTTTCTATAATTTTTTTGTGAGTTTGTAGCTTAAGTATCGTTAGAACCACTATTTATTAAAGGCAGTCGTGGCTCAGGGGCTCAAAGGTGTAAATGTAACACGGCGGTTTTGGGCTCGATCTCCATTCGGGGATTTCTTCGCTTTGGCACCAAGGCAAAAGCGTGGCGTTGAGTCCCGCCACTCAACACGCAATGCCTCGAAGATTTCGCGCAAAGTGGGGAACGTAATGTCTTAACACTAGGTTCTTTCTGCCTACCCTGCTATGTACATGAACCTGATATAGACGTCCACTGAGTCACGATGGTGTCAAATTTATAATATACACTGTTATTACCTCATATAAGGATACATGATACATTGAAATTTGAGTCAACCGCAGTTAAGATACGTCGACCCTAATTGAATTTAGCCCCTCGGGCGGGCCCTTACTTGAGATATCGTTTATAAATTTACTAGCGCTCCACCCTGGCGTTGTTTGTAAATATAATACTCAATCACTTTTGGCGTTCTGTCTGAGTTGACTGATAAGTTAGAGGTTGTAGGCTTGATTCTGTAGCTAACATATTTCAATTCTAAATATGAACTTATATGTACATTTTTTTATTTTTTATTTATTTAGGCGTGAGGTAAGTATTAATCCAAAGATATAAAGTATTATTATTAAGTTGTACAAAAATATATTGTAGATAACATATGTAAAAATATGAGGCCTCGTTCGAGGTTCGATGCCCATTCAAGGAAATGAGATATTTATTTATATTTTCCTTTTTTGTCATGTGTTTCATTGTCGAAGCAATTTTTTTTTTATTTTAATTAATATTTCTTCAGTTGTATCCCGCATATAGAGTGGATAGAGTAATCTAATGATAAGACGGCGGTAATGACGGAACTCAACGTCGCGCTTTGTCTTGTTAACAGAGCAAGAGAAACAAAATAATTCATTCTTCCGAATGGGAATCAAACCCACAACCGTCACGTGTACAATACAAGACTGTGTGACAACCACGACGGGCGCTGGACTAATATAATTTTAAGTTATGAAAAGTTTTGTAATAAGCCGAAGCCTACGGAATTTAGCCTACTCTCATTCGATGTAATGAAATATTTCATATATAAATTTCGGCATTGGGTTCTTCTCCACACACGAAATGCCTCCAGAACTCGGCGGGAAGTTGGCAACGGAATGTCTTAATTGGAATAATGTCTTAAAGTGTTAAGACATTATTCCAATTTATACTAATTTCTACTAATGATCAGCTTATTTATTCTGAATGCTCTTAATTAAATGAAATATACTTTAAAAAATCTAAATTAAAATTTTCGATGTCCCTAAATTTATTCGAGTACGTACACTTCCGATAAAATTCCTATTTTCCTGAAATAACTGAGTCACTAGTGATATTTATTTGTGGTATTGTATGCTCCATGGAGCCCATGTTTTTTTGTCTCGAGATTTTTATGAACTATATTAGCTAGTTAGTTTGAGTGGTGAACTGTGAACTATATTAGCTAGTAGCTAATATAGTTCACAGTTCACCACTCAAAACAAAATGTTTTGAAAATTCGGTGGTGCGTAGCGAACGGAGGGTCTTATCACCAGGGTCCATCCGCCTAACCTGCTATATGCGGAGTACAGCGTGAAGTTATCTTTTCATATTTTCACCACGACATACTGTGACAGTGTTTATTGTTTTTGTTTGGTTTTGGTCTGATTCTTATAAGTAGTACGTTCAACGTTGGCGCTGCGCCAACTAAACATCAAAAGGTGAAGGTTTCACAGAAAAGTACGTACATACATATATGTGTATGTTGGTATGGGGCTTTTTCATTACGGTTTTGCTTAGAAACCCCTAGCAAATAGAACACGAGAACAATAAATGAAATAAATGCAAAATTCATAAATAGGTAACTCTGACCGCAGGTACTGTGGGTTACATCGAAATGATTAACGTGATGCAATATAGCCTGTAGCATTTAGGCAAACCAAGCCAGCTATGCCAGCCAAGCCTGTAGAATTTTTATTCAAACCAGTAGTTGCCGAGACTACCAGTCAACCAAACAAACACTTCAGGTTTATAGTATTGTTATACTCTTCATAAATGTAGTAGGTATTCCGTGATGGTCTCTTCTATGAATACTTTCAATGTCCCTTTAGATTAGAGGTTCTTCGTCCTGAAATCTCATTAATACAGTATTTTTACCTAATTAATGAAAAAAATATGTATTTAGGTATATGTGGTGGTCGCGAAATAACTTTTGTTCCCAGAGCTGGAAGATAAAAAATATTGAGGGAATGAGAGTCACTTTTATAGCCGTTATGATTACAATCAGACACTATTGCCATTGCCCCACGGCGACATTATACATATAAATGAGTGACATGTTTCTCTATTTTCTACTTTACACCAAGAACTTACTTTTAAAACAAGTATCGCAAACCAACAGAAAGTTAACCTCAATAGGTATACCGACGGCGATACTTTACATATTTATCGAACTTGTAACCTTGGCGGTCACACATGACATACATAATTGCGCCATAAAGAAATTAATTCTTAAGATTCTTACCGTAAACAGTATGTATGAAAATCAACAGTAAAAATGCCTTATTTTTATATGACGTTATTTTTTTCAATTATCCTTCGTGAAAATGAAATATTTAAAATTTCATTTTCTTCTTCTAGTAACGTGGTGAAGCGCGGCATTGAGTTAAAAAATATTAAAATTATTTTGGAGAGGATGGGGGAGTGAAAATGTTTTACATTACATTGGAAATCGAACCCACAACCTGTCGTGCTTAAAGTCGCACACTCGCGCCCCTGTCCCACGACTGGCCTTGAATGTACAATATTTGATTTTAAATGCAATAAAGAGTATTATTATTTGTACGTGTCAATGATTTGTTCGCAGTTTTTTTAATAAGTTTTTCCTCAATATTCCAGATGACCCACAGTTCAGCGAGCTGCTGTGGCAGGCGGAGGTGGCCGTCGACAATGGTATATTCCCAGAGAGGATATACCAGGGTTCCAGCGGGTCCTACTTCGTTAAGAATCCCGGCGGGGTAAGTGTTAATTATAAATTTTAGATTCATAGTTAATTTTTCTTTTGTTTTATTTAATATTTGTTGTATTTTAGCCAAATAATGTAAAATAATTAATATGTAAAATATTTACTGTGAACCTCATCTAAATCTATTCAGTAGTTTGAGCGTAAAAGTGGAACGTTATTTAGAGGAATGAATTACTGGTAAAAGGGAAGAGATACACTATGTAAAGACTCACGACTCAAACAATACAGGTTTGATGCTGCACGTCACAAGGATGCGACTGTAACGACAAGTTGTGGGTTCGATACCCACTCGGGGTAATGAAATAATTAATATTAATATTTCGCCACTCAATATGAAATGTCTCTAAAATTCTGCGGAAAATGGGGAACGCAAATGTCGTTGTGGGAACAGAGTGTCTTAACACTAGGTTCCGAGTTTCCCTCTGCCTACCCTGCTATGTGACATATATACTGTACAGATGAAAAATTATACAGTAATTTTTAACAGTTATTGACTTAAATATACATATTTTAATAGTAAAATAAAGAGGCGTGGAGATGAAATGTCTTGACTCTTGACTCTCCCTCTATTGAATTAGATTATTGTAAGCGCTTTTAAATCGTTGAGTGAACTTATAAAAATATCTACCACTGGCACGGAAGGCAGTTCTGCTATAAAGAACCGACAAGAAACTGAATAACATACAATAATATAATAAACAATAGTTGTTCTTTTCAATGTAATTATTTTAATTTAATTATTACATAATTTATATAGTTGTAGTGGCAAACTTAATATACAACGTGGAGTTTTATTATAAATACGTGTATGTTCAGATACAAAAAATGATTTAGTAACATTTTGGGGGCGAAAATTTGACGTCTGACTAACAGACAACGTACAACCGTTTTTTTTTTCATTTATCATGCAGGGACTCTCGAAGGTTTTAAAAAAAAAACCAATGAATCGGTAAAAAACAGAACTTATATATCATTTTGTAATCCACACAAACAAACTCACGGGCGGCCACTAATATTATGTGACTACCAATAATTACTATCTTACAAAATATAAAATAAAAATATGAAATAAATTTTAATATTAATCCTTTGCCCTTAGTACTACAAAACGCCTTCGTTAAAACAGGTTGAGCGCCATTGAAGCGGATTACGTAAATTTCATAATTAAAATTGTATTGATTATAATTCGTAATATTGGCGGTTGACGTAGCCTCGTCACTTGCGTAACCGGAATATTTGTTAGTATAATAAGGTGACGTCATAATGCCGTTAAAGGAAAGTAGTTGTTGGCGATGGTTGGGGGTTCTGTTCCATGTGGGGGAGGGTGGGTGTTAAGCGTAATTATTTTTTATAGTTCCAACTAAAGGTCCAGTATTAGATAGCATGTTTGATAAAAGAAATCGGAAAATAATATAGATTACAAAGTATTACATGTATACAAAAATCAGCTTCACGCTCTATCCCGCGCACAGTTGGCCAGGCAGGGGAACCGAGTGTTAAGACACTCTGTTTCCCACTTTCCGCCGAATTCTGAAGGCGTTGCGTGCTGAGTCGGAACTCGACGCCGCACTTTGCCTCGACACCAGAGCGTAGAAAATAAATTTAAATAAATATTTATTTGAATAAAGAAAAGTAAATGGGTAAAGAGTATATTTAATTTAAAAATTAATTTTGCGAAGTTGTCTTCGTTTTCCATGCTTGATGTAGATATGACTGAAAGTGGGGAAAATATAATAGTCTTAACCTGTAATTATGTTTTATTGCGTAATATTATTTCTTCTTCATGTAATAATATGACATTATTATAACTAGTATCCAAATATAAATCATGCATCAATGTTACATATCAATTGTGATGCGCGCACTCGCGGGACTTTGCTCTTGTACTTATTGCCACTATCTCATGAGTACGACGCGTCTCAATGAAACTAATAAAGCAAATATATTGCGAAAATATATAATTTCAATTATGTATACAAAGTCACGAGATAACGATTTAATTTTATTTTTAAACTGCACATTTGAGGAGAGTCATGGAGCAGGGATATACGGGTCCCCCCTATAAGCTATACAGGTGGACCCGTATTAAAAAAAATATACAAATATAAATCGAGTATCCACATATAAAAACATATTGTCATTATATATTATTTATGGGTAGATTATCTTTCACATCGTCTAGATTTTAAGACCTCTCATTGTTTCAACTCTAAGACTTCTCATCGTTTAGTTATAGACCTAAACCATAAAATCCTATTTCTTAACTTCACGTATGTATCTACGTTACTTATATAGAATTCAATTTTGTCCCTGCGCCACGACTGGCCTCTAACTTCTCTAAATTCTAGGTATGTGATGAGTACTGCTCTTTAATACAAATCAAATTGTCATTATTTAGTCAATATTACAGATTTAAATAGAAAATGTGTTATTTAAATCAGTAATATAGGCTAAATGTCAAATACAATTTGACGTTAGTAGAGCATAGATAAATAATTCCTTTACGGGGTTAAGGTAACCGTTAGTCTGGTCATCTTTTTTGGTCGTAAGGATACAACAAATTATTACAGTAAAACATTTTTTATGATTTTTGTGTATTTATATGCCAAAAAATTTTATTAAAATGACCAAATCATATGAACATAATATGAATATGTAAATACATACTGTTATGTCTTTGCATAATTCTATCAAATTACACTTGACATTATAAATAGAAACATATCTTTATATGATCTACTATCACAAAATAAACTCCTTAACGTTCTGTTAAATTATTTTTCAGAAAATAATAGGCGTGTTCAAACCAAAGGACGAGGAGCCGTACGGAAGGTTAAATCCGAAATGGACCAAATGGATGCACAAGTTGTGCTGTCCGTGCTGCTTCGGCAGGTCGTGTCTCATCCCGAACCAGGGGTACCTGTCGGAAGCGGGAGCCAGCCTGGTGGACTCAAAGATTGGGTTACGGATAGTACCGAAGACCAGGGTCAGTTAACTAAGTATCTGTAGGATGATAGTGTTTATTTTTTACACTAGTATAGCTTGCAAAGTATTTAGCGGAGCTTTCTTCATTTGTGTGAATGTATATTAAAAGTAGAGGCAACATTTTTTTTAAATAATGTTAATCTCTCCACTGGAAATGCATCCTCATAACTCTCTCTTTTCGGCTAAGCTGCTTGAATTAACCTTAAATCGTTCCGTTATACTATCAATAACGCTATTTGTTACTGTTTGGTCACATACATTTTTCTATTCCTGTCACGCTCTCTCACAACAACAACAACAACACTTATTTTGTAGTAATATAGTAAAAAAAAAACTAAATAAATCAGCTTCACGCCGTATCCCGCACACAGTAGACGGCAGAGGGAGCCTAGTATTAAGACACTCCGTTCCCCACTTTTTGCCGAATTCTGGAGGCATGGCGTGCTGAGTGGCGGAACTCAACGCCAAGCTTCTCCTCGATACCAGAGCGAAGAAATGAAAATATAAATGTAAATAAATATTTCAGTTCCTCGAGTGGGGATCGAACCCACAACCAGTCGATTTTACTGTCACACTTTGTGCCTCTGCGCCATGACCGCATGTAATATTGGATATTGACATAACTTTTTTTATTTATGAACTGGTTTAAATAAAACTAACACTAAATATTAGGTGAAGTTTGTGAAAATAATGTAAATAAAATGAAAATAAAATTAACACCAAATATTAAGTGAAGTTGTCAAAATACAATAAATAAAAACTGCATTCAAATCAGTTAAGCCATTTCTTAGTTTTGCGTGGACAAACGCACAGACAAACAGACAATTTTTTTTAAATCATTTTTGTAGGCTGGGCTTTTACAATAATAAATGTCTCCAATAATAGATTTTCTTATATATCTTCCGTGTGCAGATAGCGATGTAGTACAGTTTTACAATATGTATAGATAAGGCACCAGATATTGTGGTAATTTTTAACTAAAAAAGGATTTTATGACGACAATTCCAGGTGGTGAAGCTGGTGTCGGAGACGTTCAACTACCTGCGCATCGACCGCGAGCGCTCGCGGCTGAAGCGCGCCATCACCGAGCAGTTCCCCAATTTAAGGTTTAATAGAATGGGATTACCGCCCAAGGTATTATTTTTGTTTTTATACATATCTTGGGATTTACATATTTACGTAGGTCTTTATAACAAATTAATAAAAAAGTCTTAACGTAGCGGGATTTGAACCCGCGCCTCTTGAAAAAATGCGCTCTTACTGCTAAGCCATACATATTGATCAAGCTACGTTAAAATTCTTATTCACTTTTTACAAAATATTTTTATTGTTAGTAGCTCTGTGGGGAGACTTTTACTAATTTCCTCTAATTAATTATCCAAGATCTTGGACGGTTTCCAAGAGATGCGGGTTCGAATTTCTAAAAAGATTTTGAAGAATTTCATTGTGGGATATAGTGTGACGTTAAAACAACGTTAATATATGTATGTTTATGGTTTCAGGTGGGTTCCTTCCAAGTGTTTGTAGAGGGTTACAAAGACGCAGACTATTGGTTAAGGCGCTTCGAACAGGAGCCTCCCTCATCACAAGTCATGGACACGTGAGTCTTTTGATATTGCATCTTATTATATTCAATTACCTACTCTAAGTTTTTCTGTCTTGTGGCAGTACTGTTGTGGATAGATTTGTTCATTTTAAAGTAACATTTCTTGCCTTATATTTAAACTTAATAACACTTAATCTAGGTGATGTATAAAATCATTTCTTATCATCCGACATTGATATCTTTAATGATGATCACAAGGTGATAATATATTATATACTAATACTTATAACGTTATTAAAGTTGTAAAATAGAACCATTCGAAGTTGCTAATGGTCCAGTCTTGTCTGACAATACTGACATTTTATATGTAACCGATAACTAAATACAGATTCATGTTTTTTTCCTTTACAAAAACGCTTCGCCTGCGTTTCATGTCAAATGATAGAACTAAACGCCGCGTTTCTTCTATTGATTTATAAGTTGAATTTCTTGTATGTGTCAGTTTCCAGCTGCAGTTCGAGCGGCTGGTGGTGCTGGACTACATCATCCGCAACACCGACCGCGGCAATGACAACTGGCTCATCAAGTACGATGTGGACACCGACCACGGCATGACCGAGCCCTCGGTGAGATAAACACCTATACACACAATCATACGCATGTAACATGTACAGACACACACACACATTCAAACTCATATACAGCTTGGAAGCGCCTGCGCTTCTTTTACAGGAGGAGCATATAGGAAAAAAAACAAACAAATACCTAAAAAAATTATCAAAATATATCAGTAAGACGTAGAATTATTATTTTCATATCATGATTTATGTCCTTACTGTATAGCGTGTGACGCAGTTATCAATGGATACTAATACGTAAACACTTATTGCTACAAAAAATACTACGAAACGTTGCCGTTCTATTACTTTTCATTATGATATAACATACCAAAATAAGAAAATAATATATTTTGTTCTATTTTACGCCTTTTTTACATACCCCGCAGGAGTGGGGCGCGGGCGGCGCGGCGGTGCGCGTGGCGGCCATCGACAACGGGCTGGCGTTCCCCTTCAAGCACCCCGACTCGTGGCGCGCGTACCCCTACCACTGGGCCTGGCTGCCGCACGCCAAGCGCCCCTTCAGCCGCGCCACGCGCGACCTCGTGCTGCCGCTGCTGTCCGACATGCACTTCGTGCAGGACCTCGTGGACGACCTGCACGCCCTCTTCCGGGTAAATGGAGTATCTTAAACTAAGCGTTGTCGGGATATAGGGTGAAGTCTGAAAAACATACTTACTTCTTCCCTACTCCTGCACATCTCTACTGGATGGTATTGTAGAAAAAAAGAGAGAGACTGTGTTGTTATAGGAATGTATGTTACAAGAATTTCATGATTCTCCTGTCATTCTTTTTTCATTATTGCTGGTCACTGTGAGACCCCTTACCTAACGTGTCTCATTAACGCGAGTCCCTCCGCAGCAAGACAAGGGCTTCGACCGCGGGCTGTTCGAGCGCCAGATGTCGGTGATGCGCGGACAGCTGCTCAACCTCACGCAGGCGCTCAAGGACGGCAAGAGCCCCGTGCAGCTGGTGCAGATGCCCGCCGTCGTGGTCGAGAGGTACGGCACAGCGTCCAGCTGTGAAAGTGTCTAGTTCCACCACTCAACATGCGATGTCTGAAAATTTTAACAATTGATGGGAAACGGAAAACTAGGTTAAAGTCTTAAAACTAGGTTATTGATATTTGTTGAGAGATTAGGGGGAAACAATGAAACGTACGCCCGATTGACTTACCGCGACGACGATGGTGGCCGTTACACAGATATATACATGATAGCTATCCTTCCGTGAAGTTAAAAAAACATATACATAAATTCGTTCAAAAATTCTCTAGCTCGACGACGTCGTGGAAGGGAATGGTGGTAACCACCATTCCCTTCCACGACGTCGTGGTCGTCCTGAACTTACCTATAGATAGTTGCGCAGATTTTAATTTATTATTTTTCTTACTTTTGATCGTTTTATTTCCGAATGAACAATGAGCAAAAGAACGTTAAACATAACTTTAGTATGGTCACGACTCGTCGACCGTACTGTATTACAACGTAATACATTATATAATATACAAAAATAAACAAATGTAAATTAAAATGCACATTTACGACACTAAACTAAGAAATACAATAAATCAAACACGATGTTACGTATGCAGGTCTAAGAGCGGCACGACGTCGTCGCGTTTCTTCGACTCGTTCCAGCAGCGCTTCCAGCACAAGTCACCGTTCTTCTCGTGGTGGTGACCACCGCGGACCACCACTATCACCACCACTACTGCAGGTGAGTACACTACTGAAGGATGGTTTGACAAACGAATTAAAACTAGAACATAGTCGAACTCTAACCCTCGCCGCTGGAAAACCGTTTAATCACTCGATTAATAATTATTAAATATTTTATTCCGTCGATTGGGAATTGAACCCACAGCTGCAGCACGACGAAGCGGTTATTTTCTATATAAACAATGTTATAATAATTATGTTTCTTTTTTTTTCAGGAAGCAAAAGGTTTTCGGCAAAGCTGTTATATAATATAGAATCATTTGTATGTATGTATGTATGTATGTAGGCTAGTTCCATGTACTGTTAATGTTAAAGTTGAACTCTTGTTGCAACGAAATAGAGTCTAAACTCGTCTAACTCTACCAAAACACGTCTAATTACATATAAGATTCATCTAAATTGTATAATTTTGTGTAATGAAATATGTTTAATTATATCTTTCTTTAACTTGGTTTTATCGATATTAATCCTTAAATGAGTAAATTGATTTAAAAATATTGTTTTGAATATCGATTTTATGTTTATTGTACATTTTTAATATCGATTTTAATTGATACAAAAAACATGAATTTGCCTTTATGTTACAGATGTAATTCTATTAATATTTTTCTGCACCAAGATCATTAATATTGTGAAACTGTTTATTGATTTAGAGTTTAAATCGATAATTTTCATAAATTTCATGAAATATAAAAAACAACAGATCAAAAATACTCCGAATGATGACAAAATGTGTATAATTTGTGTTAATTCAATCAAAAACTATCAAAATAATATAACTTATATATATTTTTAGCTAATTTCAATTCCTTTTATATACATATTTTGTTATTAATAACTTTATTTTCCTTTTTTTATTACGTTCAAAATAAAATAATTTACGTTCTTGTCTATTACATTTTTATTCTTTTATAAACTAAAATTTTCCGTGGCGGAACCTACCAAAATTAAGTGGAAAATGGATACAGAAATGATTATTTCTAAAAATATTTTGATTTCCCCACTTTATTCTATAAATAATGTCTATGTCTATAAATTGGATACTGCAGAAAAGGGAGTGTCTGAACACTAAGTTTTCTGTCTATCCTGCTGTGTGCGAAAATGCAAAAATCTATTATAATATCGATTACAACCTAATTAGGTATCGATTTAATTGCATCGATTCAATGAGTTGTATATTTTATGTAATAAGGTTCCGTCAGTATTTCTGTTTAATTTACATTGTTTTTCATTAAAGCGATTCATTCCAACCGTACTATAGTGCCGTCACACGGTAATTTCTGTATATACGAAGCTTGTTTTTGTAGCTGCTACGTACTTCTAATATATTTTTGTTGTAAAAATACTGAAATTTCTCACTGATTTCTCGACTGGCACTAAGAAGTATTTGGAAAAAGAAAAACAATTTGTAAATTATTTATAAGTTTCATAAAGCAGCTATTTAAATAGGCTTTCTGTATATAATATGTTTGTCATATATAATTATATGACAAACATAATATGACTAAATATTATATTATATTTGTGTCTTATAAGAAAATGCTAGAATTTACTTTTATTAAGTAGTCGATGTGTTTATCGTCATAAAAGTGAAAAAAACAATCGATTGTAGACGGAAAAATCGATTAAATATCTGTAATATTTTGAAGTACTTGTGTTGTGTATAATATCATTATAGGTTAAAGTCAGAGTTTATTTTTAAAGTTAATTTGCTTTATAAGTTTGTTTTTTATGTGTATCGAAACCAATATTTTTTTCTTAAAACCTTTGTATAATCTGTGATGATATTTTCACTAGACACGCCTATTCCTTCGTACTTTAACAACTTGCCGTAAAAAATATAAAACAGTTGTTTAAAATTTTTATTTATATAATTTAGTATCGATTTCAATTGTTATTAGTCATAATTTAATAAGTAACAAGTTATTTTATATAGAAAAATGTAAAACTAGCGTTGGTTATACAATTATAAATCATATTTAAACGTTTATATCCTATTAAATAATTACTTTTAAAAAACCTTTCAATAAAGAAAATACCTAAAAATAATTTTATTTGATGTTTCTCAATTATTTAAAAATAAATAGTAAATCTGTTTTAGTTAATTTAATTACTTGCTAAGCGCTTTATTGTGATTGTCTAAATATTTTTTTTTATATTATTATGTAAATTACACCTAATACTATAGATAGTAAATAAGGTTAAGAAATGATCCTTGCATTTCTATAGCTGTGAAATATTATATTTTAAAGTTGATTGTTTTTATTAGAATATTGGAATTTTCATATTATTCAACTTAATGAATTAATTTTTGGCATTTTTTTTTTCACTGTGACATTGATTAATCACGTTATATAGCAGGAACAAAATAATTATACTTTTATAGCCTCATTCTGTATATATCAGCGTAGGATGAGAGAGTAGTGTTAAAACAAAATTCCCCATTTGCGACCTCATCTTTAAGGCATTCCATGTTTAAGTATTGAAACTATACGTGTTGTCAGTGTCAGCCTCGTAGTAATTATAATTTTCAAAAAGAATGTTCACTCAACGCCTTTATTGTTCTATTTTAATTTAAAATCCTCTTTTTTAATATAAAGTAACAGATTGTATTAATTAAGAGAATATTCATTCTGTCATTTTTATATTAATGTCATAGTGAATAAAAATATAAGAGAAATAAAAGGAAAGTCTATTTATTATAATTTATAACTAATAGACAAAGTGCCTGGGACGGTGTTTGACGGAATTCCAGCGATAGTACAATGTAGAGAGAAACGGAGAAAAGGGAGAGATCTCTTTTGTGATAGATACTTCTAGAACGAAACTGATTTTTTACAACTTCTTTTAGTTTTTGGTTTGTGAATGTTTACAATTGAATAAGTAGATTACAAATAATATTAATATTGTTATTAATAAAATATTATCAGTTATTTCCTTAAGTATAAAATTATACTTGTGACAATTTGGTTTAAACTAAAGAATTTTTTTTAAAGCTTCAAATTGAAAAAGATCTTATTTTTGCGTATCTAAAGAATTGTAAAAAAAATACTATTATTTAATACAATTTAGGAATTGTTACTTTAAATGGAATTGAGTGTTTAATTAATTATCTATATATATTGGCTGTATGTATATTTATTATTTATCTGTAATGTCAGTTTGTTCTAAAAGTGTAAAAGATACCACAGTGTGTAAATAGTTTTAACTAGTTTTGTTGGTAATTGATTCATGTTTATACGCATTATTTCATTTTTGAAGGAAAATATAATCACCATCGCATTTTTCAATTGTTTTATTCATTATGCCCTTATTTATGTTCTTTATTGATTTAAATATTTTATAAAACGCCATTTGAGCGCTTAATTTTTTTATTATGCAAATTATTTTTTCCCTATGGATATGGGAATCTCTAAACTGGGCAAAAACAATAAAGATTTGGTTATTTATTATTGATTAAAATTAACAATATGTTAACGCGGTTCGTGGCCACAAGGATTGTGGAAAGAAGAATTAAAACCAAAAGAAATGGTTTTTAAAGTGGAAGGATATTTTAATTTTAAATAATATCTTAATATGACTAAAAGCCTTTTACTTGCCAATGCAAAATTTTAAAATATATGTTTTTACAAACAAATATATGACTATGAATTAAACTTTTTTTACTTTATTTAACATATTAAGAATTTTGGGAAAAGTATACAGAAAAATAACACAACAATTAATAAATAATAATTTTATTTAACAAATGCATCATATTGTACACGCGTTGTGCGAAATGAACTAAAAGCAACTAAAATTATTTTGTAAGTAAAAATATAATAACAACAAAACGACAATAGCAGTAACAAAACAACAGGAATGCTTTATTTAGACTAGAAATATACTGGTATCAAATCTGGTGTTATTTAAATATAATTTAGCATTACATTATTTTTAAAATCTTTTCTACTTCATGCATATACATATATCTCTATAAATAGGCAAGGTGTTAAGTCATTCTATTCTCCACTTTCTTTCATTATTTAGATATATTTCACCTTGAATTGCGTAACCCAACGCTGTTTGCTCAAATAGATGGGAGATGCAATAATATTTCAAATTTAATTATTCTCAAGAAGTATTCGATCTAACCATCGCTAAACAATTATGATCATATTTTGTAACATTAGTTTTATTATTTAAATGTTTTTGGCTTGACATATTCGACTAGTTTTTTTTGAGAGGGACATAAAATATATAAATTCATGAACATATACACATTTTCAATAAACACATTTGCAATCCTAAGTATGTAATTACATTTTTTAAATATTTTAAACAAAAACAGATATTTTATCTATAAATATCGATTCTAGATTTCATATTAAAAAAAATATCGATAAATGAATTATTTTTATAGCTCATTATGATATTTTTTTTCAGTTCATTTTCGTTCTTAATACAATCTATATATAATGTAATAATATGTTTAATTGTCTTTCATAATCTTAGGATTATAAATATTGAAATTCAATACAGTAAAAAAAAAATCGATTTTAACCTATAACTCTCATCTCTACAGCTGAAATTGTAACATAACCCAGTTTTATAGTTTTTATAATGCAAGCTCTTACCATTCCAAGAAATATAGAGATACATTCTACTATACTATACAGTCATAGAAAAAAAAAAACTGACTGGAAATGTGAAATAAGAATAGATTACAAAATATTTTTCAAATTTTCGATAAAAAAGCTAATATAAAGCACCGGTAAAATTTAAAATAAATAATACAAAAAATATAACGTTAATAACGTCAATCACTAAAAAATATTTAAGTAGTTTAATTTAAGCAATTACTTTTACTTTTATTACATTAAAAACATAGCCTTACAATTTGTAAATATATATATATATATACATATATATATATATATACATATCCATTCATTCCATTTTTAATTTAAAAAAAAGCTAAAAAATATTTCTAACAAACAGCAAAAGCAAAATTCTTATGTAGACAGAGATCTCAGGGCCCCTAGATCTATGTCATTTTAGCAAAGCTGAAATTTTAAGGACTCAATATGTAATTAAGATAGTATACGTGCTTACTAACTTGAAAGTGGGGCTCTTGCTTGAACCCTTTATGAGCACCCAGACAGAGATGTAACTTTATTTAGCGATACCTCTGAACGGGTCCCTACTTTCAAGTTAGTGAGCACACAGTGTCTTAATAATTAAGATATTAGACTGGTAATAAGAATGAATAGTAGTACAAATTTTAGCTTTGCTTAAATTACGTAGGTCTGAGAGCCCTGGGATCATGAGCTTATACTTTAATTATCTATATACCGTGTATTTACACGGAAAGCGGACGCCGGAGTCTATAAAATTATTGACTCTACATGTATTATATACGCTACAATTGAATTATTATAAAAATAATTTAATACCTTGAATCACTAGAATTTAACTATAATTTTCATTAAAATATAATTAAAAATAAAATTACAATATAATATCAATAAAATTATAATTATTTCTACACAAGAAAAAAAAAGTTTTATAAACTAGCACACAATCATTGGTTATTTTATAAGATCTTATCATAACTGACTCGAAAAGCAATGTATATGTATGGACTAAACATAAAAGATTTAGAAATGAACCAGCGACCACCCTCTATCAACCCTTATTTCAATACCAGTAAAAATATATATAATATAATATACATGTACTTAAGTCAATACCAATGTATTTTAATAAGATGATCATTTAATTTCAGTAACATTCATTTTGTATTATTGATGTTGGTAACATTGTTCATGCGGGTTATATTCGTAATACTATACAAATTGGATTAATTAAAGATGATGACCATAAACTAACAAAATTTTAATATTAATAATGACGATAACAATAATATCCGTTTATCGTTGCATGTGCACTAGATGCTGGTACTTGACAAAGGCAATGGCGGCGAGTTCTTTGCAGAATTCCTCGAGGACTATCAACGTTTCTACAAGTTGATTATGCTCTCCGCTGGAAGGACAAAGATATATTAATAATACTATAGGACCTTATAAAATAACTATAATTAGAATTAAGCCCGGTTGTATTGTTTTGTTGGGGTTCGATTCCCGCTCGAATAATTTTTTTTTAATGTTTTCATTTTCTCGCTCTGGTGACGAGGCTAAGCGCGGTGAAGTGTCCCACCACTCAACACGCAATGCCTCCGGAGTTAGGCGAAAAGTAAGAAACAGAAGAAAGGTTCTTATAAAGTTAAATACAATTATAATATAAAATTATACATTGAACACGATTTTTTAAAAATAGTTCTAACTTTACTTACATTTCATCATAACTAGGATCCTCACTCATCAGCTGTTGCCTTGTATTTTCAATGACCTTCCTATAATTCTTAATCCTCGGCACTTCAATAGTGATCCTTCTGGCCACATCTTGCAATGTTTTGAACAACGTCGTCGTCTTCTTGCTCACAGGTAGGTATGGGTTCAGTAAATACTCGTGCAAATATGGATGTGGAAGGAGTGCTAATTTGGATATTATTGACGTCAAGTGTAGGTTTACTTGGTAAGGCTGATCCGGCATTCTTGATAGTAATTTGAATAACATTCTTAAGAACGGACCTTCATCGAATTCATTAGATTTTTGCTTGAAATTCTCCTCTTGATGACCAAAATTGGTATTTTCTGGTCTGGCTAGGAGTTCCGAATTTCCTGGTTGGCTATCCATGCTGGTATGATGATGGAGGGCATCAAACACATGGTCCAGGTGTAAATCTGCTTCAGGTCTACTGTCTCGACTGTCACAGCTATGCGCTGAACTGGGAGCGATTTCAGTTTCTATTGTTGACCACTTATATGAAGATGTTATGTCAAGCCATAGCTGAAAATATTATTTGACAGTCATTGGTTCGTTGTTTTGTGTAGTTAGTACAAATTCTATTTTAGATAATATACATATTTAGCCCATTTGGGCTCCTCCACTTGGGATCCCAGGGCCCCCAACCTTGTGCCATTTTAGCAAAGCTGAAATTTTCCGGATTATTAGTCTTATATGCAAGTGGGACCCTTTTAGAGATAGCGTCAACTAAAGGTACGCGCTCACTTACGTTCAAATAGAAACGTTCGTATTCAACTATGTTTCAAGAATAATGTACAAAAAGGAAATTTATTATTGTCAGAAATGCTGCACTATTAAACTAAAATCCTACAAATTTCAGCTTTGCTGGGCGCTGTGAACTCTTATTTAGAACTTATTTAGAACATAAGTCTTATTTAGAACATAAGTAATTATGATCTGTAATCAATGCATTATGATACTCTAAAAAATTCTTATAAAATAGGCCGAAATTGGATTGGTTCAGACATTGTGTGTTGTATAAATCTGAGAATTTAAGAGGCGTGCAGATAATGCATGTAGCCTAGTAGTAGTCATGAGGAGCAAGATTGTCCATTTACCAGACGTCCTTTTTCCGCCTATTTTTTGGCATATAGAGGGGTATTCCCAATTTTTGTACGCTTCTTACAATTTATTTATGTTAAAAATTATTATTTAAAAATCTTAATCTTTCTTATTGTTTAAAAATCTCGCTACAGAGATGCTAACAACATAAATCACTTGTAACAAGCGTATAAAAATTTCAACGTAGTTCGATGAGAACGTATGGCTTATTGGTTAGAGCGCGCTACGTTCAAATTTTTATACGTTTAATAACATAATGTTTTTTTTCTAGTATATTCAAATATAAATTCACCATAACAAACCTTAAAATATCTCATTCTAATGATTTTATTAATATTTTTAACAACTACAACTCATTTATACACAATAAATAAAATTATACAATTATAGATATTACCACAGTTTAAAATTTATATTTGATATCCTGTGGTATATATGAAAAAAAATACTGTCATCAAGTTTAGTTTATCTTAAAGCTTTTAGTGGTAATGTTAGTGTCAGTGTCCGTGACAGTGTCGCAGCAATACCTGGTAGTGTCTCTGGGCGTCGTGCACGTAGTGCTCGTAGTCGGCGCCCAGCGGGTCCGACAGCACGCCGCGCGGCAGCAGCAGGAGGAAACTGTTGTATATAATATATGTAAATCAAACTACAATTTCATTTGTTTTAGCTTTTATTATTCTAAAATATGTACAGTTATTTTTACACTTATTTATTATATTATATTTATAATAACTTAGGTAATTACGAGCCAAAGAATAAAATTCTGTTTCGAATGAGCATTGTGGCAGCATTGTGCTTATGTGTCAAAATTCCCAGCAAATAACATATTAAATGACATTGACGTTTCTTGTAAACTTTTTGTGGTAGACGTCAATTTTATTTTTTAAACTGGTTCATCTTTAAACTTAACTCTTTAAGTTATGCTATAAAAAGTTAAACTTAAAATATTACCTAAACATGGCCACTCAAAAATACTGTATAAAATTCCCAATAGTGGTGATATATTAAATTTGAAAAATGAGATTAAATAATTTTTATATTTTTTATAGACAAGTACAAATTATTTTTAAGTAAATAATTTTCTAATATTTTTTTATATGCATAAAAATATGTTAAAGAAGTAAATGTTTAAAAAAATAAATATATAATATTTTTAACATTTTTAAAGTGTTATTCCACACTTAAGAAAGAAAAATACTTACTAAAAAGACGTATTCTTAATATGTTAACATATTAAAATAATCTTTTATAGTATAATAGTTTTTGAATCAATGCGTATTGTTAAATAGCATTAAATTATTTTACTTTACAATATCGAAGTTTTTATTTCAATATTTAGATGAATTTTAATGTGTGTACATTCGCAGTTTTTAAAAATAAGAATTAAGTTGAATGTTAAGATTATATATTTATTCTATATAAGTTAATGCTTTGCAAGTTAATAATCGATTTTTATGACAGTTAATTATATCGATATTAATACATCTAAGTTAGATGGCAATAAATTTGTAAATATATATTAAATATATAATGTAAGTTGAGCTGTCTTTAAATATTTACTATAATACTTAAAAAAATAAACAAAATAAAAAATAAAATATTCATATGGCAACACAATAAAAAAATTAACACTATCTACTTTACAAAAATAAAATGCTCCTTTTGATTGTGTTCATAATGATATGTAAAACTTTTTAAAAAATAACATTAGGAGGATTACTTATATAGGTAAGTTTTAAATATTCAAGTATGACGAAAATAAGTATATTGATAAAAAAAATGTTTCATTCAAACGTTCTTAAAATTTTACGAACTATATGTTTGTTTTATGAACCAAATTTCTTATTTTATCTATGTTAAGAATACCCCTAAGGCAAGATAAAAAAGCCTTCGCCTTGAAAATGGTTTTATTTTTCGTTACACTTGAATATTTCGATATATATGCATTCTAATCTATGAAAGACCGTCTGTGCGTGATTCTGCGGCCATTGACTCGTCGATTAGCGTTTTGAGTCTCTCAAGGCGCCTAAAATTTGAAATAATCGATATCATAATTGAATAATGTTTTTTAAATGATGATTTTTTTTAATGTTTGAATATTATGTTTTAATGTTAGTTGTAGTTAAAAAGCAAATTTTAATTGTAGTTGTTAATAATGAAATGACGTATAAATATATGTGAAAACTAAAATCGATCGATCGTATCGGTATACACAATAAAATCTTTACTTTATTAAGAAATTAGCTATTAAATATGTAGATACTTTAATATTTAATATATTTGTCTAATTTTTATGAATAAAAATTCATATAAAAATATGACTTATGAATAATAATCAGCTGAGTTCAGTTCAGTTCTTAATTCATATAAAGGCATCAGTTCTCAGTTTATGATATTACGATAGTGCCAGCGAATATCACGTTGTATGGAGAGCACACAAATGAGATTATATAGGAAAAGGAAAAACGTTACACGATAGGAGAATGCTTGTCCAAAAAGATCCAAATATATTTTATAATTTCTTCACTCTAACAAAAAATAAACTAAAAAACAAAAAATAGAATAAACTTCAAATCCTCTATACATTCAAGAAGAGAAATACCATCGAGATTTATTTAATGACTAGCCGCGGCCATCTTTGCTTGCGTTGGCTTTAAAAAGTCAAATACAAAATCTAAATTTTTCCGTTCTCGTAGAAATTTTAAGAAATTCTCTCTTAGTACTTCCCTACACTCCCTAACCTATCCACATGACAAATGTCAACCTTCTTAGTCCACAGGAGATTACTATATGAGTTGTCTGTCAATCACTCAGTAATGAAAGTTTTATATATACAGATAGCACATCATACACTCACCTATTAACAACACGATGTAGCTCAGCGTGTTCCCCGCACAACGATTCATGGGGGTCCCGGTGGTCCTGGGGTTCATTGGGGTCGTTGGGGTCCTCGTGGGCCAGAAGAGCGTGAAATGCCGCATCCACTGCCTCCTCGTGAGATCGTTGTAAAAGTGCCTCCCTGTTTCAATAAAAATACTTTTTTAGAAAACATATAAAAACATGAAATAAGCGGAAAATATTGTATATTGAACTAGATCATTACAATTAAATTTAATTAAATCAGTTTCACGCTGTATCCCGCACACTTCTCCGTTCACCACTTTTCGACGAATTCTGGAGACATTGTGTGTTGACTGGCAGAACTCAACGCCGCGCTATGCCTCGTCACTAGAGCGAAGAAATGGAACCAAGCGGCAACCAGTCGGTTTTACACACACACAGTTTGAGTCCCTGCGCCGCGACACACACACGCCGCAGTGCCACGGTCGGTAGCAGCCCGCCACGCGCGAGCTGCGGCGTGACGCTCATACGACTCCTGTCGATGGTTTTGGTTGTTTCTCTTACGCTGCAGCGCGACACCGGACCGGTACTTGAGATGATGATGCCATTTGTCATATGGCATACACAACTCTTATTTATTTACATTACAAAACAAAAAAGAAACTGAAATTAAAAACTAGTGCTAAAAGAAACCAAATCGAGGCTCACCTAGTCCTCTCCCGCTCTCTACTAAACGACATATCGTTCAGCCTGTCCCTCTCGTCCTGCAGCGACTCCTCTCCGACCCCCCCACCACCTCCAGCACCCCCCGACAAGTACCCCCGCGAACATACACGGGACAACACTAGTCTGTTCATACTATGTTCTGTGCCTTTTTCCAAAATTACCTGCAAAAAGAAATTTATCCTAATAAGATTAAGAAAAGGAAAGATAACATACTATTCTATCACTTGTTAGCTTGGTATATTATAATAAATAGTTTATAATTTCTAGTTATTAGTAAAATCGACGTTTCAATATTATTTAACATACGTGCTAATGCGTGTAACTTAATATTGCGTGATGAGTGGCAGAGCTCAACTCGACATTTGTAATTAAATTGTAATTAAACAATTGTAATTAAAATTAAATTTCTCACGAGTTGTTACAATAATATCTTTATTATAGCAAGACTAGCTTTAAATATCGTTGGATGAATTAGACCTTTTGTCGTAAATATTTGTTATTAGCGATGAGCGCTCGGATAATTTCCAAGTGACACGGATTCCAATCTCGCTACGTTTTTTTAACCTCACTCTATATAGTTAGGCAGAGGGAACATGGGAACCCAGCGTAAAGACACTCCGTTTTCCACTTTTCCACACAACTATCGCGTTTACAGTCACACGCTTGTGCCCTGCATCAAGATGACCTCACGCTATGTTCACAATTCTTATGAACACTAAATATTATTCTTAATGAATAAAGCTTAAGAATGTTAAAAATATGTTTTATTTATCATTTTTTATTCGACGATTCGAATGTGCTTGTAAAAGTATGTTTGAACAAGCAAACCTCAAAAAACCTCAAAGTGTCCAGAGTGAGGTGATGCTCCCCAGCTAAGCAGGCGTCCACCAGCGAGCGCAGCAGCGGCCACTCGCTGGCGCCCGGCGCGCCCGCCTCGCCCACCAGCCAGAGGGAGAACTCTATGGGGAAACGTAGAGGAAATCATATTCATAAGGAGACCAGTAGTATGTATAAAAGGCCTTTAAAAAAATACTTAAAAAATATTCATATGCAATTAAAATTGCATTTAAATTTTACATTTTTGACGCCGCCATGTTGGTCTGCAGTAATGACATGTGATCCCACATCAACACTCATAAACACACACTTGAACATGCATCATCATTCATCATCATCATTTATTTTTAGGATTTCACTACAAACATATAATCAGTCACTTTTTTCTGAACTAGTACTACCAGTTATAGAAACTAGTTACCAAATTTCATAATTCTAGAATAACCAAAAGTACACTATAAATTTTGATTCCTTTTATAGCGTCGAAATATATGTTTTTTTTGCTATTTAAGACTATCATTTTATAGGATTTAACCACAAATGTATAGAACGGAACCCTAATAAAAATTAGTATTTTTTTTTGTTATTTATTTTAATTTTTTACAGATTGTTTCGAGATTTTTCATAACTACTCGGATTGAATTTTATTGGCTGTAGAGTAGTCTCCTAATGTGAATAACGTCAGTGCCTCCACTCAGTGGATGAAACTCTGAGATAACTCAGAGTCGGGATCGGGATTTTTCCTAACGATTCTTTCGTATAATATCTATAAAGATACGAAAGATTCGTTATACGAAATACGAAAGAATCGTTAGGAAAAATCCCGCGACCTCTTAGTCTATACCCTGCTACGCCGATAAAAGCGTGAAGCTGTTTTACAGTAACGACATATTTACCATTAATAAGATCCGGTGAATCAATAACTCGCAAGCAACGACTCAGTATAGCTGTAGTTAATAAAGCGCGTTGGGGAAACCAATGACGCGTGTTTTTTGGTCCTTTCGAGTCCTCTTGACCGCGCGAGTCCTTTCGAGCCTGTGACTCCTCCCACTGCGGGGAGTGCGGGGAGTCCTGTATGAGGGCATCGGCAGCCGCTTCTAGGAAGTGCGATCGGAATATGCGCGCCAAGTGCGACGCTATTAGTGGGTGACATTCCTGGAAAGAAAACAAAGTTAGTATATATATATATATATATATATATATATATATATATATATATATATATATATATATATATATACGAAGAACGTTCACAAGAACAGTCAGGTCACTTTCAGAATATGTATGTATAGGTTTATATAATGGATATATCAGTAGTGACCAGATATTATACCTACACTCCTTCCTGTTGGGTTACCTTTTGAAATTAAAGCAATTACCGTTAATTACAGTAAATAAATAGCATAAAAATGTTATATACTCTTACACATGTAATCATACATTTTTTTCAAATGTATATATATACAATACTTTTTTTTATAGCAGACAACAGGCTATGTCTGGGATTCTAATGTTATAACACTTCATACTTCATTAAGACACTGCTATTCCACAGAATGAGGAAATGATGAAAAAAACCCCGTTTGATAATAGACTCATTGTTTGTATGTAACGCATGTGTACTTTATTCTTTATTTTTTGTAAGCCTAATTTCTGTGGTGTGCCTCAGACTGTTCTGGGGTGGGCGCGCACCACTCGGCCTCTTTTTTTCCTACGCCCATGAACGGAAGTTGTTGTTGAAATCTTTGTATGCAAAATTATCGAAATCGACAAATGATTTATCCTTTCTTTAACAAGTGATGATAATGAAATCTATAAGATTATTCCTAACAGTGTGTTGACTAATAACGTCAAATGCTTGTGTTGCCATATCAGCAATGTTATCACTAGGTTTAATAAAAAATTTTTGGACTGATTTTTGGATTATCGTAATCAATATTTATTTATTATACGTATATAGTGAATACCTAAAAAGGCTCACCTTCATTAAGGTATCACAGTAGTCGAGCCAGGAGAAAAAACTAACAAGCTCCCGGTATCCGTGAAATCTATTCGTGGTCTTATCACCAAACACCTGGGCTACATAACTGAAAAAAATATAATTTTATTTTTGACTTTGTATCTCGCATATGGTAAGAAAACGAGGTGTCATGAAGCCGTTCCCCATGCAGCGACCATTTTTCGAGACATAACGTGTATCTCCAATTACCAGAGTAACGAAATGAAAATAACTCATTCCTCGGAGTGGGAATCGCAGCCACAACCGTCGTGTTCACAGACGACGTGATGCCATGGGGGAACAAAAAAAATTAAATTGGTTACACAAAAAATATATATAAATACATTAAAATAAATTAAATAAATAGAGTAAATCTTACAATCATGTCATGGAATCTCTCTTGTCATGGAATGTGTCTTTACACTTTATGTTTCAAAGCCCCCAAGGCTTTGAAACATAAAGTGTAAAGACACATTCCATGACAAAGCCGGTTCCTCTCAAGACATAAAGGAAATTTAAACTAGTCCCAACACAAAAAAAACTAAAAAATATAGAATCACTATTGAAAATAGGATGGGAAATAGGATAACTTCCCAAAGCATACCGACGCGTCTATCTCCGAAAGAAATAATGGGGCGCGTCTTCACTGATAGTACTATCTATACATATACTCACGCCCAGGTAACGTCCCTATTGTCAACATCTCCGGGGTCCACATCCAGAGGTATGATGAGGAACCTCTGTAGCATCATGTGCACGAGGGTCTCGCAGAGCGGGGAGCAGGTGACGAGGCCGGCCACGTCGTGGGAAGGAAGGGAACACACTATCATTATACCTTCACATGCTCGGAGGACCACTTGGTTATCCTGGAAAATTAATATTTGATTTTTTTTAAGTAATACAATTGCATTTCGCTAGTCGGATATGACAAAATGCGACATTAGGGTACTCCACCCCACGCGCAATATCTTGTAAATCGGTGGGAGCATGAGAGGTGGGAACCTTCTGCCCACACTGCCATATGCAGCCTCCAGCGTGAAGCAAAAAATTATTTATACATATATTTCGCTTATATATCGTAATGTTTTTTCTCAGATTATTATTGACAGGCAAGCAAGCAAGGGAGAAGTTTGGACATGGTGGAGGCCTTCGATCGAGTGTGGGTGGGCTGTGATGGGTGATGTGGTGCTCCTTGCAATGTGGTCTCCTTATAGGGTGAAAGGAACTTGGTTCAATTCAACTCCTGAAGACTCAAGTTCGTGCGTTAACGACAAAAAAAACCATTTGCCGTATTGCCAGTCTTTCAAAACAGTCCCCTTATAGCCGCGCCCAGTATTAACATATTGGGCCTTAATGTTTCGAGTGACTGCCAGTATCGCGATCAACTGAAAGCAAGGCCAAGTTAGCCTCAAAGAACAATAGAGCGGGACAGTACTTCATGCCAAAACACCGATTGTTAGGGCCCAGGTTCGGCCTCATATGGAGTACTGTTCTCATCTCTGGGCTGGTGCACCAACCCACCCGCGTTCCTATGAAATTGCGCGTAGTTCTAGATGGTATGAATGATACTTGAGTTTGTGACGTATTGTGTGTACATTAGCCACTATTGCTATAAGAATTTGATTTGAAGCATAGCACGAGTGATATCCTCGCATAATTGACTACAGCTTGGAAAATACTAAAAAAATTCAAATCTTAGGCCCATTTTAGGACAATAGTATTGCATTTGACCGTATATGTAGCGGCTATTTATTCGACTCCCGACTCTAATCTTTATTTTTTTTCTTATCTTTTTTAACAAGACAAAGCGCGGTCTTGTGTTATCCCACCCTACATGCGTCACTCAACTCAACGTTTCTAAAAAAATAAACAACTGTAGGTATTGATATACTAATATACTATAATTATTATTCTAATATATATAAAACATGTGAGTTATTGATTCACACATGTGAATAAATAAATTAGATTTTATAACCTGAAAAAATATACTAAACAAAAGAACATGATAAACTTACCGCACTATTCAAATACGACAACAACAAATCAATCAGAAGAAATTTATCATTGTCATCATAAACTGTTTTCTGACTTTTGGTTGAATCATTATCGTCCGCCACTGAGCCTGTCGATACAAATTCAGGTACTCTCACTATGGACACCGTTTTTGCTGTATCTGGGTTCAGATCCACTTCAAATAAAGGGTTTTTCTTAGGCGTATGATTTTTCGTCTTTATGGGTATTAATTTTTGGATTTCTTCTGGAATGCTGAGTAAATTCGCTTTATCTTCTATGAAGGGTGTTGTGAATATGTTGGCTAGGCCTGGTTCTTTACGTACTAGACCACAAAGCGTTAGAAGTAATTCTACTTCTTCTCTTTCAGTGGGCGATGCTGGACTTTCGTTGCATTGTACTAGCATCCTCTGTGGAGATTAACATAAATCATTAGGATTCAATAATACCTGAAAAAATATTCATTAAATACCGCCAACTTCTGGAGGCATTGCGTGTTGAGTGGCGGAGCTCAACGCTGCGCTTTGCCTCGACACTAGATCGAACAAATAAAAATATAAAGGTAAATAAATATTTTTTTTCCTTGACTGGGGATCGAACCCACAACCAATCGATTTTACAGTCACACTTTGTGCCACTGCGTCACGACTGAGCTCTGGTATAGTTCCTCCTAAGGAATATTTGTATGAATATTTCCTCAGTCCATCTACTAACAAAACACAATTAAACACTATAATACTAAATTACATCTAAAAGTATTAAAAAAAAAACAACTTACTTGCAAAGGCCTATAAACATGTGGACTATTAACACAGGGTTGCCTCGTTCGCCTCAATAACGCAGTAGCTAGTGAGAGAGCCATCGCTCTGGCGCCGGGCGGCCTGTCTGTCGCCGAAATGGCCACTAACGCATCTAATACACCTATCGACCTCTGGACTATTGCCTCTAAGCATGGACCTACTGTTCCACCTTGTTGGTCTTTTTCTTCATCTATTATTAACTGTGGAAGAAAGAGGACTTGAAAAACCGTTTCATATTCTTTTCTTAATGTTGGACATTTGGGTAGAATTTTTCTTATATTGTAATATTTTGTTAAAAAAATGTGGATTCTAAGAAATTTATATTATGTGATAAATATACGGCTAATACTCCCTAGTATTGTACCTACCCTAAAAAATACTAAATATTTTATTAGTTGGTTAAAGCGGAATTAAATTAGAAGTTTATTAAATTAAATCAGTTTCAGATTGTATCCCGCACACCGCAGGATAGGTAGAGGGAATCTAGTGTTCTTAACACTCCATTCTCCACTTTCTGCCAAGTTCTGAAAGCATTGCGTGTTGAAGGACGGAACTCAACGCCGCTCTTTGCCTCAACACCAGAGCAAAGAAATGAAAATATAAATGTAAATAAATATTTTATCTCCACGAGTGGGAATCGCACCCACAACCAGTCGATTTTGCAGTCACATTTTGTGTCTCTGTGCCACAACTGGCCTCTTTTATGTTCTTTGAAAATTAAAAATATAATTTATAAAATTTGTTTTATACATGTTTTATACATTATTGATGTTTGTTAAAATCTATTTCAAATATAAAATAAAAATAAATAAATCAGCTTCACGCTGTATCCCGCACACAGCAGGGTAGGCAGAGGGAACTTAGTGAAAGACACTCCGTTCCCCACTTTCTGCCGAATCGTTGAGGCATTGCGTGTTAAGTGGCAGAACTCAACGCCGCGCTTGTCCTCGAAACAGAGCGAAGAAATGGAAATATAAATTTAAGTAAATATTTCATCTCCTCGAGTGGGGATCGAACCCACAACCAGTCGGTTTTACAGTCACACTTTGTGCCGCTGCGCCACGACCGGCCTCGATATAGTATGTTTTAATATTTTATATGAATTAACAAACCAAATTTTGTCCTTTGCATCACAGATTCAAGAATGTTACACAAAACTTATTGACTCACAAGTTTATGGGACATGCCCAAACATGTGATTGAATGATCATATTACAATTTAGCTGTATGGCTCTTATTTGCTGACCTTCATAATAAATAGATAATAATTATCATGCTGACTGATGAACAAGCTATTACGCAATTACACTTATTGTATGTATGCATATGTACATACAATAAGTGTAACTATATTTTTTATAACTTCATACTGTATATGGCAGGATAGGCAGAGAAAACCTGGAAACCTTGTGTTAAGACAAGTCAAATTTCCATTAAGACACTTCCGGAACACAGATGGAATCAATGCTGCACTTTGCCTAGTTAACAGAGTGAGGAAATGAAATTATAAAATACTAGAGGGCGCGCGCGGCTTCACGCGCTTATTTGCACCCTTAGGGATGAATTCTAAAATGAAATATTTTTAAGAGTCTGAATTTAAAATTTTATTAAATTCGGTGCCAATTTAAATTTTTTTCCATACAAACTTTCAACCCCTATTTCATCCCTTTAGAGTTAAAATTTTTCAAAATCCCTTCTTAGTGGATGTCCAGATTATGAATATAAACATCTGTTCAAATTTCACATTTCTACCATCAGCGGTTATGGCTGTGCGTGCGTGTAGATAGATTTCAGTTCATCAAACAGCAATTGAACCCGCAAACTCTCACATCCCTACACCACAACTGGCCTCTACTTATTTATATAATTATTCTAATATTTTTCAAATCTTAATTGTATATTACAGTCTCTAAATTCTAAGAGTATAGAAGTGAAAGGTGTTGCAGATTCCGCTTTTGTTCTAGAAAAGCAATGATTTGAATATAACACAGTTTAAAATTTAAATTATCTCATTAAGTTATAGACTAATATAAATCTTGGTAAGTTATGCATAAACATGGAAACTACCATAGGGTAAATTTAGGCCATTTTTTATGGTTTATACAATTTACTTTTTAGATGTCTCATTTTAAAATACTACACTTAATACTTTGTAATATTATAATTTTTTTTGATAATAAAAATATAACTAAACTATAACAAGCCTATTAAAAATATTTTTATATATCCAATAGGAATATTTACGTATAAAAATGTTATTTTTATATTTATTATATTAGAAAATTAAAATTCACAATATTAAAAGAAAGGGCTTACATTTCCAAATATAAAAAATATCAAATCTGGTTGGTTCAGAAAAACTATATTATTTTTATATATAAAATATATAATTATATAAGTACCTGAAGCATCTGGTGTAGGTGATGTGGTACTCTTGTATCTTCCACATGAATTTTATTACTTTCATCATAATTTTGGTAGAAGTTTACAACCATTTTCCAATGATATTCAAAATCCTCTAATTTAGTTGCAGGTGGGGCCAACTATATAAAATAATTATTTTTCAAATAATGTAAATATATAAACTTTTTTAATTGATGTTTTCAAACTGATAATGTAAATATATTAAAAACTTAATAATATTTGCATGTTTCATTGTATGTTTATTTTAAATGTATGTTATTACACATGACTGGATAAATAATCAATTTTTGAGCAATTTAAATTATCAATTAATATTTTATTATACTTACTACGTCCGCAGCGGTTTGCAAGACGTCCGAAAATCGGCTTAGCATTTTTACAGCTATAAATTAAAATCTAATCATGACACTAATTACGATTGTATATTAAGATGTAATAAAATAACTATAAACTATTAGAAAAGCATTTTTTATTACTTATAACGGGCTCGGAAAATATTAAACAGCAAGAATATTTACTTTGGTAATGTCAGTAATGTCAATTTTCCATTTTCTGTCAAAATTTTTAAATAAATTCACGGCCTTAAACTCAAGTCTTTTTGGTTATAGCATCACTTTACGGTTTTAAATTATACATCCTAGAAAAATGAATATTCGATTTCTCGAAATATTGATATCAATACGTATCGAAATCGAACATATAACACAGTTTGACAGAGAGTGACATTTGTGTTCCCTTTGGGTATATGTGTTCTGTGTGTGTGTCTTGTTATAGTTATTTAATTAATAATATGCCAAAATGTCAACAATAGACTTATAGCCTATAAATACGCAATGTTAATATAAAATTACAATTAAAATAATTGACCATATCTATATATAAAGAAAACTCAATAATTATAAAATAAACAAAAATGTCAGATGACGAGGTTATACGTTTTGAAATTACTGACTACGATTTAGATAATGAATTTAATCCTAACAGAAGTCGTAGAGCTAAAAAAGAACAGCAAATATATGGTAAGTGATGAGAATAAATTAATTTTTATTTTACGTGAATTAAAACAATATGGTCATTTACCTTTATTACAATTAAACTAGATCAGTTTCACGGGATACAACTATCCCGCACGCAGCAGGGTATGCAGAGGGAGGGCCACTTTCCGCCGATATCTGGAGGCATTGCGTATTGAGTGGCGGAACTCTACGCAGCGCTTTTCCTCAACACCAGAATGAAGAAATGAAAATATAAATTTAAATAAATTTTTCATGTCTTCAAGCCTATGCCTGTCTATCCCATATCCTTATTCATTATTCCGTAACGTTCATATCCTTATTCTTGTATTTTTTATATAAGTACAACACTAAGTTAGTTGATGATGCTTTCACACATAAACTATTCAACTGATACTCATAAAATTGTCTACACATATTGAAAAGATAAATAGATAAAAAGAAAATCAAAAAATGGTTTACAAAAAACCGTGTTTTTGTAATTTTAATATAATTAGAATGGAACAGGCTAAATGACTGTAAAAACACACACACACACACACACACTGTTAAAACATCAAGCAAGTTAAACTGCAAGTAAATACTAATGTACATTTTTGCCTTTAGGTGTATGGGCAAAAGATAGTGACGAAGAAGACAATGAAGATAATGTTAGGCAAAGAAATCGAAAACCTAAAGATTTTTCTGCACCTATTGGATTTGTTGCTGGAGGAGTACAACAGGCTGGCAAGAAGAAGGAAGACAAAAAAGGTTTTTTAAAGAGTACTATAAAAAACTATTATTAGTACATTGCATTAAGTTTTTTTTAAATTACATGTATTTAATAAATAATTAATTTAAAAAAAAATAGAAGTAAAAAAAAATCTATAAAGACTGTTTTCAAGTTTATTAGAATGCAGCTTGAGATATTGTTAACAACATTGTTAAAAAATATAAGCCAAAATGCCTAAAATGGTGCAGTAATACAGCATCTGATAGTAACATGATGGTTGTAGATTTAATTAAATATATTTTTCTTTGCTCTGGAATATAAAGCTTACATTGTGTTCAAATAGCAACATATCAAAAATAGAAAAATGAGTATATTTAGGCCAAAACCAAGATATATTATTATTTCTAAACTTTATTTATCAAAAATAGAAAAATGAGTACTTTATTTATCAAAAATAGAAAAATGAGTATGTTTTTTTTAAATATGTTAGTAACATTTGAAATGTTTTGTTTTAGAAATACAAGAAAAATCAGAAGCATCCACATCAAGAACTAAGTACATAAATAGTTCAGATGAGGAAGTACAAACACCGGATGAAACCGAGACTGCAGGTATTCGGCGAGCTGGTCAGGGTATGAGGGGAGTGAACCTTGGCAGCAATGTTGGTAGTTGGGAGAAACATACAAAGGGGATAGGAGCCAAGTTATTGTTGCAGGTGAAATCATTATTTTATAATTTTATTTTAATTATTATTACAACATTATTCTTTCTGTCAAATGGAAATCAAACACACTACCACATCTGCACCACAACTGATTTATAACTAAGTAGTAAAAATTTTATTATTTTTGTTTTTAATTGTTTAGTGTGTTATTTTTTTTAATATCTATATATATTGTATATACTCAACATTTTAAGTAATAACTAATTTTCCAATTTTGCAGATGGGTTACCAACCAGGTAAAGGTCTTGGTAAAGACCTTCAAGGTATATCAGCACCAGTGGAAGCGACTATGAGGAAAGGGAGAGGAGCTATAGGAGCATATGGACCTGAAAAAGCTGCAGTAAGTTATTTTTATGTATTAATTCAAATTATTAACTTTATATATAGTGACAGTAGAATTAATATATGAAGTAAACATTTATGAACATTTTTTTTTAATATAGCTTAGAGTTTTGTTTTATTGTGGATTAGTCTAAGGTAATTAAACTTTTATACAATTTGACAGGAATTGCAATTTAATAGTTATTTAATTGAGATTAATTAGTTAAATTATAAATTTTATAAAACAAAATATATTTAGGCCAAAACCAAGATATATTATTATTTGTAAACTTTATATATTCAAACAATTTTGCAGCAAAAAGCTAAAAAAGAAGAAGAGAAAAGACTAAAAGAAAAAGAAGAGGAGAGTAAAGGGTCTAAAGAGAAGACTTACAATTGGAAAAAGTCACACAAAGGCCGCTACTTCTATAAAGATGCAGCAGATGTTATTCAAGAGGGCAAACCTACTATGCATACTATAAGCAGGTATTTTATGAGTAATCCTATATTATATATTGATTAATATTGATTAATATTAAAAATTTGACAATTTGTGATCAAGGGTAACATAAAACTACTGAATACATGAAAATTTTCAGCTTACTTAATATAGCTTATACAGTGTTTTGTCTGCGCCACTTTAAATGAAACTACATTTTTAACTACTCTATGAAAGCCTAATACAAATAATTTTTTTTTTTTCCAAAAAGGAAAAAGTGATTTTTCAATAAAATAAATAATAAACTTATCTTTAACAATCTGCACGAATAACACCAGTTTTTAAGAGTGGTGATAAGTCCAATGTAGAAAATTATCGCCCAATATCGATATTACCAGCTCTTTCTAAAGTTTTTGAGAGACTAGTCCACAAAGCTATATACCCTTCGCTACATAGGGTCATCATTCCTGAACAGCATGGCTTTGTTCAACTTCGCTCAACAAACACTAACCTAGTAGCTTACACAAATCATTTATTTGACAGCTTCGATAATAATAAGCAAGTGGATAGTGTTTACACAGACTTTCGAAAAGCTTTTGACACAGTGGATCACAGAATTCTGTTGGAGAAACTTGTCCTTTAAGTGGGATCCGTGGTAATTTATGGCGTTGGTTTAAGTCATATATTACTAATCGTACTCAAAAAGTTGCCGTTGGTGGTTACGAGTCAGATATTGTGCCCATAACCTCTGGCGTCCCACAGGGGATCCATATTAGGCCCCTTATTGTTTTTAATGTTTATTAATGATATTAAGAAATGTTTTAAATTCTGTAACATTCTACTCTACGCGGATGACCTAAAAATTTATCATACTATAGATAATCTCAATGACCACATCAAGTTTCAAGAAGATCTTAATAACTTTATGGCCTTAAGCCTGTATGGAACCCGTTATATAATAAGTAGATTAAATTTTTACGTGCCATGCAGTACAGATGCTATGGCAATCTCATCGGCTCATTACATTAGAAGCAAGACGTAAGCAGCTTGAAGCATTATTTTTATATAGTTTATGCCACAATAATTATGATTGCCCTGGTCTGATTAATCAAATTTGTTACTGTATACCAACAAGAACACATTGCCGCAATCCTTGTCGATTATTTGCAACCAATCGATGTCGCACAAATGCCGGTAAACATCGACCACTATACAGAATGGTCAACTCTTATAATCATCACTTTAATTCTATTGATATTGCGGCAACGCCTAGCAGTTTCAAAAAAGCATTACATTCACTGCTTAAATAATGATGTGTTTGGCGTACCTCCGTATATATTATGTTATATTTATAATAATCTGTGGTAAACGGTGTAGGTGTTACATTTATATATTTTGTTATGCTGTTCTTTTATTTATATGTATGTGCACTGTTTGTTTACCCCAATAAATAGAAAAAAAAAACATTTTTAAAGTGTTATTCCACATTTAGGGGAAAAATTCTAAATAAGTAATTATTGTAAAGTAAAAGGCCATTTGTCAAGAACACATAAAACTATCAAAGAGAAACCGCTGCCAACGCCTCATTCCGAAATCGAGTCGTAGGTAGTGGCGACAAAGTTCAGTTGTTTAACCTTTAGTAGTATTTTTGTAATAGTAGGTGTTTATGTTATTGGTATGTATGTGTAACCGCGTCACACGAAATACAGGTATGGAGAAACATCGTGAAATGAAAAAAAATATCTATCGAAAGTATTGATGTATTTTGATATTTTTTTTTAGGTATTGATTTAAAATATGTAATCCAATATGCTGTTACCGTAAAAGGAGCGCTGACGCTTCCATTCTGTATATGAGAATAAAACATGGGCTACAATTTATGCCTAAATTTTGTTTCATTTCGGTGTGATATATTTATTTAAAAATGTCATTCCCACAAGTTAGCATATGCATTACCGTGTGAATTAAAAAAAGTATCTACGTATTTTCATTACAGCATCAAAAGCTTTGTATATTTACCCCCATATTATTGTTTAAACAAATTGTTAAAACATATTGTTTTAACGAACTCAGGAAGTCTTACTGACTGTTATATTTTGCGTTTGTAGCAATAGATAGTTGTAAAGAAAATATATTTGAATACAGACATGCAGGAAGATGAGTCGATATAATATTGAATCCCCAGCAACGAGCTGTCCCGCGTGCCGGTGATAGACCTGACGGGGCGCGAGAAGAAGGTGCTGAGCGGCTACCACGCGCTGCGCGCCGCCGCGCCGCGCTACGAGCACGAGCCGCGCCGCGCCTGCACGCGCTTCCAGCTGCCCGAGCTCACGCACAACCTGCAGCTCATGCTGGCCTGCTGCGAGCAGGTGTGATGGTTGTTCAGGCATCATGTCAATTCCGGCGCTATTTTCATTCGAATTGTAATAGCAGTACCTTTGTATTCTAGGACATAATACAAAATGCTCGAGAACTACAGCAAGCAGAAGATGAAATTGTAGTCCTAGAACGAGATTTAGAAGATTGCAACGTGAAAGTCAAAGAAGAAGACCAAGTGATACAGAAGATGCAAGAAATTCTCACAAGAGTTGAGAAGTTGAATAAACCGGATGTATCTTTAGAAGATGCGTTTGAAATATTGACTGAGTTGAAGGTTAGTTTGAGTTACTAATTAACATTTTGTATACAGTTCATTAAGAACATCTAGTTAATTAGTAACAACCATTAATTGGTTGTCAAAGTCTTTTTTTTTTATTGAAAAAAATATGTAATATTAAGTTAAATTTCTAAAATTAGTATAAAACTTTGAGTCTTGGATTTGGTACATTTTTCCTAAATAAAAAATCTTATATTTTAATAATAATAAAAATTTAATATTAAAATATATTATTTCTTACTTAATCCCATTTTTCAGGAAACTTACCCACTAGAGTACGACATGTTTGCAATACCAAATGTCGTTCTCAGTATAATATCGCCGCTCCTAAGCGCTCTGTTCGCTCAGTGGAGTCCGTTAGAGGCGCCCGACCGAGTGCTACCAGCCGTAGTGAGGTGGCGTGAGCTGTTGGGCGAGGAAGTCTACGGGGCGTTGCTAGTACAGCACTTTCTACCCGCTGTTGCTGCTGCTGCAGAGTAAGTATTTTAATTAGTGGTTTATTTTGACTAACTTACTTGTTCAGTATAGTTCCTCGACATTTTTAACCATCTGTTGAGTGAGGTGTACATGGAGTTGCTAGTGCAGTGCTTTGTTTATTAGTTCGACTGAAACGTTGTAATTGCCCTCAGGAGCTGGGACCCGCGCCGGCCGGAGGCCATGCTGGCGCTGGCGCGCGCGTGGCGCGGCGCGTGCCCCGCGTGGCTGCTGCGCGCGGGCGTGGCGCGCCACGTGCTGCCGCGCGTGCTGGCCGCGCTGCGCGCCTGGGACCCCACGCGCGACACGCTGCCCGTGCACGCCTGGGTGCTGCCCTGGCACGACTACGCCGGTGCGCATCGATCTAGTTTGCGCATTAACCACTAAAAACCCTATTTGTCTGTGATAGTTTGGAGTCTGGAAAGCAAGGCCGAGTTACTCTCAAAGACATCGGGGGTCATCATGCCAAGACGCAAGAGTACTGTTCTCATCTATGGGCTAATATACCTCAGTTCGAATAATTGAGAACTTAATAATCTGTGACTGGTTTACAAGATTCTTAATTTTTTTTAATAAATAGTAAAAATTTGATAGTTCTAGGCCTGTAATTTAAAAGTTTCAATTTCATGATTGGAGGACGAAAAAACTGCATTTTTTTATAAATATTTACATATAATGCAATCCAGAAAAGAAATATTTCTAATTTAAAAAAAAAATTACTGTTTTAATCTTTTTATATCAAAATACAATACGGGATACGGACCAATTTCCTATGCATACTTTTTACTTTATTCGAACGCATGTGATACTGACAAATACTTGTGAGTTCTTTGATTTTGACGATAATTACATATTTTATATGAAACTATTTTAACCGAATTAATCGCGTATATTTGGGTGTATACATTTTTGGAAACCCGACGTTTCGTAACACTTTACAGTAGTCCGTGGTCACATGCGGTGGCGGACTGAGGTGGTATTTGTCTGTCAAAGACATCACAGTACTTGTCAGTTTTTTCACAACGATGTCCCCCCGGCCCGCAGCCTCGGAGCTGAGCGCGTCGGCGTACCCGCTGATCCGCTCGCGGCTGGCCAGTGCGCTGGCGGCGTGGCACCCGGCGGACGCGTCGGCGCGGCCGCTGCTGGCGGCGTGGCGCGGCGCCTGGGGGCCCGCGCTGGCGCCGCTGCTGCACCACCACGTCGTGCCCAAGCTGGAGCACTGCCTGCAGGCCGCGCCCCTCGACCTGCGCGCGGACAACGGTGGGTGCCCGCGCTGCTCCCTGCGCCGCGGCGGGCTTCCCCGTTGTAATGCACCACTCTTGTGTCCGCAGCCGCGTGGCGCTGGTGCGTGGAGTGGTCGGAGCTAATAGGTGCACCCACATTGGCCGCGGTCGCCTCAAGAGCTTTGCTACCACGGTGGTTGGCGGCGCTCGCTGCGTGGCTCAACACCGCACCTCCACATGCTACCGTTTTGGCCGCTTATAGTAACTTTAAGGTATTTTTTGGTGTTTATATCTGCTTTTAAAAAAAATACTAAACTAAATATCCCTTTAAATATCCCTTTTTAGCCTCATACTTCTCCCGCATAGTAGGCAAAAGAAAATTAATGTTCAAACCCTGTTCCCTACGCACCGCCTAATTTTTAAAACAGTGGCAGAACTCAATGCAATCCTCTGTATAGCAAAGAGAGGAAATTAAGTTAATTTTAATATAATTGAATCATTCCTCCATTGGAAATCAAACGCACAACTATTGCGTTTATATTAACACTGACCAACCACAATATTATAACCAAACTCATTTTTTAATCACAGAAAACATTCCCCGAAGACATCCTTCGTGAGCCAGCTGTCCGAGATGCCTTCAGAAAGGCCTTGGACATGATGAACAGAAGCACAGATATTGACTCTATAGAACCACCACCACCACCACGTTTCACCATGCCCGAAATTAAAGATACTCCGAAAATTGACATATCTTCAATTACCCAGCAGAAGAGCTTTTCGGAACTTCTAGAGTCTAAATGTATTGAAAAAGGGATTACGTTCGTCCCGATACAAGGGAAGACTAGAGAGGGAAGACCTCTGTACAAGATAGGGAAATTACAGTGTTACGTGATAAGGAATGTTATAATGTATTCAGATGATGGTGGTAGGACATTCTTGCCGGTGGGCTTGGAGAAACTTCTGAATATGGTTGAAGAGTGAATAAATATTGTAAATATATTGCGTTTTTATTAGCCAAACAAAAAAAATCATTTCAAAGAATTGATGTCTCTCCCAATAAATCATTTGAATTACTTGGAAAATACTCCAATAAGTACTCTAAACAACTTACAAATATCGAAAAACATAAAAATATGAAAGTGATTCAAAAAGAAATAAAACAACTGTCGTAAACGAGTAAATAGTTTATTTGAATAATAATAATAATATGAAATAACAACATACAAATAGTACAATTTGACAAGTGATTATAATATTTTAATAGTAGAATATAGAGTATACTTAAAATACAAAGGGTGGGTATATAGTATACTGAACATTACAGTAAATGCTGTTTTGTATATAAATTATTTATATGAAATATAAATATTTCGCATTTATATATATACGTTATATAATTTGGTAAGGCTAGTTAATTACATAAATAGAAATATAAGTTATAAGTAAATAGTAAGTGTAAATCTAATATTCAAGTTGTAAGTTTTTTATACAATTAAATCTATGAATACAAAATGTTTCATAAAGAAATTCATCAGATCGTGATTTTAATTCGATTTTATTATATATGGCAAATATTTAAAACTTATTTTTAAAACATTTTACATTGGAATAGATTGATTTAACAATAGACTAACAACACAACATAATAATCATATAATGAAGAACAAATTATTCTCAATAATTTGACAGTAACAAAAAAATAAATAAAAGAAAATAATAATTAAGTATAACTACCGCAAACTAAACCGCGCTACGTTTAGTTTGTTTAGAATATTTAAATATATTTTACAGATTTCAATGTCAAGAGGCATTTAGTTGAAATAATTAAACATTTATGAAAGCAAATACTGAAATCTGAGGTAATCAATGATAAGACAACGCTTTGAGTGATAACGGATGTACTCTTATTATAAAGATAGTACTTATAATATTCTATTTTTGTTTAGTAAATAATGGTAATATATTTTTTATATAGTAAATTCGTTAAGTTTGTGACCTTTGAGCAGGCATAAAATGTAAATCTACATACTATTTTAAAAATAGTTTTATTCAAAAATATGTTTTTTTTTTTAAGTTACACGCTTTATTCCCCATATAGACGCTGCACGCTTGTTAGACGCTGCGCGCTCATATAATGCTCCGATTACAATTATTATTATTTATTATCTATATAAATTCGTATTTTCTGCATTATTTAATGCTAAATTGGTAAATATAATTATATTTTACGTATAATATATTTATTTGACTTATACTTCTATAGTGGTGTTTTTAAAAATAATTTTATTTATTCAGAATATGGCAAAGATCTTAATTTAAATATTCAATTAAAAAAAACTTACAGAAATTGAATTATATTTAGGCAAGAATATGTTCAAATATCAATTATTTGGTATTGATTTGGCACATTAATTAATCTTAGTATATATGTTTTTTAATTGACAGTATTGTTTTGACTTAACGATTAACTCTTATAAGTACGTGTTTATTTAAATTTGTTATTTAATTTTATTTAACGTTAAGTATTTTTGTCTATTTGTACATAAGATTTTGTTCTTTTTAGTTACCTAAAGCTATTTTATTTTGAACACTTGCAGTGACTATTACTTGTATATAGTAAGCGACTAGTGACATATTTTATAAATTGTGAGGGCATTTTTAACGTATAATGTATAAAGTTGATTTGTTGAGTTGAGTTGATTTGTTTCCAAAAAATCACTGTTCTAAATTAAATAATTTCCAATTTACACTAGCCTATGTAATTACCATAATATTGTACTAACAGTAGGTACCTAGCGATAGCATATAAAGGATAGAAGAATATTCATTAAGGATAGAAGAATATTCTGTATAAAAATTTCAATGTAGCCGAATCGAACCCACGCTTCTTGGAAATTGTCGAGCGCTCTGACCACTAAGCCATAGGTACGTTCTCATCAAGCTACGTCGAAATTCTTATACGCTTGTTACAAACTATTAATGTTGTTAGCATATAAATAAAAAAAGATCGCAATACTTAAATTCAGAACAGCAATTTTAGTAAACACATCAACCTTTTTGTGACATCTATGGAATGGAAAACGCTTAAATTTCGCTCACGTTTCCCACCAGACTACTTTCCACATTATTATGTTTTCTTTGATAATTATAAGCCCTGAAACACTGTATAGCATTCGCCATGCCCAAAGCAAAGTTACACAAAGATAAGGAATAGTTAATCGGCCGTATCACAAGGCAGTAGCGTGTCCAGATGAAGCCGGTGGCGGCCAGCGAGGCTGATTGGCTCGTTGATACTTTGTCGAGAGGACGACGGTATTGGTCTATGGATGTCATTACTAAAGCCTGTGTAAAAAATATTTGTTCAGTCCAGTGGGTCAGGTGATTATTTAATATTTTATTAAAGTTTAGAGACCAAGCGTGTGATTGTAAAAACACGACGGTTGTGGATTCAATTCCCACTCAGGAAATGAATTATTATTAATATATTATTTCTTTGCCCTAGTACCGAGGTAAAGTCATCACGCAATGCCTCATAAATTCGGCAAAGTGGGGAACGAAGTGTCTTAACACTAGGTTCTCTCTGCCTATAACGTGATGCTGAAAAAAAGTTTTACTGATTTTGTGCCTGTCTCTCTAACATAGATGGACAGACAGTCGTTGTTTTTAAGGAAAACAAGTCTTTATTTGCGAGTCTTTACTCTAAGGACAACAGAACAATTGCGGATTCGATTCCTTTTAGGGTAACTTTCTACACCTCAATTTCAAACTTTCCAACCCCATTTTAGCGACATTACGTGTTATCGGCGGAATTAAGCGCTGCGGCTTCAGATCAAAATGAGAATATGAAAATAATCGGAAACAAACCGACAATTGTACTGCATACTGATATTACATTATGATTTTTTTAGCTTTATCAGCATATGCAGAAGGAACATAAACACAACAGTAAAGAAATTAAAATATATAATTCCTTCTGAGCGGGAATCGAACCTACACGCGTTTTAGTCAAATTTATGCCGGTGATGCAAGACGACCTTACGGCCCACTGTTTAGAAGTGAACATTACACGATTTTCTTTACCTGATTGTATGCCTATTTTTCTATACATGCAGGATATCGTAAAAATTAAAAAAACACCCAACCACCTTAAAGTATAAATGAAAAAAAAAGCATGATACATGAAAGAGAATAAAAAAACATTAAACTGAAATATGTATATTTTGTAAAAGGTTATTACAAAAATAGTCAATATTTGATATCAAAATTTTTATATTTTACTTAACAGGTGCTCTTTATAAGTTCTTAAAAATATGTTTTAACAAACTGTCAATGTATCAATAATTACTATAACAAAAATGATAAAATTTTTAATGTTTTATATAATTTAGCCAATGATTTTACTGTATATATACAGTAAATACATACATTTTATCTATCACAGCTTTCTATATCATGTGAAATCAAGAATATTTAACTACTCATAAAATCACGAGGCATCATTTCAAAAAAAATATAAAAAAATAAAGAGTATAGAAAAAATAAAATGTCATTTACATATACATCCCTAGTGTTTAATAATTATATATAAAAGATTAAAAAAACCCCAATTAAAGATACTAAAACTATTAACAAATCTATTCTACTTTACCTTATTTTTTACCATTTTGGTTCTACAGAACTAAGAATTCAACATTTTTTATATATTAAGGCCGTTTGTGAAGTCTAATTATAAAAAACATAAGTTTTATATCACACAACATATTGTTTTTAAATGTTTTCAAATATTATTTTTTAATTAGTGTGAAATAACAATTTAAAAATGTTGAAAATTACTATTTTTGTTTTGTTAACTACAAGATCTATTAATATATAATGCATACTAAATAAATTTCTACTGTCATTTCCATAAATAACTAAATATAAAATAGTAATTTTAATTAATTCTCTTTAATTTCTTTATTTTTAAGTGCCTGTTGATGTTTTACAGCTCTTCCTAACTGGTAAATACTTGTTATAGCTACAAATACATTGACGGCAAAGAGACTGTAATTTTTAGGTATGATTACAAGGGAATATCGAGACCATATGAGGCCAGTGGCCGCAAGAGACATAGATTGAGGTACGGACAAGGACTCAACCGGCCGATTCAAGTCACCCAACCCAGCCAACACCAAGCCCTGGAATGAATAATGAAACATACAAAATGAGTTTTACTTGTACATTCAATGATATGTATTACAGCACAATCTCCTTACTTTAGCACTATGACTCAATGGGAGATATATAAATTACTAAAACTTAAATAAAAATATAACATTGCATATAGTTTTAAGAAATGCCTTATTTATTATAAAATCCAGTTATGGGAGCATTCCACTCATTCAATTAAACTTTAATAGTATCAGATAAGATTTTGCTGTAATATATATTTTTTTGTATTTAAGTCAAAAATGTTTATAAATAATAGAATAATAATAATAAATGAGTTTTAAATTGCATTCCTTGTAATTGTGACCCTGTGAATAATGTAAAATATTTGCATACATAATGAGATTCCCATTAACCAACATAGACAATTTATTCCGTTTCAAATAGAATAATTAATACATAATAATATGAATATATATATATATATATATATATATATATATATATATATATATATATATATATATATATATATATATTAATTATCTATTTAAAGTCAATAACTTTGGCATTACAATATTATGATGACCTTGACTTTTACTCACCCATTTGAAAGCTGGGGCCCAGAAGAAAATAGTTTTAGGTCCTAAAAGAAATTACAATGTTAGCATTTGAATATGTCTTGCGTAATATACAAAATATAATATTAAAATGTTTTACCAGCTTCATGTTCCCAAAGGGGACGCAATTTCGTTGGCACGAATTTTTCAGCGGCAGTGACAATTACTCTGTACACTTTGGACATTTTTAATTATTTTTTTAATAAAATTATTTAAAGTTGTTATTTAAAGTGCGAGTTGAATCGGCCGTGATGAGACCTTGACGCTTGAATTGAAAAATTGACGTATACAAGTGTGATAAGATATCAATTGACATTTAAATTGATAGTTAACCTTTTTTATATTTACTTGCATTAAAATCTTTGTCAAAAATATTTATATATTATTTAGTAAAATAAATAACAGATTAGTATATGTATAAAGAAGGTATTTAATTTAATTAGTTTGTATTATACAAACTCAAATTTTTCGGTGCTTCTGATCTCTATCTCAGAAACGGCTTTACCGATTGAATGCAGTTTTTATTATATTGTTTTAGCAAAATTCTCTTAACATTTACTGTTTTTTTTATTTGCATGTGACAATATTGCTACGTAATAAACATTTATTGAATTGTCTAAAACTGAACTATGTGTGGATATCGTCTTTAAAATGATAATGTTATTTTTTTATATTTTTTTTGTGAAAAAAGACATCCTTAAAATAATAGTGTTAATAGATCACGAAAATAATTCATATGTGTAATACAAGCGAGCAGTCTTACACGTGGGCCACTAGTATATTTTATTTTAATTTTTAGTGAATAACATTCATAATAGTATCATCAAAAAGTAATATTCATCTTCTTAAAATAATTTACTATTAATGAAAGAAGAAGAATTAAACATAAATATATTGAAATTTCTGCGTTTTAGAGAACTGCCTAATAAATTATTTTTGTAAGGTATTGTATATAACAAAATATATATAAAAAAAATAATATAAAAATGATTATTATAGATATATTTTTGAATAGTGCATTACTCGAATTAATTTATAACTCGTTAATTTGAATGCAGCGTACAATCGAAACATGGGTGCGGGCTTGTGCGTGTGAATGTGTCAGTGTTGAGCTATTTAATATTTTCCTTTGTTTATTTTACTTTAAGTTATTTTCTATTACTTTCTTATTTAATTTCGCGTTTTCTTTTTCGCACTTATGTTATTTGTGTTGTTATTTAAGTTTTGAACATGGGTACCAGCACAATGGGTAGCGATTTACATTCCGATAAGCAGGACAAAATGTTGAAATTACAAGCTCGAAAGAAAGAACTGGAGCAAATGTTAGCTTCCAAAAACGAGGAATTATATAAACTATGTGTGCAAGAAGTTCAATTAACTGGTGTTATGCCACCAGAAGCACCATTGAGCCCCGAAATCGCTAGAGAACGTTTAGGCAGCATACGTAGTGTCGATAGGTCTATTGACGGCACTGATGTCCAGGACGGGACTGACAATACATCTAGACGATTAAGATCTAACACAAGTCACGAATCCGATCCGAATTTACGAAAGAATCTAACTCATAGACTATCCACGCCCTCAATATCAGGTATGCCAACTAAAAGTGCACATTCACGACATGTTAGACGACCGGAGACAAGCTGCTCGAATTTTTTTCCATCACCGCCACAGGAACGTAACCCTGAGACGTTTTCAATACACACATCTCACACTTACCCTGCCTTGGCGGGGCGACACGACTCTATACCTATGGAGAATATACACGGTGAATTACAACAAGGTCCTGTTTACCGACATCACACACTAACAACTGAATATACGAATAAAATCTATTATACTAATCCAGCAGAGGCTCATAATGTGTCACGCTTACGAGAAACTCACTTTAGCTCTAGTCATCCTGATATAACCACTCATTACACCCAGGGCTCTGTTATGCCACAGCCTGTGCCTCAACAAAATGGTGTACGTAACACACCAATACTGTACCAATACGCTTCTCAATTGAAATCTCAAAACCCTCATCTTGGTGCACTTAATCATCACCATCAAATGCAAATGCAACCAAAGAGACGGCAAGATGGAGTTCGACGAAATACTTTACAAAGAACTCAAACATATCATTTGACATCACACAGTGATTATAATCATCATTTAGAGAATATGACTGATGGATATCGACCACCTGTTCCTGGTTACCAGCACAGATCTCAGCCAGATATTCAAGATCAGCCTGAAAGACGACAGATGCCAATTGAAAGGAACATACCAGTACCTAATACTTTGCCTCTCCGAGAACGAAACACCGTCAGAAATCCACTTCATATGCAATTACAGGTTTCTACTGATGACTTTATGGATGATAGATTGACATTCCCAGATGCATTGAGCCCCGTAAGTCAATTATCAGGATATTCACAAAGTAACTTTGATTCAGTCAGTATGAATAAGTTCTCTCCTCTGTCACATGACAGCAAAATGAAAGAAAAACAATGGTATGAAACATCTTTAGATTCTCCTACAAAATGTGAGCCACTGTTAAAGAAAAGTGCCAGTTTAAAAAGAACTCCTAGCGTAGGAAATTCTCAAACATATGAAATAATGATGTCAGCAGGACGTCATTCAGCCATGCAGAGTCCTAATCAAATACCTAATAGCCCTCCAGTACTATCACCAACTGCTTATGCTGTACCATTAGAGTCGCCAAAAAACCTGACAGTTATTGAACAAGGTAAATGTATACCTTACAAAGAAGAAACTAAGCCGTTTGAAATGTCAGATTTCTATAAATATTCAACCAAATTCAGACAAGCTCAAAAGTCTGTGCCAAGCTCTACACATAATAGTACAATATATAATAAAATGCCAGCAGAGTTGCCACAGTTCAGTCATGATCATTGGCATGGTCACGGAAACTGAAAATCACTGCCTATAGTAACATTGTGATTGCTATTTTATCTTTTTTTTAATTTGCTTTTTGCTGTTTAGCATGGCAGGCAGAGGGAATCTAGTAGACACTCTGTTCTTAATATCCTCAGCATTATTCTTTGTCTTGGTACTAAAGTGGGCAGAGAGGAAATGAAATTAAATGGTTTCCCAAAGTGAGAGTCAAACCCACAATCAACTCATAAAGAATCAGATGCTGCCACTTCATTATGGTGGTCTCTATCTCTTTTATCATACTTATTTATATTATAATTATTTTTTTTATTTTTGTTAGTTCTAGTATAGTACTTAAAGTAAAATATGAAAAGATCTCTAGTTTATATTTTATTATCTATGGGTAAATTGGTTCTATATATTATATATATTAAAAAAGTAAAGTATTTGATTGACAATAAAATGCCATAAATTAAAACATCTATAAAGATGTAATTCTGTGATATATTGTTGAAGGAATTAATAAAAGTTCAAATAGTCAGGTGATGGAATTTAAAACAATTGCATTTGCTTGTACTCATAAAATAAAAAAGAAACAATGTTTTTACATGCCGTATATAAAATAATACCTTTTTTTTTTTCAATATTTTAAATCATAAGGTTTGTAATAAAAATAATTTACTTTTTCATAAATAGTTGTTAAATATGAAGTGCTTTTCTTGTCATTGTTATATGTACAAATAAACCCACCGCTTTAGTTGCAAAATGACCGACTAACTGACAATGATTAGAGGTGACTGACAGATGTTGACCCTTTGCTATATTATGCTGCAGCTTTTTTAAAATAGTATATAATAGGTTATAAAATTATTTTCAGTACTTTTTATTGATTTTCGAGTGTTTTCATTAATTAAAATATTATACAAAGTTTTGGTTAGGTCTTGTAGTATTCAATTAAATTAATGTATAAAAAAATGTACGCAAAAATTTATTAATTAGCTCAATTTTATATGTATTACATACATATTATAACAATTAAAATTGTTAATGTTAGAAAAATATATATAATTATGTTTTTTGAATTCTTCTCACTTAATCGTTTCTTATAAAATTAGAAAAAACTTGTACAAGGTAATAACATGTCCTATTTATTAATAGTGTGCTTTTAACCCTGCCTTTATAGCCTAAATGACTGATATAGTATAGATATACGTTTTTGTAACTTGCCGATGGTAAGTCTGATTTTTTTGTCAATATAAAAGTTGCCAATATCAGTTTAGTTTTAATGATAAATGCAAAACAATATTTTTCACTTCAAATTAAAAAAAAAAAACTGTTCTGTGGTGATGTAAAAGTTATTAAAGGAAAAATTAAAATGTTATTGAAGTTTGACTGGTGGTTTAGTTGTTATAGATAAATTATTTGTTTAATAGTTCCACTTTATTACTAGCGACCCGCTCGCGGTTTCGTGGAATCACCTTCGTGTTCTTATAACATTATTATTTCAAAGATAATAGTAATAAATCCATACATTAAATGACTTAAGTTTCAGCTAATTTTACACTTTTTTTGTAGCAATATTATTGCATGTTATAAGTTATATTGACGTAACATTTATTTTTGGACCGATTTAAATAAAGTTAGCGCCAAATGTTAAGAGAAGTTTGGCTAAATACATATAGAATAACTGTACTTAAGCCGATTTTGAGATTAGCGTGAAAAAACACGAAAACAAATAGACAAACCAACAAACGGACAAAAAAATTAAAATCATTTACAATTTTATTATATCTATAGATATCGAAATTGGTAATAATCATATATTAATATTCACACGTTCCCAAAAAAATATATTTTATCTATGATTAACAAACCATAAATTCAAATTCAAATTCAAAATATTCTTTATTCAAATAAACTTTTGTATATAGACAAAAAAAAGCTATCACCGGTTCGGAAGGCAGTTCTGCTAATAATATATAATATTTTTTACTAAAAAAAAAAGCAAAATTTTATACCTTTACTAAGAAGTAATAAACAATAAGTCAAATTTTAATAACATATAGTTTTTTGCTCGCAAAAGTACTATAGTTATGTGGTATTTAGCGTTAAGTAATTCTTACATTTACAACTGTCTCTATATTTGATATTCAGTTTGTCGAATGATACTTGTTTTGTGTATTTAGATAACAATTAGAAAAAAGTTGTATATATAAATTGTTAATTATAACAAGAAAGTTATTAATTTGTCTGAATAATGTATGATTATAGCTAATAAAGAATTTCCAATAAAAATTTTAGAACTGCCATGATTTGAAATTAGAAATGTTAAAAATAATTAATCTTAAAAATATTTATAAATGTCGTATTTTTATTTTTTGTCTTAAGAAAATAAATAATTTTGGCAGTCCTAAGATAAGATAATCGATATTTACAACATTTTAAAAATATTATTCTTCTCTTAGAGAAAATATACTTTTTACGAAACCTTAAAAATAAATAACTTAGATTCGACAAGCCATCTAGGCTTCTCCGAGATTTCAAATAAACGTTTAAATTTTTGCAAGTTTTCTAAAAAGTATAAATTTTTAAATATTTATAATAATAATAATAATTGGACTTCTTAAATTAGTACGGAGCGATTTAAAATTGCTATTTACATTATGTATGTGAAATATAATATTTTTGTAATAAGTTTTTAAGTCAATGTGCAGAGAGCACTAAGTTTATGTGAATTATAAAGTTTTATAGTTACATTGTTTATTTATTTTACCTATTTTTTAGTAATTTAAAATGAAGATTATTTAATATACAGGATGGAAGCGACTGCGATTCCTTCACGGGAGCAAGTATATAGGGTAAAACATTTCAAACCTATGCCTAAAAAATAATCAAGATTCCTCAATAGTATAGACGTATCGAGTTGGCGGAATTCGATACCGCTGTGTTTGTTGTATGAGCCAGGGCGTGAAATTGAAAATAATTATTTCGCCGACGGGGAATCGAGGCCACAAGCGTTGCATTAACATTTTTTAACAGACTATACTCGCATATTTTTTATATAATGAACAGATTTACCTATCCTTTAAAAACGTACATAAAAGCTAATTAAAAAACACCAGTATTGTAAGATGACTGGGTTTTGTTATGACACAGAAAGTGGGGAACGGAGTGTCAACACTAGGTTCCCTCTGCCTACCCTGCTGTGTGCGGGATACAGCGTGAAACTGATTTATTTTATTTTTTTACATAATATATTTCTTAAATAATCTAAGAATTAAACGGAGCAATGTATCGTTACACTTTTCGTATGTATTTTTTTAAAAACAAAATATTACTTACTAGTCGCACATTTAAACTTAAAAAACGTGAAAATTTAAATAAAATGATACAAATCATAATCACACGTAAATATATATTAAAAACGGGAAAGTGGGTAAATAAAACATAAATTTAGGTTATATGTATATTAATATAATAATTTATGGAATACATTTTTTGTACCTATGTGTAATATATCAGAAATGCTTGCCTTTTAAATATTTAACAAGTAAATCGTATGGGATCTTGTTCATTAGTTTCTTCGATTCGTGTTGGTTACCTACAAAAAGTATATTTTATAATTTTATATCTACCAACATCACGCTGTATCCCGTACGCAGTAGGGTAGACAGTGGGAACCTAGTGTTCTGGACAAAACTCCGAAGACACACTGGAAGACACTCCGTTTCCAACTTTCCGCCGAATTCACCGCCGCGCTTGCCTCTACGCCAGAGCGAAATTATATAAATATAAATTATCATAAATTTCCTCATTCATTTTCTCAAGTGTCGAACCCATAATCAGTCACGTTTACAATCACACTTTGTGCTCCTGTGCCACTGGCCACAATACTGGACTGATAATAATATGAGAATTTATATATCGATAAATTATCGATGGTGACGTATTTGCACTCTTTAAAAATTTTAGGAAAAATAATATAAGTTTGTAAATAGTTTTTCCACATACATTCATATAATTAACTGACAATTGACTGATGCACCAAGAAAGAGACACCTTTTAATTATAGATACTTATGTATAATATATAAATAAATATGCTCAGTTCTAAGTCTATTAGTTTATTATAATAAATGTACCATTGCCAACAATCATATACGTACATATATATGTATACATTATAATATACGTTTGGTAGTTACCCAAAGTGTGTGTATCGCAGCCCTTGCCCCAAATATCGATGCATCGCTTGCCAGGATTAAACCCGCCATTCATGTACTCATCGTCGCGACCTACATGTAATATTTTTAACATTTTTTTTATATTTTGACAATAGCAAGCATGAGATCTACTACGTACTTTGTTACCTTCACGTTCTATCACACATATTGTATGGTAGATGGAGGCAACCTGGGAACCTAGTGTTAAGGCACCCTGACGAGTTCCCATTGGATATTTCCACTTTCCACTTTCCCCCGAATTCTTGAGGCTTGTGTATTGAATGAATGATGTGCATCGGTTTGCCACTTTACCAGAGCGAGGTAATGGAAATATTAAATATTTCATTCCCTCGATTGAGAATCGAACCTATAATCGTTGTGTTTACAATAACACACTTCTACGCCACGACGGCCTTAAGTAATATAAGTACTTAACTAAGCTGGATTAATGTGATTTTATTGTCTGTGCTGTGTCGCCATATAAAATATGTCGCGACATAAAATATCGGAGACATTTTACATACTACGGCTCGTATTTATCTTGAGATGCCGTTTTCACAATCCATGAATGCAAGCGGCATTTCATTATCGCCTCAAGTCCGAGGAGTCCGAGTTTCGTCTCAGAGTCGAAAGTGATATATATATAAATACGGGCCTAGATCTCGAATGTGAAATGGAGTAATATTTTTTACTAGAGTGTTTGTTTACCCTGCTATACCTATGTGTAGGATACAGCGTGAGCTAAAACTGACTGAATGAGGCAATTGTCTGTCGAGTGCCAAAACTTCACCAAATCTTCTTCCCGAAATGTTAGTGATACCTAAACATAAAATATGTTAGCTTACAAATCATAATTTTATATCACCTGATCCAATGAGTTGGCCGTTCACGCAGCCCTCGTCCCACACGTTAGCACAGCGTTTGCCAGGTGTAAATCCGCCATTGATATAATCGTCGTCACGACCTCATAAAAGAAGAGACTTTTTAAATAATAGTTATAAATATGAACTTGAACTTTTTAAATAATAATTATAAATATTTAATTGCCTAATACACCTTCTTCTTCTTCCTGGCATTAATCCCGGCTATTTGCCAGGGTCTGCCTTCCTACTCATTCTACTCCACTTTGCACGGTCTTTAGCGTCCTCGGTGGTTAGACCATTGGCTCTCATGTCCTGCTTCACGACATCCAACCAGCGCTTCCTAAGGCGTCCGAGTGGTCTCACTCCAGGGACTGACACAGCAAGGCACTTGCATCCCACATAGTTCTCAGGCCGGCGCGTAACGTGACCAAACCATCTCAGGCGACGCTCTTGGAGCTTATCCGCTACGTCACGGACTCCAAGATTACCTCGAATGAATGTGTTGCGTATGCGGTCAGACCGCGTTACGCCGCACATCCACCTCAGCATCTTCATTTCCGTGACATGAAGCTCCTGAGTGTGCCGAGATAGTGCCGGCCAACATTCGCTGCCGTATAAAAGAACCGGTCGGATGATGCTCTTGTATATCAGACCCTTAAGTTTGGGCGGTATCCTGCGGTCGCAGACCACACCAGTGACCTCCCGCCATTTGCCCCAAGCAGCGCTTTTCCGTTCTTCATGCGTCGAAGGCAATTACGAGTTTCGTCAAGGGTTATCGGGGCAATAAGTCCGAGGTTAGGGGGTGGGTCGTGATGAAGACTGCATGGGTGCTAAGTATTCAGCAACTCCTGAAAGTAGCTTCTCCACCTCTCCTTCACAGAGGCATGACTACAGAGCAGTGTGCCCTGGGAATCTCTGACGCAAAGACATTTTGCGATATCTTGCGTCGCTTTATCCCGGGAACGTGCCAGTTTGTAAATTAACTTCTGCCCCTCCACAGTTTCAAGCTTATCATACAATGGTGACAAACTTTCACTGCAGGCTCTGGCTACAGCTCCTTTACAGGCACGTTTAGCTACTATGTACTCCAGTCTGTCTTCAAGAGAGTTGGATTGCTGCCACTTCTTAAAAGCATCTTTCTTTTCACGAGTCACCTCCTGCACCTCGTCATTCCACCACCATGTCTCCCTGTCGATGACACGTCCTCCCCTAGAAAGGCCAAGAACTCGCTCTCCCGCCGCAATAATTGCCGACTGAGCTCGATCCCAAGCCTCCTGAGCAGTCTCGGTGTTGGTCGAAAGATTATGACTTTTCACCTCTCTGCCAGGAAGTCGGTTTGCATCGGTCCATTCAGCAACCACCACTTGTATTATGCAAATACACCTAGTATTAGGCAAAATATTAATTAATTTAAGTAAAGTAAGTAAGGTTGTGGGTTCTGTTACCACTTAAGGGAATTATATATTTGTGTCTCTAGAATTCGGTGAAAGTGAGGGAAGTGTCTTAATGGGAACGGAGAGTCTTAATATTTTACAGGTTCTTAGGTATCCTGCCTAGGGTAGGCTGCAAAATACAACGTGAAGCTAAAAAAAATATAATTAAAGTACTTAACTAAGGCCCATACTTCATTTATAAGTATACCAAACATATTATGTAGTTATTAACAATTTCAAAATTTCTAATATCTTACTGAACCTACCTAAAATTATTGAAATTTTTCTTTATGAAATTTAATATTGGAATGATTCGTATGAAGGAAACGTATCTTAGTGGTCAGAATCCTTGGGCAGTTTCTAAGAGGTGCGGGTTCCATTACCACTACATTTTCAAAAAACAATAGATTAAAACTGTTAATACCAGATCCACTAATTTGTCCATTAATACATCCCTCGTCCCACATGTTGATACAACGCTTGCCGGGATTGAACCCACCATTGATGTAGTCATCATCACGACCTGGCGAAAGATGGACACATTAGGAATAATAATAATAACAAATTTACCGTAGCGTTTGGCGCTCCGTCCTCTCTGACTACCCCGCTAGCGATAAAGCGACAAGTCAAGTTAAGTTATTAGGTTGTATTTTTTTTAATGTAAAATATTTTTTTTATATACAAAATAAATATAAATTCTTTTATCTTTTCCTATGATCTTTTTATCTGTTTGATAAAAAAATGATGAAAATTTTAATGGCTCTCTAGGAAATGGAATATTTAATATTTTCATTTCCTCGCACTGGTACTAGGACAAAGCACGGCGTTGAGTTCCGCCATCCAATAGGCAATGCCTACTGAATTCGCAGGAAAGTGGTAAATTAAAGTACCTTAATGGGAATTCTGAACGGAGGTTCTTAACCCTAAGTTTCCCATCCTATCTACCCTGCTATGTAGACCGTAAAGCTTATAAAAGAATATAGGTGAGTACTAGGTACATACCAGATCCAATAAGTTGGCCATTGACGCATCCCTCATCCCACATATTAACGCAGCGCTTTCCGGGATTGAACCCACCGTTGATGTAATCGTCATCGCGACCTGACAAACCATAAGTTCATTAAAAGTAAAAAATATAATTATGAATAATATTTCTTACATATTATAATATTGCGAGTTGAGTGAGTCGAAAGTCGCAACTCAACGCTGCGCTTCGTTTAACAGAGCCGGAAAATGATTTTTTTATTACTTTCTAATTCACAACATATTACGGCCGGTCGAGTCGTGGCGCAGAGGCACAAAGTGTGACTGTAAAGTAAACGCGACTGTTTGTGGGTTCGATCCTCACTCAAGGAAATGAAATATTTCATTAAATTTATATGTCCATTTCTTTGTACTGGTGTCGAGACAATCAAGCACGCAATGCCTCCAGAATTCGGGGAATGGAGTAACATAACACTAGATTTTTGTACGATATAATAATACGAGATAATCTTATATATTTCTTTCCCTCTAGTGGGAAACAAACCCTCAACCGTCATGTTTTCTGTTGTTCACTTAAGCCCTTGGCCACGACGGCCTCTAGATATATTTTATTGTTAGCTATTATTAAAAATATTTTTTATAAATGCTGTTGATATTGCTTCTTTTTTTTGATTCCAATTTTTTTATTACAACGCAATGTTTGTGTGTTAGATCCCCACTTGGCGGAATGGTTATATTTAAGTTATTTATTTTATCTCTAACGAGGTATCTCGTTATTAGGTATCTTTTCAAAAACCATTTTTAACAACCTGATCCTATAAGTTGTCCGTTTATACATCCTTCGTCCCATACATTCACGCAGCGCTTGTCCGGGTTGGGCACACTGCCCACGTAAGCTTCAATAAAATTATAACTATAATATAAATACAATATGATTAACGGTTAATAGCCTCACGCTGTATCCCGCATATAGCAGAGTAGGCGGAATAAACCAAGTGTTAAGGTACTCCATTCTCCGCGCACCACACATTTTCAAGAAATTGTGGATCCAACGCCGCGCTTTGTCTTAACACAGCGGGAAAATAAAAAATAAATCTTTACAATGGGAAACGAATCCGTCAAGAATCCGTTAAAAATATATTTTAAAAATAGTACTAGAATACTATAATAATAGAAAAATGGAGATAGATACATTTTATTACTAATTAGCCATGATAATGATTGGTTATCGACAGGATTTTCTATAGATTAACTCACTTGGTCTTCGGGGCTTCCCCTTTGCCACTTGCAGACTAAATAAAATTAAAGAAAGAATGATAAACGATTTCATTTTGGTAAAATGTAACTTATTAATTGACGAAATTTATAGAAGTAATAGCCGTCAAAAATATATTTTTGCCCTTTTATACATGATTTTCAATTTCAACGCCGTGCGTAAGTGCCAATATATAACCACTTGAGATAAAGATTATAGTGTATAAACTAATAAAGCTTCCGAAGCTTATTTATCAGTTTATTTACTAGTTATCAAAATATTATAATTGATAGAAAAAAAAATCTAATATCATTAATTGGCCGTCGCGTCGTGATTTTTACGTATGGCTTAGCTTTAGCCACTAAGTTGTTGTTTGGTATTTACAATTTTACAAGTGCTATTCCACACAACGTCCAAAAATTGGGTAGAAAGTAGGGAACGGACTTAAACACTAGCTTCCCTTTTTCTATCCTGCTATAATATAGAGGTGAGGTGTAAAACTAAAAGAATAATAATAACTTGGCTCGGATTGTAAGTTGTTTTTATAAAACAACTGACAATCAGAGAATTTTTTTCTGACAATCAGAGTATTTTTTTTAGTTAATAAAAGGGCTACCTAAGACCACTTACGCAGCTAATAATTTATTTTACCGAAAACAAGCACCAATTATTGAAAAAAATATGAGAAAGAGCACAAATTTAAAATTAATTAATTCAATTTATAAAAACTTTTTTTTATTTTAACATGAAATAAAAATTATATCTTATAAAAAATTTAATCCGGTCTTGTATCATAACTTTTTTAAATGTGGGTGAATGTAACTTTTACAAAACGATTATGGTCAAAGCTAATATTTCTGAATTATTTTAAGATATTCACTGTTCACTGAATACTTGAATACTGAATGAGTATACTTTTTTATAAAAGTTTAATGTCTTTTTTTCTGTACATAATTTGTATAAAACTTGCTATATTTTATGTTCTTTATTATGTGTTAATTGAACACTTATATAATTCTATATATAATTCTAAGACTCGCAATGTTTAATATGCACCTATTTAACAATAAAGTGTAGTCATAATTCAGATAAAATCAATCAAGAGTGCCATACACGACAGCGTATCACATGCTGTTGTTGCGATCACCAGGCACACAGATGAATGTACTACCTCGACGCCGAAGAAAACTCCATGCGCAAGTTCATCGTTCGAGCTACTGAATCTCCAGTCACCGATATAATCATGTTAAACCGATGTTTGTTACTCTTTCACGCAAATGATGAAATTTGGTATGAGGTAGCTGAAGACCCAGAATAACATATAGGCTACTTTTTATCCCGGAGTTCTCGTGGGATGGATTCCTAATTGAAAATAGATACATTTATCGCTTCTGAAAACTGAATGCGTAATCTAGCGGCACGGCGGCGGCGCCGAAGGCGGTAGCGGAAGCGGGGGCGATCTGACGTGCGGCACGTGAGATGGGAGAAAAAGTCGCTCATCGTAGAGTGCGTGACCCGAACGCGGGTAGACGCGTGAGAGCAGACGTCGTTGACGGTTGTTCATTTTGCGAATTTTCAGTTGTTATAAACGCATTGAACTAATATCCAGGCTCAAGGTTAGGTTATGGGTGGCAGATTGATTTTTGTATGATACTTAATTTTTTTAAAATTAATAGACTCACGGAAGCGTGGTTTTGTTTTCTAATTGGCTAATTAGAATTGTTTTTTGCCTAATGATTACTATTAAGCTATAATTTTTTATAATTATATAATTCTAACGATAGGAGCATACTGCAGTAGCTACCAATGGACTTATTATTGGAGCTTTGCTATACATAGTTACCATATTTCTTATGTTGATAATACTGTTATGTTATCATAGGGTTTCCACCACCAATGTCCGTGGAGTATTTTATTTAATTTAATTATAACTGTATATTATCATTAACCGAGATGTAATTTCTTTTGAGAAATAAATATACTCCTTAACAAAAAATATTCACTTATCCTAAAAAGATTATACCTTATTCATGGAGTCATGAGATAAAAGATAAATAAAGCAAAGGTATTTTATAGGTTACGAATTAATGGGATTACTATATAAAGTAATCCAGAATAAATCAGCGTATTACTTCCATAAATCTATTGATTTATGGAAGTAATACTCTGATCTTTATTGATTAAAATGTAATAGTTAAGGCCGGTCGTGGCGCAGCGGCACAAAGTGTGACTGTAAAACCGACTGGTTGTGGGTTCATTTATATTTCCATTTTCTTCGCTCTGGTGTCGAAGACAAGCGCGGCGTTGAGTTCTGCCACTTAGCACGCAAGGCCTCCAGAATTCGGCAGAAAGTGGGGAACGGAGTGTCTTTCACTAAGTTCCCTCTGCCTACCCTGCTGTGTGCGGGATACAGCATGAAGCTGATTTGATTTATTTAAAATGTAATATTTTGTCATTGATCCGATTATATCCGCCATTTTTACGGTTACGGTTTATTTTGTTACATCGATTTTTTCATATTTTAAGACATGATTAAGCCTGGGTCAAACTAAATAGAAATTAAAAAGTTACAGACACGTTTAAGAATCAGTATTTCTTTATTTGCTCTTTGTCTCATGCAAAATGAATAGACTATATTGAATTGTCTTGAGGTAATTCACCTACATTATAAAGATTTGATGTATTTGACGTAGTATGGATTTGGTACACTGTTTGCATGGGCGTAGGAACAGGAGACGGCGAATAATCCAAGTCCACTCCACAACAGTCGTTTTCTCAGAAATGTTAAAAACAAAGGAAACACCCTGATAAATAAAAAACTAACAGATTACGAAAAATATCTCTATAATATTTTATAGATACGCCCATGGTTGGTTAACTGCATTATTTTCGAATGTACTTCGGTTTCGAAATCTGCACGAACGTATAACAAACAATAACGCTACATCCAAAGCATTTGTGTCCTTGATGGTTGAATATGTAACATATTTAATTATTTATGTAATATGAATTACATAGAGCGACATTTATCCATATAGTTCAACTCAAATAAATGATTTTAATTTTTTTTTATCAGTTTAACTTTAGAGGCCGGCCGTGGCGCAGTGGCACGAAGTGTGACTGTAAAACCGACTGGTTGTGGGTTCGATCCCCACTCGAGGAGATGAAATATTTACTTAAATTTATATTTCCATTTCTTCGCTCTGGTGTCAAGGCAAAGCGCGGCGTTGAATTCTGCCACTCAACACGCAAGGCCTTCAAAATCGGCAGAAAGTGGGGAACGGAGTGTCTTAACACTAGGTTCCCTCTGCCTACCCTGCTGTGTGCGGGATATAGCGTGAAGCTAATTTAATTTAATTTAATTTAATTTTAATTTAACTATGCGTTTCTGCACGCTCAAAAACCTTTTAACTGATTTGTATTCAGTTTCCATTTTTGTATTTTGGTAAACTTCCCGTCATTTATTTATTTATTTGTTTATTTATTGATGTTTTGGTTTGCTAGTGGCTAATTACATAGAACTGCTGTATGAAAAGTGCCTACGTAGAACTTCCGTTAGTTTATATTTCATACAATAAATTGTCTATATAGAAATTGCGTAATGTTCTAAATAAATTTAATAAATAATATTTTTTTTGTGAGAATGCCCATTCCATATTCCCACATCGAAGTGGAATCATCGTTCATAGGGTTAATTTGTATTAATTTTGAATATAAATAAAGTTAGTTTTAAAATCATTTCGGTTTTTTTCAATCATCTGTCTGTCGCTAACGTAATTGGCGCAGTCGGTAGGACATTCGCGGGAGACTTCAAGACCACGTTTCGCATCAATAATCGCGTCGCGAGTCACCCGGGTTGGTTATCAAGCACCGTTCCGGATATCCTGAATCTACGGACCAGCTGCAGACCAGAGGAAGAATCCGAAAATTGATTCGCGGAGAAAACCAGAGATGTTATATATGTAGTAAGTACACTTGAATTTTTCTCGTGTTGCTCCTTTGAATCTTAAACTTCAAGATTTACCATCCTAGAGCCTCTAGATCGCGGGCGCCTGAACCGCACCAGGCCCGTAGGCAATTAGCAGATAATAATAGAAATATCATAGTATTAGATAACTTAGAATTAAATAGTTTAGATTTAGAGATCGTTAAGCAAAAAAAGGTAATAATGTCGCAGTGTAACCCAGACGAAATTTTTAAGGCCCTTCGCTTAGTTCCAGAATTTGATGGAAACCCTAACGTCCTTACTTCGGTTCATTAAAATTTGCGATTCATTGGCTACGCAATTCCTTAGTAATAACCCTGGTAGCGAATTTTCTAATCTGTGCTTATTAAACGGAATTTTAAATAAAATAACAGGGACAGCTGCATGTACAATAAATTCGAACGGTATACCAGAAAACTGGCTAGGCATACGAACAGCCCTCATTAATAATTTCTCCGATCAGCGTGATGAGACCGCTCTCTATAATGACCTCTCCGTAGCAACTCAAGGTAATCGAACACCGCAAGAATTTCATAATCATTGCCAAACTTTATTTAGCACTATTATGACATACGTAACCTTACATGAGACCATATCCACCACAGTCCAAGCGAAACGAGAGCTTTATAAAAAAGTTACAACGCAGGCATATGTACGAGGATTAAAAGAACCGTTAGGGTCCCGTATACGATGCATGCGCCCGGATACAATTGAGAAAGCTCTTGAGTTCGTTCAAGAAGAGGTTAAAGTCATGTATTTACAGCAACGTGAGTCTTCTAAGGTTCAAGCAACCCATAAACCAACCCCTACACTACAACCAGTAGCATTTACTCCTACAAGACCTCATAATATGCCTGTACCTAATTGGGCGGCTCCGATGAATCAGCGCCCAATGGGACCCCCACCACAATCTTTCAAATTCCCGGTACCTAGTCATAATCAACTACGCATACTAACACACAAAGGATGTTCTCTGCACCACCATCGAATTACAACCCCCGTAGTAATGTATTTCGTATACCACCACGAAACAACCTAATGTACGGACAAACAGACAGATGAGTGGAATCCAACGTTTCCCGATTGGAATAGATCCGGTAACCCGTGGTGGGTTATTTTAAAACTCGTGAAATGAACACAAACGTATGTATACCATATGACGACTCATATTACGACGACTATACTTATTACTCGGAACCGGAATCTAATTACTATAATGACAACGTACATTATACTACTGAAATTTCTCCTGACTACGCCTGTAACTCGATTTATTATGTGACCGATGACAGCCAGCTACTAGATGAAAATCAACCAGGGCCGAGTCATGAGGAGCAGGATTTTCAAAAGGATTCAATATTAAAAAAACCAAAATAGAATTAAACGTCCAAACCCAGAGACAACTTCCTTATATGCAAATAGCAAATCCCTCATTAAAATTTCTTATAGACACCGGCGCTAACCAGTCATTTATCAGTGCTAAAGCCGTGAAAAAATATTTTTACAACTTTCCTCTCAACTACGATCCATTGGAAGTTACAAACATACACGCGACAAGTCGTAATCATTATTCTATTACACTGTCATGCTTTAATGAATTAAATGACTCAAATAGTATGAAACTGTTTACATATCATTTTCACGATTATTTCGATGGACTGATAGGGCTAGACTTGTTAACTAATTGGGAAGCAAGGATTGAACTAAAAGAATGTTGTTTAATAGCTAGGACCGCGTCAAACCCTATTATAATGTATGATTCACGTAACGTAAATTTATACGAAGACGTAATTCCCGCTAAAACATCTAAAATTGTACGTATTCCTATTAATACAATGGACGGCGATGTTTTTGTTAAGGAACAGGTTATTTGCAACTGTATGGTTCAAGAATGTATAACTAGCGTGTCAAATAACCGCGGATATATCGAAATTGAAAATCTGACATCAAATGATATAATAATTTCACTCGATCGTCCAGTTTGTGTTGAAGTATTAAATATTGAGTGCGCGCGTCCTCAACAACCGTCAAAACGCGTACGCGACGTTATTTCACGATTGCGAAACTACCTAAACCCAGAGGAAAAGGCCAATCTCATAGCTCTTTGTTCCCGTTACTCAGACGTATTTTATATCGATGGTGAAAGATTAATTTTCACAAATAAAATTAAACATAGAATAAGAACTACCGACGAAGTATCACGGGTAGACGCTTAAATAAACGCGATTAATCCGGTTAAATTAGTTTCATTTTTAATATGAATAAATCCGAGTTTTTGAAATTAGAAACTGCCCATCTCAGCCATATAATAAGTAGAGAAGGTGTCAAACCGAATCCAGATAAGATTAAGGCCATTGAAAATTATCCACTACCTAAGACTGGTAAAGAAATTAAGCAATTTTTTCGACTCTTAGGATACTATAGGAAATTCATCCCCGATTTTGCACGCCTAACGAAACCTTTGACTAAATGTCTAAAGAAATCCAATAAAATTACCCTAGATTCTGAATATACTAACTGTTTTAAAAAATGTAAAACTCTACTGACAAACGACCCTATATTGCAATACCCAGACCCAGAAAAATATATAACTTTCATTGCCGTTTTCACTAAATACGCTCAAGCTTACCATCTTCGTGACGGCACAGCTTTAAGTGCCGTCACGAAGCCGTTCTACAAGCCTTATTACAATACAGTACTCACCATGGCATACCTATTACTGTTATTACTGACAATGGGACTGAATTTACTAACCAGTTGTTTATGGAATTCACCCGACTTCATAAAATTAACCACCACCGAGTGCTAGCTAGCTCATTCGCCTAATGACAATGGTAACATAGAACGATTTCATTTAACCCTTTTAGAACACCTAAGACTTCTTAAATTAAAACATAAAGACGAACCAATAGTCAACCTTATACCCTATGCTATAATAGCGTATAACAGCTCCATACATAGTTTCACAAAATGTCGCCCTTTCGACCTATTAACTGGACATTTTGACCATAGGGATTGTACGGATATAGACATAACGCAGCATCTTTTGCAACAATACACTCAATCTCATAGGGATAAAATGAAACAAGTATATGATATTATCAATTCATCCTCACTTGAAAAACGTACTGAATTGATAGAAAAAAGAAATGAAAATCGCGAACCTGAAAAGGAATACGCGCCCCAACAGTCAGTTTTTATAAAGAACCCACTTGCTAGTCGACTAAAGACTGCTCCACGATATACTCATGACACAGTGCTAGCTGACTTACCAGTTCATATTTATACTTCTAAGAAACGTGGCCCCATAGCAAAATCAAGAATAAAACGAGTTCCTAAAACAGCTAATTTGTTACAGGATTCTCTTAATAACAACTCTCCCAATGACTCAACTTCAGGAGATAAAACTTGAGAGCCTTAATGACGGACCAGGACTATTACCTTTCAAACTCGGATCCATGAAACTAACCACTCATCTTCATACATTCATACAGTATGCAAAATTGGATGAGATCGAGACCAACATTCATTTATTAGAGACTCAACTGCTTGACTGCTGAAATCGCATGAGTAATATAACATATAACTTGTATGAAATTCAAATTAACTACCTTGCTAACAAGCTTGGCAATGTTGTAAAACAATTGCATTCTTTAGAGCCTAGTAGAATAAAAAGAGGTCTTGTAGACGGCTTAGGTTCTATGATAAAAAGTTTAACCGGTAATTTAGATCACGATGATGCGTTGAAATATAATGAGGCAATTAGAGTATTAGAAAGTAATCAAGTAAAATTATTATCTGAATTTAACAGTCATATCAGCCTGAGCAAAGATTGGATGTTAAAACATAAAAACGTTATTGGACAGATAGTAGATAATCAGAATAGAATAAATAGTACCTTAGAATTAATATTACAAAATAAAGCTATAAGTGACGACAGCTTAACAAGATACGCAAACTTTGCCCAACTTTTAGAACTAGTTAGTGAAAACATAGAAGATTTATCTTTAGAATTACTTGGAATAGAAAATAGTTTAGCGTTCATACATGCTTCTAGTACACATCATTCGATGATAGATATTGAGGTATTAGAATCTATGATGTTAAAATTAAAATCTATTTACTCAAAAGAGCAAGTATTAGATTTAGAACTTAGGGAATATTATGAAATTATTAAACCAGGGTCATAATTTGTAAATAAACAAATAGTTTTTATATTTCTAATTTATTCTAAAGAAACTTACGATTTTTATAAATTATCAGGAGTACCGAATAAACATAACCATGCTCTAATCCCACCTTTCCCTTTCCTGGCAACAATCGAGATATCATTCGTGTACATGGAGGCTGAATGCCCGAAGGTAAAGAACTGGTATCTCTGTGAAAAAGAAATTGATCATCAGATCCGCACCAATTCAGATTGCATTCAGGAATTGTCACCAATCAAGTTATACAAGAAACCTGTGAATTCACTACAGTCACCTTAACTAAAGCGGCAATGGAGAAACCTGATGACCAACACTATGCCCTGTCTTTTCCTCACCAAACGAAAGTACAACTAATTTGTAATCAGAAGGACTACACGTCGTTACAAGGAAGTTGTCTGGCTACAATTCCTTCCGAATATCGTTTGAAATCGGAACAATTCACAATAGCAAATGATTACAACGAAATCAAAGGACAACTAATGAAATGACCCTATCACGCCCAAAAGAAGTCTAACAAAGTGACTCACATCCATCTAAAATCTATTGATCTCCAAGGATTACATAATATTCAAGACCAACTCATGATGATCCAGCCTCCTATATAAACTGACGAGGTGCGAGAAGACGCCTTGTACCATACTACAATACCGTTCTACAGTATACTATTGAGTTCAGTCGTACTCGGAATCATCGTAGCAACTCGACGTTACTTATGGAAATGTAACAAGGATGTCAAAAAAAAAAGCAGCAGCCATCGAACGAGATCATGCAGGCATACGGCAACACCGAGAATATTCCGGCAACATTTTCATTAAACGTAATAAAATAGTCGCCATTCTATGGGGGGAGGAATTACATAGGACTGCTGTATGAAAAGTGCCTACGTAGCACTTCCGTTAGTTTATATTTCATACAATAAATTGTCTATATAGAAATTGCGTAATGTTCTAAATAAATTTAATAAATAATATTTTTTTTGTGAGAATGACCATTCCATATTCCCACATCGAAGTGGAATCATCGTTCATAGGGTTAATTTGTATTAATTTTGAATATAAATAAAGTTAGTTTTAAAATCATTTCGGTTTTTTTCAATCATCTGTCTGTCGCTAATAAACTTTAAAAAAAAACTGAATATTAAGATACAAAATAAACATAAACTTAATTACAAAAAGAAAAGAAAAGATTATAATGATTAATATTAGTGATTAACAACATGGTACTTTTAAACTTAGTAACAAATTATTGCTGATTGATTATATGATTAATTATAATATTTATTATGAGACTTATTTTATTTTTTCCACAACTCTCAGTTTTTTTTCCGAAATTTTATTTTTTCAGGTAAGTATAGATATTTCATATATATATTTTTTTTACCTTCCGTGGCAGGATTTGGAAAAAGACACTTTCGTCTCTCACCTTCCAATGAAAACTGTGCAACTGCATACAATCGAATGAATCGTAAGTATTATCGTAATATAGAAAGAGATGGAACATCCCTAGTCTTAAATCTTAATCCCTAATGCTTGTCAGTTGTCATTGTCAGTGACACTTGTGCGTTTGGGTATGTGTTCTGTGGCCAAGCGCTAACAAAGTTTCATCTAGAAACAACATGAGAATAAAGCAAATAATGTTTTAGTGTCCGGTATTTACAAATTATAAGGTAATGACAATAATGCACATAATTTATGTACTTATATTTAAATATAATTAGTATGATTCACTTAGAAAATTGTAATAGTTAATATGTATATACTTAACTAATGGCAGCGGCACAAGTGTGTAAAGTGTAAATGCGACAGGTTGTGGTTTCGATTTACACTCCGATGAAATGAAATATTTAATATTTTCATTTCTTCGCCCTGGTTCTGGTCCAGGCAAAGCGCGTCATTGAGTTTCGCCACTCAACACGCAACGCCTCCAGAATTTGTCAGAAAATGGAAAGCGGAGTGTCTTCACACTAGGCTGCCCCTGCCCCCTCTACTATATACAACGTGAAGCTGATAATAAAGAATGTTACTAATTATTTTTATTACAAAATGTGTGCCATGTGCTCAGAAAGAAATTATTATTGTCAAAAATGTTTATATGTTAAAGGCATGAATTAATAAATAAATAATTCAAGACTGTTATTAATGCTGCATTAATTTAACAATACAGTACCTGATTCATAATAACATAAAATATCCACTGCTCCTGCTCCTTATAGAGACATAATATAAACTCTCATAATAATTTATTTAAGTAACATAACAATAAGTAGTTTTTTATGCTGCCATTATCTGTTTATTTTTTCACAACAGTGAAAGTAATAGCAAAATTTCTTATATTTAAGAGGTTAGTCCTCTAAGGATTTTAGGTTGGCTGAAACTTGTATATAATAATTTGTCATTTTGGGGATTATGGGGTCTACAACAAGCAAAGAAGTTTTTCCTAAAATCAAATCAATTTCTCACTGTATCCTGAACACAGCAGGGTAGGGAGATGGATAACCTACTGTTAGGATTCACTGTTCTTCACTTAGGCAGAGTGTTGATCACTTGTTCACTTCTTCACTTCACTGTTCGAAGTGAGGTTTAGCAAGCCAACATCATCTAGTGAAACAATATTACAATAAGGTGACTTCTGCTAATGTGTATAATCAATATTAAATGTAGCTTGATATTTGAATTCTTTTTTCTCTATCTCTGAATATACCTATGTAGCTTCAACCAGTATTTTAATTAATCGAAAATCTAAATAAAGAATTTTTAATATAATAGAATTTTAATATAATAGCTGTAAAATTTTGTAAACAGTATAATATATATATAGTTTACTTGCTTCTTTTGAGGAATAAGATTTAGAAAATTTGAAGTCAGGGTCAAATGTGTAATATTATGTCTTAGTCCTCAGTGGCAGATTCAAAATTATTATCATTTGTTCTACTTGTAGCACCCTGCTCAATATAAGCAGAGCTGTGTTTATATTTTATAACCTCCTCTAATGGCAATGTTATCTGTGAATAATGTTATCTGTGAAATGGAAGATAACTGATATATTATTGTTTAGAGGACATCTTCCTGAAATACTGCTATTAGTATTTTTTTGTATATGATTTTTTTTCTCCATTCCATTTAATATTCTCCCAATATCTAAGATTTGACAATATCCAAGAATTGTCATTATTTATATAGTAAGTATGCTACCTAAACATATAAATAATGACAATTCTCACATGCTTACCGACATATTGGACTATATATCTTCAAACGAACAATGGCAGCTTTCTATACAATATTTTACCTCATATCTGTTTGAGGTATTTAAAAATAAAAAAATGTTTAAACAATAGGGGTAACATTGCATAAGCTTATTTAGAAATATTGATTTTATTAGAAAGCCACAAAAAACGATATTTAAGTTTTTGTTTAATAATAATTTGAGGATACCTGTCAATACTAGTTGTCACTAATTATTGTAGGACTGTAGGTACAGTCTATACAAACATAAACAAATACATAAGAGATTTCTTAATTATGTTTTCAGTATTTATTAATAATTTAGTAACAGGTTTAGTTAGATAATCCTAGGATACCCCTCTAATGTACTCGAGTACACATAGTATTCGGATTTACCTAGGTATATGTAAGGGAAAAGGGGGTAATGGGTGTCACTTAAGCAAGATGTAGAATAAAATACACAATTTTTTCCTTATTTTTATATTAAGCAACTTATAAAGTATTTTAATCATTACTTTATCAGTTTCAGACAGTTTTATTATCTTTGGAATCATATAAAAAAAAAATTAAACTAACATTAAACTTAAAAAAACGTCTTTGACCACCATTGTCCATATCTGAGGGACTGAGATATCTGAGGCTCTGAGGTAATTATAGACACTAAATGAGGCTAGGCAGTCAGCCTAGCCTCACAATTGTCACAAACGTAACTTTTTGGCGAGTCCCATCCTGTGCAACTAGCGTGTGCCCATAAGCCACAAGAAGTGCATCTGTACCGTAATTCATTGTTGCGACCCAATTAATGAATGACGATGAATTTCATCACTCACCAAACATTTATTCAAATCGTCGTCTTCATCATCGTCACATATTTGATTAAGACTAATATCTGATTCTGAGTGTGTTTAGATTTTGAAGTACACGCCTTTTGGCCTTATTCGCAATAGACCTTTCTTAGGTTTCTGCTTGGTTTTTTCTGCGCTAGATGCTTTCTTATTTTCTTTTTCAATTAGGCTATCTTTGACGGGTGTTGATGTCATAATTTTTGCATATTGCTTAATTCGTCCTATTCTTATAGGCTTGTCAGTAATCATTTTCATATGCAATGGCAGCAAATCTTCAATATTAGAATTTAATATTCCAGGAGCTAACGTTATTGATGAAGTCGATGGTATTGAGTCAACTGCTATGATATTGATGTCAAATAATGTATTTCAAATCTGTAGACGATGTAGATGGTATTAAACTCGTTGTAACCGATGAATTACACAGCATTGGATGTATTGTTTTTTTTTTTTTATTATTTAATGACCCACTCTCCTCCGGCATGACCGGAGACTTTTTCTAATTTGTGCAATTTTTGTTACAGTTGCAGTTGTAATGCTTAAGCTTGTTTTATTAAGTGTAATGTTATTTAGATGCGTAGTTATTTTAGGCCGTGACTTTTGTATTCTAATTGGATCCGATTTATTTTTGCGTATGAATTTTAGTTAACAACATAACTTCTATTCTATTTTTTTGGGTTTCTATGGTAAAATTCTATAACCTAATATGTTATAGACTTTACATATATGCACTTTTTTTTTTTTATTTTATGTTAGTGCTGCCATTTTTCTTTAAACATCTTATTGTTACGTAGTTACAAAACTCTACAAAATATGGATGTATTGTTGCGGATGATGTAGATGGTATTGGATCTGTTGGAGCAGACGTAGATGGAATGATGATTGAAGTATCCTAAATAATTACTTCAGGTTAGGTTAAAACTTCAGTTGCGGTAAAATCTTCATCATAAACATAAATCGCACTCCTATTTGTAAGTAGCTTTAAGAGGATCAAAAAATGGGAAATCTAATGACTGCATCCTATGGGATGTATGTGGAGGAAGTGAGAGCACATTATTATTTTGTTTGCAAAAATCATAAATCATCAAAGAAGTATGATTGTCGTAACTGGCGTAATTGTCAAGTTTAATAAAATAGGCACCTGTGACGATGGCTTGGCACAGTTATGTATATTAGGAGTAAATTTATATTTATCAATTAAATTTAATATTTTTAAGTTAAATTTAATAATTTTAAGTTAAATTTAAGTTATTCTGTTGATATTTGTAGCCTAAGGTTTTCGAACAGAGATGCTACTTTTTTTTAAAAAGCCATCTAGTCAATCGCGTTCAGCCATTTTAGCACTCTTGTCAAAATTGTGAGAAATTTTAAGGTCTTCTACATACTGGTATGCTGCTCTGCTTGTTTGAATCCCTATGACTCCATAAAAAAATAGAAGGTAATTATTTTATCCGGTCTGACAAAATCTTTTCGACATCTGCTGTGAATACAGGAAGTCGTCTGAGACGTGGTTCCGATGAATTATCTTTCTTTAACCGCTTTTGGAGGCTTGAAAAAGGTATATTCATAGCTTTAGCAGCATTTCTCCTAGTGTGGCCTTGACTCATGAGAGTCTCAGCTTTTGAAAGTGTTTCAGATGACTACTGGGCTTAATTTGTTGACCTGTGGTGTATTTTCCGAATTTCTGGAATAGTAATGAATGAGAACTAATGTTTTTAGGTATGTTACAATGAATTAGGGCAATGGAAGTCAACTCTCATTGCCCACACTACAGTAACTCTTATTACCCGACCGTACTGAATGTGTAAAAAATTAAAATAGAACTTTAATTTGTTATTAAAATACTAGAAATGCTTTTTAAATCGATTTACAGGTTATATAGCTTAAATACACACAATAAGCTACTCTAAGTATTTAAAATTTGTGTATTGGTGTACTTACCACTTATTTTGTGCACACATAAATTTACATCAAATGAGCGTGTAACTGCGCAGCGGCCTTTCCGTGCAAACAATGAAAGGGTATTGAACGGGCGGCCGTAGGTTGCAATGTTGCCAACAAGACTAACATAAAATTTGCTAAACGGCTGTTAAAATTTTGCCAAAATTATGCTAAAAACTTTATTATTTTGCTAAAAATATTGCAAAAAATTTTCGATTTCAAATAAAATGTCATTTAACTTTAAATATTATTTAATCAACATTATTAACAAATATATTTTATGTTTTAATCGAGTATTTTATCAAATAAAATATTAATATCTTTGTCTTCATTCTCAGCCGATGTGCATGTAGACGTGGAGGCCTCATTGCCAAGACTATATATTTCCTTAGTGCCTATAGAGGCTATAGAGCGCAGTACGTTATCCGGAACTGTGTAAGAATAGCAGCATTTCCCTGCCCTCTTTAGGCCGAATCTGATGTATAAAATGGCATTTTTACCGACAAACGGTTGCGAAGGTTAGTTTTAACTACATTCATTTGACTAAAACACGTTCAATTTCCGCGTTGGAATGTGGTAGTGATAATAATGATATTGCCAACTGTGATAAATCTGCAAAGGGGTTATTACCAGCTGCGTCTTTATAATCAATTACTTCATTCCAGAATTCTAAGGTGGAATTTGTGCATGTCCATTTAATATGCACTATGTTTCTCCATTGAGCCATGAGTCTATCTGTTGTAGATGCAACTTTTTGGAATTCTTCGGCAATATCAACTAAGGAAGGTCAAAGTTTCTTCTACCGAAAAAAAAGATAGTTTCTCAAGTATTTTAAAATTAATTGGTAATCTAGGACGTAACTCTTTTACAAGTTTCAGTGTAAAATTCAGACAACGTTGACGTAAATTATTTTCAACTTTTGCTTGAATATTGTATTCCCGCAATCTGGATTCAAAAGCATATCCCATGTACGGTTTAGGATTCAAAAAACTTTCTATATTTTGTGTAAAAATATCGACTGTCACAGTTGGGTTCAAGATGCGCCGAATTATAAATTTCACTAAGCCACACAAATCCTTGTAAAGTTATGTAGGATTGTTGGATTAGTAGTAGGATTGCATTGTTGCTTTTAAATAGCTTGTTCACAATTTGAACATCCTCCAAGATAGGTTTCAAATACAACAAATACAAATTATTACTAGGATCATTAGACATAGTGTATAGTGTTTCTGCCATATAGCAGTGGTTATCGCGCCTAGCAAATTCGAACAGGAGTTTCAATTCCACCCATTGCTCTGAAATACGGTTGACTGCTGGTTCAATTGATATCCATCGGGTATTGCACATCTGGGGAATTGACAATGGTTCGGAGCCACAGTTCATTGTTTGATAGATATTTTTGTAATGTAGTCGACGGTTCGAAGAATGACTAAACCAATTGTAGGTTTCTCTTATAAGAAATTCAACATTACGTGGTAGAGTTTCTTCGGAGGCATAAGATAAATCCAACTGTAAAGAATGACACACGCAGCGAAGTAAAATCAAATTATCATTACCAGTTGCATTTTTTAATAAGGCATGTACTCCGTTGTTGGTACCTGTCATTACCGTAGTCTGTGACAACACCGATAAATTTTTTTATTTCAATATTCAAAGCTAACTGTTTGCAGTGCCATCTTCAAGCTCAACCAACCCCAAGAAGGTGGATACTATAGTTTTTTAAGATCGGCTTAAATATCTGATGGATATTCCCAACAATTTGCTTACTGATATGTCCGTGGACTCATCCAGCAAGAGACTGTATTCTTGTCTCCCAAATCTGACACAATTTCCTTAATAAAATGAAAGGCCAAAAAGTTTTTTTAATATATTTGTGCATTTTGTACGATGAACTCGTAAGTTTCCACTCTTGCTATCACCAAATCGCTGTTTACATAATTCTGATAAATGATCGACAGCCATAATCGAACAATGTGCGCACAAACATAGCTAGTGAAGATTCTGCTGTCTGTGTATTTAGATTTAGTTTTACTTTGGGAAAATTAATTGTTCTTTGACGTTTCACTGGTTCTATACCTTTTTTGTGCTTCGCTGAAGCTGCTGAATAAAATATGTAACTTCAAACAATGGATTTTTGCAATTATCTCGCACTTACAGTACTTACAATAGGCCTTCATCGTATCATTTTCGACAGGCTGTAACAAAGCCTTAAAATCCAGTATTTGCTTACCAGACTGTATTTAGGCGGCATATTAACGAACAATTAATTGATAATGCACGTAAAACTGACAACTGTACTGTGTAAACTGTAAGAACTTGTTTACAAAGTAGTACAGTATATTATATTCCTATTTCACTTTTTTCTTACAAGAAAATGAAGACAATAAATGATGTTTGTCTGTGGTATATTGAATTAAATTTGTAGGGGAATCCCCGACTCACGGTAGAGAGCGATTGATGTAAAGGCGGACGTTAGCCAAACCTCCACAAGTGATCACAAATTCAAACGTGTGGATTAATCGTTTGCTTTGGCTTGTGTAGACTTGCAAGCGCTTGCAACTGATCCGACCGAGTGTCGGTTTTTAAGCCCAAATCATCTATTCATCATCCCTAACGTCCCAAATATAGACGAGTACCTATTTCTCGCTACAACCTCAAAAAAATTGTATCTGGTCTATCGACGAAAGAATTTTGTTGAATTTTTCATTTTGTTTCTTTTTATAATAAAAATAGGTTAAACCAAAGGTAAATCTCGACGTCTATCATGCTTGCTTCGTGTGCTTATAGCTACTTAGCCTCACCTTTTCTTCCCGAGCATTTGTAGAGGGTTGAAGTTTGCGACAAATGGCAAACGTGTGGGGCCGCCTTAAAGATCACCTTTTATGTTGGCAACCAGTGTTGCCACCTATGTCGACGATAATTACGTACCTACGCAAGGTAGCAAAACGATAGTTTGTCTCATGTTTTTAAATGAAACTATTTTAACCGGATTAATCGCGTATATTTTGTATTTTTATACATTTTGGGGAACCCGACGTTTCGAACACTTTGCAGTAGTCCGTGGTCACGGGTAGACTGAGGTGGCATTCGTCTGTCAGTTGACATAATTACTATATCAAACTACCGTCAACGATTTCTTAATTTCCTCGCGTACTGCCCTGGATTCTTGCAGAATGAGCTAACTGTATCTTGCCCTCTGGTATGGTGGGTTTGGAATTCAAAGATTTTATGAGTGGGTCCCAGGTGTTAGAAAGCTTCCAGCCATCCTCTCTATTGAAATTAGGATATTTTTGTATTTCAATAGCCTCGCGGATCATGCTAGGAATATATCTGTTTTCCTTAGCGAGTATAAGGAGTTTATCAAACCTTGTGTAATGGCTAGGTTTATCCACTGCATGTGAGCTGTATGTATGTGAGCACACTGTGGATAAACCTAGCCATTACATTAGATATCAGCTTGAACCATTTGATCGCATACAACGGAGATCCATTCGAATCATTGGGGACCCAATGATCTGTGAAAGGCTTGACACTTTGGCTTTGCGTAGAGACGTCTCCTTGCTGTGCGTTCTCTACCGCATTTATCATGGGGAGTGTTCTGAGGAACTGTTTGACCTGTTACCTGCCGCCGAATTTTCTAACCGCTCAGTACGTCACAAGTTAAAATATCCACACCACCTGGATACGTGGCAATCTACTACTGTGCGGTTTCGTAGGAACTTCCTACAACGCGCCACGGAACTGTGGAATGGCCTACCCGCGGCAGTGTTTCCAGGTCGATATGACATGGGTACCTTCAAAAAGCGCGTCTATCTCCACCTTAAAGGCCGGCAACGCACCTGTAGCTCCTCTGGTGTTGCACGGGGCTGTGGGCGGCGGTAATCACTTACCATCAGGTGACCCGAACGCTCGTTTGCCTCGTCCTTTTCCATAAAAAAAAAAAGGTTTGCGCTGTATCCCTAGCTGTGTAGTCAGAGAGAACGGAGCGCCAAACGCTACGGTACGGTACGGGAGAGTCTGCTGGTGCAGATATTATTTGTGTCTCATACTCTTTATTATTGATTTTTATAACAATTGTCATTACGAGTTTCGCATCCCTCTCGTGTATACATTTATTTTATTTAAGAATTGTGAATTAGGACGAGACTGAAAAACAGCGCTGTAGACAACACGTCTTACAGCATTCGCTGAGCCTCACTCCTTTTACCGTTTTTTGTCTTTTTTTATTTTTAAATTTTAGTTTTATTTTACATTTATTTTTTTTAGCTTGTTATTGTAATTGTATTAGTATAGCCATAAAACGGTAATAAACTTTTTTGAATTGAAAAAAAAAAGAAAAAGTAATCTGTTCAGCTTCCTGGCGATCTTTAGGTATGATTTTATGAGAAGACCCAATATGAAATGCGAATTTGTGGCTAGAAATATCTAGCATATTTGCACTCTGATTAACATCTTCTTCATGGCTAATTAATTCAGAACGGCTAGTTTATTTGCGCTTTCTAAATGAACATGTTCAGCCTGAATATCATGTAAAGTTTTTTTCTTTATTCTTTTTTATTATCGTTTGCGTCTTCAAATAGTCTTTTAGATATAATCTTCAGTTTGCTTATTCTAGAATTTTGTAAGAGCATTTTCAGCCTGTGAATAAGCAAATGGTCAGAATTACTTATTTTATTAAACTAACACGTGCAGTTACTAAGTTAAACGCACCTTTTTACTATGATAATTTACTTAATTGGTTTTAAAGGCATAAAATTATTGAAATTATCGAAACAAATGTTAAAATATTTTAACTACTAACTCCGTTGACCGCGGTGTTATTTTTTGTATATTTTTTATTTGACTTAAAGAAAGAATGACACTAAAGAAATTATGATATTCAGAATCAATCATTATTCAAGCACTTCAAATTTACTCTCTCACTCTCCAGCTCAGCTTTACCGAGCAGGGAGAGAGACTGACTCTCTGAAAGTCACGTCCACACAACTCTCATACAGTTTTCCTCCTCTGTACGTCTCGAAAGTAGGTGTATGTCCTGTGTTGAGAATGTGCAGGTCCATCTCAGTTGCAAAGGCGTGGTATTCCGCTCCGCGATGGTATTCAGAGGCGCTACCTTACCAATGGCTCCATGCGTTCATGTCGCCTGCTTGATGTTGTTTGTAGGTATTTTATCGGTGGCTGTATTAATTGAGGAAAGGGAGGGGTGCAGGTCTTGGTCGCCCTTGAAATACATGGATAATAGGCCTAACAACAGGTTTCCGGCTTGAAGATGGACGGCGGACACGTTTTCAAGTGCAACAGAAATTCCCCTCTCTTTTGCCGTCTTCATTAACTCCTCTGTTGTTAGCTTTGAGCGCTGCAGATTTATGTGTAAAAACCTGATTGCGCCCTTTTCTCCGTTTTGGTACTCGAGTGCGATCTGTGCGTGTTACGGGCGGTGCCTTTTGCAACACTTGTCCGAGCAATCGAGTCCCACTTTTGCCTCTCCAGGTACTCTGCGCTGTACGCTGTGTGTGCCTGGTCTGGAATGTCCCGTTTGCCTCTTGTGCAGTTCACACACCTGGGCGGGTCGAGCTTGTGTCTCAGGGGACAATCTTTATCCTGTGGCCGGTAAATTGCATGAGTGCACTAGAATGGCGACCAACAGAAAGAAATGGCGTGAAACTGTGGCAAGAATAATGAAAGTCAAAAACGGGACTACATGATTGCCACGACCGCTCTGTCAAAAGCGTAACGACTGAGAAGAAGATATTTGTTTTCTTATCTAGCAGATAGTATAGGGACTTGAAGGTCCCAAAATGTAAGAAGGCAGCGTCCATCCCGGCACTTTGACGTGGAGATAGATTGTCTGAGTACAATCGAAGAGAGGCGGGTCGAAGCGGAGTTAAAAACACCTAATTCTTTTGAAAAAATTGCTAATAAATTAGATATAGCCATAGATGCTATAAACACTATGGCTATTGCTATTACAAATATGGCTGCTGCAATGAATCGCATGACTGCTGCAATGACTCGCATAGCAGCAGCACATGGAACTTCGCCTTAAAAAAATAATAAATTTTATCAAAGCAATATTTAAAAAAAAACTAGTCTAAAAATAAAACAACTATTGTAAAATTATTCTAAAAATATTTAATAAAATTGGTCAATTTTTCTATTTATGTGGTTCTTTACAAAATAATATAACATAGCATTTCAATTTTTTCCATCTAAATGTTGCAGTTAGTTGTTGAGTAATCTGAAATTTCATATAGATTGATTTAGATACATCTACTTCGTTTTCAAACTAACACTATACATATTAAATAAATAAATTGACGATTATCTAACATCGAAGCCCAGAGCTGCTCGACCAAAATTGACCTCATTTCAATACCTCTGCTTAATTCTTTAGATATGTTTCTATTAAAATAACTTGTTTGGTAGAGTTCTGCTCCTAGGATATCATCATCCTGCTTCAAATCCACCAATTCCTCATTAACCAAAATTCGATTACACATGTGCAATACACAATAAGCATTAATGATCTTACTAGCAGTAATGGTATCGTAGTGTAGGACCCTGTGATTTAGTAAACATATCCATCTATTCTTTAATAGTCCTACAGCTCTCCACAGTACTACGTGCAGAACAGTGAATTTTGGTGTAAAGTTCTTCTGGTCTTCCTGCGGGGGCATCTATGATGAGAGTCATCATATACTCTCTTTGAGCATATCCAGAGTCGCCTACAAAGTGAAATACAGTATGATAATAATGCAACATAACAAATGATTACTTATTTAAATGGATATGGACCAAGTAAATAAACATTTTCTCCACTATCATTCAAGTTAATTAAATGACTTTTCACGGGATGCTGGTTTCATATAAAACTGTCATATGAAGCTCCCCCAAAAGATGAATACACTGACAGTATATTTAAATCTGCATCACATATCTGAATAAAACAAACATTAATATAAGGTGAAAATTATTCTGTTTTGATAACAAAATAATTAAAACCTTTTCCTATATAACCCTCTTACTATATTATCTTAAAAATTTGAAGGATCTTGAAATTTAACATACTTACAACTAAATCATTCCTCGAGTGTAAATGCATTCTATTAAAAAGGCGCTCTTCATTTTCTCTGGGTCTTATAATTGCTATATGTGTGCCGTCAATGCAACCCAAAACCCCAGGAATATAATTTTTTTCATGAAACCTACAATAAATGAAATGTAAATTAGGTTAAATGTAATGTAAGGTTTTTATTTTGAAATAAACATATATATATACAAGAATTAAAATAATGCTTTATAATAGTCTCGTTCGCAGCATCCTTGAATACTGTAGCACTGTTTGGAGACCTCATTATTCTATTATCTAGAGCGAATTCAGAAAAGATTTCTAAGGCATTTAGCAAAATTTCAAGTAATCTCGGAAAACAAATCTTACAAGGATAGATTGCAGTATTTTAATTCAATCGTTAATTGAAAGACGGGACATACTAGATTTAACTTTCTTGCACAAATTAATTAACTATCAGTATGATTGTCCTAACCTGTTGTCGTTATTTAAGTTTAACGCATTAACGCCCAAAATGAAACTGCAGTATATTTTTCTATTGTTTTTCTATTTATTAGTCCATAAGGGAAAAAAATATGCTATATAAGAAGATAAAATGAAAAAAATATATTTACATATCAAGTTTTAGGGGTGTACTCAGCCGTGTACAATGGGCGCTTTAGGAGTGAAATTGTATGAAACAAGGTCGTTCAACATATAGCGTTTTCAAACATATTTCGCAACGCCAGCGAATTCTTTGGTGACAGATCAAACATCGAAATGGGTTTTCCATCCGTTCAGGATTATGACCATTATTGTTCCGACCCCCTAGTGCCGCTGAGGATGACGCACGGCTCTTAGTTTTCGTTGGACGTAAATAAGTCCGTGCAATAATTCGTCTGAAAGATAACTGGTCCATGTAAGTTATCTCTTGTTTAGTTTTACTGAGCAAAACATGTAGTCGCCAAGCATTTGATATCGCCATATGTAACAAATAGGTAAATATAACCCACCACCACTTTTTTCGTTTATTGAAATCCGATAAAGGCTGATAGACTGATCCATTTGGTCAACTCCACCCATTCCTTTATTATAGTTGACATACATTTTAGGTATATTTACGTCAACCTTTTGTTTTCTGATGTTACACCATCGTTTGACTTTGCCCAGAGGCTCTATGTCATCAAAATTAGTTCCCATTGTAACGACATTATTGTCCTTCCAACGTACCATAGTTATCTCATTCTTTGTATCAAAACTATAATCATATTCCGCCCTAGGCTTCTTCATATTTTTTACTGTGATCAGGGGACATTTCTTCGTCCGATTCTCTCGAACGGTTCCAGTATTTCTAAAACCTAGTCTACCCAAATCGAGCAACAATTGATGATTAGTAAAAAAATTATCGAAATGTACGATATGCTCTTTAGGAACTACAGGCATTTTAGCCAATAAAGATTTCACGACTCTCGCACCAAGGGTATCATTGGAAGGTTCTGTGGATTTTCCACAATAAACATCAAACGTGTAGCAATAACCATCTGAACTTGTCGCAGCCCAATTGCGATGACCAAATCTTACAGGCTTTCCTTGTATAAATTGTTTTGATGGATGACGCCCATAATATTTGATCATGGACTCGTCCATAGACAAGCTTTCATGAAATACACCCCACTGAATAGAGTTTCGCTGAATCAAATCTAAAATGTATGTCAATATTATAGTTGACATACATTTTAGGTATATTTACGTCAACCTTTTGTTTTCTGATGTTACACCATCGTTTGACTTTGCCCAGAGGCTCTATGTCATCAAAATTAGTTCCCATTGTAACGACATTATTGTCCTTCCAACGTACCATAGTTATCTCATTCTTTGTATCAAAACTATAATCATATTCCGCCCTAGGCTTCTTCATATTTTTTACTGTGATCAGGGGACATTTCTTCGTCCGATTCTCTCGAACGGTTCCAGTATTTCTAAAACCTAGTCTACCCAAATCGAGCAACAATTGATGATTAGTAAAAAAATTATCGAAATGTACGATATGCTCTTTAGGAACTACAGGCATTTTAGCCAATAAAGATTTCACGACTCTCGCACCAAGGGTATCATTGGAAGGTTCTGTGGATTTTCCACAATAAACATCAAACGCGTAGCAATAACCATCTGAACTTGTCGCAGCCCAATTGCGATGACCAAATCTTACAGGCTTTCCTTGTATAAATTGTTTTGATGGATGACGCCCATAATATTTGATCATGGACTCGTCCATAGACAAGCTTTCATGAAATACACCCCACTGAATAGAGTTTCGCTGAATCAAATCGCATAATGATCTGAGTTTGATCATTTTATCTTTCGAACCATCTATTAGACCGTTATCCACAAAATGAAGATTTTTTTTATCTCCAAAAACCTATTGCGTGACATACAATTAGCAATCAGTGGAACACCAAGGTCTTCATCCAAACTCCAGTAAGCACGTTCAGATGGCAATTCATGGTAACCGGTCAGTATCAGTACACCAAAAAATTTTTTCAAACATGCACTATCAAGTTCAAAACCATGCCTATTATTTTGATTAGCGTACAAGACACTGTTAGTTGTTATCAAATCCATTGCGTCATGATCAAATATTTTTCAAACAACATTACGGGATTGCAGTCTGCTAAGCTTTCAACAACGTATTTTTGTCTCTTTTGTATGATATCGGTAATATCATAATTAGAACTATAGGTTGGCTGAGTTTTCCTCCATACAGGTAAATGTACATCACATTTTTTCTTTCTTTCTTTCATCACATTTTTGCTTTCATCAGCCATAATTGATTCCAAGGCTTCCTCCAGTCTCTTATAGCTGGTAAATACGTTCCGATTGGCCATTTCAACTTATAAGTAATACTGTAAACAAAACGAAATTTTAGTACGAATTTGCCCGCTGTACCCGCCTGTGTATAACAAATGAAACAAACCCTACTTTACAAGTTTTGTAATAAACTTTAATTCTTATGTTATTATTACCAACACAAATAAATAGACTCCATAAAAATAAAAAAGAAGTTGAAATATTTCACTATTTTTGATAAAAACCAACAAAATAATCTTACCTTGTATGTCGTGTCTGGACTCCGTATTTTATTACAAAATAAGTGACATTTGTTTTCGCGCCACCGCCTATTTTTATTTATTCTATGGTAATTAGTGTCATCTAGATTTGTAATTTCTAACTACTGTCAACACTTAACCACAGATAAAATACATAATTTATGGATTAAGTAGTTGTACCTGTGCAGGTACAGAGGGCGGTAATTGGTTAAAGTTCCCTATAAATGCCCTAGAAATCCTTTCCAAATACCAATTTGCAGAACCATATCAGGCTCTAATTCGCCAGTCTCTCGTTTATATCGGCTAGAAAATGAATATTCAAAAATTGATCTTTTGGGATTCACTTCGTAAAATTAAGTATAAACTCGCTCAGAGTATAATATAGTTTGAATTTTTCTGTCATTGTTCACAATTTTGAATTTACTTTTATGCACTTTTAGTTGTAAGGACAAATTTTACTGTGTTTATTGTTAATCTTTTTCTCACAAGTTACGTAGGCTGCAATTGGAGGGTCAAGAAAATACGATTTTTATACTTAAACTTATATTAACACGCTAATTACGACAGCGACAGACAGATGATCGAAAAAAAAACCGAAATGATTTTAAAACTAACTTTATTTATATTCAAAATTAATACAAATTAACCCTATGAATGATGATTCCACTTCGATGTGGGAATATGGAATGGTCATTCTCACAAAAAAAATATTATTTATTAAATTTATTTAGGACATTACGAAATTTCTATATAGACAATTTTATTGTATTAAATATAAACTAACGGAAGTTCTACGTAGGCACTTTTCATACAGCAGTCCTATGTAATTCCTCCCCCCATAGAATGGCGACTATTTTAATACGTTTAAAGAAAATGTCGCCGGAATATTAACTGATAAGGGGTTTCTGAGCATAAAATCATGTCATCAGCAAACCTGAGATGACTTAAAAAGTTCCCATTCATATTAATGCCTTGATCGGGCCACGGTAATTTTCCCATTACGTGTTGTAAGACGACTTTTTTTTTTTTTTTTTTATGGAAAAGACACGGCAAACGAGCATGCGGGTCACCTGATGGTAAGTGATTACCGCCGCCCACGACCCCGTGCAACCCCAGAGGAGCTACAGGTGCGTTGCCGGCCTTTAAGACTATAAACAGTTTTGGCGAAATTGGATCTCCTTGCCGGACTCCTCTCTTTATATTAATTGTTTCGCCTACTTTATCCAGCCTAACTCTGCTTGTGCTGTTGTTGTAAATATATTTTAGAATGTTAATATATTTTTCATTTATGTTAAGAGCTTTCAGCGTCTCCCAGATGCTTTCGTGTGAAATAGAGTCAAAAGCTTTTTTGTAATCTATGAAAGCCACGTATAATGGTTTATTAAACTCTAGATATTTTTCTATCACCTGATCTACTACTTGGATATGGTCAATAGTGCTGAAACGACTTCTGAATCCGGCTTGTTCTATAGGTTGGTGTGCATCAATGACTGGGGTAATTCTTTCAAGGAGACAGGAGACAAATAATTTGTAAAAACAAGACATGAGGCTTATGGGACGGTAGTTGCCTATGTCAGCTGGGTCACCTTTTTTGTATAGTAGAATAATTTCAGATTCCAACCAATTATGTGGCATAGCTTCTTCTTCGAGTATTTTATTCCATAGGATAGTGATTGGTTTCAATAGTACAGACTTTGCGACTTTGATGCATTCGTTTGTAAGCCCATCTGGTCCTGGGCTTTTCTCCGGCTTGAGTCTCATTAGTTGCGTCATGATTTCTTTTTCTGTAAACTGTTGTATTGGAGAGGTATCTGTACTACAGTAAGTAGCCACATTTTGTATTGGTGTGACTGGTTCCCTATATAGGTTAGCGTAATATTCGGTAGCAGCATTTATAATTTATGTGCGAGACTTACCTTTTTTATGGCCTTTCTGGAGAAAAGGGATCCATGTTTTGGTTTGGTTTAGTTCTTTATAAGCTTTTTCAGCCGACCTGGAATTATCGAGGTGTCTTTGTATAGTTGTTGCTTTGTGAGTAGCGTAGCATTTTTTTATTTCCTTGTCCGTAAGTTTTTAATTTTTGTTTATCGCTTTTATTTAAACTAGGCTTATTTTGTAATATACTCCTTTCTCTCATGTAATCTAGCGCTTTCGTGGATAGAATTTTGTTCTTTTGTGTACTTTTAATATTTTTTAGGCTTAATTTGACATAATAATCGATTTGCTGGTAGTACTCTTCCACATTATAGCTTTGATGAGTCTTTATAACTTCTGGTATAAATAGATTAAGGTTTGTAAAGTATAATTTCTGCTCCTCTAATGTTTTTAACTTCTTGTGTGTATTAGAATAATTACGTCTACTTTTCTTTATCGACTTAATGTTTATTGTTGCTCTAATTAGCCGGTGGTCTGATCCAAACGTGAAAGATTGTAATACTTCATATTTAGAGACCATGTGATACTTCGTGGACATAATATAATCAATCTCATTTCTTGTGTTTCTGTCTGGAGAGATCCATGTCCAGCGGTTTTTAGGTTTTTGTTTGAACATTGTATTTAATATTTTTAGGTTGTATTCTTGGGCATATTGAATTAGTCTCGTACCTCGAGCGCTTCTTGTGCCATAGCCATGCTCGCCAGTAGTGGAATATTCATAATTTTTGGGGGTTCCTATTTGTTCCATAAACAACTGGTTAGTAAATTCAGTCCCATTGTCAGTAATAACAGTCATAGGTATGCCATGGTGAGTACTGTATTGTAATAAGGCTTGTAGAACACTTAAAGCTGTGCCGTCACGAAGATGGTAAGCTTGACCGTATTTAGTGAAAACGTCAATGAAAGTTATATATTTTTCGCTTTGAACTGTGAATAAATCCATATGAACTATCTCAAATGGTTTAGTAGCAGGTGGAACAATATTGAACTGTGGTCTAAGTAGGTTTCTGTCGTATTTGGCTTGGCCGCAATTAGTACACTCGTTTATAAATTTTGTTATTTGTTCTCTCATTTTAGGCCAGTAATATTTATGAGACAATGCTAAATAGCATTCATTGATACCGCGATGATTTGTTTTACCATCGTGATAGTGACGGATGATCTCCTGTTGACGCAAATATTCTTTAACATTCTCTAATTCTTTTTAGCAAGAACAAGATTAAGGGAGGAACTTTTAAATTTATCTTGCAGGATTGGTATAATCGAATACATAGCCAAAGGAGGATTTATTAAAATAGCTGTTTTTATTTTTGGGATAATATATTCTTTAGCAGCATTTATTACATCCTCTACTAAATTTGACTCAGAAAGTTGGATGCCAATACGCGTATGAGTGTCGAAGGGTTTGGTAACTACAGGTCGTCTCTTAACGTCAGTCACAAGATTAAATTAAATTTGTCTGTGAAATTTATTGAGTGGTTCGTCAGTTATCGGGATTTCTAAGATAGGGTTTTCTGAACTCGTGTGAACTGTCTCTGTCGAAGAGTTAGCTTGGCCAAGGATAGTTTCTGATGGATTACCGAGTAAAGAATTAAGCTCGTCTATTTCCTCTATTAAAGATAATGCTTCTTTTGTGTGAACTTCTATACGAGAAAGAGCGTCTGCGTTTGAGTTTAGTTTTCCCTTTTTATATAATACGGTAAAGTCATATTCACTCAATTTAAGTTTCTAACGTGTAAGACGGGAATTTGGTTCTTTCATGTTCATTAACCATTGTAAAGGTTTGTGGTCAGTATAAATTTTGAATTTTCGTCCGAACAAATAGGGTCTAAAATACTTGGTTGCCCATACTATGGCTAAAAGTTCCTTCTCTGTTGTGCTATAATTTAACTCGCTGTCATTTAAGGTTCTAGAAGCATAACAGACATGCTTATCGGAACCTATGGGGCCTTGAGGCAGAACGGCACCTATAGCTACATTTGAAGCGTCAGTCTGGGTATTGCAATATAGGGTCGTTTGTCAGTAGAGTTTTACATTTTTTAAAACAGTTAGTATATTCAGAATCTAGGGCAGTGGTTCTCAACCTTTTTTCACCTGCGGCACATTTTTAACTATTCTGAAAACTGGCGGCACATAAAGAAAAAAAACCAACAGAAGTTTTTTTATTGGCATAACAAACTGAATAAAAAGGGGCATAAAAATTGTATTATATGTAAATAATCTAAAAATACAACAAAATGGCCAATTTTCTTAACGAAATAAAATTAAAAGCTAATAAACTAAACTATTTTAATGAGAAATTTGAGCTTGATGTTTTTCGATAATTTCATTTATATTTGGCCGTAAAAACGACAATGCTACTCTCATATCGTCTTCTACATTTAACAACCTTGATCTTTGTTTAGTTTTAATATTGGCTAATGCTGAAAACCCGAATTCACATAAATAAGATGTGGAAAATTGTAGTAGAATATTCAAAGCTTTTCTAGATAAAAGTGGATAAATGCATCTGATTTTTATCCAAAATGTATTCAGTGATTCTTCAGAATGTTTTAAAATCAAATCTCGATTAGTTGAAAGCAAAATAAGCTCTTCTTCTTCATTTAAAGTTAACTCAAAAATAGCAGTGTCCGTAATTAGAAATGGGTTACGAATCCAATCAAACTTATTAATATCCAATTCCGGGAAATAATGAACAATTCTCTCCTCTAATGTTGTCAAATGATCAAGAACAATTTGTTTAATAATTTTATACCCGTCTTTAGGAACTGATTCGAACTTTTCTAAATTGCCTTCTTGGGCTTTCTTTTTCCATAAAGAAATCTGTCTTTTTAATCCCACCAGCTTATCAGTTGAATTTAAAATATTTTCATTTGAACCTTGCATACTTGAATTAATACTATTAAAAATGACAAAAATATCTGACAAATAAGCAAGTTTCGTTGTCCATGTTAGATCTTCTAATATTTCAACAAATTCAATATTATTATTTTGTTCAAAAAAAGCTTTCATTTCCTTTTTTAATTTTAAAACCCGAGATAAGACTTTTCCTCTGGATAGCCATCTTACTTCAGTATGGAGTAGCAAAGATTCATACTTGGACTCCATTGCTTTACATAGTTCCTTGAATAATCTGTTTTTCAATGGTCTTGATTTTATGTAATTTACCATCTTAACACATTGCTCCAAAACTATCTTTAAATCTGGTGACAGGAACTTTGTTATAAGAGCTTCTCTATGTAAAAAACAATGGGTAACAATTATATCTTGATTCACTTCTTTCACATAAGAGACAAATCCTTTAATATGCCCGGTCATTGAGGGTGCTCCATCTGTGCAAATTCCAATACAAAAATTCCAAGAGACTTTTACCTTTTCTAGATATGAATTAATTACTTCAAAAATATTTTTCCCGGTTGTAAAATTTGACAGCTCCCGACAACATAAAAATTGATTTATAATATCATCTTCATAGATAAATCTAACAAATGCAATTAACTGGGAATTTCCTGTGATGTCGGTGGTTTCATCTATTTGTATTGCAAAAAAGGAATTTTGAAGTTTTTTTGTGGTGTTCTGCTCGATATTTTCTGAAAGATCTTTTATCCTGCGATGTATAGTATCATTAGAAAGGGGTATTTTGGCAATTTCAACATCGGCTGATTCACCAATCATCGTTTTGACTATTTTACGGCAAGCAGGTAATATAATTTCTTCTGCTAAATTATGGGGCTTCAATTTTACTGCGATCAATTCCGCAATTTCATAAGAAGCAAACTGAGCTTTTTCGGACACACAAAATTGTTTTTTAAAATTTTTTCCTTGTTTTACTTTTGTTGAAAGATACGTTTTAAAATAGTTCTTATCTTTGGTTGATAAGGAGGGATGATTGGTAACCAAGTGACGAAGAAGTTTGCTAGGAACCATAGCACTATTTGATAATTTTAAATTGCATATAATACATTCTGGGACTACTATGTTATTTTCTAAAGATGAGGTGAATCCAAATCTTAAAAAATCATCGTTATATTTTCTAGGAATTATATACTTTTTTAAAATAGAACTATTTTCACTTAAAACAGAGGAACACTCATTACTTTGGTCGTATATGTCATCAATATTGTTACTTGCATCATCATCATCATTATTCTTTTTTTTCTTTATCCATTTGTCCATTTTTAAGGGGTCTGAAAAAAACAAAAAAAATACTGTCAAAAAAATCGAAGAATATATAAATTTAAATTTATAAATATACAAATTCTGTAACCATTTGTAATTTATGAAAATGAAAAATATAATCCTTATGAAGTTATATAACTTCATAAGGATTGGGTGGGTAGACACAACAGTGAATAGACGTGTTTTTTATTGCTCCTAATTTTATTTTTTATTAAAATAATAATAAGTGTACATATGTGTTAATAGTTTGATACCTGTGCTTGTTGAATATTACTAAACTTTCCCACACACTTTCTGCACTAAATAAATAACAATGGAGACACCAGTAGACCAGCTTCTCAAGAGTATGGAGGAACTCTCCTCTATATTTTCTACACGAATGGGCGAGTTTGAGAAAAACTTGTCTCAGCCGGGTCCCGCAGCCGCCACTACCACTACAAAGGCCTTATCCACGGAATTTTACACTTTCAAGGCTTTTGTTTGGAAGACACTGGGTTTACTAAAATCACAGGTGGAACTTATTGTGCTTGGTATGGACCGCCTGGAGACACAATCCAGAAGAAAAGTTCTTCTTTTGCATGGTATAAAGGAGGATAAGGATGAGAATGTGATGCATAAAATAATGGATGTGTTATCTAGCCAAATGAAGATGTCTGATGTAAGGTCTGCAGCTATTGAATCCTGTCACAGACTGGGCGCAAAAAAGGACTCTTCTCGACCCATCCTCGTTAGATTCACTAGTTTGCAGGTCCGCTCCAACGTGTGGAAGGCTAAAACATCATTGAAGGGTTCTAAAGTTACAATTACCGAATTTTTAACAAAATCACGTCAAGAGGTATTTATAGCGGCTCGTAAGCATTTTGGAATTCATAAATGTTGGTCAGCTGATGGCATGATTATTATATTAATGCCAAATAAACTCAAAAGTAAGATTTCTTCTCTATCTGAACTAAAACAGTTAATACATCGATGTTCTGTTATGAAATCAGCTGACAACAATTAAATTGTTTGGAAGTTATTTGCTTATACCATCGTAGTTTCCTCAGTTTATATTGAATTGTTGGTGTGATAACATAGTTTGCTACGTATATATTTTTTTGACTTTAGTAGGGTACATTCATGTCCTATTTTTTACTTTAAATTATTAAAATTATACACGTAACACTTAAAATTTTGCTTTTGACAATTGACATCTAGCTAATGACAGTATGAGTATCTTGTCTTACTTGTCAAATGTCATTCTGTCACACAGACTATACACAATATTTGTAATTTGTAAATTTGTAAATTTTAGTTCATTTTTGGTTGTTGGTCTTTGGGTGCTACGTTCCGTTTTGTTTTATCCTTTTAAAATTAATGTAACTTTATGTAACTATAGATAAATTTATGTAACTTTTTTTTTTTTTTTAGTGTTAATTTGTTTTTCAATCAACTTGTGCACGTGGATATAATTTAATTTGTGATTTTTTTTGTTGTCTTTTTTTTAAATTAATTAATTTATTTTATTTTATTTATTTATTTATCTATTATTATATTTATAAAATTTATATTTGTATCATATATACTACTATTTTATATTATATAATATATTTATTTATTCGTATTTACATATATAACGTTAATAAAGTATGTTCATTGATGATGAATACTTTTCTTGCTCAAATAGTGATTTTGACAGCGCTGAAAGTAATCACTCTTCACTCTCTGATTTCGAACCACTTGTAGATAAATTGTCTAAGACTTTCATCAACCCATCTAAAACTTTTTCCTTGGTGCATATCAACGCTCAGAGCATCCCTGCTCATTACGCAGATCTTCTCGCATCCTTTAGCTCCGGCATAGTCGACTGTATATGTATATCTGAGACCTGGTTAAAACCTTCCCTTTCCTCTGTTAGTTACGGTATCCCAGGTTATCAGTTACTTCGCAATGACCGTACTTTGCAAGGTGGTGGTGGAGTCGGTATCTACCTTCGCAACAACATTACTGCTCGTATTATTGCCTGCTCCCCTAATCAGTCGATAGGAACTCTAGAATATCTTTTTGTGGAAATAACGTTAAGCCGTACAAAAATTCTTTTGGGGACTTTATACTCCCCAAATGATAAAATTAACTATTTTAGTACTTTGGAAGGTGTTCTGGAATATATTTCACCTCAATACGAGCATGTTATCTGTACGGGCGATTTAAACACTTGTCTATTAAAAAATGATACAAGATCGAATTTATTAAAAGCATTATATGAGTCCTATAATTTACATATTCTTCCGATGTCGTGTCCCACCCATTACTTTCCTAACTGTAGACCCTCTCTTATTGACCTCATCTCCGTCTCTAACCCTAATCTCGTTGTTTCTCATGGTCAAATGACATCTCCTTTCTCTTTTCATGACTTAATTTTTCTTTCGTATAAATTACGCCCTCCCAAGGTTAGAGGCAAAATACTTTTCCAACGCAATTTTAAGCATATGGATCTGGAACGCTTAAGGGAGGATGTGAGGAACATCGACTGGTCACCCATAATGTCATCAACAAATATTGACAGTATGGTAGACTCTTTAACCACTGAACTGATTCGCATTTACGACAAACATGCCCCGGTGAGACCAGTTCGTATGAAGCATGCACCTGCTCCCTGGCTAACACCAGTTATTAAAAGAACGATGTGTAAACGTGATAGAGCTAAATCTAGAAATAAAAAATATCCTAGTCAACAAAACCTTGCTGCATACAAAAAATTGCGAAACATTTGCAACAGAATGTGTAGGGATGCTAAACGCCGATATATTCACACCTCTATTCAGAATCTCAGTCAAGCGCAAGTTTGGAGATTCTTAGAGTCGTTTGGGGTAGGCAACTCCAAGCATACTCACTCTGTATTATTGGATCTTCATGATTTAAATTTATTTTTTACTACACCTATATTAAATTTGAGCCCTTCAACCAAATCTGAAACACTGTCATCTTTATCTTCTACTGTCCTACCCGACTCTATCTCTTTCTCTTTTCTAACTGTAACTGAAGTTGAAGTCAAGAATTGTATCAAATCAATATCCACTAAAGCCTTTGGTAATGACTGTATCAGCCTTGACATGATCCTTCCTGTGTTGGAATACATTGCACCAGTGGTCACCCACATTATTAATTTCTCACTGACTTGTAATGTTTTCCCTACACAATGGAAATACGCTTATGTCATTCCTTTACCAAAAACCTCCAATCCCTCTAGCGTCACCGATTATCGTCCTATTTCTATCCTTCCAATCCTATCCAAAGTACTGGAATCCTTAGTAAATAATCAACTGTATTCTTTCCTCTCCTCTAACAATCTTCTGTGTCCTTACCAATCTGGTTTCCGACCCTTTCACAGCACGGTTAGTGCGTTGCTGAATATCACGGAGGACATTCGGTGTGCTATGGATAACACCAAGCTCACTGTAATGGTACTGCTTGATTTTAGCAACGCATTTAGCTGTGTTGATTTTGATATACTTCTGGGCTCTCTTCGTGCAGTCAACATCTCTCCCGCAGCCTTATGCTGGTTTCGCTCCTACCTTTTAGGTCGTCAGCAATGTGTAAAATCTAATGATGTCACATCGACGTGGTTAGATATCACTTCTGGCGTTCCTCAAGGCGGTGTTCTTTCTCCACTTCTATTTTCTGTTTTTATAAATAATATATCTAAAGTAATTTCTTCTCCCTACCATCTGTATGCGGATGATTTGCAATTATACCGGCACTGCAATTTTAGCGATTTACCTGAGACTATCGAGGCTTTAAATAATGATCTCGCTGCTATTTTAACTTGGGCCGAGTCTGTCGGACTGTTAGTAAACCCAGGTAAGTCACAATCTATTATCATTGGAAGCAGCAAACTTAGACATAAAATTAATTGGAATTCAACGCCGAAGATCCTGTACTCAGGAGTAGAAATCGAATACTGTGACAAAGTAAAAAATTTGGGCCTAATATTTGACAGTAACATGTCCTGGGTACCGCACGTTAATAATATCAGCAGACGCATGCATTTCTCTTTCCGTTCTCTTAAGCGTCTCCAATACTACCTACCTCATAAAACCAAAATTATGCTTGCACAATCCCTTCTTTTACCTATTCTTGACTACGCCGATGTTTGTTATTTGGATGTGACCGAGGAGCTTCTTAACAAATTAGAGCGACTCCAAAATCTCGTCATACGCTTCGTTTACGGTTTGCGTAAATATGACCATGTCTCTCAATTTCGTGCTCAGCTTAATTGGCTCCCAATCCGACTTCGCCGAGATATGCACATCCTTTCACTCCTTTTTAAGATCCTTAACTACCAGAATTTTCCTTGTTATCTTCGTTCCCGCTTTAACATTCTACCTATCCCTACACGCTCAAGGAGGTCTGGTGTCATACCGACACTTAACGTACCGAAGAGCAACACCAAATTCTTTCAGAAATCCTTCTCTGTATACGCCGCATCCCTCTGGAATCAACTCCCTAAAATTATCCAGAAAAGCCCTTCCATAAATTCCTTCAAATCCCATTTAAAACAACATCTTCTTGCAACGTTAGACACCTAATCTTTATCAATATAGTGGTTCACTTTTATATTTTTACTTCATCTTATAGTTAAACCTTATTTCTTTTGTTCTTATATATATACTTATTTTAAAAGTATTTCTTATACATATATATTTATATTATATAGAATATGTATTTATTATATTATATAGGATATGTATATTTATATATATTTGTTATATTGTATTATTTATTTTGTTTAGCTATATTTATATTTATATATACCGTGTTTGTAATTATTATTATTTTTATGTTTATTATTGCCATTTTTATTTTTTTTTTAATTTCTCAATTTCAAAGCACTGTCTTCTTGTCTTTCCCGCTACTTTGCACTTATCCACTTCCACGGGTTGGCTGGAAGAGATCTCTTCTAGAGATAAGTCCACCGTTGCGAATGAAATTTCGAATTGTATGTTTTTTTTCTATTATGTACGAATTTGGTGCAATAAAGAATATATATATAACTTTCACACAAATACAATTTTTTATGCATAAAATCGAATTTTATTTAAATAATTGCTGCCATTGTATTCATGAAACAATTTAGCAGCAAACCTCGGGATTTTTTTTTTATAAACAGCAAACTTTTTTAATTACAGAAATATTCATCGAATGAAATAAAAACTAAAAAAAAGTCTTAAATATTGTAAATCAAAGAATACGTGCATTGCAAAGTCAATATACCTCCTATTTTTTATCGAAACTACCTACCAACAAATTAATAAGGATACGAATCATCAAATACATACCTTTCTAATTTTACAAAGGGTAGATTAGTATTACAATGGAAAATCATGCAAATTTAAAATATCACACAAACAACATGCTTATTTGGAAAAAGACAAGTGTGGTAGACTTGAGACAATTTTTAATACATAAACATGACTTTATCATAATTTGGGATTGATAAAAGCGTTTGCAAATTAAATAAAAATATTATGCTGGTTCAATATATAAATATTTACGTTGAATTTTTTTTTTGTATATGTGTTATATATATTTTAAATTTTTCGCGGCACATTTTTAAAATCTCGCGGCACACAAAAGTGCCGCGGCACATGGGTTGAGAATCACTGATCTAGGGTAATTTTATTGGATTTCTTTAGACATTTAGTCAAAGGTTTCGTTAGGCGTGCAAAATCGGGGATGAATTTCCTATAGTATCCTAAGAGTCGAAAAAATTGCTTAATTTCTTTACCAGTCTTAGGTAGTGGATAATTTTCCATGGCCTTAATCTTATCTGGATTCGGTTTGACACCTTCTCTACTTATTATATGGCCGAGATGGGCAGTTTCTAATTTCAAAAATTCGGATTTATTCATATTAAATGAAACTAATTTAACCGGATTAATCGCGTTTATTTAAGCGTCTACCCGTGATACTTCGTCGGTAGTTCTTATTCTATGTTTAATTTTATTTGTGAAAATTAATCTTTCACCATCGATATAAAATACGTCTGAGTAACGGGAACAAAGAGCTATGAGATTGGCCTTTTCCTCTGGGTTTAGGTAGTTTGTTCGCAATCGTGAAATAACGTCGCGTACGCGTTTTGACGGTTGTTGAGGACGCGCGCACTCAATATTTAATACTTCCACACAAACTGGACGATCGAGTGAAATTATTATATCATTTGATGTCAGATTTTCAATTTCGATATATCCGCGGTTATTTGACACGCTAGTTATACATTCTTGAACCATACAGTTGCAAATAACCTGTTCCTTAATAAAAACATTCTTAGTTATTCGTTCGCCGTCCATTGTATTAATAGGAATACGTACAATTTTAGATGTTTTAGCGGGAATTACGTCTTCGTATAAATTTAGGTTACGTGAATCATACATTATAATAGGGTTTGACGCGGTCCTAGCTATTAAACAACATTCTTTTAGGTCAATCCTTGCTTCCCAACTAGTTAACAAGTCTAGCCCTATCAGTCCATCGAAATAATCGTGAAAATGATATGTAAACAGTTTCATACTATTTGAGTCATTTAATTCATTAAAGCATGACAGTGTAATAGAATAATGATTACGACTTGTCGCGTGTATGTTTGTAACTTCCAATGGATCGTAGTTGAGAGGAAAGTTGTAAAAATATTTTTTCACGGCTTTAGCACTGATAAATGACTGGTTAGCGCCGGTGTCTATAAGAAATTTTAATGAGGGATTTGCTATTTGCATATAAGGAAGTTGTCTCTGGGTTTGGACGTTTAATTCTATTTTGGTTTTTTTAATATTGAATCCTTTTGAAAATCCTGCTCCTCATGACTCGGCCCTGGTTGATTTTCATCTAGTAGCTGGCTGTCATCGGTCACATAATAAATCGAGTTACAGGCGTAGTCAGGAGAAATTTCAGTAGTATAATGTACGTTGTCATTATAGTAATTAGATTCCGGTTCCGAGTAATAAGTATAGTCGTCGTAATATGAGTCGTCATATGGCATACATACGTTTGTGTTCATTTCACGAGTTTTAAAATAATTACTAGGCGGTGGGTTACCGGATCTATTCTAATCGTGTCCTGCCAACATGTTGGTACTTGGTAATATCCTGGGAGTGAAACGTTGGATTTCACTCATGGGTTGAGATCTGTCTGTTTGTCCGTACATTTGGTTGTTTCGTGGTGGTATACGAAATTCATTACTACGGGTGTTGTAATTCGGTGGAGGTGCAGAGAACATCCTTTGTGTGTTAGTAGGCATGCGTGGTTGATTATGACTAGGTACCGGAAATTTAAAAGGTTGTGGTGGGGGTCCCATTGGGCGTTGATTCATCGGAGCCGGCCAATTAGGTACAGGCATATCATGAGGTCTTGTAGGAGTAAATGGTATTGCTTGTAGTGTAGGGGTTGGTTTATGGGTTGCTTGAACCTTAGAAGACTCACGTTGCTGTAAGTATATGACGTTAAGCTCTTCTTGAACGAACTCAAGAGCTTTCTCAATTGTATCCGGGCGCATGCATCGTATACGGGACCCTAATGGTTCTTTTAATCCTCGTACATATGCCTGCATTGTAACTTTTTTATAAAGCTCTCGTTTCGCTTTGACTGTGGTGGATATGGTCTCATGTAAGGTTACGTATGTCATAATAGTGCTAAATAAAGTTTGGCAATGATTATGAAATTCTTGCGGTGTTCGATTACCTTGAGTTGCTACGGAGAGGTCATTATAGAGAGCGGTCTCATCACGCTGATCGGAGAAATTATTAATGAGGGCTGTTCGTATGCCTAGCCAGTTTTCTGGTATACCGTTCGAATTTATTGTACATGCAGCTGTCCCTGTTATTTTATTTAAAATTCCGTTTAATAAGCACAGATTAGAAAATTCGCTACCAGGGTTATTACTAAGGAATTGCGTAGCCAATGAATCGCAAATTTTAATGAACCAAAGTAAGGACGTTAGGGTTTCCATCAAATTCTGGAACTAAGCGAAGGGCCTTAAAAATTTCGTCTGGGTTACACTGCGACATTATTACCTTTTTTTGCTTAACGATCTCTAAATCTAAACTATTTAATTCTAAGTTATCTAATACTATGATATTTCTATTATTATCTGCTAATTGCCTGCGGGCCTGGTGCGCTTCAGGCTCCCGCGATCTAGAGGCTCTAGGATGGTAAATCTGGAAGCTTAAGATTCAAAGGAGCAACACGAGAAAAATTCAAGTGTACTTACATATATAGCATCTCTGGTTTTTCTCCGCGAATCAATTTTCGGATTCTTCCTCTGGTCTGCAGCTGGTCCGTACATTCAGGATATTCGGAACGGTGCTTGATAGCCAACCCGGGTGACTCGCGACGCGATTATTGATGCGAAACGTGGTCTTGAAGTCTCCCGCGAATATCCTACCGACTGCGCCAATTACGTTAGCGACAGACAGATGATTGAAAAAAAACCAAAATGATTTTAAAACTAACTTTATTTATATTCAATATTAATACAAATTAACCCTATGAATGATGATTCCACTTCGATGTGGGAATATGGAATGGTCATTCTCACAAAAAAAATATTATTTATTAAATTTATTTAGGACATTACGAAATTTCTATATAGACAATTTCATTGTATTAAATATAAACTAACGGAAGTTCTATGTAGGCACTTTTCATACAGCAGTCCTATGTAATTCGCTAAACGCCTTGGGGGTCACCGTTGACCTTACCATTCCTCTATCATAGCGCCATGGGGGTTACCGGTGACCTCAACGTATAGTCATATTCAAACTACTTTTTCTCGCCGCCGGCCATACTGACTGTTTATTCGTACTCCGTGACCGGCACGGCGCTGTAGAACTATACTGCGCAGTGGGACAAACATACCTTGTAAGGAAATGAAAAAATGAAAGATAGCGAAAAAAGTAACCAAAATAAAAATTCAGGATATATAATTCAAATTAGTCTTTATTATTTAAAAGAAAATTAGCAGTCTTTATTTTTTAATAAAATACAAACATAAAAATCAGTTTTACTGAAAAATAAAATAAAGTTCTCATTAGTAAGCATAATTACAAACAACCATTAGAAATATAAATAATTAGCCATAATATTTGACAAAACATGCTGTAAAAGATGAGATAAGAAACCTTTTATAGCATCAACATATTAGCGATGTACATAATTGAAACATTTTAGACAAAAGTGAGGCTCCCCCTTACATTACACACGTACTCACTTTCTTAGCTTTATTCTTAGCTACTTTACGACCAAATTCCTGTACTGAATCTTTATAACATTGCACGCAAAAACGACGCGTGTCTCTTACTTTTCCTTTAATTTTAGAACATGCTTTGAGTCTTTTAGGTCTTTAATTGATAAATATTTCTTGGGAATCTGCTGGCCGAGTCAAATAATTTATGAGAGCCCTCCTAAAGTCGACAATTGAAGATTTGCTGTGCTTATTTTCATTGTACATGACCCAAGCATTTACAACTGCCGTATTTAGAAGTAGTTCTATTGCCAATTTTCTATACCTTTTTACAGTTTTCCGCAATGGCGAAGAATAGGCACCCATCTGGTCACTCATGTCTACAGACCCTTTCGATTTATTATAATCCAAAATAACTTTTGGTTTACGAATCTGTTTGCCTTTTTTCACCACCACAGCAATTTTGTCGGAATGCTTTGTCGACAGCATAAGCACGTCCCTCTTATCTTTCCATTTAAGCACTGTTACTCCATATTCATTCTCCATAGCCATTGTTTCACCTTTTTGCAGTTTCGAATCAACAACAGCCTTAGGCAATCCTCTTCTGTTTTTTCGCAATGTGCCAATTAAATGAGTTTGCTTCTCCAATAACCGTTAAGCCAGTTGCAAGCTAGTGTACCAATTATCAGTTGCTAGCGTGTGTCCTTTGTCAAATATATTTTCACATAGTGCCATCACCACATTTGTTGGCGTAGTATTTGTTGCGTCAATGTTTTTCCCACTATACAAATTAAGTATGCAAGTATATCCGGGAACAGTACATAACTTAAATAGCTTCATGCCATACTTGTGTCGCTTACTTTTATTGTATTGCCTGAATATTATTCTACCTCTGAAAGGTACTTGGCTTTCATCCACACAAACATCTTCTTTAGGCGAATAATATTTCTGGAAAGTAGCATTGAGGGCATCGATTAAAGGTCTTATTTTGGCAATACGATCGTTTCTGTCGACAGTTAAATTGTCGCTAAAGTGTAGGTATTGCAGTAGTAACTCGAAGCGGTTCCTACTCATAACGGTGGAAAAGTTTGTCCAAGTATCTTGTCTTTGCTCCAATAATAAGCTAATTTCGGCAGCTTTACTGCGCCCATAAACAAGACCAGCCCAAGAAACTGTTTTATTTCTGTCTTGTTTGTTGGCTTCCATTATTGAGACCTTGATCCAGGCTTTGTTTGCCTGGCTGTGATATTTTGACTTGCGAACAAATTTGTCTGCTCAGCAATCATTTCAAGAATTTCTTCAGGCACCAATAGATCATAATACTGGTCAGGGCCAGCTTCTTTCAGCAAATTAGAATATGGAGGTTTCATACGCTCGAACTCGGTGAAAGGAATCACTGATGGCTGTCGTCTTTTTGGCCTCGACCATTTTGAGGAAATACGGTCATTTTGCGATATATTGGCGGCAACAAAATTTTCAGCCGACTCACTGTCACTATTACTTGCGATAACCAAACGTCTTTTCTTTTTCGGTAATTGCATGGGTTCACGCTGTATCCCGCACACTGCAGGGTATATACGATCACTATACGATCCTACGAGAGCGTCATTGTTTATAGATGCGATCGAAAAAGAAATTTCTAACGCGTTGATTTGCTTCCATTCATCCTGCGTAAATTCGAAGTCCTCCATAGCTAAATCCATATCTAAAGGCTCGCACATTAACTATTCAATAAGAAAATGATGACAGCTAAGATAGTAGGAACGTAATTGATCTAGTAACACACGTTCTATCACCGTAAGCGCGAGCGCACTACTGGTGTAGCGTGTGGCCGGCGGGGTGGCCGACGCGGCGCCGGATACCGGAAAATATATTTTCTGTATTTGTGCGCCATGGGGTGCACCGGTGAACTCAGCTATGTATTTGACTGTAACTATGTAACCCATGTACAGAATTGAATAAAACTTATTTTCTATACGTATCGTAACATAATAAACAAATTACGACCAAAAGTATTTTTGCGATTTTTACTTTTTTCTATCGGCGTTTAACGTGTTAATAAATTTTTAATTTTAAAATACATAAATCTTATCTAAAATTAAACTATATCTAAGATTACTGCCTTCAATGTTGAAAAAACAGTAATCTGCTTAAACCTAAATTAATCTAACTTAATCTACGACTTAATTACTCCACGATGGAATAATAAGTGTGGGAAAAGAAGAAATTCCTTTCCTAAAAAGAAGAAATTTTCTCATCGGCGCTGCTCACCCGATCTCTCCTCTGTCAGCATTTTTGTTGCACTCGGCCGCCTGTCAGACGGACATATTATAATTTTTCCGCCTGTGACACCGAGCGAGCTATATAACACACAAAAATATTTGTATGCGGTGTTTATCGCAACAAATATATTAGTATATCCCTTTTTTTCTTTCTTATTATTATGAATGTGCCAATGTTACAAAGCTTCACTGCACTTATGTGATAAACCAATAAATAAATAAATACATTCTTTCTGACAAGATCACAAGACTTTCTTCAAATGTTTGAGGAAACTTAATCCACTTTTCACGTGTTGAAAAATGATTAAGTGCATCAGTCACTGTCTTATGGCACGAGAAACGGATTACTGTGACATTACTGTGCCTTAAGAATTTCCAACAGGTCTTTGGTAACCGCCCGTGGCATAAAAGGATAGCGTCACTTAAACCTGTGAAGATGTCATTTAGTTCGGCACTTTCTTAAGAATTTAAAAATATATTGATATTATACGAAATAGGAGATACATTAATTCTAATTACAATAATACCTAACATACCTTGTATTTGGGAGTTATATTATTTCTTCTTTTCGGGAAAGACATTGCTATAAAATTTATCATCACTTAATTAAAAAGCTTGGCCTAAGTATCTTGCCAACTGACATTCACTTCGACGTTTTTTAAGTGTTAATTTATAGGCATTTTTTAATACACCATAAATTAGACCCAAACGTGCCAATTCACTGTTATTTTTGCTCCCCTGGGGCCTTACTCTTGAAAGTAATTTCAATCCCATTTTGACGTCCAACAATGCAATCCTGCGGCGACGTTATTTTGGTACTTTTGAAACCAATATTCTCAAAGTGGACTTACTATTTTTTGACCAATCCTAACGCCGTTATAGCTGACAGTTAGTGTTGTACACTTTATAACGATAAATCTGCGATACATAATAACCATTCATTACTCGAGTTAAATTACGCAGGCGAGAAAAAGGCTTTTTAAAAAATTTATTTATTTAATTTTACAAAGAACCTTTCTGTATCAAAGCAAGTTGAAGACAAAGAATATTAATTATAAATTTATATTATTGAAAATAGTTGATTCAGCAAATATATTAACTCCATTGTTTGTTCCCACGAGCTGCAAGTGCGGCGTCAGGGGAATGTGTCTTTACACATTATTAACTCCTCCCTCCTTAAGATGGAAGCTGGTCCTGCAGGTTCCTGAAGCGTCCACGCTGCTGATTTTCTCCCGGACTCTGCGTAAATGCTTGTAGATTTTCCACATAGTGAAAATAATTATAAAAATGTATATAATGATCGTAGGCCAGCTGGGAACAGCCATGATAATAGGCCAATCTATTTCTTCATTTTCTTCGAGAGTTTGAATTGTATTTGTAAGCTGATGTATGGAATCGAGCGAAATATCTTCTAGGTGTATCTCATAGCGAACTTCATTTATAAAAAGTGAGTTTTCTTTTGGTAGTGGTATAACTTCATTAATAGAAATAGTTTTAATATGCGTTCTTAAAGTTGTATTCATGACTTGAACTATGCAATCGTCTGTTATGGTGATAAGAACTATTCCTGATATCCTTTGATATCCTGTTTTCAATCCACATTGAGTCCTTATTACTTCTGTGTCTTGCAAAACCGCTAGCCATGACATCTCTGACACCTTTTGTAGTTTTCCTAGCTTGAAATATACATGTGCTTGCGTACAATTAGCCTTTTGATGTTTAACGAGAGCAATAATGCAGTCCTCGGAATTCTCTATGCTTTTAATTTCAAGTGATTTGCAGAGTTGCATCCCTTCTGATATCTTTCTACATCCTTCGCTTAGGTATGTGTACCCTTCGTTACCAAGTACAAGGAACTTGGAGTGGGGAATAATTGTTAGGTTATATTTATCAGGAATGGAATAAACATGTACATAATCATATATCTCAGGAGCAATGGAAGGAATTTCTAGGATGAAAGTTAAGAAATGTTCTGTACTATATGCTTTCACCGTAATAGACTGCTCTATTTTACTTATATCAATAATATTAATTTCTGTAACTGTTTTAAAGGAATATATTTTTTGCAAATTTAATAATTCTAAAATTAAATTTCTAGGGCTTAAAATACTAGGGTGCATTACACCTAACTTTGAAAATGTCATAGCATCTTCTAGTAACATTAACCTATCCAAAATAGACTGTAAACTAAAACCTAGTTGTACGTATATTTCTAGAAAATGCAATTGATTAATAAAAATATTAGAATGAAATGTAATATTCCTTAAAACAAATGTTAAACGATGTTGATTTTCATTTATCTTACTTAATTGATCTAAAAATTCATTTATTGTTGAATTGGCTAACGTTATCGAATGTCGCTGAAAATTTTGAATACTATTAACTGAGTTACGAACTTTATTAATTTCATTTTCAAATGTAATGGCGTCGTTGGCGTCTAAATTTCCTGTTATAACTTTTATTACCGAACCTAATCCATTTAGAATACCACGCTTAACTCTAGAAGTAGGATTAAGAAACAATAACTTTTATTAATTAAATCTAACTTATATTCTATTTGATCTCTGTAGGCTTTATGTATCCTCTCAGATGAAGTATTTACTTCTGCATTTTTAGTACTCACGTACAATGATATGAGTTCTTTAAAAGTGAACTGTAAATGAGTTATATTATAGGAACAAGCAAGGTTAAATGTATCATTCTGTTTAAGAATTTGACCTTCTTTAAATAATAAAATTCCATGTGTATTATCTATTGCGTCTATGATTATTTTGGCTCCTACACGTAGCAACTCCTACGTAGCAACTTATAACGAACTCTATTCGAAGTAGTGTTTGGATGATTATTTATAATCTCCTTTATATTATTAAAATGCAAATTTATTATTTTATACGGACCTTTGAAATCTGGTAAGGCTTTATCTCTAAGCGCCGTTGTAGCTACTTGCTTATAGACTGATTCACCTACCTTATGTATTTTTATTATGTTGTTCTTTAAAAATGTAACCATTTTCTTCTCAGTATCATTTACTTTGGTAAATACGTTTTTAATTAATGTTTTAGAATTAGTTGATCTATTGTGTACTCTATATTTCGAACTAGGCGTTCTTTTAAGTTGAAATTGCTTAGCTTGTCTGTCATTATCATTATTTTTAGTTATTAAACTTTTATTTTCGTTATCTGTTGGGGAATGGTTAGTAGATACTAAGTTATGAGGGTCAATCGTACTGATACCCATATTGTCAGTTTTTTCGTCAGTCTCTGATGTGAGAATGTTATGTCCGTCATTGTTATCAAGCTCCATGTTATTATGATTATTATTATATGGTACAAGAGGAACCTGTGCTACGTTCACGTCACCTACGTCTTGGAATATTTGATCAATTAAATTGTCATCATTATTATTATTAGAATTCACGGTTGCTAAATATTCTATACTATTTTGAAATAGTTTTGTCCTAAAAGGGGCGTCGGCATTTATACTTTCTTTTCCCTTTTTATATATAATGTTATAGGGTTTTAATTTAAATCTAGATGTGTTACATATGATTCGTCCTTCTGAATTGGAATTGATGGCTGTAGTTATAAATTTTCCGTTTATAACATTAATAATAGCAGCAGGGGATATTTATCCCTTAGACCAAACATAGTCATCGTAAATATAAAATCCGTCAGAATAATTTGTTTTTAACGTGATAAGTTTTTCACACTTTGGTTCTATTTTTATAAGTTTCTTAGGATAGTCGAAATAAATAGGTATGTCGGCTGTCGCTGTATGTAGTATTTTATTTTTCAAATTAATATTACTAGATAATGATTTCAGTAAATCTAAACCTATTAGTCCTTTGTATTTAGGATCGAACTCAAAAATAAGAAATTTATGAACAATATCACTATTAAAGATTGGGGGTAAGGGTAAATTAACTACATGGCTATGTTGTGTTGTCGCATGAGCTGTTTTTATTTCAAATGGTTCATACTCTACACAATTTTGGAAAATAGAATTAAATATAACTTCTGTCGAAATAAGGGATCTAGAAGCACCTGTGTCAATTAAAAACTTACCTTTAAATTCGGGTAATTCTATATAGGGTAAATGATCTCTGTCTTGATTATTTAATTTTATTACCTCTTTACGTCTGGATCTCGGCCTAACGTAAAATCCTGCTGGTTACTTATTTCCTCGTTAACAGGTTCATAAGTATTCTGCTCGTCTGGTAAATTATCATAATACTCACCTGGGGTGTAATATTCAGAGTACTCGTTGAGCTGCTGCTCCTGTGGCTCGTCAGTGTAGAAAAGCTCTTCCACTGCGAACTGTGGCTTCTCGGGCTTATTAGTTGACCTCATAGTCACATCCGATACCTTTTGTGGTGGATTTAATTGTTGTTGAGGAATGTTACCTCTATAATTCATAAACGGTCTATAATTACCTGAAGGTAGCCGATTTTTCCACGGTAGCATCGACTGAACCCACTGTTGACGTTGTTCTGGTGTCCAATTATTTTGCTTAGGGGTAAAGTTTGAATTTACGTGCATAGGGGGATTGTTAAATTTAAATTGCGAATTAGAAAATGGAATAAAATTTCTATGATTCTCTTTAACCTTACTTTGTGAGGTTGACATATTAAAATTATTATTAAATCTATTGTGTGTGAGCCTAGCTTCTTCCTGTCTTGCGGCTACGATAGCCAGCTCTAACGTGGTCGGTCTAGCTAGACGTACACCTATAGAAATTTGGAAGTCCAGTTGGTTTGCATACTGTTCTATAACCATGTTTTCATAATACTCTTTATTACTATGATTTCCTACAGATAAAAGGGTGTCGAGCATATCTCGAAGGCGTTTACCAAAAGCTTCAGCGTCTTCATTTTTATTACGACGCGTTCGAGTTAGCTCTTGCATAAGTTGAATTTCATTTCTAGGTTCACCTAATCGTCTAATCAAAGCGCGTTTAATAGCGTCCCATGAATCGAGAGACTCTTCGTATGCTATCGCATCTATTGCGGCTCCACTGAGTCTACTTTTAATTAAACAAACAATTGCGGGGTGGTGTTTCGCTGTGCCCTCTATAAATCTTAATATATTATCTACTTCTCTAATATAAAAATTCAAAGTTTTCGTATTACCATCATATCGTGGCATAAAATCTGAAAATAGCTTAAAACTAGAATTGTCGCAATTTTCAAAAGACATTTTATCTTTTATTCGCGAATAACTAATTTAATTAAACAATTCAAATAATTAAATTTAATATATTATAATATTATTTATTAAAATAATTCGATTTCATTCAAAATAATTATTTTTATTTTATTATTATTTATTTATCAATTATTAATTCATAATAGTAAATGTCTAACGCGATTCGAGCTATATAGACAGATACATTAAAATAGTACGGAAGGAAATATAGCAAAGGAACTTGGATAACAAGAGTACTCACCAAAGAAACCTCTGCATCTCCAACCGGGACTCAACTGCTTGGCAGAACCTCCGATGCTTAGGGTGCTCCGCTGGTCTCGCCTTCGTAGATTCTCCTTAATAGATCGCGGTAATAACGATTGAAACCGTTCGCTGGCTTTAAGAGTTATATTATAGCCAAACGCCGCGATCCTACCGACTGCGCCAGTTAAATTACGCAGGCGAGAAAAAGGCTTTTTAAAAAATTTATTTATTTAATTTTACAAAGAACCTTTCTGTATCAAAGCAAGTTGAAGACAAAGAATATTAATTATAAATTTATATTATTGAAAATAGTTGGTTCAGCAAATATATTAACTCCATTGTTTGTTCCCACGAGCTGCAAGTGCGGCGTCAGGGGAATGTGTCTTTACACATTGTTACCTCTCGTTGAGATAATTTATTTATATGCACATTTTTCGCAAAAACAATAATTATAAATCACATTTATTTTGTTTCACTTAAAAAAACAATGAAATCTTTGAAGTCGTTCTAAAAAAATTATATAATTTATCTGTATGTCTAATTATTTAGAATAGTTTTGTCAAAAAAAAAATTGACATATGTATTTGTATTATTATGTTAATGTTTATGTTATCAGTTATAATAAAGATATTTCTACAATCAACAATGTGCATTTAGCCTATAAATAAATGGAAAAGAAGGTTGAAATGTAAAATTAAGTAAAGTATAACAAAATAACAAAGGTTAAATGCTTTTGAAGTTCACGCGAAAGAAACATACATAAATTTTAATTTTAATGGATAACGCTTAAATATGCATATTTAAAGAAAGAATTGTGATTAGTCTATTATGTTTATAAAACTGATTAAAATAAAAGTATTAATAAAAAAATGCTTTACTACCTTTTTTCTTTAACTATAAAAAAAAACTAAAAAAACATATAGTGTAATTAATGGTTTGCTTTTATTTTTTTCTTTTTTTATATATAATATTTTGTTTTAAATGCCAATTATGTAATCAAACAATAATTAAAACATACATCTTTATTGGTAATTTTAAAAATACAAGTGCAACACTATCTCTAAGTAATTAAATCATTCTTTTTAAAATAAGTTTTATAAGATAATTTACATATTGTTACATCTGAAACATTTCTCTTTAGCATGAGATTCATATATCTAACACAAATCAAGTTCTAAAAACACTATGTTGCACAAAGCTAATACATTCAACCAAATTTAATAAATAATAATAATAATAAAAACTCTTTATTTCACACTAAAATAACAATAGAAATATACGATTTACAGGAGCTTATAGAATGATAAAATGTGAAAAGGCGGCCCTATCACTGAAAGTGATCTCTTCCAGGCAACCAATTTGTACCTATTTAAAGTATAAAGATATTTTTGTTATTTATTATATCAAACATTTATATATACATACACTATTCATACATAAATACATACATAGATATTATATATACATTATAGACATATATACAAATACTTGATACTTTATAAAATTTATGACATATCCAGGAAATCTATTAAACTCTGACCAATCACTCATACTTTTAAGCATTTTTGTAAAGTTTTGATAAATTCAAAATGATTTATTTGGAAGGCTAATATAATTTATTTCATTATTATTTAATTTGTTTCATTAAATTAAACAATATAGTACAGTAGAATATAATTTTGTTACACATAAGTACATATTTACTCGGTAATTGAATCAATCAATTAAATATTAATAATATTTTATACAAGTTTATAAGAAAATTCAATGTCTTACTGTATTGCTCAACTATTTTCAATTTTAAAAGTAATATTTATTTTATAACAAACATTGTTAGACAATACCTTAATATTAAAATAAAAATATACAAATTTATTTATAAAAAGATTTATATAACTTGTGGACCAATTGTCTGTTTCTTTCCTTAATTTTGTAGCTATTATATGTTTTTACTACTTTCCAGTCAGCTGTAATGTTTGGAGACTTCTACTTCTTCTACCTCCAAGTCTTCCAACCATTTCTAGATAATACTTTGACATATATGTTGTCACTTGCAATATGTGTTATTTATTTACAATGCTGCACTCTGTGTTTCCATTTGTGAACATTTTTGTTTATTCAGGTTGAGCAGAAATGTGATTTTTGGTGAAATATTCTTGTAAAGTTTGTGTAAGCATCTAGAGGTCATCTCAACTATCAAATATCCACTTTTGGGCCAAAATATGGTCGCCTATAAAATGATAGTATAATTACTATTCTTGCTATTGTAGTTTATAAAATATTTAAGTACCAACTACTATATTGGTATATTGCTACTGAATGATATAATGGTAGTTATTTAATATGTATTTTTACAAAGCAAATACTCATTCCAATTAAAACTTCAAAAGTCCAGAGATAATATATTTAAATACATTTGAAAAATAAACACTCAGTGATTTTGCTTAGCACTTTAATCATCAGTTACTATTACATATGTATTTCCTTAGAGTAATACTTAATTTACCTAGTATATGTAAGTTACAGTCATTAATTTCGTTTTAAATTTTTGAGCTTTATGTGACGAATTTCACTTATTTCTTCGTATCATCTCTATAACAGAATTTTTCATTAAGGCAGTCAGTACTTTTCAGTATTCTTTAAAATTCGCGAATCGACGCAAGTTTCGTTGTTTTTAAGGTCTAATTTATATGTTTTCCTCAAAACACAGTCCATAAGCAGTAAACGTGCCATTTTATTGCCATTTTCACGAGAGAAATAACAAATCAATTTCTAAAAAGGTACACTTTAGTTATTGAGTAAATTCTCAATACCACTTCTAATTTAGCTGTCATTTTAGTTGTCAAAAACGCGTCGAGAGTACCAAATATCACAATCCTAACGAATTCTACAATAATTTTTAGTTAACGCAAGCGTCAACTAGCGGGCGGTAGTGGACTTAGCAATTGATTGCTTTCAAGAGAACGAAATGACATTTATTGACGATTGATCACTGGATATTGTCGTCAAGAGTAAGGCCCCTGTTAGTGGATGTTAAGGCAAATAAAAAGCTATTAAATTAAAATTATTTGTTATTTAAAAATGGGGGACCACCGCTTCTTGGTTGTTCTTGGTTAAGACATTTAAATATTAACACAGTGCAGATTGATGACATTATTTATAATTTTTTTTTTATTATTATTATTTCTTAACCCTACAACTACTTGGTCCGTACCCTTTTTAAATTTATTATTATATCGTTTACATACAATTAATACCTATAATTAAAAAATTATATTTTTAACTGTTAAATATATGTATATGCATGTATGCGTGGCCGTGTCCAGCACTATAAAAGATAGTAGCAAATGGTAATAAAGCAGTGCTTTGTGTTATATGGGTAATTAACACTACATTAATTTGGTAGAAATTAAAACACACAATAATTAAACTTACAATTTAAAATAAGACATAGTACAAAATAGAATCGAGTCACAATGGATACAGCGGAGAATGTGTGGCTGTAATGAGAGTTCCGGGTAGACTAACTGCGCGTCGCCGAAGAGTATTTTATATTAATTATATAATGTAAACATAGCGTTAAAGGAATGCATTACTGCATGTTAGGGCTCAAACCCTGTATATAACAATTCCCCGTTTAAGTAAAAACTTACACTGTTAAGGCGTGAAGTTTTATGTTAATTTTAACCCTTAAATGGACGATTTTTTTTTTACGTTTTAAAAAAATATATTTGTGTAATAGACATGTATTACTGTCTAGGAAAAATGAGTAAAAAAATCTAGACATGAATTTACTATTTTTTTTTTTGCAATAATGTGAGTGTTGTTTATAAACTACATTGCGCATTCAATGACATTTTGCAAGTATGGGTAAAATAAGAGTGGATATTGTTTTTGAAATGTGTTTATTTATTCTAAATTATGATATTTATAAAAACAATTGCTTTTTTTCGTATCACATAAAGATACACGACATTTTTGGCACATTTTGAACGTAAATCCTGAACATTTCGGGAATTTGCACCTCTGCTGCTTGTCCAGCCAAACTGCCCAATGACATGTCTGATCCAATCTGACGTCTTTCAAAGGAATTGCTTGAGCTGGTCCTCGGAACTTCTTCATTACAAGTTCTCTTTGTATTGTGCTCCCACTAGGTCGACCACGTTTAGCGCCATTTGCAGGTAGACCCAATTTGCAGAGGGTTTTGGCAAGTTCTAGTCTAAATGTACCCAAATTGAGAAGTTGATCATTTCCTTTTATATTATTTACCTTCTTGAACATGAATTTATAACTGCGAGGTCCAGGAAATGATAAAATAAGCGCATGGTCCACTTGCGGCTCTTCATTGTGATGTGATAACGACCTATAAATGAATCTAATAAGTCCACGCCCCCCATGTGAGCATTGTACTCCTTGATGACTTTGGGGCATGGAATAGCAACTCTCTCTTTCTTCGATTTATCAAAGCGCGTGACTGTGGTTGCTGGTTCTGCTCCTACGTAAGTGGAAAGAAGGTTAACGGGCTTGTTATCTTTCCACACAACAGCACTTACGTCAATATCATCCACAGTCGCCACGTTTTCCTCATAGAATCCTCTGGGTACGTTCTTTTTCATTATAGTGTTTTTGTCAGGCAATTTGCAGTTTCTCAATCGATTTACTCTTACTGTTCCCAGTGAGAAAATTCCTTCCTTAGCTAAATAGGTGACGAGAGGCACAGAAGTATAGAAGTTGTCGAAGTATATAATGTGATTCACATTGCGTGGTACCATTCTAGCTAACCTGACGACTGTATTTCCAGACTCTCCCAAATCTGGCTCACCAGGTAAGATGTTATTTTTGGAGCCCCCTCCACTGTAAACCTCAAATCTATGAGCATATCCTTGTAGACTGCAGATGAGATATAATTTGAACCTTGTGGGGTTTATTGTGCATGTATTGTTTTATGTAATGGCTCATTTTGGTTGCACACATCTGCTCGTCTATGGAAAGCCTTTGGTCTAAGGGAACCTTTCCAAACTGGCAGTTGAGCATTTCCTCAAGAGGTCTTATTTTGAATAGCCTGTCATAGTCTGGATGATCTTTGGGTAAGCATAGCGTATTGTCGGCAAAATGGAGAGTGGATCTTATTTTTTCAAATTTTTTTAACGGCATCGTATTTTTTATGTGATCATAACCAAATTTATCACTCCAGTAAGCCCTGGTGTTTGGAAATTTTATGACTGAGGTGTAAATCAGAATGCCTAGGAATTTATTTAGGATATTTTCATTTATAATTTCAGGATTGGATATTTGTTTCTGGGCCGCGTATAAGTTACTTTGTTCTACAATTTGCTTTTTTAGATCTGATGTAAAATAAAATGAAAAAAAAATCATACGGCGTGTTACAAGACATCAATGCTTCCGTTATCTGAGTTTCTCCCCTAAAAATAAGGCTGTCTTCAGCAGTAACAAGATTCCGTTTTCGCCAAACCAGAGGTCGCTTAGAAATCCCTTGTGATCTACTCTGGGGTACTGCTTCTCCGGCTTCCAAAATAGGAGGGTCTGGCATATTTTGATCGTTGTCAATTACGAGAGGAGGATCAGCATCCACTTCATCAGACTGCGCATTCTCACCTTCATCACTATTTTCAAGGTCCCGAAGAACATCTCGAGCTGTTTGATAATAGTGACCTTCATCCTCTACTTCGGAGTCCGAGCCGTCTAAGCCATCTTCTGAATCTTCAAGAGTTTCTAAATACTTTGTAATTTCGCTTTCTAGTAATCGCGGCATGCTGAAAAGCAAAATAAAAACCCTTCACCAAACATGCATTTATTTAGCAGGCATTTAATGCATAAAAATATTGGATAGTGCCAACATTAAAAAAAGTACAAAATTCGTTCAGAAATAAGAACTAGTTGTCAAAATTAACAAAAAAATAAAATAAAGATAATTTTATCTGTGATGTTTAGTATGTTGTTTAAAAACAACATTGTCCATTTAAGGGTTAAGTAGTCCTCAATCGAGGCTGAGAAGGAATCGCGATATTATCTAATTCTATTTCAATAGCAGGATTTGATTTAATTTGAAGTTTTTCTTTAAAAGCCACGCGTTTTCCTTTACAAAAATAACAAATTAAAATAATTATTGTAATAATAATTACAGTTATTACATGCTTCGTATTTAATTATATGAGGTAAATTAATTTCAAAATCTGAATCGTGTATGAACTTTGATAATACATTTTTATCCTTCATCAATTCATCAAGATCTGTACCTTTAAGAGTTACTGGAAGCAAATTATTCGTTTTTGTTTTCAGTTTTTCAGAATTACGGCATGAGTAATTTATTATATTAAAATCGTCGTTAATAATTGGTAATGTTAAATTAACATAATTAAATTTTGGTTTCAAAATATTACTTCTCTAATACCCCACACAAAAACCAGGAATATTCAAAATTCCTGTCCCTAAAATTTTAATTTCTATAGGTTTGGAATTCAAACAATCGATTAAAACTTTTGTTAAGTTAGACTGACCAAAAATCCAACTACTACCATTAAATTTTTTCCAAATGTCTACATGTACGTATATGAATTTAGTATCACATTGTTCTGGTATTTTAGTAGAAACTATTTAATAATTCGATTACACAAGGGGGTTGTGCGACAGATATATAGATATTATCTATTTCACATACATAATATTTATTAGAAACTAATGTACATTTCACAATAATCTCTTGTTACACCTACATATTTTGTGTTTGGAATAACGAGACTGAACAAATCAGGATTATAATAATTATGGGGTACAGGTAGAGCTATATTATGATATAGGGTATATGCCTTACTAGAAACTTAAGGTATACTTAACACTTTGACGTATTCATAATAAGGTAAATAGAGTCTTAATCTGAGTTAGTTGGTAATTCCAAATTATTGGGTATATTCCTATAGTTATCAACGAGCTCTCCACATAATTCAGTTGGTGTCACAATTGAAGGATACGTACGTACAATTGAAGGATACGTAAGTTATTAATAGCAGAATTAAGATCGAATCCATAGAGAACTATATCATCTAAATGAACGAAACAGCGGGTGCCTTGTAGGCCTGATAGAGCGGTGTTCATCAACCTCTGGAATGTGGAAGGAGCATTTTTAAGGCCAAAGGGCATGCGGGTAAATTGATAATGGCCCTGAGGTACAGAGAACGCCAGAGGTGAGGTACAGAAAACCAGAAGAAAGATCTAATGTAGAGAAATATTTACTGGAACCTAACACCTAGAATTTCTTTAATATTTGGAATAGGATAAGTATCACCTATGGAAATATCATTAGGTTGGCGGAAGTCAATAACAATGCGCCATTTCTTCTTACCAGAAGCATCTACTTTCTTTGGTACTACCCAAATAGGAGCAGACCATGGTAAAATGGACGGTTCTATTATACCTTGACCTAACATTTGATTAACCTGCTTTTGAACTTCTTGTTTGTGGACTTCAGGGAAGCGATTGGATTTGACATGAACAAGATTATTAGAAGTTGTTTTAATGGAATGCTTTATAACATTTGTATGAGTAAGTATTTCATCAGGAAGATGAAATATATCGGAAAAAGAGGAACAAAGATTGTAAAGAGCATCAGTTTCTTCTGAGTTTAAATGAGATACACGGAGTTGTTTTAAAACTTCCTGAGTTCGTTGATATGCATTAGAATATAGAACACTATTAACCCGCCTGCACCCGCGCCTTTAGAAATTACACGAGTACTCGCGCGTAGAGCATTTCGCTCACGTTTATAAATGTTATTAAATGCAGGTTTTAGCAGGTAATATTTTTACTTTTTTATTTTATTAAATAAAATACACTTTATTTAATGTAAAAAACATATACTTCAAACTTTTTCAAAAGTAATATTTTTTATTTTAATTAACAATCATACTAACTAATTTGCCAGTCTTCTAAAGCAGTCTTGCGGAAAAAAATAAACAAATTAAAATCTTCTCAAATAAAAACTTAAATGTGTAGGAATAATTAATCCTCATCATATATACGAGCTTTACACATATCACAAAATGTATGACTGTGCTCGTAACATAAAAATTTTTGGCAGTAAATGCAGCACTTTTTAGTTTTGCGGTTTTTGCGCCTTGGACAACCCGCGCAGACCCCATTTGGTTCTTCGTGTCCTGATATCTCAGAATGTACAGGTACAAAACGTTTAATCACTTGCTGTAGAGGATATGCAATGTTTTTCAAGGTGCTTCTTCTATGGATATGCGGTTGTATTAGTTGAAGCGCTAGTCGTTTCAAGTAATCTCTGAGCGTTATGATTATCCCTTTACCAGGCCTCGTACAAATACTGCAGTAATAGTGATCTTTTTGTAGATTTATATGAGTAGTAACCTGTAGTATGCGATTTTATCGATTATATTTAGAAATTTAACTGAAAATTGAAAAAAACGCATGTGGGGAACATAATCCCATTGCCTGTCTAGACGTAACTTTTATATTTATATATATAAACAAGTATGTTTGTCATTTTCATGTTCTTATATACAGTCGTTTACAATGCGGTCTAATAAATAAAAAAATAAACAATATGCTGTGGATTTTCCCGTTCCAAATTATCGCCTAAAATGTTGAACATCATGTTTTAGAACTTAGGAAAGAAAAATACAATGTACAAATAAAATATGACATCTAGACACTTATTCTTTATTTCAGTAATAAAAAAATATTGAGAATTGACAAAAAAGGTTTTATTCATCTGCTACATTTTGACTTTGGTGGTACAGTTTTATGCAGGGGGTAACACACAATGTTACTTTACAAATTTCGCATTCGTATTTTGACCGCTTATCCTGTTTTCTGGTGCTACAAAACCTGCATCGTTTGTAGTAGACAATGATAAAAAATGACTTCCTTTTTGCGCCAATCTTATTTCGTCTGGTACCCCAAAAACACCTCCTTTTTTGTTTTTGTATACCACCGGATTTTGTTTTATGTTTGAGATATGTGCCGATTTCAAACTTCTAGCTAAGCGTGATCTGAAATCACGGTGTATGTTGTTACGATTTGGATTTTTGTATTTGTATAAAATGTAGGTGTTTATAATGCCACTCTCAAACAAGAACCAAAATATCCGAAACCAGGATTTTTTTGACCTACGGCCAATAGAGTACGAGCTTCGATAGTGGTCAAAGTGGTCCACAAATCCCATACTCCTTGTATATTCTGCGATTGCAGAGGGACAATACATGTCTTTCTTTTGCTCGTTCTTTTGAGTTCTCTGGATCACTTCCACTTTGGTTGGGTTAACTGCAGTTGTAAGGACAAAAACTTTTTTAGTGTCATGCCATTTGATCACAGCACAAGGGTGAATTCGCCCGGATCCAATTTTTTCTCTTTAGCCAGTCTTCGTTCTTCAGGTGTTTTAGGTTTTGGTGGACACAGCTCTTTAGGAAGGCCTTTGCGATTCATTCGCACTGTCCCTGTTGCTAAAATACCTCTATGATGAAGAGCTTCCATGAGAGTCGAGGAGGAGAAAAAGTTGTCGAAAACCAAATGTGTGTTTCGTGGTAAATTTCCTCCAAGTTTCATTACAACTCTGTAACCTAATCCTTCCTCATTGAGTGTTTGGTCTTTGCCTGTATAAATATCACACTGATATAGATAACCAGTTTTAGAATCACAACGACACCATGCCTTACCCATGCCTAACCTCTTTTGATGGGTTTGGCTGGCATTTACTGCTTCTTACTATCACGCCCTTTAAATTTAATCATACTTTCATCCACTGATTGAGATTCCGAGTTGGTGGCATTTTCTTGATAAGTCCTGTTGAGATAATCTAGTAATGGTCTTACTTTTTGCAATTTGTCGTGGTCTTTGTGATCCCGGGGCAAGTGAGCTGTAATGTCGCAAACATGTAAATTTTCTAAAATTTTTTTGAATCTCTTGCAGGTCATTGTGTCACTAATCTCTATGTTATTATAAAAAGGATCTGCACTCCAATACAAAACTCCAGCTCTATATCTGACTGAGGATTTATTCCCATTAAAATGATTATAGCTAGGAATGGTTTTATTTCGTCTACGTGTATTCTCTATTATTTATTTGTGTATTCGACGATCATTTCAAAAATCTCATCAGGGAACAAGTTACTAAAATATTCAATGGAAAGACTTTGATAGCTATATGATTTAGAAGGTTCAATTTCCTTGCCGAAATTTAACTCGTCAAAATTTTCAACATCTGTAGTCCATGTTCTATCCCGTGCCTGCAATTCAGCATAAGTTGGAATATTAGCTGGTAAGCCAGAAGATGGTCCGGGCATTGTAATGCAAGGTGCCATTTCTTCGTTAACAGCAGGAGCACGCATTTCAGGGTGAGTAGGTAAGTCAGGCACTGGTGCAAACATTGGAACACAAGGGGATATTTCTTCATCAACAGCGGGTGCAAGCACTTCAGGAAAGTCAGGCGATGGTACAGACAGTGCAAAACAAGGTGAAACTTCCTCGTTAGGTGATTCTTCGTAAGACTGACGTGCATCGCCGTCTAATAGTAATAACTGTCGATTAGACATACCTTGAATATCGTTTAACCTTGCGTTCAGTGATTTTGGGACATAATCAGTATAATCATTGTCATGTTCGTCACCTCATGAAGCGCATTTTCAATTTGATGTCTTTTTAATACCTGTATAACAAAAATACACTAAAGTAGGTAAATGCTGACTGACAAATCGATGATGACAAATCACGTTTATCACTACCCACAAGTTATATTTCGATAAAACAAAACCTAATTTCCTCATAATTTGTAGAGTGAATAAATAAGAAAGAAAACCCGCGGCAAAAAGTTAGCACAAAATAAAGATTATAATTCGCCAGGCAATGGGCATATAATTCCCACAATGTGCACCTCCTTCACAGGCTAAGGTTATATGGTTCCCCACATTTTTCATTTCGTTATATCATGATATTTTTCAAGTGCTTACGTATAATTTATGCACATATCACTAGAATAACTCAAATTCTACAGCATATAAAAAAAATTGTACGACTTACCTTTCCGATCCGCCATTACGATTAAAATTCACCGCACTTTCCACAGAAACAACAGTTGAGCGGACGACCAAAGAAAAAAATGGCCGTAAAAGTGACATTTGCGTTTCGATTCAAGCAAATTTTGTTATGTGACCATAGATAATATTTCTATTTTTGCGTTTTTGACAGATTGCGTTAAATAATTTACCAAAACCTAGGAAAAACATACTAAAATCGATGTGGGGGGACCTCAACCCATAGCCTGGTTAAGGGTTAAATTCGTGTTTTCCTTGTAAATGATTTGACTGTTGATTCCGACTATATTTAGGATCGTGGAAAATAATCTCAGCGGCCATCTACATGCCACCCTTGCAACAGAACATTCTTCTTTTAGTCGATCCACAACATTAACGCCTCCTTTTGTTTGGTTATAGTAAGTGATAATTTCGGGTTTTGCGTTAACGCCGGTAGTTGAATCGATTCGGTCATCGTTATGAAGTGTACTTATCATAAGAACATTTTTCTTGTTCTTTTTGTTTGGCACGTAAGACACCAAAACCTTGCCCTCATGAAAACCAAAGATACTACTAGGTTTTGGTCTTTGTTTGATGTCAAGAAAAAATGGTGGAATTTCTCTCTTATTCTTTCTAAATGTACCTACGATAGTAGTGCGTGCAGCTAGTAATTCATCAGCCAGTGGTATCGATGTAAAATAATTGTCCGCCGTAATATTTCTGCCTGTATTCAGAATATCTTGTGATAAACGTTTTACAACTGCAGATGCAGTATTATCATATTTGTATGGACCGCTTGGTTGCTTCCCGGGGTAAATTTCTAAGTTACTTGTATAAAAATTCTTTGAATCACACTAAACATATACTTTTATACCATACTTAGCTGGTTTGTTTGCTATATACATACGGAATTTGCATCGTCCTCGGAACGGTTCCAGCATTTCGTCTATAGTGACGTTTTCTCCAACCTGGTAATTGGCTCGACACTTTGCGACAAAAGATTTGAATAATTCACGAATTGGAGCAATATTATCATACTTTGCCCTTTCCGAGCGAGAGTTTATATCATCAAACCTTATAGCTCTCATCAAAAAAAGGAAATCATTGCGGCTCATTGCAGCTCTAAAAATATCAGGAGCCGTGCCATCTTTATCCCACATCTGTTTCAAATTTAAGTGATGCATTTTTTTATACCAGCCATGTATAAAATACCAATAAATGCTTTTAGTTCTACAATATCAATTTCTTTGCAATCTCTGTCCCTTGAAAATTGATCCTTAATTTTTCTGATGTGGGTATTTGTAAAGCTAACTATATCATTCAGCATTTCTTCACTCACAAAAAGGTTAAAACATTCCATTATAGTATTAATATTTTTAGACACTAGTTTTACCCCAGGTTGTTTTTCAACCAGAGGTATTGGTCGCGGGCGATCTCAACGCGAAGTCCAGCGTGTGGGGCTCCGCAACGACGGATGTACGTGGTGTGACTCTGTCCGAGTGGGTTATTGCCACCGGTTTGTCTGTACTCAACCGGGGGACTAAGAACACCTGCGTGCGAAGGCTGGGCGGATCCGTCGTGGACGTTTCGTTCGCGAGCCCGGCCATAGCGCGTCGTGTTCAGGGTTGGCGAGTGCTGGATGATGTGGAGACTCTCTCGGATCATCTCTACATCTTATACGAGATCTCCACTCATCCAGCGGTGCAACCAACCCCCAGTCCAACCTCGCGAGAGTGCGGACCGCGGTGGCAATTGGGTCGCCTCGACAGGCAATTGTTGGAGGAGGCCGCGATAGTGGAATCCTGGCTGCCCCAGAGCTTGGCGTCTGCAGAAGACGCCGCATCCTGGGTGCAGGGGGCGCTGACGCGTATATGCGACGCGTCAATGCCCCGTTCCAGGCGCCGCCCTCAGCGGCGGCAAGTGTACTGGTGGTCGTGGGAGGTCGCGCAACTGCGTAACATCTGCGTTGTCGCGAGACGCCAGTACAGCCACTATCGCAGGCGGGTACAGAAGGTCCGGGAGGAGGAGGACTGACTGTACCAGGTGTATGTCGAGGCGAGAACGCGGTTGCAGGAAGAGATCGGTCGTGTGAAAGGCGAGTCGCACGACCAGATGATTGCGGGGATAGACCAAGACCCGTTTGGCACGCCCTACCGTATGGTACTGGGCAAGCTACGGGCTTGGGCACCACCCTTGACGCAGACACTCCAACCGGATGTCCTCCGAGGGGTTCTGTCGTCACTATTCCCGCAACGGGCCAGTTTTTCACCACCATCTATGGCCCGCCCTGCACCGCAAGAGGAGGAGGACAGTGTTAGTCCTCATCAAGAAGGAGGGTCGCCCGGCGGATTCTGCCTCTGCCTACAGGCCAATTGTGCTCTTGAGCGAGATCGCCAAGCTCTTCGAGCGGATTGTGACGAGGAGATTGCAACATCACTTGGAGCGGACAGGTCCAAATCTCTCGGACCAGCAGTATGGTTTTCGCAGTGGGCGCTCGACGGTGGATGCCATACTGAAGGTGAAGTCCCATGCGCAGGATGCGGTGGCCCGGGGTGATGGAGTTTTGGCGGTGTCATCGCCAGCGCCAACGCCTTCAACTCCCTGCCCTGGCCCTGCATTGAGGAGGCACTTATCTATCACCGCGTGCCTCCATACCTGCGCCGCGTCATCGGGGCTTACCTGTCCGGGAGGTCTGTGACCTTTCCGGCTCCTGGAGGAGGGTGGGAGGAGTACGAAGTGTCGTGCGGTGTTCCACAGGGCTCGGTTCTTGGGCCACTCCTGTGGAACATCGGGTACGACTGGGTGTTAAGAGGCGATACCCTACGAGGAGTTGAAGTCCTCTGCTACGCCGATGATACGCTGGTCTTGGCGCAGCAGAGGGACTTATCGCGAGGCAGCAGTGCTCGCAACGGCCGGAGTGGCCGACGTTGTCGGCCGAATTAGGAGGTTGGGATTGGAGGTTGCTCTAAACAAGTCCGAGGCATTATACTTCTGCATTTTTTTATAATTCCCTTCGTAACGTTTAACATGTGAAAAAAAGATATATATTTTCAATTATTCCAAAAAATGTCACAGCAAGTGGCTCTAGTTTAGTTACAGTAACTCCTACTGAATTCAATGAATATTTATCACAATTTACAAACAATGCTTTATGATTTTTTTCTACTATTCTTTGTTGAACGCCAGATGTGTGACCTGCCGTCACGGCAACATTATCGTAACATTGTGAGCAGTTTCTACGTCAAATTTCATCGGAATTTATTTTCTCTAAAATTGTATTTTCGATCAGGGCTGTATCTTTAGCATGTATGTGGATAAAACCCAAAAAATTAAATTCAAATAAATAAATCAATAATTTTTTTAGAAAAAAAAATTATTGATAATATTCAACGTCTACGTACCTAATGACTTGGGACATTTATTCTTGATGAGAGATATCTGGAATTGAATCAAGCAAAAGTCCATAATATTTTTTTTGTTATCAGTTGTTACTTCAAGAAGAAGTACATGTCAGAAGATGAATGAATTCATTTTGAATTTGCGGTGATAAATATAAGATAGTTTTTGGAGTTTCTGTGGCATTTCTAATATGATTTCCTAGAAGCGGATCGATCTGAGTTACAAGTCTGGACCAAGATAGTAGATTACGTTTGTACCATCTTAAAGTGCTAGTTTTTCAACATGGCCACGCTAAGGAAGAAAAAAAAACAGTCAGTGAGGTCACTCACCTTAGTCATTAAGATCTTAGATTTAATAAAACTGTATTTTCCGAATTGTTAAATTTCGCCAAAAAATCCTTAAATAAATTGCTAGTAAAAAAAGGCATACTGCGTCCGTGGATGTTGTTTAATTTAAAAAAAAAGCTAATATTATTTGTAATATATTTCGCCATCGCTCTTTTTCATACTAAATGTGCGCTTCTAATGATACATCAATTCCCGTTTTACTTGTTAATCTACGTTCTGTCTCTTTACAAGTAATTTTTTCGGTGATTTGGAGTTTTTTCATGGCTAATCAATTTATCTTTTTCCTTCCATTTGTTAAAACTAGCGTATGTTACGAAAGATGATGGTGTAGTGGAATTTAGTGTACTAAATAGTTAGGAACAAAAGCAATACGCGGCATAGTCTTTTAGGGAAAAAAAACCAAGATCGGTTAACTTCAGTTCCTTCCTTTTCATTACCGACCCGTCGAGAAAACCAAGATCTTGGCATTAGACGATTAGCTAATATTATTGCTGTATTTAAATTTGCTTTGCTTTGAAATGTGCTAGATTCGCGACTTCTCTTCGAAGTTGGTCCGATATTATAGGAAGATTGCTAAATTGCTAAATTGCTAAATTTTAAATAAGCTACATTAAGGATATGGCTTATTTAAAATTTAACTTCAGAACGTCCGGAATTACAACAAGTCTTTTTGATGTATTTTCTGGGCTGTTCATCAGATGTGAACACAGATTTAGCATTTGTGATGTACTTGAACAACCTTCTCCAGAATCTTGTATTTGTTGTGTTGTGTCAATACACAAAGGTTTAGCAGCAGTAGGTGTACAACCTGAATCTGATGAGGATGATTTAACATTTTCTTCCTTGATGTCCTCTGACTTTCTTTTACGCATTTAGAAGTGTTTTTTAGTTTACATGTAGAAGAAGTACAGAATGCTAATATTTTTCAATAATAATGCATATAAAGTACATTAAATCAATAAATAAAATATTACACACACTGTGTTGAAGCACTTTTAGTAATAGTTTTTAATGTACATGTTTAGTATTAAGTTAGTTAAGCAACAGAAGCCTCTTAGCCTTGCATTGCTATTTTTTTACAACAGGCGTTTATTCTCACGAGTATGTGTCATATGTGATGGTCGTTTTATTTTAATTTTTAAATTTAATATATCGTCAGACTGCACGCTGATCAGTCACTAAGTTTGCATTTTATTTAATTCCTTTTTCAAAACCCTCCTACGCGCCTACATACTGCTTAATATTTATACTATTTTCGCTATAACAATATTTATACTATCTTTAATTTTCGCGATTTTTACATATTTAAAAAAAAAATTAAAATAAAAATGTAAATAATATAAAAAAATATTTACAAAAAAGGTTTTTTTCGCGTGTATTTAATTTGAGGTAATCCAATAATAATAATTAAATCCAAGGCGATATCAAAATAAAATTAAAGTTAAAAGTTTTGCGGACCATTTGGCGCCCCTATGTGAGTAGCGTACCTTGCCCTTGTACATACATGGAAAACATACAAGGGGCGAATTTCGCAATATTATATTGCAAACGAATTGAATGAGCAGACGGATGCAACAAGAAGGAAGAGGAAAGCGATCCTTCTCAGCGCACTCGCAGAGGGTACGTATAAGCTGGCAGTAGACCTAGCGTTGCCTAAAGATATTGTGGATGTACCACTGGAAGATATTTTACGGCTACTGGATGATCACTTCACTCCCAAACGGGTTGGATTTGCAGAAAGGCACAATTTCTATGCGGCTACCCAACAACCTGGCGAATCTCACGCGCAATGGGCGGCAAGACTTCGCGGGTTAACGGCACACTGCGGTTTCTTAATGTTGAAGAAACTCTGCGCGATAAATTTATGATGGGCATGCGTCCAGGGTTTGAGAAGGAGAAGTTGTACGCGCTAGACCTTGCCGAGCTGACACTTGCGAGAGCCATCGAATTAACAGAGAATTTGAGCTGCGCACGGGCCGCGGCAGTGGTCAGCGCTGACAGTATTGACACTTCCCACGATAAATGAGTTGTTTTCTAAAATACACGGCGGTCAACAATTTACTAAGCTCGATTTATCTGTGGCTTATAACCAGCTAGTTTTAGACAATAAATCAAAAAATTTAACCTGTATTAATAAAGTCGTGGGTTGTTTAGATTTACGCGCCTAGTATTTGGACTGGCAAGCGCTCCCGCTATTTTCCAGCGAGCTATTGAGGGAGTACTATCAGGTATGGACGGTGTACTTTGCCTGCTAGATGATATTTTGATCACGAGTAAAGACAAAGCTGAACATCTCGAGAGATTACACGCGGTGCTGACTAGGTTACAGGACGCCGGTTTAACGTTGCAAAAAGATAAGTGTAGTTTTTTTTAAAAATGAGGTAAGTTATTTGGGGTTCATAATAACAAAAGACGGTCTAAAAAACACCCGAAAAAATTAAGGCTATGGCGGAAGTACCGGTTCTCACTAATATTAGTCAGTTACAGTCATTTTTAGGCCTAATTAACTATTATAGGAATTTTGTACCAAATGCATCATCTATCTTAAATCCATTATACATCTTAAATACATTATATAAATGGTATAATAGTAGTCACGATAAGGTGTTTAAAACTATAAAAAAAATTATGACGTCAGAGCAACTTTTAGCCCATTATGATTCTAATGCGAAACTTGTTTAGACAGTAGACGCTTCTCCTAGTAGCTTGGGAGCCATACTATGACAAATAAGTACAGATAGAGTGGAAAGACCGATTTCGTTTGCGTCTCGTACTTTAAATTCCGCGGAAAAGCGATATGCTCAAATACAGAAGGAGGCTACCGCCATAATACACGGAATTCGTCGTTTTCATCAGTACCTATACGGTAGGTCAGAACCATTTATTTTAAGAACAGATCATAAACCATTGTTATCAATATTCGCTCCGGATAAAGGAGTGCCAGAGATGTCGGCTAATCGTTAACAACGGTACGCATTATTTCTTAGTAATTATAATGATACAATTGAATACCTTCGTAGCACTGAGAACTGCGCCGACTATCTATCGCGAGCGACCTTTCCTATAGCACCTACGGGTGAGGAGTGTGGCGAATATCAGTCGGGCGACTGAGCTACGTACGTTTGTTTCGTAGCGGCTGGCAGTATGCCTGTGAGTTTAGATAAGCTACGTGACGAAACAAAACGTGATAAGGTCCTCACAAAAGTTATACATTACATTTTAAACGGTTGGCCACCAAAATTAAGTGATGTAGAACTAAAAACGTATAATTTATGTAAATCACAGTTGACATATGAAAATGGATGTGTCATGAGGGGTCACAAGTATTACCTAAATGTTTGCATGATATTATTTTAAAAGAATTGCATTATTCGCATTTAGGGATAGTTAAGACGAAAGCCGAAGCTCTGCCCGTACGTTGGGAATTTCCACCCTTCCCTTTTTATAGGTTACACATAGACTTTCTTGGCCCAATTAACGGTAATATTTACTTAATTATCGTAGACGCGCATACTAAGTGGCTTGAGGCGTATTATGTCAAGTACTACTTCATCGGCGGTGATAATTAAATTATGTGATTTTATATCAAGATTTGGGTAGACAAGATTGGGGAAGTGATAATGGTACAGCTTTTTGTTCACAAATATATAATATTTTTTGTATTTCTAATGGTATATCTCATCTAACGTCTCCGGTGTACCACGCGCCCAGCAACGGTCAAGCAGAGGATTTTGGTAAAGGTAGTGAAAAAGGGAATAAAGTCATGTCTTTTGTCAACTCGTACATCAAAAGATGTCACGATAAAATTATATAAATATCTGATGGACTACCGGAATTCAATTCACACTGCTACGGGCGTTTCTCCTGCTACAATGGTTTTCGGTCACAAACTGAGATCGCGATTAGATTTCTTTAATCCAAAATCATCTACACCTTCTCATTTCTAATCGTGTAAAGAATCAACAGTGTTTACAATCTGAGCAGCTCAGTAAAGTAAGAACAAATAAATATAATTAATGATTAAACGAACTTACCTGTACGTGAAGTTCAATCATAATTATATGAGCAGCTTCATTCGAGACGATTTATTATAACAGATTGTAGCTACGCCCACGTAGCAGCCATCTCCACGGATATTCAGAGGTACTTCAAAAGAAAAAAAAGAGAGAAACACATCTCTCTGCGTCACCTTCCCCTCACCCCACCCAGCCATGATCTATTGTCTCATTATGTTTAAAGCTGGACAGTAAAGTTGTTTTTTATTTTGCTATTCTAAAGGGTTGGGTAAATCATTTTTATTACGGGAAGGGTTGTAAATCGTTTCGAATGAAGCTGCTCATATAATTATGATTGAACTTCACGTACAGGTAAGTTCGTTTAATCATTAATTATATTTCGCAGCTTCATTCTTCTCGATTTATTATAACAGATTGTAGCTGTTCAGAGTTAAAAATAGTGAAATAAAAAAGAACATAACACAAAATCTTTCAATTAATCACATTAGAATACTGTACATTACTTTATTATACTCTAATAAAGGAAACATTATCAACCTGATCAACATCTCAAGACAGCATGTGCAAAGTTATTGCTATCCAAGCCGACTAATTTTTTATTATAAAATTTGGCAAATACACTAGATCTATCACTCCAACCTGCCGTCTTTCTAATGTTATCGAGCCTGACCCTAATCTACTAGCTTTTGATGTAGAAGCGTGACTAGTACTGTGTGCAGAGAACAATTTTGTGTCTATTCCACTACATTTTAGAGTATTTTTTATCCTTTGTGCTTAACGTTTGTGACGACACCATTAAATGAGGTTTTCTAAAGCTAATAAACAAATTGGATTCATTCGGTTTACTTAAATGTATTGTTTTTTCTATATATGCTTTTAATGATCTGGTAGGACAAATATTCTGATTATCATCAAAAAATGGCAATTTTAAAGTCGGTTGCAAGGAATTAATATTTGATGTTTTTATTATGTCAGTGATTATTATTGATATTTCTTTAGAGGGTACTATTATTATATCAAAGTCAAAGTTTCGAATAATAATCTTAAAGCCTTTTCTTAAAGGTCGTTAAAGTTTTGGCTTGCCTGATAATAACTGGTAGGGAATTCCACAAACGTGCAGATTTGACAGTGAGAGAGTTCGAGTAAAAGGAAGAGGATTGTGAAGGAATTTTAAGAGAAAAGGTAAATTGAGAACGAAAGGAGAAGTCATATGATTCACACAAAAATTTGAACCCCTACCTTAAGGTATGAAGGTGAAGATGGATTGAAGAGGATATTATAAAGAAGGCAAAGAACACGAGTATTCCGGCGAAGTCGGATTGGAAGCCACTTGAGTTTTTTACGAAATTCGGAGATATGGTCATACTTGCGGAGTCCAAATATGAACCTTATACAAATGTTTTGGAGACGCTCAAGCTTATTTAGTTGCTCCTCTTTTAAGTCAAGATAACAGCAATCAGCATAATCAAGAATTGGTAGAAGGAGAGACTGTGCCAGCGCAACTTTAGTGGCTAACTTTTAGGAATGGGTAGAAAGTTGCGGAGCCTACGTAGAGATGCATTGGCTGAAAATATTCTTCGACTTACCTCACTTATTTGTGGTTTCCACAACAGATGTTTGTCAAATGTAATGCCCAAGTTTTAAACATTTTCAGTAAAAGCAACTTTTATTCCATCGAGCTTTATACTTGATAATTCGTTAAATTTTATTTGGCATATAGACCTTAGACTACCTATCATGATCGTCTGCGTTTTACTTGTTTTTAACGTTAATCCTAATGATTTACTTAATGCTGAAATATCTGTTAAATCGCTAGATATAAAATGTGGAAGCTCATGCAACGTACAGTGGCGATACATTTGAAGATCATCAGTTGGTAAGGAGAGAGAGGAGCAACACGCCACCTTGAGGGACGCCAGCAATCACCGGAGACCATTCAGAATAGGAGTCCTGAATACGAATACGTTGCTTGCGTCCGTACAAGTAAGAGTGAAACCAATCAATCCCTGTAGGAGATATGTTAAATGAATACATAATGGCTAGTAGAATATCAATATCAATGTTATTAAATGCGTTAGTGAAATCAAGCAAAATAAGCAAAACCATCAATGTAACTTGATGCTTTTCCATACTAAACCGAATATCGTCTGATATATTCACCAATGCAGTAGTCGTACTATGCCTAACCTACCAGGCCTAAAACCTGACTGTAAAGGGAATTGGTTATTGGATATTTATTAAGTTGTTGATTAATGAGACGTTCCAGGACTTATGCAATCAGAGCCAACCGCATCAGAAAAAATTGCCAATATATTCTCTTTAACACCACATTCAGTGAATTGCGCGAAGTTAAAAATTGGATTTTTTAGAGTGGGCAAGGCGTTCTTAATTTAGTGGTTACATCAATCTTAACAGAAAGGTGAGAAATGTGTGTTTAATTTATTATAATCTATATTGCCAGGGGAAATGTTTTGCTTTGCCTTCCCAACTCCGAATGAAAAAAATTCCAGACTTTTTCAGCATTGTCTTCTTAACCACAAACTTGTGGATATGGCGTCGTTGATTATCCCTACACGCCCTGTTGCACCGATATCGAGCTTTTATACATTTTTCACGATTGTCGTCTCCGGAACCTTCTTTATATTTAGCTTTAGCACTATTTTTCTTTTGTTGCAATGTTTTGATTTCATCTGTTAGCCATGGAGCTGGTAGATGCCTAATACGTATGGGTCTAATGGGAGCATGAGTGTCATAAAGTTGTATGATCAAGGAATTAAAAACAGACACTATGTTGACAATGGTGTTTTCTTGATGGATCATATCCCAAATAATATTTAGAGCATCCTCACGTGAACGTTCTACATCCATACTGGTAAATCTACGCTGGAGAAGAATTCTTGATTTTGACCATGTGTTTCAACATGATCAATGGAAGGGACTAAAATTAAATCTTAAAGGGAGGGAGTACAGTTTTTTTTTTAATTGTTATGTGACTTTTTGAATTGTTTTGAATTGTTATGATGACGACAGACTTTTGTTGTCCGTGCCTGTTTTGTTCTTAATTGATTATTAAAAATGTTATTTTTTCTTTTTAAAATGTGAAGTGGACGTTAATATCTTGAATGGTCTGCTTTTGTCAAATCCAAGTTACTTTTGACAAATCCGAGTTTTTTTGGCCGTTGTTTATGTTGATTGCGGCGCAGTTAATTGCTTTCGTAATATATCTATTACCTCCTCATCTCTATATAGAGCATTTGGAAGAGGTTTAATCTGTCGATAAAGGGTAGATGGTTTATGTCCCCGATAAGTATAAGTGTCTTGGCCTTTTATAATATGGCCGCCATAACGATTACCCCAAAATGGCCTCATCGACGAAAAGTGTTGCGGGATTTTCTGTAACACTATTTACCAGAATAGAGGCGAGGCGAGGCGGGAGTACAGTTGGGGAACGAATGAGTAGCGGATAATTAGAGAATTTGCATATTAGCGCTGTCTACCACGGTCTTTAGCCGTGCCGTTCTAAAATCATTTTTAAGCAAACGCGTATTGAAATCACCCATAATTATCGAGTGCTTATAAGATGGCGTTAATTTTTCAAGTAAGATTTCAAATGATTCGAAATAATCCACTGTAAGAGATGGGCTATAGTATACACCAAGAAGGACTTTTGTGTGTGAGAATGTCAGTTCAACAAAAAGATGTTCAGGTCCGACGGTGTCATTTTTATTGTAATGGGAAAAGTCAAGGATATTGAATGGTATATGAGCCTTAAGATAGATAGCAACTCCCCCACCAGTACGACCAATGCGATCATTTCGGATCAATTGAAATCCTGGCAACGAGTATGCTTTCGATGGCAAACACGGTTTGCGCCATGATTTCGATACTAATATTGCATGCACGTTGGTATTTTCAAAAGAAGACAGAAGATCGGGATAGTGAGCCGGAATACTCTGTGCATTTATGTGAACCACGTTGAGATTTTTTGAATGAGGGTTAAGATGAGAATTCAGACAGTCATTTACACAGGGAATACTGTGGAAGCTATTGTCATTTAAATTATCTGAGACAGATGAAAAAGAAGGAACGGATCCGTACTACATGAAACGTGAGACATTTTAATCCATATAAATATAAACAAAATAATAATAATAAAAAAAATGTGTTACCAGGATACTGAAATAGCCTATGTAAATATAAATAAGAATATGTTATGTTAATATAATAAGAGGTAGATAATAAATAATATACTAAATAAAATAACAATAAACACGCAAAAATATACAATTAGTTCAATAAAATTTGTAAAAAACTAAAAAACTACGTAAATGTTATTATTTTGAAGGTTTTTTTTTCCTTCCTATTCTTTCTTTATCCCACCTGCCAATTGCCAAAATTACATAAAAAAATTACCATATAAAAACAAACAGTAATAATATATAACATACAAAATACTGTGAAATATATAAATATCTATTGTACAATAACATAAAAAATAAGCTATAAAAAACAAACGAACGATATATTAAAACGTTTAATTTTCTTTTTTGCTACACTAAAGAAAATATAATAAAATCAATAATAAAATAAAAAAGTTTACGAAACCAAAAACAAAATACACTAAACATAACAATAATCTGTAGTTTAACAGTATTTATGCAGGTGGTAAGAAAAAAATATACATAATTAAAACTAAAAAGAATTGACACATAGATACAGTTGACAGCCAGAAAGTAAACAATAAATAATTATTTCTTAAAAACTCGTTTTGGACGTACGGTTGTTGTTTTCAGTGCAATTTTATTTAAAGGAACAGTATTTTGTGGGGATTTGGAACGTGGTAAATTATCCAGTTCAGAGATGTACTTAAATCGGTGCTTGGAACACCGCATTTTTTGGCATACCACACTTTATTTCGTATTGAGATATCCAAAAATTTGACGGCAATGGGTCGACTTTTATCGGACGGACGTCCATTACACGAGGCCTTAATACTGGAGCTGGAAAAATCTGTTAAATCTAACTTATCACCTATAACGGTGACCACTCGTGCAAGTGGGTCTTCTGACTTTTCTTCTGCGATGCCATGGAAAAGTAACATTTTTCTCCGCCTGCGCATCCCTTGACGGTTCATTTGCCATCCAATCAGTTCCACTTGCTTCTGCAATGTATTAAATGCAGAAAGAGTAAAGTGTTCACTTATGCAAGAGCGCATTACATATGTTGGATTTATTATCGATAAGCACGGGTTACATCCCGATCCAGACAAGGTTAAAGCTATTGTGGATTGCATCAGCTCCAAGTGAAATAACTCAACTACGTTCTTTTTTCAGCCTAGTTAACTATTATTCTAAGTTTATTGCTAATTGTATTCTATCACCTTTATATATGTTATTAAATAAAAATGTCGTTTGGAACTGGGGCCTTACTCTTGACGCCAATATCCAATGATCAATCGTCAATAAATGTCATTTCGTACTCTTAAAAGCAATCAATTGCTAAGTCTACTACCGCCCGCTAAATGACGGTTGCGTTAACTAAAAATTATTGTAGAATTCGTTAGGATTGTGATATTTGGTACTCTCGATGCGTTTTTGACAACTAAAGAAATTATTTGTTATTTTTCTCGTGAAAACGGCAATAAAATGGCACATTGTGCTTATGTACTGTCTTTTGTGGAAAAATATAAATTTGATATTAAAAAACGAAATATGCGTCGATTAGCAAATTTTAAAGAAAAGTGAAAACTATTGACTGTCTTAATGAAAAATTCTGTTATAAAGGTAATACGAAGAAATAAGTAGAATTCGTCACATAAAGCCCAAAAATTTAAAACGAAATTAATGATTGTAAGTATTAATCTAGGGAAATACAATAGTAACTGCTGATAAAAGTGCTACGCAAAATCACTGAGTGTTTATTTTTCAAATGTATTTAAATATATTATCAGTGGACTTTTGAAGAAGTTTTAATTGGAATGAGCATTTGCTTTGTAAAAATACATATTAAATCACTACCAACATATAATTCAGTACCAATACCAATATAATAGTTGGTCCTTAAATTAAATTAGCTTCACGCTATATCCCGCACACATCAGGGCAGGCAGAGGGAACCTAATGTTAAGACACTCCGTTCCCCACTTTCAACACCAGAGCGAAGAAATGGAAATATAAATTTACGTAAATATTTTATCTCCTCGAGTGGAGATCGAACCCACAAACAGTCGGTTTTACAGTCACACTTTGTGCCACTGCGCCACGACTGGCTTCTAAATTTTGTTAGTTGGTCCTTAAATATTTTATAAACTACAATAGTAAGAATAGTAATTATTACTATCATTTTATTAGTGACCATATATATGCCCTAAAGTGGATATTTGATGACCTCTAGATGTAGATGCTTACAGGAACTTTACAACGAATATAATACAAACGAATGGAAACACATTGTAAATAAATAACACATATTGCAAGTGGCAACATATGTGTTAAAGTATTATCTAGAAATGAGTTAAAAGACTTGGAGGTAGAAGAAGTAGAAGTCTCCAAACATTACAACTGACTGGTAGTAAAAACATAATATTTAAGGAAAGCAACAGAAAATAGGTCCACAAGTTATATAAATCTTTTTATAAATCAATTTGTATTTTTTTATTAAGGTAGTCAAGTTTGGGAGCCTTTTGTTATATTATAATAAAAACTATGTACTTTGAAGTACTTTATTTCAAAAATTTAATTAAAATAATACATTAAAACTAAAAATATCTAAATATGTGTTAACAGAGTGATATGTTATATAACGCTGGGAACGCAACGCGAAGTCTTCCGCGAATTCTAGCGTGAAAAACAAATATCTCTGCTTATGTTCCCAGTGGCTTGCATAACTCCTCCCTCGTTAAGTACGAAATCATCAGTTGGAGTACTAGACTGAGGATTTCGCTCTACATTAAAAATTTTAACTCTTAACTTATAGACTACATAACACAACACTAATATCGTTATAAGGGAAATATATATGGTCAGAGGGCACACCCCTGATTTTTTTTTGGGTTTTCACTTCACTAGGACTTTCAACAATATCACTGGGATTGAATTTACTATTATATTTCAGTACGTGTGATAACTATTTCACTTCACTGAGATCTACACTCCTCAAGTCGACCGTTGAGAGATTTCTTGTTTTTGTTGAGTTTAGTTTGGGAAAATGGATAAGCGGAACCTTTTTGAATATTATATGTTCTGCATACGTACTTCTGTGGTATAAATAGATATTTTCTATGAATATGTTGGAATTCTCTTCTAGGGTTAGGACGAGGGTGCCTTGTATCATTTGGTAAGAGGTATCATCTTTACATTTCATTGTTATTTTCGAGTTAAACTTAGAATAAACTATCCAACTATTGATGCTGATATGTTGGATTTTTATATCCTCTACGTTTACCACGTGTGAAATACACATCCGATGGTTACTCTCAAATTTCATTAATTGCTCTATGCAAGTTGGTTCCGGATATCTAACTATTTCATTTTCAGACCACAGGAACTGATCCCCCATAGCAATACGCGAGCAAGGTCGGGCTGAGGGTCAGTACATGGAACTTTTCACCATCAGGTAAGAATATTTAGGAATTACAATTGTCGTTACATTTTCAGTGGCATTATATATTGGAATTGGATATAATCAATAGTAATTATAAGAATTATTATCTGTTAACGGTACCTGTAATATAAATGTTATCTGACTTTTCTTAACCTGTTAACCGGGAATTAGCTATTGCTCAACTCGTTTCAGAATGGGGACTTTTTCTTCGCAGCGATAAGTAATATCACTACACACTAATACTTATTACTACACAATAATAAAGGAATATCGTTTTTAACCTATGGTTTTTATTTATTTTGATAAAATATCTTATAACTCAAATGTATTCAATGTACAAGGAATTTATTGAACAAATTATAATAATTATTTCGCAGTATGATATTGCTTGAAACAGTGTAGCATGCACAAGGCAACAAAGCAGTCAGGACACCAGAATCTCGATTCTCTTCTAATCACTTTGGAATAACACACTTTGCATCTCCTGGTTTACGTTTACGTTTACTCTTGAAAGACATTTTGCGGATTATATACCATCCGAACGATGGTATATAATCCGCAAAATGTCTTTTAATTAGTCTAGATGGTTTTGATGTCAAAGAAGTTGATGGCGACTGCGACACATTTCCGTTCGTTAGAACAACGTAGAACGTAATGCGTTCAATATATTACCATTAATTTCCATGACGAAAAATTACGTCGTGCCCATTGCAGTGGGCTCTTATGTATGACGAAATATTTCGTCATACCCAGTTAACAGGTTAATATAAGCTTTTACAGATATTGTAGACTCTATATTCATCAAATTGTTAATATTAGGTTCAATGTCAAATTATCAGTTTGGGATATCAATTGTAATATATCTAATAATTCATTAGAATTAATTATAGACTGATGAAGTATAGACACTTTGCTTATAGTTAAAGCAGTTTCTATTTCAATTAAGAATATATAGATGGTTCTAAAATTACATAGAAACATATCAAACATACCTAAAACATATGTCGAGTATATAGAGCTTTCACTTTTAGTAATCATATTCTTAACAAGCCGTTCTATTCTTTGAATCTTCTCATTTAATATTAATGTATTGTTATGTAATGTTTCAGTACTGTTAATAAAACTATCCAGCATTTTGGAGATCAATATAATGTTTTTGTCAGTATATGCTTGATTTATTTTCAATTCTGATACAATGGAATCATAACGAATCGCGTCTTTATTGTCTAAATTTCCTGTAATGATCTTTATAAGAGAACCTAATGGATTAAGTAAACCACGTTTAGATTTATACTGTTGAAATTTATCTATTAAAATATTGCTTAAATAATCCACCTGAAACTTCAACCCTAAAAATTCATAAGAATAAGGCTGACTTACATTTATTAGATTACTAAATTCATTATACTTATTTAAATTAAAATTAAAATCATTCAATAAATTGCCTAAATCTAATTTCTTAAAACTTAGCCATTTGTTCTGTTACTTAAACGCAGTTCCTTCTTTTATTGGTAGTATACCGGGGTTACCTTCAATTGACTGCAGTTGAAGAGCATGGCTTGTCTCCAATACTATCAGGACCCGATAATACCTGTGAATGACGTTTTATATTTTTAATTGAAACTCTAGTTTCTCTTTTCCTTATTTCTACTGGAACGATATTTCCCTTTTTATTTTTAAGTGATTGCTTTTTATCCTGCATTTTATTGCATATATAATTATATAGGTATTTAGTACGCTTTTGATGATCTTTAACTAGTTATAAATAGCTTATAAATTAGCTTATAAATTTTATCAAAATCTGTAACAATGGGAATCGGCATGGCTATAAACTAATTCGAAGGGAGTTAAATCAGTTGTAGAGTGTATGATATGATTATACGCCATAATTGAATACGACATTACTGAAGCAGCATCTGTACATTTTTTTTCATATTTGGCTAATCTGTAGATTTCTATTAGAGTTGAGTGGAATCTTTCTACAGTTCCCATAGAATTAGGATTATTGCTGGTGAAAATATGTAATTGTATTTTATATAAGTCAAGTAGTTCACGTAATAAGTCATTATTGAATTCTTTGCCAGGATCACAAGTAATTTTTTTAGGAGTTTCGTAATATGAGAAATATTTTATCAAAGCACGAACAACCTCGGGCGTGGTAAATATTTCCTGAAAAAGTGCATGCTGGGTTTCAGTTTATTGTAGAATGGGTTTTATAGGTCGCCTGTCATATTTCATTTTATTGCCATAAGTGCATAAGTGTCACACACATTTATAATTGCTGAAATTATTTTTGGATAAACATTTATCCAAAAATAATGTATACGAATTCTGACCATAGTTTCTCTTATGCCTCTTTGATAAGTTTTTCACATGCAGCACGCGTTCAGTACATTCATAAAAACTAACTGTATCTCGTTTAAACAATTTATCCATCTCCATCGAGTTAACTTTCTATTGGGTTCCTTTAGTGAATACAACCAAGCAAGAGGCCTATGGTCCGTATAAATAACAAACTTTTGCCCATAAATATAAGGTCTAAAATGTTTTACAGCCTATATAACTGCTAAAAGTTCCCGCTCAATAGTGCTGTAACGAGATTCAGTATCGCTTAATGTTCTACTAGCGTAAACAACTGGCTTGTAAACAACTACCCATTGTTCCCTGCGACAGTACAGCACCTAGTGCAACGGATGAAGCGTCGGTGGTAAGTTTAAGCTTTTCATAATCTGGATATTGTAATAAGGGTGCGTTTGTCAGTAATTCCTTGCATATGTTAAAAGCGTCAGTATATTTTTGGTCAATAATGATCTTATTTCGTTTCTTAAGACACTCTGTCAATGGTTGGGTAATTTTAGCAAAGTCCTATATAAATCGTCTATAATAGCCAATTAAACCTAGAAAACTTTTAATTTCTGTTGTAGTTTTTGGAAGGGGGGTATTCTAAGACTGCTTTTAGTTTATCATCATTCGGTTTAAGTCCGTCTTTTGTGATAGTATGGCCTAGGTATAAGACTTCTTTTCTTAGAAATTCTGATTTGTTAAGTTGTATTTTCAAGTTTGTCTGTCTGAGTCGGTCAAAAACTTTACGTAATTTTTGAAGGTGCTCTTCAAGGCTAGTGGAAAAGATATTTATATCATCGAGATATACCATGCAATGAATTCCTTGCAAACCTCTCAATATATTGTCCATTGCTCTTTGAAAGGTCGCAGGTGCTATCTTTAATCCGAAAGGCATCCGTAAATATTCATAATGACCAAATTGGGTACTAAATGCAGTTTTGGGTCTGTCGGATTCTTCAACTTCAATTTGATGATAACCACTCTCGAGATCTATAGTTGAGAAATACATGCTTTTACCTAATTTGTCGAATAAGTCTGTTATATTTGGCAAGGGGTCGTACTTGTCGTCAGTCGTTATTTCATTAAATCGTCTGTAATCGATTACCATTCTATACTTTTGCTCACCAGATGCGCCCATTTTCTTAGGTACTAAATGGACTGGGGCGCTCCAAGGGGAATATGAGGGCTGAATTATATTGTTTTGGAGTAATTTTTCTACTTGGTTCTTAATTTCGATAGTCTTTTTTTTTTAACGTGAGGAAATCCTATTACGGATACCGGCCCGAGTGGGGACTCGAGCGGGTTATGTGGGGCTCGCGGACTGGCAGATATAGGCCGTCCGAATACCCACTAAAACCTCACGGTGCTCCTCCTCGACCGCCACTGGCCGCGGACGCGGGGACAATAGTCTTCCGCGAAACGCGGCGGCGGGAGCCAGCAAAGGCACGTCGCGGAGTCAAGGGTGTGTGGGCACCCTCGACGGCCTGCTCGGAGTAGCGCGCGGGAGCAACCTGCGCGCGACTACTCGGGCCAGGTTAGTAGGCGGCCAGCTTCCCCAAGCTGACCGCCCTCTGGCACATTAGGGCGGGAGGCGGTGGTCGTGAGCCGCCCTCCGGCGACCCGGTCTCTTACGGCGGATGGCGAGTTCGGCAAAAGCCTCCCTCGCCCGTTCCGCCGACTCCTTCTCGAGCACCACTGCCTCGCAGAAGGAGGAGACCGCATCCCACGACGTCTCGCTACCGGCCATGGCCTTGACCACGGCCGGCAGGGAGAGGTCGTCCCCTATGACGTCGCGCAGAGCGCGACGTTGAGACGCCCAGGCTGTGCACACCTCCAACGTGTGCTGGGCCGTCTCATCGAGGCAGTCGTCGCAGTGGTGGCAGCGAGCGTCGGGCTCCCTCCCAGCGATCCGACACAGGTAGCCCCCGAAGCAGCCATGCCCCGTGAGTACCTGTGTGGTGCGGAAGGTTAGGACGCCGTGACGCCGCGCTAACCACTGGCAGAGGACTGGACGAACAGCCTCGATCGTCAACCGGCCGGCAGATGGTGTCGCCAGCCGGGATTCCCACACTTCTACTGCGGCTTCCCGCTCCTCCTCGGTGCGCGCTGGGCTTGCCGGATCCCCGGACGCAAGGCCCCGACGCCGGCAATAGACCGACGCCAGAGACGTCGCGTCCAGGTCCCACGGCACGACTCCGGCCAGCACGCACGCTGCTTCACCGGAGATGGTCCGATACCCCCGTATCGCCCGGATGGCCATCACCCTCTGCGCACGTCGCAGCAGGGTGATGTTTTGCCGATCCAGGGCGTCCACCCATACGGGAGCGCCGTAGAGGGCCATCGATCGGACCACTCCGGTGTACAGCCGACGGCTCGAGGCGCTCGGTCCAGCAACATTGGGCAAAAGGCGCGCCAATGCCGCCGCCGTCTTCAACAGTTTCGGGGCCAAGGATGTAAAGTGGCCCCGGAAACTCCACCGTCCGTCCAGAACAAGCCCGAGGTACTTCATGCTCCTGGTGACGCCAATTTCGACGCCACCGATGGTAATGTGGGCCCCAGATGGTGGGCCCTTTCGAGGAGCATGGAAGTATAATGCCTCGGACTTGTTTAGGGCGACCTCCAAGCCGAGCCGCCTGATGCGGCCCACGACTTCGGCCACTTCCGCCGTCGCCAGGACCGCCTCGCAGCACCCAGTCGTAGCCGATGTTCCAGAGGATCGGACCCAGCACCGATCCTTGTGGAACACCGGCCGACACGCCGAACACCTCCCATCCGCCTCCAGGAGCGGGAAAGGTCACAGACCTCTCGGACAGGTAAGCCCCGATGACGCGGCGCAGGTATGGAGACACACGATGGTAAATAAGTGCCTCCTTAATGCAGGGCCAGGGCAGGGAGTTGAAAGCGTTGGCGATGTCTAAAGACACCGCCAAGACTCCATCGCCCCGGGCCACCGCATCCTGCGCATAGGTCTTTACCTCGAGTATGGCATCCACAGTTGACCGGCCACTGCGGAAGCCATACTGGTGGTCCGAGAGGTCCGGACCTGTCCGCTCCAAATGGTGTTATAGCCTCCTCGCTACAACACGCTCGAAGAGCTTGGCGATCTCGCTCAGGAGCACGATGGGCCTGTAGGCGGAGGCAGAATCCGCCGGGCGACCCTCCTTCTTGATGAGGACTAACCTGCCTGTCTTCCACCGCTGTGGAATTATAGCTTGAGCCAGACAAGCAGTGAAAAGTCCTCGCACTCTGGGCCCCAGGGTGTTCAGGGCCAGAGTTAGCGCCCGGCCGGGGATGCCATCCAGGCCCGGGGCGGTGCTCTTGAGCCGAGATCGGCGTACAGCCTCTTTGAGCTCCTCCTCCTCCACAGGTGGTGCGACACTGTCTTCCTCCTCCTCCTCACGCGCTGCAGGGCGGGCCATACTGGGTGGTGTAAAGTTGGCCCGCTGCGGGAATAGCGACGACAGAACTCCTTCGGAGGACATCCGGTTGGAGTGTCTGCGTCAGAGGTGGTGCCCAAGCCCGTAGCTTGCCCAGTACCATACGGTAGGGCGTGCCAAACGGGTCTTGGTCTATCCCCGCGATCAACCGGTCGTGCGACTCGCCTTTCACACGACCGACTTCCTCCTGCAAGCGCGTTCTCGCCTCGACATAGACCTGGTACAGACGGTCTTCCTCCTCCTGCACCTTCTGTACCCGTCTGCGATAGTGGCTGTACTGGCGTCTCGCATCAACGCAGATGGAACGCAGTTGCGCGACCTTCCACGACCACCAGTACACTTGCCGCCGCTGAGGGCGGCGCCTGGAACGGGGCATTGACGCGTCACAGATACGCGTCAACGCCCTCTGCGCCCAGGATGCGGCGTCTTCTGCAGACGCCAAGCTCTGGGGCAGCCAGGATTCCACTATCGCGGCCTCCTCCAACAATTGCCTGTCGAGGCGATTCAGTTGCCACCGCGGTCCGTACTCTCGCGAGGTTGGACTGGGCGTTGGTTGCGCCGCTGTATGTGTGGAGATCTCATACAAGATGTAAAGGTGATCCGAGAGTCTCCACATCATCCAGCACTCGCCAACCCCGAACACGCTGCGCTAGGGCCGGGCTCGCGAACGTCCACGACGGATCCGCCCAGCCTTCGCACGCACGTGTTTTTCGTCCCTCGATTGAGGACAGACAAAAAATCATGAACTTTGATAATACACATACTCGATGAAGTAGGTATTTTGGTTTATCAAACATTATTGTTTTTTCTCTTTATTATTTTTTCTGAGCTATTTTTTTATTGTTTTAGCCATTGAGATGGATATTACTAAGAATACTGCTCTAATTGAAGCCCTGCTATTAGAAGAGATTCCGGACTGTAACGAAGAGTCTGATGCAGGTGTGTCCGATGATGAAGTGGAAAATATTCAACTACCCTCACCAATAGGCTTTGATGAGATTTTTGAAAGAGCTCTAGAAAACACTTTAGCAGAAGATCCGCCATCATCGCCTTCAAAACAAGTTGAACTGGAGTGCTCTGTAAATCAGGTACCACCATCACCAATACCTGGATCTAGTGTTCAGACTGATCTACCGTCTGCAAATACGTCCTCACACAGAACTAATCAGCGATTACCTGAACCAAACCGTAAATGGAAAAAGAAGGACCTAGATACAATTTTACCGGAATACGTTCTAGATACTGGTGTAATAGAAGACTACTTTGCTCACTGTAACACCCCGACTGATATATTTTTAGTATTGATTGAAGATATTATTGATAATATTGTTTACCAAAGCAACCTTTATGCTACTCTGAGAGGCAAAGTATTGAACCTAAAAAAGGAGGAACTTCTAACATTTATAGGTATAAACTTTTTTATGGGTTACAATACTCGTCCGGCGTGGAGAGACCATTACTCTTCGGCATCTGATCTCAACAATGCACTTCTCTGCAAAACAATGCCCAGAGACAGATTTGCTATTATTTTATCTCATCTGCATTGCAATGATAACTCCCAAAAGCCTAGAGACTGCAAAGATAAGTTGTATAAAATTAGATTGATGATTGATGCACTCAATAAAAAATTTCAAGAGGTTTATAATGGTACTCGCGAACTGAGTGTAGATGAATCTATGATTAAATTTAAAGGTAGGTCTGTCTTGAAACAATATCTTCCTATGAAGCCCATAAAAAGGGGAAACAAGTTGTGGTGTCTAGCTGACCAGAGAGGCTATATAAAGAAGTTTCAAATTTACCAAGGAAAGGACGAAGAACTGAACTCTAAATTTACCGGCTATGGCTTGGGAGAGAAAGTGGTTTTGGAGCTGACGGAACAAGATTGGGGTAAAGGGAAGATAGTTTACTTTGATAATTTTTTCTCGTCTGTTGCTTTGCTTGAGAAACTGAAAACTGAGAACACAGGCGTAGGCCTGTGGAACTATCCGAAGTAATAGAAAAGGACTAGCCGGAAATATGATCGCTGATTCTCAAATGAAAAGGGGCGACAGTGATCATCGATTTTCAAATTTAATTGGATATTGGAAATGGAAGGATAACAAATGGTTCATTTAGTATCAAATTTTCAAGGTAATGAATCGGCAACTGTGTTACGTAAAGAAAAAAATGGATCCAAGTCTGCCATTACATGTCCTGTGGCTATCAAAGATTATAATAGCTATATGGGCGGCGTAGATACAGCTGATCGTTTGAGAGCCCTTTACTGTATATATCGCAAATCTCCGAAATGGTGGCACAGGTTGTTTTGGGGTCTTCTGGACATCGCATTTGTCAATTCATGTCATTCATGGACTCATAATGAAACAAACCACTGTAAAAGATTTTCGACGCTCTGTTACTCAAGGCTTGATGACAATGAAAGATGTTAGTCAGTAAAGAAAGACTTCTACTGCTAATACTGCGAAAGCTGGCCCTTCCAAAAGACGCATATCTGAGTACTCTACTATAAAAGACGTTCGCTTGGGTAATAGAGGCATCCATTGGCCTACTTTCGTAGAAAATAGGGGAAGGTGTGAGGTTTGTAGTTTGAAAAAGATTCAGTCGAAACCTCATAGTAAATGTTCTCATTTCAACGTGTTTTTGTGTGTAAATGAAAAGAAAAATTGTTTTGCTGAATACCACGAGGTCAATTTGTAATTAAAAACTTATTTATTTAATTATAACTAAGTAAATATTGGATCTCATTATTTTTGTAGTTTCTATCATAGTTCCTAACATTGTAATAACACAAAGTTCCTGACGGTACTTTTAAGTCCAGGTCTTGGAAATAATACTTCTAGGTACAATAAAAATCTTAAAATAATCTGAGCGTTTCCTTTTACCTACCTTATTATGATAATAAAGTTGAAAAGCGGAAACTCGTCAAAAATCACTACCCCGGGTGGAAAGGGTTAATTTTATTTATTTGCAACATTTTGTCTTAAGGCGCGAACTGTCATTGTATGTCAATGTCAAAAACACAGTTTGAAATATTTTGTGAAAAAACCGGTTCAAACGGAATATTTAACACTTAATAGCCTAGAGTTTCAATTTTGATACCAATCTTTTAAACCGAATGTTCACATTCCTATAAGTTTTTTTTTATAGGTTGGCTGTACGTATTTTACTGTTGCATAATATTCTTTCGAACGAAATTAAAAAAAAAATCTAATGTCATTATTGTTTTATTTTATCTATGACATATTACTTGCGCGGCAAAGTGGACAAGTAAACACATTCTACTAAAAGTTTTGTTGAGTACAAATTTGATATATTTTCTTTTTCTGCAGAATATAAATACTTTTGAGGTAAGTGAATATATTATTTTTGCTATGATATAATTATTTTTTGCGAGTGCATGTTTTACTTGAAGAAATTAGTGCCATTTTTGTGAGTATCAATTTTGATACTTCAGGCATTCCGCCCTACATAAAACCTACCTACTAATTCTTTAGCTATAAAAACTTTTTGAACTCCCGTTTCATTATTTTTCTGCATGGCTTGGTGTTGGGATTACATTTATTTTTATTTTATTATAGAAATATATCCAAAATGCGACCAGAAGACATTGAGAGCATATTGAGGCGGTTAGAAAATGGTGAAATTTCGGAAGACGATTCCACCGACAATGAAGATGACATAGACTATTATTCGAGCCAAAGAGATCTTCTGATGGAGCTAGAAGACGAAGAGGATGACCCGAATTTGAATGCAGATCCGCCTGCAGCAAACGTAGACATGCATCATAATTTTGAGACTGTAGAACGAAGCCCAACTCCTACAATTAGCAGCCAGAACAACCTGCAAACTGCACCTTTCAACTCTAGAAACTTAGTGTGGAGAGTAAAGAATATGGACACAGTCCAAAATGCTTTCCAGTTTGATGGAAACACTGAGTATTCACAAGAAATTATGAATTTAGACACTCCTTTTCAGTTTTTTTCTTATTTTTTCGGTGAAGAAATTTTGAAATTTCTAGTAGACGAGTCAAATAAATATGCCTTCCAAAAGAATCCCGACTTTACAGAACCTGTAACTGTCTTAGAATTACGTAAATTTATTGGAATTCTTATTTTTACTAGTGTATATCATTATCCCAGTGTCAGGTCATACTGGTCAAACATCACAAAGTTTGAACCCATAGCACAAACAATGAATCGCAACAGATTTGATAAAATTCGACAAATTTTTCACATGAATGACGACTCTAAACATTTACCTATTGATCACCCCCAGCACGACCGACTGCATAAAGTAAGACCAGTGGTAGACTACTTGAACAGGAAATTTATTACTGTACCATTTGAGCATCGTTTATCACTAGACGAGCAAATGTGTTCCACTAAAATAAAACATTTTATGAAACAGTACTTACCCAATAAGCCCCATAAGTGGGGATTCAAATTATACGTTTTATGCTCTCTGTCTGGGTATGCCTACAGTTTTGAGATTTACTCAGGAGCTAAAGACATAGACCGTTTGCCTGGCGAACCAGACCTCGGAGCTGTATCGAATACAGTTATTCGATTGTTACGACCAGTACCAAGGCACGTCAATCATATAACATATTTCGACAATTTTTATACGAATATTCCTCTGCTACATTACTTGACCAACGAAGGTATCTATTGTCTTGGAACAGTACAGAGAAACAGGCTTGGAAAGTCGTGCAAGTTGCCGGAGAAACGGGAAATTATGAAGTCCAACGTACCCAGAGGAACATATCACGAAAATGTGGCCTCTTACGAAGGCCAAGAATTTTCGGCCACAAGTTGGAAAGACAACAAACAAGTATTATTACTTTCCACGTATGTTGGCGCTGAACCAGCGGATACTATTACCCGTTACGAAAAAAAACTAAAGGCCAATGTTCAAGTATCATGTCCTCGGGTCATAAAAGAATATAATGCACACATGGGCGGCGTTGATTTGATGGATAGCTTCATCGGTAGATATCGCATACGCATAAAGTCGAGAAAGTGGACAACGAGGCTCTTTTACCATTTGTTAGACATGGCTGTCATCAATGCTTGGGTACTATACAAAAAGGTAAACACAGTGAAAGGAAAACTTCAGAAGAATATTATGAAGTTAGCAGATTTTAGAACTGAGCTTGCCGATACTTTATGTAGATATCAAAGTCACTCGAAAAATAAAAGGGGAAGACCCAGTACCAACAGTCGACAAGACACTACAGTAACTTCTAAAAGACCCCGGACAGGTGTACAAGTACTACCCTCTACTGACGTGCGTTGCGATTGTATTGGTCATGAAAAAATTTTTATGGATTCTAGAAATAAGTGTAAATTTAATAATTGTAGGAAACTTACATCCTGGTTCTGTAAAAAGTGTAAAGTGTCGTTATGTGATAATAAAAACAATCAATGTTTCGCATTATTTCATGCATAGGTATATTTGATTTCTTTATGGCCTTAATGCCTGAAGTATCAAAATTGATACCTGCTTTTTTTTCTAAATAAATATGTAAAATAAATATTGTGATTTTTTTAGTTATTTTTCCCTTCATCTAGACCCTCAAACAAACATAGTAATATTTTTAAAAAATCACTTCCGTAAATCAGGCTACTAAGGGTTAAGTTTTTGAAGAAAAAAGTCTGGTAAGTGCATAAACACAATAATATTGTAAACTAGACTTGTTTTCTGAATGTTTCTTACGGATTTTGGGCTCGCAGCATTGATATTTGTTATATTTTCTTAGGTTTAATTATGTGGGAAATTATTTCCCATTGTTTGTTCCTGCATTTGAAAAATACCAATTTCTATATATACAATAAATAATTTGTCTGTTGCACTATATAAGTACCTAAACAGGTATAGTTACTTATAATATTATCTAATTACACAAAATTGTCAGCGAGTAACCCATATATGGAGCTTTCTCGAGAGTTATGACTGCGTTTGTGGGATTTCTCACTTGATTTTTATAACTATTATATTTTAGAACTATTTGTACTGCTCAGACTACCAAGTTAGTTTAGACTTCCTTTTATTTGTTTTAGCTATTTAAATATGGACGCTAAAAAGTTACAAAAAGTTCTACCAAAGAAAAAATTGGAGGAGGTGGTGCAAAATTTAGACAACTTGTCTGATTTATCAGCCTCAGATTCTGAAGATGACTCATGCTATGTCAATAGCATTCATTCTCCATCCGATACTTAACCCAATCAGCTTGACGATAACCTAATTGAACAACGCTTGAATATATCTTCGGCTTCGAATCGAATGAAGATAAACAAGAAACGCCTACTATACAAGACCAACCGATTTCAACGGATGCCTTACTGACAGCCTTAGGAGAAACATCTCATATCACAAACTCACCAACAACAGACAGTCTTTTGCTAACTTACTTAGATACAGAAAATGACGAATGTAATATACAATTTCAAGACATGCGTGAACGCATTTGAAGTTCACAAGACTTAATAAATGTCATTGACGTTCCCATGGAAGAGTTTTTGGCAGATGATGAACAGACTGAAACTAACAACGAAATACGCAGAGATCGTTCTAAGCCAAGAGTATGGGAGACAAAATCCGAAACCCATGATATTCCCGTTTTTAAAAAACGTTTTAAACCCAAGGCGAATGACACGCACAAAACTTCACCACTAAGTATTTTTGAACGGCTTTTTCCTGATGAACTGATTGTTATAATTGTGGAACAAACAAATAGATACGCATATCAGAAAAATAGCAACAATTGGCAACCACTAACTCAACAAGATATTAAGGCGTATCTAGGAGTTTTAATCCTCATGGGCTTAAATTCTCTGCCGGACATGGAACTGCACTGGTTTTCAGATCCTTTTTACTACAACAAGGAAATTGCCCAGGTTTTCCCAATCACGAGATTTAAAAAAATTACGGAAAATCTCCACTAAAATGATAATGAAATGGAACCACCAAGAGGCTCTTCTGAATACGACAAATTATATAAACTAAGACCCCTCCTCACAGAACTGAACAAGGTTTATCAGAGAGAAACATTTAATTCTGAAGTACAATCAATTGATGAATGTATGGTGAAGTTTAAAGGTCGAAGTTCGTTAAAGCAATATATGCCGAAAAAGCCCATCAAGAGAGGATTTAAAGTCTGGACCAGGTGCGATGCAAAAACCGGGTACTTGTACCAATTTGAAGTTTATACTGGAAAAGGCGACAGCACGGAAAATGAAGGATTAGGATACAATGTTGTCATGAAACCCTGCAGTAGTGTACCAAAAAATACTTTAGTAGCATTTGATAACTTTTTTACAAGTTGTAATCTTATGCAAGATCTTTATGATAAAAAGATTTATGCAGTAGGGACAGTCAGATGCAATAGAAAAGATCTACCTGATATAATAAAGAAAAAGCAACCAAAACCATTGCGATTGGGAAAACATCAGTTTGCAGCTGTTACTGCAGAGCCAATCACAGCCATTAAATGGCTTGATACGAAAGAAGTCGCTATACTTACGACAGCCCATCCACTAGATACAATGCTTGTAAAGAGGACCCAAAAGGATGGTTCTAGATAGGTAGGTTTTTATAAAAAAAAGGAGTTGTTTTTCGAAATTTACGGCACCTACTTACCTAAAAGCCGTGACCAGATTTCAAATTACCCGAAAAATTAAGTTTGTTTGATTAAGGGTTATATTCTTTACATAGGGTAAGAATACTGTTTCGTTCATAATCTTTCATATGTTCAACGCGTTACTTTGCCAAATTTTCTACAAGCAATTTATCAACTTCCACCTCATCCTGAGTACTATTAACTGTTTTTGTTACACACACTGTTTTAATATAAGGAATTACTTCAAAAGGTTTATTTATAGTCAAAATCATTTCGTCATCTAAAGTATTTTGTATTACTGACAGAGCATAACCTTTTTCGCATGTAACTAAAGCAGATGGCATTCTTACGCCTTGAACAAATTCCGTATAATTTAATATTCCAACTCCAGAATGGAAGTTAGTAGGTACTAATACACGCTGTTCTGAACGAGGTTTCAATTTTAATTCGTATTGTAATTTGTTATAGACTATTGGAAGAATTGTGAAAGCGGTTTTTAGTTCGCATTTTCCTAAGTCAATGACTGCTTCTAATTGTTTTAATTAGTCATTCCCTCTTAAACCTTCGTATTGTGAGTCTCCGTTATATAAATAAAACTTATGCATATAAGGACATTTAAAAGTGGGCGATAATGGAATTTCAATGACCTCATATATGTTTACCAGAAGTGTGTGTACTAATAACTTGAAATGGTTCGTACTTAATGACCAAAAAAATTCATGAGCTGTTTTAGGATGTATAAAGGATCTGGTGCTACCTGTATCGATCATGAATTTGCAATCGATCTCTGGTAAATATATGTAAGGCAATTTTAAATTCAAATTACAATTTATATTTATTATTTCTTTTGTTTGATTGAGGCTTTTATATAAACATTTTCGTCAATCTGTCCTTGTCCAGTCAAGTTTTCAGTCTGTTCTAATTCCTTTACAGGACTGGTGGTCGGTTCGCTATAGTCTACGTTTTCGTATTCGTTGTGTGTCAGTTGAAAATTGTTATATAATTGTTATAGTAATTCAAAATATTCTTAATTCTTATTCCATCTCCGATTTCAAGTTCTAGAAAACGCACAGTATCAACCAAAATACAGGTTCACTCAAAATGACAATTATTTATCCTTCTGCTGCGATCCCTTCTATCCAAACTATTCATATCAACCCTTCATTTGATGATCTCCTTAATTTTTATCACGACTCTGATTCTGGCCCTTATATAGTTCACGTTTCTCAACTTGAAACAGAGCCATTAGCAGGTCTATCTTTAAAGGCTCTCAAATTTGGTGAGTTTCTTTATAAAAATAAAATTGAAAACATAAATAAAGAAGGTGTTAAAAGCATCGGTCGTAATAAAATAAGTTTTGAGGCCGGCCGTGGCGCAGTGGCACGAAGTGTGACTGTAAAACCGACTGGTTGTGGGTTCGATCTCCACTCGAGGAGATGAAATATTTACTTAAATTTATATTTCCATTTCTTCGCTCTGGTGTCAAGGCAAAGCGCGGCGTTGAATTCTGCCACTCAACACGCAAGGCCTTCAAAATCGGCAGAAAGTGGGGAACGGAGTGTCTTAACACTAGGTTCCCTCTGCCTACCCTGCTGTGTGCGGGATATAGCGTGAAGCTAATTTAATTTAATTGAGTTTTTATCTGCTGATGCGGCCAATAATTTTATGCTAAATCCTCTCTTAACCACTCACAAATACAAGGCTTTTATCCCTATTTTTTGAAGGAAGATTCTGAAGTGATTCGCCAAGATATATCATCTTTACTGCGCCGTAGTAAGCCACCAAAATCAAATCTTTCTCGTGATGAATCTCGGGCTCTTAGTAAGCTACGAAAAAACGAGGATATAACAGTCCTCAAAGCCGATAAAGGTAACGCGACGGTTATACTGGACACCGACGAGTATATACAAAAAATGTCAACATTGCTATCGGATCAAAAAACGTATAAAATTGTTGATAAAGACCCTACAACAAAAATACTTAAAAAGACATCCGATTTAATCAAAAAACACGCGAAAACATTACATCTCGACATTAAATCTCTCGTGCCTAGTTGTGTAAAACCTCCAAAGTTGTATGGGTTACCAAAAATACACAAAAAAGATGTACCTTTTCGACTAATAGTCAGCCAAATCGATACGCCGTCGTATAAGCTGGCTCAACATGTCGCCAAAGTACTTTCTCCACTGCGTGGCCACACAACATCTTATGTCAAAGACTCTTACCATTTTGTTAGCGGACTGAAAGATCTTAAGTTAGCTAACAATGAAAACATGGTCAGTTTTGATGTCCAGTCACTGTTCACCAATATTCCCATCAAGGACTGCATCAAGATTGTCAAGAAGAAGCTAGAGAATAACAATATGCTTATAGAATATCTTGAACTTTTGGAACACTGCCTCACATCTGGATATCTTATGTTCAATCAAGAATTCTATTTACAAATAGATGGCATTGCTATGGGTTCGCCTGTGTCCCCGGTAATAGCAGATATATACATGGAGGACTTTGAGGAGATGGCTCTTAGCTCTGCACCCTGTCTACCTAGGATATATAAGCGGTACGTAGATGACACTTTCACCATTTTACCTACGGACAGTATTTATATATTCTTAAACCACCTCAATTCTATTAATGACAATATTATATTTACAGTAGAATTACAGGCAAATAATTTCCTAGCTTTTCTAGATGTTTTAGTCATAAGAAATCCCAATTGCACAATAGGCCACACAGTATATAGGAAACCCACGCACACCAATAGATACCTCTATGGTGAATCTCACCATCACCCTACACAGTTATCTACCGTTGGCAAATCTTTGTTTCAGAGAGCCCACCACCTCTGCGACGCTGAACACCTAGGGGACAAGCTTCGCCAGGTGAAGGACTGGGATCACTACGGTGCCAAAGAAATTGCCTCGCATTGTTGGAACCAATTCCATTAATTGTTCCAATGATTCAGAAATAAAGTGTATTATTTATGGACTCAATAGCCATTGCGCCGCGGGGTTGGATAGAATAACATCTTCTGCTCCTAAAACTACTGCAGACATTATTAGTCCTTCTATAATTTGGGTTTGTTATTTGACAAGCTGAGACAAGCTCAGAGAAAATTCCCCTGTTTTCAAAAAAGGTGTTGTTCACCCAATCTATACAAAAGGCAGTAAAGATAGTAGACAGTAAAGATAGTAAAGGCAGGAAAGACAGAATCATATCTATCTTGAGCACGCTCTCAAAAATCCTGGAGAAACTAATAAATAAAAGACTAATCTCCTATTTGGACAAATATGCTTTCGTGGTATCAATATGGTTTTAGAGCAGGGAAATCTTCGGAGAATGCAGTTATGAATTTAGTGGATTTTATTTTGCAAAACATTAATAATTTAAAAAAAAGGACATGTAATCTAAAATTACGCAACTGTAAAATTATTTTTAATGCAGATGACACCGCCTTGATTGTTAGCGGTAGTAATTGAACACAAACACTAAAGTATAGTGAAAAAGCCTTTTCCATTGTTATGAACTGGTTGTCATTTAACATCTTAACCCTCAATTTATTTAACTTTAACCCTTAACAAAACAAGTTTATGACTTCCGGTAATTATTGCCCTTTGCCCCCTAAATCTTTCTGTGTTTCTGCTCATATATGTCCCTATGAATTACGTAACATGCTCCAAAATAATCAGATCTTAATCTATAAAATATCTTGGCATCCTCATCAATGAAAACCTTTCCTGGAAGAATCATATACGAGCTTTGACTTCACGTATACGAAAACTTGCATTCATTTTCAAGCAACTTAGATATAGCGCTAGCCCACAAACTCAAAGCATGGTTTACTACGTCCTTATAACTATCTCTTACACTATCGAAGCTACTGAATAATGTTTCGACACTTGCATGCAGTCTTTCTTCAATTTTTTTATAGCATTGCAAAGTAGACAAATTTCTTCAATCTGCCCCGAAATGCTTTTCGAGAAGTTTACCAACATCTTCAACCTTTGCTTATAATGGTAAATTTTTGTTTGCTAGTACTAAGTCGAGAGAAACCATTGTAATTTTTTTATTCTTTTTTGTAATGATCTTTTCATTGTTGAGTTCACTTTTATAATTAATCTCTCCTTATCAAAATTAATATGTTGTAGGTAATGATATACTGCACTAACAATTTGATTTGCTCGAACCGAACCGAACCGAACCGGAGAACCGAAGCCAATGTTGTAACATCAAACGTCGAGGTAACTACAAAATAAATACTTCGTACGCGAATAGACCCGTTTCATAATAAATAATATGTATTTAAATCGCGAGTGCTTAAAAATTGTATTTAATTGACTATTTATTTTGTTCAGTACCAATGTGCAAGAAAACGTGGTCCAATTTAAGGGCTCATCGTAGGGCTATTAAGAAAAAAACCACACAAATCGGTCAAGCAGCAGTCTCAGTTAAAAAATGGCAATTCGAGGATGAAATGAGAGATAGTGATGATACAGAAAGTACTGTCAATGAAGATTCGCAGTTGTCTGCTCCCGATTGCCAATCGGATATCTCAATAATAGGAGATCGTTCAACATTCTCTCTCTGACTTCTCTACAAAGAAATCCAAGTTTTCAAATATAAAAAGGCCAAGAGTACTTGACGAAGACAAATCTTCTGCATCGTCATTGTTAATGAAATATATATTAAAGGAAAAAGATGAAAATAATGAAGATGATATTGACAATTTTTTTATGGTATAGCTGCAACGGTGAAGAAATTTAATAAATACAACAAAGCAATTATTAAATCTCAAATTTTTAATATTGTTTCGCAAATTGAACTCCGAGAAATCAATGAAAAAGGGAATAATTACTACAACAGTAATAATTATTCAACTGCAGGACCTTCTGGAAATTATTCAACGCCAAGACCTTCTGGAAATTATTTAACAACAGGCTTTTCTGGATACAGTACTACAACGAACTATGATACAGACAGTAATGCCACAGAGGTGAACACACCAGTCTTGACTGATACTGAAAAAGATTTACCTAATTTTTAAAAATGTGATTAGTAAGTACTTAATTAGTGACAAAATGATGTCAAAATTACGAAAATAAAGGTTGATTTAAGATACTCTTACATTGTTTTACTTATACACACATACATACTTACATATATACCGGTCAAAAACTAAATTGTTATTAAAATAACACATGGATCATACCACGAGGTAAAAAAAAACTATTAATTCAGTTAGCTAGGCCGCCTAATCGTCCAATGCGTGATGCTTTTAACCAAGAGTTGCACCGAGAAAAACTGTATGATCTCAACACTTTGAAATAATTAATTCAAATAAATCTTCCACTGTTGAATGAACAACAGGAGTATGTAATATACATACTTCTGATATTCTTATGAAAGTAACAAATGATGAAACTGGAGGGATTTACTTCTTAGATGCACCTGGTGGTACGGGAAAAACTTTTTTGATTTCATTAATATTAGCAACAATTCGCTCATAAAATAAAATTGCACTTGCACTGGCTTCGTCAGGAATCGCAGCAACTTTACTTGAAGGTGGTCGAACAGCCCATTCAGTACTAAAATTGCCATTAAATATGCAAAGCAAGGAAACTCCAACCTGCAACATGTCGAAAAACTCTGCAATTGCAAAGGTTTTGCAACAATGTCAATTGATTGTTTGGGATGAATGCACGATGGCACATAAAAAATCTTTGGAGGCTTTAGATAGAACCTTAAAAGATCTACGGAGCAATCATAACCGATTTGGTGGTGCAATGATTTTACTAGCAGGAGATTTTTGTCAAACACTGCTGCACACTGCACAGCAGTGATTCCACGTTCAACGCCAGCTGATGAACTCAATGCATGTCTAAAGGTCTCCAATTTGTGGAAACATGTCAAAGTACTTCATTTAAGCAAGAATATGCGTGTCGAGTTGCAAAATGATCAATCAGGAAACATATTCTCTAAACAACTCATTGACATTGGTAATGGCAAAGTTTCTATAGACATCTTGACTGGCTGCATTAACTTTCCTCAAAGTTTTTGTCACTTAACTCGATCAAAAGATGAACTTATTCAGAAGGTGTTTTCAGATGTTTCTCAAAATTACAGAAACAGATAATTAGTTGAGCGAACTGCATTACTTATATTGGCTGCAAAAAACATAGATGTAAATGAATTAAATTTCAAAATTCAAGAACAAATTACAGGCGAATCTAGGATATATAAATCAGTTGATTCGGCTACTAACCAAGATGATGTAGTCAACTATCCACCGTAATTTTTAAAACTCGCTGGATTTGCCAGGATTGCCACCTCACAATCTTCAATTAAAGGTTGGATCGGTAGTTATGTTGCGAAATATCAACCAACCGCGTTTTTGCAACGGCACACGGTTAGCGATAGCAATGAAGCAGCTCATATAATTATGATTGAACTTCACGTCCAGGTAAGTTCGTTTAATCATTAATTATATGTCGCAGCTTCATTCTTCGCGATTTATTACAAATTGTAGCTACGCCCGCGCAGCAGCCATCCACGGATGTTCAGAGGTAGTCAAGAAAAAAATATTTTCCCACTACTGTCACAATACCTCACCTCCTTGCTGGTATGACGTCCTACTTCATTCTACGTTTCCGTGTCGTAGCCATTGCACGTACCAAAAAAGTTTTTATATTCTTTCCGTTGGAAATCTAACATTAAAGAATAATCAAGAAGAAAGTGAAAGAAAAAGAATTCGCCGAATTATATCATCGAGTTCCGATGACGAACAAGAAGGAAGGATTAAAATTAACTACCTACATAATATAATATTACATTATCAGTGATGCGAGCAACTTGCGGAGTTGTATCTTTCACGTGCAGGCCTTTTGCTATTTTTATAAGCATAAAAAGCAATAAGTGATGCGACCAACTTGCGGGGTTGTCTCTGTCACATACAAGTCATTGTGTATAATTTTTTACACTTGAAATATTATATATATATATATATATATATATATATATATATATATATATATATATATATATATATATATAAAAGGTTTTTGGATGCTGTTCTGGTTAAAATTAAAGGTTTTGTAGTATTTTCGAGTTAGTAGTTGAATAAAATGTATATATATGTATATGTGTATATATGTATATGTGTATATATATATATATATATATATATATATATATATATATATATATATATATATATATATATATATATATATATATATATATATACACACATATACATATATATACATTTTATTCAACTACTAACTCGAAAATACTACAAAACCTTTAATTTTAACCAGAACAGCATCCAAAAACCTTTTTTGCCAAACTGGTATCATTTGACTATGGTTTCCAATGACATAATATTTAGTAGCAATGTTTCTTTTAGAATGGTTTTTTTTATTAAAAGCATTTTTTACGTTGCGGTATTTTAAAATTAAATGATCTTCATAAATTTACTCGTACATTTATAAAAAATCCTGTGAAATCTGCTTATTTCCTCGTTAGTTAATTTAGCACATCTGAAAGATGTAATGATTGCACTGCGGGACCTTCGGTAAACCTTTACTTTCATACCTGAAATAATATTTTTACATTAAAACAACCAAACGGAAATGCAAGATTAAGATTTCGCGTATTGTGCTCCGCTCCTTTTTACCTCAATAAAAACGTAGCATTATACTGACTTATGGTTAATATAAGAAGTAATTTTTTTGAAATATAGTTATAATTAAGCATTTTTTTTTATATTTAGATATTACAACATAATATAAACAATACAATGCATTTTTGGTACCGACTCTGTTATACGGCAGTGAAACGTTGGTATTACAGAAGAAGAATGAAAGAAGATCAGCTTAGCAGATCGAATCCGCAATGAAGAGGTACACACTAATGTGAATGGCAGGTACTAGTGAGAATGAAGAACGTGTGCAGTTGGTTTGGGCACGTCGATGATGGAAAAATAAACGGTAAGAAATGTAGGGAGAAACCTCGGTTGACCTTCGAAAACACAGCATCAAAGATACTGGAGTAAGGTCACGTAAAAAGCATGAGGACCCCCCTGAGGGCATGTATGAAGAGTATGGCAGCGGACAAGGCGAAAGAGGTATGTAGAGACCGTATTCAATATTTGGTTACTAATTTGTGATTTTGGTTCTTGTGTTAGATTATAATTTGATAACTAATATATTCGATAAAAAGGTGAATGATTGATTTGTAATAATAAACTGTTTTCATTTCTTCAACAACATTAAATTTCATTTCTATGAAGTTCTTTTTTTATATCCCTATAACAAAACGGTATTCCATATTTGCTGACTTTCCTCTAACAATTCATTTAAAAAAAGTAAATGTTTATAATTATATAATGAAATAAAAATTCTTTAACAATATTTAAAAAATCAAATATGTTTTAAAATATTTCTTTAATTTCATTTATTCATTAAGAAATTTGAATGCTGATCTGGTTTAATGAATTACTATACAAATATAAATTTCAAAAGGTTAAAATAATAACAAAATGATTTTCCATATGTTTAATATTTTTAATGTTATACACTTTGACTAACATTTGTTTTATCATTTTCAACTTCACCACTTTTTTCATCATTTTTTACTTCACTAGTTTTTTCCACACTTTTTTCTTCGCTACTTTCTTTGACAGTTTGCACTTTATCATTTTCTCTAACTGCTTCCACTTCGTCATTATCATCTTCATCATCATCATCACCACCAAATTCAACTTCAATTTTATTCTCAGTTTCTTCACTAGGTTCATAGGAATGACCTTTGATCTTTTCTAACCATAGTCCCATGGAATTTTCTTCAATTTCTCCTTTTATTATACTCGGAAATATATGTTCTCTTTTGAATTTCTCCACAGTTTCTTCTTCTGAATTCCATGTTAAGCTGTCATGGCTGTCTTTAAATTTCGCATCATATCTTTCATAGTGTACCTGTAAATTTTTATTATTTTAATTTATATTGAAAACGACGTGAAATCAGCGTCTAGAAAAATGTCGTCCGTTGCAGTATTTTACCCTGATATAACTAAATAAATAGAAAAAACACTTTTTACCTTATCCAAAACTAACCCAAGTCCAGGTGCGGTGGGTATCATAACTTTTTCCTTACTAAAAGCCTTCTCCAGTGTTCCCATATCTGTATGACCTCTGACAATAGCTATCATTAGACCAATCATTTTTCTTATTTGGTGTAACATAAAACTCTGTCCCTGCGAAATGAGAAAAATACTTAATAATCTATATTAATATCAAGAAGCTAAAGTTTGTTTGTTTGTTTGAACGCGATGATCTCAGGAAGTCTCTTATCGACCAAGGACCAATAAATCTATACTAATATTAAAAATCGAAACGCATGTAGCACTTACTCAAAATTATTTAAAAACGTTATTTACAATAAACCTAAAGCTATTTGGAACAAAATAAATAGCACTAGGTCAAATAATTCCCGTAAATATATTGATAGAGTTTAAAGTAAATAATAAATCTATAACTGATCCATATGAAATTGCTAATGCTTCTAGTAACTACTTTATTGATTAAAATGAATTAATAAAGTAGTTATACATTTTTTAAACCCCCCCGTATACCAAATAACATAGTAAAAATTGTAATAACATTAAAAAAATCAAATAATTTACGACATGATAACACATCGACGAAATTTGTAAAAAAATAAGAGATAGTGGACATTTAAATTTGTAACCTTTGTTAAGAAAGAAGTCAGAGAATCAATGCAATTCTTATTTCCCAATATGTTTTATTCAAAAGTTTTAAAAAATGTATTCAAAGTAGATTAAAAAATTACTGAATCTCATAATTTACTTGTCCAAGAACAAAAAGTATTTTGACAAATAAAAAAAATTACCTAGCCTTGTATGATTTTTATTAAACAATAATTACACGGAAGTCTCCAATCTGCACTATTTTCTGTGATACAACGCAAATTAGATAATCTGAAGTCATATGGAGTTAGAGGTAATAGTTTAAACTTGACAAATTCCTATATATGTAATATATTACAAGATTCTTCACACATTGGAGTCCAGGTATTATTATAATATATGATGTTGGGCAGGAAACTTGCCCTAAGCATACATACATATATGTAGCTACAAGCAGTGTTATAAATTTCATAGCGATTACCATCGGATGTTTGTAACGCCTAAGAAACTAATTGCTACATTAAACTGTCGGAATAAAGAACCATTATATTGAAATATATATGCAGGCTCTACAATCTACAACGAGACTGAAAAGTTTTGACGTATTATATTATTAAATTCAGGAGTATATGGATTATGGAGAGTTTAGACCATTATAGATATTTTTTTATTTTGTACCATTATATTTACATAAGTTCGCCAACTGAGGTTCAGAGGTCGCTGGGGAATTGGATATTTCAATTAACGTCAATAGATGTCGCCACAATAAATTTATTTATTAACTTTACCACAAATATTAAATTTATTTATTAACTTTACTACAAATAAATTAATATTAGGCTCGTAATGTAATCAATTCTTCACTATCTGTGGTAATTTACTGCGAATGACTGCACTCTATGGTACTCTATAGTCTATTTATATAGTAGTTTCAAATTCAAAATATCTATTGATGCTGTTGGGGTAGGGCGAGGTTGGGCGACCGCGCAGGGCGCCGGATAAAAAGGGGCGCAGCAGATGACCGTTTTCGTCCAGTGGCATTTTACGATCCTTTATAATTTACTATTCCTATTTCCCTAATAGATTCCTTACCACTTGTAATTTTCCCAAAATTTAGGGAAATGTGGGTATTATTACATCAGCGAAATGTGGGTATTACAGAAGAAGAATGAAAAAAAGAGAATACTGTTAATTTATGCAATACTATGGTGAATGAAAATAAAAAATATATATTACATACATATCTTTAGTGTTGGCTCATTATAGCAGTAGTAAGAATCCAATATGAAATACATAGTTTATCCCATTTTTAATTATGTAAAATTTAAATTAATTAACATTTCATTACCATCATTTTCAGATAAAGGAATTCTACCTCCAGAATGCAAAGAAACAGTGGACCTTTTATTATTTCTAGACAATATTTTTGACTCAATAAGTGGCAGTAAAACTTAAAAATTTTCCAGCCACACTCAAGTCGGTGCACAACAAAACATGGATGGAAGCAAAAAATATATTTAATTCCACGAAATTTTTGTCAAGCAGTGGAAAAGTAGAATCTGTCCCCACTGTGTCAAATTGGATGTAGACACCGAATGGAATTGAAACATTATTAAAAAAATTAAGGGTTGAGTACAATATAAACTCAGTGTGGTTGCGACACCTAAATCTAGATCCTCTTGAAAAATTTTTTGGTGCAGCAAAAAAGTGCAAAAGTTTTGGTGGGTGTCACAACAACAACCCTGTTTGTGATCCGTTTGTGTTAATATTTGCAACACTTTTAATAAATAATCTAAACAGTGTCACAACGTTAGGTGAAAATTGTGAAAATGACCATTGCCAGTCATTAAATGCTCGCATCATCAATGCCAATAGAGAAACTATTTCGTCATCCTGCACATTTCATTTTCAATCTATATTTAATTATGAACGGACACCTTTGGAGGTGAAAGAAACCGATCCTCGTATTATGGAAACTCTGCAGTATTTATGTGAATATTTTCTAAAAACATATTTTTTTTAAATCACGCAGTCAATGTATGAGTTATTTAACTTCCAAAGATGAAATCAAATACATACAATATAAAGAATTTGCAGATCGACTTTGCACTCCCAGCAAAGAATTTTTTGAATTATTTTCAAATATCCAAGATATATTTAATAAAATAAATAATTAAAAAAAAGAAAAAATTAAAACTGCGATATTTATATTGATTGATTTTAATTGTATTCTATGTGGTCTACATAAAAATAAACGAGTTGATTATATGACCAATATTGTGTAATTAATTATTCGTTGTTTAATGTATAATTATTAATTGTTAAAAAAATATTAATATGTTATTGGCTGCGAGAAAGCAAATTGATAATAATAGTGATAAATTTCAAATGATAGTGATGGCAGGCAGAATCTCCGGAGCCGAGGAGATTCTTTTGATTGGAGATGTAAATCAGCTACCCTATATAGACCGAGAGAATCTTTTCGAAATGATTTACCGTAAGCCGCCACAACTCTTCAACCAAAACTTGGTGTGTACTCACAGAAGTCCCATGGACGTCGCCTACGCCCTGCGACAGATATATCCTGGTATATACTCGTCTAAGAGTGTAGTGCGATCCCTTTCTATAAAGGATATCAAAATGACACCAGTACCGGGAGATCTAAAATACACACTGTATCTAACATTTACCCAGGAGGAGAAAGAATCTCTGATAGCGCAGGGGTGGGGAGGAGAAACAGGTTCGAAGGTGCTGACAATTCACGAGTCTCAGGGTCTGACCAGCGCGACTGTTATAGTGGTTAACACTAAATCTATTAGGCTACAGCTGCATGATAGCGTTTCGCACGCCGTCGTAGCAATATCTCGGCACACCGACACCTGCACGTACTATAGTGAAGGCAAAGATGACGCAGTAAATATGTTAATTCGGAACGCGACGAAGGCAACGACAAAAAGCATTGTGGAATATAATTTAAAGATGGCTTTGAAAGATAGGAACGCAGCAGTCACCTCTTCCACCATAGCGGTCATGCCCTTATCCTAGTGCAAAATTCCTCACATCCAAATCAATTACGATAAAAGTGTAGCATGTACTTATAATTATGTAATTAAATATATATTGTAATATGTAAAATTGTTAAATATATATATAAATATAAACACTCGCTTAACCTTAGATCTAAGTAAAATTTTGTAAAATAATGTAAAGATAAAAATATAATTTGCTTATTATAGATATTGATTGTATGTAAACGACAATGTAATTAATATATATGATAAGGATATTAGATATAATAATAAATTTAAAAAGTGTACGGACCAAGTGTCTGTAGTGTTAAGAAATAAAATAAAAAAAAAAAAAAAAAAATAAAAAAAAAAAAAAAATTTCAAATGAATGCAATGAAATTCTACAAATGTTTTAAAAGACACCTGATACTATTTATGATTTAAGAAATATATACTCTTATATGTTATTTGATGATGACAAAATAATAAGTCGATAAATTATCATTTTATTACCATCATTTTTAGATAAAGGAATTCTACCTCCAGAATGCAAAGAAACAGTGGACCTTTTATTATTTCTAGACAAGATTTTTGACTCAATAAGTGGCAGTAAAACTTAAAAATTTTCCAGCCACACTCAAGTCGGTGCACAACAAAACATGGATGGAAGCAAAAAATATATTTAATTCCACGAAATTTTTGTCATGTAGTGAAAAAGTAGAATCTGTCCCTCACTGTGCCAAATTGTATGTAGACACCGAATGGAATTGAAAAATTATTAAAAAAATTAATGGTTGAGTACAATATAAACTCAGTGTGGTTGCGACACCTAAATCTAGATCCTCTTGAAAAATTTTTTGGTGCAGTCAAAAAGTGCAAAAGTTTTGGTGGGTGTCACAACAACAACCCTGTTTGTGATCCGTTTGTGTTAATATTTGCAACACTTTTAATAAATAATCTAAACAGTGTCACAACGTTAGGTGAAAATTGTGAAAATGACCATTGCCAGTCATTAAATGCTCGCAACATCAATGCCAATAGAGAAACTATTTCGTCATCCTGCACATTTCATTTTCAATCTATATTTAATTATGAAATGACACCTTTGGAGGTGAAAGAAACCGATCCTCGTATTATAGAAACTCTGCAGTATTTATGTGAATATTTTCTAAAAACATATTTTTTTTAAATCATGCAGTCAATGTATGAGTTATTTAACTTCCAAAGATGAAATCAAATACATACAATATAAAGAATTTGCAGATCGACTTTGCACTCCCAGCAAAGAATTTATTGAATTATTTTCAAATATCCAAGATATATTTAATAAAATAATTAATAAAAAAAAAGAAAAAATTAAAACTGCGATATTTATATTGATTGATTTTAATTGTATTCTATGTGGTCTACATAAAAATAAACGAGTTGATTATATGACCAATATTGTGTAATTAATTATTCGTTGTTTAATGTATAATTATTAATTGTTAAAAAAATATTAATATGTTATTGGCTGCGAGAAAGCAAATTGATAATAATAGTGATAAATTTCAAATGAATGCAATGAAATTCTACAAATGTTTTAAAAGACACCTGATACTATTTATGATTTAAGAAATATATACTCTTATATGTTATTTGATGATGACAAAATAATAAGTCGATAAATTATCATTTTATTACCATCATTTCCGGATAAAGGAATTCTACCTCCAGAATGCAAAGAAACAGTGGACCTTTTATTATTTCTAGACAATATTTTTGACTCAATAAGTGGCAGTAAAACTTAAAAATTTTCCAGCCACACTCAAGTCGGTGCACAACAAAACATGGATGGAAGCAAAAAATATATTTAATTCCACGAAATTTTTGTCAAGCACTGGAAAAGTAGAATCTGTCCTCACTGTGCCAAATTGTATGTAGACACCGAATGGAATTGAAACATTATTAAAAAAATTAATGGTTGAGTACAATATAAACTCAGTGTGGTTGCGACACCTAAATCTAGATCCTCTTGAAAAATTTTTTGGTGCAGCAAAAAAGTGCAAAAGTTTTGGTGGGTGTCACAACAACAACCCTGTTTGTGATCCGTTTGTGTTAATATTTGCAACACTTTTAATAAATAATCTAAACAGTGTCACAACGTTAGGTGAAAATTGTGAAAATGACCATTGCCAGTCATTAAATGCTCGCATCATCAATGCCCATAGAGAAACTATTTCGTCATCCTGCACATTTCATTTTCAATCTATATTTAATTATGAACGGACACCTTTGGAGGTGAAAGAAACCGATCCTCGTATTATGGAAACTCTGCAGTATTTATGTGAATATTTTCTAAACATATTTTTTTTAAATCACGCAGTCAATGTATGAGTTATTTAACTTCCAAAGATGAAATCAAATACATACAATATAAAGAATTTGCAGATCGACTTTGCACTCCCAGCAAAGAATTTATTGAATTATTTTCAAATATCCAAGATATATTTAATAAAATTGTTAAAAAAAAGAAAAAATTAAAACTGCGATATTTATATTGATTGATTTTAATTGTATTCTATGTGGTCTACATAAAAATAAACGAGTTGATTATATGATCAATATTGTGTAATTAATTATTCGTTGTTTAATGTATAATTATTAATTGTTAAAAAAATATTAATATGTTATTGGCTGCGAGAAAGCAAATTGATAATAATAGTGATAAATTTCAAATGAATGCAAAGAAATTCTACAAATGTTTTAAAAGACACCTGATACTATTTATGATTTAAGAAATATATACTCTTATATGTTATTTGATGATGACAAAATAATAAGTTCGATAAATTATCATTTAATATAAAAAGCAAACAGGTTGCGACGTTACTAAAACTACAGAAGAATATTGTTAAATAATATTCAGTTTCTATTTTAATAACTCCTACAATTTGTCATTAACGAAAATTGGCCAGTATTCAAGAGAACATTACACCAGGAAAACAGAAATAACACAATAATTTTATTGAATAAAATGTGAAAAATATCTTTACATACTTTGATATTATAATATATAACCCTAAAATCTATTATTGTATAAATGTGTGATTCAATAAAATCGATAAAATGGAGATGTATTTTATTTTTTAATTTTCTACATGTACAACAAAATAAGAATATATATAAATATATATAACATTGGTCTCTATTATAGTATATAGAATGTACTCTATCGTATATATGTGAAGTAACTTGAATATGTATATCAAATACCGTGTATTATTGTCACTGCTAAAGTCCAGTTTAAAATAAACGTTCGAATGGAATACTTGCTTTCCTTACTAAACCTACGTAAATATAAAAAAATAACAATTCAATATAAAAAATTAGCTGTACACAACGAATGTTATATTGCAAACAATTGTGTTTAGGCTTAGAAAGTAACTTTAATTAGGTTTTATCATTAATACATATCAGACGATTGTTATAGATAAAGAACAAAACATAACAAACACAAGACAAGAAAAATATAATTACTTTTTAAGAATAAAAAAAACCACGGTGGACCACAAGCGGATGCGGCTGTTAACTTCGACAGATACCTCAGTGGTGAATCTCACCACCACCCTACACAAGCAAATGGCAAATCTTTGTTTCAGAGAACCCATCACCTCTACAACGCTGAACATCTAGGGGACGACATTCGCCAGGTGAAGAATTCCCTTCATCAGAACAAGCTGCCATTTCCTTGCCAGCGTTGTTAGAAGACCACCAAGCCACCCACAGTAGAGAGACAGCCAGCACTTCTACCATATGTGAAGGGGGTTACAGACAGGATTGGCAAAATCTTAAGAAGAAAAATCTTTGATTAATAGATTATAGTTTCTATATTCAAACTATATCTATATTCTATATTCATAGGGAGTGTACAGAGAAACAGAAGAAGTACAAGCGAGTTTACTCATCAATTTGATCGGACCAGACGGATATGACATATTTTCAACCTTATATTTGTAAAGGATGAAAGCCATGCCAGGCAAGATGGGGTGTCCCATTATACCCCACAGCTACATAGTGTTCCACAGACCACGTTGTAGCGTCACGTGGCTAAAATAAGGAAGGGTGAGCTCTCTCTTAACTCAAATCCAGGTTATTTTATAGAAAAACGAGCTCGTAAGGTTTATTAAAGTAATGGATAAATATTTGTTTAGATTACGCACTGTTGTTCTACGAAAACTAGCGTACCAGCTGGCCGAAAAAAATGGCAAGGCACATAATTTTAACCGTGATAAAGAGATAGCTAGCGCAGATAAGACATAAGGATTTTTGAAGTCACCCGGATTTATCCATCCAAAAACCAGAAGCTACATCGGCAGCACGGGCTATGGAATTTAACAAAGTGACTGTGGATAAATTCTATTTTTTGCTTGGGGAAATATAAGACAAATATAATGTGATACCAGACAGAATATGTAATTGCGATGAGACTGGAATTTCATGTGTTTCTAAAACAAAGTGCAAAATTATTGCAGAACCCTTTTCTGAAAGCAGGTAGGATCGCTTTCATCAGCAGAAAGACGACAAACGGTTACGTTTGAGGTGTTTAATGCAGCTGGTACTTATGTGCCTCGCATGTTAAAATTTCCTCAACAAAGAACGGGACAGGAGTTATTGGATCGAGCTCCTTCGGGAACGACAGCAGAATGCAATGTTCCAGGCTGGATGACAAGAATGGTGTCGTAATGCTTTGTTTTCACAGACGTAGACACACATCCATAGACGTACCACTTGCAAATGGTGAGCCCGAGACGACTATTAAAAATCAGCAACAACAACCGCTTTCCCTTGAAATTTCCCCTGTCCAATCACTTTTTCCTGGTAAGGCCCCACTTTTAGAAAGATCTCCGATTTCACAGTTTTACTAACAAATCCTATGGGCAGAGCCTCAACCTGGACCATCACGACGAGATGATACCTTAATCCGACCCTCGATACAAAAATTATGTCGTGATTTAAGAACGATTTTTAAAAATGTTTCACCTAAAGATAATTTTGCAATCCCTGCAGTGAAACAAAGATGCCAAACTTCACTCCCTACAAAAACGAGCTTGAAGAAAGTGAACAACTTAACTCTTCTTTGCATGATGATGGAAATTTCCATCATAATATTTATTGCCGGTAAAAGCGTACACAAAACCAGTGAATTTAAACTTTTTACAAAGTCGTATTGGAAAACGATTGGCAGCTGTCAAAACAACAGCACTGTTAATTACCAGGATATGAACTTGTCATTCCACTGTTTGTTGTGACTGGAGAAAAACGGCCGAGTTTATAAATTTTTTTAGGAAACTAAAGTGAGATTTATCTACTATAAAAAGAGAGTGAAAACAAGGTTTGTTTCTGTGTTTCTATTATTTTATATACAATTTAGATTGAAATATATTGAATATACTCTGAATAAATTTATCAAAACTATGTGGTTAAATTTACATGACTATGCAGTTGCCTCACCTGTAATGTACGTTCGGCAAAAATGTTTGTACTATAAGTTTATTTTGTTTTGCTTTTCTAGAAATACTCGAAAGATATGGACGTCGAACTTTATCTGAATCGGTTAGACGATGGTTGGCTCTCGGAAGACAGCTTTGAAGATCATGATTCCGAGGATAAACACCACAATACTGATAAGATTGTAAGACTGTTGCATGACGAAATTGATTCAAATCCAGCACTTCAATGAAAGGTTTGCTACAGTGCCAGTTAATCAAAGACTAAGCGTGGATGAACAGATATGTTCTACAAAAATAAGGTGCTTTCTGAATAATAAGTGCCCCATAAATGAGGTTTTAAATTGTATGTGGTTTGCGATTTGATGGGCTATGCCCACAAATTTGAGTACAAGTCTGCCCCGAAATGGTACCCTATAATGCCCCTTCTGTCACAAAAATGTATTCCAAATGATATTATTTTATTTATTTATTTTATTTCTTTATTTGTACACCACTTATAAAAAATACAGAAAAATAAAAACAGTAAAAAGAAAAACAAATGTACAAAAAGGTGGCCTTATGGCTAAGTAGCCATCTCTTCCAGACAACCTTAGGGTGAAAAGAAACTGTCATAATATTAAGAAGGTGGGTGGTGGACGTAGTTAAAAAGTATATTAATAAACAATAAATAAATTTAGATGTAATCAAAACAATATACTGATATATAGATATTTCTAATATAATACAATACATAGACTAATAAACAATATAGAATATATATAATACATATAAATATATACACATATAATACACATAATACATACATAAAATAGATCCGATGTAGACAGTGATAACTCATGAAGTTGTCATAAAGTGATGACGTACAGCTTTTTTAAATGTCAGTAATGATTTTGCCTGACGAATATTAAAGGGCAAACTGTTCCACAGTTTTATAGCTTGCACTGTAAAAGATTGATCAAAAAATTTTGACTTGTGTACAGGAAGACGCAACGTTAGGTTGCGTAATGGTCTAACTAAATTTCCTGGTGCACTAATAAATTCAAATTTATCCTTTAAGTAAGAGGGAGCAGTAGGACTAAATAACACACAGTACAAGAAGGCAAGAAGTCGTAAATTCCGGCGACGGCGTATAGGGAGCCACTTGAGCTTAGAGCGATACTCAGATACGTGATCATATTTACGGAGGCCGAATATGAATCGAATTGAAAGATTTTGAATTCGCTCAAGTTTGTTAAGTTGGTCCTCGGATAAATTAGTGAAGCTTGCATCTGCATAATCAAGAATTGGTAATAATAGAGAATTTGCTAACATAATTTTGGTAGGAATTGGTAGTAAAGATTGTAGTCGTCGTAGTGATTTCAGTGCAAAAAACGTTTTTTTGCTAATGTTATTAACGTGCGACGACCAAGACAGAGTTTGGTCAAAATAAACACCAAGATTTTTTACAGTGTCACAAAAAGGTATACAGGTTCCGTCGTATACAACCCCTGGTGTAACTGCCCAATCTATCTTGCGTATTATACCGTGGCTACCAATAACAATTACCTGTGATTTGGCTGGATTAACATTAATACCATAAAAGTTACTCCATCTGAGGATGGCAGCAAGGTCATTGTTAAGGTCGTTGATTGCACTTGGTAGATCTTCTAGCTTACACTGTCGGTAGATTTGTAAGTCGTCTGCATACATATGATAGAGAGAAGAAATATTCTGAGTAATTGAGTTAATAAAAATTGCGAATAGCAAAGGAGAAAGCACGCCGCCTTGAGGTACCCCGGCGACGACGCTGCACCAAGATGAGAATTTTTCATCTATACTGATGCGTTGTCGACGCCCCTTGAGGTAACTGTGAAACCAATCTATTACTGATGGAGATATGTTGAAGGAATATAAAAGTTTTAGCAATATATCATGATCAACGTTATTAAAAGCGTTGCTAAAATCTAAAAGTGTCAAGATAGTACATTTTTTATTATCCATACCCAGTCGAATATCGTCAGTAACCTTAACTAATGCAGAAGTCGTACTTTGACCAGTTCGAAAGCCAGATTGAAAAGGATTGAGAAGGGAATTAGTACTAAGGTACCGGCTTAGTTGACTATGGACTAATTTTTCAAGGATTTTAGATAGGAATGGAAGAATAGAAATAGGACGAAAATCAGAAGGAGTCTTAGGGTTTCCATTTTTTGGTAGAGGGATAACCTGAGCATTTTTCCAAATTTCTGGAAATTTGCTACAAGATATGGAAAAATTTAAAATATGAACCAATATAGGACACACGATGTCAAGGATAGGAATAATCATATTACGACTTATGCAGTCATAACCGACGGCATTCGAGGATATAGACTGTATATTTCTTCTAACATCACATTCGGTAAATGATTTAAAGTAAAACGGTTGAGAATGAGGAGGAGATCGTGATGAAAGAACGTTTATAGTCTGCCTCTTACGAACAGAATCAATCGTATTAGATGCTGTGAAGTGGTTATTGAGGAGATCAACATCAATGTTGACTGAAACTGATTTATGTGATTTACCAACTCCCAGTGATTCTAGAAATTTCCAAGTTTTAGCAGTGTCGCCGTTTTCGACAGAATTATAGATATGGCGTCTTTGTGCATCCCTACATGATGTATTGCAACGATTACGAGCTTTTACATATTTTTCCCGATTAGCATCACTATCATCAAGTTTATATTTATGCTTTTCCATATTTTTTTTATGCATCAGATTTTTTATTTCAGAGCTTATCCAAGGAGCTGGCAAGTGCTTCATCTTTATCGGCTTAATGGGAGCATGTACATCATATAGCTGCTCTAGCAGGGAATTAAAAATTTCCACCATACTATCAATTGTATCTGCATCGATAACTTGATTCCAATCAATTTTACTTGCGTCATCTAATAGACGATCTCTATCCATTCCACCAAAATTACGTCGCAGAAGAATTCTTGATTTTATTTTAGGAGGACGAATTTTATAAGAGAGGTAAATAAGATCATGAAAGGAAAACGCATCAGCAGGACATTGTCCATGCTTTAAGACAAAATCTGGGGATGATACCATTATTAGATCAAGAAGAGAGGGAGCACAGCCAGGGGAAATATGGGTAGCAGAAAGGGGAAGTACATGCAAATTACATGATTCTGCAATTGTTAAAAGTTTTTTACTGCGTACATCGTTTTTTAATAAGCAAGTATTAAAGTCGCCCATAAATATAGAGTGGCTGTATAAAGGTAGCACTTTTTCTAATAAATTTTCCAAAGATATAAAGTAATTGTTTAAAAGAGATGGACTATAGAAAACGCCTAAAAGAAGTTTTGTATGGGACAAAAGAACCTCGATTAACAGGTGTTCAGCTGAATCAGCGGGGGGAGGTTGAACAGACGAGCTAACAATGTTAAAGGAGATATAAGATCGTAGGTAGATCGCTACTCCACCCCCACCCTTTCCAATGCGATCATTGCGAATCAATTGAAAACCTGGTAATGAGTAGCAAGACGATGGTAAGCATGGCTTAAGCCAAGATTCCGAGACAAGGATAGCGTGAATATTACGAGACTCGAAAGATGCAAGCATGTCAGGAAAATGAGCCGGAATACTCTGAGCGTTAATGTGAATGACATTGAAATTTTTCATACAGGTTGAGAAATAAGAATCAAGGGTATCATTGAGTGAAGAGAAAGATATACTGTGGGCATTGTCACTACTGGAAGATTGACTTGATGACAAAGAGCTAAAAACTTCTTCTGAAATATCACTTGACGACATTACGATATAATATATAAAATATGATATAATGATATTTAAAATATAATACAATAAGATACTTTAATATGTAACCAAAAGGTTGTAATTTGTTTTTATTAATAAATATATTTGATTATTTTTTTTATTACCCTTAACGACCCTTTATGGATTTGAAATATTTTTCCCTATATGCTGCTCCCGTAAAAGGAGCGCAAACGCTTCCACCCTGTATAATTTTTAAGTGAAAGTTCTGTTTATATAAATATTGCAAAGTTTTATATAAATCTAGAGATATTGGTGATGATGGTTGGCGATAGTGGTGGTTTTTTACTTGATTTATTCGGGGAAGATGTTATATGATAAATGTGAAGCAGAATATAAAACAGGTTAATACATGTTATAAGAAATAAATCAGACTTGGTTGTGAGCTTGTTGTTTTACTACACCATTAATATGATGTTATATAGCCTATAGCATTCCTTTATAAATGAACTTCCAACATAATCATATTTTTAAAATTAAAAAAAATATTTCCTGAGAGAAGCATGTTCAACCAAAAACAACCTCTTCAACATCATAATGTAAGTATAGATTATAAACATAAATATTCCCTAAATAAAATTGTAACCAAAATATATCAAAACACAAAATTAATGAATATTAGACAATTATACAACTACACAACATGCATACTCATTCGAAAGATACTAGATGGAAGTGTTCACACGGAGATTTCGTTTAAGATCAAAGGCAAGCAGCACCAATATCACAGACGAGCGCACAATTTGATATTACAGAAGACACGAACAAAATATGGAAACAGACTTATAACTTTTCAGGGAGTGATGCTATACAATGATTTACCGCTATCGATTAGGAACAGTAAGTCATTTAATGAATTTAAGTCCACGCTTCGCACATTCGTGCTTAGTGATCATTCTCTTCTTAAGAGGTGAATTATGGCTCGGCAATGGGCATGGATAGGGCTTGGATTTGAATTCATTAAGTGATTATTTTGTCTTGTTTTGTATGTTTTTATTTCTCATTTAATTTTTACTTATTTACATTTTACATATTAACTGTATATTTAAATTTTTTAATTACTTCGTATTTACATTTTATGTTTACTTTAAAAGCCTGTTAGTATTATATAATGTTTTTTTTTTGTTATTTAATTTCTCATGTAAATGACATTGTCGAAATGAGAATAAAGATCTTTAAACAGAACCTACAACTACTGCCTTACCTTAACTAATAGTTCAGCAAATTCCATTTCTGATTCCAAAAAGACTCGTTCCAATGTAAAATTCATCATATACCTTAATGATGATGGGTCTTGAAAATGTCTAAAATAAAAAAAATATGTAAATTACGTCCATCCTACTATATTGTACCACTACTAATTGAATTTGAATGAAAAATATTACAATTTGTATAATTTGGACATAATAACTAGCGACCCAAATGCAGCCACCAGCTTATATATATATTATTCATGAATTTTATTCACTACGGTTGAGGGTTCGATTCCTACTTGGAATCAATTATTTTCATTTCTTTACTCTATTAATTAATTATATATTTATATATATAATTGTTTTCATTTACTCTTAACATTACGTTGCCTCTGCCTGACCTGCAATGGGGGATAGAACATGAACCTTATAGAAAAACAAAAAAAACTTACTTTTTTTCCGTAAAATTATGATAATTCTTAGTTCCCTTATACATAGCTAATACTTCATTCACTTTAGTTGTTTTTTCGGCTGTCAGCCTATAATTTTTTCTTTGTTCCACGCTTATGCTGGGGTCGAATACGTAAGTGGGTAAAGTATAACTGTATGTTCGTGCATTGCATTTAGATTTTGAATTAAACTTATTAGTTGCTCTTTTAATACCAAAAACTTTGATACAATCTGGTAATTTATTGTTTATTTCTTCAACATTCACTTCCAGAGCTGAAATATATGTTTAAAAATTATAGTGTTTATCGGTTTATCAGTTTTTCTTTACGTTTGTTCACACTAACCACAGAAAGGCTTAAACAATTCAAATGCAGTTTTTTTAGTTAGTTATTTTAATCAGTGGATATATTAAAAAGTTGTCAATATAAAGCATTGCATGCGACAATTATGCTAAAAAACAAGTGTTTTATTGAATGGGCTGGCTCTTTCAATGTATGGATATTGTCTTTAAAATTACAGTATTATTATTGTGAAGGTATTTCAGATAAAAAATAAATAATTGGGTAATACTAGGGGACGAAGTCACGAGTAAGTCAATAGTACTAAGCATTTCATTGCCACGAATGAGGAAAAGAACCCACAATTTGTGGTGTTCATAGTGGTACGCTTGTGCCCCTGCACCACAACTGACCTCTAAGCAGATTTAGCTATATTTTTATTGTTTTTACACAGGAACATTCTTACCCTTTCCATTTGAGTTACGTGGAAGGATTGGTCTATATATTGTACAATATTTTGCTCTTATTAAAAAAAAATAATATGACATATAAGAACAACATGAACATTTGAATGTAATGTAAGGTCTTGGACAGTATCTATGTGCAGGTTCATGTTATACTATTAAAAAAAATTATATATTTTTTTAAATATGCAAGTGCAATGGCACTAGACAATAAGTTTTAAAGGAAAGAATCGGGGCGTTCGTGGTGCAGCGGTGGAGGCGTGGGACTTGTAAACGGGACGTTTGTAGGTTCAATTCCAACACGCAATGCCTCAAGAATATATAGGAAAGTGAGGAACGGAAGTGTCTTAATGCGGAATGGAGTGTCTTCACAGTACTCTTTTTAAAAAAAAATCGGATAAGCGCGAGTCGGGCTGGCCCACACATTTCAAAATTTCATAGTTCTAGGCTATCCCGAAATTCTTTCTGCCCTATGAATTTCGATTCAGGAAATCATGAGACCGCAGATATGTGGACTGAATTTCAAACTCGATATCTCCAAGCGTTTCTGAGATAAACGATCTTATCAGACAGACAGACAGACAGACAACAAAGTGATCTTATAAGGGTTACTATTTTCCTTAAAAGTTATGGAATCCAAAAAAGGAAAGAATATTTCCTTGCCCCAAAAAGACAATGTGCAATGTCATTAAATTTCACAACTCTACATACAAAAAATCAGATTCGGGCAAATGGCAAAGAATGAAAACATTTGGAACTACATTCCCGCTGCCCAGTCTACTGAAAAAAAAAATCCCAGTTAAAGTAAATACTAACGTAGTTTAAGTGAGACGACCTGTCTTGCTGCGGATACACCCTTATCAGTTCGAGAGCTCCTTTGAAACTGTGCATTTTGTTGGTTATGAAAGTCATCCTCTGTTATATATTTAGCTTCGTATAGAGCTTTTAGGAGATCCTCTTCTATAGTTCTTACTCCAGGATTTCTGGAAAATTATTAAAGAACTTATTTAAACTTAGTTTTGACTTGTAGCTCATCCTGTGTGTCATGAATAAAGCAGGTAGGCAGATGGAACCTAGTGTTAAGACACTATTTTCCCCTTATTTTACACACAAAGCCGAACTTTCCGAGACGATAAGTGTATTTAGTGAAAGAAATCAATACTGCAATTTTCCTTGTTGGAAATGAAAATATTAAACAAATCATCTCCCTAACAGAGAATCGAACCATCTTATTGTTTTTGTCTTCACCACAAGGAAATTATTTTAACAGGATTAATCGCGTATATTTAAGATTATACATTTTTGGAAACCCGACTTTTTGAATACTTTGCAGTAGTCCGTGGTCACGGAAGAACATCTTCTAGTTTAGAAGCATTGGAACACTGTTGGTAAAAGATACGATGGCAGTAAATAAGTTTGAGAAAATCAGACGATTTATTCATTTCAATGATAATTCTAAAAACGTTCCTCGTAATCAAACTGACCAGACCGTCCTTTAAAGATTAGGCAAGTCGTCGAAATACTGAATAATACGAGCCAAAAAGTGGCTATGGAGAAATGTCTATGTGTAGATGAGCAAATTTGCTCCACCAAAGCGAGACACGATCTAAAGAGATACAACCCTAAGAGATCCGAATAAGTGGGGGTTACAAAATTTATGTATTATGTGGTTTTACATACAAGATTGAGCCTAGGATAGGAGCAGAAAATATAGTTGTTATAATTTTTAAACGACCTTTTTGGGTTGTAAAACCAGTTTTTTTTTTTTTCAAAAGTCAATTGTTTATTTTTTAATATTTAAGTAAAACGTATTTAGTGTCTGGAAATGATTGATTCTATTCTATGCAAGAAATGAAAGTTATACATATTTATTGAAATACTGATAATTTTGAATACCATCAAACATTCGTTCGACGTGCCAAAATCAGCTGAGCACGTTCTTCTTCGTTCTCACCGTAACACCCTGGCTGGTACCTGCCATTCTGACTCCGCATATCATACGAAGAGATCGCATCTCCACGGCATTCATCTTTCTTTCATTCTTCTTCTGTGATATCCACGTTTCACTGCCGTATAACACTGGCTGCGTTGGTACCAACACTGCATTGTGTACGGTCAAAGGCGCAGCTGTGCTGACGTTTTGCCGTCTCATCAATGCAGCTAAGGCTCCGTTAACATTGTTACCGGCAGCAATACGCCTTTCCACATCCATCTCGTATCTTTCATCTCTACTGAACGTACTTCCCACATATACCACTTCATCTACTTGTTCTAAATATTAATAAATATTTTGCACCTGATTTGTGCACCTACGCCACAAATGGGCTAATTAATTTTTTTAACGCACAATGATTTACCTCGCTAAAAACGTGCGACAAGCACTATTTTTTGTGACTGATTCCGGAATTAGTAAATATTAAAGGAATCATTGCAAGAACTGACGTCACATTGAAATCATGCTGAAAAAAACTCCGGCCTGTTCTGACTGTGGCAAATGAGGAACAAGCTGTTAGTGTCCGACCGCAACAAGGTTTTCAGCCGACACCGAACCTTCAGCTATGACCTCAGGTTCGGGCCGAAACCGATACCGAACCTTTTTAACTAGTGACTGAGTATCTGATTTTATTATTTAAGTTTAAAAAAATATAATTGAATTGATGAAACAGTCAGTAAAAGTAAATGACACTCATTTATAACAAACTAGAGGGCGCGCGCAGCTTCGCTCGCTTATTTGCACCCTTAGGGATGAATTTAAAAAAAAACACAAAACACGTGTTCAATAAAATATTTTTAACAGTCTGAATATAATTTTTTATAAAAATCGGTAGTGATTTAAACATATTTCCATATAAACGTTCAACCCCTTATTTGAACCCTTAGGAAGTGAATTCTAAAAAAACCATAAATCACGTATTCAATGAAATATTTTAAGAGTCTGAATTTAAAATTTTATAAAAATCCATGCCGATTTAAAAAAACCATACAAACTTTCAACCCCTATTTCATCATTTTAGGGTTAAAAATGTTTAAATTCTTTTCTTAGATATAAATGTCATAACTTCCTTACGTGAACTGGTATATTTATTTCGTAAGAGCACTGAATTAATGTGTAATTATTAATAAATAATAATATTGCGCTTTTAATTGCGCCAGTCTCTAATAAATATTATATATTTATTAGAGACTGGCGCACACTGTACTACTATCCATGTAGCATGCTTTTTTCACTCACTGTGCGATGACCAACGCCTCACCATCCCCTAAAATTAAAATCGTTCGCGGACCATATTTAGACCTCTGCGGACCACGGGCGGTCCGCGGACAACTGGTGTAGTGTATCAAATAAAAACTTTTGTTCAAAAAAGACAAGAGTTAACCACACTCTCAACCGTATCATCTCCGAAGATATAAAGCCCATTCTATAAAAAAAAGTTGGTTTTGTTACGACAAACAAATTAATTTTTAAGTATTTTTAGGACATAGATATTCAATGTTCTACACAAGATTTACACACATTTGTTAGAAATAATTTTATAATTCGGAATTATTAAACTTACTTTATAACTGTGGATGGACCACAAAAATTTGCAGAGTGACGCCTAATACTTAGTTCCAAAGATTCGGCCGTATTTTGGCCGAAATCGAAACTTTAGCCAAAACTGAATTTTCAGCTTGTCACTACAATTTGTGCAAATTCATGAATAAAGAGTTTCTACCATAGGTATATACCAAGCTGATTAATTATTCCTACAAAAAGACCAATCAGGAAATTTGTAATGCCCTTTAGTATGATGGAAAAAACATAAATTTTGTGTATCCTAATTAAAACAAAATACTTGTAAGGTGTTTAAATATAGTCTAGGTAAGCTAGGTTGCTTATGCAACCTTATGAACGGATGTTTACCAAAGCTGATCTTATGACAAGCCAAAGTTGAATAAAATAAACCACAACCAAAGTTGAGCAAATCTTGTTTTTAAACATAAATTCACTAGAAGACTGGTTCAAGGGATATGAAAACATGTAAGAAAGTGGACAAATGTGTATAAAGTCAATAAAAAAAAGATTAAAATTATAAAAGCAAAAAAATAAACAGCGCAACCTCGAATAAACAATACTGAAGGGAATCGGGAAATAATGTGTTATATTAGTCTTAAGAATGCATACAGCAGTTAGGGTGGTCTATGAATTTTTTTTTATGGTAGATAGGCAAACATTTGTCTGCTATCTCACCTTGTGGTAAGTGATGATGCGAACGATGGTGGAGCATGCTTACCTAGGTAATACCTATTCACTCTTGCCTTAAAAAGGGCCAAGTTATACTTGTCGGGGAACAGTCCAGCAAGCAGGAAGTTCCACTCTTTAGCAGTTTGCATTATGAAAGTGGGGGCGAAGTGCTGCGTGCGAAAAGGTAAAGTAAAGGCATCAACAATATATGGGTCTAGTGCACTCAAGAAGTCAGATATCCATTTGCAAAGGTCAGCTGGTAGTCCATATGTGGGAAGCTTACTTATAAGGCTTGCATGCCAGACCCTGTCAAAAGCTTTAGAGATATCGAGAGACACGACGAGGGCCTCGCCATATCTCTCGATAGCCTCGCTCCATATGTGGCATACACTAGGAGATCTCCTGTCGATTGCCCCTGACGAAATAAGTACTGGCTATCGTTTAGGAGATCATTATCCTCCAGATATGCCACAAGCCTTTTCATTCAGTACACGCTTCATAGTCTTGCAGAGTATAGAGGTGACCAATATCGGCCTGTAGTTGGCAGGGTTTGAGCAACTTTTTGTTTTAACAAGATTGAAAAAATATATTAATCTCCACTTTTTTGTTTTTCCCATTGCAAAGTTTATAACAACAGTGTCAAATGGCAGTATTTACATTACTGTAAGCCAAACAATAATAACTGTTTTACAAAAGATTTAACAGATCTGAACCTGTCCACACATGAATCCAGTCCAGTTATACATAGGTTTTAAACAATTGTTTTTGTAATGTATATGTATATTTTGTATTAGCACATTAGCCAGTTTTATATTTCGAAATATTTGTTAAATTGATATTAAGATTATACTGTATATAGTTAGATAAATATTTATAAAAAACCAAAAAAGTGTTAGTAAAATTTGTAAATAATAATTGATTTGTGTACATAAAATTAGATGATCTTTTAAACATGCCTAAATATAATGTTCTATAGCAAATTATTCAATCTGTCAGTATGAAGGGAAGATTATCTATCTAACTATGGTAGGTAAATTCATATAATCTTTCGTTATGCAATTACTTATAGGGCTTACCCATCGTCTAGTAGAAAATAAGTTGCTTAAAAAGTTATAATCATGCATTAAAACTTTATCTCCTATATTTATATTAATAATTAAAATGTAAAAAATAAAGTACTCGAATCTCTTACCTCTGCATTCCATAATAATCAACACCGCAATATCCAAGCAGCATCGCCATCTTTTTTCTTTTAATTCCTTTCAAAAGGTTTGTCACAAAGTTTTTTCTCGTCGCTCTCACCATTTTCCTTTTTATTATCTGGCTCCCATTGTCTTTTCAAACGTTTTTTATACCGTGTATAATTTTTACAGGCTAATATATCGGTTTTGTTTTGAACCGAGTCATTTACTTCCATTGCTGTAACTGTTCTGATTTGAATGCCTTAAATTATAATACAACTATTGAAGTAAGTGTAAAATTTACATCTTTTTATTTCCTAAAATACATTGTGCATTTTTTATTCTAATATCTACCGAGACAGAAGTACATTATCTGTTATGCCAACAATAATAATAAGTAAACATAACCAAAAAAATATATTAAGCATGTGGATTTATAATTTTAGTACCTGATTTAAATATATTCGACGGTCGCGGTAGATTCTGCCTCAATGAACTAACTACTACTTGAAATAATCTAATAGACATACCCAAAAGTTATAGTTTAATTGAATTTAAATGAAGCAATATATTTAACTTTAAAGATCACTTAACGAAATCTCGCATGCGTCATCTCGCATGCTGCATCCTATTTTATTATATTTTAAAATTGTAATTGTCACTGTCAAAGGATAGTACAGATATTTTAAGATAGACAGATAATTAAAGATATATTTATATATAAATATTTTTTATATTAAAAACAAGTAAAGAAACGTTATATTCATTTTAATCGATAAACAGAGTTTGCTACAGATCAAAACTTTTTAAAGAAATAACAATAGTATATAACATTTTAGATTTATAATTTAACGTAAGTATTATAAAAAACAGATACTTATAAACCTTGGACTTAATAAAAAATAAACAACTATTTGTAAATTTTACGTTTGATATATTACGTTTTGTATACTGATTCATAAAGAAAAATCGAATTTAACCTCTTATACGTATATGTTATGAAATTTCAGACGTGCAAAGTTTATTTTTAAAGTTAACAAAGTTTACTTTGTTAACTTGTTTTATATTTAATTATTTGTTTGGTTCAAAATTTTTTCATTACTTATTCGGTCATATTTACATGACCGAAGAAGATGAAATATTTAAAAACAAATAAATTTATTATTAAATTTAAATTTATTTGTTTTTAAATATCTTATCTTTGTTAGGGATCAATATTTAATAAATTGTGTAACTTACATGACCAAATAAGTAAAGAAAAAATTTGGAAACAAACCAATTAAATATAAAACAAGTAAATAAAGTAATCAGAATCACCTTTGCGCATGTTCAATTCTGGCGCATGCTCCAGAATGAAATACATTAATAGTATTTGGGGCAAGGATTTTAAATCAGCATGGGTTGACGCAGTGTGGGAAAAATGAGAGGCGGAAGCTCTGAACGCTTGGTCGTGCGGTCTTCGCGCCGAAGAGGCGAAACGCGCGCTAAACTTACAAGATATATAACTGTGATGCTAGCAGCCCTACTTGGAGGAGGTGGATCAGCTCTTCTCTTCCTTGTTCCTCTTTACGCAGATCCTGCTTTGAGTGCACTAGCCGCTGATTTTGATCCTGTACCTGCTGAGTGCGTAACAGAGAGACGTGATGATAGACTCGGCTTAGACAACTGTACATGGGCATCATGTCGTGAAGGCTGTACTAGCGATGCGTACAAATGTATTCAGTTACACGTAAAATATAAAGCGCAGACTGAAGATTGGCGTCCTGCTGTTCTGTATGTGAATATAAAAGGCTGTGGATATCCACCGGTGGTAAATTGTGAGAATTTTACATTAAGTTACGGGTATGTTGGCGCCAGATATCCCTGTTACTGGTCCAGAGCTGATACCGCTGTAGTTGTTCCAAGATGGTCTCGAGGAGAACAAGTTGCCACTGTTACCAGGACACTGGCCATCCCTCTGTTTTTGTCTGGCTGTGCTGGTATAGGCTTGTGTGCTCTACATTGTGAGTGTAGACCTCGGCGACGACGACGTCCGCCACGCAGGCCTCCACGCCTCCCGACACTAACCCTCGACGACACTGCGGTGTACCGACTCGCCTAGAGCTGACATATCCAAGATAGTTACTTTTACGTAGTGCACCAATCTACCAAAGTTCCAAAAAATATCAGATCTCTTATTAATTTTAGATTTTAATTACAAATACTATCGAGTTGGATTTCTCGTGCAGATATATTTCAATATAATTATACTATATGAAGATTGTCTATATTAAGCAAAATGAAATAATAAATTATTATACATATAAGTCGGTGTTTTATTTATGCTTGTATATTCTTATTATTTTTTCTGAGTCACGCTATCGTTTCCCGTATTTAGCAGTGAACCTATTGTTAGAATACTCCGTACCCGGTACGCTGCCTACTTTATAAGAATTGCATGTTGAGTGGTGGAACTCAACTGTGCACTTTATTTTGAAAATATAATCTTCCGAAGTGGAATGGAATTCACAAGGTTTAGGGGTTTTTGGGGTATTATAAATTTTACAGCTCTCTGTAATAACAAGAAATAAAAAATAATTAACAATATAAGTATGTGCTCATGTAGTATACTTAAATAGGTACTTACACTATATTCGCTATGATAGATAATTCACACTATATAAATTCTATTAATTATCTTTACTATATATTAATATCACAATTCTGAGGAGTGTGTTCATTCAATTAACGCGGTAATCGAAAGAATTGCTGCTTTGATTTGAATAGTTTATTTATGGGGAAGGCTATAAAATAATTAACGTAATATAATAGAGCAATTATGTGACGTTCATTATTTTAGTGTACCTATTGTACTTGTGATCAGAGTTACTTTGGGCACTTAGAATATGATGTGTCATTTGTTATACGCAACTCTAACTTATACTTATTTCCTATTGACGACGCGGGGTTTATATGAAAGACTAGCCGCTCACCGGCAGCTTTGCTAAAAGTTATTGTTATATTATTTAAAATCATAATATAAATTCTAGCCTGTTATTTTTGATGTACCTATATGTTTTATTACTGAAAAGTTACCTAAATTGTTCAGTAGATTTTGCGTGAAAGTGGAAAAAACATCCATCCTCGCAAAATTTTATATTTATTAGTAATATTAGTTGGATATCTACAGTATTGTACCTATTGAAAAATTGTACAATAAAATCTTGAAAGCTAAATTAAAATTCTCATTGTCATGAAGTTCATCTTGAATATTGAAAGTAGTCTCTTGAGATAATAAAAACGAGGGAATGTAGCAGCTGACCTTCACACAATTTCTTTTGTAACGGAATCGCTCTCACAAAAAGTTGACTTTATGCAGAATTGAACCAAGCCATTTAATTTAATAAATGCAGTTTTTTTTCACAATTTTAAGCATTCCGTCTAACTTAGAGATGTTACGTATTAGGTGATACATATTTTACCGTCGGGGGTTAATTGAAAATTCAATTCCCTATAAAAGGGTATTTTCACTATAAAAAAATAATAAAAAATGCCAATGTTCCGAATGCAGTTTCACCTGCTTGGGCTATATTATACACAATACGATAAGCGTACAGCAGTTGCCGACGCAATCGTATGTGAGTTACGGGTTCGATTCACACCCGAGGAGAATGGAATATTTAATATTTTCATTTCCTTGTTCTGGTGATAAGGTACAGAGCAGTGTTAAGTGACTCTACTCAACACGCAATACCTTAAAATTCGGCGGAAAATGGGAAGCGAAGAAATGGAAATGTAGCATTTTGTCTTGGTTCCCTTCACTATAACCACACCAAAATGTGAACTACAATTTTCAATGGAGATATTTGCAAATTTTCCATTATTTCGCATCCATACAATTGGCCTTGACTGCATATTGTTAAAGTTTCACTTACATACTAGTACTTTGCTGTAGCTTGACGTAGTTGTTATTTTTATTATTAAAAAGTGGTATAGGTAAATTTTAGATATTACTAAATATTAGTTTGGTCGTCGTCGCGAGTACCGTTTGACTGTAAACTATATAATTCTATGTTCCTCCCCAATCAGCGGAATTCATTTTATTTCCCTACTTTGTTAGACAAAAGCACCGCATCAAGTTCCGCTAATCAACAAGCAATTGGACTGATTAAGGGGAATACAGCGTCTTTGCAATATGTTTCCTCTGCTTATCCTGCTTTATGCGGGAAAAAGCCTAAAGCTTAAAAAATAAAGAACCAATTAGGTACTAGGGCGGCCAATTTTAGTTAAATTATAAAAATAATTTTATTAAATTTTTTGCTCTACTTTGCTATATTATATAGAGTACATTTTTTATCCTTAGCACGTACCTATCACAAGAAAAATTACTACGTATTTTTTCTCTTTACCTTTTAAATATATCGACGGTCCTTACGCAAAGTATGGAAAGTGAAAAAAAAAATATTACTGTTTTTTACTAAGTAGGGTAGTTTTATGATTGCTTACACGTTTAAAAAGCGCACCCAACAACTTCCCCTTTATGCAACTTTACGTAACAAAGTAGGGAAATAAAATGAATTCCGCTGATTGGGGAGGAACATAGAATTATATAGTTTACAGTCAAACGGTACTCGCGACGACGACCAAACTAATATTTAGTAATATCTAAAATTTACCTATACCACTTTTTAATAATAAAAATAACAACTACGTCAAGCTACAGCAAAGTACTATATTATTACTGTTTTTTACTGAGTAGGGTAGTTTTATGATTGCATACACGCTTAAAAAGCGCACCCAACAACTTCCCCCATCATCATTAAAGTAACCATAAGCTATCCAACTATAAGATCCCATTGCTAATCTACAATGTCTGTTTTTTTTAATGAAACTTATATTTAAGAATATTACATGATTGCAGAATATTTTATACTAGGGTTACCTAGAAGAATCCTGCCGCAATCATATTTAATTAAATTTATGGTAATGCGTTTTTTGCAGAATATTGCACTCATGTTTTTTATATGAATCCCACATCATTTGAGAGAAAATCGCATAAGGAATTGGAAAAACAATAGTTGCCAGCTCTCAGTCTGCCGTAAGCCCAGGGTTGCCTGGTTTAAACAAGTCACTTAATATAAATAATTTGCACTCGTGTGTTTTTTTAAATGAATGAAAGCTTATTTTTTCGTCAACGCTATAAAACATGGTTGCTTGGAAAATAACTGCCGCAAGTAGAGGTTGCCATCGATTGAAATATTTTATTCCGGTTCCATTTGACTATGAAAATAGACTATAAAATGCGCGGTCTGACTTTTGGTTTTAAAGAATAACATTAGGTAATAGAAGGTCAAAATAAATTTAATGTAAATTTAATGTTTATTCTAACTGATCACGTGTTAAATGATGATTTTAATCATATTAAGTACATACTGAAAACTATTTAAAGATGAAATCATCCTTATTTTTCAAGTGAAATATTGAAACCATGATATTGAGTCTTTGCAAAATCTATTTTCTAAATACTAATACTCATATTTAAATTATAATTTTAAGACGACCAAATTATCTAATCAAATAAATGTTTACAAATATCCATCTATTAGGTCTTCTTCTTCTTCTTCCTGGCATTAATCCCGGCTTTTGCCAGGGTCTGCCTTCACGCTCAACCTACTCCACTTTGCACGGTCTTTAACGTCCTCGGTGGTTAGACCATTGACTACAGCTACTAGGTATAAGATATTAATTACATCATGTTTGCCTTAATATAATGAAGGGTGACAATTATTGCGGATATTTTATTTATTAATTAAGAAAATATTGAAAATTACATGTCAATTAATTCTCTCTCTCTTCGTCCTGTGCTCGTTTGTTTTGCCAACGGGTACGGCAATCTTTTTTTCTTACGCCATTCTATTATCATGTATCACTTCACTGTATCATCTATACTAATATAAAAAACCGGATGAGTTTGTTTGTTTGTTTAAACGCTAAGATCTCTGGATCTGCTGGTGCTATATATTTTCTTTTTGTTTTGTGTGAAAGCTGCATTCTTCTACATTCAGAAGTTCTAAAGGCCATATAATATTACGGTGTAAATCTAGTGAGCCTTAAATAACGAAATAACAATATTAAGGAACGCCATAGAATTATTTTAAGTGCGTGCGCTGCACATATAGCTTATTATATGTCAGTACGTTGTATGACGAACATGTTAAATTTTATTAGATCTTAAAAAACTCCGCGACGCCATATACCCATCTCTTATAAATTAGTTGCATTTCGTGACAAAAATATTCGAAAATTTTAAGGTGATTTTTAACATTTTTTTTAAAGTTCACACTTAGGAAAGAAAAAATCTTATTTAAAAAACGTATAAAAATTTGAACCGACCAGGACGGTTTCCAGTAGGCGGAGATTCGAGTCCCGCTACGTTTAAATTTTTATACGTTTTCTAAATAAGCATCGATTTTTATTTCACTTAAACTTACGAGCAAAAGTTCTTTCATCATCAAGGAAACTTAATGTAGATAATCTGCGGCTTATATAGCATGTAATTTGGACGTACACTTTTCGAGACAATGTATAGTATAGGTTTAGTTTGGTTCTTTGATTATATATAGTTATAGTGTATATATCAAGCCTAGGCTCGAGTATAACGGGGGGTATTAATCTGCTGGCAAATGCTGCATAATAAAAGTATTATAGGTGGTATACGGGCGAAGCCGCGAGGGGGTCGCCAGTTCTTAGATATAATTTTAATTAAAAAAATAGATACTTGCAGATTCAAGCACTGGGATCTCGACCTACATTGGTCGGTTGTGTGTTCGATCACAGAATGTTCCACAAATTGTGAAGAACGGAACTCAATTTTACTTTATTCTCCATAAAAACGCTGACTTACTCTAAGGGAGGGGACATAAAAAATATCACATTCAATAACATTGGATTCGAACCCCAAATATCGTGTATGATTTTAATTAATGTAAAAATTTAAATAAAAAAACAAGGATATTCAATTAATATTTTATTCTGAGTAAGTATAAAAGTATGCTCTATTAACCATCTATTATAACGCACCTCGCTACTTACTAACCGTCAGTCTTCGTACTACGTTTTAAGCCATTAGAAAAAGAAATAAAGAAAAATAACTAAAACAAAAATAAAATGCTTAAAATAGTTAAACTTTCCTTTAGAGAGAAAAGTAACTTTCAAAGAAAAAAAGCATAATATTTAATTTTTAATATTTAGTTTGGCTCAAAATATTAGGCATTCGCAATTTCAAATAATTTGAATTTATAAATCTATAAATTTTTAGTAACGTAATACAAGTATTATTTATTATGTACGATAGTCAAGATGAATTAAAGGTTGCCCAAAGAAAAAAATAAAACTAAAAATATAAAAAAGTCTCATGTTTACTTGTATGTAGAGAAATATTGTAGGAGAATACATTTTTTCTGCTATTCAAGTAATTACATACATTACAATAAACCTCGGAAGCACTTTTTCACAAACTACGTACAGCCAACAAAAAAACAGCTTTCAACTAAACATGCATATATGTATTTACGTATATAAAAATATTATTCGAAAATTATGGCGCTGGAATTTTTTTTGTTGACTTTACCTAAGAACGAGCTTTACAAAATCGAGTACAGATATTAAAAAACGCAGATCAATATTTTTTTTAACAATTTAACAATGGTAACTTATTAATATTAAATAAAAGATTAATAGATTAAAAATTACCCATTCATTTTGTGGTATTATGCAAATTTTATTACCACAAAGTAACAATTATGAAAAGGAACCAAATTCAAAGATAAATGCGTTCTAACAAAAATATTTTCAACCATCATCTGTTGCTTTGTGAAAAATTAAATTAAAAAAAAATCAAACTCTTCACAACCTCTTCGCAATCAAAACCCTTAGAAAAATAAATAAAATGTGTTTTTTTTACAAAACAAATTAGCTAAATTTTGTACCACGCTAATAGGATTAAATGTTGCCATTATTTAAAAAAAAGGAAACAACTATCTTATAAATAACAAAATGAAGTAATATTAACTTCAGTTTTTTTTTAATATATTATAGCCTTATCGAATCCCTTTAGCGTAATACTTACATATAAGAAATTAAGCTAGAGAACACTAAGGTGACTTTTTAATATACATTACTTAAAATTGCTATGATTTTTTTTTTACTTAAAATGTCTGTGTCAGTTATTATTCATCCAAATTAGAATATATATTTTTTAATAACTTAAATAAGTATACAAGCAAAAAATCACCTTAGTTTAAGAGAGTATTCTAGAATATTCCAGATTATATAATATTTTTTATTAACGATAAGAAGAAAAAAAAGATATTGCTCTGGCAATCCTCTTTACTTCACATTCAATTGTATATAAATCGACGAACCTAATATAACAATATAGTAAAACTCGACCTTTGAATATATTACGGGTTCGATTATTGACACTCATAATAGATAAAAGACAAAATATAAGATGAATGGGATTGAATATTTTATATACTGGCGACTTCAACTATGACTACAACATTAATTATTTAATAATCTGAATTACTATCGCGTTCTAAAAAAATTATCATTTGAAAGACAATATCCAAAAATTGCCAATTTTGTCAAATTAAATACTTTATATTAATATAATTTTTATGTATCAACTGATTTAAATAAAACAAACACAATTTTTTAAGGGAAGTTTTTCATAATAGAATAGTCAATAATGCATTTATTTCGAATAAAACCATTTCTGATATAGGCATGCGCAATCGTATAGACAAATAGACAAAAGAAACGCAGTAATGCTTTGGGTAGCGTTACTGTTGCACTCATAATAATAGATTTATACTTATTTAGAAACCGTATTGAAATTTGGAAACCTATGTTGATTTCCAGAAGGCGCGGGTTCGAATCGCGCTACGTCCAAATTTTATTTAAGTATTTTTCTTTCCTAAGTGTCAAATAACACTGTAAAAAAATGTTATAAATAATAGATTTTCTCATATATTTTCCTATTATATACATATATTTAATTGAACAGACAAATAGGAATGTTAAGGAATCTGACAGTCATTGTAAAAAAATATTGTAGAAAATAAAAGTGTGATATTAAAAATGGGATTTTCACATAAGAAGTTTCATTATATTAAATTTATTTTACAACTGATTTTGTTCTATAATTAAAATTATAAAAAAGACTATGGCAAATTAGTTAGTAATTAGTTTTAGGAAACAAATTTCACCTTGTTTGTTTAAATTGTTAATTAATCAAAATAAAATAAAGTAGTAGTACTTGAAGCACTCAGAAGAATAATGTTAAATTTTTGATATTCCACTACCACTTCAAATATAAGTTCAATAATATATTGTTTTAATTACTGATAATAATTAAAAAAAAAAATGTTCTGTCACAAAATAATCACAAAAAATTGATGTTAGAATTTAAATCGATAACAAAAAATCGATGAATCCCCATTATGAGTGTCAAAAAATTCGATATAATTATATTTTTAGTCTATCACCAGCTATTCGGGCCTATGTTTAAGCATTATATATATTCTGTACGCATCTTAAGTAATACCTATGTAAGTACACTTTCAATATCTAAATGCTTTACTATCATGATATTATTAGAATTATTTATGTGTTGCAAATATTTAATCAGTTCTTTTTATTTGATAAATTGTCAAGTTGAAGTGAAATTTTATTGTAGACATATTAAAATGTTTTTTAACTTTACTTTACTTTACATATGATAAAAAAATATTATTTCATCAGCAATCCAGATGAGCCGTAGTCAGAAAAATAACTTTGAATGGTCTTTTTAAATATAATCAACTCTTTAGTAATAATCATCAATAAAGTATCAAGAGACATTAACGTGCCAAGAAAAGAAAGAAAAAAAATAAGATCTTTTTTAGGAAACATACTAAGTTTAAATATTTTGAAAGACAACCGATTGAAAGTTTACAGCATTTCATATTTATTATTTAGGGCAGTATCGGAATTATTATTTAAATTCGTATAACTGTGTATAACGCATACATTACAACAGATAGATAGGTTAAAAAAATATCCCGTTTACATTACGTCGTATCGATTTTACTAGATATTATATAAAATTGTATGAGATAATGTCGGACTGCAAGCACGATGGTTTTTGGTTCGATCCCCATTCACTAGGAATGATGGAATTACGATAATTATGATGAATTATTTTTTTATTTCCAATACGCAATAATGTAAACAGGTTAAACACCGACGAACAGACACCAATGAAACATTGTTTTAAATAACACATTTACATAACAATCACCGTAACTAGGCGTCTTAAAGCTCTCGAAAATTGGTGTTTATTCCTCGATGTTATGTCGTACATTAGATTGACAACCTCTTTAACAATGAGAATAAATCTTGGTTATTTAAAAAAAAATAAAAACACTAACAAAATAATAGTAATACTTTATAACAATACAAATGAAATGGAAAAAAAATCTTTTTACAATTAAAAAACAAAGGGTTGTCAACCCAAAATCGATTAATTGGTTACTATCTAAATACTAATTTTTAAATACGTATAAAATTAAAACGACCATTATAAGTCTTTTTTAATGTTTAGGTGAAACTAAGCTGTATCTTTTGACATTTGCAATAATTCAGCATTTTATTTATTTATTTATTTTATATGAAAATATATATTTTTATGTGTTTTTGTACTATGTCTTTAATTTTCACCTGTTTTTTATTTTATTATATAGTAAAACTGTATAGATTTTGATTTTTTCGTTTAATCATTACACAAATGGAATGTTTAGCTTTATTTTTTATTTATATTAAATATATATTAAAAGATATCTACATACATTCTACATTCTGCACTTATTGAGTAAAAGCTAGGCTATTTTAATTATTTTATTTTCAATCCATTAATAATAATCTGTATTCAATAAGTACGTTAAGGTAATCGTTAAAAAAAACCTGTTAATCAAACCGAATTATTGCAAAACATCGATACACACAATCGATTCTTACAAAAAATCGATTCACATTAAATAAAATCAAAGAACAACTTGAGACATTTGGTTGGCTAATCGATATCTCTTTCTATCTAATTCTACATTACCATCCAAGGGTCGTTTCACAGCCATACTAGTTGATGGTACGGAATTCATAGCTTCGATTAACCGTGTCGAGTTACAATATTGTCTTTGACCAGGAATATATTGATTTAGGATGTTTTCGTCGAAATTAATTGTAAAATCGGACCTTACCGGGTACGATACGGTGGCGGGACGGGTACGACACGACAAGTCTTGACGGCATGTGTCATATCCGGGGGAATTACCTGGCGTAGTTGTAGGGGTAGTCCTGGCGCTACTATAACCTTGATCGACTTCCGTTTCAGAGTCACGCGATTTCAGGATTTGCATCATTCTGTAAAAAAAAATTTTTTTTAGTTTTATTTGTGTTTAATTTTTTTATAAGTATGTATTTGTTGTGTCAGTTTTCGCTTCCTTGTTATAACCATAGAGAAAGGATTTCAACCTTGCGGGAAATCAACTTTCTGACTTTTCGGCCTTTTTTTCATCACTTTATATTTTTAAATTTTTTGCACAATTAAGTTTTTTACTCGTCTTACCATTTGTAATTTTTTTTATCGTCACTGTAGCGTGGCCTCAGAGTTTAATTGTAGGTGCGACGATTGTGGGTCTAAATATTAATCATGGAAATGAATAATTTTCATTCCCTCGCTCTGGTAAGGTAAGCTCGAGGCTAAACGAGTGCGCGGAGCTCCCTACCTCATGAGCAGCCTGGCGACGGGCGCCACGCCGCCGGCCGGGCGCCCCGCCGCGCCCGCCAGCCACGCGGGCCAGGCCGCCAGCCCCAGGTCGGCGCGCGCGCACGCCACGCACGCGCAGCCCACCTCCACGCTGTCGATCACCTTGAGACGCACGTCTGCAATCAAACAAATCAGCATATAGAAAAAACAACACAGCGGAACCTGAGAGCGGCAAGTCTAAGAAGAATTATGAAGAATTATATGACGTTCATAAAAAGTATACATGTAGTGTTCTTTTTAGAATGTCAAATAATTTACCATCAGTTCACTAAAATGAATCTCTTGCCAAACAATACTACTAAGCTAAGTGACTAATCTTTGTGAGACTACTTTTATATAACAACAATATCAGAATTTGAAAGTAGTCCAATTTAAATTTTTACACAATTCCAAAAAAGATGTCATGTTTTTGAAAATGTGTAAAAATTTTAAATTCACACGTGGTCACATTCACACATAGATACATACATTCATACGTGTCACACGTGAGCGGGGGTGATCACTTACCATCAGGACTATGACCTGTGCAAAAATTTCTGTTGTTTTCCATTAAAAAAAAACACAAGAGATGTCTCTAAAACCAGGATTCTGATCTATCATTCTCTCTTATTTTTACCTTTTCTTTAGCTAAAAGAACTTTTTATGTCTAGATTAAAACCCAAACATAAAAATCTCACACCATATCCCACACATAGCAGGATATTCCAAGGCAACTTGGGGATCTAGTGTTACAACACTCCGTTTCCTATTTTTCGCCGAATTCTTGAGGTATTGCGAGTTAAATGATGGAACTCATTGCCGTACTTTGTGTCGTGACTACAGTGACGAAATGAAAATATTAAATATTTCATCCCCTCAAGTGGGGATTAAGCTCACATTATAGTTATTAGAGGGCCCTAAACCATGTGATTTCTAACCAAATCAAAAATAAAATTAATCAATCAAGTAAATTCTTAATTCACCCACTCCACTTACCCGACAAAGTCAAATCCAAATAAGCCTCCAATAGTTTAGCACCGTCTCTTCTGAACCTCCTTACAAATTTTGGATGCCTTGTAGTCAAATCACTATCGGTCACTACATATTGCGCCAATAAAGCCGCAAATGTCACTGGAGTTGGTGTCAAAAGTCTCCACCTGCAGTGCTGGCCAACCATCCACTCTAATTGTCTGAACGTTTTAGCGCAGAATTGTACACCAGATATCTTTGATAACGTCTTTAGTGTTGGCGCCCGGCTTAACTTTTCCTCGCTTTTGGCTGAAATGTTATAATTTTTATATTAATTTGAAAATTGGAAATTTTTTAGCTTTATAGTTTATTCGGCCTATCAGATAGACAAAATTTAGCGTCAAAATAACTAGTTCTCTCGATAGATATAACCATTGCATTTACAGCCAGACATTCTCCCACTGCGTTATGAAGGAAACGGACTCGGTTGTTCTTATTTCAGCTATATGAACTTATAAAGCATGTTGATCTTTTTTATAGGCCAGTTGGGGCGCAGAAGCATAAGCTTGTGAATGTAAACACGACTGGTTGAGGGCTCGATCTCTACTCGAGCAAATGAAATATATATTTAAATTTATATTGTCATTTCTCTGTTGAAGCAAAGCGCAGCATTGAGTTCCGCCACTCAATATCCAATGCCCCCAGAATTTGGTGGTAAGTGAAGAATGGAGTACCTTAACACTAGGTTCTATCTGCCTACAATGCTGCGTGCGGGCAACAGTCTGACGCTGATCTGATCTAATTTTTAATAATAAAAACATATTTTAAAATCCCTTTATGTATTCATAGACAAGCTTAAGCAACTTTATGATAAATCGTTAAGTGTCTGCTTTCCACAAATTTCAAGATATTAAAAGCTAGATTTTTTTAAGGAGACCAACAAAAAACTACTTACCAGCCAAACTAAGACAAGCCAAGGCGACATGCGTAAGCCTATCCGCTCTCAGCCTATGCGCATCCATAAATAAGTCCAGCTGGTGCACCGCCGTGTGTAAAGTAGCTATGGTTAGTCCCATTTTCTTGGTGACATCTCTAAGTTGTTGGACTAAAGAGCCACGGAACTCCAACTGTTGAAAAAAAAAACATTTTGTTTAAGACCTTCAATTTACATACATTTTAAAGCGTATTGGGAGCGGAATGTAACGTCGCGATTTGAATAATACGATTAGGAAAACGCGTGTGACGTGGCTATGGTGAGACATTTTTTTTGGTCATACCACGGCTTTTTTTTAACTTAATCCAGCATCTATTAGGATAGGCAGAGGGAGCCTTGTGTAAAGACACCACTCTCCACACTTTATACCGAATTCTGGAGGCATATCGTGTGTTGAGTGGGAGAACTCTGCAACACTGCGCTTTGCATAGACACCAGAGTAAAGAAATTAAAATATTAAAAATGTCGTTAATCCCGGAGTTGTTAGACTAATAGCCTGAAAACTCCAACTTTTGAAACGGGGTTTAGTGTTAGCATTATGTTCTTCCTTTTATGATCATTTTGAAAGTACACTATACAGGTACAGGCGTGTCGGTTAAAGATACAGTGGAACTTAACGCTGATCTGCTGAACTAGATTAATAGAACGATCAACTTCTTAAATATAAAGACATTAAATTTATTGAGAGCCAAATGCATAAGTTATGAACTCTAATATCTCTTTTCTAGGTTAAAATTATATCCTGCATATCATTTCCACATGTGTGCCTCATTTTCGTTAAAATTTATATAATATTTTTATAAACGGTGTTTATAGCTATATTAATCGTAATCACAGATAAAACACCTAAAACACTAGTTTTCAATGTTTGGATATCGCCTTTAAAATTATAATCTCATTAGAACATGAAACTAATTCAGATTAAAAAATAAATAATTGTATAGTTCAAGTAGGTGACACCGCGAGCAGTGACCCGCTCGATCATAAATATTATCGCAACAAAATCGAAATAGGAACCACAATTGTCATTTAAATTGAAATAAGACTATTATTAACAAAAATGAAATAAAAGTAAATTTATTTATTTTTATTTTATTAACAAAATGGATAATCTCAGTGACTGTCAGCAGCACGGTTGTGGATTCAATTCCCATTCGGGTAGGAAGAGTAGAAAGCAAACTCACAAACATTGTCTTTACAGAAAGAAGGTATGCCATTATGACTAATATACATTTAATAACATTAAGCTGTAATGATGCAATATTGCAAGTTGTATTAATGTTTGGTACTGGTTGCATCAGACTTTCATAATGATTGATGAAATTGCAACAAATTATTTGAAATGACACTAATTAGGCTCATTCGTACATATTACACTATATTAATTCCTGAAAGTAGCTTCAAATACAGTATGTATGGTGTACAATAAAAGTGATGCAAAAAAATCATTGATCATTGATTGAGCAATGATTAAAAAAACAGTTTGCTATAAATTACCATAGACTTCTCAAGATCTATTTTTAGCTAAATTAAAATAATGGAAATTAAAGATATGGTAATTTTGAGTAGTTACTTTCTTACTAAGGTTGCATGTAACATTTGTGTAACAGTAGTTGTTACATGAATGTCAAGAAGTATTTTTTTTTACTTTTAATAACTTCATTATTTACTAGTCATTTGCCTATGGCGTCTCAATTATGGATATTATTGTATTTGAAATTTTTTGTGAAAACCAATAAAAATATGTATTTTTTGAGGTATTACACAATGTAAATGTAATTATTATTTGATTGATAATATTTAAATATATTAGTAACATAAACAAGGAATGATTCATACACAATTACATAAAAGTACATGTAGCTAATCTTTAAAAGTATTCAGAACACTTTTTTTGTAGTACGAGTCATATTAATAAAATATATTGTTTATTATTTACTGCTTTGGTTAACATTGCCCCACATGTAGTGGGTTATAAATGTAAGAAGAGGAAAATAAATATAACATAAAAAATTTTCAATTTAAACCTCTTATTTAAGTTTTTAAATTGTTTCTGAGTTTAACATGTAGTACCAAAGTCTTTAGCTATTATTTGATTTATTTTTATAACATTACTTAAAATATAATGGACTTTGTCATATTAAAAAATACTGTAATTTAATATATTTTTAATACATCCACTTTAATTAATTAATTTTATTCATATCATTGCCATGTTGTTATTTGTACACACCCACATTATACTTAATTAAACTATTTAATTCTCACAAAAGTTATAATTTTCTTTTTATTATTATGTATTATAGTTAACTAAAGCCTACTCATTGTTTGCATAAATAGTCCCAATTTCTAAAAGATTTTCAATATTGCATCATTGTTTTAGTCACATTAAAAGAATCAAATTTATTTTAATTAATACACATAACATATTTTAAATCAGAATTATATTATACCTGTGGTGATTGGAGATGGATGATGGGTTTTTCGGCCTGTTGTTCCAGCAAACTTTTCCATATGTCCTCACGATACTCACAGTGGTCCTCATTGTCAGGGTCAGTGAAGGGCTAGAAGAGAATATAAATTGAATTATTTTAAAGATTCTTATGACATTACTAGAAATACTTTGTTAAAATTATGAATATTGAAAAACTATAATCTTTTCAGTAATTTTTTAAATGTAAATCAACAAGAAATAATAGAAAATATTATTTTTTTTTAATATTGTTACATACAATGATTTAAATGTATTGTATACAAGTAAACAAGTACCTAAGTAGTCTTAATCACTTGTTATAGATAAATAAGATGATAAGAAATTCCAATGTCACAAAGCATAATTGTACACTATTAGTGACAATTTATTGTCAAAATACCCATTTTTTTCAATTTAAAAAAAAAATACTTTCTATTTAATTATTTAATTTTTTCAATCATCTATAAAAACTCGAGCACCATTCAAGGTTAATAATGCACAATCTGGACAATGTAACAATTATCTACGCTCGAGCACTTTGTTCCTACTTCCGCGTGGTAATTAAAATATTATAAAACCTAAACATAACCACCTTAATTCAAGAATTTAATAAAAATCATCTATACAAAATAATTAAGCATGAATTTCATAAATCACATTGTCAAACTTACATTCGATTCATACTTCGGCTCTGTAACATCTTGTTTGACCGCATTTTCACCAGGCACGGTATTCCGTACGCTGGATAGGTTTAATTTAGACATGTTCAAGGATTCCATCTTCTAAATGCAACTGTACTGATAAAAATACAATTACTCAAAAAAGATTCGTAACACGTATACCATATATGACATTCACCACGTGGAAACAAACGTCAAATTTAATATAAAATATCACAGCTTGACCGAAGATAGGGGGTAATTTCTTTAATTTTCTTTATTTGGCATAATGCTACAGTACTCTGAAGCACATGTAACATATGGGCGAGCTTCTAAAACAGTCATGTTGCGTTTATCAAGACATTCTAGACACTGCTAGGAAACGTGACGCATTCCCGAGAGCGTAAGAATTCCTAATGAGTTTGACAATGACGTTATGTCAGTTTTATTAAAAGAATTATAGCGTACGTTCATTCGGAAACTAAAGTAATTTAATCTTTAAATTTAGTTTTAGTAAGTATTAAGTAAGTATTATAATAATATGTTAATAAATTATAATATATAGTTATATAGCTAAATTGTTGTTTTTTTTATATATAAAATGTAAAGTTTAAAATAGGTTCAATATTTGTCGTTATCAAATATAATATGGTATTAAACATAAATATATCATACAATTTTATAGTTTCGGATTGTATATTTATTTTTAAAGAATATATCTAATAAGCATTTTAAAAAAACATTTTATATTTTAAAGTGTAATAATAAGCTGGCAAGACTAGAAATATTTATGTATGTCCATATATGGACATATGATTTTATTGTCAATAGTGTTGTGGAGTACTAATTCTGATCTCATAAATTAATCGATATATGTCTGTTTGTTGTTGATACAGTAAATGGTTTTTGAAATATATGTTTTGTATATATGTCTTTAAATTATTATGTAAGATACAGTCAAAATGTTATAAAAAAATTGTTTATTCGATAAATCACGACTACCTCAGTTTTTATCTGAATTTGAGATGTTATGTTGTAGAATTCATTGTCGCACTTTGTCTATCAAAGCGGAGAAATAAAAATATGAATATAGAAATCATTATTTCGAATGAGAATCGAATCCACAACCATAACATTCAGTCAGCTTCTCAATTACATCAAGATGATCTGGAAAAAAATATATAAAAAGAAAATAGGAAATTATCCATGCACCTGTAATGATATCAAAGATCCTTGAGTTAAGTGTAAGTTCGAAGATTTTCTAATAATAAATACAATAAATAATAATGATGAATTAATATAATAATTAAAACTATTTATTAAGAAGAACTCCTTAGAATGTCTCTATTCAAGCCTGTTTACAATACAAAGTGAAAGTGAGTATATGAAAAATAATAATAATAATAATATGTGTGCCTGTTCTTGAAAATAGCTCTGCTTTGCTCAACTGGGATCGGTCTATTAATGCTGACAGGTATATTGTTGCCAATAGACCTGATATAGTATTAGTAGTTCACGTTATTATCCTACATGATGACGATCTCATGAAGGCTAAAAAAGAAAAAAATATTTAAATATTTAGACTTAGCCCATGAAATTACCGCCATGTGGGATATCAATGCGACTATCATTATGCAATAGTGACATTTAACGGTTTAATAGCGAAAACCTCGACTAATATCTTAAAGCAGTTTTACTTGATACGGCGTGTATTGTGAGAAGGTTCCTCAGTCTGGAGCCATAGCCACCGATGGCTTGGACCCTTGTCCCGACCTCGGAAGAGTTTTTTTTTAATATTTTTAAATTTATGTTTTAATAACAATTTATATTTAAAATTGTAAAATTTATTTCTCTTATGGAAAAAGTGTGTATTGTAATTAAATGTAAATAATTTTTCGTTTCATTATATATTTATTTTTACTTTTATGGCTAATATTTATAAAAAAAATATTCTTAATTACCTATTCAATCTACATATTATTTGAATTCTAGTCGATATATATAAATGACTCATTCGATTCTCATTTCTAAAGTGCTATTTAGCACATCACTGCTAGTAACGTCACGTCATTTTTTGGGAGGCTATGGAAAGTAGCGGCTGATTTTGTTTTCCTATTTAATCTGAAAAGTACTGATTATAACTTATTTATTTAAATATCTTTATATCTAATAGTTGTAGATATTTTATAATAATGTCTTATTCTAACAGTAAGTGGTTTTTATTATAGTAAATAGGAGGCATGGTGCGGTGAACTGAAACTGTTTTTCAATTGATAATTTTTGTCAGTTTAATGAATCATAAGTGAATTAGTATATATTTCCGCAGAGTATACATTTGCGGCATTACCGAGGACCCAGAGGGGTACGCCTCTAGTCTTGGGAGGTGATCCCAAAGGCAAGAATTTCTTATACACCAATGGGAATTCTGTTATTATAAGAGATATAGAAAACCCAGCGATATCTGATGTGTACACTGAACACTCTTGTCAAGTGAATGTTGCTAAATATTCGCCGAGCGGATTTTATATTGCGTCTGGAGGTAAGTCATATTATTTTTTTATTAAAATTGATTGTAACAATAAATTATTTCATTGCATTAATTAATTATAAAATATATTTTTTTAAATATTTTCTATTATCTGTCCTATGTGATATATTTTTTTTAATAATCATAAAATTCTTAATTAATATTTACAATAACAATTATAAAATTATATATATTACAGGATGAAATAATTAAAAATAGAACAAAATTAACTAAATTATCATTTACTTCTATTTAGTTTTATGTTTAATATAATTAATAAATTAAAAGTTAAAAGTCTTTACATATACAACTCATGAACTATAAAACATTATTAAATGAGAAAAATAGTCTAGTTTTAATATATATATTTTTTTATCCATACTTTTGAAAATTGCAGTTAACCTTGAGTCACATAAATTAATATTTTTGCAAATTTGTTTAGTTTAAAACTATAGTTTTTGTTGTAATAATAATGTTTAAAACATAAATGTCCCACATATTTGGTTTTCTTTACTTAAATATATAAATATCTTTTCTACTGTGTATGTAGTAAATTCATTATCAAATAAATTTCTGAAGGACAACCTTAATCCCTTTTTCCACACTTCAAGCTTATCACCACTTACAATTTTTATAACATAAGGCTTTATACCACATACAACAGTGTAGGCAAAAATAATTAAATATAGACACTCTGTTCTCCACTTCCCTCACAAATTCTAGATATTGCATGTTGACAGAGTTCAATATAGCTTTTGTTTATCAAAATGACAAAATGAAAAAATAATACATTACTGCAAATAAGTAATTAAACCTACAACCTTTACATTTGTAGTGATTTTTTTTATTTTATTTTAATTCTAATGAGGCAAAGATGTTCAATTTTGCCACTCAACATACAATGACTCCCCAATTTGGTTTCAATGGGAATGGGGTGTCTTAACACTTGGTACCTAGGTTCCCTAGTTCCCCTCTACATACTTTGCTATGTGTGGAGTACATTGTGAAATTAAAAAATCAAGATTTACTTTGGTTTTATAAATTTATACTATATAAAAATAAGTAGATGTGTATATGAATCACCTTTTTATCACATTATCATTATTACCTTATAAGTACACATTGAGTAAATACCACTGTCTTGGGAAGATATTGCCATATTAGTGCTGCCATTTTGATTATTTCTTGTTGTTATATATTTTTTTTAAATGTCGAGAGTATAAATTAATAATTGTTAGTTCGAATCCTCGAAGAAATTTGAAACATTTTCTTTCTTTGCTCATTTTGATGTTTATTGTATGTTGTCAATAATTGCAAAAAAAACTGCTTATGTAATATTTGATTAGCCCCAGACTATGGTTAAAAAAACTCATTTTATTCAGTGTAAGTTTGTTACTTAGCTTTGTATGTTTGTTTACACAAAAATTTTATGATAAATTAATTATCTTATCATACTTGCCATCTTATCTTTTTTATTATCTGGTAAATTATCTGCGAAGCTGATTTTCTATAAGCATTATAATTTACGAAATTTATAATATAGTTACTTTGTAACATATATTCAAAGTCAAAGTCAAATATCACTAATATAAATTTAGTTAAGTTCCTATTAATAAAACATACTTTAATTTATTGTTAATATAGTTAATAATTATTAACAAAAAATAAAACTACAAAATATGGCAAGCGGTCATGATATGTTGAACGCCAGTCTCTTCAGTCAGAATTGGCATTTTGTATTTTATACAATGGTATTGACAGATTACTCAAACTTGACGTTACAAACGCCATGACACTTTGACACGTTTAGTTGCGATTTTTAAATTTATTTTCGGCATAAATAAGATATAAGTACATTTTTTTTTATAATACATTTCTCAATTTACTAGAACAGTATTTCAAAGTCATATCATACATATTCAAAATAAAAAAAAAATGCCGTCATCGATAATGTTTGATTACATTCAGTACGAGTGTAATCCACCTATACTAATATCTATATCTAATATTATAAAACTGTAGAGTTTGTTTATTTAAACGCAATATTCTCATTAATTACTGGTTTATGTTAAAAACATATTTATGCGGAATAAAGCATTTATATTATATTTTTTTAAGCATTTATAGAGACTATCAGCTATATTATACCACGTTATTCTTTTTAACGTAACCCACTTTATGTGTAATGTGGGCGAAGGCGCTGGCAAAAGCTAGTTAAACATATTTTAACTTTTTTTCGTAATATAAAATACGGCTTTTTTAATACGCTTTTACTTTTTTTTTTTGTATGTTTATAACGGAAATTTGGAACGTGATTCTGACCGACTTTGAAACATCGAACTACTTTAAAATTTCGCATGCTTACCGGACCGATGATAATACATTAATACGAAAAAAAAAATCAATCAAGCGCAAGCTTGAATATCGAGGAGCCAAAAAAAGTAAAAATCGTACGAAATATAATATAAAATATATGATCGGCCATTCCACAGTCATCACTCGTTTTGACCGTAAATTGTAAAATAATCTGTCAGTGCCGTATCGATTCAATCAATAATACCGTAGAGTCCGTAGATCTGTATCGATGTTGTTAGTTATATTAAGTTTCACGCAATATTTATAACGGTTTGTTAACTGCATTTCTATTATTAGATAAATTTGAAATAATTTTGAGAATATTCTTTTAGTTTTATGCTTAAAATTATAAGTTTGAGTTTATTTAGAAATGTACAAAACATTAAATAAAGATACCTATATAGATTGTTGGGTCCGTTGGCTCGACTGTCCTAATTCGAATTCGAGACATTTTGTGGTGGGTGCCGGAACTCAGCGCCTCACGATGCAGAACGCTGAAATGAAAATAAATTCACTAAAGAAATTCACCCAAACAGAGGTCGAACCTATAGGCAATCGCGTTTTAAGACTCAATGAGCCACTATGACCTGTGGATAGATTTTTAAATTTTCTTATTAACTGAATACCAAAAAAGGCAGTTCTCAATTTAATCAGCTTCTACATACATATATGTAGATGCGATTGATGGATGAGATCTACATACATACATACATACATTCTTTAATATGTATCTTGGTCAAGAACTATAAATTGATTGGCTGATGCTTTTCAATACAAATTCAAGTATTTTAAAATCGTCAGTTTTACATAAAAAGTAAGTGTTTAAATAAGAACCGAAACGTAATTTGTGCAAGATTTAAATTGTTTAATAAAAATTCTTTCCAATTGAATTAAGTACTAAACGTAGGTACTTTATAGCCGTCATTTGACTACAGTTTAAACTAAAATCTGTACTTCTAGGTAAATTAATTTGTTTGGTTGGTTACACTAAACCCAGGAACTTCTGGTCCCAATAAACTATTTATATGTCCATTTATTGAGGAAGGCTATATTACATGTACTGTACCTGTGGTCAGAGTTACGTTGGGTACTCTGTATTTACTATTTTAAATGTTGTGTAAACAACGAGTACCTATTTCCATTTGACCACGAAGCCGCAGGTAACAGCTCGTCTGTAACAATCGCATTTCTATGAAATAATAAAGATTGATGCAAAAAATTACAGGCGCCTAAGGTCAATGACACGTTGTGTAACTTTTTAATTATACTTTGGCGTTCACTTAAGAATTGGCAAAATGTCAACTTTTTGTACAATTTTTTTTAGTAGATATTGTCTAATGTTTATTATTATACAGTCTAAAAGATATTTTAAATATTTTTTTTACTCCTTAAAGAGATCATAGATTAAATAAATATTAATACTTATTTAGTATTAATACGTATAATATAAAAATTTTAACGTAGCGGGATTTGAAGCCGCGCTTCTTGGAAACCGTCCCAGCGTCTCGTTTTTGTGATAAACATAGGTTGTGTCTTGTCACTCTTGCTTGTATCTCTTGCAGTAACTCGTGGAAGGGTAACATTGCGGAAGAGTGTCGATTTGTAAACGCGATGGTCGTGGGTTCAATCCCCGATCGGGGGAATGATTAATATTCCAACTTTTTAAAATTTCTTATAAAAAACATAAATAAAGTTGTAACAAGCGTTATATACGCTTATAATTTCGACGTATTTATATACGCGACGTATTTATATATGGTTTAGTTGTCATAGCGCCTGGTCGGTTTCCAGGAGACGCGGGTTCAAGCCCCGCTACGTTCAAATTTTTATACGTTTTCTAAATAAGTATCACTAATGTCTTCTGTACGAATATGTTTTTATTTAATGTTACACCGTGGGAGTGTCAGAATTTGGAAACAAATCTTTTTTATAATTTCACGCTTCGCGCTGTTTTTTCTAGACCGTGACTAACATTTATACAGCCTACACATACAATTGTTTTATTTGAGCATGGAACTGGTGACCTTTATGCTTGTTATATCTATTTTAACAAATATCACTGAACTATAACGTTATTTTAATAATGTAAAGTTTTTTAGATTCACGTATCTTTTATAGATTAGAAGGAATAGATAGAGTATCTAGAATTAGGACACTCCGTTTTCCGCTTTTTGTCTTAATGCGTAGGTTTGAGACACTCCATTCCTAACGCCCCGTCGAATTTTGAGATTTAACCGACTTTGTCGTTTCACCGAATGGTTCTTATAACGAGTAAAATTTATTTTTATAAAACAGTTATGATTTGCTTGATACGCGCTGTAGTAGCGCTTTCGAATTTGGCACAAGGCTAATGTTGTACAGTAAAATTGTTTAAGTAATTTTTTTTTAAATAAAGATAAGTGAGGATTTTCTCAATAGCAATAAAGTGCTAAAAAAAAGTTTTTTCTCGTAAGTCGATCTTTCAAATATAAAACTGGCGTTTTATGTCGATTTGGTGACAGTCACTTCACATATTTATAAGAGACCTTTGTTAAAAATCAATGAATCATTTTCACACTGTATGCCGCATATAGCAAGGTAGGGTCAGCTACGGTCTGGTACGCTTGGCGTTTTGATGCCAGAGCAAAGAAATTAACCGATTGGGGATCGAACCCACAACCGTCACATCCTCCTGTCGGCCTCAATTATTACGCATTCTATTAAATAACTGACTAAAATTTTAGAATCAAATGCGTAAATGCAAAACACATAGCTAACATTTTGACCATATGTAGTGTTCATGTCCATTTGTTAAGATAATATTATAATATTTGTCTCTGGAGCTGGATTCCACAATTCAACCTTCACTCATAAGTTTTCGGATAGTGAGAGACGAAGTGAGTGCTATATGACTAACTCTAACTGTATAACATGAACCACAATGAACATACTATTCACACTTCGTTCTCCACTTTCAGCACATTAAGATGGAGCTTAACACTACTCTTTGTCTTGTTACCAGAGCAAAGAAATAAAAATAATTCATACTTCCAAAGGGTAATCGAACCCAGAAAGATCGCGTTTAAGTCAGATGCTGTGCCACGTCGGCTGCAATTCCTAGAAAGAATAAATAAATTTTTTAAGAGTCGTTTGTTTTTGTACTTTGGTTATTTTTTTAAACTTAAATCCTAATCAATGTCTCTGGGTGCTACTGGCAGATGCTATTAAAATCTTAACTATTTAGTAGCAAGCAAAACTATGGAAACATGAGTGTCATTCGCAGTATAATCAAAAAGCGGTTTTGGAGCATCGCCAACTGTAGCTGATCTTAGATCAAACTATGTTTAGATCGTGGCCAAAGATTGTTCACATATTTACATGTATTTTTGTGTTTTGACTAGCTTTTGTGCGCTGGTTTGTTTGTTTTTTAACCCAATTGAATTAAATATATATAAATTTTAAAGAAAATATAGAGGCCGTCGTGGCGTTCGTTCACTTTCTTAGCCGCAACTCAACACGAAATGTCCCGGAAAGTTATATTTTACTCTTGCCACATGAGGGTTGCACAGTAAGACAAAAAAAAACCAATAGGTTTTTTTTTTGTGAAAGTAGACTTAACTTTGTTATTTTTAATTTTTGACAAAGTGTAACAACGTCTGATAAATCGAGGTGTAACTAAATAAAAATGGACTAAAATCTAAGAATCTGAATTACACACATTTCTGATTGTTGTCCATCATCAAATCTGGCAATTATGATCAGAGTAGATGACATTGCAATGTTATGATACCTTCTTGCTGGTTCTGAATATGGAATTCGGTGACCGCTGATGGAACCTTGGACTGCCTACTTGTAAAAATCTCGAATTCGTGCTCATTACATTCCTCTTATTAATGATGTGATGAAGAGTGATGTGTGTTGAAAAGTTTAGTTATTTAAACTATTAAATATAATTGTGTTATGTGTTCTTGTTACCTCATAACTTTCAATTAGGTGAATCGTCTATGATGGTTCTTTTTTTGAATAGGTGCTCCCCTTGTGGTCCAATTTAATTTGATCCAGATCTAACATTGTCATCCATAATAAAACCATAAAAGTCCTAAATTTGGATTGCGATACATGTGCTCAATAAACGGACATTTAACTCGATATCATTCCAACCGATTTGAAAGGATGTACACTTTGATGAGAATTTGATTAGTTTCTGATAATGGGATCCATGACAATGTAATGGAACTTTTCAATTCTTATTAATTTAATTTTCTCTGGTGAATCTTTCAGGCTATCCGGATATTTAATTCACCTACCGTAACATCACCATGTTAGGGGATTGAGAACTTGAGAACTTTAGAATGGAAACTTTACACTTACATGGTTTGTGACTGTCATTAGGGTCTCATGAAGATGAAGAACTCCCTAACTGTTTTCAGTAGTTACATCGAGTTTTTGACTTAATATATTTGTAAGAGTTTTGCACCTATGTGGGTTATAAGTGTCGCCACATGCCATAGACAGTCGAGGAAAATATTGTTTGAAGTCGGTTTTTTTGTAAAAAATATTTTATAGGTTTGATTGACGCTAGGTTCGCCATCTCGACACCTACCACCTAGTTACCAATTCGACCGTTTTAAATTTTAATCTACTAGTCCACTAATATTATTGTAAACATTTTCCTCTTTAAATCTATTATTATAATTACGTATTCAATATAACGATGTTAATGAATCTTAACTTCCTTATTTATTATTATATAATACAATACTTTTTCATAATAATAGAAGTGGTTTTGATGTCATTTATGGTGTGATAAACATTAGAATGTTAACAAAATAAAATAATAATTACTTTAATTACTTATTGTATACATTGTATTTTTTTTAACTTTAAACGTTATCCCGCATAAATATAAATCTAAATATTCTAAGTCATTTTGTCAACGACGCAACGGTACATAACTAAAAGCGCCATAATCATACACGATATCGCCAGCGGTCACAAACATAATTTCTATATTATTCTAAATATATAAATGAGGGTAGAATGTAGAAATTCTATTCTTTGAAGTATTACAAAATATGATTCAAGTGCTGCCAACTTATTCTATTTAGTACATTTGTACTGTAATATAAAATTTATTTAGATACATTACGTAGATATTACTTTGTTTTAAGTAGTGGAGTGGTGTACTTTTGTGTTGAGTGGTGGAAATCAACGCCGCGCTTTACCTTTTTACCATATTGGGTACATACAATAGTATGTCTTAGTAGTCATACAAAAGTAGTCTTTTAAATCGAGCCCGTAGTTCCTAAGGTTAGCGCGTTAAACTGGACAAAATCTTCAATTTTTATAATATTAAGTATAGAGTATGGATTTTAATTTTTTTTTCATGATTTCTACAATGTTGCCATACTACAAATTACTTTTATAAAATATTATTTTTAATACTACTTACATAAAATAAATCTATGTTGTGTTCTTTTTTAGTTAGTTAGTCACATAGACAATGATAATGAAAACAATTTTTTTCCCATAAATTAGATTCGAAGTCGGAACCATCACATTCAATGACATGTCAATGCTTATCAAAAACTTAATTAAATGGTTTATAGAATTGACAGAGGACAGCTTTAACCTAAAGTTATATTGCTATTTAAAAATAATAAAAACTGTTGAAAATAAATATAATAAAATCTAAATTTTTCATTTGCAGATGTGTCTGGCAAAATTCGTATATGGGATACGGTCAACAAGGAGCATATCCTGAAGAATGAGTTCCAACCCATCGGCGGTCCTATTAAAGATATAGCATGGAGTGCCGACAGCCAACGTATGGTGGTTGTGGGGGAGGGGCGGGAAAGGTGGGTTCATTATTTTTGTGATAAATAACTAATAGGAAAATTTAAAAAAAAATCATTGTGCTTCAAATTCGTTTATTATTGAGCAATTGGTCGAAACGTAGTGTCTTAACACTCCGTGCTCTCTGCATGCAGCTTGCTGAAAGCGGGAAAAAGCGGGAAAAAGCTGTTTTTTAATAATAGGCGGAAGACTTAAATTTACATATGACAGCGTATATCTACATTATCTGCCGGATGTGGGGCGTGAAGATATCTCTAGTGGAATGGAAATTCTAGTTTATTAATAATTAATTATAAATCTATTTTTTTGCTAATATATATATATAGTTACCTAGTCACACATAGCAGGGTAGGCAAATGGAACCTCGAAACATAGTATATAAGACACTCCGTTCGTCATTTTCTGCAGACATTGCGTGTTGAGTGATGGAGCTCAATGCCGCGGTTTTATGCAAAATATGATATTTGAGATTCCTACAGCATTTACAGTGTTTTGCAACAATATTTTTTTAAATGTATTATTATCTCCACCAGATTCGGCCATGTGTTTATGGCGGAAACAGGTACGTCGGTAGGTGAAATAAGTGGTCAGTCGAAACCGATCAACTCGGTGGACTTTCGCCCCGCGCGCCCCTTCCGCATAGTGACCGCGTCGGAGGACAACACCATCGCTGTGTTCGAGGGACCACCGTTCAAATTCAAGTGTACCAAACAAGTGAGATTTTCTTTGGCTTTACGGGTTTGTTAGATAGAAAAATTAAATAAATAGTAATTTTTTTTGTTGTTTGAAGATTTTGGTAACATATTATATTTTATTTGAAAAATGAAACGGCTTCACGCTGTATCTCGAACACAGCAGAGTAGGCAGAGGAAACATAGGGTTAATAAACTCCGTTTCCCATTTTACTCAAGCGGAAAAAGAATGGCGGAACTCAACGCCGCGCTGTGCCTCGACACCAGAGCTAAGAAATTAACATATAAATTTTAATAAATATTTCTTTTCCTCGAGTGGGGTCACTCATTGTCACAATAATAATGATTAATTGATCGGTCGATTGACAGATTGATTGATTGATATATTGTCCAACTCCCCAGGAGCACACCCGCTTCGCGCAAGCGGTGCGCTACAGTCCGGACGGCCGCCTGTTCGCGTCGGCCGGCTTCGATGGCAAGATATTCCTCTTTGACGGAGCTACCTCGGAGTTGAAGGGGGAGGTGAGTGGAACAATATTTTTTTTGTACATATATTATTTTTTACAAATTTATATATATATTATTTATTACATTACTTTTATTTACCTTCGCGCTATATCCTACACATATCGGAGCAGAGGTCTGAATGAGAAGATGAGAATCTGGAAACCTTGTGTTATGACACTTCATTTCTATTGAGACATTTCCGCTGCCCACTTTCCAATTCTGGACGCACTGTGTGGTGAATGTTGACACTCAATACTGCACTCCGGTTCGTCACCAGAATGAGAAGATGATAATATAAAATATTTCGTGTTCTCGAATGGAAATCAAACCAAAAACATTTCAGTTTTAAATCGCGCGCTTATTGCTTACTTGTAATATTAAAATATTTATTTTTTATAATTACTATTCAGCCATAAGCTGGACAAATAGAGGGTCAAGAGACTCGACTTTCCAAGCACCGCCAATTTTTACACGCCGCCAGATATTACACGTCGAGTGGCGTAACTTAACACCGTTTTTTAAATTCCAGTTCGGTTCACCAGCACACAAGGGCGGTGTCTACGGTATATCGTGGTCGCCCGACGGTAAACAACTATTGTCCTGCTCCGGTGATAAGACCTGTGCGATATGGGACATAGAAACCATGGAAAAGAGTGTCAGCTTCAACATGGGGACCGCTGTTGAGAATCAACAGGTATGTTTGTGTCCATCAATATATAAATAAATAAATTAGCTTCACGCTGTATCCCGCACATAACAGGGTAGGCGGAGGGAACCTGTAGTTCCCCACTTTCGAATTCGAAATCGAATTCTGGAGGCATTGCGTGTTGAATGGCAGAACTCAACGCCGCGCTTTGCCTCGACACCAGTCTGAAGAAATGAACATGTAAATTCAAATATATGTTTTGTTTCCTCGAAAAAATATTTAATATTCTTATACCAACGAATGTTTTGTTGGTTATACGCCAATATAATAGCTAACTGTTGATTGATTGATTGCATTCTAATTTTTAAAGTAATTAAAGAGTCACAAATTTGAACCACCACCGATTTCCCAGGTATCCTGTCTCTGGCAAGGCAAGCACCTACTCTCCGTGTCACTGTCCGGCGACATCACGTACTTGGACATCGACAACCCGGACACTCCCCTCCGCGTAGTGACCGGCCACAACAAGCCGCTCACGTGCCTAGCGTTGGATGGGCAGAGATTGTATACGGCGAGCCACGACGGGGCTGTTACAGCGTGGAATGTTGATAATGGTAAGGTTTTTGTTAATTTTTTGTAAATTTTGGTAAACTTTATAATAGAATTTGAAATTTAGTAATTAATTTTCTTAGGGTTAATATATTTTTTAGATTTTTCTTGTTATTGAAAATTATTTTTTTTATTGCATTTTTTTAGTATGAATCTAGAGCGAGCCCACAATCATTATCAACTCACAAATCATTTCACTTTCATTAATTGGCTTATTTTACAATGCTTATCATAAAGAAAAAGAGATATACATTTTTGAATATAAATTTATAAAAATTAAATCAGTTTCACGCTGTATCCCGCACACAGCAGGGTAGGTAGAGGGAACCTAGTGTTAAGACACTCCGTTCCCCACTTTCTGCCGAAATCTGGAGGCATTGCGTGTTGAGTGGCAGAACTCAACGCCGCGCTTAGCCTGACACCAGAGCGAAGAAATAGAAATATAAATTTAAGTAAATATTTCATCTCTTCGAGTGGGAATCGAACCCAAAACCAGTCGGTTTTACAGTCATACTTCGTGCCGCTGCGCCACGACCGGCCTCAAAATAAATATAAATTTATAAAAAGTAAAAAACATTTAAATTTAAAGAAAGAAACAGAAATGATACAATAATATTATTATTATACAAGCATAATAATAGTTAAATTATATTTATCCGATTTTTCCATTTTCTAGGCGAAGCTCGTCAAGTATCGGGTCGCGGGCACGGCAATCAGGTCAACGGGATGACAGTAGGGGCTAACGGCTCTCTACTCTCCTGTGGTATTGACGATACTCTCCGCCGCGCTCTGCCCAGTAGTGAAGGTAGAGACAATGTTTTTATAACTTAACGCTTTTATAGTCGCGTTTAGAAGCTGCCTTTGCTTCTTTTTGAAGTTTCTTGAATTTTAACTTAACTTAACTTAACTTAACTTCACGCTTTATCCCTAGCGGGGTAGTCAGAGAGAACGGAGCGCCAAACGCTACGGTCTCTACAAACCTCTTTCGCCTCGTCCACTGTCATCAACCTCTTCATACATGCCCTCCGGGGGATCCTCATGCTTTTTACGTGACCTTCCTCCAGTATCTTTGATACTGTCTTTTCGAAGGTCAACCGAGGTCTCCCCCTACCTCTCTTACCACTCACTTTTCCATCATAAATCTTTTTTGCCATTCTTTCCTCGCTCATTCGTTCGACGTGCCCAAACCAGCTGAGCACGTTCTTCTTCATTCTCACCGTGACATCCTCGCTGGTACCTGCCATTCTGTGTACCTCTTCATTGCGGATTCGACCAGCTGGGCTGACTCCGCATATCCTACGAAGAGATCGCATCTCCACAGCATTCATCTTTCTTTCATTCTTCTTCTGTAATACCCACGTTTCGCTGCCGTATAACAGGGTCGGTACCAAAACTGCATTGTGTACGGCCAATCGCGCAGCTGTGCTGACGTTTCGCCGTCTCATCAATGCAGCCAAGGCTCCGTTAACCTTGTTACCGGCAGCAATACGCCTTTCCACATCCATCTCGTATCTTCCATCTCTACTGAACATACTTCCCAAATATACCACTTCATTCACCTGTTCTAATATCTTATCATTTACACTGATCTTGCATTCCGTCCTTTATTCGTCTCGTTCAAAAATCAGAACCTTTGTCTTATTCACATTGAGGCTTAGACCATTATATTCACACTCTTCTTTCAGAGTGGTGACCAATGCCTGCAACTCGCACTCTGATGATGCAATAAGCACTGCATCATCTGCGTACAGCAGGCAATTCACATTCAGATCACCTACTTTCACTCCCATATCACTTTGTTTCACTCCTTGGAGACAGCTATCCAAATACAAATTGAACAACCAAGCTGACATGGCGCAACCCTGTTTAACACCCGATCGGATGTCAAACCAGGGCGACATGCCAGCTCCTACTCGCACGCAGGCTGAGTAGTCTCTATAAAGAGACTTTACAGCCTGCAACAAGGGTCCACTCACATTGTACCGGGGTAGTATCTCCCATAATTTCGCTCTAACAACTCTATCAAACGCCTTTTCCAAGTCCACAAAAGCACAGAAAACTTTTTGGTTAACGGCCAAAAATTTTTCCGTGATCATGCGGAGGGAAAAGATCTGATCCATACACCCTCTTCCAGGTCTAAAGCCTCCTTGGGCCTCCCATAACAGCCTTTCAGATCTCTCTTGCATTCTTCTCGCTAAAACTTTAGCATAAACTTTACTACCTAAGCTAATCAAACTGATAGCCCTAAGGTTTGCGCAGTCTATCTGTGAACCTTTGCCTTTATACAAAGGCACGATGACCGCACCTCGCCAATCGTCTGGGACCTCCCCTGATTTCCAGCATAAATTGCACAAAAACCAGAACAAGCCCAAGACGCGTGGCCCACCATATTTGATCATCTCGGCAGTAACTCCATCTGCTCCCGCTGACTTACCACATTTCAGACTTCGTATTGCACACTCAACTTCTTTTACACTGATTTCTCCATCAGCTACATCAAGACTCAGCGTTTCGCTGCTACTTGAGACTGAGGCGTCATCACATTCATACATCTCCTTGTAAAATTCCGCCCATCGCTGCAAAACGTGTGGTTTTTCTGTTAGAATTTCACCGTCCTTCGAAAGCACCCCTTTCATTCTACAAGTTAGCGAGCAACCTCGAGAAACAATAACTTCTCGCCAGAAAAGCTTCGTGTTTTCCCTGAAGTTGTTCGTTAACCTCTCATCTCTTTCATTCTCAGCCTTTTCGCGCTTCATCTTTATCAGTACTTTCGTCTGGTGCTTTTTCTTGAATTTTATTAGATACAATAGTAGTTTGAAATAATTGAATCAGTACTGAAAGAGTCGAACCAATACAATGGCCTCATTGTCTTTGTAATAATATAACACAAAAATTATAAACAATTCATAAGATATGTTTTGTTTCAGGTGAAATTCCAGCATATGTAGAAGGGGCGACGGCTCTAGGGTCACAACCCAAGGCTCTAGATCACCTCCCCGAGGAAGATCTCACTATAGTGGCTACCGTTAAAGAGGTATGGACTCATACCTGTTTCTTATTTATGCTAATATTATAAAGCTATGTGTATTTATACTAATATTACTAATATTATAATGTATATATGTGTTTGGTTGAATATGCAAATCTCAAGAAATACAGGCTTCAATTGAAAAAGTATTTTTGTATTGGATAGTTCATTATATTAGACAACGATGTTAACAAAGCGGGCAATGCCAAGATACAAGCATATATTTTTTATGTGAAAATATAATAAAGAATATGCCGTGTTGTAAACAGTGAATTTCTTATTCATGTTTTATTCAGACAATTAATTAATAATAACTTATTTAATATGTATATCACAATGTCTCATATAAAGGAGACTTTTAAATTGGTATTTAGTTAAAATTTTATAACATATAATAAAATAGTCCTATTTTTAATTTACAGCTTGTGGTATTAATAGGCAACAACAAGCAGTCCTCCCTCCCGCTGGACTACGAGCCGTCCTGTGTCACAATCAACCCTAAAACTAAGCATGTGGCTGTTGGAGGTATTTAATTAAAATGTATATGTGTGTTTTCAACTCCGTATTAATTTTTTTAAGCACCAAATTCGCCTTTCTACATTTGAAATTAATCGACATGAAAATAAAAATAAAATTTATTTAAACGTCCACACATGTGATCCCACACTTACATATCCAACATTTAAATTTAAAATGGATTTTTTTATTTATATATACTTGGATCAAATTTAAGGTTTTCTATTTACCGGTTAGTAAGTCGTCGACAATATCGACTGGTAACGTTGCTAACTGCGGCGTTGAGTTCCGCCACTTAAAACACGAAATTCCGCGGAAAGTGCAGAAAGGAAATGTTATAATGGCATTGGAGAGTTTTAATACTAGCCTTTTTTTCCCTCTGCCTAACCTGATATGTGCAAATACAGCGTGGAACTAAAAAAATCTTCAAAGAGTTGAGGTTGAAAAAGCAAACTTTACAATCGATATCTATATGCTACCCTTTATATATTTGTCACCTTAATAATATTAAAAAATAAATAAATAAATCCGCTTCACGCTGTATCCCGCACACTGCAGGGTAGGCAGAGGGAACGTAGTGAGAGACACTCCGTTCCCCACTTTCTGCCGAATTCCGGAGGCATTGCGTGTTAAGTGGCAGAACTCAACGTCGCGCTTTACCTCGACACCAGAGCGAAGAAAATGGAAATATAAATTTAAGTAAATAAATTTAAGTAAGTAAAAATATTAAAAATCTTCAAAATTTGATGTTTGTTTGTCACTTGTTGTTTTGTGTTTTTGGTTATAGTTACTGGATATACAAATTTTAATGTCAATTCTGTCCGCTTCCAGGAGCTGACAGCAAGCTCCATATCTACACCCTGTCGGGCACCGCGCTGTCGGGGGCGCGCGCGCTGCCGCACCTGGGCGCCGTCACGTGCGCGCGGTACAACGCCGCCGGCGACCGCCTGCTGGCCGGCGACGCGCACCGGAAGCTGGTGCTGTACGACGCTGACACCTATGAGGTAAACTTACTCCATCTGGGTCAACTCTACGAGGGATCCAAAGGGGATGTTATTTATTGCGGATCTTTTACGATTTTAGAATTATTGATTTGGGGAGATTGGGGCATGTACGGATAAAATAAATAATTATAGAGTAAAAAGTAAAAGAGAATGTTAACTTAATTAAATGAACACTAGCAGTGTATGATCCAAAACAATTATCGATTTACATATAATTAAAGTGGTGATCCTGTTTCAAAATCATAAAAAAAATCGAAGCATTTTAACTGTTGTTTTCCTAATTCGATTGCTGTATAATAATAATCATCGATTTAAATTACTTATTTATGACTTAATTTTATTTTCCCAGCTGGCTCACAATAAAGAGTGGGGCTTCCACACGGCGCGCGTGAACTGCGCGGCGTTTAGCCCCGACGGGCAGCGCGTGGCGTCGGGCTCGCTCGACACCAGCATCATCGTGTGGAGCGTGCTGCAGCCCGCCAAGCACCTCGTCATTAAGAGTGAGTGTGCTGTATTTGTAACTTCTTTATTAATACTTTGACACTATATGCTGCATATATCAGATTGGACCATTTCCGTTAAGACAGTCCCGTTCCCCACAATCAGTAGAATTCTCGTGGCTAGGCATCTTTGCTTTGTAACTGGAGTGCGGAAATGAAGATCACTTTTAGTCACATACTTATGGCTCTTCGTCACGACTTCCTTACAGAAGTGAGACGTTTATTAAGGACGGTTTCTTTTAAATACACGCTGCTCGCTGCACAATAGAAAGAGAAAATCTAGTGTTGAGACATTTCATTCCCGACTTTTTGCTCAATTTTCAAAATATTCGCATATAATAAGATCGACATAGCTTAATAAAAACATACAACGCAATTGGAACGTTTGTCGGTGATAAAAGTCGCGGGTTCGAGTTTCATTCAGCTCAGCTTTATTCTTACGAGAACAGGCAAATTAAATATACTTGATTGACCAATCGTATATTAAATATCATAAATTATATTATTTAGTTTAATGAAAATCTGTCATTTTATTATATTTGAATTGTTTATCTTCCATTTCCCCAGACGCGCACCCACAAAGTCAGATAACGGGCGTGGTGTGGGTCGACGACGAGACGCTAGCCTCAGTGGGGCAGGACGCCAACACGCGCGTCTGGAACCTTCCCAACGCTTAAATTATTTATTTTTATACGAAATTTCACTTAATTATATTAAACATACATATATAAAATAAATAAATAAATATGTAAAATACGGAAGGTCCTGTTTTTTAATCCATGAATAAGAAATTTATAAAGAGAATACCTATGTCTCTTTTTTGTATTGAGATATATTTATGTGTATATCATTAATTTTTGTATTTGATTTTTTTTATGTATATGGTACATTTATATAAAAAAAACTATCAGTTCAAGAAGCTAATTATACAAAATGTTTACATAAATCTTAGTTATTTTGTTGTACAAGCTATGTTATTGTAAAGTTTCACAAAAATCCGTTCAATAGTTTTTGCGTGAAAGTAGAACATACATCCTTTTCATATTAAATATAATATTGTATCTTTATGTATTTTTATATATAATATTGTAAAATATTAAGTAATTTGAAAAAATATAAAGTTTTATTCAGTAATTAAATAAAAAGAATTGTCCTTTCCCTTATATAGTATGCTTAGAAATACCTTTTTTTGCTTATATAAATGTTCCATTATGCCAATGAATGAATTTGAACCTGTACTAATTGTCTTCTCTATAAGTCTGTATAATATAAATAAGTGAAACATAAATAAATAGCCTATGTACTAACATATTTATTTAAATTTAAGTAATTAATTCACTAACGTGCGTGAAATGCATTTTTTTTATATTTTACTTTTTTGTTTTAAATGTACTCATTTAACACAGATCTCAAAAGTCCTCGGGATTTTATGAAAAAAAAAAAACAATATTATTGTTATGTAAAAACAGTTACGATTGGAAGTGAACAAAGAGTTTTTTTTTCTAATATTATATTTTTTTGCTTGAAACTATAACATAGTATATAATATATACAGCTCAATTTTTTTATTTTATATTTACTTTTTTAAAAAAAAAATTCTACAAGGAGATTCAATTACAATGTTGGTGTTTAATTGTATCAATAAAAGCGAAGATCGAATAGATATATGTATATTTTCGTTTGAAAATATATTTATATAACCATAATAGAAAAAAATACAAGAAATAATTTATTATATATAAATATTTTTTTAATACTCTTAGCATTTTGTATTAACTATTAACAGTACTTTCGTACTATACAATGATTAAATTTTGACATTCAAGCAACTTAGTATTTTTTAATATTAATTTTTATTATAATAAATGGAATAATATGTTGTTTGTTTGTTTATATTAACTTAAAGGTTTCTATATCAGTTTTATATATATTTTCAATACCTATATTAAAGGAGTGTATGTTTGTCTGTCATGGCCTAACCGTTGTATAGACAATTTTTCTAATGATGTATTTCTTTTTTTATTACAAGGCAAATATATTGTTGGTTCACTCTGTTCTATCAGTTTTATAAATACACAAGAATATTTTAAAATTTATAAAGAAGCAACATATTGTTTTATTTATAGTGTCTATAAAACGAGATTCTTTTTTATCATAAAAACTTATAAATACTTAAATAATTCTTTTATTAAAATTTAAATATGCAAAGGTATAACTTAACTTATATCTAGTATTTTCCATATGAACGAATTGATTATTTTATAAGTGTCATGTATAAGATATTCTATATGAAAATAAATAAGAAAATGTGGTTATATTTGTAAAGAGAATTAAGTTAACACTCTGTTCTCTACATTTCGCTAAATTTATAGATACTTAGTCTAACAAATGGAATGAATCTAATAGATAAATATCATTCCCTCAGTCGATTGAACCCACTACCACTGCGTTCCCAGTAAGGGGCTGTCCCACTATGGTGTAATCTTCTTATAACAGTGTTTTCAAGCTTGTCCTATATATATAACTTTAGTAAGAATAAATGTATACAGTATTTTTATACTACATGTAATTTTTTTTTATGTATTTTTCTCGACTTTGTTTTTTTTTGTACTAAAACTAAGTAATTTAATATAAGTGATAATAAATTGTGTACACTTGTACGGGTTGTTTTATTTATATTTCTACATATATTATATTAATATTGTGACTGTAAAACCGACTGGTTGTGGGTTCGATCCCCACTCGAGGAGATGAAATATTTAGTTAAATGTATATTTCCATTTCTTCGTTCTGGTGTCGAGGCTAAGCGCGGCGTTGAGTTCTGCCACTCATCACGCAATGCCTCCAGAATTCGGCCGAAAGTGGGGAACGGAGTGTCGTATCACTAGGTTCCCTCTGCCTATATCCTGCTGTGTGAAGCTGATTTTATTTTTTGTCACAACTAAAATACGTAGTTCCCTGCGTTGAGATCAGCTCTTTAAAACGCAATATTTTCAAAAATTAAGTAGTTTTAACTACTTTTATTGCAGTCGCCGTAGTCAGGATATTTTTATGTGGACAAACAACACCCAAAGTTCTGGATTCAAATTATATTTCTAAAAAGGAAAAGATCAGTCAGAGGTTTATTTTATCTGTTTTTTTTTAGATGTATTTGTATATTAAAAATATTAAGTAAATAATATATTTGAGGTATTTACCAATTATATATTAATTACCGTTGTACAGAGGATATCACTGCAATGTGAGGGTTGTGGGTTCGATATTTTTATTACTTTGCTCTGACACCAATGCAAAAACGCGTCGAATTCCGCCACTCAACCCAATGATTCGAAAAATTCTGTGAAAAGTGGGGAATGGAGTGTCTTAACACTAGGTTCCCTCTGCTTACCCTGCTATGTGCGGGATACAGCGTGAAGCTGATTTACTTATTTATTATTTATTGGAAGGAATAAAAAAACAATCATATTTTATATAAAACTTTATTATAAATTATTATTAATCTATACATAATGTCTTTTGACCACTTATTAATACAGGTGACTAGATTAATTACTTAAAAATTAAAAAAAAATATAAGAAAGAAATTGAAAAACAGTTAAACATATTTTTTTTATATTTACACATCTTTTGCATTGTTCAGTGTATAACACAAAATTAGTGATAAGGACTAAGAAAAGAAAAAATACTTTTATTCAAAACATATAAAAAATTTAGCCTAGCGACAAATGAAACTGTATCTCTCAGAGACCATCTAAAAAAAGTGTAAGTAGCTTGTTCGGAAATTTATAAGTGGCAATGGCGGGGCCCCAAGTGACTTTTATTAAACCTAAGCTAAGATTGGAAAATTGAAAACAGTTTAACTCATCGGTTTAATAGTATTATACCTATATTTATCGTGTGCATTCTTATTTTCTTATTATTAACCATGATATATTTAAATATTTTTTTAATATTGTATAAAATAAATAGCAAGATATTCAATAATGTTAAATTTATCCTTAAGATTATTAGTCACTGTCATACTAGATATGAGATGTAAAAACAAAATGATCGTCATCCCATCCCGATTCCACCACCACAATTTGACCTCAAGAGGAACCCCGCCTATCCCTGTCCCTCGCTATCCCGTGGCGGTACGCGACGTGCTTGCGGAGCGCGTCCCGCGAGCGCGACACGTGCGAGCAGGCGCGGCACGCGTGCCGGCGCCCCGCGTGCGTCTCCATGTGCACGCGCAGGTTGTACTGGTTGCTGAGCCGCTTGTTGCAAATGCTGCACGTGGAGGTGCTGCGGAGCGGCGGGTACTTGCGGCCCGAGTCTGTGTCTGTTCATATGAAACGTCAATGACAGAATTGTCACTCTGCAAGAGTTACCAAGTTGGAAAAATCTGGTGAAAACCGGTGAAAGTTTCACTTTACTTAACATTAAGTTAGATATAATATAAGGGCACCTTATAGGGCATAGTTAAAAAGCTGATTGTCTCTAAAGTCGGTTTACGGTCGATAATTTTACGTGATAGCGTCATGAGAAATCATTGATGAAAAATTGCATACTTTTATGAATTTTTTTTTTTTTTTTTTTTTTTTTTTTTTTTTTTTTTTTTTTTTTTTTTTTTTTTTTTTTTTTTATGGAAGAGACACGGCAAACGAGCGTGCGGGTCACCTGATGGTAAGTGATTACCGCCGCCCACGGCCCCGTGCACCCCAGAGGAGCTACAGGTGCGCTGCCGGCCTTTAAGATGGGTTGGGCGCCGGGGCCCGGCATTACCTGATGCGAAACGCAGTGGCATAAAGCCACTACTTCACGCCGGTTTTAAATGCCGGGGGTGGTAATGATCCGGTCGAGTCCGCCCATGCGTGTTGCCATTGCTGGCGACGTGACTCTACCACACGTACTTTAGTCGCCTCTTACGACACCACCAGTACCAGGATGATCCTATTCTAGGCCGGGATCACACGGCATTGAATGGTATCATTATCACTGAACAATCATGCAACGAATATTATATGATACAAATTTCTTTGTATTGGGATTAATTGAAAATTACATTATAAGGCGTTCACGTCAAAACATAATTCTAGCACAGCCTTCGTGTACAAGGTACATAAAAAGTAAAAATTCATACACAAACTAACCTCCCAAACTGGGCAAAGGTGGTACTATATTCGGCAAGAAGCTCCCAATCCGGTGAGTACTATACAAATTTTGAACAATCTGGTCTAATTTACTCAATTTATCCTTTTCATTTGTGCTTAAATGAGTTTCTCCAAGTTTTGGTTCCATTTTGTCTATCCTCTGTTCTGGTTCCAAGGTCGGCGGGAATTCTGGCAACGGTTCCAAGTCGATTGGTGATGTTTCCGTTGGTTCAGGTGTGGGCTGTGGTAGATTTTGGTTCTGAAATGCAAAAAAGTTATTGCTTAAGGTACTTTACACAAGTTCATTCTTAAAGATATTTCATTGTTACTTTTCAAATTTAAAACTGTAATGCATGTATATGTGTAATACGACATTTAACATAGACCACGTAGTAGTATACTACTAAATCTATATGTTTCTGTACAATTTTTGAGATATTTTGTGATGTGACGTGGAACTCAAGGCTAATTATGTTAGCAGACTCAGGAAATGAAAATAGTTCATTTCCTCGAGTTGTAATTGAATCCAGAGCCGTGTTTACAGTCTGACGTTATGCTGCTGTGTCATTATAGCCTCAGCAGCAGTAATAGTTATACACACACCACATCTAGTTACAAGCTTTAAAAATATAAAAAAGTTAACCGTAAAGGCAAAAGGAGTGTCTTAACACTGGGTTCTGCTACATGCGAGATACCACGTGAAGCTGAAAAAATACAATATAAAAACTCACATTATCAGCATCAGTAAGCCCCGACACTTGCAGTGTGTGAGCTAAACGCAGTAAAGCAGGTAGACATTTTCTGGACGCTGTCACTTCTCCCGTATACATAAAGGTGAGGAGCAGACGCAGCTCAGCCGCCTCACATCCCAGCACTACCACTAGGGTGTTGTTTTCTGTTTCTAATTCCTATTAAAAAAACATTTTAGGCCTTTCATTGGGCATTCTATAGGGATATTTTTTGTAAACAGTGTATATAGCATGTGTAGCAGAATAAGTAGAGGGAACTTAGTGTCTCACACTGCGATCCGATTTTGCATCTAATTTTCCTCTGCCTACTCTTGCTACATATGGGAGACAGGGTGAAACTAAAAAAAAAATGTTTAAAAAAATGTTCCTAAAGAATTCAGTTTTTCATTTCTCTATCTTTATCTTTCATAGCGAAATTGTTACTCTGCTGTGCGTTTGGTGGCGGAACTCAACTCGCTTTGTCTTACGATAATAAGTCAATGTCCCATTTCGAGTGGGAATCGAACCCATGAACAAAGAAAAAACAACTTTTACCTCGTAACAATCATCGTAAATGTTATTTTTTTTATTACAATTTACACCATATTACCTTAAATATCTGGGCAAAGTACTGACTACACGCAGCCAATACAATACGGTGTGCTTTAAGCAAACCTCCACTCGCACTTAACGTGACGTCACTTAAAGCTCCGGTGCTTAACATTCTTCCCAACGCACCGATCACGCTTGTCTATAAACATAAAAAAGGAATACAGATTAAAAATATATTATTTATTCATGTGTCAAAAGCTTAATGATGACAGCAAAATTGGCGTCAAGTCTGTATAGTGTAATATTTGAAGTATTTACATAAAATAAAACATATCAAAGTCAAACTTAATAAAGTAGGTTAAAATGCGTGCTAGCAAAAAATATAGCGAGTGCAAATAAATGTTCATTTATCGAAAATTATTTAATTTGCAATTAACTTCTTCTTTGTATTATATAAAATTCCTTGCATTCCTTGTACTGTACATTCTGTACTAGAATTCAATTAATGCAATAATTAATTAGTAAATAATTATTAGTATGCAATTATTTCAGAATGTTTTCCTATGACGTTATCGCCTAAAATTGTTGTCCGTGAGCCTACTTTACAGACAACCAGTTCATTATTTTGTTTCAATTTTCAGCCCTAATTTTTGTTCGTAAAAGGCACGAACCGTTCATTTTTCATTTCCAAAATTTTTTACAATGTAAATTATATTTCTTGTTGAGAAATAAAACAAAATATATTGATAATGATTTATGTCCGACAACCTTCCTCTTGGGATATTGTCCATTAGTGAACACCGCAATTACATCCATTGCCTAGTAATAATAGATCTTCTAACGGTTGGTATATCGCGTATATCGAAAGCGATTTTTCTTTTATACTATGTATAATTAAATATATATATAATTTAAACGTCAAGTTTCAAACCAGGAATGAGTAGTTTTTTAGGAAATGAAAAAATCATATAAAACTCTTCCATTACAGACGGCCAAGGTACGAAACTACTTTATTTAGATTTAGTCTAGGGAAGCACTAGAAAAAACTGGATTTTCCTTTTCACTAAGGACTGTAAGAAAGAACAATTAGAATCTACGTAAATAAATTTGATGGCCACAAGTATTGTATACTCATTTAATATAATTTATATGTAAGACAATGACATATTGTCAGAAGAAATCGGGCCACAGCCATCTTGTGTGATCAGACACTTTACAACTGTTCCATGACATCGTGTAAAATATTGATGTGCATACATTATATAAATAAATTTGGCTGCATTGTTTCAATCGTCAACAGATGGCGCGTCAATTAAACTACAATTAAATAGACGTGGATTAAGAGATATTTGAGATAAATATAGATAGAATAAATATGTGCTATGAAGTCTGAGTCTGAATTATATTTTTCTAAGTTTGGTTATCCCGCACATATTAAGGTAGACAGATGGAACCTGGTGTTAAGTCTCCCATTTAGACACTTCCGTTCCCCACTTTTCTTCGATTTGATTTCCTTTGATTTTGGAGGCATTGGGTTTTGAGAAGCGGAACTCAACGTCGCGCTTTTGCTTCGTTACCAGAGTGTGAGTGAGTTAACGAAATTTTAAATATTCAATTACCTCGCGTGGGAATTGAACTCACAATCTTCGCGCTTACAGTGGCAAGATTGTGCCCGTGAGTCACAACTGGCCTCTTTAATTTATATTAAGTTAAAGTTAAATAAAGAAGGTGTGCTTGTAGTTTAATTTAACATAAAACATATGTCTTAATAAACGATCTTTGATCATATGAAATAATATAAAATGTAAGCTAGTAAAATGTATTGATATATTTGATATAATGGTATTAATTTTGCTGTATTGTTTTATTTATAAACAATTTAGATTTAAGTTCTTTTGCCTAGTGAACATTGCTTTTAATTTTTTTTCATTTGTTATATTTATAGTCGATACTATTTATTAAGCTAGATACTATTTATTATTTTCCAGCGAGGTCAATATTAAAATTATATTCATGTGAAAATAACAAAAGTCATCCAAAAGCGTTCAGCCAAAAGCAACATTCTAAGTATCTAATGAAGCTTAGAAAAAAATAAAAAAAGATGGCGCTGCAGTCGCTAGTACCATTTGTGTCGTGTCCAATATAGGAAAGTGTAGCTTCAGATAACACGGTCCTCAGTGTATCTGCAATTATTAAGAAACAATTTTTAATATAACAAAAAAAATCAAATAACACATTTTAGTCACTTCAGGTTAACAAATAACAAATGTATGTGTACGTGTTTTAAAAAAAATACTCACCTACCTGGTGATTGTGCCAGCGCAAAGAGAACTGTTGAGATTCATCGTCATCCATTGTATACTGGTATACTCTTTGATAGACTTACTATGACTGGACGCACGAAGCGAACAATAATATTGTTAACCGAATCCAGGCTACTTTATTTTAGGTCGGTACGCCTGGAAAGCCACCTATTTCTGGAGCTGATCGTATTTATAAATCCAATGACATTCAGTGACGCGACATACCAAAACTCATCCAAAAACAGATTTGGTCGACATAATGATTGGCATTCTCGAACGATTGATTTGTTAGTATTATATCGATTTTCGTAAATTAATTATCTTATTTTCTTCATATATGAGTTACTTAATTTTTATTGCACTTTATAAAAATAGTAAATAGAAAAAAACAAAATTGTTGGCACAAGGCTTTATACAATTCATGCATTCTAAAGTTCGTTGACTCAGCATACATTATAAGTATTTTGATTAGCATTATTAAATAAAATACAATTGATTTACAACAGAGAATAAATAAATTCATTCATTTTGATAAGTGCACTGTTTTAAGATTTGACCTAATTTTTATTCATAATTATTTTCAACAAGTTTGGGCTGAATAGCCTATTGTCTTGTTTTGTTGCGACATTTTTTTTTCTTCATGGATAATAAAATCGCGGTAAATTTTGACATAAGAGGCAATTAAATAAGTTGAATTATTTTGTAGGTATATTATTCAAAAGAATTTTAATTAAAAATAATTAAAGTAGCTGCTGACATAAAAAATGAACAATTTGTCAATAACTACTGAAACTATGGAATATTTCGAAATGAAGAAGTGTGCAATAGAAAAAGAACTTTCTGAGCTAAAGAAATTTGTCGATCACATAAACGAAATGCGAGGTAATTTTTGGTTTGCTTCAACAACGTTTTTATTAATGTTAAATAAAAAAAAGTTCTACATTAATATTTTTTACACACACATATATAAACGTAGGTATATATTTGTGTGTAAATTATATCTACCTAAACGTAAACATCATAGGTTGTGGGCTTAATTCCCACTCGAGGGAATCAAATATTTAATATTTTGGTAACAATATAAATGCCTCCAGAATTCGGCGGTAAGCAGGGAACAAAGGTGTCTCAATGAGAACGGTATCGAGTATCTTAACACTTCCCAGTTTCCACCTATCCTGCAATATGCGGGACACAGTGTGAAGCTTATACATACGTTGCCGTTGCCTATAGAAACTGACCCCATGTTTATAAGAAAAAGTGTTTATTTCGGCTACTCACGCCTGATCTAATGAAAATGACGGAGATTTATCTTTGACATTTCTATCCGGCTTTACAATATTGGTATAAAAGTTAAGATGACATTTAAAATTTAATTACCGGTAATATCGGTTATCGTTACATGTTTATAAAAAATATATTTTTTAAATCTCATACTATAATGAAATATATATAATAATTTGTACGCTAGTTGCTATACCCAAAATACCATTTGGTATGTTTCTAGGTATTTATAATATTTAGATTAGATAAATTGCAGCTTTCGGTTTTGGTTATAAAATACACAATTTTCAAAATAGGCTGAAACTAGTAAGTGAAGAACAAATTGACGTATCCTACCTCTCTGTTTGATTCAACAGACAAATAAAATTTTTTTTTATGATATTTATAAATAACTCTGGAAAATTAAAGTTGAGCAAATAATTATACTTATATGTACACATTTACGATATAAAATGTACAAACATATATTTTTACTTTTATTTAAAATAAAACAAAATAATAAATATGTAAACATGGGCAAAAATTATAAAAAATAAATCAATTTTCATGTTCACTATCTGGAGCTGATACATACGAAAAAAATTTAATATAGTTTTTTTTTATTTAAACTTCTTATTTTTACTCAACCATTAAACGCAAAAGCTACAACAAATAATGCCACAAATGAATAATTAAATAATACAATAACCAATAGCAACACCCAAACTATAAATTAATTCATTACAAAATCCAAATCCACAATGTTATCCAAGAAATAGATTTTAGATTGAAATTTAATCTTTGAATAATCATTACGTGGCAGAATAACTTGTTACTTTGGTCTATTGTACTCAAGTAATGAATTCTGTTATTCGCGAGTACTTAAAGATGTTTGGATGTGTGTACGTACGTATGCATGTGTTTGTGTGTGTGTATGTAGAGCGAAGGAAGCGTAGCGGTGGCAAATTGAATTAACTTAGCTAGTATAGAATTTATATTATATGTTAGTCATAGATTATGTTAAGCTGTATGTTTAGAATTAAATTTAGTATATACAGGGTGGAAGTGTCAGCGCTCCTATTACGGGAACAGCATATAGGGATATAGGGTAAAATATTTTAAACCCATACCTACAGAAATTAATCAAGATATTTACGATTTGTATGTTTTTTGTTGTCTGATATGTTTACGATACCTGATACCAATAACGTAAACACGTACTACTAGAAAAATAGAGATATTTTTGAATTTTTTGGAATAAAAACTTTTTTAATTATATTGGACTTTTATCGATTAGTTAAAATTATAGTTAAAGTAGTGCTGACAAAAGCACTCTGTATAATATTATGTTCATCGAAATACGCAAATGCGGGTTAAATGTCCAATTATTATTTAATTTTTCTATTTTTTAACCTTAGTTCATGCATCTCATTTAGAAATGGAAGTGATGACCACAGTGGATTCGACCACGTGGGCCAATATATCAGCTCTGATCGGCTTGTCCTGTCCTAATTTACTGCCAGAAGAAGACAATACGACATTTGCATAGAAATTGTCTAAAAAGTTTATTAAATTAGCTTTTTTATGTACATACGGTTTGATTTACTTTTTTTTAGACTATTTTTTATCTTTTGTTCTGTTCTTTGCTCATACCGTTCTGAACGTGCCATTTGAGAACTACTTACACTTCGCCAAAGTCACGTTGTATGGTGAACGAAGGAGCTACGCTAGAGAAGGTTGTACGCTAAACAAAAGACAAATTTTTCAAAAATTAGCTTCACGCTGTATCCCGCACACAGAAGGGTAGATAGAGGGAAACCTCGTGTTAAAACACTCCGTTCCCCACTTTTTGCCGAATTCTGGAGGCACTGCGTGTTGAGTGGCAGAACTCAATGCCGCGTTTTACATCGACACCAGAGCGAAGAAATGTAAATATAAATTTAAGTAAATATTTCATCTTCTCGAGTGGGGATCGAACCCACAACCAGTGGATTTTACAATTACATTTTGTGCTCTTAATTAAAAAAAAAAATAAATAATTAAAATATATTACACATAATATTACACACAATTAAAGAACACGTTTTACAAATAGATCCAAATAAACAAGTGATAATTAAAAAGTGATAAAGTGATGTCATCTTTATTTTAGTGGTCAATTGCAATTGCTTGGAGCCCTACTACGTCAACATTTTTATATGTTCTTAAATAACAAAAATACTCTGAGTAGAAATTGCACCCATAGGTATAATAGTCGAGTGTAACATATCCTATGCTACTAATATTATAAATATGAGAGTATATGAGTATGAAGATTTGTTTCACTTTCACGCAAAAGGTACTAAATAGATTTAGATAATACTTTACAGTAATATAGCTTAAGCATCAGAATAACATATAGACTACAATTTATGTTGAGATTCTGTTTAGATAGCTATAATATGTATAACAATAAGTTTAACCGGGCAAGATTAGCGTTAGGTCGCTAGTTAATCCATATAAAGAAGTAAACATCGTAAATGAAAATCGTAGGGAATTATAAAATCTGAAAACTAAAGAAGTGCCGTCTATCGATTGGATACGATTCGATTTTAGTCCTTTGAAATCCAAGAAAATTCCGATGCCTGGCTTCATAAAATACCTAGAGGTTTAGGGGCCGTATGTATATTTTACAATGGAGGAATTTACAAAATTTTACCATTTTATTTTAACAAATTTTGGTTTCATGAGAGTGTAAATGCGCTTTTGAATTTAGTTTAGTTTTTTTAGTTTTAGTAAACGCGATTGAGGGGTTTGATTCTTATTAAGAGAAACGAATTTTCTCATTTCCTCGCTCTGCTCTGTAATAAAAATGTAAATGTAAATAAATGTTTCATTTCCTCAGTAAGGATCGAACCCACAAGCAGTCAATTTTACAGTCACACTTTGTGTCCAGCGCCACGACGGACTTTCATATATATTATTAAAGTAAAATAAAATGTCTATCTATCAACTAATTTTCTTAAATAATGCTATGCTCTTCCGTTTTTAAATATACAGTACAGTATTTTATTGAAATTAAGTTTGTTAGCCTGAAAAAGCTCAGATTTTTTTCTTGACACTGTATTAAGCATATATTAGGGTAGGCAGAGGGAAAGTAATATAACGATACTCCATTTTTTACTTTCCGGCAATTTTGAGGCATTGTGTATTGAGTGGCGGAACTCAACGCCACACTTCATCAGTCGTTCGTCACTTTACTTGGATTCATCAGTCTTTCATTTCATCTAGTGATCAACATTTTAAAAAAAACCCGAAAAGCTTAGAAACTAAAGACAAAAATAACAGAAATTTGATAACAATCTTTATTCTCCCATTTCCAGCGTCATATAACAAGCAATTTTCATACTAAACCAACCCAAAAGCTCAATAAAAATTCACCCAAAAATCTAAGTTAAGCTAAGCCAGAAATAAAATTTTAAATAATATCCTACAAAGTAAACAAGCCACAGGCACCCTACAAAAGACGTACACGCCGCCTGCCGACCGTTTCCAATACTACAAAGCGCTTTGAACCGAATAATTTACGAAGCTTCTCAACAAAATTAACTCCACACTCACCATGGTCTCTAACCCTATAATTTTAGGGGTTATTTTTCTATCAAACCAAATTAAAAAAAGTTTGTAAATATCAACGGCCACATTGAAAATCCTTTTAGAAAGAATCGGGGCTCACCCCCAATAGGAAAGTTTATTAAGTTATTTTTATAAATAGTTTTATGAGAACGTTCATCCGTTTAGTTTTAGCTTTATCAGCAATTCCTATTTGTGATGTGCATAAAAGAACCTATTGACCATATTATTCATTAGCACTTTTTTAGAAAACAAATTTAAAAAAAAATAAAGTAGCGGAATTTGTATCTGCGCCTCTTGGAAACCGTCCAATCGTATTGACCACAAAGCCATATGGTCTCATCAAGCTACGTTGAAATTATTGTACGTTTGTTACAACTTACTTACTTTGGTAGCATCTCTGTATATTTTACAAATAAAATCTATTACACAAAGATAAATGTTTAAAATTCGTTGCTCATTTGGAACGAGGCAATACTACTTTATATACTAAATATTTTTAATGTATTTAAAATGTTATTACGAAAGAAATACGTATTATTCCTTGTCTTTTATTTTCACGATTAAAATATTACGAAAAAAATATTCTTAACAACCTTATCGCGTAACTGATACAAACACAAACAAAATGTAAGCCTGCGGCTGTAAACATGACGGTCGTAGGTTCGATTCTCACTCGAGAAATTAAATATTGAATATTTTCATTTACTCGCTCCGTAACGAGGTAAAGCACAGCTTTGAGTTCCGTCACTCAACACGCAATGCATCAAGAATTCATCAGAAATTGCGTGCTTGGCGGAGCTCAACGCCGCGCTTTATTTACTAGAGAATAATAGATTTCTTCGAGCCGGAATCAAATTCGCAAGCACTGCGTTTAGTCGGACGCTGTTACACTACAATATAATTGGACAATTTTGTGAAATGAAATTTTAAGTAATTCACATAAAAGTTGATTAAATATGTCATTTTATTCATACTTTTCCATAAAAACAGAACGTTATGTATTAAATGAAGCAAATAAACACCGTTTTAAACGTGATAACACTGAAGAAAGTAATTCATGTAATATCGTATTAGGTCCTTTCATTATAATTCCTTTGACTCAATAATTTTAATGTACATTTGCTTTGAATATTATTAAAATTATACGCGTAAGTTATACTTAATGGCACAGTGGCACATTTGGTCGACTACTGTAGTGGTCATAGGTTTAAATTGGCAATGTCGGTAACTTCTTAGTGGTATTATTATTAGTATTTATGAAGTTTTCTTTTTAACATAATTTTGACAATCTTGAAGCGAGGCGTTGGGATCTGCTGTTAACCATGCAATGAATCCAGAATTCGGCTTAAAATGGCATACGGATACACAGTATCTTTCTTTCTGTCTATCAATTTGTGTGTGAATGTGAAAAATATAAAAATTGCGGTGTTGGGTATTAGAACCCAGGCTCTGCTGCTCCTCAAGGATGAGGATGCATTAGGAGGGACCCGATCACCATAGGGTTAATTCATGGAAAATATGTAGCTAGTTTCTTCTCATATTTTCACATTAACATAAAAACTAAACACAAATAACACAATGTTAACTTAAACATTCTCATACGAGTACTTCTCACCGTCCAAAGTAAGAGCTTCCGTTAGTTTTGTTGCAAAAATAAAAATATATTACGTCGGGAGAGTGACGCGTCATTTGCGCTATCTAAAGCTGCTTACTACACCCTCTTCGTACTTATTACTAATGTCACAGCTTATTATGTGGGCCAGCTTGGTTATATTTTTTTTATAACTTCACATCGTATCCCGCATATAGTAGAGTAAATAGAGGGAACCTAGTGTTAAGATACCTTGTTCCCCATTTTCCGTCCAATTTTCGAGATATAGCATGTTGAGTGAGGACACTCAATGTGCGCGGTAAGAATTAAAAAAATAAAACTAGTCTGTAAAGACGTTTAACGGACGTAATTTTACGTGGTGAAAAATTGCATACTTTTATGAATTGAATTGAATTATCATATTTTTTATACAAAAATAATACAAAGAAGGAAAAGGTTAATTGAAAATTATTTGTTTTACAAAAAAATAATATTTATTTGCATTCGTTAATTTAAATATTTTTGTTCAAATCATTCTCTTCTTTATTTCAACGGAGAGATACTTGCTTTTTTATGTGTTAGTAATTAATAATGTACGTAGTATGTGCTTGATATCTCGGTTCTTGATTTGATTCGATCTGGATTTCACCATATTTATATATTTATAAATATTTTTATTCCTTATGTAGGCAAAATGAGATACTAACTTCTTTCACTTCACACTACTTCGGTAGCAGCAAAATGTCTTTTCTCTTTCTCATCAAGCAATACTATAGATATGTTAAAATTAAGAAAAAATACAAAATTATCTTTTTGTTAAACCTATTTTTTCATACAAACATTAAAATTAAGTTATATTTGAAGATACATTGATTGATCTGTGAAAATATAATGCACTAACAGCGTAGTAGACATTTGCTCGCATCGTCAAACAGAAACATCTTAGAGTTATGAGCTATACACATGACACATTTGGAGATAAAGTTGACCTCCGGTACAATGGGTTTTCAGTGAAACAAATCACAACTGATAACCGTCCTCGACCAATTAACTATTTAACACAAAGTATTTTTCAAGTGAAACAAGTAGTTCCTGAGATAAGCGTGTTCAACCAACCAACTCTTCAGTTTTATAACAGAAATATACATATTATATATAACTAAGCTGCGTACAGGCTATGTGATTACTCAGTAGGGAAAGCGGCGTGATAATAAACATCACAAAGGCTCTATTCCACTCACAGAACGTGTTTCTTATACGAATGCTTTTTTCAAGAATAGACCCCCGAGCCCCGAACTTCGTGTTCACAGTACTAAATTCAGGCTAACATCTGTTTGTAACTGAAAAAAAAAGTAGTACTTATATTAAATTCTCTCAGAATTTTTGAATACTTGTGTAAAGTGGCTTGATTTAATTATCGGCGTAGTACAGTGAGGGTTTTGGGTTTGATTCCTTTTTATGGTGTTAACAAAATAGGCAAATTGTTCATATTTGTATTATTAACGCCGCCCTTTGTCTTACAAGAGCGGGGAGACGAAAATAATGCTTTTTATTTTCGTTTCCCCGAGTAGAGATTGCACCCATAACCCATGGCCTTAACAGTCGGACGACGTTCTACTACTCTACGGTGGTCACGATAGACTCAATTTTCTCTACTTTAACTTCCACCTGTACCTCACATATAGCTGGCTAGACAGATGATATGTAGTGATGTGACAGTCCGTTCCCCACATAGCAGGGTAAGAAGAGGAAACCTTAGAAACTAGTGTAAAGACATTCTGTTCTCACTAAAAATTTCCGTTTTCCACTTTACATCGAATTCTTGAGAAATTGAGAGTTCAGATAGTTTTAAACAGAACACAACATTGAATTCCGTCACTAGGTTCTTCCTGTCTTAACACTAGGTTTCCACATCTATCCTGCCATGTGGGGAACCTGAAATTTGTTTTTTTTTTCTATTTTATCAATCTCCCACGTCACATCAAAATACACAAGATTCCTATCTTTTTCTTATTAACAATACCTGTTGTAGCCGTCTATCATAAATCTGGGCTCGGATGACGGGACAAGCAAACAGATGGGCGCGTGACCTATCAGCATTAGATCGACCTTCGTCACCCGCGGGATAAGAACAATACAAATAAACTTAACTAACGAAATTGGTAATGGAACTTGGATTAATTGATGTGCAATTTTGTATGTCAAGGCCAGTCGTGGCGCAGTGGCACCATCGTGCCACGAAATGAGAATGAAACACAAGGTTCCAAGACTAAAATAATTCAACTTCAAATACCTATCCTTACCTAGTTACCTATATTTTACAGCTACTGTTGTCGTTTTGATAAAACTTAAACTGTTCCTTATATTGGACTTGGAATATACCTCATCTAAATGAAAAAATCGGTCAAGTGCGAGTCGGACTCGCCCACCGAGGCTTCCGTACCAATTTCAAGATTGTAGGTCAAAGGCAAGTACAACTTTTAAAAATTGACAAACTTGAGTTTGCGGTTATATGCACTCATTTTGTATGATATCAAAAAAAAAAAATCAGCTTCACGCTGTATCACGCACACTGCAGGGTAGGCAGAGGGAACGTAGTGAAAGACACTCCGTTTCCCACTTTCTGCCGCATTCCGGAGGCATTGCGTGTTAAGTGGCAGAACTCAACGCCGCGCTTTGCCTCGACACCAGAGCGAAGAAATGGAAATATAAATTTAAGTAAATATTTCATCTCCTCGAGTGGGGATCGAACCCACAACCAGTCGGTTTACAGTCACACTCTGTGCCGCTGCGCCACGACCGGCCTCAATATGTATTGAGGCCGGTCGTGGCTTGTATGATATGAATATAATAAATAAATGTTCTTAATTAAAATTAATAAAGTTATATTAGTACCTTGATTTTTCTATGCTTCAAGGGGCTTCAAGAGGTAGATCTATATATATATAGTATTTATTACAGCTTCACAACTCGACGCGATCGCGAAATAAATGATCTTGACAGACGGAAAACAAACTGATTCTATAATGGTTACGGTTTCTCCCTTTTGTAGTACTGAACCCTAAAAGGATCCTCTCGACATGACTTCGAGACTTGCGACTTTGTAGATAATACAAACATTTGAAATTTAAAAAAAATATATTATCGTTACACAAAAAATATTTATTAACTTATAAAATAAATGCACGAAATGCCTGAAAAAGATTTGGCCTTCCACATAAAGGACTGATGATCTGGTCAAGGTTGTGGGAAGCCAATGGATGCAGGCAGCGGAGGACCGATCGACGTGGAGATCCTTTGGAAAGGGAAAGAGTAAAATGTCTAGCAGTGGGCGTCGAAAGGCTGATATAATAAATTTGTTAAAAACATACATTTAATATTATTTGTTAGTTAGAGAACGCATTTGATTGAATTAAGGAATTAAAAATACATATATTTTTTAAAGTGACATAATTGAATCAATCGTGGCTTTAATACATTTTTCCAAATGAAACGAAATGAAAATAACTAATGGAATTATTGAAAATATATTAAAAGAAAATTGAATCCAAATAAAATGAATACATAAATGGAATTTAACGAAAATAAATTAAAACAAATATTAAACTAAATGAAAGTATGCAGTTTCATGAAAATACATTTGAATATATATTTTATTTTTCTTGTGTAGATGTATATATGAATGGAAAGCACAAAAAAAATTCTTTGGACTTCTTATACAAAATAGAGAGAAGACTTGTCAGAAGAAAACCAAAATCTTGTACAATGGACAGTATTGAATTCCACTAATATTACATCATATAATCTTAATAGGCTGAAAGTGAAAACCAAAGAGACTTAGACGAAGTTAATCGTGGCGAAGGGGCATATGAAGGGCACTGTAAACGCGACAAATTGTGGGTTCAATTGCTTTCAACTGGAGAAACTTCGTGGAAATGAAAAATCTTATAATTTCAATTCCTCGTACTGTTAACGAGACAAATCGCAGCCTTGAGCTCCGCCACTCAACTAGCTATACCTTAAAACTAGGGATGACACGTCTTAAGAGTACGGGTTCCTTCTGCCTACACTGCCATGTGCGAGATACGGTGTGAAGTTTATTTAAATTCCACAAACAAATCTCACAAAGAAAGCGGAGAAGGCAGTGTCCCATCTCTACACTTTATGTTCATATAAAAACAAATGCATACAAAAATAAATCAATAGAGTCCATTTTCGTATCAATAGAGCGGACCCCCAACTCTAAGTAATCGATCTTCAAAAGTAATGGTCTCATTACAGCGAACTTGTCGAGTTAACTTCAATGTAATTAAAGTTTACATATTAACAAGTTTGATATTAACTACTGTTCGGGTGTTTTATATGTATTTGTACCGCAAATGGTTCTATTTTTGATTGGGTCTTTTTAATGTAGGTGGCGGGGATTGCGGAGATTTTTGTTAGTTTTGGTTCAGGCCGTATCTCGCATAAAGTGGGATAATTAGAGATTAATGTTAATACAGTCAGCTCGCACCGCCCAATTTTAGAGACATTGTGTGATTGGCGGAACTCAATGACGCGCTTTGTCTTGTATGAGAAGAAAGATAGAATAATTAAAAAGAGGGTTCCGTTTCAATTTCTGGATAGTATGCCAACGGGAAGTTTATAAAATTTGACAAAGTTAACTTATATATTATAGTATACATTAATTTTATAAGTAATGAACTACACAATTATAAATTTGTAATGTTTTTTTTTGTTAGAAATATCTATGAATTTTCACTTTATGGATGTATGGTCACGGGAAGTACCCTATACGTTTTGTTTGTAATAACGATGCAGAAACGCTATCCTATTTTTCTATTGCGTTAACTTAGAATGTTGATTTATTCTGTGCTCCAAGGGACCGTGATCCAGAATGTTTGATAATTTCGGCTTGATCCACGGGATCTTGAGATAAATGGTCTTTACAGACGTACAGACGCACAGCAAAGCGATCTTATAAGGTTTCCGTTTTTTAAGGTACGGCTCCCCAAAAATGAGAAATAAATAAATAACAGTCGCGGAAAAAAGCATGAAAATACAAGGAAGGAAGAAAAACAAATATATGAATTCATGAAAATAAAACATAACAAGCATATACGTAACGTTAATTACGGAGTAAAGGAACAGTACTTATATTTAAAATATTAAAATGTTATACAATTTTAAATGTTATCTTTTACTTTATTATGTTAGAATTAACTAAATTATACAGGTAATGTCTAAGTCAACAAAAATAACGTAGCATTTACACAATGTATTGTTAGAACGAAATCATTTATTTTTTTATCAAGATGTGTTATAATACTATTGTGTTATATAAAATAGTGCTTATTACATTGTTTTATTATATTTATATGTCGCTTGCGTTAAGTTTTAGACGAAAACGGCAAAAATTATTTTTATTTTTCCTGTTTTCGAGGGAATTTTCTTCAGTGCTCTCCTACATTTCCTAATCTGCCTACATGACAATTTCTAACTGTCTAAAGAACTGGACGAGTTCGTTTTAACTCTTTCTGCTCGCTCGGTCCTTTCCATTAATGAGTTCGCTCCGTTCACGGTAGCGGTAGTCAGTAACGGAAGAGTTTTATTATATGGTATTTTTATTTTTTTATATCTTATTATAGCTTCACGCCGTATCCCGCACACGAATCTAGGAAGCTAGTATTCAATCTCTCACTCCGTTCTCATTCAAAACTTTTGTTTCCCGATTTTTTTGCGAAATTGCGTGTTATATACCTTGTCAGTTAATACAGAAGCAAAATAACACAAAAAACCAACTATTTAAAAAAAGCGTCCATTTCTAGCAAATAAAATACAAAACTTTGCCTCTTAAGAATATTAGTGTTAACAAAAATTCACTATCCAGTTTTCAGAGAGGCGTCTAAAGACACCCCCTGGACTAGAGTTCACTCTACAACTACTTGTTGTTAGCATTTCAGGCATTAACCGCAAAATGGGCTACGTTTTTTGGAAACTTTGGACTTCCTCAGAGATTAAGTTAACGTGAATAAAAATAAAATAAAATCAGCCTCACGTTGTATCCCGCATACAGCACGGTAGATCTAGTGTTAAGACACTCTATCTTTACTATCTGCCGATTTTTTCAAGGTATTACGTGTTGAGTGGCTATATGCGGAATGCACAATAAAGCTGAAAAAAATATTCCTCGGTAAAGAAATGTTTTCATTTCCTAGCTGTGATAATAGGACAAAATGAGACGTTGAATTCCGTCCGACACCCAATGTCCTGAAATTTTGTCGATGCGTGGAGACCACGATCCTTACTACTAGATTCCCCTATTTCTCATATACATCCAAATATGCGGTACAGCATGTATAAATAAGTAATTATTTTGAAAATATCAATATAATGAGTAATATCTCATTTAATCCCTTGAGATTTATAGAACTAAAAATAAATATAGATCATGTGTATTTTTTACAAGTTCTATAAATGTGATGGATTCTTCACAGATCGGTGAGTTACGATTGTGATATATCAAGTGACCTGATTTATAATCATTCTGTATTGCAAGTGCAAACGCAATATGTTTGTATACCGCACAGGGAAGGCAGAGGGAACCTGGGGATTTAGAATTAAAACACTTCCGTTCTCTTCTTTTCAGTGATATAACGTGAAATGGCAGAACTCAAGGCCAGGTTTTGTCTATTGGAGCAGAACATTTATATAATTTAAATATATAATTTTCGCCAGTCGTAGCGCATGGGCACAAAGTGAGATTGTAAAATCGACTAGTTGTGGGTTCGTCCCCCACGAGGAAATTAGATATTTATTTAAATTTATGATTCCATTTCTTCGAGCTAGTGTCAAGGCAAAGCGCGGCGGGGAGTTCCGCCCCTCAAAACGCAATGCCTCCAAAATTCGGCGGTAAGTGGGGGACGGAGTGTCTTAACACTAGTTTCCCTCTGCCTACCCTGCTGTGTGCAGGACATTTGATTTGATTTTCATAAAAAGACGAGCTAGGACGAGGTTTGGAAAAAAATATACCTACATATGCTTATACGTAACCTAGATCTAGATCCAGACCGATCTAACTCATCTAAAATACAATACGTCAGGAGTTCCACAACGATATAGCCAGCTAAAACAAAGATTGCATATTTTATGATGATTCATTAGAAGCTGTATTTTAAATGAGCTCGTCTCATTAAGATAATTGGCGTAGAGCTTGTTCCGTACTCGACCCCGCCCGCGCCTCGCGGACTCCGTGCCTGTGTCTTGTGCTGGTGGTGATTTTACAAAATATTTCTTTTTTTTTTTTTTTTTTATTTTTTTTTTTATGGAAGAGACACGGCAAACGAGCGTGCGGGTCACCTGATGATAAGTGATTACCGCCGCCCACGGCCTCGTGCAACCCCAGAGGAGCTACAGGTGCGTTGCCGGCCTTTAAGATGGGTTGGGCGCCGGGGCCCGGCATTACCTGATGCGAAACGCAGTGGCATAAAGCCACTACTTCACGCCGGTTTTAAACGCCGGGGGTGGTAATGATCCGGTCGAGTCTGCCCATGCGTGTTGCCATTGCTGGCGACGTGACTCTACCACACGTACTTTAGTCGCCTCTTACGACACCACCAGTACCAGGATGATCCTATTCTAGGCCGGGATCACACGGCAAAAAGTCTCTTTATAATCTATGTGGTGGGGCGTTCTGGTATTTAAAAGTATTTAATAGTAATAATAAAAAATAATTATTTTGAATTCATGTGGTGGGTAATACATACTGCAGGTACAGTAGCGCATGTAGCAGGTGTAGAAGGTCGAGGAAACCTGATTTTAAGACAATTTTGGGATTATTGCGTGTTGAGTGGCTGAACTCAATTCAGTGGAAATGAAATTATTTTAGTCCCCCAGTAGGAATCGAACCTACAATGTTCGTCTACGTACAGTCAGACATTGCTCCACGACGCAACGGCTTTAAAGTAAATTTACATGAAATAGATTAAGGTCCGTTGGAGGACAGTTTTTCGATGAAGTTATCCTAAGCACGACGATGAAATAAACTAAGTTTACCCGTACCACTACGTGGATTACGCGGATTGCTTTAAAACATAATTTTCCTTTAAGTTAGGCTTATGGAACGCACTAATTAAGACACTGCGTTAGTCATTCACCACCTAATTTAAAGACAATGCGTGTAGCGGAGCAAAACCCCGCGCTTTGTCTTAATCTTTTTTGTTGCACAATTTTTGGATTGGAGTCTACAGAAAAATGGTGATAGCTCGTCGTGTTCAGTTTCAGCGTATTGCTTTTGTTCATCACCTTGGGTATAAGGGACCAGAGACCAACGTCATGATGACTAATTGTAAGTAGAAAATTAAGAATCATGTGGTCACCAACTGTAATTTGGGATATCGTTATCGGATATGGGCATGTTCAAAGTAAGCCACGAAGGTCTCTACAAATATTATAAAGCAAAAGAGTGTGTTGTTGGTCACGCTTATCTCAGAAACTACTGAACTGGATTAAATTTCTTTTTGTGTTTTACTTGTGAGATATACAAACCCTATAATACATGACGTTAATAGTTTCTGTTGTATATTGAGGGTGCATTAAATAGTGACTGCTTCCACTACGAGGTTATGCCGAAAGGCGATTAATAAATCAGTGCATTTCGAGCTAGGCTTTGTTTAACTTGACCTGGTCCTTATATTCTTATTTTAGCTTCATATATATGCGCATAGGAAGATAGGCAGTGGGAACCGGGGGGCATATTGTTAAGATAATCTGTTCCCATTAAGACACTTTCGTTACCCACTTTCCGTTGAATTCTGAAGGTATTACGTGGCGGAACTATACGCAGCGCCTCGTTACGTGAAAAAAGGAAATGAAAATATTAGGAATGCATGGAAACGCATTAAAAAGGAAATGAAAATATTAAATATTTAATTGAAAATATTGAATAAAATAAAATTTCTTTTAATATTAGAATTAAACCCTCGGTTAGAATTACCTCTAGTGTTTATTCCAATTGGACACGAGGTGAATTATATGTAAAAAAATGTATTATAAAATTAAATTAATGAGTATATTGTAACGGCGTTAAGTTCCGCGCCTCAAGAATGACGTAATTAACGGACGTACCTGAATGGGAAACGGATTCTCTTAACACTAGGTTCCCAGGTAACCTCTGCGTACCCTGCTACAGCGTGAAGCTAATAAATAAAAATAAAAAAGTATTCTGTAAGTTAAATCGATATAATGTGTAATTTTAAATGGCATCAATTGTGCGGGAGTTCTCGACTCGATGTGACATTATAAATACATTATTATAGCCGGCAACTTTACTACGAACACGCTCTATTGTTCGCTAATTCTTTGGTGTTTGGGCTCTTTTATGAGACGTAGCGATAGTTTAAAAATAAAGCTAAAGGAGCCGTACACTCGTACCTAAACGGAAAATTTTCAGGTTTTCAAAAATAAATTAATTTTTAAACACCATTAATTCGGTTAAAAAGTTTCATTTAAAATATATAATAGTCGTAAAAATCAAAGATCTTATAAAGCTGAGGAAAACTGTATACATATCAATAAATGTAGTGAGACTTGAAAATTGTAGTACTCAAGAAAGAAGTAACTGTCTCACATCTCGTGTACTGTAAATGCGACAGTTGAGGGTCGGATTTCCATTTTGGGGAATTAATTGTTTCTATTACGTCTCTGTAGTAACAAGACAAAGCGCGTCGTTGAGCTCCGTTACTCTACACGTAATAAATAGAAATATTGAGCGTAAAGTGGGTATTTGACAGTCATAGCGCTAAGTTCGCTGATGTATACAGAGTGACGGTAATAAACGTTTCTTTTAAAAAAGTTCTTTTATTTACCAGTAATTTTACAGAGGTGCATATTGCACCTTGATGGAAGGAGATAGGATGGTAAAGGTAAGGTTAACAGATAGAGACGAAAGAAATATCTTTACTAATGTTATAAATGTGAATGATTCGTTTGGTTGAGCGCACTAACCTCATGAACTTTATTGGTGTTAATTGAAAAATGTTTTTTTTTTTTTTTTTTATTGTAGATAGGCAAACATTTGTCCGCTATCTCACCTGGTGTTAAGTGACGATGCGAACGATGGTGGAGGATGCTTACCTAGATAATGCCTATTCACTCTTGCCTTTTATTAGATAGTTTGGAGATTATAACACATAAGGTTTCGTTGTAACCAACTATATCTGAGTATCGTACTGCTTTCAAAGTTACCTCTCGCATTTAGAATTTGTTATTTATTATAAACAGCTCTCAATTTTTTTCATTTCACCACGGAACCGAATCATATAAAAATATCGACATAAAATCGCTACCTCCAACATTCTACACCACATGATATATCGCGCAGTCAGCAACATACAGAACTCCGAATTCAGTCTAGTTTCGGCCAATTCTGCCGTATCCGTATCCGTATCCATGGTCCCAATCACACCCCCGGAGACCGAGTTTTAAAGTTTATTTTTAAAACTATGTAATTGATGTTTTAGACTCCCCAACTTGAAGTCCATCTGAACTAACTTACCCATGTGAATCCACCTGAATTTATGCACGCGTATATACTAATGTAGCTGATGCAAATGAGTTTCTGGTTTGAGCCAGGAATTTTTTAGCAGTTAATTTCCACATACTCTCTTGTATGTACTTGTACTTTTGGTATAAGTAAGGAAAAGTTTAGTTATGTATCACATCGTTTGTATTTTCCGGATCCAAATAGAGGATGAATTTGTAAGGATCCCCATTACTATTCTTAATTTTATATAACACTAGCAAAATAACAATTTTTGCGGTCGATCTTCGATTCCTATAGGACTAATGTAAATCCGGCGTTTCTGGCGTAAGCGAGGGGTGAGAAGCATTAATTCACATGAATGAGGACTCTAGTATGAAGACAAGGCGTGTTATAGTGTTTCTCTACTTAACACGCAATGTATCGAAAATTGGTAGGAAGATTTTCTCTATCTACTTATATGCAAGTTTGTACGTGTAGTAGTTGTACGTGTAAAGTGGCAGAATCTAATTCCGCGCTTTATTTTGTTATCGGATCAAGAAATCGAAATCCAACCTACACCTTCAACAACCTTCACGTTTACAGTGACAAACTGTACCATGTGCCACGAAATACTCCCAGTACTATTTACATAAATAAACCACAAACGTGTATATATCTTAAATAAATATTAAACAGAACATTAAAACGGCGATTTTCAACAAAACATCTTTTATTTCTAGAAAATAAAAGCTAGCCTTTTACATTTATTTTTTTCACGAAGTAAATAAAGTCCATTAGTAAAACTAGCGTGCAAACAGAAGGCACCCGTTTTGTTTGAATTAACTCGAGCTGTAGCCAACGGAAGTATTAAAATTAGTTAGCGACTAACGGAAACGGGATTTCGTTACGTTCATTTGATCAAAGTATGTAGGAAACAGTATATGTATGTTTTTGGTTGCTTGTTGACAATTGACATGTAAACAGTTATTTCAACGGGTTCTTTGTAGTTGAAATTTTATATATTTAAAATCTTTTAATTAACTTTACACTGTATACAGCATATAACAACGTAGATTGAGGGAACATAGTGTTAAGGCACTTCGTTCTCTACGTATTGTTTATCTATCGATACATTGCGTTTTATGTGCCAAATTCAGTGTCGCGTTTGTCTTGCTACTACAGCGAGGAAGAAATAATGAATTTCACCGAGTGAAAATCGAACCTATAACCGTACTGTATGTAGTGTGCGATTTTTATATCTTACGTTCTCGTTTTATTTTTTACGTTCGACCAACCTAGCGATTTTTACAACAATAATATTAAAAATTTAAATTATATAAGCTTAAAAAATACTATAGTTAGTGAATACAAATCCGGGTAAATACTTTTTATGCAACTTCACGCTGTATCCCGCAGAGCACGCGGAGAGAGCCTAAAGTCACTTTCAACTACTCAACAATAGAAAATGTCACTCCGCTCTACTTTTTCTTTTGTTGAGTAGTGAAACTCAGTGCAAGGCTTTTAATGGCGTGAAAAAATGTTATAATTTAAAAATAATCCTCAACTGGGAATCAAATCTATGCCAACCTTTTTCTATATCACATACAAGTAATCTGTTGCTTAATTTTATATTTTTTTATTGTACTAAATTACTAAAATAGAAAAGCTCACTCTAAAATCATATTAGGCTTCAAATTACAAATGAAGCTAACCGTGCGATTGTGTAAGTTCCCTGAGACGTATAGTTTGAACTACTGATGAAAGGATCTCGAAATGGATCCCTTACTACAGTTAACCTTCAAAAGAAATGTTCAAATTTACTGTCTTTTTTATTTTCACAGACATTTTTTTTGTTTTATGCTGCATTCCGCACATAGCTGGGTAGGCATCTTGCGAACCTAGTGTTATGACACTCAGATCGCATTATCACATTTCCGATCCCCAATTTCTGCCGAATTCTAGAAGCATTTCTTGCTGAGTGGCAGAACTCAGCATCGCGCTTTGCCTCGTTACCAGAGCGAAGAAATGGAAATATTGAATGTTTAATTTCCTCGAGTGATAATCGAACCCACAATCTTTAGCATACAGTCGCAAACGTATACCCCACGACTATTAAGATTCTATCCTGCTTAACACAATAGCACAAATAGTAAGGCATCCAATCTACAGTTATTCGGTCGTAATATGACGTCAGCAAATTGTTTTGCCAAAATACCCTCAAACAAATCCGATTGTATCACCGCCTCGTTTGCTTATGTTAATAACTTGCGCTCTTGGTCGTGTGGAAATAGTTTTGAGCTAATGTAGAATTTAGAGGTATAGGGTTTGAGATTTCATGTTAGAGGAGAAAAAAAACGATAGACACACTATCTATGAGGAGGATGGGTTCGATTCCCATTCGGAGGGTAATTTATTTCTGGTAACAAGACAAAAGTGGCAGTGAAGTCCTCCATTCAAGAGGTAATGTCTCTAAATTTAAGCCGTGCATGGTGAACGGAGTGTCCCTACTCTCTTTACCTTGTTATTTGCAAAGTACAGTGTGAAGTTATTAACATAAGTTAATAAATTTCGCTATTGTTCACGTGAAAATAAATATATAATTTGAATTTGAATGAGGTTGAGTTCCACCATTCATAATGCAATGTTTACAAAAGTGCCTTAACGCAAGATTCTACTATATGCAGTATACAGCGTGAAGCTGCCTTCCATTTTCCATATGAAACACCTTCTAGTTTTAAACCCTTAACTTTTATTAATAAAAATGATATGTTATTTTATCGTTAAAATAAAAAAAACACAAAATTTTACTTTTGTGATATTAATATTTTTCGCATACATTTTAACCGTTTTTATTATCATTGTAACGTGAACACCACTCGTGACTGTGAATAACTGAAGTTTTAGAAATATTTTTTACAAAAATCTACTGTGGGTTCGCCCACGTGGTCAAATGGAAATCATTTAGATTTGTGTCTGACATGACTTTATGTAAGTGCCCGAAGTACTGGTCGGTGGTAGCAGGTATAGTGGGTTACATTAAGATTATGTAATACAAACTATGACTTTCCTCAGTAAATAAACTACAACACGCAAACCATTTTTGAGCTAGAACCAGTAGTTCATGAGATTAGCGCGTTCAACCAAACAAACTCTTCAGCTATATTAGAATAAGTTAAAATTAAATGGAAATATAATGACACGCATTTAAATGCTGTGGGGTTTAAATCGATGTCATAAGCCCACAGTTATAAGGAACATTGAAGTGTTGCTTTATAAATCTTTTTAATATAATTTTTCAGCTACACGCTGTGCCTTGCTTCATTCTCTTCGCCACTTTCTGTAATTAATTTTCTTAATTTTCGAGGTAATTAAACATGTAATATTAGGTGGCGGAACTTAACGCTGCGCTTTGACTTGTTAAAAGAGCGAGGCAATGAAAACAGTCCTAACTTCTAATAGGAATCGAATTAACAACCGTCTTGCGTACATTGATATACTGTACTGATGCACCACGACGGTCTCATAAAAATATTTTGTCATTTCGGCGTTGAATTGTGCTGTTCACGCAATGTCTCTTTAAGCATCAAGAACAGAGTGTCTTATCACTAATTTTTCCCACAGCGTGAAGCAAAAAGAAATTGCTATTCATCCACTCCCGTCGAAAGGAACGTTCCTAGAGCTGTTACGGCAATATTCAAGTCTTGTTTCGCTTCGAGAATACGACTTATTGAGTAATAAAATAATCAATTACTTAAATGTGTGGAAGGAATGGAATTGTAACAAGTTTGTACTTCGAGTGTAATATTCTAAGGATGTGGGTTTTTTTTCTTTTATTTGATTACTAAGAAGTAAGAAACGGCAGCTGTTTTGAGTTAAGAAAGTAGGGTTACTCGTCCAAATTTAAGATTTTTTTTAAGATCTTAGATATTATACATATACGTAACTCATGAACTATTGATTCAATCAAAATAATCTTTTTATGTCTACCGAGAAGTTTTTTGTTTAGCTTCAGATTTTATTCCGCTCATAGCGGGTTAGGCGGAGGCAAAATTTGAACCTAGTGTCAAGATACTCCGTTCCCACTAAGACACAACCGTTTCCGCCAAGTACTGGAGAGATTTCGTGTTGAGTGACGAACCCTGCGGTCAGAGTTACTTCAGTCATTTATGATGTGTCATGTGGCATTCACAATTTTTGATTATTTATATTTGACAATATGGGCGTAGACGCAATTAAAAACTAGTTATATTATAAATATTAAATTATGTATATCGCATACTTTCGACTGAAAATAACAATAATAATAAATATTAAAATCAGCTTCACGCTGTATCCCGCACACAGCAGGGTAGGCAGAGGAAACTTAGTGTTAAGACACTCCGTTCTGGAGGCATTGCGTGTTGAGTGATTGAATACTAAACATCTTATTTATATAAAAAGTAAGTTGGAAAATGCAATGTTTCGATAGAAATTTATTTTCTCTGTTGGTTTAAATGATGGTTAAATAAGTGGATATTTATTTGCCTTGAAACATTAGGGAAAGCATATTTTTACTCGTATTTCAAATGATATATTCTCTTTTACTTTCTTCGGAACATTGTTAAAATGGCATCCACCTTATTATATAAAAATAAATAAAAGAGAACGGAGTGTGAAAACATTAGATTTTCTCTGTCCACTCCGCTAATATTCGACAAAAAGCGTAAAACAGAAATTAAAAATTATTAACCATGATTAGATTATAGAAAACGCTATTTCCTTCCGCTATATATATATATATATATATATAAATATATATATATATATATATATATATATATATATATATATATATATATATATATATATATATATATATATATATATATATATATATATATATATATATTATATATAGTGTGCATACATGACCGTCATTTGGAGGAATGGAGCATACAACTAATCTACTGGTAGGGCTGCTCTCGTCCCCTGGGCAGTGTGTAGTGGATCAATCCCTTTACCCAGATTGCCTTACATGTGACATACGGACGTACAGAATGTTTGGACGGAATCTATATCACTATTAATATTATAAAATTGATGAGTTGAATTGGTGTGGTTTAATTTAGGTGTCATACAGAACTCTTACTTATTTCCATTGCGATGGTTGTGGGTTTGATATCGACTTGATCGAATAATTACCAAATTATAATAATTACCACCCTATGGTGGACAAAGCGCCGCGTTCAGTTGCAATACCCAAGGCGCAATACCTTGAGAATTGGGCGGTATATGGGGAACAGAGTGTCTTAACATTAGCTTTTTTACCTATGCCCACTAGGGGAATTAAAATATTTAATATTTTCATTTTCTCGATCTGTTAAAGAGACAAAGTAGGATGTTGAGTTCCGTCACTGAACACGCAACGCCTCCAGAATTCGGCTGAAAGTTGGGAACGATAGTGTCTTAATGGGAACAGAGTGTAGAGATAGACAACAGAGAACAGAGTGTGAACAGAGAACAGACAACAGAGTGTGTAGAGTGTAGACACTTCTAACTACATCAGGACGGCCTCTGATTTTTATTATTCAATTATTTAGTATGTTTGATTGAAAGCGCTCACCTCATAAACTATTGATTCTATCTAAATGAAAAATTATTTTCGTGTTACACATCTAGAAAGTAATCCACGTATCTAGTAAGGCTTTATAAAACTAATTATTTCGCCACAAACACTGTGCCTTACCTATTGTTATTTGACCACGAAAGCGAAGTCGCAGGTAAAAAGCTAGTTTTCATATATATGTAAATTTCATTCGTTTAGGCTCTCATGCGTGATGTTCCCAAATAATTAATTAATATGTAACATAAACTAAACCAATCAATTGTAATAATTATTATTATATTGGTGTTCATAGTTTAAATGGACAGATTTTAAATTTGTATATTGCGGGTAGTTTGAATAATTTATGATGGCTTCAGGCTGTGTGGCTGGTTCGGTGTTTCTCATTTACTGTATATATATTTCTTTATCAGCTTCACGCTGTATCCCGCACACAGCAGAGTAGGCAGAGGGAACCTAGAGTTACACGGACACGCCGTTCTCCAATTTCCGCCGAGTTCCGGAGGCATTGTGTGTTGAGTGGCAGAACTCAACGCCGCGCTTTGCATCGACACCAGAGCGAAGAAATGAAAATATGAATGTAAGTAAATATTTTATCTCCTCGGGATCGAACCCACAACCAGTCGATTTTACAGTCACATTCTGTGCCTCTGCGCCACTTGGCCTCTGTATTGTATATTGGTATATCAAAATATTCCAAGAGATTTTAAATTGGAGAACAGAATGTCTTATCACGTTGTATTGAGTTCTCCCACTCAACACTTAATGTCTCCAGAATTTGGTGAAAAGTGGATATCGAAAGTGTTTGAATAATTATGTTTTGGCAATAGGTTCCCAGGTTCCCTCTGCCTGTCCTGCTATGTGCGGGATACAGCGTGTGGCTATAAAGAAAATATTAGCCCCTCAGCTTCACAAACTTTCTGTGTTGACGGCAGAGCTTAACGGAAAGCGTTTTGTTTCGTTTAGCTACCGGAGCGAGTACATGAAAATAATTTATTCTATTTTAAATCGAACCTACAGCCATCACGTTTACAGTCAGTAATATATATACATATATATATATATATATATATATATATATATTCATATAAATATATAAATATAACCTCTCCGTCTGTGTGTCCGTACAAATATTCCACGATAAGAACTTGAAGAAATTGAAGTAATATAGCCAGTTAGTTGCTTGCCGCAAACACCGCGCAATCTTCATGATGGTCCGTAATCTTGTACTGGAGATTTATTTTGTTAAAGAAATATGCCTTTTGTGCGTAGAGATAGGAAGTGGTGCTATAATGTTAAAAAATATAGTTGTTCATTGTGTTACTATTGTAATTTTAGGTATAAACATGTTAAGTTTAATAAAAATTACAAATAAATATAGAAATATATTGAATTTTTAAACATTTTTTTTTATAGTTTCACGCTGTATCCGGAACGTAGCAGGGTAGGGAGAGGAACCCTGGGAACCTAATGCTAAGACACTTCGTTTCTATTAAGGCATTTCCGTATTGAATTAAAAGAATAATTATTTACTTAATAACAATATTTCATACTACTTCCCTCCAATAAACGTCAATAGTTACAAGCAATTGCTTCGATAAACCCATTTGATCTGTTTTGTTACGAGACCCATAACACTGATTTTTTTTTATGCTTCACGCTATATCCCGTATGTAGCAGGGTATGCAGAGAGCCTAGTGTTAAAACACTCCGTTTCCCATTTTCCGCAAAATTCTAGAGTTATTGCGTGTTGGCAGGCGGAACTCAACGCCTCCCTTTACCTTATCACCAGAGTGAAGCAATTAAAATATTAAATATTCCTCTTCCTCGAATGGGAATCCGCAATCTGTTGCGTTTACAGTCATAATTTGTGCTCCTGCGCCGCGACTGACCTCAATGTTTAAAGCGAATTGTTTAATGATATATTCAAATAAAAAGGACAATTTATGAAGAAGTCGACTATAATATCATTAAAGCACATCATGATTTTACATTTATTATACTGACAGAAATATAACCATTTGATAATATGGATATGGTGAAAGATTTCATTTTATTGAGACCGTATTGGCTCAGCGGCACAGCATCTGTCTATAAACACGATGATTGTCGGTTCAATTCCTATAGGGGGGAATGAAATATTTTTATATCGCCCTCTTAACAGAATAAAGCTCGTGGTGATGAGTTTCGCCACTCAAATTGCAATATATCGAAAATTAGGCGAAGCGCACGGACGGAGAAGCAGCAGAGAAAAAGTATACAAAACAAACAAAGAGTATATTTTTCATCATATCCTAAGTTACATTCCAATAACCACTGAAAGCCATATCTTAAATTTAAGTATTTAAATCAGATATTAAGTTCGAGTTACGTTTTGAACCAACTTAATTAGTTTGAAAGTTGCAAAGTTCGGTGTCCGGCGACTGGAATAAGCTTTTACGGATCTTATCTCTGAAGACAAATCACTTATTCAGTAATACGAGACTTACTTCTATACTTAAGTATGGCTAAACGTATTTTTTTTATTTTCACGCAGTTTCCCGCTGTATCCAGTAGATAAAGGTAAACCAGGGTTAAAATTTAGTTAATGTGAGAGAGATTGCGTGTTGAGAACTTCGTACTGTATCCTGCTTTTAGCAGAATGGACAGTAAAAACTTCGTGTTAAGATAATCCGTTCACCACGCACCGCCCAATTGAGAGAAATTCCGAGTTGGGTGGCGGAAGTCAACTCTTGTTATCGTTCTACCTAGTGGGAATCGAACCTACACTGTGTAGCTGCTCTATGACCGCCTCAAACAAATTGTGGATATGATTCCAATTTAAGGAAACGTATATATTTACCTAATTCTAGATTTTACATGGATATAGTTAAGATTTGTGTATGATACATAAGTACTTACATGATATATTATCAATTCTCGAAGCAGTTCTGACTGCAGGTACAATTGGTTATATATAAACTAGGTTCACGCTGTATCCCGTACACAGCAGGTAGAGGGAACCTAGTGCTAAGACCCTCCGTTCCTCACTTTCTGCCGGATTCTGGAGGCATTGCGTGTTGAGTGGCAGATCTTTGGTTATATTGAAATTATTATTATGATAAAGACATAGCATTCCTCGATAAATAGACCATCAATGTTTTTTTTTAATTCCAACCAATAGTTCCTGAGATTATCGCGTAAAATGTTCAACTTTCTAATATTAGTATAGATGTATCTATGTATATACATTCCAGCATCTGGAGTAAAGTCAGCACCGGTTAAGAATCAGACATTAACTCCGCGATTTATCTTATGACCTGTACTTAGAAACGATGATAACTAACTGATATATCCCCGACTGGAAATCGAATTTACAACCGCCACGTTTACAATCCAACGCCCCCTGTGTGTGACGACGGCAGATTTTCTTATCATATCAACTATTATTTATGAATATCAACACATAGCTATACATTACACGAATAGTGGCTGTCACTCAAAACGGTATCAACTGAAATCAGCGCCGGCCGCGAGTAATTAGCCTATATTATTGTAATAAATCATTAACCAACCCAGTAGTTAGATGTGTGTGATGATAACACATACATATGTTGAGACGGTTTTTCTCATCAATTATTATAAAATAGCTCGATCGTTGCTAGCATCGGCGAATTATTTTCATTTCGCAGTTTTTTTTAGATAAGAAGACAGAGCGGTGTTGAGTTCCGCCATTGTAACACTCAATGTCTCAAAATTGGGTGGAAAATGGGCAACGGATTGTTTTAACATTAGGTTCTCGCTGCCTACTCTGCTTAAAACTCCTGTAAGAATTCTTATATGTAATGACACATATGTATGTAGCCATCGATTTTCACATATTTTCACAACGCCACACTGAGCCTCGACATCAAAGCAAAGAAATGAAAATATTAAATATTTAATTTCCTCGAATGGGAATCAAACCCACAACCTGTCGCCTCTACAGTCACATGTGTGTGACTGTAAAGGCGACAGGTTGTGGGTTGTGGGTCTCGAGTAAAATAAATTCCTCATACAAAATTTCCAAGTATATAGTATGTATGATTAAAAGTTCGGATCAAACAGTCAACACACCCTTTTCACTGATAATTCATTTAAAGCGGCCATCTAATGAGATGGACTGCTATGAGGATTATATTAAGGATTTACATAGATTTAAATATACATAATTAACATATGCACGTTTACTTTTCTTTTTTTAAATTCACGCTGTATCTGCATACAGCAGAGGCAGTCTGCCTTCTTATGTATTTAGAGTTAAGACACTCCGTTCTTTATTTTCCACCCAAATTTTTATTGAGTAGCGGAACACCACACTTTGTTGAACCACAGCCAGTAAAAAATATATAGAACAGAGTAATACTCAACACCCAATGTCTTGAATTCGGATGGACATGGAAAATTTGAGTGTCTTGATACTACGTTCTATCTGCCTACTCTAGTATATGTGGGATACAGCATGGAGCTGAAAATTTTATATCTGTCGTATACCACAAAAAGCTTAAATACTTAATATAATTATTACTTAATATAATTATACGGAATAGGTGTACATTTGTTTTTTGTTTTTGGCTTTTTTCTGCTAGCGGGTAGGTTGACAGAACATACCGCTAAACGCTGTGGTCTAAGCATACCTCTTTCGCCTCGTTCACTGTCATCAACCTCTTTAAACATACTCCCCGGTGGTTCTCATGCTTTTTACGTGACCTTTCTCTATAGCACATTAACATTCTCTAACTCCTCTTACTCCTCTAAAATGTATTTCCCTTTTTTCATCTCTCATTCTCTCAAGGTGGCCAAACTTGAGCACATTCTTCTTCATTCTGAGCGTGAAATCTTCACTAGTAATTATTTTTCTGTGAATCTCTTTATTGCGAATTCAGTCAGATAAAGTGACTGGATATATGTATCAGTGTAAAAGATAAGGTAGGGTTAAGTTAACCCTTTTTTTAATTAATTAATTAATTAAAACAAAAGAAATTTGAACGACTAAGAGAAATACGAAGGAATAAATGATTCTTTATTAAAAATTTTTTAGAATGATAACTCCATAAAAAGAATCGAACCAAAAACAATGGCATGAATAAACCCCGTCCCACTGAGCCAATATGGCCTCTTTGTAAATTATACACAAATGTACGGTGGTATAACTAAAAAATATTTAATATTATTTAATATCCCATATTCTTCCCCGGTAACTGGAATATCTAATACAACATTCTAATACAATTCCAACTAGTAGTTTCGGAGATTAGCGCGTGCAAACAAACAGTCTCCTTAATTTTTTAATATTAGTATAGGTTGCATGACTCTACACTCTTGTATTAAGGAGAGCTGTGGAGAAATTAATATGTTCAAACTGTCTGTAAATAGTTACAAAGTTTACAGAAACTGTCTGGACAGCGAAATGACTTAACTTAGGGACACGATCCTTAAAAACTAATTACTATTTTATACTAACTGTTAAATGTGATCGTTTCTTCTGCGAAATAAAATGTAAGATAACAGGGTGACTGTAAACGCGATGGTTGTGACAAGTGTAAGTTGTAACAAGCGTATAAAAATTTCGATGTAATTTGATGAGAACATATGGCTTAGTGATCAAATGGCACCTGGTCGGTTTCCAGGAAGCGCGGGTTCGAGCCCCGCTACGTTCAAATTTTTATACGTTTTCTAAATAAGTAAATTATTTACATTTGATCGCTGTGTTCATAAAGTGCGGCGTTAAGTTCCGTTATTTAACACGCAATGTCCTGAGAGATTGACGTGTGGTAGAGTCACGTCGCCAGCAATGGCAACACGCATGGGCAGACTCGACCGGATCATTACCACCCCCGGCATTTAAAACCGGCGTGAAGTAGTGGCTTTATGCCACTGCGTTTCGCATCATGTAATGCCGGGCCCCGGCGCCCAACTCATCTTAAAGACCGGCAAAGCACCTGTAGCTCCTCTGGTGTTGCACGGGGCCGTGGGCGGCGGTAATCACTTACCATCAGGTGACCCGCACGCTCGTTTGTCGTGTCTTTTCCATAAAAAAAAAAAGATTAATCTAAGTCTCGAGGGTATGGAGTGTCTTAATACTAGGTTCCCTCCGTCTGCTAAAAAGCGGGATAGAGCGTGAAATTAAAAAAAATATACATACAAAGTTAGAAAATCGTAGCTATTTACAGATAATATAAAGATACAGATATAAAATATGAATGAAGTGAACAAAACATGTTTTTTTGTGTAACCATTATGTGTACAACAATAAGAATTTAATTTTAATAATCAGATGTAGCTGTAGAGACTTTAGACTCCGTTACCACGACGATTTGTGCCATTGTACTTTATAATTATGTAAGATATACATTACTTAATTTTTCTTTTTTTACCATATTTTTATTAGGTCGAGCTGTATCTAAGTAAATATGTAACAAAATGTAAGAATTTGAATTACAAAATAAAACAATTAAATTAAATCAGCTTCACGCTGTACCATACACACAGCAGGGTGGGTAGAGGGAACCTAGTATGGAGACACTTCCCCACTTTCCGCCGAGTTCTGGAGGCATTGCGTGCTGAGCCTCTCTTTGCCTCGACACCAGAGCGAAGAAATAACAATATAAGTGTAAGTAAGTATTTCATTTTCTCGAGTGGGGGTCGAACCCACAACCAGTCGATTTTACAGTCCGCGCGCCACGACTAGCCTTAAGGCATTTCTAATTTTTGTATCGTCGTAAAAATTGGTAATTCTAAGTAGATTGGATTTGTTTTGCAGCATCACGCTGTATCTCTTATGTAGCAGGGTAGGCAGAGAGAATTGTAGATGGTCTGATGTTGGAATTGTGAGATAGGTGATTGAACCTTGGATTGCTTACAAGTAAAGATATCGAGTTTGTGCTCTTTAAATTCATCTTATTTTGTGTTCTATTCAAATTTGCGTGTTTTTAGTGTTTTACGTTTACCTTGCGACTATATAATAAAAGCTAACAAACTGATCCTTTTGTATTACTGTATCGTCCAGAAACTTGGCAGTCGTAGGGAATCATTATTTACATATATATAGTTTATTTAATATGTGTCATTTATATATTTCAATATTGTAATTTATTTATTTATCACTTATATACAAACATAAATTAAATTTAATTTATGTATTTTATAGTAAGTATTCGTATTTAGTAACACCTACCCCCTTGTCGACGGCATATTATATTTTATATATAACAGTCGATGCCTGCCACTCGATGTGTTTTATATACGTTCTATTGTTTTTTCAGTTACTTGTTAATATTATTGCAATTTTTGTGTTCTCTTTTATATTCTTTATTCACCATCAACACTACAGCAGTTTTTCGTAGCTTAGGTAACTATACCATATTATAGTGTTTACGAGCCATAGCTCGTATCATAGTATGGAGCCAGGATGGCTGCTCTTGAAAGTAAATTACTCGAAACAACATGATTATAAATATAACCGTTGATGGTTCAATTCTTACTCGTGGGAACGAGTTAGGTATTTTGGTTCCCCCGCTCTGGTAACAAGACGGTGGGTGGCGTTAAGTACCATCACTCAATATGCAATGCCTGGAAAATGTAACTATTCTTCCTTTACTATATGTGCTGGATACAGCGTAAGAGTTAAAAATCAGCTACACGCTGTATTCCGCACACAGCAGGGTAGGCAGAAGGAACCTAGGGTTAAGACACACCGTTCCCCACTTTCTGCTGAATTCTGGAGGCATTGCGAGTGGCAGAACTTAACGCCGCGCTAAATTTAAGTAAATATTTCAAGTGTGGGGGTCGAACCCACAACCAGTCGGTTTTACAGTCACGCTTTGTGCCCCCGCGCCACGACTGGCCTCAAACACAAACGCTAGCGTTTCTCCATTAAATCCGGCAACTACTAAAACTAGATATGTAGGTGGGTACTTAAAAGTTAGTTGCAATAATTCAACGGGCTAACTGCCCGAGACGGACATCTATACAGAAGTTTACAGGTAATAACGGACACTTCACGCTGTATCCCATATAGGAGGGTGGGCAGAGTGAACATAGTGTTAAGATACTCCGTACCCCCCGCACTATCCAATTTTCGAGATATTGCGTGTTGATGTGGCGGAAATCAACGGTGAGCTTTGTTTTGTTACTGAAACAATTTATTCTCCATAGCGAAGCAGCACAGTGTTTGACTGTAAACGCGACGGCTCTGGGTTCGATTCCCTCCCGGGACAACGAATTATTTCCATTGTCTTCGTCCTGGTAACATAAATATCAATAAGTTCAACCATCCCACTCTCAATATCTCGTATGGGATAATTCGTATGGGAACTGGAGGAAGACCGAAAGATCTCTATTCTAGGTGTTAAATCAGTAGGTTATCACTGCCTACTCTGCTGAAAAAGTGTTAATTGATAACGTGGTGAGTTCAATGGTTGTGTCTTTAAAGGAATCAAAAAAAAAAATTATAAACGGGAGACTCTGTGTATACATCGAGTGTCTCTATATGAACACGAGTATAGACATTTGCAAAATTTATAACGACCCGATAATTAGTGTCAGCAGTCATCAGCTCATGTGTGATCATGTAGTGTCCAAGTGTCTAATCTAATTGAAAAATTTTCGAGCAACTTTCACATTTTCTATATTAAGTTTGCATGTGAAAAATTTGGAGACATTTTGCTTAAACTTACAAGACAAACATTACTAGACAAAAAAAATGCGTGCAAGTAATAGTAGAATTTTGTGCCGTGTGATCCCGGCCTAGAATAGGATCATCCTTGTACTGGTGGTGTCGTAAGAGGTGACTAAAGTACGTGTGGTAGAGTCACGTCGCCAGCAACGGCAACACGCATGGGCAGACTCGACCGGATCATTACCACCTGAGCATTTAAAACCGGCGTGAAGTAGTGGCTTTATGCCACTGCGTTTCGCATCAGATAATGCTGGGCCCCGGCGACCAACCCACCTTACAGGCAGGCAACGTACCTGTAGGTCCTCTGGGGTTGCACGGTACCGTGGGCGGCGGTAATCACTTACCATCAGGTAAACCGAACGCTCGTTTGCCGTGTCTTTTCCATAAAAAAAAAATAAAAAAAATACACCCGACAAGACAAAGAAAATGTAAACATGTATATACATTTATGTCTAATGGAATTTCTGTTGTAGTGTATTCGTAACATTAACAGTTAGTCGTGTTGCATTTAGAATGCTTTTTCTTTGAAAAAGAACATCGAGTTACTATTGAATTTAAATTTGAAATTTTGAGGACTGAATATAGTAAAGACAGCATGCGTACTTACTAACTTGAAAGTGGGAACCTTTCAGAGGTAGTGCCATCTAAAAGTACATCTCTATCTAGAAAAATTATTGAACCATTGTATCGAATTGGATTGGTTGCTTATAAAAGTCTTGAATAGTCCGTAAATAATATATGTAAAATTAAAGCTTAAGTATAACGTCCCGATTTGCAATTTATCCTAACTTTAAAATGGCGCTACCTCTGAAGGGGCTCCACTTTCGAGTTAGCAAGTACGCATACAGTCTTAACTGTATATTAGATTAGACTCCTCAAATTTTCAGCTTTGCTAAAATGACGTAGATATGAGGGCCTTAGGATCTCAATCTATGTGTATAATATATGAAAATTAGATGACTATTATTAGGAGCAATCATGTATAAAACAATTTTTAATTGAACATTTAGTTTTTATTTATAGTCAATTAAATCACATCTGGCATAAGGCCAGTCGTGGCGCAGCGGCACGAAATATGACTGTAAAACCGACTGGTAGTGGGTTTGATTCCCACTCGAGGAGATGAAATATTTACTTACTCGAGGCAAAGCGCGGCGTTGAGTTCTGTCACTCAATACGCGATGCACGCGATGCAATAAGACACCGTGCCCGTTTCCAATGGGACTATTCCGTTCAACACTTTCGGCTGATATCTAAATCGAATCTAAATCCCGTTACCAGAGCTATATATTATATATATATATATATATATGTATATATATATATATATATATATATATATATATATATATATATATATATATATATATATATATATATATAATGCCGGGGGTGGTAATGATCCGGTCGAGTCTGCCCATGCGTGTTGCCATTGCTGGCGACGTGACTACCACACGTACTTTAGTCGCCTCTTACGACACCACCAGTACCAGGATGATCCTATTCTAGGCCGCAATCACACGGATCATATATATATATATATATATATTTTCTAGCTCTGGTAACGGGATTTAGATTCGATTTAGATATCAGACGAAAGTGTTGAACGGAATAGTCCCAATGGAAACGGGCATGGTGTCTTAACACTAAGCTCCTAGAGTCCCTCTGCCCACCTTGATATGTGCGGGATACAGCGTGAAGCTAAAAAAAAATCACCAACTATAAGTCACGTATACAAATATAATGAGCCTCCTCTTCGTACTATAAAGCTTTACATTACCAAATCGAATAATAATAATATATTAAAACTAGTGTTGTAACTGAATTTATAACTCGAATATTAAAGCGAATCGATTCGAAACTTTACAGTAATTACTCAGCGAGTCAACTGCGCGCGACGGACATCACTCAGAAAGTTGACTCACGTTAAATTGAACTATAATGACAATTTAATTTCTTTGTTATACCGAAAAAAATGTTTTAAATACAAAAATAATTAAATATTCTTATGCTCATATCGAAAAAAGAGATTTTGAAACATTTTTTTTTCGTCTATCTGCCTTCGCGTGTGGGCAACGTCGAACGAACGAAAGATTAAGATAATATGGTAGAATTTTTACTATATTATGTTAATCTTTTATCATACAGCAAGGAAGGCAGTGGGGATCTGGGAACCTTTTTATATTTTCCATCAAGGCCTTGTGTTAAAGGGCCGACAAGTATTAATTAGGGCCCTTGAGGGTTGTAACATATTTACTCCCTATATTTATTAACTAATGGAAAAAATACTAAAGATATACTATTGTAACTTATACTGATGTCCCAAATGTGTCATTTTTTGGGTTAACATTTGCACAAAGCCAGTGGTAAATATTTTTAATGTTTTCCGGGTCTTTGTCCTTCTAACCTCACACTATACGCGCTTAGCACGGTAGGTAGGTAGCACTCCTTTCTCATTCTTCCGTTCCAGCGGGGATACAAAAATGATATAATATACTTATAAAGAAAAAAAAGTATCATGTATTTGATACTTTTCATCATCATCAAGTATTTGATTTCTTCAAAAATAACACGCTGTATCCCGCACATAACACTCCTGCATAGCTGTTAAAACACTCTGTTCCCATTAAGACGATTCCGTTCCTATTCTAGAATTGTTCAAATGGAACTTACACTATTGATTTTTAAATACAATTCAAATTTGAACGTATTCTCTGTTTGGAGAGCGCGAAGATTGAAGCCATCTTTGCACATCTTTTATTCTTGACTTTTTAGAGACTAACTCTTTCATTGGAAAATCTTATTAAATACTAGCGACTGACTCGCGGCTTCACCCGCTTGTACTACACAATTATTTATTTTTTCATCTGAATTACTTTACAACAGTGAAAACTACATTTAAATAGGTTAAGTCATTTCTGAGATTCGTGTGTACTAACACACATACAAACAGACAAGCAGATAAACATTTTAAAAGGTTCTATTACATGTAACCAATACTAGATTTTTTGATATAACACACAATTTACAGATAGCGATGAGTTACAGTTTTATTGTTATAGGTTTTGATGATGAATATTTCGGACACGTACTTAAAAAATTTACAAATATTTATATTATGTCGTTATTTTTCTATTTTATATAAACATATCAGAAATAAAATGAATATATGGGGTTATCGTGAAACAATGTCACAATGTCTTAATGCAAAGGCGATGGTTTTGTATTCAATCCAAACTTAAGGACTCTCCATATGCATTCATTTAATTTCTCTGAAACTGGAACGTTTTGACACTAAATCCTTTCTGCCTTTTTTACTACAAGCAGGTACACAGATAAAAAAACATTAACATTTCACGTTTTAAAGTATTAAAAAGAGACCAAAACAATATTAAGAAAAAGCTTTCGAAACTTAAGGCACTAATTAAAGGGTATCAACAGAGCATGACTCAGTAAAAGAAGATTTCTGCTTCGTCCGGTCTAGTCTAGACTACTCTTAGAACTCTTAATTTAATTCTGTTATCTACTTAATTGGACTTCAACGAACTTTTACATGTTAATAAGAAAAATGTGGAAATTAACTGGGAAAAAAGTATAGTATATAGATGAGTAATATGTACACGCGATGGTTGCAGTATCGATTCTTGGTAGAGGGAATGATTGTGTTTATTTTATGTTTATTTGGCGGCTAATGTGCGCGAAATGCGGCGTTGAGTTCTGGCACTCAATATGGAATGTCTCAAAAAATGGAGCGGAAAAAGTTACTTAATACTAGTTTCCCTCAGCCTGTCCTATATTAAAAAAAAGTTAAGTTAAGTACTTTATTTAATTAAAATTAAACAGTCAAGTGCGAGTCGGCCTCGCCCACCGATATTTCCGTAACAATTTAATAATTATAGGTCAACGGGAAGTAGGAGGTCATAAAGTGATTTTATAAGGGTTCATTTGTTTTTCTATTGAGGTACGGAGGTAAATGTCTGACTATAGCTTAATACATAATTGTAAATTCAAACGCTAATTAACGTTTGTTGGCTTAATTTTTAATTTAAATATTTTTTTACGAGAAGCATCGCGTTGAACGTCGACACTAAATACAAGATTTCTTTCGATGAATGTAAAATGGGCAAAAAATTGTCTAATATCAGATTTTCTCTGTACTTCCTAATGAAATCGAGGTACACTTAGTAATAATGGTGATTCCGCCAGCTAAATTAAAGTTAAAATCAAAGCAAAATTCCGATATCTACTGACATTTAGTCAGTCGCTTATCTTATACTTACTTAACTTACACAACCGACCCAATCTCAATCGTCTCTTGATTCATAACAATTGAATAAGAATTTTATAAGAAATAATATTGAGGCACTGTCCGAGACCGAAGCTAGTGATAAACGGAACTTGGCACAAAGGTGAACTGATAAGAAGTTGATAAGCGCCCGCGGCCTTATTCTGGTATCTGGATACTGCGATTTACCGTTATTGTTTTAGTTTGAAACGTACCTAAAGAAGATCGAAAAGTTTTATTTCTGCGATTCTTTGCAAATCGCCCGGCAGTAATGGAATAAGGCTTCTGCGTTTCAAACTTTTTTGAAGTTTCTCGCTTCATTTAAAAAGATTTTTTGTTTAACTACGCGCGTAGCTGTATCCCGCAAATAGCAGGATAGGCAGTAGGAACTTAGCTGACACTCTGTGCAACGCACAATTTTCCAGACATTGCATTTTGAGTGGTGGAACGCAACGCTGTGCACTGTCTTCATACCAGTGCAAAGAAACAAGAATTATTTATTCGCCCGATTGGGAATCGAGCCCACTACCGTCGTATTGACATTCATATACCGTGCCGCTGCGATAATGTGCCGTTTCAATTTTTTTATATTCTTAAGCTTTGCACTTATTTGTAACGTATCTCAAAAAAGCATACGAATTTATATAATAAACTGTGAATGGAGAAATTATTTGACATCATTTAAAATATTTAAGTAAAAACTTGCTTGTAACATCTGAAAAGTGTATCTTTAAAACATTTTAGTTTATAACTTCTTTAGACCATTTAAATTTGTTAAACTAATAAATAAGAGGCCGGTCGTGGCGCAGCGGCACAAGGTGTGACTGTAAACCGACTGGTTGTGGGTTCGATCCCCACTCGAGGAGATGAAATATTTACTTAAATTTATATTTCCATTTCTTCGCTCTGGTGTCGAGGCAAAGCGCGGCGTTGAGTTCTGCCACTTAACACGCAATGCCTCCGAAATTCGGCAGAAAGTGGGGAACGGAGTGTCTTTCACTACGTTCCCTCTACCTACCCTGCAGTGTGCGGGATACAGCGTGAAGCTGATTTATTTTTATTTTTATTTTATAAATAAGATGAAACTAATTTAACCGGATTAAACGCGTATATTTAAGATTTTACGTTTTGGAAACCCGACGTTTCGAACACTTTACAGTAGTCCGTGACTACGGACTACGCGCGAAATATACGCGATTAATCCGGTTAAATTAGTTTCATTTAATATGTGTAATAATCGTGAAAATCAAAGAACTTATTAATAAATAAGATGTTTAACAAATGTAGTTTTCGCCCGCTACTTTCCTTGCGTGAGGATTTTGGAGAGGATTTTGGAGAGGTCCTCTTTTAGTACTCCCGGAGTTTAAATATAAATGTCTCATTAATTTTAAACAATGAGAAAAATAACTTTCTTGCATTATTCTTTTAATTATTTTGTTGTGGGTTTGATTCAGACAAGAAGAAGTTACTTATATAATATTTTCATTTCGTCGCTCTGACAACGAGGCAAAGTACGTCGTAGAGTATTATGTGAAGCTAAAAAAAATTGATATCTAATATCTATAAAATTTTAGATTAAGTACTAACTAGATTTTATGGATTCATCCACGTTCTCAAACGGAAATAACTAAAAGTCCGTATAACACATTCACATTCTAAGTGCCTGAGGTAACTCTGAATCCAGGTACAATACGTTACATCAAAACTACAAAATTAACGAAAAAATCAAATCTCAAAAAAAACCTAAGGCTACCCTGGAATCATAACTAGTTCACACCATAATAAGGGCGTCAGGATAAAACCCGCATGCTACCCACAATGCAGTAATTAATCCCGTTAGATTCGAGACGTTAGAAGTTTCCTGTTAGATATACATTTTAATTTAACTTAGCTATAACTTTAACTTTGTTCTGAGATCAAATTAGACAATGGACTGAACGAGAAGCTGAATTAAATTAATTGATAGTACAATTGTATTTTAATATCTCGTGGATGATCTTTTGGGATATTTTGGAGTTGGGATCGGCCAAAATTAAAAAAAAAAAGGTTTTTTCTTAAATATCTTTTTTTGGTGGTAATGACACTGGTCTTTTTTATTTTTTTTGAAAAGTGCTTCGAGTCACAATGTCTCGACTTTGGGCCAAAAATGGAGGACGAAGTGTCAAGACACTATCTTTCGCTATTACCAATTGTATAATTGCGTAAAATATAACAAGATTTCCATTTTAAATTATTATTATTATGAAAAATACTGGTCAAATTGTGTAAAAACTAGAAAACTCCGTCCGTCCGTTGTAACCTTTCCATATATTACAAGGGGATATACAGTATGGGCGTTTTATGACCAGAGGGGTAGCTTTACGATCTGTTCTTCACATATTCTTATATTTATTCGATTCATTCTCATTCGATTTGAGGATTTGCCTTTGTTTTATGTATTTTGTAAGAGATTTGTAAAAATGTTTTATTTCGGGAACTGTTTATTAGAAAAAGTGTAATATTTTTTTTAGCTTCACGGTGTGACACACTCGTAGCAGGGTAGGAAGAGAGGAGAGGAGGAGGAGTCTTGAGAACTTGCGTCTTAGAGTCATGAGTAGCGAAACTCAACTCCGCGCTTTATATTTAATCAGAACTAAGAAATGAAAATGCATCATTCCCTCGATTAGGAATCACAATGACCTGTTTACAGTCAGACTCGATGCCGTTACTAAACGACCATCTCGAGACTTATGCAAAAGTTTCATTTAGTTAGTTGAAAGTTTTTTTTTCAGTTTCACCCTGCGGATATATCCCGCATATAGTTGAGTAGGTTCATTTATGTACTGTTCTTTATTTCTGGCTGAATGCGAGATTTTTTGCGTTGACTGTTGGAGTTCAGCACTTTGTTCTACCAGAGCAAAAAAAAATTCTGAGTGGAAAAGAATAAAAAAGATATTATAAGATTAAGCTAAAGTTCAAATCTGGCAAAATATAAAATTATTACACACAATTTTATATACTTAAATTTAAAAGTATTTGTGCCTACTCCTCAAAATATTAAAAAAAAAAAAGTTTTTCTTCTGTATAACGCCAAACGCTATGGTTTCTGTACGCTTTTGTTCCCTCATCCACTGTCATTCGTCTCTTCATAGATTGTAAAGTGCCTCGTGCTTTTTACGTTATCTGCCTCAAATATTCTTGATAATCTTTTCTTACTTCTGACTCTTGCTTCATAAATCTTTGATTTTTTTTTTTATGGAAAAGACACGGCAAACGAGCGTGCGGGTCACCTGATGGTAAGTGATTACCGCCGCCCACGGCCCCGTGCAACCCCAGAAGAGCTACAGGTGCGTTGCCGGCCTCTAAGAGGGGTTGGGCGCCGGGGCCCGGCATTACCTGATGCGAAACGCAGTGGCATAAAGCCACTACTTCACGCCGGTTTTAAATGCCGGGGGTGGTAATGATCCGGTCGAGTCTTCCCATGCGTGTTGCCATTGCTGGCGACGTGACTCTACCACACGTACTTTAGTCGCCTCTTACGACACCACCAGTACCAGGATGATCCTATTCTAGGCCGGGATCACACGGCACAAAATTTCGTCACTCATTCGCCAAACGAGCTCAAATCTGATCTAAGCACGTCTTTCTCACTCTCGCTTCTAAGAAGATCACAACTTTTATATAAGCAAAACAACAATATTTGCCAATAAATAATCTTGAAATAATACAGAACACTCACTTAATATGATGTTTAATTATGTGCGTATGTTCACTCTGTTTGAGTTTATAGCGCTTTTGCGAAATTGAAAAAGTTTCAGAAATTAGGTGCTGTCGTTGTTATTGTTACAAGAATTGGAATTAACTTGGAAATTTATTGAATAATATGAAATATATCGATATTGCGTAGGAATAATTTTATTTGTCATGTTTTGAACTCTTGGCTTTATAGTAGCTCACTCTAAGGTCAAATCAGTATTTTTAAAGAGATTTTTTTTAACTTCATATGACAATTTGATAGTTGAAAAGCGAAACTCTACGCAGCGCTTTATCTTGTTACCTGACCATGAGAATGAAAATAGTAATTAAGGTTAATTTTTAAAATACTTAAGAAAATTAAAAAAATATACATTTTTGTTGACCTTGTAAATACATACCAATCGTAAAACTAAACTTTTAATGAGTAAAAATTATATCACTTTTTGACATAAAATAATTTATAATTCCTTAACTATTACGATTTCAATTTCACAAAAGCTTCAAAAGGGGATAAATTGGTTCCGCAAAAGGAACAAAACAAATGCGCAAGATGTTAAAGCTATTGAATTTTAATGAAGATCCACTAGCAGTGTAGCGCTATACGTATATAGCATGTAATCATGCTATATTTAAATCAGTTCGTACGTGTGGTAGAGTCACGTCGCCAGCAATGGCAACACGCATGGTCAGACTCGACCGGATCATTACCACCCCCGGCGTGAAGTAGTGGCTCTATGCCACTGACTTTCGCATCAGGTAATGCCGGGCTCCGGCGCCCAACCCATCTTAAAGGCCGGCAACGCGCCTCTAGCTCCTCTGGTGTTGCACGGGGCCGTGGGCGGCGGTAATCACTTACCATCAGGTGACCCGCACGCTCGTTTGTCGTGTCTTTTCCATAAAAAAAAAAAATCAAATCAGATCATCCTGCACACAACAGCGTAGGCATAGGGAACCTAGTGTTTAGACACTCTGTTCCTTACTTTCTGCCGAATTCTGGAGGCATTGCGTGTTGAGTGGCAGGACTCAACGCTGCGCTTTGCCTCAACACCAGAGCGAAGAAATGGAAATATAAATTTAAGTCATTATTTTTCGAGTGAGGATAGAACCACAACAGCTTTACAGTTATACTTTGTGCCCCTGCGCCACGACTGGCTATTCATATATAATATTATGGATATTTTCACGATTAAGATTATTCACGGGAGTTTTTGTTAACTTCCCGCTGTATTCCGCATATGTCAGGGTACCCTGCTCAGCTGCTTTATACGAAATACAATGTGAAGAGAGAATCGTTCCTCCACGTACCATTCAATGTTCAAAGCATTGTGTGCTTAGTGGCTTAACTAAGCAGCGCGCTTTGAAGCTTGCGAGAACGAGAAAATGAAAATAATAATTTAATTATTTATTTATATATTAATGTAAATAAATAATAATTAAAAAATATATCGAACGGCGACGTTATAATACTATTATATAATTTATATACGACTATAGTTTTGTCTTTTTTTATTTCGATTATAGAGAATACAACAATAAACTTATTTTACTTTAACGTATTATTTTACCAACTTAATTAAATAGAAAAAGTTAATTAATTATTTCATTTAAAGTACATGCTACATTTGATCTCCATCTTTGTCATCTACACAATATAATACTTTTTTCTCTCTCGCAAGACCGCAATGTTGGTTAAAATGGATTGTCGTAATATAAAACTTCTTTACCCATAGTGTTGAGTACAACATACAACAGATGTTTGAATCTATGAAAGAATATATAGCTTTCTTACGCACAGGATAACAAGCATTTCGATCATAACTAAGTCTTATCAAGCAGATCGATAGCCGGTGACTCTATCTCTAATAAGATCTTACTCGCTTCGACCGCACAATGGACTAAGCTTTATAGCTTAATACTGTGCATGTGTCTTTATGTTGATAACGTTGCTATTCACTTAGCTTATACATGGTGTTTATAATTAAATATTTTTTTTCTTCTCTCTTTCTTTTCACATCGAATTCCACATATAGCAGGGTAGGAACAGGGAAGTGCTAAGACACTCCGTTCTTTACTTTTCGAACGAACGAAATCTAGAGACTGTGGTGGTAAATCTTAAGTATGTGTCGTTATAGTATATATTGAACCTAGCATTTAAATAACATTGTAATTATTATAATAAAATAGTTAATATCCAGCATTCAAGTGTTCAATTACGATAACCTAACCGTACAAAGCATTGGGTGTTAAGTAGCGTAACTGAACGCTGAGTGAAAGTTTTTTAAAATTTTATTTTATTTAATAGGGTGGGTCAGATCTTAGCGTTATGACACTTTGTTTTAGTAAAAAATATTTCATTTTGTTTGAAAAGACTTTCTTTTACTTCATCTTTTCCTCGATAAATAAACTTTCAACACAAAAAGTTAATCAATTCGAGCCAGTAGTTCCTGAGATTATCACGTTCAATCAAAAATGTACTCCAAACGTTTAATCGAAAAAACGAGAGCAGAGTGTCTTAGCACTATTCAATTGTTTTTATGCGTGAAAATAATGATAAAAATAATAAATCTGCAAACTTTGCCTTACATAAGAATAGAAATGGTACTCATTAGCAGTTTAACGTTCGCATTATAGTATAAAGGTTTATGTCACCTTTGACGCGGTCATTAAGACCGCGTCAACTATTGTTAGAGAATCTAGACTTAGATTAATACTCTGGATCTAGATTTTGCCCTAATTTAGTTTATGTAGCCTAAATTTATAGCTTTTGTTCTAACTTACTAATTATTTAGTATGGTGACTACTTAATATAGAGGGGGTATAAGTGCAAGGCTTTTTGACTGTAAAAGGGACACGAAACGTCTGAATCGAATTTACTTGGCCATTTGCTTGATCTGGTATCAAGACGAAGTGCGGTGTTTAGTTCCGTAGTTCAACACTCCTAAAAAAGAGTGTTGAATTGATTGTCTCAACACTTGGAGAACGTGAAAAGTGGAGAACGGAATATTTTAACACGAGGTTAATTCTACCTACCGGCAGCCTGGCTGTGGTATAGACAAAGATTTCAGTAATTGGGCACAGTTAAGAGGTAAGTGTTACTATAGTTCACCTTGAGGAAACCATTTTTTTAGCATCACGAACATCGAAGGGCTAGGCAAACGGTACCTGGGAATCTGTTTCTCTCTTCGGTTCTCACTTTTCGTCAAATTGAGGAGGCATTATGTGTTAAATGACGAAACTCAATGCCGCGCTTAGAAAATTAAAAATAATAGATATTTTATTCCCTCTAGTGGAAATCGAAGCCGAGCCACCTACTAACTACACTAGAAATTGTGTGTTGGCGAGACCAGAGCGAGGGAATGAAAATAATTTATTGTCGGAATCACACCAACAATCGTTGCATTTAAGGTTAGACATTATGCCACTGAATCCGCTGGGTATCAACTCCCTTTTCATGATTTTAAAATTTATAATAATTTGTAATATATTTTTTAATCCTGTATTTATATATCGTTCATGTACACCGCAACGAGTATATAATTATTTAAACTTAACGAGATATTTTCTTTTAATCTCTTATAAATATATCTGATAAAAGGAATGATAAAACTGGGTTTACTAAAATCTAGAAATAACTATGCACTCAACCCTAAGAAGTATAAAATAAGTTGTAAAATATAAATAATATAATCGTCGCGACGCTATGAGCGTTTAAAACGCCATTCGACCAGTTTACTGTAGGGTGGGTATAATTTTTTAAATATATTTTTTTTACGCTTTATTCTTTTGTTGTCGTCTGAGTATTTAACCATTGTGGGTTCGATTCCCACTCCAAGGAATGTATCATTTTTATTTCTTCGCTTCCAAAACACTGCAAAACAGGGCAACTCAATACAAAGTGTCTCGAAAAATTAACGCAAAATGGGAAAAGGAATATCTATATCTATCTATAGAGAATACTATGTTGTACCTACCTACCTTGTTTAACGCAAATATACAGGAGACGATAAAATGTAAGGTAATGTCGGGTAATAAGGCTTACCTAAAGGAAATTGAAATGAAATAAAAACTATGCATCCGAATCAATAAATTTATACAATTAGTACAGTTAATATAACTTATAATATATTTTTTACATTCAAAAATAAATGAAAATATATAAACTAAGCTATGTAGAAAACTATACTAACTAGCTCCCAAAAGAGGATTAAATTATTAAATTAGGCCTAAGACAATTTTTTTAATAATTTAAATTTAAAAAGATGAAATAATAGAAATGTATAATGAACAAAATTAAACAATTAAAATAGAAATATTACAAAAAATACTTAATTTCGTTTCGGATGTTTTTTTAATTATTGGTGCTGCGAGAGTGCTCCCCACGAGTAAAGATGACGCACGTTCAATCCCCACTTACCACTGAATTCTTCGAACCACCAAACATTGCGTGTTGAATGGCGGAATACAACACTGGGTTTTCGCCTTGTTGCCTGAGCGAAAATATAAAAATATTAATAAATATCATATAACCGTGGCGTTATAGTCACACCCTTGTATAATTTGGTCTATATTTAGTTTTCTTTACAACTCGAAAATGAAATAGTTTTAAATTGTTACCTATTTTGGAAATTACATGTTGGATAGTTGAATACGTCCTATATTTGTACGTGTGGTAGAGTCACGTCGCCAGCAATGGCAACACGCATGGGCAGACTCGACCGGATCATTACCACCCCCGGCATTTAAAACCGGCGTGAAGTAGTGGCTTTATGCCACTGCGTTTCGCATCAGGTAATGCCGGGCCCCGGCGCCCAACCCACCTTAAAGGCCGGCAACGCACCTGTAGCTCCTCTGGGGTTGCACGGGGCCGTGGGCGGTGGTAATCACTTACCATCAGGTGACCCGCACGCTCGTTTGCCGTGTCTTTTCCATAAAAAAAAAAAAAAAAAATTGTGTATTACGTCGTAGTCACGTGTATGATTGTCAACGCGATGATTGTGTGTTCGATTCCGACTCAATCGAACCACTCGGGTGAAATTTATTATATTTAACTTATATCTGTTATAAAAATCGATATAATTAAATATAATAAATTTCAGGCAGAGAGAACGTAGTGTTTAGACACTCCATTCTCCGCTTTCCACCGAATTTTGGAGGCATTGCGTGTTGAGTGGCGGAACTCAACGCCGCGTTTTGCTTTGACTCCAGAGCAAAGAAATGGAAATATACATTTCAATAAATATTTCATTTTCCCAAGCGTTCGCTTACAGTCCCACCACTCAAAACGAACAGCTAGAAGTTATATTATTATTAAGTATATCGTTACAAAATCTCTATTGGAAGAAGCTTGGTTTGTTAAAGTAAATAAGTAAGTAAATTTAAGTATCCTCTGAGCATACTTAAATTTAAACAAACTAAGATTTCTATCTATTCTCGAGTAAAATATTTCTGTTATCTTTTGTAGCAAGACAAAACGCGGCGTTGAAAACAGTTTTTCAATTCATAATGATAGGCATTGATAAACTATAGTGTCGCCTGTATAAAACCTCAAAGTGACTTTATACAGCGGGATCTAAGAAAATATTGAAAAAAAACGGAATAATTTGTCACTATCATAACAACATAAAGCATGGTCACCCAACAATTTGTATCATAGTTAAGACAACATACACCATTAAGACCCGTTACTTTAAAGCACGCAGGCGTCCAGTACTTGCTGTTTAAGTAAAAAGACTTGTTTTGTGGAAAATACTGAAGGATATTATGTGCTTCACGCTGTATCCTGCGTAAATCATAGTAGGCAGAGGGAAGCTAATGTTAACGCACTCCGTTTTCTACGCACCGCCCAATATTCGAGACATTGTGTGTCGAGTAGCGGAACCCAACACGGCGTTGTTTACAATATTAGATAATACAAATGATATAAAATATAATCATTTCCACGGATGGGATTCGAACCCCCGTCCGTCTTACATAGTTACTTAGAGGTTATATAAATATATCGAAAAACGATGCGTTGATAAATGTTATATATATCCTTGTATTTTCATAGTTATCAGAGTCGCTACTAACTATTTTGGTAGCCAAATATTATTCTTAATGTTGCAACTTCATTACTTTTAAGTATTTATATTTGATAAAATCGTGCTGTAGTTGGTACTTATTTCAATGAGCTGCTTGTAAGTTTAAAATGTACTTAGAGTAAAATTTATATTTAAATACATTCAGGCCAGTCGTGGCGCAGGGGCACCGGAGAGGTTGTGAGTTCGATTCTCACTCGGAAAATGAAATATTTTATGTTTTCATATCCTCGCTCTGGTAATGGAGGTAAAGCGTGGTGTTTAGTTTTGTCATTCAACACGTAATGCCTCCAGATTTTGGCGGAAAGTTGGAAATGGAAATGTCTTGATTGAGACAAGATGACTTGATTGATTGAGATGGGAACATTAAGTTCCCAGGTCCCCCGTGCAAACTCTGCTATGTGCGGGATACAACTTAAAACCAAAAAAATACATAGATATCAGGGATCGTGATGGCGGATTGGGATGTCTTCGAACGCGATGGCTATGGGGTAAATCTTAAGGTCATGATTAATCATTCTTAAGGGCAATGATTACATTTTAGTTTTATTTCCTTTCTTTGCAGACTTTTTCATATAGATACTTGTTATTCATATCTTGATAAGGGTATATTTACATTTGTACATGTTTTTTTAGCTCAAGAGTAATATGTAATGTTGATTTTTGCCACCCGTCAACCAATGTGGTAAAGACACTGTCGAGGCGCAGAAACCAATATCTTGCTGTAAAATCGATGATTGTGGATTTGATATCCTCTCGAATGTATTTTTTTTCTAGCTTCACGCTGTATCGCTCATAAAGTTCTTACTGTCTATCTTGTTATACGACATAAGAGGCGTGAAGCTCAAGAAAAAAACCATACATGACACTCGAAACACAATAGAACATATATTTTTTTTGCCTTCACTCCACTTCAGGATACTCCACAGCAGGATAGGCAAAGGGAACCTAATGTGAAGATGCCTCATTCTCCATTTTCCGCCGAATTTTGGATGAGTTGCAGAACTCGACGCCAGAGCGGAGAAATGAAAATGTTACATATTTCATATTATCGAGTGGGAATCGAACCAACTACTTGTAGCGTTTACAGTCAAACTTTTTGCCTGCGCCACGACTGGCCTAGCATAACTTGAGATAACCAATCAGCAGAACTAGCGACAGCAACACTAATTACATCACTAACTCAACCATATATCTACGCAACTTATGATTATAGGACGATCAAAAAAGTTTTCTCATTACAGACTGCTCTGCTCATTTGTCGGATTATCAACGAAGTTTGTACAAATGCATTGGTTGCTTCAGAATTTTCGAAATTATTGCTATTTTATTTTTCTGATTATTAAAATCAGAAAAAAGAGTCGAACAACAACTCTATATACATATAGAGGTCTCGTTGGTACAACGGCAAAACTATGGTTTTAAGTTCAGATCTCAGTTTGGGAAATGAATTATTCGCAGGAGACCCAATCAAAGGTTCTAAGTAGGGTTTCTACATATTTTACCATTATTTTTAATACAATTATGTCATATTTGCATCAAATAAGCGACATATTATGTCTCGACACATATCAAGACAAAGAGAAGAAGAATTTGTCACAGAGCATTATTTTTACAAGCTTTTAACTTGCCGTGTTTGTGTATGTAAATGCCTGAAGCTCAGTTTTCACTTCCTAGTGTTGAATTTCAGTTCTGATGGCTATGCAACTACATATGATCAGTATTGTTGTTAATATAAAATGGCTCCCGCAACAAAATGGCGGACGATGTAAACATCGACAAATCTTGTTTTTAAAACGATTTTTTTAAATTGTCATTTTATTCTTTGGCAAGTGAGAACTAAAATTACAAATACAAAAACAAGAAACAATTTTAAACACATCTTGATTATATTTTTTATCATACACACAGAAAAAGGAATATATATAATTCCGCAGAAGCTCGTCGGACGAGAAGATTTTTAATTAAAACATGTTTTATCTTATACTTGTTAGTTGCTGTCGTAAGAAACTAAGATTATGATAAATAATATTGCTACTACCATATATGGCAAGTTCCCATGGGATCTGTGGGATGGTTGTTTTTTTTTTAATTTTAGAGATCATTATAAATTAGACGGTCTTGGTATTCTAAAATATCAAAAAAATCAAATCAGCTTCACGCTGTATCCCGCACATAGCAGAGTAGGCAGAGGGAACCTAGTGCTAAGACATTCCGTTCCCCACTTTCTGCCGAATTCTGGAGGCATTGCGTGTTGAGTGGCAGAACTCAACGCCGCGCTTAGCCTCGACTCCAGAGCGAAGAAATGGAAATATAAATTTAAGTAAATATTTCATCTCCTCGAGCAGGGATCGAACCCACAAATATCAATTTTTCTAAAATATAAATTTTTATATTTCGGCGGAAAGCGAGGAGTTTTTAATGTTGAACGGAGTGTCTTAGCACTGAGTCCCCACATTTAATCTGCCTACTTTGCTATGTGCGAGATACAGGCTGAAGCAAAAAAATATCGAATAAATGAGCTTTTGGTTTTGTTTTTTTTTTGAAGTCTTTCTGTAAACGTTGCCGTTGTGGGTTTGATACCCGGTCTGGAGATGAATATATTTAAATTATATTTATTTCTCTGCTCATGTAGACTAAGCGTGGCTTACAGTTCCATCACTCTTTAAATAAGTAAAAATTAACGCGTAAAGCAAGCAACGACGTATTTTACCACTAGGTTCCTTCTGCTTGCCTGCTATGTGCGAAAAGACATAGCGTGTGGAACTCACCGACATTCTTTTATTTGTTACGAGAGCACGGAAATGAACCCACAACGCTTACAATCACACGAACTGTTTTATATCTAAACATTATAATAATATTCAAGGGCATAATTGTTGTTATATAAATTTATTATTCTGTCCCATTGTGTATACGGAACCAAGTGTTTTCCGTGTCGATACGCATCGCGAATAATAAATAAAGTATCTACGTTTTATAGTGACGAACAATTAAATATATATTATTTTTATTATGTTTGTTTGTTTTAGCTTCACGCCTTATCCCAGCAGGGTGTCAGAGAGAACGGAGCGCCAAACGCTGCGGTCTCTACATACCTCTTTCGCCTCGTCCACTGTCATCAACCTCTTCATACCTGCCCTCCGGGGATGTTTCATGCTTTTTAAGTGACCTTTTTCTAGTGTCATAGATAAGGTGTCCTCAAAGGTCATCTGAGGTCTATCTTGCTTGATATTTTTGGGTTCGATTCCCACTGGATGCAATGAAATATTTTTATATTTTCATATCTTCGGTCTGGTAACAAGGCAAAGTGTGGTGTTGAGAATTCGGCGAAAAGTATGGAACGGAAATTAATTTGTGAAAAAAATTAAGAGCAGAGAACTGTTTCACTATATTCTCCCTTGAGTGACGTATACAAATACTTTCTAAGCAATGCTTTCTACTAAGCTACGTCACGTTAAAAGTTTTAGTATAGAAATTATACTGTTGTTATTGTATGGATATGATTATTTATAAAAATAATTTGTGATTTGGTTGGTTTTCGCTATTCACATATTGAACAAACACAATTTATTGATTACGTTTTGTATTTTAAATACCTAAAATAACTAATTAACACTAGGTCCTTAGTCTAGAGAGAACATTAGATTCTCGTAAGGCACTGCGGTGAACCTATCCTCCGTTACGGCACAAGACAGGATAAGCAGAGGCCTACCCTGCTTTGTGCGGGATACAACGTGAAGTAGAATATATATATATATATATATATATATATATATATATATATATATATATATATATATATATATATATATATATATATATATATATATATATATATATATATATATATATATATATATATATATATATATATATATATATATATATATATATATATATATATATATATATATATATATATAAATTTAAGAGATAAATTAAAATTTTCATAACGAGGCGTTGAGTTCAGTCACTCAACACCCAGTGTCTCGAAAAATGAGCGAAATATGTTTTAGCACTAGCTTCTCTTTGCATTTTGGGATAAAGCGTGGAACCGTTTCTTTTAGTAAGCATAAGTATTCATTTTATATCATTTTTAAAATAGTCTAATTAATTGCCTTTCAAATTAATATCAAAACAAATTAAAAAGCAATCATCGATAAGGCATGTCCACATTATGCTCGACGAGAGGAGCAGATGAGTCGTCCGAATGTTTACGTGCAACGATTATTAAGTCACCTGGACAAAGGAATTCATAGCGCGGTACGCAGTTTGGTGTGTAGTCTGTGGTGCTCTTTAATTTTTTTAACTTCACGCTGTATCCCGCATATAGCAGAGGGAATTTAGTGTCAAGATACTCCGCGCTTTGTCTTACAACCAGAGCAAGAAAATGAAAATAATTCTTTACCGTGGGAATCGAACACATAACTATTGCATTTACTGTCAAACGCTATATTTTTACTCTTAAGAATGTGTTATTTTCTTTCTCTTGCTTTGATGAGAAATCAAAGCGTGGCGTTTCTTCCTGCCACTCAAGAGTCAATGTCTCGAAAACTGGTCAAAAAACAAAAAAAAATACGTTTTAACTCTAGGCTCCTTGTGGCTTCTCAGAATTCAGTGTGAAATTAAAAAAAAAAATATGAAAAACGTGATAAAATATAAAGGTATTCAATCCGCTTACCTTGCAAATACGTGATAAATATACATAACAACAAAATTAAGGAAACAAAGCAAAATATAAATATATGTATAAAAACAAATTGAGCACAATAAAAAAAGTCAATACAAGTCGCCACAACGCATGTACCACGTTCAAATCCGCGAACTCTATTCGTTCACGCCATACAAATGGCCCTTAGAAGCTGAAGACTGCAGTATTCCTGGACATTGTACCTGTAGCGCTAGACCAGTCGCGTCGTTACCTAAACCTATGTAAGTCTTATAATAAAATTTAATTTAAAGTTCAAAATTATTATTAAAACTCAAAGGTTCACAATAAATAGTTCAAATTTATTCATTAAAAGTTCAAAATAATTAATAAGAAGTTTAAAGTGGTATTGTGAAATTAAAGTGATCTTTCTGTAAGTAGTTGTATAGTGATTTAGTTATAATTATTAATGATACTGACGGAGTGTCTGGTGATGCATCACTCTGTTTTAATTTTTTTGTTTACTTAAAGATTGCACACTTTGTACAGAGAAAGGGTTAAATGGCAAATTTAAATATTCTCTCAAGTCCCAAGTGTAATTTTAAACCTACAATATCGTGTAATCTGAATATAGTAACACGGCATCTGACCGTAAACGTGACGGTTGTGGGTTCGATTCTCTTTGTAGTTACTCTTAGGGGATTGATTTATTTTTAATTCCATACCCCGGTCTGGCTAGGCAAAAGGCACAATGCGTGGGAAACGGAATGTCGTTGGTTCCTTCTGCTCACCCTGCTACATGCGGGATACAGTGTGAAATAAAAGAATAGAACTTGAACACGGCACATTCTAATCCAAAATACATCATATAACATTCAAATATAAATATCATGGTTAGATATTTTTATTTTTCTAGAAACTTTACTGTGTACTCATAAAAACAAGTAAATGTCTAAAATATTGTATAAAATTGAAATAATTATAATATATAAGTTGAGGCCAGTCGTGGCGCAGGTGTGTGTCGAGGCTAAGCGCAGCGTTGAGTTCCGCTACTATACAAACAACGCCTCCAAAATTCGGCGGAAAATGAGAACCATGTCTTAACATTAGGTCCTTCTATCTATCCTGCTGTATGCGGGATACAGCGTAAATCTGATTTAATTATTTATATAGGTAGGTCAGGGAGTCTAGAGGATCACCAGGAGAGAATTCACGATTTAGCATTTTAACTCTTTAACTTCACACATACAAAGCTGGGGGCGACGACTAGTATTGAATAATTGAATTCTTTATTAATCTTATTTGTAAGATAAAATAAATGTTTTATATACTTGCTTAATTCTAACCGTAAAGGTCCCGTTATTTGTCCCTTCGTTGGAGTGCAAGAGGCAACGTCCTTTCTGAGGACCGCACTCGGTTATAGTAAAATCGACTTTATTTTAATAGTGTAAAATATAAATTCTATTTTAAGTATGATCTTCTCAAGATCATGTTTTGGTTTATGTCAGGGGTGGCTAAGACATTTTTCTTAAAAATGTTTTGTTTCGCTTAAGTTTTACATTGTATCCTATCCACATAAGACACCAAGTGTTGTGACACGCCGTACTTCATTTTTCACTCTATTTCCGAGACATTGCGTATTGAGGGACGAAACTCTACGCTACGCTGTACGAAAAAAAAATATATATTTCACTCCCCCATGTCATGTAGGTACACAGTTAGATGCTCTAGAGATCCCATGTGGCTTTTTTAAGCTATTGATCGATTAACAAAACAAACGATAAAGAAGAACGAAGTGTCATGACACTACGTGCTCCAACATATCCTGGGTAATATGCGGGATACAGCTTGAAACTAAGACAATCAAAATGAAATTATTTATTTAATTCTTCTTCTATCGGGCCCGACTTTGACACTATCATTTGTAGATAAACTTGTACGTTGACCGCGAGTGAAATTAAATTGCATATGAAATGCCTTAAGTTGTTTATTTGCAATTACATTTGCATATTATATGCATTTAGGTTAGCTGTGGATGCTTCATTTACTGGCAATATTAGAAAGATCTACTTTATCTAAAGCTTAACGCGTCAAATGAAAATAACAATAAAATGATTAATGTGAGGCCAGTCGTGGCGCAGCGGCACAAGCGACTGTCAACGCGACAGGTTGTTGGTTCAATTTCCACTTGAGGAAATGAGTTACATATTTAATATTTTCATTTTCTCGCTCTGGTAATCAGGGAAGCTCGTTTTAGTTTTTATATTGTTTATTACTACCACTTTAGAATATTAATAATAATGTAATTTGATGTCATCGTGGTTCAGTTTAGATGTTATTGGATCTAAATAATGTATCTACGCAATGAACGTGAGTTCGATAGCCATTTGGGGTAGTTTTCACTATCTTCTTTACATCAGGGTAAATGTTTTCAAAATTAAGCCCCATTTAATTTTATTTTTACTTTGTTCACCATCATTTCGTTGAGTATGGATTTTTATGTTTTTGCAATTTTTTTTCGATATCAATAGCCTTTTATACAAAATTATCTTATAAGTTAATTTGAGAATCGCATGTTCTACCACTATGGCCACCCAACACCAGATTAGAGGACAGTGGTGGTATAGTGGCACCAGCGTGCAACTGTAAACGCGACAGCGTTTTGGATTCTCACGCGAGAAAATTAATATTTAATATTTTCATTTCTTCTTTCTGATAACAAAGCAAAGCGTAGAGTTCCGCCACTCAACACGCAATACCTCTAGAATCTGAGGAAAGAGGGGAATGGAAATGTCTTAATGGGAACGAATTATAAAAAAACATCTAATACCACAGAATATTAAATCAATAAAGAAAAAATCGAATTATTTAAATACATTGTGTATAACAATATTAAGCGATTGAACAATGTTGTATACAATGAGGCAACTTATTAATCTCGTTGTGATAAAAATCTCTTAACAGTTCCTCCAACGGTAATATAAACTAGATCTAAAATAAAGGCTGTTTCATAACGTCGTAAATCTTCGCTCGCAACCTTGTTCGTGTGGACTTTAATGTCTTTTTTTAGCTTCACGAAGATACATATCTTGCTCTTAGCAGGTAAGGCAGAGGGAACCTAGGAATCTATTAAAGATATTACGTTACCCCTTAATACACTTCTGTTGTCCACTCATTCTTCGATGATCATTTGAGGCATTGCGTGTTGAATGGCAAAGATCAACGCTGCTCTATGCGTCGTTACCAAAGCGAGGAAATGAAAATATTAAGTATTTCCTATAAGTGAGAACGGTATCCACAATAGTAGCGTTTATAGTCACACGTTAGTGCTCTTGCGCCCTGGTCTCACTTAAGATTTGCCCTGAATAGGATATGTAGAGGTCAAAATCAACGTCAGCAAAGAGAACGAACTAATATAGTTTAAGCAACTACGTTCACCTCGCACCATCCAATTTTCAAAACATTTCAACAATTAGCAGAACTCACCGTCACACTTTATCATTTTGCCAGAGAGAGAAAATGAAATTAACTCATTCACTCCAGTAGAAATTTAGCCAATGCGCTTTCAGCTATATTTACTCAACACAAAAGATAGTTTGCCTGCAGAATTCGTCAAAAATAAGGAGGCGTATGTTCCCAGGTTCCCTCTGCTCACTCTGCCTCTGCGAAAAAAGATAGCTTTTATGAAAAAAAGACTAACTAAATTAAACAATTGCCAACCTCATATATATCCATTCAGCCATTATAATGAAAACTAACTATTCGTGATTAAAACGATATTGACAAATAATTTATAAATGTCACATAATGCCGAGGATTATCCGACCTTTGCACACATTGTTGTTACAACTATTAATTAGGGTTATTATAATCTATATTAATATCATAAAACCGAGAAGTTTGTTAGGTTGAGCGCGGTGATCTCAGGAACTGATTGTTGGAATTAGAACGTTTATGTTTTATTGAGGAAGGTTACCTATAGTTTAATATTATGTTAATCATTTCTTTTACTGGGATTTATATGTTAGTACATAAAGTAAAAATCACGCGTTTCTCTCCCTCACAGTAGGTACCTAGTCCACCAACATCATCTTTTCGTATAGATTGACGGAACCTAGTTAACCGACCTCCTCTATATTTCGTTGTAATTGGCGGAATTCTATGACGCTTTTTGTTTTGATGTTGAAATTAAAATAACTTGAATATAATCATTCCCCTCAATAGAATTCAAATGTGGATTTGACCATCGGCACAGCGTCTGACACTCTAAGCGACGGTTATAGGTTCGATTTGTATCAAGACCTAGCTACATACGCGAAACGGAAACTGGAAAACGGAGCATCTTAAAAAAAGTTCCCTTTTCCTCTCGCATTATCCCGCCGCTTGCGGGATACAGCGTGAAGCTAACAATCATATTCATATAGATTGATTATAAAGAACCAAGGTGACGTGTCATCAAACAAAAGTGACATTGCACTGGAATCTGGGCGCTATTAGCATACAATAGCGGGTTTGAGTTCGACGACACTTTAACGAGGTCAAAATATAAGGAAGGATTTTGTTTTTTTTTTTGTTAATTTGAGATCTAATTTTTGTAAAGAAGAAAGTTAAAGCGCGGCGTTGTGTTACGTCAATTAACAAAAAAATGGACGAAAAGTGGAGAACTGAAACTGAGCACTAGGTTTTGATCGCCTAACTGGTTATGATGCATTAAGTTAAAAAGATTTTTTTACATGACAGCCTTCCTTAATTTATGTTTATTAAAGCTAAATGAACATAAGCATATTACTTATTTTCCTCGAGTGGGAATCGAACTAACAAAAATCGCGATTACAGTTGTCCCAATGCGCCACAACGACCTCTATGTTTATTTTTTGTCCTTTTTTACAACAAAAAAATGAAAAAAAGAACGTCCTTTCATATTTATTTTATATCAATCACGCTCAATCCTGAAAAAGGTGAGATTCCCGTGGGACCGAACATAAAATCTGTACGAATCAGTTGAAATGTAAAAATTGTTTCAAAACTTCGAAATTTTATTAATTTGCCGCTCAAAATCCTTTATCCCTTGGGATAGGCATAACAAAGATTTTAACAGTTTATTATTTTATCTAATATTTTTTTTTAGTTGGACGTAATAATCTCAAGAATTTTTTGTTGTAATCTGTTGAATTGAAAAAATATTTTTGTGCTGTATAGTCTATACCTGCGGGTGTCAGGTACTTCAAGTTATACACAATTACACATTCCTAGTTATTTACCCTTAGAAGCCGCAGTCGTTTTGATAGAAAGATTACTGAGTAAGAAAATATTTAGAAAAAAAATTAGAAAAGTTGCTGTATTTTTAGTGATTCGTGAAGTTAGTAAGTAGTATTTATATGTTTATTATTTTACTTTATACTTATATGTAGTTGTTCTAGTCTAGAGACCAGTCGTCATTGGAGGTGAAATCGTGCGCCTGTAGATGCCACAGGTTGTGGGTTTCATTACCACTCGAGGAAAGAAATATATAATATTGTTCTTTTTCTGATAACAAGACAAAACGCGGCGCTGAATTCACTACTTAAAGAAAACAAAATAGTACAGTTTGCTTTGAAAAAATTGTTAATTTTGCTTTGTTCTCTTTTGGTTTCACGCTGTATCCCGCATTTACCATAATGGGCAGCGGGAATCTACTCATAGACACTCGGTTCACCATTTTCTGATCATTCAACAGTGGCAGAACTAAAGAATGACAAAAATGTCCTTGGATGACTTACTAATAATTCTGATAATTATTTGTCACGTTTAGTTCAGATAACGATTTAGCGGAAGAGTTGATCCAAAATGTAAATTTCCTTGAACAATTAAAAATCGATTAAGAACTTCTATCGACTCATCCTTTAATCTCAGCCGAAAACGCGTGTTATATAAAATTGAAAATTCCACAATTTATTTGAAAATCCTGGGTATTAAAGAACTTTTTTATTTTTAAATTAAGCTCTCAGCAGCGGCAGTCTATAATAGGGGATGAATAATTTTTATTTCAAGATATAAGACAAAGTGCGGCGTTGAACTTCGCCATTAAAGGCGCGATGTAGAAGAAAAACTGTATGAATAAATTACACTAGTCTAATTCAATATAATGGTATTGTTTCAACTTGATGACTAAAATGACTAAAATGTAAAATTTAGTTTCTTTCGGTCCTCGTAAGAATTTCTGAGGAAGAGATCTTTTCTTAGTCCTTCCCCTAGATTCCCTAACATACGGACACATTTCAGCTTTCTTCTATATTGACTTCACGCTGTATTCTGCAGACCGCGGAGCAGGTAGAGGGAACCTGGGAATCTAGTGTTAAGACATTCCGTTCCCAATAAAACCCTTTTGTTTCCCACTTTCCGCCGAAATCTGGAGCCTAAAAGCTTGGCCTTGAGACTTTATATGTACAGAAAAAATATATACTTTATATGTTTTCTAAAATATTTTTATTCTTAGTGTAGTTTAGTACAAAAATAATATACACTTTCTATATATTATTTTAAAAAGAAACGTATTCGAAGCCTCCACCCGCATAAATATACAACTACTTATAACCATTCAACCATACTCTACAAAAACATAAAACTTCGAGAAGTTACTAAGGAAAGCCCTTAAGACTGAAACATATTTACTACTTTAATAGTTACACAATAGTATTATTATGAAGTACCTACAAGGAAGTATGTCATATTATATCAGAAAAAAATATTTATTTGTCTGTTTATTCATTCATTCTAAACTCTTGAAATAAGTATTTAATGCTATCACAATACGCAATGTCTCAAATTAAGACAGCAGAATATAATGTAGTGTCTAGACATTTAGACATAACGTTCCCTTTGCCCACCCTGCTGTTTGCAGGATGATGCGTGAAGCTGAAATTAAAATTCATATACGCATTGTTTACAATTAGATAGTTGTGAGTTCAAATCCTATTCAGTAAAATGTTTCAATATTTAATATATATTTTTAAAAAGACAAACGTTCCCCACGCACTGCAAAATTTTCGAGACATCGCGTGGCTTTGTTACCAGAAAGAATAAATGAAAATACTTTATTCCCCCGAGTGAGAATCGAACCTACAATTACCACAGCTTGATTATGATTCTTGTTCGATCGTTTTATCATATATCAACATATATTAAAAATTAAATAGGAAAACGCATACAAATATTTTAAGAGGCACCCTCATTATAAAACTTCCACGTTGATTCAACACTCACACTCCACTTCTACAGAACATAATCTTATCAATATCGATCAATTGCTGTTATCAGTGATATTTATAAATCAATGTTTACTATGCATTTACTTTAAATAACATTTTAAAGTGTCTATGGACAAGTATTTTAACGTGTAAAAATAAATATTTAGTTATATTTATTTTAATTTAAAAAGAAGAACCATAGTTTACAGGTAGGTTTATATTGTCTAAGGTACCAGCTTCTATGGCTTTGAACTTGTGGTCTAATAGAAATAATTAGGCCAGTCGTGGCGCAGGGGCACAAAGTGTGACTGTAAAATTGACTGGTTGTGGGTTCTATCTCCAATCGAGAAACTGAAATATTTATTTACATTTATATTTAATTTTTTTCGCCCTGGTGTCACACGTCAACACGCATTGCCTCCAGAACTCGGCGAAAAGTGGGGAACGGAGTGTCTTAACAGTAGGTTCTCTCTGCCTACCCTGCTTTGTGCGGATTACAGTGTGAAGCTGATTTTCGGAATAATTATTAATAACTCTGGTACCGTATATTCCATTAATTGGAAACGATTTACGTGGTACAGTAGCCATCTTCGATATATTTAATTTAAAAATACCTTTTTGGTATCCAGTATTTCCTGAGATTATCGCGTTGAAAACGCTTTATAATATTTGTATGGATTTTTCTATTTTTAAAGTATGTGAAGAACTGAGTGTATTATGATATGGTAGCTCTCTACATATACAGTAATTCAGGGAACTTGACGATTTAAAATTTATCACCAGAGAGAAATTGTTAAATATTTTATTCCCCCGAGTGGGAATCGAATCCGCTTCGCTTATTTTTTAAATATTTTTAATAATGCTTAATATATTTTTTTATTGATTGTAAAATTTTAAAATTTACATTTTTTGCGTGCTTAAAAGTAAAAGCAATATATTTGAAATATGATATATAGTCGTTTAGAAAAGTTAAACAATGATTGTAAAATATTGTGTAATCAAAATGACTTCCACAGTTGTTCTTTTCGGTTCACGCTATATTCTACATATAGCGGGAAAGGCAGCGGAGACTTAAAATATTAAACACTATATAATAAACACTCGTTTCCCCACGCACTGATTTCCCCCGTCCCGTCAAAATTTTGGAGACATTCCATATTGAGTGGCGCAGCTCAACGCCGCGCTTTGTCTTTTTACCAGAACGCGGGAATGAATATTTGCATTTGAACCCACGAGCATCATGACTGCCTGTTTAACAGTTTTATATATACGAAATCGATATGATAGTAGATTAATTCCATTTTTTTTGTTTTCATTATATCTTAGGTAAAAATTTATTTACATTGAAAAAATGATATAGAGACCAACTGATTACATGTTTCTTTATTTTTTGTTTTATATTCAAATATCTAACTTCTTTAATTCAGATTGATTTTTTTTTCATATTACATCACGAGTTAAGTCACTCCGTCTTCCAACTTCATATATTCACAACTTTCATATTAACTATACAACAAATAATTTACAGTAAAACAAAGAAATAAGTTAAAACAGTAAATTCTGACAAAGACTGCCATCTTTTCAAGTAAGATTTCCTTTCAAGCCTTATTCATACCGGACTCGCTTTAGTTTAGAATATAAAAAAAAAAACAAATCATTAGGCGTGACAATTAAACACAATTTGTCACCTTGACCGCGCCACTAACGTGACCGGGATAGGAAACTGTGCTAATGATTTTTATTACGCATCTCAATCGGTATCGACATTCCGCTCAGACTCCTTAGTGTTAGCGGTTGGCCTACTATACTTCCCATATATAAAAGATACCGGTGAGATGCAAGTTCAGTACGAATCGGACGCTTAAATGTGAAGATCGCAACAAATATTTTGTATTTATTTTTTAGAACCGGTATGGGGCAAAAGGCGTTGGCGTTTGCGGTCGCTGCCCTGCTCGGGCTGGCGGAATGTGGACCTCCAGGGAAACCTACATTAGGATGGGGTGAGAGGACCTTTGCGATTGTGGAGGTCAACCAAGCAGCAACGGCGTACAACCAGCTCGTTAAAAGAAAAGATGCGGCTGATGTTTCCGTTTCCTGGAATGTTTGGTCTGGAGATGCAGCGAAAAGTGCTAGAGTGTTGTTAGATGGTGAAGAGGTTTGGTCTGGTGCATCTGGAGCGGCTTCGTCTGCCACTTTTCCCGTTTCGAAAGGTGGAAGATACCAAATGACTGTGGAGCTTTGCAATGAAGACGGTTGCAGTTCAAGCGATCCCACCGAAATTGTCGTGGCCGATACCGACGGAAGTCATTTACCTCCTCTGGAGTATACATTGGGAGAAAAAAATAAGCCGTTCAAGCAAACGTCTGGAAAAGTTGTGGGTGCTTACTTCGTAGAATGGGGTGTTTATCCTAGGAAATTCCCCGTGGATCGTATACCTATACCTAATCTTACTCATCTGCTGTATGGCTTTATTCCAATTTGTGGCGGTGACGGTATCAATGACAGCTTAAAAGAGATCGAAGGCAGTTTCCAAGCACTACAACGATCCTGTAGCGGTCGCGAGGATTTCAAAGTCTCAATCCACGATCCATGGGCAGCATTGCAAAAACCACAGAGAGGATTGTCTTCATGGAATGAGCCCTACAAAGGCAACTTTGGCCAATTGATGTCCCTAAAACAGGCCCGTCCTGATTTGAAGATTCTTCCTTCTATTGGTGGGTGGACGCTTGCCGATCCTTTTTTCTTTTTTGTTGACAAATCTAAGAGAACTCGATTTGTGCAGTCGGTCAAGGAATTTCTTCTAACATGGAAATTCTTCGATGGTGTTGACATCGATTGGGAGTTCCCTGGTGGTAAAGGCGCTAACCCTGACCTCGGTAGTCCAGAAGATGGTGATTGTTATGTAAGTTTGATGAAAGAATTACGTGAAATGCTTGATGAGCTCTCAGCTAAGACTGGTAAGAAATATGAATTAACTTCTGCTATTAGTGCTGGATGGGATAAAATTCAAGTTGTTGACTACAGCAAGGCTCAAAATTATATGGATCATATTTTCTTGATGAGTTACGATTTCAAGGGAGCCTGGTCTAATGATACTCTTGGACATCAAACACCATTGTACGCGCCTGCATGGAGTCCCAAAGAAACTTACACATCTGACTTCGGAGTAAAATACTTGTTGGCACAGGGAGTGAATCCTAAGAAAATTGTAGTAGGTGTTGCCATGTATGGTCGTGGTTGGACTGGCGTTCATGATTATGAAGACAACAATCCCTTCACAGGTAACGCTACTGGACCTGTCAAAGGTACTTGGCAAGACGGAGTGGTTGACTACAGGGAAATTGCGAATGAAATCGCTCAAGGCAAGTGGGAGTTTCACTACGACAATGTCGCCCAAGCACCTTACGTCTTCAGACCAGCAACTGGAGACCTTGTAACTTATGACAATGCTCGATCGGTTATTGAAAAAGGTAAATACGTGAGAAACAACAAGCTAGGCGGTCTCTTTGCTTGGGAAATCGACGCTGATAACGGTGATCTGCTGAACGCCATGAACATGGGCCTGGGTAACAGTCCGGCTTGAAGTAAAATTGTAAATGTGATATTATAAGTTTATTATAAGTCAGGTCTCAACTAGTTTAATGTAAGGATACAATATTTATAATAAAGACTGGTAAATTCTATTTTTCTATTTTATTTTTGCCCTTGAATTAGGAATATATAAATCAAAAACTTAAACCAAATTAGTCTACTTCATCTAGATTACATAAAAAGTTTAATATATTAATTTTTCTTAAAGTTATAAATGTAATTACATAAATAATAAATTTTAATTTGTTACATAAATATAGGTCATATTAGTAATATTAATATTTAATTTAAATTTTATTATTAAAATGTACATAAAGAAATGTCAAATATAAAAATAAACAACTTTATTTGATATAAATAAAAAGTATTTACCTCCTATATTACCTAGACTAAATAAAAACATTTCATTAATAAAATTATAATTATTAAGGAGCTATTAATAAATTATGTCACACGTTAAACGGGAGAAAGGGGCCGAAGTATGACGTTGTGCAACAAGGGGTGGTAAAGTTTACATTTCAATGTATAATATATATAGGTACATTTCGTCGGTCTGGTTACGAGACAAATCGCGGCGTTGAGTACTGCCACGCAATGCCTCGATAATTTAGTGGAAAGTGACGAAACCGCAAATTGGGGACGGAGTGTCTTAACACTAGAGTCCCTGGTTCTCCTACCCTGCATACACCGGGATAAAGCGTGCAGCGTATAATTAATATGTATACAATTTCGAAACTGTATTTTATTTTATATCAGGTCATACCAGGAAACTGTGACAAGAATAGAACAGGGATCAAAAAAATATGGAAGTCTTGTGATATAATTTATAAATGACTGATGATTATAAATAACTTATTAACTACGCATTTAAACTATAAATGGGAATGTTCTGCTGAAACAGCTTTTGAACTCGTGACCATCGCATATGTTCAGACTTTTACCAACTACGCCACATTGATTTCATAGTTATGTACGATATGCTAGTAACTAAACAATATATCTAAGGGAACAGATTTTCTAAGTAACTCATAAACAGCAACACTTGAGATTCGAACCTCAAGCATCATTGACTGAATTAATTTTATTACCTTAGTTTTAATTATATAACATACTAGCGATGTACTTGCGGCTTCGTCTGCTTAAAGTTATTGTTATATTTTAATTAAGTTATACATTTTTTTTACATTAATGGTAGCTAAGTTCTGATGTATAACATATATTAGTGTAAAGTTTCATCTAAATTTGTTCAGTAGTTTTTGCGTGAAAGTGGAGCAAACGTCCATCATCACAAATTTTCATAATTTATAGTATTATTAGAATTAGTAGAATGTATGTATTTTCTGTATATATTTTTTTCCACAGCAATAGACATTTCATTTATTTGTTTTCTATAATAATAAACTACGATTCCCACTAGAAACTCGAACCCACACTAACCCAAATACATATACAATCTGCTATAAAACAAAGTTCACCTTAAAACAGGGTCGTTGGCTGTTTACAAACAAGATTAGTATGAGACAGGACCGGTCCAACCGTTATACGATTAAATATAATGTCCTCGGTAATGAAATGCATGTAGGTAATTATTTGTGTATAAGTTCGTATGTACATATCAATGTATGTTGCGAAAGTATTTATTGGGAGCACATAGAGTGTGTGGATTCAATTCCCATTTGTGGGAAGGGATTAATTTAATTTAATTTCGGTTTTAGACCGTGGAAAAAGAATATGATTAAGCTTTTATAGTGCAGGGGACCGTCTGAATGTACGATGGAAAAGTATAGTCATTAAGTACTTTGCTAATCACTTTTTGAATGGGCAACAAATGGAGAACGGAGAGATTTAGTTTGTCATATAATATAATTCGAATAAGCCTATATATTATTTGAATGAAATCGTTGTTTAACGAATTTTAACCCAAATATGAGATTCGGTTGAAGTCGGTTTTATTTTGTTAAAAAATATTTGTTTACATGTTACGGCAATGGACGTATCGATGTCGATGTGTGTTCACGAAATTGGCAAGATTGTTTTGTATTTGCTTTACGCTGTATCCCGCACAACAGCAAGTTGAAAAAAGGACAGAGAAAACCAGGGAACCTAGTGTTAAGACGCTTCGATTCCATTAAGACACTTCCGTCCTCCACTTTCCGATGAATTCTTCATGCATTGCTTGAAGCCAAATTCAACGGATTCATTTCCTCGAATGAGTATCGAACCCACAACAAAAAATATGGAAGTCTTGTGATGTAATTTAATAGTACCTAAACCAGAATTTATTTAAGGAAACAGATTTTCTAAGCAACTGAAAAACAGCAACGCTTGAGATTCAAACCTCAAGCATCATTGACTGAATTAGTCCTATTACCATAGTTTTAGTTATATAACATACCATTGATGTACACGCGGCTTCGCCCGCTTAAAGTTATTGTTATATTAGAGTCGCACTCTTATGCCGACGCCTAATGTACCATAGTTATGTTAAAAAATAAATAGTAACCCGTTGTTTCAATGGCCACACAGCAACAAGTTCCACACCAGCGTGTGACAGGACATCCGTTAGTTGAGAGTGCTGTGATCAATCTTTGTTTTAGGATGCTTTTGAAAAATGCATGTTCAAATGTAAAAAGTCTAAAATGGCGTAAAAGCTTTTATTTTCCTATTTAATGATTTGCTGATAATGCAGGAGTTAGTGTCTAATCTCTACATTATTATTCTTATTGTCATAGACAGTACGATTCTAATAGTTATAGTATACTAAGGCGTCGTATTTATTAAGAGCAACCTTGAGTGCCATTTTCATTCATATGTTGTTATAAAAATGACATCTCAAGATCGATCTTAGAGTTAAGAGCGATTTATAAATACGGACCTAAAGTATGAAAGGCCGTTGTAACGCAGCGACGCTGGATATGAACTGCAAACGTCCGTAGGCATTATGACATATTGCCCAGCGCCGAATTCTCGAGGCATTGCGTATCGAGTGGTGGAACTCCATGCCGATCTTTTGCCTCATTGCCGATCTAGAAACGTAAAATAAATAAGTCAGATTCACGCTGTATCCCGCACACAGCCGGGTAGGCAGAAGGAACCTAGTGAGAACACTAGCTTCCCCACTCTGCCGCATTCTGAAAGCAGAACTCAACGACGTGTTTTGCCTCGACACCAGAGCGAAGAAATGGAAATATAAATTTAAGTAAATTCAGTCGGTTTTACAGTGAAACTTTGTGCTCCTGCGCCACGACTAGTCTCAAAAAAGTAGTCGCCATAGCCCTGGCCCTGAGAAGTAAAATATTATATATTTCATTCCCACGAAAGGGAATCGAACCCACAACCATCGCATTAACAGTCCCACGCTTGAGCCACTACGACGGCCACAAATAACTATATAATAATAGATAATTAAATATGATTAATTTTCGTTTGAACAGTTAACTAAAACTACTGTAACTAACTGTAATTAACTACAGAAGTGATTAACGTATTTAAAAACAAAATTAAAACACGTCTCTAAGTGTCTAAATCATTCGAAATGAGATTCTACGTAATTACAATAAGAAAAAATATATACTTCATATGAGTTTCCTTCCAATAAGGGCTGCCTACATGGAACTGTCCAGATTGACACATTCCTTTGTTCATATAGTCTGTTTCCCCCACAAATATTCCATTTACACGTGCTAAATTATTTTGTATACATAAATTGAAGAGGCCATCGTGGCCCAGGGGCACAAGGGTGTGACTGTAAGGCGACAGTTATGGGTTCGATTCAACTTGATGAAATTAAGTATTTATTTAAATTTAAACTTCCATTTCTTACGCTCTGGTGTCGTGGCAAAGCGCGACGCTACGTTTTGCCACTCAACATGCAATGCCTTCAAAAAGTGGAGAATGGAGTGTCTTAACATTAGGTTCCCTCTGCCTACTGTGTGCGGGATACAGCGTGAAGCTGATTTTTTTTTTAAACTTTATAATTAGAAGTATTAATATTATAAATGCCTATTCATATAAACTGAGCAATAAACACCATATGTGTTTTGCTAAATATTTTTTAATCTTCAATCTGTATCCCCCATATAGCAGGGTAGGCAGAGGGAATCTTTGAATCTAGTGTTAATACCCCATTCCCCACTTTATGCTAAATTCTGTACGCATTGCGTGTTGATTGACGGAACTCAACGCCGCGCTTTGCCCCGCTACTAAAACGAGTGCGAGCGAATAAATAATGTCTTGCAGCCTACCTAGGAACCTGGGAACCTAGCCTGATGAACGGGGTCTCTTGATACTAGTTTCCCTGGTTCACTTTGCCTAATCTACTATGTGCGGGATATAGCGTGAAGCTGAAAAAAGTTATTATAGGTCACTAGTAGTTGTTCAGATTAGCACGTTCAACCAAACACACTCTTTAGCTTTATAATATTAGTATATATTGTATAATAATAATAAAAACACCAAAGAAGTTATCATCTGTCCTCTAACTTGTTTAACTTGAAATTTGAACCTGTTCTCGATGTTACTGGCCGCTGATGCGATAAGAATATAAAGTATTTAAGTACGATCTGCTTAACTAATATGTACGTAAGTTATAAAATTATTATTTTTTCAAGTATTCAATACTCAGGTTCAGGTTTCTTGGAGCACAGAAGAAACAATTAAGCTTCTAAATCAATTTAATCAAAAGACACGAGCACTTTTGTATCGTTGCATTCTATATGAATATCTAGCCTACCTAGTACTACTATGAAATTCGGCACGAAGAGAGAACTTACAATATAAATTTTTAAAAAAATTGCAAAATTGGAATAAATTATAGATATTTCACCGAAAAAAGTCATTACAAACTTATATTTGTAGTTGATTTGATACAAAGTGAGATAGTTGGATCGCATTTGAGCGTTTTTTTCTACATATTTACTTTATTTGTAATAAAGTTAAATAAGCTAATGATAAGACGCGTCGTTCTCTCCATTATCTATCCAATTTTTGAGATATTAAGTATTGATTGGTGGAATTAATTATCTCGGTTTGTCTTGTTAATAGAGTGGTCCATCACCCTGGGGAAAAAGTCATAAAAAGAATATGTTCCTTCGAGTGAGAATCGAAACCACAACCGCCGCGTATACAGACAGCCACTATGCCGCTGCGCCTAGGCCTAAGAGCCTAGGTCAAGGTGTTTTCAGAAAAATATTTAGAAACTCGCGCTTTGGGATTTAATGAAGCTACGTCCAAACTCTTAAATACAGTAATAACATTACAAACTTGACAAATCTTATATAAAAGAAACCTAAGGGAACTGAGTATATAGAGCTAGTTTCATTTCATTTCTATTATTTTGATGATCAATACAAAAATATATCAACTTATTGTGGTCCCTCGGTCATTAATGCCACGATGACTTTGATACACCTGACCTTGGCACCTAAGGTCAGCCGGTAATAAGGATAACATTATAAATATTGTGTTTAATTTGTATATAACCAATAATATCAGCATCTCGCTGTATCCCACACACGGCAGAGTAGACAGAGGGAACCTAGTATTAAGACACTCTATGCCCTATTTTCTGCCGAATTCTGGTGGCATTGCGTGTTGAGTGGCGGAACTCAACGCCGTGAATTGCCTTATCACCAAAGCGAAGAAATGAAATAATAAATTTAAATAAATATTTCATCTCCTCGAGCGGGGATCGAACCCACAACTAGTCGATTTTACAGTCACACTTTATGCTTCTGCGCCACGACTGGCCTCTGGTATATTTAGAAGTTTTCTATTAACGTAATTTTTTCCCCGCATGCACGGACTCCAAAAGTAACGTAATTTAAATAGGAGAGGGTGGCACAAGCGTGTTACTGTAAAACCAGTGCAAGGTGCAATGGCTTTGGATTCAATTCCCATTTGGGAAATTAAATATTAAATATTTTCAGTTCTTCGCTCTGGTGACGCAGAGCAAAGAGCATTAGTGTTCACGTGGCGGTTATCCCGTCACGCGGGGAAGCGGAACTTAACGCTGCGATTTCGAGAAACCAGATACTGGTGCTTATTTTATTAGTTAGTAATATGTAAATAACGAGACAAATCATAAGGATAAACAGAAAATGACATCAACATATTCAAACTAGTTCCTACATAGTGTTTAAGCACCTCTTCGTTATATGATCTTCTGCACGATCTAGCAATAAGCAATTATAATAGCGTATTTAATATTTATTTATAACTCGCAGCCCGCTCGCGGCTTCGCCCGCTGAAACAACATGATTATTGATTTAATAAACAAAATTGATTGACAACTATAATGACTTCTAATGTCATTTTTTTACTACATTATCATAATTTCTATAAGATTTTTTGATTGTTTTGAATTAAAAAATACTACCAATGTTGATATTTGATATTTATAAAATACACATAAAGCTAATTATTTATTATACGTATATGTTTTTGTAACATAACGTTCTTTTTACCTATGTAATCTACGTCTCATCATAATTTTAAAACTATTAAATGTGCTGATGCCAGTGAATAATTTAATTTACTCCTTCAGAAACAGCCTTAAATGTTAAATTATTGATTTGAAGGATTTATAATATTCTTTGTAAAATATTTGTACAGTTTTTAAATTAGTTAAATGTACAATTCGTAAATATGTAGTTATTAAAGAGTACGCGTAGAAAGGATGTTTTAGGCCTTTTTAAATAGATTTATTTAAAACGAACGAACAAACCAAAAAATCTATTTATTTACTTCATATTTCATTGAAGATCAAATCGTTCTTTATCTCTGTGTTGAATTAATTACGACTTAAACCTAACTGTTATGATTTATAAAGGTAATCTCCATTAACGATTCAATTTTGTTTACTTTATTGTATAAAATATTGTATAATAGTGCTTCAAAATATATATTTTTATCAACAGTCATATAACCAAGACGTTTCGAATGACATTCTTTGGCGAAAAATCTTATCAGCGTGATTGCTATATAATATTCGCAGGCAAACTAATGCCTTGAGTTCATTCAAATGACGATAACTTTTATTATAATAAACCGATTTTGATGAACTTTAGTAGGTTAGTTGAGTTAAAATAAAGCAATTGGTTAAATCTATTCTATTCTATTTCTAGTGAATCGGTTCCAGTACTTTCAGAGAAAAATGTGACCATACATATCGACAGACAGACAGACAAGAAATTCGAAAAAAATATTTTTGCCTTCTATTATTCTTTTTAAGTGCCTCTCTATCCATTTCAGTTAAAATTACTAAATGTACAGACAAAATATTTTTACTGTCTTATTATATATAGAGATAATTTAATTTTTATTTTGAGGCCAGTCGTGGCGCAGGTGCACAAGAGTGCGAATGTAAATGCCACAGATTGTGGATTCGATTCCCACTAGAGGCCACCACGACTAGCCTCTTAATTTAATAATCTATAATATAAATAACAAATAAATTAATATGCATATGTTATCTGTCGTTTACAACAAATAATGAGGTAATGAGTCTTGGTCTGTGAAGTTTGATAGAAAAGGAAACATCTTTTTTAATTAACATATTTTTGTTAAAATGTTAAAACATATTATATGTATGTCGTATGTACGTATGTGTATTGTATCTTATGTACATATGTGTACATTTTATGGTAAAGATAAGTGATAAGACCGCTTTTACACTAAAATTATAGTTTTTATTATTACTTTTGAGGCCAATCGTGACGCAGGGGCAAACAAAATGTGATTTTAAATGCGACAGGTTGTAGGTTTGGTTTATTTAAATTTATATTTTTATTGAGTAAAAGCTCTGGTGTCGAGGTAAGCCGTGACGTTGAGTTCACCGCTGAACACGCAACGCCCTGTAGAATTCGGCGGAGTGTGAAAACAGAGGGTCATAACACTAGGTTTCCCTCTACTTACCCTGCTGTGTGAGGGATGAGTAATGTTGATTTTATTTCTTTCATTACTATTTTTTATAAGATGTAAAATCTTGCTGGTGAAATAGAACATTAAATTAATAATTAAAATATTTTTTATACCTATTCATGTAGGAATATAAATTAAATAAGATACTTGATACTTTATTGTAAGCGCGATGACTGTAAGATGACGGCAAAATTTGTACTGCTTGCAACGCCGCGCTTTGTACTGTTAGCATAACAATGAAAATAATTCATTCCTCCGAGTTGAAATTGAATACACAACTATTTACAGAATGTCGCTGTGCCACTGCGCCACGATGACCTCTAGTTTATACTTAACTATATTTAAATTTTTCCAGTAAGTATGATGAAGCAAAGCGTAGTGTTGGGTTCTTCACTCAACACTCAACGACTGTAAAATAAGGAGAACGAAGTGTTTTAACACTAAGTTCTCTCCGCCTACCCTGTCTCTCTGTCTATTTACAAGAGATTCATCAATTTTGTAGATTTTAATTTCATAAATGTGATATAAACTTATTACGTATATGATTTGTTAACTAGTATGTAATTAAAAAAACACTTAAATAATCATTAAATTAATGTTAATTCGATAATAAATATAATCGATACATTATTAAAATATTAATAGCTAGTTTTGATAATGATATCAGAGTAATTGATGTTAGAATTTTATCGAGTCTTTCAAAATTTTTCGATATGAACAATGTTGATGCTTTTTCAGTTAGTATACTAGACTTTACATTAATTGTTTTGCAAGAGAGAGAGAGGGAGAGGATTAGGTTTACGAAGTCTACGAAAAAGATAAGGTGAAGTATTAAAAAAGAAAAATGTTTTACATTAACATGTAAAAAAAATAATTTAACAGGTAACAGTCGCCAGAAAATGTATCTTTACAAGGTACTTATAAAATATGCCACGTTCCCCCTGCCTGGCCTCTCTTATTCTTATCGTGTTATTTAAATGTTCTATTGAAAATAGCGTGTTTTAATTTTTTAAACTAATATATTTTTTATAAATTAAAGTAAAAATTAAATCAGCTTCACGCTGTATCCCGCACACAGCAGGGTAGACAGAGGGAACCTAGTATTAAGAGACTGTAATCCCCACTATCCGCCGAAAACTGGAGGCACTGCGTGCTGAGTGCGGGAACTCATCGACGCGCTTTGCCTCGACACCAGAGCGATGAAAAGAAAATATAAATGTAAATAAATATTTCACTTCCTCGAGTAGGGATCGAACCCACAACCAGTCGATTTTATAGTCACACTTTGTGCCTCTGCGCCACTACCGGCCTCATTTTTTCTTAATATAAAACTCTATACAACATTAAGAAAAATACACTAACATACTGATAGGTTTTTTAGTTTTTTCTTACGTATACATAAATATATGGTTAAATAAATTAATGACGTAACCGGTTGAGCTATTTAAAGCGAGTCGCTCGTTTGTATTGGGACAAACAACAAGTAGTTTTTGTACCGTGCAGTGTTTTATCATATAAAATGAAATATTTAATAATTCTGTGTGTCCTTTCGTTCGTGGGATGGACCATTGCTGGTACAAATTTGCATCCTAGAGGCTGTATTTATGTTTTGGGAAGATGTAAGTTTTTTTTTAGCTTAACGCTAAACCGTATATATTATCAATATCATTACAGCCTTGTTCTGGTTTCGTTATTATCGCCTTAAATATAGATAAGTAAGAAAATAACGGAGTATTTTGACACTTCCCTCTCTGCCCTGCTGAGCGGAAAAAATGTAAAGCAATAAATAAATTAAAACTATTTACACTTTCTTTAAGGTCAGTAGTGGTGCAGGGTACGTGCGTGCGATTATTAACGTGAGCACATTTTTAGAAAATGTATCAAGAAACAAACGGTATTTGAACCCTCTATTTACGTGGAATCTGAATAATTTTGATGTAGCTTTTGATGTAGCGCATGGAACAGCGACAGCATAGCGGTCAGAGGGCTTGGAGGATTTCCAACAGGCAGCGATTCATATCCCACTTCGTTAAAAGTTTTATAAGTTTTTATATATTTATTTCTTTATTTGCTCCAGGTATAAGAGAATGTGAAGAAGGCACCCACGCATACACCACCGGCTGTGGAGTTCTTACTCCTGAGCCCACCTGCAACGAACCCGACCCAAAGCCTGATAACCGAGGACTGATATGCGATTTCTCAGCATGCTACTGCGACCCTCCCACAGTGAGGGACAGTGTCAATAATAAATGCGTACCATTGGAGGACTGCCCAAAGTGATGGTTTGTTGACAGGAAAAAAGATACTTAACGGGATATAAGCTTCGATTTTTGTTGTTGTATTATGTTAATAAAATTTTCTTTTAAACTTTATTTTGTATTTTATTTTAGTTTTAATTAAAATAATTGTATTGTTAATTGGTAGTGTAAAAGTCGTAGTGCGGTAATGACCGACTGTAAATATGGCGTTTATAGGTTTGATTCCCACTTGGGGGGCACAGGAGAACGGCCGGTAGAGCCTTGGCCACTAGACGAAGCGTCGTTTGAGTTTGGCTACTCAACCTGCAAGGAGCTAATAATTGGATGCTGTATGAGGAACTTTTTGGTCACGCATTGATGCACAAGTGCCTGTATTTATTGACTAAGAAATTTTACATGCTCCATGGTACCGTAGATCTGAATATTTGTTTAATTCTTATATATTAATTGAAATATTTTATTGTTATTAAATTAAAATTCGAAATATTATGATTATTCCATTGTTATATCGAGGCCAATGGTGGCGCATGTACGGAGTTGGACATAGATGTAACGGCTTAATTAATAAATATTTATCAAGGGGCTGTAGATCTGAGTATATGGTATAAGTTTCAAATCGATATCGCCAAGTATTCCTGAGATAAAGGCTCTTGAAGAACACACAGATGCACAAGAAAGTAATCTTATAAGGGTTCCTTTTTTCCTTTAAAGAACTACTACAAATTAGGATGTTTTTCCGCAAAATCTCTTATTTGATGGCACAGCGTTTTGAAATACCAGTCAATTGTTCCTCTGAAAGTATACCGAATCCACATTCATCACAACTACAGTCGAATGCTGTACCAAAACGATCTACGAGCCTTAAAGAACTAAATTTTATTTATTTTATTTTATTCTTACGAAAATTCTATTGTTATAATGATGAATGAGAGTTGGAAACTTGTAAAGTTATAACAACTAAAATTTTATAAACCAAATTGTAACATAATATAAAAGTTAGAGAACCAATCGCCATCGTGGCGTAGTAGAGCAGGGTCTGACAGTTAAGACAATGATTGTAAGTGCGATTATCATTGAGAAGAATTAATTATTCTTATTTTCTCACTTTTGTGGTAAGGTAAAGAGTGGCATTGATTTCGGTTGCTGAATATGCAACGTCGTTAACATTAGACTCTGGTTTCCCTGCGTTATTGTATAAGATTAAAGAAAATGTTCAAATGCGAGTCAGACTCGCCCACCGAGGGTTCCGTAACAATTTCAGGGTTGTAAGTTTTAAATGGAAAATACCACAATTAAAAGTTAAGTTTGCGAACGTAACAACTCATTTCGTATGAAAGGAACTACAATTATAAAAGGTAATGAGCAGATTGAGACCACCGTCTAAGAGCAATAAAACATATGTTAGGTAAACGTTTTGTACCGTGTGATCCCGGCCTAGAATAGGATCATCCTGGTACTGGTGGTGTCGTTAGAGGCGACTAAAGTACGTGTGGTAGAGTCACGTCGCCAGCAATGGCAACACGCATGGGCAGACTCGACCGGATCATTACCACCCCCGGCATTTAAAACCGGAGTGAAGTAGTGGCTTTATGCCACTGCGTTTCGCATCAGGTAATGTCGGGCCCCGGCGCCCAACCCATCTTAAAGGCCGGCAACGCACCTGTAACTCCTCTGGGGTTGCACGGGGTCGTGGGCGGCGGTAGTCACTTACCATCAGGTGACCCGCACGCTCGTTTGCTGTGTCTTTTCCATAAAAAAAAAAACGTTGTTAGTAAACATTGGTTAGGTCTTTTTAATAAAAATATCTTTTGTTGTTGAATGGTTGGAATGGTTGGAATGTCTTAACACTAGGTTCCCTCTGCCTGCCCTGCTGTGTGCGGGATGCAGCGTGAAGCTGATTTTATGGCATAAGATGGTTTAAGAGAGCGCACCAGCAATATTTATAAATGACATTATGGTAGATGATCCCTAAGTCACGTGTACCTTAAATAGCAGACTAAAGGTCTTATAATAGATTAAATTATAGTGCTTAATAAATAATTATCTTTATCATCTAATCATGTTTTTTTTGTCACTTCAAGAAAAAAATATTTTAACCCTTAACAACAAGATAACGCGAATCTTATAAATCATAACAAAATAAATTTATTTATTTTGATCTTTTCTCTCTTTGTACTGAAAGTTCTGACTTCGTGGCAAATTTCATGATTATAGGTTCACGAGAATTACAATATAGATATGGTATGTATGGTAGCGGAAATTTGTAAAAATCTCCCTACAGAGATGCTAACAACATAAATAAGTTGTAACAAGCGTATAAGAATTTCGACGTAGCTTGGCGAGAACGTATGGCTCAGTGGTCAGAGCGCCTGGTCGGTCCAGGAGGCGCGGGTACGAGTCCCGCTACGTTCAAATTCTTATACGTTTCCTAATAAGTATTTACAATATAGATTTTAATTATGCAAAATATTAAAAATATTTATGTCATACAAAATTTTTTCTTTATTATAACTGCAGGTTCACGAGTATTCTATAGGTTTTGAAAATATGGTGAACTTCTTACAAAATGCAGCGATACATAAAAGCTCATAGTTTTTGATTGCGTAGACTTAGCAATTTGATTTTTTCTATTCACCAAGAGACCTCACAACTGAGTATCTTATTATATTTTCAGCAAATAACGCAATAACAATTAATATATGAATTAGAATACGTTTGTTAGTCTATTCGGTCACGCAAATCTTCTAAAGCTACCCGACCGATTTGAATAAAACTATTTTTGTTGTGTAGCTAACAAATCTGCTCAGGATGATCTCGGCTATTTGATTTTGAAGACACCGGATATAGAGTCGTGAACCACTACGACGAACCTAAACTATAGAAAAAAAGAGTGAAATGCTTCCATAATAAAAGTTATTGAGCGTAATGAACATAATTCTTAATGATATAACAAAAAAATATATAAAGATCTAGAACATCTGATGAACAACCATAGTTAATAACAATCCAGCTGAACTATAACATATAATGAAATGTCACCTTACTAAAAGATGATTACTAAGGTGGGCAATTTAAATCTTATAAATAGGCTGTAACGCGATCGAGGGTTCCACGTCTATTCGTAGTGTATATATAAAACACCCCCATGTGTGTATATAAAAAAAGTGCATTTCCAAAATGGAAAGGCTGAACCGATTTTTATAGGAAATTATCAAAGAATTCCCTTATAAACATATTATAAACGGTAAAAATCAACTTAACTTAGATATGATAAATATTTCTCTATCAAATATGCAAATTTTTGCGAACAGAATCTGAGGCTAACGATATTTATTTCTTATGAGAATTCAAAATTCACTTACATGAGACAATACTATTTTACACTGATATCATACAATTTAATAAAATCAATAGGTAACAGTACAGATATCTATACGAAAATGACCAAACAATAATTCTTAAATACATTTAAATATAAAAGAAGCAGGCGAAGCCTTAAAGGGGGCCGCTAATACTAAATAAAAATCATTCTTTGAGTAGTCATCGAATGCACAACAACCGCGCTTATACTAACAACGCGCCACAACGGCTTCACATGTTGCTCTAATTACTATACATTAGGTCTACCGCATTTCATAGTAATTGCATGTTTGGTGACGATCCCTGCGTAAATATTATTAATTAATTACTTTGAGACATTGTCTATTTTAATTTTCACGCTGTATCCCGTACATTGCAGAGTAGGCAGAGGGAACCTGGGAACCTAGTGTTTATACACTCTTTTGTCTATTGAGATACTTCCATTCAGCAGTTTCCGGTGAATAAAATTTGTAATACTAGTAAAATTGGGGAAATTATACAATATTTACTATGATATTGTATACAAACGCACATTCTATTTTCTATTTTAATAAATTATGATAAAAATATTGATAACATTAACATTTCGGCTATTTAATACGGGTTCAAGTTTTTATATAGATTAAACAAGAGACGAGTAGTAGTACAGTATATAGTAGTCACATAAAACATTGTTTAGCATGTATGAGATTGCTCAACACGACAATCTTGATTACATACACAGCTATATCAAAATTTCATATACATATAGAGGTTGCTAGCAACCTGCCCGCGGCTTCGTTCGCTTAAAGCTCCACGATTATTTATTCAGTACACTGAATTCATTTATTTTCTAATGTTTCATGTTTGCAGTGCACTTATAGTGATTTCTAATGTAAAAAATTCAAATCTTTGGTGTCATATAAGCGTAATTCTTGTTAAGAATTTTTAATTTATTAATAATTATTCTTTATTTATTAAGAATTTTTAATTATTTTTGGTAACCACAACGACCTGCGTCAAAAAAACTACTGAAGGATCTGAAATAACGTTTATTAGTATTATCGTTCAGTAGTTTTTTTATAAATATATGTACGATTTTTTTTCATAAAGGGCTTCGCAATATAGTGCCTTGCAAAATTTCCAATATATATATTCTCTCACATAAATATTCAGGCATCCAGAGAATTTATGCGAGTGGAGCGTCCGCTTTCTAACTGGATGCAGTATCGAGGTCGCTGTCCACAGTTTCTATGTTGCTCTCGATACATTCCCGAATGGCCGGCGTCCCCAAGGCTGCGCACTGTCTCTTTTGTCCCTTGACATGTTAGAAGATCCTAACATATGTTGCTACGGACGTATCACAGTGGTCGCTGTGGACTATCTCGAGAAAACGTCTACCAGTGCCGAAATAAAACTTGTATCTTCTGTTGAACTATCCCTCGGAAATGAAATACGAGGTTATGAGGTGTAGGAAACCTGGCTCACTTTGGTTGCGCGTTAACCACTACTAATAATCAATTTATCATGTCAGTATCCGCGTAATGGACCTTAATGTTTCGAATGTCCTATCGCGCTCTTCTAGAAAGCAAGACCAAATCGGCTTCTAAGAAACTTAAGTTCATCGGCAGAGCGAGATATTACCTTACGCCAAAACACTAATTGGCACTATATAGAGTACTGTTCTCATCTCGAGGCTGGTACACTCCAGTATCAACTAAAACTTTTTGTGTGCATACAATAAAGAGCTGTTAAAATCGGTGGTAATCCAATGGAAACGGGATTGACACATTGGCTATTAAGGGACTAAGCTATCACCATACCAAAATTAATTAATTTCTGAACAGTTTTCAAGTTTTTACATGATTTGCGAACAAACTAACAGACAGAAAGACAGACGTTCAGATAAAATTTCTGCTGAGTGGTTTTTAGCCTGTGTTGTCGATACATTAAGAGACACAATTTATAAATTTGTCTTGTATCTTTCATGTGCACATTCAACTATATATGTTTTTATTACATGTGTAAAATATGAAATAGATCATATAATATAGTTAATAAATGTTATAACTTAAAATCTCCAAAACACACACTTGGAGATCGAATTTTGAAATAAAAATCGTTTCAAGATCCATCTCAAAATCCTGTCTAGAGTATCACATACTAAAAAATCCATATGCAACTTAGCTTCACGCTGTATCCCGCACACAGCAGAGGGAACCTAATGTTAAGACCCTTCGTTCCCCACTTTCTGCCGAATTTTGAAGGTATTGCGTGTTGAGTGGCAGAACTCAACGCCGCGCTTTGCCTCAACTACAGAGCGAAGAAATGGAAATATAAATTTAAATAAATATTACTTATATATACTCTAAAACTACATGCTTAGAAATAGAATTTTGCAAAATCTCTAAATCTAGGATCAAATTTTGCATGGACGTTTTTATAGGGCAATACTATAAATAACGCCTATGCAAAACTTGATACTCCTAGCCCTTGTAGTAACGAAGTTTCATACAAATTATCAATCACAAAAACAATTCATATTGCAATATTGCAAATATCCGTCTGATACACGGAACATATACATTATTATAAATAACGTTCATACAAAATTTGAGACTCCTAGCACTTGTAGTAGCGAGGTTTCATACAAACTATTATATTATATTATAACGAATATTGCAATTTTCCGTCTTAACGAGCACTTACATCCAAAAAACAACACCTGTACAAATCATCACGAGTGAGTGAGTGACCTTCTAATTTTATAAATTTAGATATCGACATGCTTATAATTATTTAAATATTTTTTTCTTAAAAGAATAATTTTAAATGTACCTTTTAATATTAAAAAAATAATATGTTAAATGCAGTTATCTGGACAAGAAACGGGGAAAAGATGGCCGTGGGCGGCGGTAATCACTTACCATCAGGTGACCCGCACGCTCGTTTGCCGTGTCTTTTCCATAAAAAAAAAAAAAAGAAAACAGTATTCTGAAATCACGTTCTACCTTCATACTCTATATATTACATATTATTAACATCACTCGGGGAAAGAAAACAATGTTCTGAAAAGACGTTCTTTCCCTATTCTGAAAAAGCTTCACGCTTTATCCCGTCAATAAAAAGTAAAGCTAAACTAAAAAAAAGCGTGTCAACATTATAAGAGCTATCGACAAACGAGATTTGTACTATGAAGATATATTATAAGATTTTTCTCAATGTCAAATAGCAAGTGCTAATAGAGCACAGTCAATAGAACTGTTGAATCGGTTTCTTCAAACAAGATATATTTGCAGAGTATATATAATGACCTAGGTTATGTTAAAATAAAGCTTCGTGTATATAGAATAAACGATATATTTTGCCATATTTTCTATTTTATTTGTGGCTGCGATAGTGGCTAGTTCGATGCCCATGAGGGAGAAATAAATTATTTTTATATTCTCTGTCTGGCGTTAAGACAATATTGAGATGCATCACGCAACTCGCATAGTAATGTCGCATCTTAAGACTACAAAAAAAAACTAACAAAAAATTTAGTAGTAAATGGAGCAAAGAACTGAATTTACAATCAGTTATGTTGAATAGAAGAAAAAATATAAAGTATAAAGCGTGGAATTTCGTTCTACTACCTTAACGCGCAATGTCTTAAAAATTGGACAAAAATAGCGAATAGATTAATTTAACCCTAGTTTCCCTCACTCTAGCCTGACATACAGGTGGAAGAGGCAGCTCTCGAAAAAAAATTTTTTTTCATAATACTAGGTTTTTGGGAAGTAGTTGAAACTATGGTTTCATTTACAGTGGTGCCGATACTTCCACCCTGTATACGGGATACAGCGTGAAGGTGAAGGCGAAACAAAAAAAAAAAATCCTATTCAATATGAAGACGACCTTTATATGGTAATAATTAATCAACTAAACTTTAACATCATTCCCAAAATATGAACTCAATATAATAGAATGGACGAGGACTAATATGAATTATAAATACAGGCATCATTTCAATTCAGGCTGTAATTTTCATTTTAATCAGTAGCTTTTGTATGAATAGTTAAAAATGTTATAGCGATATTCTTTTTTATTCTCAACTAAATCAACGCATAACGGAGTGTCTTATCACTAACCTTTTCTAGCCTACTGCGGAACTACTACATGCGGAATAACAGGAGAAGGTGAAAAGAGATCAATGAATATAAATGAGGAAAAAAGAAAATGAAATCATTGGCTTAGTTTAAAAGTTTGTTTTCTTTAGCGTCACGCATATCGCAGGGTAGGCAGAGGGAACCTACTTAGCTCTCTTCTCTGTTTTTAACCGGATTCTGGAGGCAATACGCAATATATTGAGTAGCAAAACTTAATGTCATGCTTTGCCACACAAGAGCGAAGCGAAATAATTTCATTTCCTCGAGTGGGAATCAAACCTACAACCTATTTATAGTTTCACTTTGTGCCCCTGCGTCACGACTAGCTATTAAAAGAAAAGTGTGGTGTTATCAAGTATTTAAATATGTCTTTTCTAATGATGGATTTGTATTAAATTCTTTCATCACTGTCTTTTCATCATCGTACTGCAGCACTGGACAGTAAAAGCCGCGCTTAGCCTCGACACCAGAGCGAAGAAAATGGAAATATAAATTTAAGTAAATATTTCATCTCCTCGAGTGGGGATCGAACCCACAACCAGTCGGTTTACAGTCACACTTTGTGCCGCTGCGCCACGACTGGCCTCAATTAGTTTCTTGTTCTAATATTATTATAGTTTTAAGACAAATTCCATAGAATAAAAATTAAAGTGTCAGCCAATTTATAATAAAATTTGTTTATTTTACATTGATGTTACTGTTTTAGAAGCAATTTCAATAAAACAGATAATATATAGAAGTAGATTAAGTCGTTTCTGAGATGAGCATGTACAAACAGCGACAAACAGACAGACACAGACAAACAGATTACGTTATTAAAAATCATTGTTTTGGATTTTACTACATTGATACATGTCCCCAAAAATACATTTTTTCTCATATCTTTATTATACAGACAGCGATCAAAGACGATTTTATTATATGCATAGATTTACATTTTTGCTCCTCAAATACTCTCAGCATTAATATAAAGATTTCACACATTATATATAATATTTTTGTGGCAAACAAACGCCAACTTGTCAAAAGATATGACAGAGAAATGAAATATTTAATATCGAAGTTACATTTGGTTAGAATATTATATGAATACAGTCAACGCTGTTGGTACGTCTGTCTAATGTTAAAAGGTGATTTTTGTGGAATTAAAATGCTCATAAACGTTTATTGATGTTTATGTTTTTTTTACTTCACGCAGAATGGCCAGAGGCAATCTGGGAAGCTAGTCTTCCGTCCTTCACTTTGTCCGTGTTCTTGAGTTATTCTGTGTTGAGTAGCGGAACTTAATGCTGCGCTTAGCTATGTTACAACAAGATAACCTCTTCTAATTTTTTTTTTTAGCTTCACGCTGTATTCCCCACGTAGCTAGGCAGGTACAAGCAAACTGGGAACATAATATCAGGACAGTCCGTTCCCGACCGAGGAAGCGATTGTTTTGAGGGTTCTCAAACCTCATTAGGTATATATTTGGCCGTAAAATATTACACAAAAAGAAGTAAAAAATCATGAAAACTATTAACAATATAATAAAAAGTTATACTGTCTTAAGCCAACAAAGGTAATGTTACAAAACGATCAACCGCTTTATAGTTAGAATAGAAGTTTACGCTTCAAAGAATATCACTTAATCGCCCTTACTACAAGTACAACAATGCATCAGTTTTAATAATTCACTATATTTTTTAACTTCGTATTAAATTTCACATGAGATAGGAAGGCAGAGGAAAACCATTGACAAAACATTCTGTCCTCCACTTCCCGCCGAATTCTGGAGATTGCATGTTGAGTGGCGGAGCTCAAAGCCTCATTTTGCCTCGTTCAGAGCAAAATAAAAATATTAAATAATATCATGAAATATATAATTAAATTATAAAAATACATAATAAAAATATTTTAAAAAATCAGCTTCACGCTGTATCCCGCACACAGCAGGGTAGGCAGAGGGAACCTAGTGTTAAGACACTCCATTCCCCACTTTAAGCCGAATTTTGCAGGCATTGCGTGTTGAGTGGCAGAACTCAACGCCGCACTTTGCCTCGACACCAGAGCGAAGAAATGAAAATATAAATTTAAGTTTCATCGTCACGAGTGGGGATCGAACCCACAACCAGTCGGTTTTACAGTCACACTTCATGCCACTGCGCCACGACTGGTCTCTGCCTGGCCTGGTGACTAGATATTTAATAATTTTATGAAATGAAAATATTAAATCATTTCATTTCCTTGAGTAAGAATCGAACGCACAATTCGTACTTAGGAGATACTTTAAGGTATGTGTAACAAATGGTCAATTATTTGTATTTGTATTATTCACGCATAATGACCGGATGGTGTTCAATATAACAGGGGGAGGGAACCTAGTGTTAGGATACTCCATTCCTCAAGTACCGCCTAATTTTCGAGAATTTACAGTGATAGAGCTCAACAATATACTTTATATACGAGAATAGAAAAACAATTGTGCCGTGTGATCCCGGCCTAGAATAGGATCATCCTGGTACTGGTGGTGTCGTAAGAGGCGACTAAAGTACGTGTGGTAGAGTCACGTCGCCAGCAATGGCAACACATATGGGCAGACTCGACCGGATCATTACCACCCCCGGCATTTAAAACCAGAATGAAGTAGTGGCTTTATGACACCGCGTCCGCAATCGCATCAGGTAATGCCCAACGCACCTTAAAGGCCGGCAACGCACCTGTAGCTCCTCTGGGTCGTGGGCGGCGGTAATCACTTACCATCAGGTGACCCGAACGCTCGTTTGCCGTGTCTGTTCCATAAAAAAAAATCTAATTTACCATTCTCCGGTGTGGTAATCGAACCCACAAATTACGGATTAAAAAATATAAATATTTTGAAACCAATGGTAAACATCTCACTGTTTAATAGGTCTTCCCATTAATTCTCACGTGATTTTATTCTATTGTGCAGGTCCTTGACGATCTAATAGTACTCTGTATATATTTAAATGTTACATGCATATATTTATTTAAATATGGTAAGAATGCTGTAACTTGTCTGTAGTGACGGGTTTGAATATTTTGTAGTGACGTTAGAGCAGGGAGAACTCATAAAAAAAACATAGTGTCTAGACACTTCATTTTCAACTTTCAACCCGAATTGCCCAAAAACATTGTATATTGGATTGTAACGACGTTCTATAAGAAATATCAAGAATATAATAGAATAACGTGCTAAAGTCTATATTGGTCGCATTGTTGTCAAAGTAAAAGTAAAAAAGAACTGGTAGTGATTTATTATGTGTCACTTCTGGTGACCTAATGTGATACTTTTCACAATATGTCACCAATTGTGACACATTATGAAATATTTTATATATAATGAAATGAAACAGTGTGACTGTAAACTCGATGGTTGTAGGTTTGATTCCCATGAGGATGATTAGTTTAAAACTATTTTAATTTTTTACCTCTGGAAGACAATACGCGGCGTTCAGGTGTGCCTCCCTACATAAAATGGCTCTTGAAATAGGTTCAAGCTTAAGAAAGGAATCTTAACACTATATTCCGTCTAGCATTCGGGAAAAGCAAAACGTGAAGCCTGAAGTTGCTCGTATTTTTCCAAAAAAGCATGTTGTCAAGAGAATTAATTATTTAGTTTCTTAACTCCAAACTTAGATTAAAACTTTTTAAGTGAAACAAGTGTCCGATGGAAGTAAAAACAAGGATTTACATGAAAATACTACTTTCAACGACCACAGCGTTTCTACTGAACAATTCTGTTTTTGAGTGCCTTTTTCTGCTAAAAAACTCTTATATTAAATTCAAGTATGATATAGTAGAGTGCGCTCAAACCTCTCCACCTTTATATCTTTTTTGTATTTTATGAAATAAATGTACTCGTATAATCAAACTGGTGGACTGTCCTAGTTCTATTTGAGTGCCTATTTTTTTGAGGCCAGTTGTGGCGCAGGCCGACAAGCGTGCAACTGTAAGTGCGACAGGTTGTGGATTCGATTTTCACTCGAAGAAATAAAATATGTATTTTTTTTTAATACTTCGCTTTGGTAACTAAGCAAAGTCTTCAGAACTCGGCGAAAAGTGGGGAAGTATCTTAATAGGAACGGATTACCTTAACATTAGGCTCCCAAGTTATACCTCTGCCTACTGTATACGTTAAAAAATATGAAAACAAATAAATCTTAGCTTTACGCTGTATCACGCGTATGGCAGGAACAGGGTAGGCAGAGGGTCTTTACTCCGTTCATCAGAGCGAACAGCGAACAAACTTAAATTAAGCATTGCTCCGAGTGGGAATCAAATGTACAACCCTTGCATCTAAAGTCAGAGGTGGTGCCACTGCAGCACGACGGCTTCAGATAAGATTTTTTTGCAACAAAATCATGTTTTCCCCCAACTCATTTAACAAAATGATACCTATATCTAACCAAACCATTATCCTTCATATAAATAATATATTTTGTATTCATCAAAAAAACAGGATAGAAGAGGAAAATTATGAAACGGATTTGTGTAACAAAGGAGAAGGATCGTTCCAGTAAAATGTATAATATTCTAAATCTTATTATATATGTTTAATAAGTTTATAATTATAAGAGGAAAATTAGATTGATCTACATATGAGATGAGACTCCATAACTCTACACATAGAGGAGCTTTTGAAACCTATTGTTAAGACTCTCCGTTCTTCATTTTCCTCTGAATTCTGGAGGCATTGCATGTTAAGTGGCGGAACTCAACGCCGCGCTTTGCCTCGACATCGGAGCGAAGAAATGGAAATATGAATTTGAATAAATATTCGCTTTAATTTGTTACGCTCACAATATGTATTTATTTGTGTATATATATATATATATATATATATATATATATATATATATATATATATATATATATATATATATATATATATATATATATATATATTGTAATTGTATAAATGATACTTTTTGTATCTTCTTTCATAAGTTCTGCACCTTTAATGGTAGCCTGTAAGAGATCACTTGGAGTGGATAAGTCCGCCATTGCACATGTTCTTTTCTTATGTAATTTTTTTATTATTTTATGTGCAATAAACTAATATTATTATTAACAAAATGATAATGTCAATTAGTGCAGCTTTATAAGACAAGCCGGCGTTTAATTCTGCGACTCAAGATGCAATGGCCCGAAAATTCGGCAATGGAGAACGGAATGTTTTAACACTAGGTTGTGCCCTGCTAAGCGCGACACTAAAAAGCATATCTTTTTCTTTTTTTAAGCGCAGTTATTACTCCTCAAGTAATTAAACGTTACCAAAATATATTCTAGCGTTGCAATTACAGCCGTCCTCGTCCTCAATCAATCTGACTTCAAAGGAACAGTATTAACATAACGGTTTCAGCTTTTATTAAAAAGGGCTTAAAATTGCAAGAAAACAGTATAAATTTCGAATTATTTGTTGATTGAAACCGTCGTGGCGTAGTGGGACAGCTGGCTGACTGATTAGATATAGACGATTGTAGGTTCGATTCCAATTGAAGGAAAAAATCCTGCTATATGTGGGATAGGACATGAAGCTGCAAAAATAAATGTATAAATTATATTATATTATAAATCTAACAAAACAGAAATATTGTATTTAAAACTTAAAATTGAATAACATAGAGGTGTGCATTTATAAACTTGATAATTGTGGGTTCGATTCCCACTTGGGGGAAAGAAAGAAATAGTATATACTAATTATTCTATTGAATGAATAGTCTACTTAATAATATCAATATTTTAGTTACTGGTTATTTTAATGACTTCTTCACGAACACCACGATTTTTTTGCGTAAACTGATAGCGTTCGTAGATAACTCAATTTCTAATGAATTCCAACTTATTTGCGTATAACAAAATATTTAGTGTAAATGGTAATATATTAGAACAAGTGAATGAAGTAGTATATTTGGGAAGTATGTTCAGTAGAGATGGAATGACACGAGATGGGTCACATCCATCTCGTGTTTTCCATCTCTACTACTACCATGCCTACTACTATTAATACGCCTTTCCACAGGTAACAGAGTTATCGGTGCTTTAGCTGCATTGATGAGACGGCGAAACGTCAGCACAGCTGAGCGTTTGGCCGTACACAATGCAGTGTTGAAACGTGGATGTTACAGAAGAAGAATGAAAGGTGAATGCCGAGGAGATGCGATCTCTTCGTAGGATATGCGGAGTCAGCTTAGCTGATCGAATCGGCATTGAAGAGATACACAGAATGGCAGATACTAGCGAGGACGTCACGGTGAGATTGAAGAAGAACGTGCTCAGCTGGTTTGCGAACGTCGAACTAATGAGTGATGAAAGAATGGCAAAAAAGTTTTGTTCGAAAAGTGAGTGGTAAGAGAGGTAGAGGGAGAGCTCGTTTGACCTTCGAAATACAGTATCGAAGATACTGGAGGAAGGTCACGTAAAATGCATGAGGCCCCGCCGAGGGGCATGTATGAAGAGGTTGATGACAGTGGACGAGACGAAAGAAGTATGTAGATACTGTAGCGTTTGGCGCTCCATTCTCTCTGACTACCGCGCTAGGGATAAACTATGAAGTTAAGTTATAGTATTAACATGGTACTTCTTTTTACTTTTACTCACGGTTTCGCCTGCGTGTACAGTAGGCACAATTCCAAGCATTAGTTCCTGAGATTAGCGCGATCTAGCAAATAAACTCGTCAGCTTTAAAATATTATATATATTTTGCGAGCAGATAATAAAAATATAGCAGCAGTGGCCAAAAATATAAAATAGAGTGATTCTAGTATATTCTTATTTTCTTCACACTGTATCCAGCACATAGCAGGGTAGCCAGAAGAAACCTGGGAGTCTAGTTTAAGACACTTTCGTTCTCCACTTTCGTTCTCCACTTTCCGTCGAATTCTGGAGGCGTTGCGTGTGGAATGGCGGAACTCAACGCCGCGCTTTGACTGGTTACTCGTTAAAAATCTTATGTTATTATAATAGAAAAACTTAATTTACAAAAAACAAGTCATGGCCCGCATCTTTGTTTATAGACATATAAGCACAATCGAAAATTTCGATCGTTCCTGTAAGAATTTCACTTCCAAATCTTCCTATACTCTAACTTTTGACTTAAGCCCAGTAATTTAATTTGTGCGATATCTGTCAGTCACTTAGTTACGGAACAGTTCTATATAGGTACATATTTTATATACATATTATACATAAAAATTTTCTATTATAAATTTTTCATACAACGATCTTATACAATCCTCGTTTTTCCCCTAAAACGCGATACAAAACGCAAAACATTCGACTTGTCTTTGTAACATGAGTCTGTATGCTTATTTTGAAACTGCCTTTACAATTTATTGAGCTAGAAACTGCTTTACTTTTGAATGAGAAATAAACTAACGGGGATACTGAATGGTTCTTACTTTTGATGTTACTTTGAAACCCCTTTTTGAGATAAAACGTGTATTAGATGAGTATAGGCTGTAGTGGTTTAGCGGAATTTGACTGTAAACGATGGTTGTAGTTTCTATTCCACTCGCGAAAATAATTTGATGTAAATTATTAAGTTATTGCTCGTATAAAAATAAAGCTGGTGGTGAGCGTTAATGCCACATTTTCTTTACCATAAAAACGGATAGTTTCTTTTATAAGGTTTATTTATTTAATAATTGTATACCTTCTAAATTCATTACTTTTAATTTTTATTGATTAGTTCTTCAATTATTTTAGCTTTAATCCATATCGCCTATAAATATATCGCATGTTGTGTGGTGAATTGCTGACACAATTAATTTCTCCAAGTGTGAATCGAACTCACTACCGTGGCGCTTACTGTAATACGTTTCAATAATATATGTACTGTGAATAATAAATTATAGAGGCCAGCCGACTATAAAATCGACTGTTTGTGGGTTCGATCCCCACCCGAGGAGATAAAATATTTACTTACATTTATATTTCATTTCTTCGCTCTTGTGTCGAGGCAAAAGCACGGCGTTGCGTTCCGCCACTTAACACGCAATGCCTCTAGAAAGTAGGGAACGGTGAGTCTTAGCACTAGGTTCCCTCTGCCTACCCTGCTGTGTGCACGATACAGCGTGAAGCTGAATAACAAATTGAATCGTATTCTCCAGTTAGATAAGAACATCATTACGTCACGTCTAGGCTTTAATCTATTTCTAAGAAATATTTCATAAGAAAAACTCTCACAGTGTATTAAGCTAGCTAACATCGGCCTTATCTATGCTTAAGGATCTCCAAATGAATATAAATGGTTCCGTAGACTCGTGATTGAGATAAATCTTACATCGTCTCTAATCGATGTTACCTAAGTATCGATATCGATGTTGCCTTCACTCGTAGGCTTTTCCCGCATATGGCAAAGTAGCTAGAGGGAACCTAGTTTTAAGACACTTCGTTCCCCACGTATAGCCCAATTTTCAAGACATTACGTTACATTCTTACCAGGATTTGGGATTGGGAAAATGGTCAAATTGGTCTCAAGTCCAATGTTGAGTCACTGCGCCAAGACAACCTTAGAAATGTTTATTCTTTTTTAATTATAAAATTATTTAAGACCGTCGTGGCACAGAGGAACAAGCGCGCAACTGTAAGCGACGGCTGTGGGTTCAATTCCCACTAACTAAATGAAATATTTAATATTTTTATTTCCTCGTTCTATAAAATAAAGATAAAGCAAGAAGCTAAATAAATCTAAATACATTCTTTCCGATTACAGACATCAATAATGAGACATCAATAGTGACTTTGAGTTCAAAGGGTATCATTTTAGTATCGTAATGCGAGCGACAGTGTAATGTGATGTACTAAATAAACATAAATAGAGGCCGCCGTGTCAAAGAGGAGTGGCTGTTGACTGTAAACATCGATCCTACATTTTTTTTTCATTTACCTTCTCTATTGTTTATAATTATTTTAAATTCTGATTAAATAAAATACGGCGTTAGGTTCCATCGCACCAACCACGTTATCTACAATTCGGTCGCAAATGAAGAGAACGGAGTATCTTGGTACTGATTTATTTCAAGAAACTCTTTGAACTACTATTTAATTAGGGTTAATATTAGTAGAATTAGATGAAATATTAAGATAATAATATTATAAATGGTGCGCCTGTAAAAAATGTAGAGCAGAAAATTGGATTAGTGAAAATGAAAAAGTTTTTATTAACCAAACACTAATTATAATTCAACTCCTTTCGTAAGATTTTAAATATAACGTCCCGTTTTTCCTATTTTCGTAAGAATTTCAGGAAATTCTCTCTTAGTGGTTCTTTAAATTCCCTAAGAAAACTGTCAAAAATAATGTTCTCTCTAGTTTCAAATGGGAGTTGTCTGTCAGTGATACACGTATGTAACCAGAAGAGTTTTATTTATATAGGGATTTGAACTTGAATATATATATATATATATATATATATATATATATATATATATATATATATATATATATATATATATATATATATATATATATATATATATATATATATATATATATATATATATATATATATATATTAATGATATATACATATTAATAATTATGTATTTCGCAAATAGCAGGGTAGTCAGAGGGAGCCTGAGAACCTAGTTTAGACATTTTCATTCGTCAATTTCCACCGAATTCTTGATGTATTATGCGTTGAGTGGCGGAACTCAACGCCGCGTTTTCCCTCGTTACCAGAGCGAGAGCAATGCTTTGCAAAGAATTCGATTTCGACTCGGTATTGCTATAAACTTCAATTGAACGGGTTCAGCAATAATATTAACCAATTTTCATATAAACAAACACAAATTACAACATTTATCATACAATCTGTTAGCATTAGTTAATTTATCAGAACTTATGACGTAGACGCCATTAATTTTAATTTATTTGACACATCAGGCGTATAATTATCATCAATTTGTGAGATTTAAGTAAAAAATAGTACAGCGTGCGAATGTAAAAGCGACTGGTTGTGGGTTCGATTACCACTTGAAGAAATGATAAATTTAATATTTTAATTTTCTTGCACTAGTAAACAGGCTAAGCCGGACGTTGAAGCCGCCACTTAATATGCAATGCCTCCAGAATTCGCTAGAAAGTGGGGAACGGAATTGTCTTAATAGCAATCGAGTGTCGTAGCACTAGGTTCCCAGGTTTTCTCTGCCTACCTATCAAATATTTTAAGACACATGGTGAAGTTAAAAAAAATAATAAAAAAAACAAAAACAGGCAATTAAAGCTATCATTTCTTTCTGACTGCTTAATATTTTTCCATTTCTTTTCAAATGGACAGATCATTAGACAAATCTATGAAATTGCTTCGACAGGTGCAGCTTCAAATTCTTCTACGATCAAATCATATTAATTAAAAAAAACATAAAACTATTTGAATAGTTTAAATTCTCAATATAATCAGCTTAGCGCTTTAATAAATAAACTTTTTCACAGCAAAATAGAAAGACACCTAGTGTTAAAATATTTCATTTCCCATATACTACCCATTTTTCGAAACTTTTCTTTTATTCAGCGGAATGTGAGGCGGAACTCAACGCCGCTAACAAATTTATCAAACCAAATAGCTATTTCCCTCAATAATAAACTTACATAATAAATATATGGACTACGTGAACTAGTTTACACAAACCAGTTAAATTTAACTGCCATTGGTAACACATTATCACGTATCGTTTAATAATAATTGTTGCTAGAATTCCTTTGAAGCTGTGGTAGTTGATTCTATCGTTAATAACACAAAAGATAATTACATTTTGTTCATATATTATTATTATATAGAGTTTTCTTTTATATATGGAGGAGTCGAGGAGGAATCTTGGAAAGTAGGAAGTATCTGGACACTAGCTCCTCTTTAGGTACCTGTTATGCGGGACGAAACGTGAAGCTAAAATTTGGATGCGGTGTTAGGTGAAAAGTAATATTAAAACACTACGTCCCCATAAAGATACTTCCTTTTCAATTTAAGTAGCGGAACTCAACGCAGCGTTGCATCGTTGCCATAGCGAGGATACGATAATGATGATGAAGAATAAATAATACCTAATTTCTTTGAGTGGGAATCAAATCCACAACCTATCGCGCTTACCATTGCACTCTTGTACCCACAACCGGCCTATGTATGTTGGATCTATGTAACAGCGTGTCTACACTAGGTACTTGCTACCTGCAGTGTTAAATAAAATGTGAAGCTCATTTTTCGTTATTTCTTCATTGCTGTTCGAGTGGTGGAAATGCCGCAGCGCTTTATTCTCTTACAAGAACAAGTACATGAAAATAAGCGATCACCCCAAGTAGGACTCGAACCCACAACCGTCACCTTGCAGCTAGAAGCTCTGTACCTTTAGTAATGATATAATTGTATTTTTTACAAATGTGACACTTGTATGATTTTATTTTAAATTTATTATTCTTTTAAATTAAGATATATATTCGGCCATTTTCCATCTCAAGCTTAATTTAGTTATAAACTTAATAAAGTTGAAAAAAAAAAACAAAAAACACAGTATCGTGCGCACAGCAGGGTAGTCAAAGGGAACCTAGTGTTAAGCCACTCCATTCCCCACTTCCTGTCGAATTCTGGCTGCATTCCGTGTCGAACGGTGGAGCTCAACGCCGTCTTCACTTTGATGTCGAAGCAAACTTCCACATCAAAGTGAAGAAGTCGAAATATACATTTAAATAAATATGTCATTTCTTCGTGTGGGGATCGAACCCATAACCTATCGCGTTTACAGTCACATTTTGTGTCCCTGTGCCACGACGGAGTTCCTAAAAGAAAATGACGTACATTTTATTGTACTAAAAAGATCAACGTTAAGTACATTTCAGTTTGTGATCGTAAGAATTTATCTCAATCGCAAAGACAGGAACCATTTGTTTTCGTTTACCTTCCTAGAACAGTATATGTAAGCGACAGTGAGTCGTATTTAGGTGTAAATGCTCAATATTGTAAAAATAATGCTTATCATAACTTTTTTTTGCTTTAAGCTGTACACCGCAATTAGCAGGGTAGGCAGAGGGAACCTAGTGTTAAGGCACTACGTTCGCATTAAGACTCGAGACCAGTCGTGGCGCAGCGGCACGAGGTATGCCTGTAAATACGACTGGTTGTGGGTTCGATCCCCACTCGAGGAGATTATATTTACTTAAATTTATATTTCCATTACTTCGCTCTGGGGTCGAGGTTAAGCGCAGCGTTGAGTTCTGCCACTCAACACGCAATGCCTCCAGAATTCAGCAGAAAGTGGGGAACGGAGTGTCTTAACACCAGGTTCCCTCTGCCTACCCTGCTGTGTGCGGGATACAGCGTGAAGCTGATAAAAAAAATTGCGTGTTAAACGGCGAGACTCAATGCAGCGCTTTGCCTTTGCACCAGTGCGAAGAGATAGTCTTAAAATTAGGTTTCTTCTGCATATCTTGAGAGGTGGGAAGGAATATTTTTTTTTTGTATATAATCTTTGTTTTAAAAGTTATGTAAGCCTCGTTAGCAAGTTCCTTTTAAGCTTAACCAGCCGGAAGTTGTGACGCGTAATTTTTATTTAACTTAAACTAAACTTAAAGTGTAAAATATATTTTTTTATTGTTTTTCGTTTTACATAAATAAAACAGATGGCGCGGCGGCATAGCGTCTAACTGTAAAGACGATTGTGAATTCGATACCCGCTCGGAAATATTAATTTTATTTGCTATCTCTTGTATTTTTTAGACATTATATAATATTATTGTATAAGACAGGGCAAATTTTCTTTAGGGTCCCTTTGCTTACTCTATAATGTATGGAATATTACGTAAAAAAAAATACAGGTACGCGCTTTACTGCTTTGCTCTCGTAATAAGATAGAGCGCGGCGGTGTAATTCTGTAAATCAACGCGCAATGTCTCTAAACTTGGGCATGGTGCATGGTTAAAGGAATGTTTAAAAATTAGGCTTTTTACTTTCCTGCCATGCGTGAAAGAGCATGTAGCAGCATTATCTTAATTTAACGAACATTTTAAATATCCAAGAAGATGAAAACACAATTTCAACGACACAATTTATTTATACCCACAGGTAAAGTGAATCAATTATGCAACACTCGCGATAAATTCTGTATTCCGAATGAACGCAATCATTCTACTTGGCTGTACCTACTGTACGTCGAGTTGGATGTTTTTGTCACTTTATTTCTGTCAGTTGCTGGAAAAAAAATACTGATTTTATGTTTTATAATTATATGAATCTTGATTTTTTTATACATTTGTAAATATGCTGTTTTTTGAATACCATCAGGGACCATTTATCGAAGTGAAGGGCTTTATTGTATCACGTTAATCGCTTCGTCATAACCTTCAACAAGATAGAAAACCATGGAACTTCTTCAGTCCCTACAAAACACTTCCGTTCTTCAATTTTCCGAATCCCCGTGAAATTACTTGTTGAGCGACGGAACTCAGCGCCGCTCTTTGCCATTTTACCAGAGCGATGAAATGAAAATATCAATTTGTTAATTTCCTTGAGTGAGAGTCGAACTTAGGGCCTGTTACGTTAACAGTCGCACGTAAATATAAGATTTCAAATGGAATTTTCTTCAGTTTTTTATTCTTATCATTAAAACAAATAGTGTATGTTCATTGTATGTAACTAGACTGAGCAGGACTTAAATCACAGCACGCGACTGAAATTTGGCAACTAGATAGTTTTATTGCTGTTGCAGTTGCGACATCCTTGGATGTACGCGACGGATTATACTTAAGTACTTTATTTACAGAGGCCGTCGTGGCGCAGAGGTACAAGGGAGTGATTGTAACGCGACCGTTGTGAATTCGATCCCCACTCGAGGAAATGAAATATTTATTTAAATGTATATTTTCAATTCTTCGATCTGGTGTCGAGGCAAAGCGCGGCGTTGAGTTCTGCCACTCAACACGCAATGCCTCCAGAATTCAGCAGAAAGTGGGGAACGGAGTGTCTTAACACCAGGTTCCCTCTGCCTACCCTGCTGTGTGCGGGATACAGCGTGAAGCTGATAAAAAAAATTGCGTGTTAAACGGCGAGACTCAATGCAGCGCTTTGCCTTTGCACCAGTGCGAAGAGATAGTCTTAAAATTAGGTTTCTTCTGCATATCTTGAGAGGTGGGAAGGAATAATTTTTTTTTGTATATAATCTTTTTTTTAAAAGTTATGTAAGCCTCGTTAGCAAGTTCCTTCTGAGCTTAACCAGCCGGAAGTTGTGACGCGTAATTTTTATTTAACTTAAACTAAACTTAAAGTGTAAAATATATTTTTTTATTGTTTTTCGTTTTACATAAATAAAACAGATGGCGCGGCGGCATAGCGTCTAACTGTAAAGACGAATGTGAATTCGATACCCGCTCGGAAAATAAATTAATTTTATTTGCTATCTCTTGTATTTTTTAGACATTATATAATATTATTGTATAAGACAGGGCATATTTTCTTTAGGGTCCCTTTGCTTACTCTATAATGTATGGAATATTACGTAAAAAAAACACAGGTACGCGCTTTACTGCTTTGCTCTCGTAATAAGATAGAGCGCGGCGGTGTAATTCTGTAAATCAACGCGCAATGTCTCTAAACTTGGACGATGCATGGTTAAAGGAAAGTTTAAAAATTAGGCTTTTTACTTTCCTGCCATGCGTGAAAGAGCGTGAAGCAGCATTATCTTAATTTAACGAACATTTTAAATATCCAAGAAGATGAAAACACAATTTCAACGACACAATTTATTTATACCCACAGGTAAAGTGAATCAATTATGCAACACTCGCGATAAATTCTGTATTCCGAATGAACGCAATCATTCTACTTGGCTGTACCTACTGTACGTCGAGTTGGATGTTTTTGTCACTTTATTTCTGCCAGTTGCTGGAAAAAAAATACTGATTTTATGTTTTATAATTATATGAATCTTGATTTTTTTATACATTTGTAAATAAGCTGTTTTTTGAATACCATCAGGGACCCCTTATTGAGGTGAAGGGCTTTATTGTATCACGTTAATCGCTTCGTCATAACCTTCAACAAGATAGAAAACCATGGAACTTCTTCAGTCCCTACAAAACACTTCCGTTCTTCAATTTTCCGAATCCCCGTGAAATTACTTGTTGAGCGACGGAACTCAACGCCGCTCCCTGCCATTTTACCAGAGCGACGAAATGAAAATATCAAGTACTTAATTTCCTCGAGTGAGAGTCAAACTCACAACCTGTCACGTTAACAGTCGCACGTAAATATAAGAAATAAAGATTTCAAATGGAATTTTCTTCAGTTTTTTATTCTTATCATTAAAACAAATAATGTATGTTCGTTGTATGTAACTAGACTGAGCAGGACTTAAATCACAGCACGCGACTGAAATTTGGCAACTAGATAGTTTTATTGCTGTTGCAGTTGCTACATCTTTGGATGTACGCGACGGATTTTACTTAAGTATTTTATTTACAGAGGCCGTCGTAGCGTAGAGGTACAAGGGAGTGATTGTAACGCGACCGTTGTGGATTCGATCCCCACTCGAGGAAATGAAATATTTATTTAAATGTATATTTTCAATTCTTCGATCTGGTGTCGAGGCAAAGCGCGGCGTTGAGTTCTGCCACTCAACACGCAATACCTCCAAGAATCTGCGAAGAATGGTGAACGGAGACTTAACTCTAGGTTCCTTCCTCCGACCGTGCGTGTGCCGGATAAAGTATGAAGCTAAAAAAAAGATTTGATTAATTAATGACTTTTTTGTAGAGTAACATTGTATACCGGAATAATGCAACAGGCAAAAAATTCCTGGCAAATGGAAAGGTTGAGTTATCTAAAATATAGATGGCGCTAGTTACTTAATTTTTTGTATAGTAGCATAGTATCGCAGCGCAGTTTGAAGAATTCGAATGTAAGTACAGAGGCTGTGTGTTCGATCTCGTCTAACCGTCGCTGAGTCATAACTTAAGGAGAGCGTAAACAAATGTTATAAATAAAATAAAATAAATCAACTTCACGCTGTGTCCCGCACACAGCAGGGTAGGCAGAGGAAACCCAGTGTAAGACACTCCGTTCCCCAGTTTCTGCCGAATTCTGGAGGCATTGCGTGTTAAGTGGCAGAACTCAACGCCGCGTTTTGCCTTGACACCAGAGCCAAGAAATGGAAATATAAATTTAAGTAAATATTTCATCTCCTCGAGTGGGGATCGAACCCACAACCAGTCGGTTTTACAGTCACACTTTGTGCCGCTGCGCCACGACTGGCGTCATGTTTGTATAAAGTACAGCGTGTCTCCTGACTCAATGAAATTTAGTAAAGTATTGCCTATATTTAAATCGGGTAGTGCTTCTGTTTCCAATAATTTTGGACCTGTATGTACACTCCATCACTTAGTATTCTTTTCGAGAAAATTATTCATTATCTCATAGCAGGATTCGAACCTGCGCTTCCTGGAAACCGACCAGAAGGAATATTTCTTTCTTTTTTTTATCTGGCTAAGGATAAGCGATCACCACACAACATTGGTCATGAAGCTACACCATTAAGGTATAAGAGGAAGTGCATTCAATCTTCCGACCTCTTATTTAGCTAACAGGGTTCAGAAGGTTGATGTGAACATCAAGAAATCTCCTGGGTCAGTATGAAGGTCTCACAGGTGTCCATTTTTGGTCCTTTTCTCTTTTTCGCATTTCCAGGTTCCATCTGCCTACTACGCTATGGGAAAAAATCTAAAAGTAAAAGTAACCTCTATATCCAATGAAATAATATTTTAGAAATTAGCTTAAAGAAATACCGCTAGGTGCCTTTGCTCGAATGATATTTTGAGGACACGATTATTACAGGTACACGATTTTCTTAGTTTTAACTCTGAATTAACTACTTAATATCTGAGAAAACCTACTTATCAAAAATAAATTTTTAGATAATGTAAAATGTATATAACATTTTCATAATAAGTTCTTTGAGTTTTCATAATAGTTTCATTTAATATATAATTTTTTTTTTATTAAAAACTAGCTTTGTAGATTATTGTTGTTGATGGTGTATTGTATTTCTTGAATCCTCCATTTTGTTGCTGCGTCCATTTTGGATTAACAATAATATTGATTACATTTCTTTGTCATCAGAACTGAAGTCGTAACCCTAATTTCAGGTTAATTGGACGCTGGGAATTGCGTCAAATTGAGGTTGCAACATACACATACATTAGCACACTACAGCTTACCAAGGAAAATTAAATAAAACCATTTTCTATTTAGAGAAGATATTTAATATTAATACAGTCACGTGAAACGCGTGGGTAAATTTAACATGTGTCGCTAACTTAATGGAGCCGCAACTTGAAAGGTTATTTAAATATGCAAGTAATTATAACAGAGGCCGTCGTGGCTCAGCGGCACAAGGGTGTGACTGTAAAGCCGAAGTAGTGGGTTCGATCACCACTCGAGGAAATGAAATATTTATTTAAATTTATATTTCTATTTCTTCGCTCTGGTGTCGGGCAAAGAGCGGCATTAAGTTTCGCCACTGCCACATACGCAATGTTTCCAAAATTCGGTGAAAAGTCGGGAAAGGAGTGTCTTAACATTAGGTTCCCTCTGTCTACTCTGCTGTGTGCGGGATACAGCTTGAAGCTGATTTATTTATTTTTTTATTTAATTATAGTTTTATTTTATATGGTAGTAGATTTCGTAGGAGGCCGTCGTAGTCGTGTCGTCACGCGACAAACGCCCCTGCTTTGGGCTCGATTCCCACTCGGGAGTAAATGCAAAACATATGTAAGAAAATAGAAATACTTAATATTTCTTTGTTGCGTTAACATCCGCACGCTTGTGGCCCGGGGTCACCACGGCCTCCGGCAAGGGCTTCCAATCCCAGTATACTGATATCTCTATATTATGGACCATTTTCCGATTCCAGGTTGTGGAGTTAAGAGAGTGAGATTTGAAAGAAGAATACACAGTACCTCTCGAGTGCGACGATCGCCAATAAAGTGTATTCGAAATGTGATTTCAATCTTACTTCGCAACAAGAGTTGGTAAAAATATTTCGTTACCATGTAATAAGTTTCACCATTTTAATCCAATCAAATTAAAAGCCTACCATTGAAAATGGCTGATTAAATACGTAATGAAGGAAAACTTAGGTGGATGTTATGGTCAGCATGAAGAAGAATGTGCTCTGGTGGTTAGGGCACGTTTAGAAAGTGAATAGTGAAGGAATGGTAGAAAAGATTTATGAAGCGAGCGTATTTATATCAATTCAACGGTTTGACTATCAACGCGAAGATGGGGGCTCGATCCTGCATTCCATTCAATTTTAAGGTAATCCAAATTAAAATAAAACGTGCTAGGAACACTACCTCATTGGTTGGGTGTAATCGTGTGCATATTATACATAATACAACTTAAGTAAATTTAGTTTTTAGAAAATATATTTTTAAAAATCATATCATATTTGAACGCAGCGGGATTTGAGACCGCGCAACTACGCTTAGGAAAAAAACATTGTAAACGTATAAAAATTCTAACGTAACGGGATTTGAACCCGCACCTTTTGGAAACCGTCCAAGCGCACTGCCACCCCACCACCACCGCTAAGGCATACGTTCTCATCAAGCTACGTCGAAATGCTTATATGCCCTACAAGATGCTAATAACATAAATAAGTTGTAACAAGCGTATATTGTACTCTTTTGGAAACAGTCCAAGTGCAAAAAACGATTACAATAGAAACTTTGTACCCAATCGTTTTTGTCAAAAGTGGTTTATGTAAAGAAAAAAAAATGTATGGGAAATTTTGTAGGTATCAAAGTCCCTTTGAGTTATTTTCAACATGGGATCGATGGGAAACAATCACTATTTCATTAAAATAGTGACTAAATTCCATGCAAAAATTTTAATGTCCAAGATGACTGGACTATATTGCGTTTATGCATATGAACTTTCTACAAATGTCTTTTTAAGCATTTAATACAAAACGTTAAAAGAAGCATCCCTAACATATACGGATACCGAGTGCCATTTCTGTTGCTGATTATATTGCCTCTTAAATAAGCAGCGGCAGAGCTTAAATTAGTAGCAAAGCAAAATAACCCAAAATATGCAATTTAAAGCATATGTTATTATGTGAAGTGTGGTTGAAATGTCTCTTTTTCTCGTCTCGTTGTTTTGATAGCTATCATGCCATGAAAATAGAGTTGTGTTGATTATAACGTCAGTTTACTTGCCTTATATTGATAGCACAATTTTCTATATATGGCATCCCGCAGTTAACGGAATCCCGCGGGATTGAGAACTTCCAGTCCCGCAATACCAAGTTAGAATTCTGGCTTCGGGATTGAAAGTCCTACTACGGAGGTAGGAGGTGCTATAATTTTTATATGATTGGGAAAGAATAAAACGACTCTATAAATTATTTAAGAATCAACGTTTATTTAAAGATATTATAATTATAGAATTTACAATTAAAATTATAATAATATAATATATTATACTTAATAATTAATATTAAATATTATATTAAATTGTGGAAGAAAGGCATCAATGATTTTTCTAATTATTTTTTTCTTCAATCTTTCATAAAGAGTACAAAAGATAAAATAGAAACGTATGACTTAGGCCTCTCTATTGTATTTGAGATATTGCCTGTTGAGTGGCAGAACTTGTTAGCAGAACGACAATATAAAGTCTTCCGAGAGGGGATCGAACCCAGGACCGAAAGTAATTGAGCTAGCTGGGCAGTCGTAGCCCAAGGGCACAAACTGTGATTGTAAAATCGACAGGTTGTGAGTTCGATCCTCACTCGAAGAGATGAAATATTTATTTAAATTTATATTTTCATTTCTCCGCTCTGGTGTTGAGGCAAAGCAGGGCGCTGACTTCCACCACTCAACACGCAATGCCCCCTTATTTCGGCAGAAAATGGGGAACGGAGTTTTAATACTAGGTTCCTTCTGCCTACCCTGCTGTCTGCTGCATACAGCGTGAAGCTCAGAGGGAAGCGAACCCAGAACCGAAAGAAATTAAGTTGATACAAAAATTTCTATAAAATCAAAAATGCTTACACAAAATGCAAAAAAAAATCATCGATGTTCTCCTGCCAGTTTACAATTTATTTATAATGATATGGAAGAATTCGTCTACGTTAATCAGCTGTTGTTGGCAACACGATGTGTCGATGATCTATTTACACGGCGTACAACCTCGCGTCCGTATGTTATCTTTGGGGCATCTGAAACAAGAGCTTGTTATCAGAACGAGGTAATGAAAATAATAAAAAAAATGGTAACTAAGCCTTGTAACTTGTACTTTGCTATGTACAGGTCTTAAAACTAGGTTCCCAATGCCTACCCCGCGGGTTAGGTAGTGGGAGCCTAATGTTAAGATACTATTCATACTCTTCAATTTGGCCACAGAACAGAAGCCGTAGGAAAGCTAGTGATACTTATATAATATATAAAATAAATCACCAATCAGCTTCACGCTGTATCCCGCACGCATCAGGGTAGCCAGAGGGAACCTAATGTTAAGACAATTTGAGTGTCTTAACATTAGGTTCCCTCTACCTACGTGTTCAGTGGCAGAACTCAACGCCGCGTTTTGCCTCGACACTAGAGCGAAGAAATGGAAATATACATTTTAAGTAAATAAATCATCTCCTCAAGTGGGGATCGAACCCACAACCAGTCGGTTTTGCAGTTACACTTTGTGCTCCTGCGCCACGAGTGGCCTCTGTATATATATATATATTATAATATATATAATGCACAATTCAACAAACTGCCCTCCTGGCAACCATCACGCAACACGCACGAGCCGGTAGCAATTAGATACGCTTGTTAAATATACCTCGGTGGGTAGTTGAACTGAACTCAATCATACTGGAACTACTTAGTATGGGCAGAATTGCTTATTTTGTGCGGATTGATAGTTTCTTGGTGTTTTGGTTTGGTTTGTGGGGATTCGGTGCTCGGCTGGTGCTAGTTGTGGGAAACGGAGAGTCTTATTGTTAGGTTTTCTCTGCCTTCGCCACCAAGTATGGAAAGATGCAATAACAAATAATCTAAATAAAATCATTAAAAATGCGATACGAAGTAACTTTCTATGATAAACAGGGTAGAAGGAGACGTAACTAATGTTAAGACTCTCCGTTTTTCGAATTAATAAAAGTATGTATAAAAATATAAATATGAATACCATATCATCTTCAGAAGTTTCCTTAATAGTGTACGTCTTGTTGTCGCTGGACTCTAGAACCACGCGCGGCGGCTCACTTTCTGTACAAAAAAAAATATATAAAAATTGTTTTAAATTTTTTTACATAACATAACAAGGAACTGAATCTTTGGAAAATTGTAAATATTCTTTGCAGCGTTGTTTCATCAAACGCAAATTATTCTTTATTAAAATAGACTTTTGCGCTTTTTTTACAAATCCCTGTAGTGGAATACTATAATAATAATATAAAAATTACTCTATCTTACAAGACTTACCTAACTTACTTCCTTTATCAGACTTACCAGATTTAGGATTCAGTATATCCGGCTTGGTCTCCGGCTTGTCCGGTGCGGGATAGGCTATGAGGTACCGCCTCCCGTTAGCGTCTACTTGCACCACACTCTGCGATGGACGTTTGCTCGTTGTTGTTGTTTCGTTACGTCTAAATAAATAGGTATAAATAGATATAAACGCATATAAATAGTTATAAATAGGTAAGTGAATACGTGTTATTATTAGATATTTGATCTGGAGTACTAGGATTATGTGTGTGATTCAACACGTAAAACTTTGTCTTTGAAATAGAACATAAAATATCTAAAATGTTCATTTTCTTTGATATTTTTGTAATCACTAAGCTCTTTCACTTCACTTCTGGCATGTTGGGTGCCATCACTCAACACCGCAGCTTGTATAATTAAAAAAAAATATCGGTTTGGTTCAGTTGTTAGTTCGTGTCATGTATGCTAGTTGAGCACTTATGACTTGTATTTTTTTGTACTTTGTTGTATTGAGAACACACGAAGGAGATTGTAGAGTAAAAAACTGGACTGGACATGCGGCTTGCCCACCAAGAGTTCCGTACAATTAGCGCAGCATAAAAAAGAATAAAGTAAGTATTAGAATATTGAGATCAAGGTCTTTTACCTCACTTGAACAGCGGCTTTAATAAAAAAATTGCCCCCTTTTAAGGCTATTTTTTAGGATTTAACCACGAATGTATAGTTTTCTAAGATTTTCCTGAACTGAACATCTACAGGTATAGTACTACCTGTAGATGCTAGCTGCCAACTTTTATAATTCTAGGTCAACCGAATGTACTCTATTAATTTGGATTCTCTTTATAGTAGCCACATCTTTGTTTAGTTAAATATAGAAAGATGATGTTTTCAGGTAATCATGAGCTATAGATCTGAGTATATGGTTTGAAGGAACGCTGGCATTGCATTCTCCCATTGTGTAATATTGTCTCTTTTTAGGGTTCCGTGCCTCTCAAGGAAAAAAGAAACCCTTATAAGACCATTTTCTTGTCCATCTGTCTGTTTGTCAAGAGCCTTTACCTCAGGAACGCTTGCAGATATCGAGTTGGAATAACTCGAGTTGGAATAACTCGATATCTGCAAGCGTTCCTGAGGTAAAGGCTCTTGACAAACAGACAGATGAACAAGAAAATGGTCTTATAAGGGTTTCTTTTTTCCTTGAGAGGCACGGAACCCTAAAAAGAGACAATATTACACAATGGGAGAATGTAATGGAGTCAAAAAGAGATGCAGTTAAAAGAACAAATGTCTATAATCTACAATTATTTCAAAAGAGAATCAAACCCACAACAATAATATTCATTAAAACACATTTCAATTGTACAACAATAGTATTTATTAACATATTAAATTATCCAAACACGCTATGTTTACTTCATTATTTAAAATTTCATTTAATTTTCTGTTTTATTTTATCAGACAACATTCAAAGATCAGATCAGTTATTTTTCTTTCACAAAAGTACTGGAATTTCAAACACCTAGACTATGAAGTAAACAATTTGTATAGAGCCTAAACTTAAAATTAGAAATCTCTAACAAAAAAGACAGATTTTAAGATAAGACAATAAACAAACAGGGGGTCCCGTTATTTTAAGGAAAAAGGGAACAGATAGATGATTTTTTTTTATTTGGAGACCGTCGTGCGTAACGGCTCTGTGTTTTACTGTGATTGTCGTGGGTTCAATTTCCACTATAGGGGACAAATTATTTAAATTTTTTCGGTGATTGAGTGCGGCGTAGAGTTCCACTAGTTAACATGCACTGTGCCGAAAATTGGGCCGAAAATTATGGACAGAGTTTACACTACTGACTACCGTGCTACATACGGAATACACCGTGAAGGTAAAAAATACAATGCCATTTAAAAAAAAAGAACATAAAATTTGGTAAGCAGCGCTTCTATATAACTTCCATAACTAATTTCAAAATATCGCGTCTTGAGTGGCGGAACTAAACGCCGTGTTTATATCAGTTTTTCTTTGGCATAAGACGCAATGCCTCAAAAATTGGACTTAAATTAAGGCTTTTTTTTTTATTATGTCATAAAAAATCACTTACTTCTTTAATACTAGGACTATGATTGCAGCAGCAGCTGTTAGCACCGCGGCCAACCCGGCGATACCTGCAGCCGCTGGAAATTTTGATATTGCTCGTGCTGTATCTTCTACGGACAAAAATAATATTTTGTAGGCAGAGAGAACCTAGACACTCAGTTTTACACTAATTTAGAGATATTAACTACTTTTAGATAAATAAGAGATTTCTTTTGATTCACGCTGTATCTTCACGTCCAATTATTGGAAAATTGTATGTTGCGGTAGCGGAACTTAACTTCGCAATTTATCCAATTACCAGAGCAAGGAAATGAAAATAATTCGTTCCCCCGACTGGGAATTCAACCTATAACCGTCGAGCTCACAGTCACATAATTACTTAAAGAAATAACAAAAAACGTATACAAGCTAAACTGTCGTGTAAAATTTCGAACTTACTACCCTACAACAATTCTGCAACACGACCACTAAGCCACATTGTACTAATCTAGCAATATAGGATAATATTCTGTTTGCAATTCCCATGAGAGTATCTCCGTCTTACATATCCAACGCTAGCTTATTGCCTCATCGTAGTAATATAGATAGTTAGGTATTGCTAGTCATATGATAGCTCTGTCCCGTCTTTTCCTGATTGAGGATGTTTTTAGGGTTCCGTACATTTTAAGGAAAAAAGGAACCCTTATATGATCACTTTGTTGTCCGTCCATTCGTCCGTTCCGCACGCAATCACTCACACAAAATTAGCACGCAGAGAACTTAACACGTTGATTACGTGTTCGAAAATTAGGTAAAACAGTGGTAGAACGTATTGTTATATATGCGGGATACAGCGTGAAGCTAAAGGCAAAGGAAAAATATTTAAAATCCTTATAAAAAATCATCTAAAATCTCTGTTATACGTAAAGCTGAGTTAATTATGTAATCTATTTTTAGATGCCTTTGTATGTCTACATCTCCTATAATAATTAATATTTTTAAAGAAAATTAATTAACATTGGTCGTCGTGGCGCAAAGGTCGACTGTAAACGCGATGGTTGGGGAGTCGATTCGACTACATACACTTCATTATTTACATTTCAACACAGAAACATTATATTACAAATGACGGATCTTAACGCCGTGTTACGTTACAGTAGATATACCTAAAGAATTAACGTTATTCAACTATGAACATTTTAGCAAATATGAATCAAACCCGCAACTTTTCCTTTTAATGTCTGATATTATCCCACTCCGCTAACTTAATCTTATAATCGTTTTATTTTTTTCAGCTTGACGCTGTATCCCGCATATCGTACGGGAAGCAGAGGGAACTTAGTGTTAAGACACTACGTTCCCCAAGCAGCGCCTAATTTTTAAAACATTGCGTGTTTTGATAGCGGATTTTGATACACTTTGTTTTATTACCGGAACGAGAAAATGAAAATATTTTATTCCCCCCAATGGGAATCGAACACATAACCGTCACCACCATATTACCATAGCCAACCTTTATATGGCGGCTTCGTAAATCGAATGGAATCAACCTTACTAAATCATAATGTCTTATACAATATTACAAGACATAAAGGATATATTCCATTTCACAGTACAGGCGGTAGAGAGCGCCTTTGGTGTTCTGGGAATACAATTAATACTACATGATGTTCTACTAGATATTACATGAAGTGACTGAGATATTATAGTCAAAAGATTTCTGATATTATGTATGTATGTATGGATAAATGGATGTATGCATAAATTATAAATAAAATCAGCTTCATGCTGTATCCCCTGCACACCTAGAGCTAGAACCTAGTGTTAGCACACTCTGTTCCCCCCTTTCTGCCGAATTCTGGAATCATTGCGTGTTGAGTGGTGGAACTTAACGCCGCGTTTTTGCCAGAGCGGAGAAATGAACATATAAATGTAAATAAATATTAAATTTCTTCGAGTGAGGATCGAACCCACAGTGAGTATTTTACAGGCACACTTTGCGCCCCTGCGCCACGACTGGTCTCATGTAAGTCCCAAGAAAATCGTCATAAACCCTATACACAAATGGGATAAGAACCTGCAACTATCGACTATTCGATCAAGCAAATCCTCACTTCAAACCGTAGTACATTTAAAAGAGACCATCCAGTACATCACAAAGAAAAGCCCACGTCAGGTCGTTAGCGAGGTTAGAAAATTGCATGAGGAATTGGTAAAAAGTACACTCCAACTGCTTTTTGATTAGTACTAGTATGGAATTTCGAATTAAATTAGCCCCAGTTGATTGCGATGTGCTGTTTAATTAAAAATCTAGAGATTTTGCAGTGAAATTGGAAGATATTGATGATTTTAGGGGAAATTTAATATATTTTTATATATCTTTAACTGTTATTCCATATTAAGAAGAGAAAAATACTTTCTTTTTGACAAAACTTCAGAAATTTACAGTCGCTTAGACGTTTTTCAAGAGGGGGTTGAAATTCATACTAAATTCTAGCGCAAGTATCATACTACGTATAAATAATAATCTATATTAACATTATAAAGCTGAAGGGTTTGTTTGGTTGAGCGCGCTAATCTCAGGAACTACTAAAAAAATCGCGGTTAATAGTAAGTAATATAATCAAATTATAATTGATAGTAATATAAATAGAATGTATACCCATCTATTTTAGCTTCACGCTATATCGATGTACATATATATATATATATATATAAAATTTGTAACTATTCTATTTACCTTAAAAAGTAATAAAAAAATGAAATATCTTACCAATATGTTTAGCGGCGTCTCTATAAACTAGGTCCCGTATAACCACAGGGTCCGACACCCCCTTGCTGTTCCTGGCGGTGACAGTTAGAAGTTCGTCCGACAAGTCTTCGAGTTCCGACCAGCTTGTGTTCAGCCATACTATTAGATCTGGAGGTGAGTGGTGCATTAGTTTATAAGATTTTTAAAAATATTTTAAGCAATGGTAGTGGATTCGATTTCCAGTTGGAAGAAATATTCATATATTTAATTATTTTTAGGTACACGCTCTGGTAGACAAAGCGTTTGAATTCAATACTTAACACGGCAGTGTCTCGAAAATTAAGCGGAATTTGAGAAACAGATTGTTTTAACATGAGGCCGTCGTGGCTCAGTTGTGTCACTGTAAACGCGACGGTTGCGAGTTCAATTACCGCTCGGGGAAAAGAATGATTATTTATTAATATTTTCATTTCCTAGCTCTGGTAACAAGCCAAAGTGAGGCGTTCATTTTCGCCACTCAACACGTAATGCCTCATCCTACGGAATGTGGGAACGGAATATATGAGCACTAGGTTCCTTCTGCCTACCCTGCTACAGACGGGATACAATCAACTTTATTATATAATTGCAAATATTTATCTTATTATTACCATCTACAAATTGAATATCACATCGTGCAACTACGCTAATATTATGTATTGATCAAACCGACAACAGCCATTGATAAAATCAATCAACCCGCGAGGTTACTTCATCGATCTAACGTAATGCTCACTTAGACCTAATTCTCTTGTTATATACTAACTTTGCAACGTTTTATAGGAAATATATGGATAAATAAAAAAAAGGCTCACGCTGAATTGTTCAACGTAGAGGGAACCTAGTGTTAAGACACTCCGTTACCCATTTTCCGCCGATTTTTTCGAGGCATTGCGTGTTGTGTGGCGAAATTTTTTGTCTTGGTGCCAGAGTAAGAAAGTGAAAATATTGGTAAATAACAATTCATTTCATCGAGTGGGAATCGAACCTCGCAACCGTCGCGTTAAAGTCACACTATTGGGCCCCTCGCAATGCCTTGAAAAAAATTCGCCAGAAAGTGGGGAACGGAGTGTCTTAGCACTAGGTTCCCTCTGCCGACACTGCTGTGGGTGGGACACATCATGAAGCTGATTTAGCGTTAAGTTCCGGCTCTCAAGAAGCGATGTTTAGAAATTGCTCAAAAAACGAAGATTGGACTTAACTATACACAACAATATTAGGTAAATATTTATCCATAAAAGTAACTTAAATAAATTAGTATAAGATTCAAAACGTTTAGATAAAAATGTTCCAATTTAAATATAATTTTATATAGATTTTTAAAACCTAGATATGCAAATCGACTCGCTATCTTTTCTAGTTTCTAAATGAAAAGAGCTACTTTTATGTAATTTAAGTAAATTGGAATGAGAAATTATGATTATTACTCTAAAGTGTCTCCAAAGTTTGTAAATATTGTAGTTGTGGGTTCGATTTTCACTGCGGCAATAAATAATCAGAATGAACATTATGTTAAGACACTCCGTTTCCCGGTTTCCGCCTCAATTTTTGATATGATGCGTGCTGAGGTGCGGAACTCACCGACGAGCTTTGTCTTGATACTAGAGGTAAGAAATGAAAACTATTCCTCAAAAGGGAATCGCACCAAAACCACCAAGTGCACCACGACCGTCGCGCCACGACGGACTTTTATAACATATTCTATAGACAAAATGCTTTTCGCCCTTGAATTAAATATTAGTGATGAATAATTTGAGCTAAAAATATTTAAATAAATAACGTTATGCGCCATTTGAACAGCGTGTTGCAAAGCGATGGTGTGTGTTCGTGTGGAGTGGGTTCGATTCTCATTTGAGACAGCCCAGAAACCCAGCGTGGTAAGGGAGGATTCACAGTCTGATAAATTATCGTTATATGGGAAACAATGAGAGCATTCATAATATACTTCTATTATGCACATAAAAATATGTTATATATTCTCATACAAGAATGTCAAATCGGACCGAAGACGAGCTATGACCGGCAGTCGATCCAGCTATGAGATGAAAAAAAAATATTGTTTTTTTTTTATTTTCATAGCACTATGACAAATATTAAAAAGTAATGCTACTGTTAAAAATGTGAAAATTTGTGAGGATGGATATTTGTTTTAGTTTCACGCAAAATCTACTAAACTGATTTATTTGACATTTTACAATAGCTTATATAAATAACAATAATAAGTTAGCTAGTTAGGATATTTTTTAAGCTTCACGCTGTATCCCGCATATAGCACGGTAAACAGAGAAAACCTAGGAAACTATTGTTAAAACAATCCGTTCTCATTAACACACTCCCGTTTCCCATTTACGCCGAATTAGTTAAGAAATTAAATAACTAAAAATAAAACCTACCTGTTTTGCTGGCAGTACTATTGGCAATCAGTCTGCTCGTATCACCCACGACTTCCAAAAGGAAATGCTGAGTTAAACCACCGTCGTAGCCCGCGATACACTTTATTGTAAGAAATGCTTCATTTTTCTTGATTATTCTTTTGGCTGTGCAGTTTCTTGGTGGAGAGGGACGAGCTATAGGGGAAAATAAAGAAATATATTTATATATAATAATATTATCGTTGGGCGAGAACTTCATTATTGGAAATTACGTGACGGTCATAGGTTCTATTCTCACTCTTAGAAATCTTTATATTGAATATACATATTTTCGTTTTCCCATTTCATTACTGTGATAAGTTTCGCTACCTAATAATGAAAAATTAAATCGTTTTAGGTAAGTTAAAAGGAAATCCTTCATATAAGAAGGTAGTCAGAGGGAATCTAACATTAAGCCACTCCGCTTCCCTAGGTGAACTCAAGCCTTGTCAGCGCCTGTTGGTCATCAGAATATTGAAATAGAATTACTTTCACTTATTCCTCCGAATGAAAATCGAATCCACAACTGACGCGTTTATAGCCATACGCTGTAGCACAAATCCACGACTGCCATAGTAATAAATGATTATATCTAAAAATATAGCGTTTCCCCCTCAAAAAACAAAGCACGGCGTTGAAATCTACAGCCAAAATACGTAATATAGCATTTGGCCCATAAATGTTACGTCAGTCTTAACTTTAAATGTACTTAAGAGATTTGATGAAATTTTCTTTTGGTTTCCTTACGAAGAAAGAAATTATACAGTATTTTGATATCCAATATCTACATCGATGTAATAATTCACAATGAATACAGAAGAAAGTCGTGGGTTGACCTTTAGCGTAGGTACTTAAAGACGATTTACAAAACTGGTTTGATATTTGAGCAGTATTTATTTTTAATATGAACGTTTATTTATTAAATGGCTTAAAACATTTGTTTTAATAAATATAATTTTCTTATAACAATTCTAATAACAAAATATAATCTCGTAAGCTTATTATAGTAGATTATGACTATAAATGGATTTCATTTATGGATACCTAGATAATAATTAATCTATATACACCTATATGGAAACCAAACGTCGCTGACAGTGAGTAACTGACACAACGCACAAACGAAACAACTCGACTTAGAAAGTTAAAATTTGGCAAGTAGGTTAAGGAGTGTAAGGAAGCGTTATGACAGGATTTCTCGAAATTTCTATGGGAATGGGAAAAAAAATCCATTATACTTCTTAAGGTCCACGTACAAAAAGTTTTGGGTGACGACTAATTCATAAGAAACGTAATGTCTTGACAGAAATTGGTCTTTTAATATCGTAGTCATTCAATTTTAATACATAAAAAAAAAATTAAACACAGAAAAAGATGTTTGCACAGCGAAAACTTTTTATTTGTACCCATCCTTTACAGAATCTAAACGAACCCTTTTATGAATATTATACTAAAAGTTTCAATAAGTTTCATATTAAATATAACTTTTGAGCTAGTCCAATATTAGATCTTTCAGAATCCCTTAATGTTTTATATGAAAAAATTTGCAATTTTTATTTTTAATTTATCTTAGGATTTGATAATAATAAATTGAGAAATTATCCCTGGAAAATGCTGCCGTTGTGGCGCGGTTGTAGCGTCTCACGCGACGTTTGTTAATTCGATTCGCACTCACGGAATTAAATTATTTTAATTTCTTCGCTTTGGTAACTAGATAAAATGCGGCGTCGAGTTACGCAACACGCAATATAACGCAATTGGGTGGACAGTGAAAAGTAAAGTGTCATAACACTATCTCTCTATCTACCTGGGACACAGCGTGAAAATGAAAAAAAAAAACTCTACATTCATTGCTCTCTTTCTTCTTTAAAAAAACAAGTGCGAGTTGGGCTCACACACCAAGGGTTCCGTACAAAAATTAGAAACCTCAAACTTTTTTTAAATTCAAGTTTAGTTTATTTAGCCAGAGCCATTTCATCTGATACCTAATTCGAACTAGCGACTTTAATACCAAGTTTTGCTGCCTTTTAAGGCGTTTTTATTATTTTTAAGATACTAGACTACTAGACTAGTACAGGTCAACCGGAACTACCCTATTACCCTATTTGATTCCCTTTACAGTGTTAATATACGCTTTTTTTTGCGATATAAACGGCTATATCTTTTATTAAGTTATATGTAGAAACACGATATTTTCAGCAAATCATCGGGCCATAGATCTCAGTATATGAGTTGAATTTCAACTCGATCTACAAGCGTTCCTGAAATAAAAGCTCTTGACAGACAGATAGACAGACGGACAACAAAATCATCTTATAAACGTTCATTTTTCCTTAAAAAGTACGGGACGCTAAAAAGAAAAAAATGTAATTATTTAGCCTAAACAGTCTTTGCAAACTAACCCACCGGTTATTTAAGTTAGTAAAGGCTCTCCCACACCGAGTTACGGTACCTAATGTATTTAAAGACTAATGTAATTATAACTACGTGAGTAACAGTATTGGTCTCGTGAGATGAACGTGTCTTACTACGGTACGGACGCCGTGGATTGTGTTTTATTTTATATATAAATGTATTAAATATAGTATTCATAATGTTGAAATAATATTAGAAGTTCGTCGTGGCACAGCGGCTCGATTACGTAGTAACGAGGCAATGCGCGGTGTTGAGTTTCGTCGCTCAATATCGAATACGAGATGAATTAAGAATTTAGCGGAAAGCAGGCAGGGGATGCGTCTTAATGGGCACGCTAGGCTCCCAGGTTTCTTCTGTTTAGTTATGTGCGGGGTACAGCGTAAAACGTAATGAACGGTGGAACTTAAAGCTATTGTGAGCTATAGCAGTAAGGAAAAGAAGCAAATATAGATATTTAGCAATAAATAAAGTGTCCTATCACAATAATCTCTCTCTAAAACCGGAGAGATATAAAAAAAAACAAGATAAGATTATATCATTATCATATATATACATACAAAAAAAAAAACAATACAAGCAAGCTCAATATAACGAAAACAGTTAAAAATAACAAATTACCCTCAAAAAACATAACAGAATTAACAAGAAACACATTAAAAACACTGTCGGGGGAGGTAAAAATATTCATTTCATAGTGCGTTTTGAACGAGGCTGTGTTACGAATTTTATTAGTTTTATTTTTTAACTGGCAGCGAGGTCTGCTTTAACCATTTCGGTTCTTTTAAATGAATTTTTTCAATCGTTTTCATCCAAATTGTGTCACGACCTATAAAAGGGACGTTGTAAATAAAATATTACATTTTGTTTATACATTTTATAGACGTATACAATATATTAATTAATAGAGATCGACGTGGCTCAGTGGGACAGTGTCCGAAGTCCACGCAGAGGAGTGAGAGTGTGAGGGTTTCATTCTTTTTAGTCTGCACGCAATGTATTAAAAATAAGGCGTAGGCTAGAAATAGTGTCTTAACACTAGGTTGCTCACCCTACTATATGCGGGTTACAGCCGCATACATTTTTAAAATTTATTACATTATGTAGGTGGGCTGGTCATGGCGTAGGGGCAGAAGCCTGTGACTGTGAACGCTACAGGTTGTTGGTTCGATTCCCACTCGCGGAAATATAATATTTATTATTTTAATTTATTTAAGGCGAAACGCGGATTTGAATACCTCGGCTCAACACACAATACTTCCAAAATTTGGCAGAACGTGGTGAGCGGAATATCTTAACACTAGTTTCCCTCTACCCACCCCCTGTTATATAATATGTAGGATATAGCGTGAACCTATAAAAAAAAATATATAGAAAAAATATATTTACAAAACCAATCAATCCATAAGTTTATGTATAAAGAAAATGTTATCCCTACATAATAATCGAAACACGCGTCCGCATCAAAGTGGCAAGTTTTCTAGTTATCCACTCCTTATTGGAAATGCGAACGAACGAACTTTGACTATATTTTAAAACATAGGAGCGTTATGATAGTCGTAAAATTTCAACTTTACAGGAAAATTATTTCAATTTAATGATTTATTTAAATTTCAATATTATTTTTGTAAAACTAGTAGCTGTACGACCCCAAAGGTCGTAGAGGCGCAGTGGCAGCGTCTCTTTGTAAGTACAAAGGTAATTTACGTGTGGTAGAGTCACATCGCCAGCAATGGCAACACGCATGGGCAGACTCGACCGGATCATTACCATTTAAAAACCGGCGTGAAGTAGTGGCTTTATGCCACTGCGTTTCGCATCAGGCAATGCCGGGCTCCGGTGCCCAACCCGTCTTAAGGGCAACGCACCTGTAGCTCCTTGGGGTTGCACGGGGCCGTGGGCGGCGGCAATCACTTACTATCAGGTGAACCGAACGCTCGTTTGCCGTGTCTTTTTCATAAAAAAAAATACAAAGGTAATGAGTTTGATTTTCACTCGAGGGAATGAATTGTTTCCATTCCTTGCTCTAGTAATAAGGCAGGTGTAAATGTTTTTTTTAATAATACATTGTTATTTATAATTAATCTGTATAATTAGAAAATAATGATAGTTCAGTTATAATGGTTTCATTCGATTCTTAGAGTCGATTTGATCCCCACTCTTGGAAATGAAATATTGGTTTAAATTTATATTTCCATTTCTTAGCTCTGATGTTGAGGCACGACTGAACATGCAATGCTTTGGAAATTCGGCGGTAATTGGGGAAGTGAGTGTATTAACACTGGGCTCCCTCTGCCTACTCTGCTGTGAGCGGGATACAGCGTGAAACTGATTTGATTTATTTTAATTCGATTCTTAAAAGTATGCAATTTTACGAAAACCGACTTTAGAGCCAAACGATTACTATCACGAAGGTATTTAATTAAAATAACCATTTCTACGATTTCGAATAGGAAATGAACCTACACTCATCGGAGATCAACATCTTAATCATGATTGACAAGATATATATATAATATACAAACTTATAATAAGTTACATATATATATATATATATATATATATATTTAAATTTATATCGTTTCCGTCAAAGATGAAAGTGCTCGGGACCGTCACAATGTAATTTCCTGTCGATAACTTCTTCCTTATTACTCGAAAGGCTGTGCTATTTTTTTATTTAACTTCACGCTGTATCCCGCATATAGGAACGTTGGCAGAGGGAACCTAGACTAAACGAAACTCCATCTACAACGCCCAATTTTCGAAACATTTCAAGCGTATAGAATAACGGAGCTCTACGCTGCGTTCTGAAATCGAATAAGTAAAAATAATTTTAATTAACAATTACGAACCCACAACTTATTTAGCAAACGTATTAAAATTTTAACGTAGCGTGACTCAAACCCGCGCCTCTTCGAAACCGACCAGGTTTCCTGGACGGTACCGTTAATTTTTTTTACTGTTTACCTTGGATGTCCGTAGAATTATTAATTTGCATAAGTTATGAATTCCGCTACTGCATGTTCTAAACTGGGCAGAACCGGGTACCGGATCACTTAACACCAGGTTCCCTCTGTTCACCTTGATATGCAGTAGAACGTGTGAAACCAAAAATATATAAAAATGAACATACACGACAAATCCGGATTAAGAATTTGAATTTAAAATATTAATTAAAAAGGCATACTGTGAAGCTATTTCTTTTACATTTTTTCCTGGCTTAGGCTTTTAAAACATTTTTTTTGCCAAAATAAGTAAAAATGAAAATCCACGTACACACTTATACATATAAATTGGCAAATAGGTTTCCTCGATCCCAACTTCCTATTGCCGTTCGATCGCAAACTTAGAACATATTTTAAATCCTATTTAAAGACGGCTGCGGACTGAGAGACTTATATAATAAAATTTTCTGCACTGAGTCACTTCATTTTCCGAGTTTTGATGTAAAAACGACGAATGTAGGTTCGATTACCGCCCGAGAGAAAAAATATATTTTCATTTTCTTCAGCTCTGGTAATAAGATAAAATTCCATCAATACATAATACAGTTTAAAGTTTTATTGTATTTTTTTAACCGATGTCAAAAAATAAGGTTATGAGTTTCAATTGATCGTTTTTAGGATTATATGCAAGAGTGCTAAATTTCGTTATTACTCTGTTAGTCGCCTTGGACAAATTATAACAAAAAGTTACACGTAATATATCAAATTGAAAGTAAAAAATCAGTCTCACGTTGAATCCCGCACAGAGCAAAGTAGGCAGAGGGAACCTAGTGTTAAAACACTCCGTTCCCTACTTTCCGCCGCGTGCTCGAGGCGTTGCGTGTTGAGAGGCGAAACAAAACGATGCGCTTTGACGACACCAGAGCGAAGAAATGAAAATATAAATGTAAATAAATATTTAATTATTTTGAGTGGGGGTCGAACTCACAATCAGTCATGTCTACAGTCACTCTATGCCCGTGCACCCCGACTGGCCTTCTATTTGATTGAAAGTAAAAAATGGAGTGTCTTGACATTACGTTCTCATTGCGTACCCTGTTATCCCTGTATATACAGAGGTGCAAGCAAAATGAATTCGAAAGCTTAATCTACAGTACTCTTTTTATGAAACAATACGCTGAACATAGACTTCGGTTATCGAGGAATTTCTTAATTAATTTAAGTTTAAAATTATTAATTTCCATACTTCGGGTTTGAGTTCCCGAGATATATTCTGATTAGAACCAGTTAAATAACTTTGCCTTATAATTAAGCATGACTAAGATCATATACATATTTTATGTTATACCTCTTTTAATATGATGGTAGCGTGTTTACATTCCACTTGGAATACAATATTTAAAAGTAAATCTACTTGTTACCTCGCATAGCGAGGTAGGTAGAGACAGCCAAGAGTTAAAAAACTTCGTTCGCAATTTTCCACTGATCTTTCGAGACACTGTGACCTAAATGGCGGAACTCTACACAGCGTTTTTTCTACCAGAGCGGAGACGAAAAAAAAATAATTAAATATAACTATTTCCACGAGTGCGGATTGAACCCACAGCTTTCGCATTTACAGCCGGAATGTACTTTGCAAAAAAAAGCAGAAAGTGGAAGAGGATAACGAATGTAGGAGGAGAAGACCACTAGTATGAACTGGTATTAAATAAGAACATGTAGTATACATGAGACCATAGATCTATAAGAAAGATAATCCAGGATGAAAGAGATCTTACTAGATTTAGAAGAAGCTGTTATGATGATAGATTAAACATATAAAATTTTATTATATTTAGTTATTCGATTAGCATTGACTGATTCTTTTTTTTTTAAATATACTTTTTCTTGGAAAAAATACTATAAGTAAAAAAGTCTCTTTGGTCTAAGATTTATGTCCTTTGTTTATTTTTTATATTTATTGTATCGTTATTTTATTGCTGCTACACACGAAGAAATAGCTTTATACATGCAGCATATAGGTAGAGGGGGCCTAAAGTCAAGACACTCCGTTTCTCAAGTCTAATTCTTGAGACATTACGCGTTGAGTGGCGGAACTCAACTATGCACACTGTTTCACCATAGCAAAAAAATAAAAACAATCCATTATTTTTGAGTTGGAAACAAACACACAACCGTCGTGTTTACATTAAGAAGCCTCTATATTTATGTATTTAAAATTATAGATTACTCCTTAAAAAACTTTTTTAATAATGATCAAAAAGAAATTTGCTAACTTTTATATTTACTACCATTTTCGGTATTTTATAAGTTGATGAGCTTTAAAAGATTAAATCTAAAATTTTTGGTAGAAAATGGAATGTTAGCGTGGCTTGGTGAATGTAACGAAGCATGAAATGTTAAAATATTTCATGCTTCAAGTTCAATCCAGCTTCCCGCTATATCACACATATAGCAGGCTAGGCATTGAGAACCTCCATGAGACACTCCATCCTTCGTTTTCCACCCGAACATGAGCGTTATAGATTGCATGTTAAGTGATGGAACTCAACGTCGCGCTTTGCCACAACAACAGAGCAAAGAAATTAAAATATTCAATATTTCATTTCCTTGAGTGGTAATCGAAGCCAAAATCAGTCACGTTTTCACACACTTGTACCTTTGCGCCACAATTGACCTCAAAATTACATTGAAAATACTTCTATTTATCGTTAAAAAAGGGCTATTTTGTCAGCTACTATAGACCAGGGGTTCCCAATCTTTTCTTGATCAAGGACTACTTTTATATCCTTCTTTGTAGCAGGAACCACTATGCATGTAGGTATAATAAAAATTAATTGTGATGATAAAAAAAAACTTCGCCTCACTATCACTATCCCCAGTCATAAAATTTAAATCGCTCGTGGACCATATTTAGTCTGCGGACCACTGGTTGAGAACTAGTGCTTTTGACCAATAAAGGCATGTCGTTAAAGAGTTTAACTGTGGAAATTTTACGTTTTCGCAAGTGAAAGCTCTTTCTCACTTTGTTTTTATGCGGGAATCGTAAAAATAGATTAATTTCCATTTAGTTATTGGCGTAAGTACTTTGGTACGGTTTGCTTATAAAATACTAGTAAATAGTCGTCTGTTGTTGATAATGATATTACTTATTTTTTCTCTTTTTTTGTGTAGTTTCACAGTATCCAGCATAGAGCAGGGTAGACAGAGGGAACCTAATGATAAAACGCTCAGTTTCCCACTCTCATTGCCCAAATTTCGACAGTCAGCAACAAAACTAACGCCGCGCTTTGCCTTGTTATCAAAGCGAGGAAAAAAAAAAAATAATTTCCTCGAGTGGATATGTAACCTACGAATTCATATATATTTATAAAATATGTACCTATGAATGAAAACGGCATCTCAAGATTGACCTAAGAATTGAGAGCGACTTATAAACACGGGTCTTAATATGTTAACACAGTAGATAAACACTATCAAAATCAAACCAAGAAAAAAAAGATTTAAAAAAATCCCCATAACCAAACAATTCGCTCTATCTCCATATCCCTATCAAAACCGTTAAAGAATCTGTGATTTTTTTGGGCAAAGAAAAAATTATGGTAGGGTAGGGTAGGCCCAATTGCAATCTATAAAATTCGGCAGTAGTTTATGTGAGTCCGTCCCTGAGGGGTTTTTAGCGGATCCACATTTACCGGTACTTTACGATCGGTAATGGGCAAAAACTTAGCGTTCGTGGCCGAAATAGCTGGCTGGACCTCCTCTTTAGGGTGGCTTATGAAATATTTTCATATATATATAAATTATATGTTGGTGGGTACGTGGAAAGATAACCGGGATGGGATTTGAACTTTTTTTTTGGCCCAAATATTAGGTTTAGATTTTTTTGTTTTGGTAATGGTGAAGTGGTTTGTCTTTAGGTGTTCCTTTAATGATAATAAAATTAAAAACATAAAATGTATGATATAAGTGAAAATAGCATGGTGTAGTTCAAATGTGCTTGACTTTAGATGCGATGGTTATAAGACGATAGATTTCTAAGAATACAAATAGATAAGATTTATTTAAGGGACGCAAACAAAAAAGTTATATAATTATATTTTAAACACAAAATAATTACGCTATAATATAAGAGTTCGTTAAGTTAAATAACTTGAATAACTTCTATTTGACCTCATTATGGAGTTACCATTAGGTCAAATATGGCATTGTATTTAAAATTTATATTTTTAAACATTTTTTTTAAAGTGTTAATCCACACTTAGGCGAGAACGTATGGCTCAGTGGTCAGAGTGCCTGGTCGGTTTGCAGGAGGCGCGGGTTCGAGTCCCGCTACGTTAAAATTTTTATACGTTTTCTAAATATGTATTTAAAATTTATATTTATTATTTTAAAATTAAAAAAATTAAGCTAAAAATAAAACCAGTAAGTGCAAGTCAGTTTCACACACCGAGGCTTCCGTACCAATTTCAGGATTGTAGATTAACGGGAAGTACAACTTATAAACGTTGACAAATTTAAATTAATGGGCATATGCAATCATTTTGTATGAAATGAACTACAAATATTAATTTGTAATGATTTTTTCTATGAAATACTTATAAATTTTCACTCTTCGTATTTTTTTTCTTTATGTGTACTCACTTTTTACATTTCATAGTATACGTGTAGGTATTGACTACGCGGAAATTTCATACAATATACGAGCAATACCGATGTCCATATATTTTGATAGCGTTAACTTAGAAGTTTGACTTTTCTGTGCTCCAACGATCTACCTTCAAATCTACGGTAGATATGAATAGTTGATATGAATTTCAGCTTGTTGCCTCAAGGCAATCTCGAGATAAATTGTCTTGACAGACGGACAGATGGACGATAAAATAATCCTATAAGATTCTTGCCCCTTGAAGTACAATTTTAATCCGTCAGAATATTATTTTTTTATTATACATGACACAGTTTACAGTTTTTAAACTCTACTTTTGATTTGATTTTTAATGCAAAACATTAAAAATCAAATAAAAAGTAGACTTTTAAAACTGTTACTCTATAAATCAATAAAAAAGGCATTCCATACATACCAGCGGGGACTATTTGAAAGACACAAGGCTTCTTCTGGCGGCCGACCGCATTGTTGGCGCGGCACAGGAGTGCGCCGTAGTCTCTTTCGCTGGCGGCTCGATAGCGGAGCTCACTCGCTGTACCGCCGGTGGAAACTAGCGGAAAATATGCTTTTATATATTGGTCTGTTGTTTTTTTTTTTTTCGTTTTGCTTCACGCTGTATCCCGCATATAGCTCGGTAGCTACAGGGAACCTTTCGAGACATTGTGTGGCGGAATTCAACGCCGCGCTTTAGTTATTGTCAGAGCGAGGAAAATAAAACCATTTCATCTGAGTGGGAATCGCACACCATTGTCTTTACACTCAGATGATGCGCTTCTGTGCCACAGCCGCGTGAATTTGAGAAATCCTGTCTTAGACCCCTAAAAGTAAAAAATAAAATTAACTTATTTTTAGTACCTAAATTTGTTTATACCTGTAATACTCCTTTTTAACTTCACCTGGCTTCCCACATATATGTACTTGTATATATTTATTTATATCTAGTATTAGGACATTCCGTTCCCCACGCACTACTATCGAGATGGTTTTCGTATCAGAGTGAACAGAAAATATAATTATTTCCCTGAGTGGGAATCGAACGTTGTACTGCTTCGTCAGAAGCCTCTAAAACGAATGGAAAGCGAACGCTATATTTGCTAAAAAAAGTTAATGATTTTGAAAAAATTTAAGTTCAAAATGTAAAACAAAATTGTAGGTTGTGGCTAGTCGTGGTAACGAGGCACAAGAGGAAGAAGAGGAAATGAAATATTAACATTTCCATTTCTTCGCTCTGGTATCGAGGCATAAACGCGGCGCTCAATTCCACCAATCCACATGCAATGTCTTGAAAATTCGTTGATTCGTGGAGAACTTAGTGTCACATTGCTATGCGATAAAGAACGTGAACCAGCATTTTTTAGAAGCATTTTGCTGTCATTAAATAACATTTTAATTATTAAATAATTTCAAAGCCGCTTTCCAAAGCTGTAACGCGAACTTTTGTTATTTTTACAGCAAGAACAACTAACGGCCCACAATATTACTGCCGCGCTGTAATAGCCTTCGTGAAGTACGTTAAAAAATACGACAGAAGTTGTTTTATACAATAGCTTAGAGGTAATAATATGTTTTAAAATATTAATGTTTTAAAATATTTTCCTATCTGCCATAGCGAGCTGTAAAAGCGATGTTTGTGGGTTCCGTTCCCATTGGGAAGTATGAATTATTTACATTTGCTCGCTTTAGTATTGTTTTGGTGACTAGAAAGCGTGTCGTTGAGGACTGCCATTCGACACGCAATGTTTCGAAAATTATCTTAAGTTTGTCCTCCTATATGCGTGATAAGGCGTGAAAGTAAAAAAAAATCCTTTCGCATTTTAAAAACATGGACCCCGTATAGTTGGGTTCCACCAGTCGTCATAAAATATTTAATTAATCAGCTTCACGCTGTATGCCGCATATAGCAGGACAGGCAGAGGGAGCCTAGTGTTAAGACACCCCGTTCCCCATTTTCTGCCGAATTTTGGTATTGCGAATTACGTATTGAGCATTGCGTATTGAGTGGCAGAACTAAACGCCGCGCTTTACCTCGATACCATAGCGAAGAAATGGAAATATAAATTTACGTAAATATTTCATCTCCTCGAGTGGGGATCGAACCCACAAACAGTCGGTTTTTCAGTTGTGAGTTCGATTCTCAAAATACATTATTTTTCGAAAAGTGGACAACGGTGTGATTGCCAATAGGTTCCCTCTGCCCACAGGCATGTAAAAATGCGGGATACAGCGTGAAGAAAAAAATTGTGTGTGTGTGTGTGTACACACGTGTAAAGTGACACTTTTTATCTTAAAAATTAATTAATACAAAAAAGTAAATTTCTACATATTAATATACATTCACTAAGTGTAAGTAACACCAAAAGTGAAGTTAACATAAAATTTATGATTTTCCAAAACAATGAAAAAATATCTCTCGCTTTCACTATTTATTCAAATTATGATTTCAATTAGCCAATTTATTATATTACTTGTTATCATTCAAATATTTCTTTATATGTCATCAACCTAAGTAGTAGACCAAAGCGCGGCGTTGAGTTCCGCCACTCAAAGCGTAATGTCCTAATCAATGACGAGGCCAGTCCAGTGACACCAGTCGTGGCGCAGGGGCACAAAGTGTGACTGTAAAACCGACTGGTTGTGGGTTCACTCCCCACTCGAGGAGATGAAATATTTATTTAAATGTATATTTCCATTTCTTCGCTCTGGTGTAGAGGCAAAGCGCGGCGCTGAGTTCTGCCACTCAACACGCAATGCCTCCAGAATTCGGCGGAAAGAGGCGAACGAAGTGTTTTAATATTAGGTTTCCACTGCCTACCCTGCTGTGTGCGGGATACACCGTGAAGCTGATTTGATTTTTTTATCAAAAATTTAAAACTTACCATATCTAGCCGGTGAAACTTGAAAGCTCTCACCACTGTTATTGAACTGCCAGTAGAAAGCAAGTTCAGCCGGATCTGCATTGACCGTGCATCGAACCCGCAACTGTTCGTCCAAACGGGCACCGATCACGAGGGGACTTAGCTGAGCGCATATCGGTGCGACTGTAGAGAAAAAAATGTATTAGGGACAGGTAAGCAACTGCTGTTTGTCAATATGAATATTTTTATAGAATAGAAGATTGTATAGTAGTTTTAAAATTTTCGATGAAATCCAAATCGCTAAAAACATCTTTTTATGTAAATTCTTCAAAATTTGTTCGAGAAATACAAAAAAAAAAATGGATTTTTTATCTAAATGGATCAGTTTTTTATGTACAGGACTATCTCTATCATTTCTTACTAAATTAGGTGTATCCGAGGCCATCGTGGAGCAGCGGTACGACGAATAGTTTTAAGTGCGACGGTTCTAGATACGGTTTCCACACAGTGCTGGAAATAAATTATTTTCATTTCCAAGCTCTGGCTACAAGACAAAGCGCAGCGTTGAGCTCCGCTACTTAACATGCAATATCCAGAAAATTGGGAGGCAATGGAGAACGGAGTATCTAAGCACTAACTTCCCTCTCCCTTTTATATGTTCACTGCGAAGCTAAACAACAATATAATAAAATTATTAGAAAAATATTATTTAAATGTTTATAAAATCGTAATGTTACTGTACTGTATACATTATATCATATGAAACCTTTTATTTTTTTTGTATGAAATATTTGACATTTGACAGGTTTGAATATTTTTTTTAATATTATTTTTCAGCTGTGAAATGTATGTTTTTTAAATTTTTTATTAGAATTCTAAGCATATTTTGTTCGGCAATCATGAATATACTTTATAATTGTACTTACTACGCTCATACGCGGATGTAAGGTTCGCAATATTATATACATAAATAATGTTGTTTTTTTTTAAGTTTCACGCTGTATCCCGCATATCACCCGCACTTTCTGCCGAATGAGCTTGAGCTGCGAACTCAACGCCATTCTTTGCCTCGCTATCAGAGCGAGGATATAAAAATATTAAATATTTAAATTGCACAAGTGGGAATCAAACCCATATCACGCCTTTGCCGCCAGCACCACGACTGACCTCACTGACTGACTCCACTTTTTCTCAAGTTTAATATGATGACAAAGAGTTAAAATAGCTTTACTTATATATATTTTAAATATATTTTCAACTGTCTATATTAAAAAGCAAACCCGCGGCCAAATCCTAGTCAATCCAAAGAGTATTTACATGACCGGCTCGCTCTGCCCACTCAATTTTACAATGTAAATTTTCGCGTATCACACCCGGGGTGCCAATTACGTTATACAGCCGTATATCTATGCGTGCGATATTCTTGCTTCTATGACGGCAATCGATAAGCGTTGAGCTCGATTTAGCCTAAATTTTATCATTTAAATGGTAATTTTGGTATTATTATTACTAGTAATAGTTTGATATCGTTTTTGTTGTGGGATAGTTATCGAAATTGTTGTTGTATTTGTATAGTTTTTTTGGTAGAGCGTTATGAGTTCCAATTGAGTGCTTTATTGTGTAGTTTTCTTGCCCATAGTAGTGCTTTAAGCGCTGATACAGTGGCTTATATTTAGGAACGTATCCGTATTGGAACGTATCCGTATCCGTTTCCGCTGATATCCGAAAGAAAAGAAACCTTTGTATTTATATTTATTTATTTCTTATTCTTGTGACTTTTTTGGCGGTTACTTGGCCGTGTTCATTTTAAATAATGTTTTCTAAAATAATGACTTAGGTACGTTTTAATTAAATTGTAAGAAGCGACTTGTGTTGTATCCAACTTCGAAAGGAAAAAAAATCAGCCCTGTATTCAAATGACCACATAACTGATAATAGCTTCTTAAAACATTTTTTTAGACCATATGGTCACCTTGCCACGCACTTAAGAGATTTTAAGTAAATTTAGAATTAAAGAATACATTGAATAACTATTAAATAGTATTTAGATATTTTTATTTTTTAAATTAAATATTTGCAGCATTTATATATTAAAATCAATTATTTTATAATACATAATTAACAAAGTACGAGCATGTCTTAGAACAAATGTGTTTTAATGACCCTTAGGTAACCGAGTTAGAAAATTAAGAACGAAATCCTTATCCGCTGAACCTGAATTTAAACATTTTCATTCGGATCCGTAGTCCCGGATATAGGTACTTGTTATAAAAATTAATATTTTAGCGACATCCTCTCAGGCAGTCATGTAGGGCTTGCATTTCTTCTGGGACAGAGTACCCTCTGATAGTAAGGCTAACAGCATTAACCTCAAGTACAAAAAAAGAAAAAAACTGAAAAAATAAATGGATTATTTATTTTTTCAGTTTCACGCTGTATCTCGTATCTTGCAGGGTATGCAGCGGGAACCTAGAGTTAAACACTTCGTTCTCTACTCTTCGTCTAATACAAACGGGGTATCTAACACAATAAATTCTAGAAAAGAAATTAAAAATTATAATAATACTCTCATTGTCTATATCGGTTAATTTTTGAACATATTTGCTTAAAAACCAGCTTTATGACAATTCGTCCTCAACGCCAGTCGCCAAACGTTGACCACATACCATACCACTACCCATACCACTAGCCATGCATACTTACATTGCACTCTCAAGTACACAGCCTGGCTGCTAGCTTCACCGATCTGGTTGGCGGCTCTACAGCCGTACAGGCCGCCGTCCCGCCTCGTCACCTTTTGTAGCACCAACGACTTGGTACTGATGAACACTCCGGATGACATGTTTTGTGTTACTTGTTGATCCTGTGACATGGAGAGGTGGTTATTTTTTTGAAACTTAATTGAGATTGGTTTGGTAAAGGTATTTTTGGAAGCAGTTTTCCCAGTTTTTCCCGCTTAACAGGTTAAGCAGAGGAATCAAGCGTTAAGATACTCCCATATTTGTGATTTTGTGAGTTGTGGAACTCAACACCTCGTTGAGTAAATGAAAGTTAAATATATAATTTTGTTGTTTTTCAGCTTCACACTCTATCCCGCACAGGAATATAGGCAGAGGGAACCTTGTGTTAAGACACTCCATTCCTCACTTGCCCTCGAAATCTGGAGGCATTTCGTGTTGAGTGTGTTGAATTCCGCCACTCACGATTATCACGCAATGACTTGAATAATTGGCGAATTGAGTGCCTTAACACTAGATTCTATAATGCGGGATACCTACGGAATAAAGCAATGAGTGAAAAAAACACGCAACAAGAAAAAAAACCTATATACCATACAGACTCAAATAATTTTTAACTCACTCACGTTATGGTACCACGTGATGCGATGCTCCTTGGGGTTGGCTCGAATATTGCATTCGAAGTAAACGTCGTCGCCTTCTTTAATGTCATTAGGGTTGAGTGTGCTTCCAAGAGACATGCTTAGCACCGGCCTGTCTGAAAATCAACCTTATTAACTATGTGATAAGGTTTGTTTTGTTTTAGATAGTACTATAGTAGGAGGGACGGTTGTTGGTTTTGTTTGTGTTATATAATTTTATTTATTGGTAATATAGAAAAATGTTGAAGGTAAATAATAAGACTCTTAATATTATATACACATATGTATTGTAATTTATGTATAATCTGTTTTGAATGGCTAATAGCTCCAAAAACTATCAAATATAAGCTGTACGTTTATTAAGAGGTTACCTCAAAAAATCGTCAAAATTGTCTTAAAATGTATATTTCGTAAGGCTATATTGATATATTATATTTAGAAAATTGACAATTATAATGTCATAAATGTTGTTTATCTATAACACAGTTACCTTAAAAGCGTCTCTTGGACTACATAAAGGTGAGCATTTTGCAAATTATTCCCTCTTGGAGGCAATTTTAAAGTTTTTAGAATTTTATCTTTTGCCATTTAATTCTTATTTAGAGCAAGTTTTTTAAAAGTTTAAACAACATTGTATGTATACAATTTATATTCAAATTAAATAAAAAATAAACTTAAGTATAGTACTTTACGCTTTATAGTAGACCAGGGAGAGAGAACCTAGTGTTAAGACACTCCGTTCCGTTCTTTTCACGGAAACGCGAGATACTGCGTGTTGAGTATTTAAAAAAAAACTAAAATAAACTAAGCTAGCTTTACGCTGTATCCTTGGCGTAGTGTTGGTACAGACGATGTTATACGACAGCGAAATGTGGTTATTACAGAAGAAAAATAAAAGAAAGATGAATGCTGTAGAGATGCTTTGTAGGATATGCAGAGTCAGTTTAGCTGATCAAATTTAAATGAAGAGATACACAGAATAGCAGGTACTAGCGACGATGTTACGGTGAGAATGGTGAAGAACGTGTTCAGCTGAATTGTGCACGTCGAACGAATGAGTAATGAAAGAATGGCAAAAAAGATTTATGACGGAAAGGTGAGCGGTAAGAGAGGTAGAGGGAGATCTTGGTTGACTTTCGAAAAAACAGTATCAAAGATATTGGAGAAAGCATGAGGACCTCCCGAAGGGCATCTATGAAGAGGTTGATGACTGTGGACGAGGCGAAAGAGGTATGTAGAGACCGTAGAGTTTGGCGTTCCGTTTCCGTCTCCGACTACCCTGCTAGGGATACAGCGTGAAGCTAGTTTAGTTTTTTCTCTCTTTAGTGCTCCCTTACACTCCCCAATGAACCTATATGCCAATTTTCAGTGTACTTACTGTCTGTTGATTCGTTAGTAGTGAAAAAGTTTTATAAAATATTTGGTTATATTAAATAATAAAGTAAAAAAATAAACAACAAATATAATGTCAATTCATTCAAAATTTGATATATTAGTAGATTTTTTGTATTACAAGTTGTAAAGGTAAAGCCTGGGTTTGTATAAAAATTTAATGGTCCATCCGTTTTTGTGACAAGGGTTGCTATATAAAGGTAAGTAGTTTTGTCATTTCTTTGATAATGTATTTTATTTCACTGAACGCTTATTATCCCGAACTGATGTATTAGAAAACTTAAATGTTTTTTAGTTCATCCTGCATATAGAAATGCATGTAGTGGTAAGGCACTCCGTTTTCAACTTTATGGGTAATTTCAAGACATGTTTTGAATAGTGGAAACAAGCGCTACGCTTCATCTAACTTACATACACTTCCCCGATCGTGATCGAACCTAATACTATCATTTTCAAACATCACAAATAATATTATAAGGACCTTTGTTTATTTAGCTCAAAGCACGGAGTTGTGTTTCAGAGAGAAATCACGGAGAGAGCACGAAAGCAAATTTCGGCGGAAATGCGGGGAGCCAAATTAAGTTTTAAATATTTGTTCTTGACTTCACCGAGAAAAGACTCGGAAATCTATCTAGAGGCCGAGTTCTGTGTTTACTCGGGATAAAATTCAAGCTTTTACTACTAATTATTAATAAAATCGCTTTATTTTCCTACATTCTTTGATTTATCTTTCATACTCAACTTTACATAGTAATTATTAATAATTATCAATTTTCAGATGTTTTCCTTTATAAATGAATAATAGTTTACACTCTATAATACTACAATTCTATTTCAGTACCAAAAGTGAAGTTTTTAGGTCCTAGAACCTAGAATTGAGCCAGGTTTTTGATGAGTGAGTAAGTCAGTCATAAAATGCCTGTTTTTAATCGCTAAACTATAAATATAACCATTTGAGTTAAGTTCATGAAATTTTATATACATTACAATTTAGGCGGTTTAAGCAAATGTGTTAAATTTCATAATTCTAGACTAATCTATAATTATGAAATTTAGCATATTTGCTTAAACCGCCTATTACTAGACTACTTTCGTGAAGGGCTAGAATGCAGCTTGAAATGGTTAGTGTAAAATATACGCTGCACATTTCTAGCCCTTTAACTTGGCTCGGCACGCTGACGCGTATCTAGATATGTGGGATATAGTATCAAAATAGAACTCTATATACGTAAATATTAAAAATAACAAGTGCAGTTACAGTTAATTATATAAAAGTCAAATCAACGAATACATTATACAGGCGGAACACAAAAGGTGCCCGCGGGACTGTGGATACAAGTTTGTATGGAAGTTAGTGGGGCTGCATGGTTACTATTTATTAGACACTCAAATATTTGAATTTATATACATTATGTTAATATATGAATATATGACACAGGGGGTAGTGCAACTGAAAAGTATTTTTTAGGTGGTTTTTGGGTTCATTCCCGCTTGTAATATATCTTACAGATTTCAAATACATATATATAATACATATGTGAAAGAGGAAACGAAATATCACGTTAGCAAACAAAATAAAATTAAAAAGTAGGATTCTTCCTTTTATGGTTAGCGATTACGGCTCAGAAGGACAACATCAGACATTATCCACTCAGAGTAATATTTACTAGTTTTAACAAAGAAGATATAACAAATCCATAAAAATATTTTTTTAAGAATATAACGCCTATTTGATATTTTCAGTAACTTAGCACTAATATATTTTTTAATTTACTTCGATTAAAGCCCTGCGACTTTCTTTACTAAAACGTAAAATCGAAAATTATATTTTTTCCTGTTCTCGCAGAAATATCGTGAAATCCTCACATAGGGTTCCCTAAACTGCTTAACTTATCTGCAATTTTAACTTTCTAAGTACAGTAGTTTCACCTGTACGTTGTCTTTTAATCACTTAGTAACGAAAGAGTTTTATATATACATACCTATCGTTGGTGTACACGAGTTGGTGTATTCGAGTGTACACCGGCTACATCGGTTTTATGTCCTTATGTATTCGTACATTTTTATACCATTTGAAAGAGTAAATTAAAAATTAAAATCAACTTTTATTTTGTCATGTATAGTAGAGTAGAGTAACTTTTTGAAAATGTTTTTATTCAAATGTTCACACTTACAAACAACACTCATTCTGAAGGAGTCTTCCAAAGCCACGCGCAGCACTGGGTTATCAGCTCGACACCTTATCACCACCCCATCGTCCTCAGGCTGCGGAGACATCGTCAGCTTGCTGACTGTTGACGTTTCGTTTATAAACTCACTATGCTGGAAATAAGAATCAAGTTAGTTGTAAGATTATTTTGCTCTACAGTTCTGCAGTTGTGGGTTCGATTCCTACTTGGGTAATCATATTTTTTTCTCGTTCTAATTTTTAAGTTTCGGTAACAAACAAAGCGTGGGATTGAGTTAAATCAACTAGCACACAATATCTTAAAAAATTTAGCCGTTCGTGGGAAACAAAGTGTCTTACAACTAGGTTCCTCTCTGCATCCCTGCTATATGCTGAATAGCTAAAAAAAAATATAATCGAAAATCAATAAGTCCCCACTATAGGCCAATCAATAACCTAATTAGTTCACTTTGAACTCGCTCCGCTCTGGTGTGGGTAGTTCTTTGATAGCGAACTTTACTTCTTCAAGACGATCGGTCGGTTTTACAATCTTTATGTTAAACAATTTAAATTATTCAATAAAAGTTTATTCATTATAATATAAAATAGAATAACTACATATTATAAAAGAGGAACGAAAATGTCTTTAATGGAACGGAGTGTCTTAATGTTAGGTTCCCAGGTTTCCTCTGCCTACTTAGCTATAGCTAAAAAAATATTAAAACGAAATATGTATATTAGTAAGACTTTTAAGTTTCACGCATACACTAGGGTAGAGAAAAAGAACGGAGTGCTTAACAGTTACTCCCACCGTAACGGCAGAGTCACGAGTCGTTGCTTGTTGGATAATGAACTTAATGTGTAAAACACTCCGGTTTTAGCACTAAGTTCCCTCTACTCACCCTCCTATATGGTGTATACAACGTAAATCTGAAAAACCTATTAATTCCCCCAAAAGTAGGTTCATAAGTTTGGTACCACCAAAGTTCTTGTATTTATATTCATTTGCAACTTTATGAGTTTTAAACGATACATTCTATATTGCTTGGTGAACAAACACGTGGTAAATGAGCGCATTGTGAGTTTGATTTCTACTTGGGAGAATAAATTAGTATCTTTTCTCACTCTAGCAGCAAGACAACGAGCGGCGTTTAATTTCGCCACTTAAAGAGCCATGTCTTTACAATTGGGTGAAAAGTGAAGAATGGTTTGTATTTAAAGTCAGCAATATAGAAGGTACCTGTTCATGCAGGGATACAGCGTGAAATTGAAAAGTATTCATAAATTTGTCTAAAACACCGACCGTAAGCTCGACACCGCCAAAGCTACTTCCTATATTTATTATACTCATTTGGAATTTTATAGAATTTTCAAACGACATTCTAAATATTGCTACATGAATATTACATTGTAAACGCACTGATTATAGGTTCGATTCCCACTTACAAATTATAATTTTCTCCCTCCGGCTTCAAGACATAGCCCAGCACTAAAATTTGCCACTTAACACGCTATGTTTCTAAAATTAGACGAAAAGTGAGGAACAAAGTGTCTAAACTCTGGATATTTCCTGTATACTGTGCGTAGGATGCAGGAGACAGTGTGAAACTACAAAAAAAAATCCCCAAAACGAGCACCGTAAGTTCATTTTAGCTGAAGTTCCTATATTTATATTCATCGTGAGCTTTATAAGTTTTTAACGACACACTCAATATTGCTAGGTGAACAGTTACCAAGTTGGAAACGATCGCTCAGTGAATTGGTTTCGAGTGTCTTCGAGCTTTGTTAAGTTCCCCATCTCGATAGAAACCCTTGTTATCAGTACAGTGAGGAGAAATCATTATTTTATATAAGTATAAGAATTTAATTATCATTATTTGAGATTGATTTTTTAATATTGTTTTTTTTTATATATGAATCAATTAATAAAAAAAATAGAGCTGAAAGAGAATTCAGTGATACATGACAATTTTTTTTAATATTTCAAATTGAATGGTAGAAAATTACTCATGAAAGCTTATCTGGTATTTTACGAGTCTAAATATATAAATGTTTAATTAAAACTCCACTCAAAGAGATATTTCTATAATTAAAAATGAATAAGTAAACAACCTGACGGTTTTCCTGCATAATAAGATATGCAGACATATCCTAGTGGTAAGACACTCCGTTACCTACTTTCCATTCAAATTGTATTGAAATTTCGCCTTGTCCGACGGAACTCAACGCCGCGTTTTGCCTCGTTACCAGACCGAGGAAATAAAAATTAATTCCTCAAAGTAAAAATCAAGCACATAGCCTTACTATCAGAGAATGAAATGAAATACAACTAAAAACAATAGAGTATCAAAAAATAAAGAAACTAACCTTCCCACGGGTATATCTTCTATTCTCTCTGTACCAAGTAACTTGTGCTGGTGGTCTGCTGCCGTGAGTGACACAAGCAAGAGTGAACTCAGAGTCAGCTGACAACTGACCGGGCTTCTCTATTATTGATACTGATGTTGGGCGCACTGTAACGAAAATATTATTGTAGGTGGTTGACTTTTTTTTTGGTGGGGGAACCTGGGAACCTAGTGATAATAGATGTTGTTACCATTAAGACATTACCATTTCCCACTTTCTACCGAATCCGGGAGGTATTGTTTGTTAAGTGGCGGAACTGAACGCCAGCATTTTGCTTTGATAGCAGAGCGAGGAACCACAATAGTATTGCATTTCTTCAAGTATCGCATAGTTATCGTATAAAATCGAATAATTTGATTATACTAGTTCTTGAAAGTGGGCATCGAACCCACAACTGCCGTTTCTACAAGATGGCAGATGGAAGATGGTCGCAGATGGTTAAAAAAAAAGATTAATAATATGTATTTTACTTTTACATGTTCTTCCGACAACACGAAATAATTAAGAGAAATGTATGACATGTGACACACTCCAAGGTCCTAAGGCAAGGTACATATATGGATTACATAAAAACTATCAATATTAGGTGATATAATGTATATACGAGGCCAGTCTTGGCACAGCGGCACGAAGTGTGACTGTAAAACCGACTGGTTGTGGGTTCGATCCCCACTCGAGGAGATAAAATATTAATTTAAATTTATATTTCCATTTCTTTGCTCTGACGTCGAGGCAAAGCGCGGCGCAGAGTTCCGCCACTCAACACTCGATGCCACCATAACTCGGCGGAAAGTGTGAAACACCAATGTCTTAATACTAGATTCCCTCTGCCTATCCCATTGTGTGCGGGATACAGCGTGATTTAAAAAAAATATTTAATGTACAACCTTCCTCAAATATACCATATAAACCATACATTACAAATCAAGTCTGTAGTTTTGGAGATAAAGACATTAAACCAAACAAACTCAACTATACAATATCAATTACAACCATAATATTCTCATACTTACAATGCATTTCAACCCTCGCAGTTCTTTCATGGGGACTCAACAAAGGTGTGTTTGTAGCTTGACATTTGACGGACGTGTTCAACCAGCTCCTCTCGGCTCCACTCACGCTTATCCTGCTGATGATGATTTTACCGTCGTTCTTCAATATGGTGTGGTCTTCTAACGGCTTGCTGTTTATCAGCCAGGATAATGTTGGTTGTGGTCGTCCTGTTGAAGGTAAGAGATTTTGATTTAGTCTTATGCTGTTTCCGGAAGAAGCGGGGTAGGCAGAGGAACTCAGTGTTAAATATTCCATTCCCTACGCCCCGACCAATTCTCGAGACATTGCGTGTGGAGTAACAGAACTCAACGACGCACTTTGTCTTGTTTGTTGCTAGAGAAAAAAAAAACTGCTAGGCTGAAGACCTCAAAATTTTTACACTAATTGTGATCTCATACTTGTGATCACATACGTATACGTATACCAGCTGTACAACATAACATATTTTTTTTTGTCAAACGCCAATAAAGTCAAACTTATTTAGAAGGAAAAGAAAGAAAAGACTTTCCTATCACTTTTATATAGTAGATTCTTAGATACTACGACAGTTTCGAAACATTTAAAGTTTTATTGAACAAGGAGCTTTTGCCTATAGCTTCTTACTTTTAATTCGATTTTTGTTAAAGCCCGCAACTTTGTTTACGTGGACTTTTAAACGCAGTACGGAAAATCCCGGTTGTCCCCGTTGTCGATGGAATTTCCGAAAATCCTCTTTCAGTGGTCCCCTATGCTCCCCAAGAAACCTACACATTAAATTTCTGACTTTCTGAGTCCAACAGTTTTGTCTGTGTAGCAGTATATACAATATTCAGATGTGGAAGGCAATGGGAACGGAGTGTATTAATTTAAGGTTCCCCGTTATCCTCTACCTTTCCTGGCATATGTAGTATACAAAGTGAAAACAAAAAAATCAAAACCTATAGATTAGTTAACCAATCACACCAATGAAGTTATAACTAATAATCATATAAGTAGTTCGTTAAAAGACAGAATTGAATTTACCGAGAACATGAAATCTAAAAGCAAATGGTTGAATAATAAATGATTAATCAAGTCTTAATTAAATAACATAATATTTCTCTCTTGCTGCTCTCATTATTAAATATCATATAATATTCATGTAATGACAAAAATAGAGCTAGAAGAGAATTTTGAATATTTATTTATTAATTTATTCATTGCTCCACTACGTCCAAGAGAAATCTTCATCACAGCAGAGAAAACCTGGGAACCTAGTGTAAAGGCACACCGTTCGTCATTGAAATAAATACGTCCGATTCACATTCTCCGCAGAATTCTGGAGGCATTGCCTGTTGAGTGGCGGAACTCAACGCCGCGCTTTGCCTCATTAACAGGAAATGAATCACTTGTGCCCCTGGGCTACGACTGGCCTCAACACACTCCAAGTCTGCTGAGCCGTTATTCATTTATGAATCCGATTTCATTTTAAAATAATGGTAACTAAAGATTTTAAAATTAAAGACATTTGAATCCGCTACCATCGTTAACAAACAAACGATATGAACATATAAAACACAGTGAAAAATATATAAAACTTCCAAATTGCTAATTTTATTTGTATAGACGCCTCACACGTCACGCTAACACCTATTTACTTTACGTAGGCAGAAGGAATATATTATTGTATACATTTCCATCTCACTCACGTTTGCTATGTGTACATAGTGATGCGACACTGTTTGTCTTTATTATACTAGATTTTAAATGTGGTTTCGTCCGCGTGGTTAAGTGACACCAAGAGTCACTGACATATGTCACATTCTAAGTACCTGCGGTATCTCTTACCGCAGGGTTTATATTATAGAGGGTTATATGTAATACTAGTGGTCTGCGCGGCTTCGCCTGCTTCTTTTTTACTTAACATTATTTAAGTTGTGTTTAAGAATCATTGGTTGAGTATTTTTGTATGGTTATCTATACGTTTATAATATATTTAATAAATCATGATTTTTTTTTTTGGAATTCTATTGGGCTTTTGCTCCCAAAATTGTCGTATATTATAGAAACCTCCTTTTAACGCTATTATTTTTTTAGGATTTAACCACAATAGTATAGTTTTCACATTTTTTCCTACTTCAGGAAAAATGTGAAAACATTTGTAGATGCTAGCTGCCAAATTTCATAATTCTAGGTCAACCGAAATTACTCTATTAATTTTGATTCCTTTTATAGTGTCGAAACACTCGTTTTTTGTTATATAAACGACCTATTTGGTCGTTTATATAACTAACAAATGTAGAAACACAAAATTTTCAGTAAATTAATGGACCGTAGGCCCGATTATATGGTTTGAATTTCAACTCGATATCTCCAAGTGTTCCTGAGATAAAGCTCTTAATAGACAGACGGACAGAGGGACGGACAACAAAGTGATCTAATATGGCTTCCTTTTTTTTAAGAGATACGGAACCCTAATGTAATTGAATATTCTTGTATTACTTCCTACTTATATTTGATCCTACATGATAGTTTTTATTTCGTTATATAAGATTATCTAAGAATTAAACCGTAATGTAATCATTCAAAACAAAAAAATGTAAATCCGACCATGTAGCTCCAAAGATCTTAGCGTTTGAACATACAAACAAACTCTACCTTTATATATTAGTATTATATATATATATTAGTCAGTTAGTATATATAGCCTTTCTTGATAAATCGACTAACAAACAAAAACATTATTTTTCCTTTCATTTCCGCTTTATATTATTATATAGATATATAGAATAATAAAACTAAACTTGGAACGGTTACGTTACCACTTACGTTACATTATCTACAGTTTATTTGTCTGTACGCGACGATCTCAGCAACTATTGTCTAAAACAGTGGTACCTATGTTACAGCTATTTAAATATTTTTATTTATTTTTATTTAAGTAGACTATTACAGAGTATTAATTAAGTATACATTCAAGGTGCAATCATAAACTCATTCGAGTTTTACCGTGCACCAGCGCCATCAAACATTTCTATGTGTAGAAACATATTACAATAAATATCTATCATAATAACTCGCACTAAGAATAACATGTTTAAAGTTAAATCACAAAAAAGTAAAAAACGAGGGTACATTTAAATTAACAATTGTTTCTATTCAATAAACTAGATACTTCGAGTGTATTAGCATATACAGGTTGATTCATATATATTATTTATTTATTAATTTAAGGGTTTTTTTTTTTTTTATAAATTATTTATTTAATTAATTTTCACACCATCAATATGAATCCGCGATCTTCGGGCATTGTCCAAAAATCAGGTCAAGCCACAATTGCACCATTACGTCATTAAGTAGGCATTAATCGGATTTATTTGAAATATTAAAACCTGAATTTTGGGATTATCATTATTTACGTTCACAGTATCATTTTAAATTATAATTCATCATCAGTGAATTTTGTATAAAATACATATATTTTTTTAATTATATGAAAACCAGAGATGTTATGGAGCTAAGTAACCGAAATGGAAACTATCGTATATCAGAAATAAAAAATATAATTAACCATAAAATAAATTAATCAAAAATCTTATATCGGAAATACGGGGTAGTAGTTATAATGTTACGGAGTGGTAATTATAACGAGGCCGTCGTGGCCCAGGGGCACAAAGGTGTGACTGTAACTGTGGGTTCGATTCGATTTCCCCTACTCGACGTAATGAAATATTTATTTCAATTTCTACAGTCTGGTGTCGAGGCAAAGAGCGGCGTTAAGATCCGCCACTCAACATGCAATGCCTTCAAAATTTGGCGAAACGGAGTGTCTTAACACTAGGTTCCCTCTGCCTACCCTGCTTTAAATGATATATCGAAATGATAATGAGTCATTATAATATTTAAATAATATATGTTTAAATGACCTACGATTTGCCTTTCTGGTAAGTAAGAAATTATAGAGCGGTGTGTTTTGATACTAGGTTTCTACTCTGTTATTTGCGGAGTAAGGCGTGAATAAAAAAAATATTAACAGAAAGAAACCGTTGTTCCACTATATTGTCATTTTAAATGTTATCAAAAGTTTACAGTATGCTTTGTACACAGCGGGGTAGGCAGAGGGAACCCAGATAAGATACTCCATTCCACACGAATTAACCAATTTTTGGGATATTGCTTGTTGAGCGGCGGAAATCACCTCCGCGTTTTGTCTAGGTACAAATAAAAAAAATCAGCTTCACGCTGTATTCCGCACACAGCAGGGTAGGCAGTTGGAACCTAGTGTTAAGACACTCCGTTCCCCACCTTCCGCCACGTTCTGGAGGCGCAGAGTGGCGGAACTCAACGCGGCGCTTTGCCTTGACACCAAAGCGTAGAAATGAAAATATAAATGTAAATAAATATTTCATTTCCTCGAGTGGGGATCGAACACACAGTCAGTCGGTTTTACAGTCACACTATGCCCCTGCGCCACGACTGCCTTCAAGGCCTTAGGCCATAGGTACAAGGGAGAAGAAAATAATATAATTCATTCCCTCGAGTGAAAATCGAACCAAATCACCAAATTGGTTTAATTTTAAATCATCAAAAGATAAATTTCTGGATTATCGTTATTTACGTTACAGTGTAATTTTAAATGTTACCTAACGTTACGAGCGGGATATAACTAAAAGTTAGCAACTTTGCTATAATATATATCGCCGATTAGATTTTATCGGTACTGCAAATATATTGGGGCAGTGGTGGTGTAGTGGGGCTGGAGCTTTTATAAAACGCGATGGGTAAGGATTCGATCCATGCTAGATGGAATGCTTATTTTCATTTATTAACCCTGATAAGTTTTTGTGTGGCGTTAAGTTCCGTCATATAACACACTATAGCTCTAAATTCGAGCAGAAAGTAAGGAGACTGGAGTGGTTCTGCATTGAGTTAGTCCTTGGTGTAAGGTAGGCCTTGCTAAGCGCGGGTACAGATTCAAATTCGCAACATTTAAAGTTCTCATTATTTTTAATATTATTATTATCAACTTCACGCTGTATCACGCACAGAGAAGGGTAGGAATCTAATGTTAAGACACTCCGTTCCCCAATATCTGCCGAATTTTTCAAGGTATTGCGTGTTGAGTGGCGGGACTGAACGCCGGACTTTTGCCTTCGAGTCAGAACGAAGAAATCAAAATATTAATAAATAATAATTCATTTCCTCAAGCGAAAATAGAACCAACAACCGTCACGTCACAGTCACATCGTTCCTACCCTGCTCTAAAACCACTACTACTATTTATTTTTATTTTACAAAGGGTAAATTATATTATAATTTATTGTCAGTATTTAGTCAAAAACTTTTGGTCATAATCGATAATCTATTCTATTATACGTTAATTGAATAGTCAATAGTGTATTGTCAATTGACCGGATATATGAAATGTATGTTCATCCGCTTGTTTGATATTGGTGATTCACATTGAATGTGCTTCGATATGCTATCGGAATTTTATTAAAGCAAATTTTCATAAATATTTAGACACTAGCTATACACTTGCGCCTTCGTACACTTTAGCATATTGTTATAATATAGCCAAATTATACAAAATCTTTACTACTGATCCATGAGCTATATGTATGACTGTAAAGTTTCATCTGAATCCGTTTAGTAGTTTTTGCGTGTAAGTGAAACAAACATTCAACCTTATAAACTTTTGTACATAGCATTTCTTTTATACATAGCGACCGTCGGCAGCGGCATAGCGTTGTGAATATTTCCACACGAGGGAATGTATTATTTTTATTTTATGGTTCTAGTAACAAATCAAATAGCGGTGTTGAGTTCCACCAATCAATAGTGTGATATCCCGGAATATGAACAAAAACAGAAACAGAGTACTTCACTATTCCTGCTTACCCATGTCGATTTCATACATTACTGTACTATTTTTTTATTATTAAACTAGCGACCCGCTCGCGGCTTCGCCCGCTTTAACTACAGAATTATTTACTTAAAACACTTAAATTATATTCATGTTTTAATATACCTATAATGTATGTTTTCAACGCACTTAAGATTTCTAATGTGAAAATGATTAAAACCTTAGGTAGCATTTTCGTACCTCCCATAAGAGAGATACAACTGTCAATATATTAATTTCTTTAAAGTTTTGCCTTAAGGAGTCCTTAGGGCCTAAGTTATGGTTATAGCTCTATAGTTATGTGGAAGATATATTAGAAAAATTGTTATTGCGGACATTTAAAAATGTAATAGAACTTGGTCAGTTTGTCTGCTTATCTGTGCGTTCACGATAATTTCAGAAAGGGCTTAACCGATTTAAGTGCATTTTTGTAATTGCCTAACTTCCTTTAAATATTTTGTATTAGTTTTATTTTAATTGGTTCACACAAAATTAAAACCAGATTCACGCTGTATCCAGCCTATAGCAAGGTAGGTAGAGGGAACTTAAGTGTTAAGATACTGCGTATGATATATGACTGACGTGCGAAATGAAAATAAGATTAAATTACAATTCAATCCTCCAAGTGGGAATCGAACCCATAACGTCACGTTACAGGCACAATTTTGTGCCCCTACTTGTGGTGCTGACAAAAATACTATATAATTGAGCATATTTAATATATATAGTGATTTTTTAGTGAATACAACCAATAGTTATTACAACACTTCCAAAGCAAGCATTTTTCAGGCATTTTTTAAATTCTTATACTTTTTGAGAAACTACCAACATTTTTATCGTTAATAAATTATTTTTTTCAAATTTTTTTTTTTTATATTTTGAATATTTTATGACGCCGCCATTATGACGAAAAAATTAGACAAAATAGTCAAAATTTTTCGTTCAATTCAAAATGTTCAAAATTAAAAGTTAAAAAATGCTGATCTAAAGTAATTATACTGGAGGAGTATTATATATCCTGTTTAAACTTGTTTTTTTATGATATTATGTAGAATAATATATTCTTACTCTTTAACTATAATACGTAAATATATTTTTTAGAGGTTACTCTGTACTAAGATGGCAGCTCTGTTCTCGCATTTATGTCCCTGATATATCGATATAAATAGTAGAAATATAAATCATTGGAAAGAAAAGGAGAAACGCCATTATATTGTATTTTTTCTTTTTTTCATACTTGAAATGTATTAACAAATTTACATATAATTTATTTGTTTTGAATATAACATTAAGGTTGATTCATAAAATATATTTGGCACTTCCTTAACATGATTTTTTCATGTATTTTTTTATATACAAAGTTTTGATTAAGTTCTCTTGAGAAATATATGTACTGTAAATGAATGTAACGTACCTACGTGCTAATGATTCAAATGTATTGATGTCCCCACGTGATCCATCTACACCCAATATAAACTTTTATAAACTATAGCAACCAGCTCGCGGCTTCACCCGCTTAAATTTGTAAATTATTTGTTTGTTTCGGTACAAGGAATTACGTTCCTGTATTAATAAATAATGTATGCTTGCAGCGCACTTATGATTTCTAATGGGAAAATTATTAAAACCATGGTGGCATTTTAGATTTTCATTAGAAAAATTATTATTGGGGGCAATTAACAAAGTAATAGAACCATAAACAATAATATTTATAAATTTTGTTTGTTTGTGGGTTTTTCTGTTAGTCGACGCTTATCTCAGAAACGATTTAAGCGATTTAAAGAGCTAAGACGTGAGCGCGGTGCGGAAGCGGTAAAATCGGTTTAATTATTTTTATGAATACATTCTTTCATAAGATTAAGATAACTACTAAGATTTTTATGGTGAATAAAATATTGTCTGTGTTATCCACCTGAAAAACACTAAGGGGAGAAAAAATATTAAATATATATAAAAATATAGATACCACATTAGTATCGATACTGTTGTACTGGTAATAATAAATGAAAAAAATGATATACTACGTACGGGATACCTTTGTATGCAAAGTTTAAAGCTATTCATTATGACAGAATATAAAATATATATATTTTAGATGTCCCTCTGTACTACGATGGCGTTCTAGTTTGAAAATTAGTTATTGTAACATAACCCTAACAGTTACACATGGCATCGTCAAAATTTTGTAGATGTCTTCTATGAAATTGTAGTACATCACTTTGCTCTATTGTCAATAATATCCACAGCGTACGTGATATAAGGTTTTTTTTTGGTATTGTTTTACACCTTAATAGTCTAATTGTAAAAGAATTTTCCAAATTGGTCTCGTAGTTTCGGGGCCTATTCAAATCAAATAAGGAAACAAAAAATCTAATCGACTGTCTCAATAATTTTAGTGATATCGATGCACCTCCCCCTCACCCCCGCAGAGTTACTCGCCACGGTGCGCGAGGCCACACGGCACACACTCCGCATTTTTTATTATTACATGATTTTCTTTAGATTGATATTTTTAAATTCGTTATATCTTTTGAATGGGATATCCGATTTTATTAATTTAAAAAGTATTTTACAGGTATTGAAATTATGTTTAATAAAATATCATTTAATAGGATAAGGATTAATGCAGAGGTATGAATAATATGGCTTGATTATTGTCGGCACTTTTGTTAACTTATAAAATATAAAAAAAAGGTTATATTGTCATAACTACAGTAGTTGGACATATGCTATCGCGGACTTTTATATAGATATTGATGCGCTCTATAATACTGTAGAACATTGTTTTGTTCTATCATCAATAGTTTTCGCAGCGCATGCGATGATAGAATTGTTAAGATCAATTTCTTCTCACCTTGGGTTACATTATTGCATTTTTATTAGGGATCTCTATTTTTTTTGAAAATATAATATAGCCTATGCTGGTCAGTGAAGATGCAGCTTTCTAATAGTGAAAGAAATATTGAAATCGGTCTGGTAGTTTTTGTGTGAAAACTCTACAAACATACACACATACATACATACATACATACAAAAATACAAATCTTACCTCTTTATAATATTAGTATAGATAGTATAGATATTGTCTCTTACTCTACACAGATTGGCAGAGAGAATCGAATGGCAAATCACTCCAGTCTCCGTAAAATAATGTACATTCATTCCAACAACGAAGATACACACCCCCTAAGTGAATAATATACCAAGCAAAATGAACTTTAACCCAAGAAGAGAAACTCCGGGAGCAAAGTGGTGACACCGTGAATAAATAATTCGTCTGTATGAAGTTTGACTTTTGATTCGAGAGCGTTTCGAGGTTATTGTACTGAAAATGAAGTTGCGATATCTATTTTATTGTTTTTTTTTGTCATTGTCATATTATATGTATATATAAGATGATCGGGAGGTTAATTTTCTTAAATAAATAAATTAAATAAATCAGCTTCACGCTGTATCCCGCAAACAAAAAGGTAGGCAGAGGGAACCTAGTGTTAAGATAACCGTTCCCGACTTTCCGCCGAATTCTGCAGATGTTTTGAGTAGCGGAACTCAACGCTTCGCTTCGCCTAAGATAAAAATTTAAAAAAATATTTCATTCCCTAGAGTGAGAATCGAACCTACAACCATTCGCGTTTATAATATCACTTTGTGAGGCCTCTCATCTCTCTCTTAATCTTCTTTCGTCTTTTATATTCTGTATCGTATTCTATCACTATACTCTGCGTATGGTAGGGTAAGTAGAGGTAACCTGGGAATCTATTGTTAAGACACTTCCGTTTATCTCTTTCCTAAAATTCTGGCGGCATTGCGCTGTGTTGTTGCGTTCCGCTATTCAACAGAGTGGTGGAACGCAACGTGTGTTGCGTCGTACTTTGTTTTGTTTTTCTTTTTTACCATCACGCTATATCCCGCATATAACAGGGTAGGTAGATGGAAAATAGAATTAGGGCACTTACATTTCCTTTTTACCGTCAAATTTTCAACCATTACCGTACCGTAATTATTACCGTAATAACATTTATTACCTTGGTAGCAGAGCGAAGAAATGATAAATAAAAATTTATTCCCCCGAATGGGAATTGAACTCGCAACCAACGCGTTACCCTCCCTGCGCCAGGACTCTCTCTTGTCTTGTTACCAGAGCTAAGAAATACTACGACGGTATGTTACTATTTAAATAGGAAATTCAAAATTGATTTGAATCAATATTATTTATTCAAACTCAAAGTTTCACCAACAAAGCGGATGGCGGAAGTGGACTGTTATAATGTAATTGATTCCGACTATTATACTGAATTACTAGATAAAATAGAATATATTATATATACGGTACATTATATTGTGTAAAGAATTTTTTTAGCGAGAATTTTGGGTTCGATTTCATTTTTTAAATTGAACTTTCCGTTGCATATCGCACATAGCAGTATGGGCGGAGGGAATCTAATTTTAAGACATTCCGTTCCCCATTTTCATGGCATTGCAAATTGAGTGGTGGTACTCAACAATGCGTGTCGTCTCGTTGACCAAGAGCGGAACGCACGCATTTATTTATATATATATATATATATATATATATATATAAATATATATATATATATATATATATATATATATATATATATCTATATATATATATTATATATATATATATATATATATATATATATATATATATATCTATATATCTATCTATATATATATCTATATATATATATATATATATATATATATATATATATATATATATATATATATATATATATATATACGGTCGTGGCGCAGCGGCAGGAAGTGTGACTGTAAAACCGACTGGTTGTGTGTTCGATCCCCAGTCGAGGAGATGAAATATTTACTTAAATTTATATTTCCATTTCTTCGCTCTGGTGTCGAGGTTAAGCGTGGCGTTGACTTCTGCCACTCAACACACAATGCCTCCAGAATTCGGCAGAAAGTGGGGAACGGAGTGTCTTAACACTAGGTTCCCTCTGCCTACCCTGCTGTATGCGGGATATAGCGTGAAGCTAATTTGTATATATATAATTTATTTTTGTATTTTTTTTATTTTACAGATATTAAAACTTAATAAAATACTTAGAAAACTCTATTAGTCACTCACAACGTCAAAATAAAGTAAGCGCTGTACAATAATAATAATTTATTAACACTAGGTTTCTTCTGGCCACTCTTCTAAATGCGGAATGGAGTGCAGTTAAAACAAATAAAAAAGTCTTAATATATTATACGAGTACTTCAAACAAGAATCGAACCCAAGACCATCAACATCAGGTTTAAGAAAGAAAAAAAAAGAGCAAATTCAAGTTAACAAATAAATAATTTTCCTACAAAACGGGCAATTTACATGTAAACGGGCGGAAAGTGCCGTATTTCAAAATAATAACGCATGAAATTGCAAAGCTATAGATGGTTCTCTCTTAGAGTGTACTTACATTCTCGTAAATTATGATATTAGTTATATTTTAAATTTTGAGGCTCGCGTCTGGCTTTTAACGCCATGATCGTAGCTTCGATTCCCACTTGAGGGAACTTTCTCGAACTGGTTTCAAGATAAAGCGATGACTTACTTCCTTAGCTTCACACTATATCCCTAGTGAGGTTACGACGTTGCGTGTTGAGGGGTCGAATAAAATATTTAATTCTTACCACAGCCAGATAATGTAAATAATGAATTCCCCCAAACGAAAATTGAACCCACAACCGCAGCGTTTACTGGCGTTTACAGTCAAAGACTGGCTGGATACAAATAATAACAATTTCTTTAATTATTATTTATATATTGTTCAAGAAACAGAGAAAAAATAAAATAAAATACAATATAGGTTCAAACAAAATTTTTGCGAGAATGTGAAGCATGCCATATATTATAAATGGTGTTTGAAGAAAAACCTTAATCTAACTTTTTATACTTTCCATCAAAAAACTAAATTATTATGTACATACATAGCTGCTTTTTTATTTAACATTATATCTTTCATATATGTAGATGAATAAACAGGAGTCATCTAGTTTTAAGATTTCGCTACTTCTTTTTCCTTTCCTGACATGAACTCAACGCTAAGTTTTGTCTTGTTACCAAAGCGAGGAAACGAAAAAAGAAATCATTCAAGCCGGTCACACTGCGCTGCGGCGCGGCGGCCTCAAATTTTCGTGGTCGTTTCTGTACGTATACATAATTATATAATTATAATATTGAACCCATCATGTACAGCGTCTAAATGGAGCTAAGCACGATGGTTGTCGATTTGATGCCCATTTGGAGGAATAATTATGGTTTAATTAGGTGCACAAAGTATGACTGTAAACACAATAGGCTTTGTATCCGTTTATTTTAAGGAAAAGGACAAGGCAAACGAGCGTTAGGGTCACCTAATGGTAAGTGATTACCGCCGCCAACAGCCCCGTGCAACACCAGAGGAGCTACAGGTGCGTTGCCGGCCTTTAAGGTGGAGATAGATGCGCTTTTAGAAGGTACCCATGTCATATCGACCTGAAAACAATGCCACAGCTAGGCTATTCCACAGTTCCGTGGCGTGTGGAAGGAAGTTCCTACGAAACCGCACAGTAGTAGATTACAACGTATCCAGGTGGTGTGGATGATATTTTAGCTTATGGCGTACTGTGCTGTTAGAAAATTCGGCGGCAGGTAACAGGTAAAACCGTTCTTCAGAACACTCCCCATGATAAATACGGTAGAGAACGCACAGTGAGGAGACGTGAGAGAGGAAATTCCTACTGGAGATATTTTTTATTATATAATATATAATTGAAATATTTATTATTTTCATTTCTTCGCTTTGGTATTGAAGAAAAGCACAGCGTTGAGTTCCGCCAATTGCAATGCCTACCGAATTTGACGGAAAATGTAGAACGGAGGACAATCCGTTCCCATTTACTCTTTAATAGTAAGTTCTCGCTAAAAAACACTAAAAAAATATATTTAAATTATTTCTATTTCTCCGCTTTGAAAGTAGAGAAGAGTGAGAGTGACAGTATTTTATACCTAGGCTCTCTGTCTATAAGCAGGATAAAGCGTGGGGCGGAATACATATGAATACGGTGTCCCTAAATAAGGGGAAAATCTGAGAACTAAACAAATTTTTTTTTCGGAGTATGATTCATACATGAATTTAGATTTTACTTACCAACAAGGCAAGAGGTAAAAATAAAACAAAAATCTAAATATTGTTTCACATTTTTCAGTGAACAAAGAAATTGTGATATTATTTAAGCTTAACAGCTCTCCGAGATCTTTGATAAACGGACAAAAGATCTAAAATGAATATAAATTTTACGAGCGTTGAGTATCATTTTAAACAATTACGGTATAATACGTATAGGAGGCTGTTTTGCCACTGGAAGTTGGAAGCTTTAATCATTTAACATCAACATATTTATTCACGGTTCTCCTGCATGGACGAGGAATTATTACATTGCATTTTCTTTCTTTAGCTTCGCGCTGTATCCAGCAAATAGACAGAGGGACATGGTGTCAAAAAATTTTGTTTCCCATTTTCCGCCGAATTATCGAGATATTGCTAGTTGATTGACGGGACTCAACTTTATCTTATTACCAGAGCAAAAGCTAAAAATACTAAATATTTAATAACTCCGAATGGTGATTGAACCTACGAGCACCACGTTTACAGTCGCCCGATTAAGTCTCTGTACCGCGATGGCCTCAGGATACAAACATATATTATATTTTCATTACAAGAAGATAGTCTAGAAAGAAGATGTCGATAGCGTTGTAACACAGTGTCTAACTATAAATGTAATTGTTGTAGGTTCGATTTTCACTAGTAAGAATGAACAATTATTTTTATTTCCTTATTTCCTTGCTCTAGTATCAAGACATAGCGTGGAGAAGAGATCCGCCACTATACCGCCTATACTGAGTATCTTAACACTAGGTTCCCTCTGCTATATGTATGTGGGATAAAACTTCAACTAAAAAAAATCTATAAAATAGATACTAGAAATATTTTTAACAAAAACATAGCTTATCTTCCTAATTTCGGTGTACAACAAGCACGACGTCTGTCAGTATAATCTAGACAAATGGCTACGCTAGTGCCACTGGAGTAGGCTGTTGATTGAATTGTTTTATTTTTACGAATATATTGCATTTACCAATGTATTGTTGGTTGGTGGTGTTGGTGTATGGTTCGATTCCTGTACGAGGGTATGTTTTTAACATTTTTATACCGTTTTTAAAGTGGTACACTTGGGTAAAGGCCAAGGCCGTTGTGGCATAGGGGCACAATCATGCGACTATAAATGACTAACGGTTGTTGGTTTAATTCCCACTTGGTGGAACGACATATTTGATTCATTTTCCTTGTTCTAGTGACCAGGCAAAGCGCGGCATAGAGTTTCGCAACTCAACACGCAACGCCTTGAGTATTTGGCGGAAAAAGGGAAATGGAAGTGTCTATTGGGGAGTTAAGTGCCTTATCTTGACACTAGGCTCGCAGGTTCCCTCTGCCTGCCGTGCCATATATAGCGTGAACTTAAAAGTAAAACTAAAACAAAAGTTTAAGATAGTACAAATATTTTTCGCCAAGTTAAAATATTTATACTATCTCTAAGAAAATATTTTTATTGCCACTATTACATTCAAGCGAAGAAATGAAAATATAAATGTCAGTAATAATATTTCATTTTCCTCAAGCGGGGATCCAATCCACAACCAGTCGATTTTACAGTCACACTTTATGCCCCTGTGCCACGACTGGCCTCAATATTTTTCTTAGTTTATTATTAGAAGTCAATTTTTTTTAGTTAATTTATTTTACCACAATAACACTTTTAACCGAGTCACCTAAAACTATTAATATAACACGTTTCAGTTAAAATTAACAAGGGGATAATTTGAAATCTCTATAGTCTACTTTTATCTCGGTCCGACTGTATAATAGATCCTTGGGGAGCTGACCGTTTGGATTGCACTACGAAGTTACGTTTAACTCGAAAAGTTTATATAAGTAAATAAAATAACATACTTTAAATGATTTTTTTATATGAATATTTTACGTTAGGTTTTCTTGATTATATACAACAAAATACGGTCGAATTGATAACCTCCTTTTCTTACAGAAGTCGGTTAAAAAGAGTAAATAGCTTCGAGGCTTCCGTACCAATTTCAGGAATTTAGGTCAAAGGAAAGTGCAACTTATAAATGATGACAAACTTAATTTAGTATGAAATGAACTAGAAATATAAGTTTTTAATCTTTTTTTTCAATGAAGTACGTATAATTTTTTTGCTTCATCTGTATTTTAAGTAAGCGCTTGGTGCCAAATTTTATAAACGTAAGTCCACGGGAAGTACCTAATTTCATATAAAGTGCAGCAAAAATTATGCATAAATGCTCGTATCTTTTTCGTTGACTTCAAAACTTGATTTTCGCTGTGCTCCAAAAGACCGTAGTGCTGAATATTTAATATAATTCTTATTAAGAAAACGTATAAAAATTTAAACGTAGCAGGATTTGAACCCGCTTATTTGGCAAGAAAGAATACAATTTTTTTTTTTTTTTTAAAGTGGTTCACTCCTAGTTTAGAAAAATATTTATTAAGAGAACGTTAAAAAAAATTTACCTAGTGTAGCGTAACATAGAAAAATAATTCATCATTTTGAGAAAGTGAAAGCTAGTGCTTTCACTTGCTTTTTCACGAGACTGGTTGCTAGGACGAAATCGGCAGCAAGGGCGCCCCCCGCGGGACTCGAGCCCATGCTTGCTGCCGTAAACAGAGCGTTGAATTATTAGAACATTACGTTCTTTAACCGACTTCTGTAAGAAAAGAGGGTTATCAATTCGACTGTATATTTTTTATGTTTGTTACCTCAGAACTTTTGACTGGGTAAACCGATTTTGATGATTTTTTTAATATAAAAGCTAGTGCTTCCGGTGTGGTCAAGCTACAACAACCATACTACAATATAGAATTACTAAGCCTGTTTATTTTTGACACCTATTTTATATTATACTAGCGACCCGCTCGCGGCTTCGCCCGCTTTAATTACAGAATTATTTACTTAAAACACAAAAATTATATTCATGTTTTAATATACCTATAATGTATATTTGCAACGCACTTAAGATTTGTGATGTGAAAATTATTAAAACCTTAGGTAGCATTTTCGTATCTCCCATAAGAGAGATGCAGCTGTCAATATATTAATTTCTTTAAACTTTTGCCTTAAGGAGTCCTTAGGGCCTAAGTTATGGTTATAGCTATATAGTTATATGGAAGATATATTAGAAAAATTGTTATTACGGACATTTAAAAATGTAATAGAACTTGGTCAGTTTGTCTGTCTATCTGTGCGTTCACGACAATCTCAGAAAGGGCTTAACCGATTTAAGTTCAGTTTTGTAATTTGCCTTACTTCCTTTAAATATTTAGTATTAGTTTTATTTTAATCGGTTCACACAAAATTAAAACCAGAGTCACGCTGTATCCCGCCTATAGCAGGGTAGGTAGAGGGTACTTAAGTGTTAAGATACTGCGTATGATATATGACTGACTTGCGAAATGAAAATAAGATTAAATTACAATTCAATCCTCCAAGTGGGAATCGAACCAACGTCACGTTACAGGCACAATTTTGTGGCAGAAAGGAAGCGTCAGCGCTTTTTTTTACGGGGAGTATATAGGATAACATATTTTTAACCCATACCTAAAAAAAATAATCAAGATACCTCAACAGTTTAGACGTAGGATTTTTATGCATAGATACCAATAACGTTAACACAAACTACTACAAAATATTACTACAGGCTAAGCCACTTTGAACTTTGCCGCCAATACCTACGACTCGTATGCGGCGATTCCCCTTTTCTGTTTGCATCTTTAATGACAAATAGCGTTTTATTTTAATATCAACGATAATATATAATTTATTTTGTACAAAAAATAACTTTTTCATTTTTGGTACTTTTTTTTAAATTGTGTTAGGCTTTTATAGAGTAGTTAAAACTATGATTTCATTTAAAGTGGTGCTGACAAAAATACTATAAAATTGAGCATATTTAATATCTATAGTGATTTTTTAGTGAATACAACCAATAGTTATTACAACACTTGCAAAGAAAGCATATTTCAGGCATTTTTTTATTTCTTATACCTTTTGAGAAACTACCAACATTCTTATCGTTAATAAATTATTTTTTTCAAAATAAAATTTTTTTGAATATTTTGAATATTTTATATTATGACGCCATTATGACGAAAAAATTAGACAAAATAGTCTAAATTTTTCGTTCAATTCAAAATGTTCAAAATTAAAAGTTAAAAAATGTTGATCGAAAGTAATTATACTGGAGGAGTATTATATATCCTGTTTAAACTTGTTTTTTATGATATTATGCAGAATAATATATTCTATAGAGGAATCACACATTCGTCTTCACACTTTCTGCTCTTTAACTAAAATACGTAAATATATTTCATAAAATATATTTGGCACTTCCTTAACATGATTATTTCATGTATTTTTTTATATACAAAAATTTTGATTAAGTTCTCTTGAGAGATATATGTACTGTAAATGAATGTAACGTACCTACGTGCTAATGATTAAAATGTAATGATATCCCCACGTGATCCATCTAAATTCAATATAAACTTTTATAAACTATAGCAACCAGCTCGCGGCTTCACCCGCTTAAATTTGTAAATTATTTGTTTGTTTCGGTACAGGGAATTACGTTCCTGTTTTAATAAATAATGTATGCTTGCAGTGCACTAATGATTTCTAATGTGAAAATTATTAAAACCATGGTGGCATTTTACATTTTCATTAGAAAAATTATTATTGGGGGCAATTAACAAAGTAAAAGAACCAGAAACAATAATATTAATAATTTTAGTTTGTTTATGGGTTTTTCTGCTAGTCGACGCTTATCTCAGAAACGATTTAAGCGATTTAAAGAGCTAAGACGTAAGTGCAGTGCGGGAGTGGTAAAATCGGTTTAATTGTTTTTATTGTAACATTCGTCATGGATGAATGGTGTAATGATTAAAAAACTGACCTTTATAACTATTTATTTATATCCTCATAGAGAAATGATAGCTTTTTTGGGCACTGTTAATTTTTTAAGAAAATAAAATTGATCAAAATACACTTATTTATCTATTTATCGATATATATAAAAGGACATGTACCTGACTGACTGAGGTACGACACACGCAGAGCCGTAACCGCTGATGGGAGAAACGTGAAGTTTGGACAGATGTTTATTTTAATAATTTGGACATCCACTAATAAGGGATTTTGAAATTTTTTTACCCTAAACGGGTGAAATAGGGGTTGAAAGTTTGTATGTATTTTTTTTAAAACAGCACCCGATTTTCATAAAATTTGAAAGTCAGCAGACTCTTTAAAATATCTAATTGAACACGTGTTTCATGGTTTTTAGAATTCATCCTCTTAAGGATGAATTCTAAAAACAATGGACGGGGTTGTAAGTTTATATGAAAAAATCTTTAAATCGCTACCAATTTTTATAAAACATTAAATTCAGACTGTTAAAAATATTTTATTGAACACGCTTTTCGTGGTATTTTTAGAATTAACCCCTAAGGGTGCTAATAAGCAGGCAAAGTTGCGCGCGCCCGCTAGTTTTAAGATAAAAATTAAAATAATATATATCTTACATATTATATTGTTATGTTGTAATAACATATAATGTATTTATCAAAATGAGAATGTATTGTTTTGTTTAATAGCTCCTGGTAGTTATTACAACACATGCAAGGAAAGATCATTTTAGAAAGTTTTTTAATTATATTAGAATTATAAAAACTACTAACATTTTTATGGTGAATAAAATGTTGTCTGTGTTTTCCACCTGAAAAACACTAAAGGGAGAAAAAATATTAAATATATATAAAAATATAGATACCACATTAGTATCGATACTGTTGTACTTACTGGTAATAATAAATGAAAAAAATGATATACTACGTACGGGATACCTTTGTATTCAAAGTTTAAAGCTATTCATTATGACAGAATATAAAATATATATATTTTAGATGTCCCTCTGTACTACGATGGCGGCTCTGTTCTAGTTTGCACTTTTTCCTTTGAAAATTAGTTATTGTAACATAACTCTAACAGTTACACATGGTATCGTCAACTTTTTGTAGATATTGATGTCTTCTATGAAATTGTAGTACATCACTTTGCTCTATTGTCAATAATTTACACCTTAATCGTCTAATTGTAAAAGAATTTTCCAAATTGGTCTCGTAGTTTCGGGGCCTATTCAAATCAAATAAGGAAACAGAAAATCTAATCGATTGTCTTAATAATTTTAGTGATATCGATGCACCTCCCCCTCACCCCGCAGAGTTACTCGCCACGGTGCGCGAGGCCACACGGCACACACTCCGCATTTTGTATTATTACATGATTTTCTTTAGATTGATATTATTAAATTCGTTATATCTTTTGAATGGGATATCCGATTTTATTAATTTAAAAAGTACTTTACAGGTATTGAAAGTATCTTTAATAAAATATCATTTAATAGGATAAGGATTAATGAAGAGGTATGAATAATATGGTTTGATTATTGTCGGCACTTTTGTTAACTTATAAAATATAAAAAAAAGGTTATATTGTCATAACTACAGTAGTTGGGCATATGCTATCGCGGACTTTTATATAGATATTGATGCGCTCTATAATACTGTAGAACATTGTTTTGTTCTATCATCAATAGTTTTCGCAGCGCATGCGATGATATAATTGTTAAGATCAATTTCTTCTCACCTTGGGTTACATTATTGCATTTTTATTAGGGATCTCTATTTTTTTTGGAAATGTAATATAGCCTATGCTGGTCAGTGAAGATGCAGCTTTCTAATAGTCAAAAAAATATTGAAATCTATCCAGTACTTTTTGTGTGAAAACTCTACAAACATACACACATACATACATACATACAAAAATACAAATCTTACCTCTTTATAATATTAGTATAGATAAATTTTATAAACTTGGCACCGACTACAAAATAATAAAATCTTTTTTTTTTAATTTAAGTTGTTTAACAAAATCAAAGTACGTTTACTTTAAATAAAATTATTTTTTACTTTTAAGTTGTTTGAAGTCGCTTTTTTTGTTAAAAAATAATTTATTTTAAAATTACACGATGAAATTACGTGCTATACAATACTAAGCTTATCTTTATTACAATTTCATGATGACGGAATAACTTTCACTCGTAAGTTTGCAATTATTTTTTGCCAAAAAATACCTTACTGTGACTTATTTATAAGAGACAGATATAGAGTGTCCTTGACTTTGTTTTATAATTAATGAAAAATGAATGTTATTGTAGTGCAATGTACTATATATATTTAACTACTTAGTATTGTCAGTTAGTAAAATGAACATAATTGAAGGAATCGGAATCGAACCCACAACAGTCGTAGTTTTAGTCAAACACCGTCCCGCTGCACTACGATAGATAACTAAACTATGACAAGATGTCATTTTGTTGAATCTGAATTAAAGTTTTTTAATAATATCAAGAGGTCGGAACTAGCGTCGTCTTTGCAAGTCCATTCAAAATTCATTTCTCTCTCAGTCTAATTATTTATTCAATGCGTCACAGTTCTTCTTTGAAACTGCTGGGCATTTTCCAGTTGTTAAGATGATTAATTTCCTTTATAATTTTACTAGCGACCGAGCTTCGACTTTGCAACTATTTTATAAATAAAAAATTAGTGCTTAGATATTACTATCCCCACTATCCATAAGAACTAAACGTCACGCTTTGTCCTGTTACCAAGGGGGCACTCAAATGGATGTCGCTTAGATACTATGATCCCCACTTTCCATAAGAACTTAATGTCACGCTTTATCTTGTTACCAGAGCGAAAAAAATTAAAATACTACATTCCCCCGAGTAGGAGTCGAACCTACAATCGTCTCGCTTGTAGACAGACGCTACGCCACAGGATATAAATATGTTTGGCAATCAACACTCTCAACTAGTAACACCCATAAATAAAAATCTTTAATTTAGTACCCATTCAAATTGGAGCATCACTCACATTTTTTTAGCTTTCATACACAATTCATAATCAATACACAACAGACGATGGTTCAAAGTTCAATTTAAAATTAAACTCTATATCAATACAATAAAATACAAAATAGAAGAAAGCGCTGAAAAGTCCTACACACGTTTTGTTTTTATGGTGTTAATATTAATGCTGTTGTAGTATACACGTATACTAATATTATAAATCTGAAGAGTTTGCTTTATCTCAGAAATTACTAGAAAAGAGGAATATTCCGCCGTAGTCTCCCCACTCTTTCTCTATTTTTTTAATTTTTCTAGGCATGACATGATGAGTGAAACTCAATTTTAAAGTATAATCATTCAGTCAGAAAGCCAGTCGTGGCACAGGGACTTAAGTGTGTGACTGTAAGCGCGACTGGTTGTGGGTTCGATCCCTACTCGAGAAAATTAAATATATATAGTTAAAATTATTCGCTCTGGTGTCAAAGAAAAGCGCAGCCTTGTGTTCCGCCACTCAACAAGCAATGTTTCCAGAATACGCCGTAAAATGGGAACCAGAGTGTCTTAAAACTAGCTTATCTTTGCCTACTCTGCTCTGTGGGATACTGCGTGAAGCTGACTTGAGTGGGGAACCAAACACATCGATTTCGCAATAACCCAAACCACAATAGGATGTATAGTGCTAAACGATCAAAAGAATACAAATAGAGGTACTCAGTCCCCATTGTTACAAGAGAACAGAATAACCTGCCCAATGGCGCGTACCAAATGCTATACTTACGCCGATATCTTATAACTTCTCTAGTTTTTGATGGAAAAGATATATTCGTGAGTGTAGTATCAATCACGTTGACAGCTCAATAGCTAGCAATAGCAGCTAAAGTAAATAAAGTATGGGTGTTTCAATTGTATATAATGTATTATATTTATATTGAGACTGTCGTGGCGCAGTTTTAAGATGTTTGACTGTAAACGCGATGGTTGTAGGTTCGATTCCCATAAGGGGGATCGATGCTAGTTATTTTCGTTTGATTACTCTGGTAACAAGACAAAACACGGTGTTGAGTTCGGCGATGCATCTCGCAAGGTTTTGAAAATAGTGTGATTTAATGAGTGGGTGTAGGTTAATATTTTATTGAGAGAAATACCTACTAAAATTTGTTTTTTTAAATTATTATTATTTGCAATAAAACTAAAGACTTGTATAGAGATGTATTTTATTTATTTTGTTTCAGTCAATATATAGGAACGACCGCCTTAATAATTTAGTTTTGTTATATGTTTAGAAGATATAGACACTAAACATGTAACAAAAGAGATATAGATGTATGTCATACTAAATCTAGTAAAGTGAGTAAAGTCACTTTTTCCGTACTTCCTGATATTTTTTTGTTGAGTGGCGGAACTCAACACCGCACTTTATCTTATTATATTATTAAACTAAACAAATTAAGTGTTGTTACCTAGAGGAAATGGAAATTAGGTTAACGATAAAAAAGACAAAAATATTATTTTAGAACCTACAACTGCCTTGTACTATGTTAATGTTATATATTTTGTCATCGACAGTTTTAATATTTATACAATTTAGGAAAATTGATTTTTAACTGAATCTAACTAGTTTACAAACTTTATATATACTTAGACAGGAAGGTAAACGGACATAATTCGAAGCCTCGAGTCGGAATCGAACCCACAACCGTCTCGTTTACAGTCAAACGCTGTCCCACTCCACTACGACAGCGTCAACTAAACTATGACAAGATGTCATTTTGCTGAATCTGATTTAACATAAAGTTTTTTAATAATATCAAGAGGTCGGAACTAGCGTCGTCTTTGCAAGTCCATTCAAAATTCATTTCTCTCTCAGTCTAATTATTTATTCAATGCGTCACAGTTCTTCTTTGAAACTGCTGGGCATTTTCCAGTTGTTAAGATGATTAATTTCACTTATAACTTCACTAGCGACCGAGCTTTGACTTTTGTAGTATTTAATAAAAAAAGAAATAGAATGGTTGAGGGCGAGTCGGATTCACCTAATTTCAATTTCAGGCTTGTAGGTCAATGGGAAATACAACTTATAAAAGTTAAGTTTGTGATCATATGCGCTCATTCTGTGTGATTTTGATGAAATGCAATTTTAAGTTTGTAATTATTTAAATGTCAAGGTTAAAAATCGTTTTAACGTGTTGAAGTGTGGGACTCTAAAAAAGAAGTAGGGAAAGTATCTTAGAAAGTTTCCCAATTTTCGTGAAAACTGAATGCTATACTTGAAAATATATATTCTAAATTGAAAATCACACATTCCCTAGAGTAGGAATCGAACCTACAACATCAACAGTCTCGACTAGTAAAACCCATAAATAAACATCTTTTATTTACAGTGGTCAGAGCGCCTGGTCGGTTTCCAGGAGGCGCGGGTTCGAGTCCCGCTACGTTCAAATTTTTATACGTTTTCTAAATAAGTATTTAACTTTCCTAAGTGTGGATTAACACTTTAAAAATGTTTAAAAAATATTTAAAAAAAATAGTATTCTCTCTTGCCAAACGATAATTCTTAGTAATTATCTTTAGGTAGCGGAAATTTGTAAAAATCTCCCTACAGAGATGCTAACAACATAAGTTGTAACAAGCGTATAAGAATTTCGACGTAGCTTGGCGAGAACGTATGGCTCAGTGGTCAGAGCGCCTGGTCGGTTTCCAGGAGGCGCGGGTTCGAGTCCCGCTACGTTCAAATTTTTATACGTTTTCTAAATAAGTATTTAACTTTCCTAAGTGTGGATTAACACTTTAAAAATGATAAAAAAAAATATCTTTTATTTAGTATCCATTCAAATTGGACCATCGATCACAATTTTTCTAGTCTATATCTATACTTATAATAAATCTATAGAAAAGTCGCTTCTGTACATTGAAAATATTAAAAAAAAATTAGCCAGGGTGTTAAAGAATAACTAACAGAATCCATTTCCAACATTTCTGGAATTTTTATCTGTTTGTCTGTTTTCCTGTTTATGTGAACACGCATCACGTAAAAAGTACACAATATATTTAAGCAAGTTTTATACGTAAAAATTACCAGTCTATCAAAGTAACATTTAGTCATAAAACATATTGTTGAGTTATTATTTATTAAACGTTAATTTGTTCGTGTAAGTGTAATGTATGTATGTATGTATGTATGTATGTGTGTATGTATGTATGTATGTATGTATGTGTGTATGTATGCATGTATGTATGTATGTATGTATGTATGTATGTATGTCTGTATGTATGTATGTATGTATGTATGTATGTATGTATGTATGTATGTATGTATGTATATATGTATGCGTGTGCGTGTGCGTGTGCGTGTGCGTGTGCGTGTGCGTGTGATAACGAATAAAAAAATATCAAATTTAAGAAAAGTGTGTGTTTAGTGTGTGCCGTGTGGCCTCGCGCATCGTTGCGAGTAACTCTGCAGGGGTGAGGGGGAGGTGCATCGATATCACTAAAATTATGAAGACAATCGATTACATTTTTTGTTTCTTTATTTGAATTGAATAGGTCCCAAAACTACGGGACCGATTTGGAAACTTCTTTTACTATTAGACGATTGACGTGTTAAAAAATACCAAAAAAAACCTTATATCGCGTAATGTATTTTGATCAAATTTATTTTCTTTAAAAATTAAGATTGCCCAACAAAGCTATCATTTCTCTATGAAGATATAAATAAATAGCTATAAGGTCAGCTATTTAATCATTATACATGACGAATATTACAATAAAAATAATTAAACTGATTTTACCGCTTCCGCACCGCGCTCACGTTTTAGCGCCTTAAATCGCTTAAGTCGTTTCTTAGATAAGCGTGGACTAACAGAAAAACCAAGAAACAGACAAAATATATAAATATTATTGTTGCTGGTTCTATTACTTTGTTAATTGCTCCAATCATAATTTGTTTAATGAAAATCGAAAATGCCATGGTTTTAATAGTTTTCACATTAGAAATCTTAAGTGCGCTGCAAGCATACATTATTTATTAAAACAGGAACGTAATTCCCTGTACCGAAACAAACAAATAATTCACAAATTTAAGCGGGTTAAGCCGCGAGCTGATTGCTATATTTTATAAAATGTTATGTTGTGTTTATAATAGATGGATCACGTGGTGATGTCAATACGTTTTAATCATTGGCATGTAGGTACGTTATATTAATTTATAGTAGATATATTTCTCAAGAGAACTTAATCAAAACTTTGTATATAAAAAAACACATGAAATAATCATGTTAGGGAAATATCAAATTTATTTTATGAATCATTCTTAATGTTATATTCGAAACAAATGAATTGTATGTAAATTTATTAATACGTTTCAAGTATGAAAAACAGAAAAAATGCAATAAAAATGCAATAAAATTGCGTTTTCCAATGATTTATATTTCTATATAGGTGGGACGTAAATGCGGGAACAGAGCTGCCATCTTAGTACAGAGTAACCTCTAAAACATATGTTTACGTATAGTTAAAGAATAAAAAGTGTGAAGAGTAATGTGTGATTCCTCTATAGAATATATTATTCTACATTATATCATAAAAAAACAGTACATATAAAGGTATCCTCCTGCAATATAAAATTATTTTCAATCAACATTTTTGAACTTACACTTACACTTTTTGAAAAACTTAGATAATTTTTTAATTTGATAAAAATAATTTATTCCACTTCCACGTACAGACACCGATGAGTTAGGATTTTATTGTAAGTATCGATATAACTATAACTATTTAGCTATAACCATAACTTAGGCCCTAAAGACTCCTTAAGGCAAAAGTTTAAAGATTAATTTCTTTAAACTTTATATTGACAGTTGCATCTCTCTTATGGGTGGTACGAAAATGCGTGCGTTGCAAGCATACATTATAGGTATATTAAAACACGAACATAATTTTAGTGTATTAAGCAAATAATTCTGTGGCTAAAGCGGGCGAAGCCGCGAGCGGGTCGCTAGTTATACAATATAAAATAGAAGAAAATGCTGAAAGTCCCTACACTAGGTTTGTTTTTCTGGTGTTAATAATAATACTGTTGTAGTATAAATCCATACTAATATTATAATTCTGAAGGGTTTATATGGTTGGACGCGCTAATCTCAAAAACTGCTGGCACGAATTAAAAAAATCTTTTATTAATTAAAAAAAATCAGTTTTTGTTTTTTGGATTCGAGTCCAAAAATATTCTTGTTGGAATATTTTTGTTTCGCTTCTTTTTCGAGATATGATGTGTTGAGTAAGAGAACTCAATTTTTAACTATAATCATTCAGTTAAAAGGCCAGTTGTAGCACAGGGGTTCAAGTCTATGAGTGTAAACGCGACTGGTTGTGGGTTCAATCTCCACTCTTTTTTTATGGGGAAGTCAAACAAGTGTACAGGTCACCTGATGATAGTGCGAACCTGAAGTGATTGATCATCTCCGCCCACGACCCCGTGCAATACCAGAGGAGCGACAGGTGCGTTGCCGGCCTTTAAGGTGGAGATAGACGCGGATTTTGAAGATACCCATGTCGAATCGACTTGAAAACCTCTACTGCAGTTACTCTACTCTAAATTGCTACATACGGGAATCGAGATAGAGTGTGAAGTATGAAGTAAAAAAAGGGGAAAAAACATATTACATTGAAAAAAAATATATTACTTCCATTCATTTCATAATTTTATTGGATTCTTTTAAATTATGTAGAGGCCATTCTGTTGCATTGGGACAACGATATTTTAATATTTAGATCTTTAGGTTTGTATTTTATAAAGGAATAATACCTAATTTTATCCTAATTTCCTTTTCCTACTTGTATAGATATATATTTTATTTTGTTTTTACCAGTAGGTATAGAAGATATCGTACCTATATGTATGTACAAAAATCTTCTGTTTTTGAATGACAACTTCCGGACGAAACTATTGGACTTAACAAGTTACGATTTCCCATGTCGGTAGGTTACGAAGGGGATCACTCAAAGTCAAAGCCAAAAAACATTTTTTTTCAAAATTGCTAAGAGAACAAGAAAAATGGGATACTACCATTTACATCTTAAACTAACGAAAACAAAGTTGAGGACGAATACTTTTAATATTTATTAATTCTTTATCTACCACCTACTGTTAAGAACCTAATGGTAAGACACTCATTCGTTTCCCATTTTCCGCCGAATTCTTTGCCTTAACCATTGCGTGTTGAGTGGGAGTGCGGAACTTAACGTCGCGCCTTGCGTCGACACCAGACCGAAGAAAATGGAAATATTAAATACTTCATTTTTTAAAGTGGGAACCCACAACCGGACACGTTTACAGCCACACTTTGTGCCTCTGTGCCACGCCTGGCCTCGAAGTAAAGTAAAAATATATTTTTTTACTTATTTAACGTAAAACTGTGTAAAATATAGCTTACGTTAGAATGCGCCGCTTAGCATGTACGCTCGGGAATTTAGAAAATCTGCAGCGACAGTGATAATACTGGTGTCTGTTTAGTTTTATAACAAAAAAAACCTATTTCAACTTGAGGCCAGTTGTGGTGCAAGGGCACAAGTAACTGTAACGATTGTTGGTTCTATTTCATTCGTGGATATAAAAGGTTTAATATTTTTACTTCTTCGCTCGCTGGTCATGAGGCAAAATGCGGCGTTAAGTACCGACAAGTAGGGGACGAATTGTCTTAACAACAGATTTTCATGGTATGCATATCCTGTTTTGTGATAAAAAAATTTTTGATGTAATTTTAATTTTGATTGTAATTTATACTATAGACATATTTGAAACTTTTAAAGTGTTAACTACGCACTAAGCAAAGATGTTTTTTAAAAAAACTATTAAAATTAACAAAAATATATTTCAATTTATTATTTAATTCGAAATCTAACACTACATAACGAAATAATATAAGCTTTGTAACATAAAATATTTAGTGTCCATACTCACCGCCCCTCAACTCGCAGAGGAGTGTGAAATTACCTCCCTCCTCCAAGGGGCCGACCACGCCCGCGACGTCTCGGCCAGCTTCATCATACAACAACAGCTGATGAGGTGGCACTGTCAAGAAAATAAATCAATTAGTTATTTTTCCGTTCCCCCTTTTCAACTTAAGTTTCGAGATGGTGCAACAAGATAGTGTTTGGTGGTACAACGCAACGCGTGCACTCTTGTTACATGAGCGAAGATAAAAAAAATATAATAAAAGAAAGTCAAGAAAAAAAACTCTTAAAATAGTTCTGAACACAGAATTGAACCTACAACCGTCGCGTTTTCGGTTAGACGCTTTGCCACGCCACTACTCCAGAACAGAGAGTCGGATCACTCGTTTCTGCCCACATATCTCTTTAAAACTCATAGGATTCTTAAAGATAAAATAGCTATAAGAAGCCTCTTAACCCTAACTATACTTTTGACATACTTGCCGATAAGTAATCAACACTTGGAAATTGGTGAAGGCTTCCAGAAGCCCTACTAGCACGTTGTTTCATATAAACTATTAAATTTTCAATGAAATTTAGCTAATTTCATTTTATTCAAAACTTGACTTAAAATTTATATGTTTCGTAGCAAAGATTAAGTTTACAAGATAGTAGCAAGTTCGTTTCCCATATGATATAAATAAGCCGATCTTAAATAATAACTTAGAATACTTAGAGAGAGAGTTTTAAGAGATAATCTTCGCGTTCTGCTCAAATTCAGAATACTCTGGCTGTTGAATAGCGTAACTTAACGCTGCATTTTGATTAAGCCCAATACAATATTATTATATCGGATAAAAGACATTATTATATTACATAAAAAAATCTTAGGCAGAGGTGCGTGAAAGTGAAGCATAAATACAAGTAAATCCAAAAACAAAACTAGCTAGAACCATTAGCATCCGCTATAAAGCTATACAATGCACACAGAAATCCTTTGCATTCCATTAACGAGGTAACTACATACAATCTATCTGACAACAGCTCTAACATTCCACGTGTGATTGGATTTTATATATACTTTTAGAATATATGGAATTTATGTGGAACGTTCGTGGATTCGATTCTGGATTAAGGTAATTAATTATAATCAATAATTGAGGCCGTGGCGTAGTGGCATAGTGTGATTGTAAACACGACGGTTGTAGGTTCCTTTCATAATCGTGGGTAATGGCATTTCTTTGTTTTGGTAACAAGACGGCTTTTAGTTCAGTCACTGTCTTTTTCCTTTATTAATATTATGCTTTAAACAAATTTGTAAATTTACGAGCTTGCGACTGTAAGCGCGATAGTGTGTGAGTTCGATTTCCATCCGATGAAATGGAATATTTAATACTTTATTTTCTCGTTCCGGTAACGAAGTGAAGCACGACGTTGAGTTCAGCCACTCAACACCCAAGAGTGGAGAAGATATGGAACTGAAGCGTCTTAATAGAAAAGGAGTGTCTTGACACTAGTCTCTCAGGTTCGTGCCTACCATGCTACGTACATTATACAGCTTGAAGCTAAAAAAACCTAAACAAAATTTGTACCTTCTACCCAGTCATATAAAACAAAAAAAAATATGCAAATTTTCATATATTCTCTACTTACACTGGCTAATAATTTACATTCATAACCACGTATGTTGTAGTAAAAGGAGATATTAACTTTTTCAGGCCAAGGCCGGAAAACATTCGCTTTGATAGTGAACTCATCCAACCATTTTGTTCGACTGGTTGAGTAAAGTTACAAACACTGTAGTTTTGTGAGAGGGCTCCAATCTTTTTTTTATAGCTCCACGCTGTATCCCGCACATAGTAGGTTAGCCAGAGGGAACTAGGGAACCTTGTGTTAAGACACTGCGTTCTCATTAGGTTACTTCGGTTCCTCATTATCCAATCGAATTCCAAACTAGTTTTTTTAGCTTCACGCTGTATCCCGCATATAGCAGGATAGTCAGAGGGAACCTGGTGTGATACTCCATTTCCCACTGACCGATTTTCAAGGGACTGTGTTAAGTGACGGATCTCAACGCCGCGCTTGTATTTGTTTTGGAGCAGCTAAGAAATAAGGGTAACTGAGTGGGAATCGAGCCTACAACTCTCACGTGTACAGTCAGACGTCACTCTGGAAAATAAAATATTTAATTTTTTCCTTCTAATATACTTGTTCAAAGTACTATTCTTGAGTAGTAACTATTCTTGAGATTAATGCGTTCAACCACATAAATTCTTTAGCTTTATATTACTTGTATAAATTTAAAAATAATACAGTCTTACCAACAACATTGAGTCGTATCTGAAAATTTCTAGTTGGTGAGTTCTTGAAGTCCACTCTACATCTGTAAACACCTTCATCATCCAACTGTACAGCATCTACATTGAGAGATGACGGTCTGGACATCGTGATGAACTTTGCTCTTTTCCCAAAGGCGAGGGGATCTGACCAGTGGAGGGCCTTGTTGAAGCTACGCCCTCGGACGTCGAAACTGGAATTAAGAAATGAAATTAGTTTTATATATTTTTGGAAAATATCAAAAATTTAAGCATAGTGGAATTTGAACCCGCAACTTTTGGGAATCATCTAAAAATTTGTATCTAGTGAGATTTTAAATCTTGAATTTTTCTATAATAAATAGCGTATGTTACTCAGTGATAATATGCTGCATTATCACTGAGTGTTGTGTGAGTCTAGTGGTGATTTTTTTTTAAATCGGTTCAGTAGTTTTTACACCCCCATTACAAATCTTTTCTTTTTACATATATTTATTTTATTCAAATCGTCTAATCTAGTATAGAAATACAAAACATACACTAACATCTCATCCAGCTATATCTAAAACTCCAGTACAACCAATACAAATTAGAAAACCAAACAGAATCGAAAGCAAATATTACCAGTAAATATAAACACTTTGCTTTATGATAACACGTTTACGTATTCAAAAGCGCAAAATTGGCCCCTTCATCCATTCTGAGCTAGAACTAGCTAGAATACTTGGCGATGTCGGGTTATTTTTTTTTTAAATCAAAAATCAGTTTCACGCTGTATCCCGCATACAGAAGGGTAAGCAGAAAGAACCTAAAGTTAATATTACTCGTCCCAAACTTCCAACCGAATTTTCGAGGCAATGTGGGTTGAAAGGTGGAACTCAACCGCGCTTTGACTTTTTATCAGAGCGAAGAAATGAAAATTCATTTCCTCGAGAAAAATCGAACTCACAACTGGAGCCACGTCGGCTTCATCTGCCTAAGGCCTCCGCATAAGGCCTCTCGGCCTTATTGTTTCTTATTTTAACTTATTATTCATAAAACTTTTACGTTTCCGATTACGATGAACAAAAGTCTGAAATTTGTAATAGGGAAGTATAGGAGAGCACTTCAATAGGAATTCCTGAATTTCTTTCAAGAACGGAAAAATACAGGATTATATCTTTTATACTTCATGCAAACGATGTTCCTGGCTGCTACTAGTAGTATATAAAAACGATGCAGTGTCTAAATGTTGTAGTCCCCACTTTGAAGAGAAAAATCTCGGCGTCGAGTTACGTAATCCTACACGCAAGGTAATTTTACACTGTGGAGAAAATTTGGAAGAAATGAAGATAAATAATAATAAAGTTGAAAATTGTAAAACATATAAGCATATTATTAGAATTTCGACGTAGCTTGATGGGAACGAATGGCTTAATGGTTAGAGTGCTCAGACAGTTTCCAAGAGACGTAGGTTTGAATACCGCTACGTTTTTTTAAAAGATTTCGTATTATTATAAGTCGGCGTCGGCATTTATTTCAAAGTTTTTTTCATATATGCCGCAACATAAAAAATATGTACTAAATATATTCTAAAATAAAGCCAAGCTTAGCTTAATACTCAAAAGCACTGGCAAGACTTTAAAGATAGTTATTATTTCTGTGAATTCGTATGTAAAATTTGTATAAACCAAAGTAATTTTGTATACCGTAAAAATGCTATTGTGAAACAAATTTTATGAGGCGTACGAATATCTAAATATTTGGTGTGGGCAGTCGTGACGTAAACGCGACAGGTTGTAAGTTCAAATCCCACTCGGTTAAATAAAATATTTAATATTTTCATTTCCTGGCTCTGGAATCGAGGCAAAGGACTGCTTTGAGTTTCGCCACTCAACACGCAATGCCTACAAAATTCAGCAGAAAATAGGCATCGAATGTCTTTTAATGGGAACGGAGTATCTTTACATTAAATTCTAAGGTTCCCTTAGCCTACCCTACTTTGTGGGTAACACAGCGTGAAGCTAAAAATATACCTAAATATTTTTATTATAGTACTAGCAGCCCTCCCGCGGTTTCGCCCGTTTGAACTACACGACTAGGCTTATTAAATTAATAATAAATGAAATAAGCATTCCCCTACGTAGAAGGAGTTTATATCCGTAAATAGTACTACAGCGTACAGCGTTAAACTAAAAAAATATATAGAACTCGATTTTCGGAAAATTTAAAATATAAAAGAAATATCCAATTACAAAAACCACTCTGTTTTTCCGTACTTTAATAGTCAAAAATCATATAAAATCATTGAAAAAAGATTCATTTATCTGAACAAACACCGCTAAAGCGTAAGAAAATATAAAAAATTATTCATGCCTTCATTTAAACGTCAATTTATTGAGCAAACACGTTGTAATTTGGTTGATTCAGGTATTTCAATGGCATTAATAAATAGCATTTTTTAGTTATTGGGGATTGCTCAATTTGTAGTGGGTTCGATTCACGATCAGTTAAAATCTGTACTAATACAATAAAATTGAAGAGTTTGCTTGGTTGAACGAGCTCATCTCAAAAACTACTGTTTAGTATTGATAATGACATTTTTATGTGGATAATCTAATTGTTGAGGTAGGCTATAGACATTTAGAATGTGTATTATTAGTCATTTTTAATTGTCCACTGGAACGAAGTTGCTAGTAACATTACAAGAATTGCAAAAGTAGGTAAAAGAAGTGTCATAATAGGAACAGAGTGTCTTAACACTGAATTCCCAAATTACCTCATAAAACAATCATTTAAATGTAACCCACAGTACAGAGTCATACAAAATTATGAATAATCCATTTCAACACGCAAGCGAAGCCGTAGCTCAGAGCCAGTCTTAATCAAGAACATCCAGATTGAACGAATCCCTTTAATTATAGTTAAGCTTAAACAACGTTTTGTATATATACTCAAACATACATACATACAAAACAGAAGCGACGCCAAGAACAGCGCTGGTTATTTGTACGTGGTTCATTAACTCTACTGAAGCTATTAGACGCTTCGAATAATTACTGTAAGGCATACATAGTACATACTGTTTTGTTGAAATGTTCTAGTATTAATTAGATTGGTTAAAGATTTCGCCTTTAGCTTGCAGTTTCAAATATTATAATGTGGATTTTGGTATGTATGTTTGATCGATAATTATGGGTGAACATTTTGGTGGAATTTACCAAGTTTAATATATGGAAGAACTTGCGCCCACTTCACCTGTTTCAAGTTATTGTTACATTATAGCCAAATTATACAAAACCGTAATATTAATTATAGCCTAAACTATATATGTTTTATGTAAAGTTCCATCTAAACCTGCGAAGGTTTTTTATCTTTAATCTGAATCCCGGCCATAGCAGGGTAGGCGGAGGAGACCTGAGAACCTAGTATTAAGATACTCTTATCCCCATTTGTTGACAGCAGTCGACACCGCGCTTTGCTTTGTTACCAGAGCGAGAAAATGAAAATATTAAATTTAGTTTCCTTGCGTAGAAGTCGAAACCATAGTTATTGGCAGTTACAGTCGCACGCTTGTGTCATCCATCATTCTCATCTCTTCCTCATATTTATAATATTAGTAGCGTTTTATCCTCTGGTAGACAATGAAGCGTTGAAGACAGCTTGTCAGCTCTTTCAGGGCTTACCAGAACTGTCATTACTTAAAGTAATAAATAATACGAAGAAGAAGATTCATTGTCTGTATTTCTTTTTTTAAGGCATAGGTGTGTTGTATATTGAAATTATTTAAGAAATAAAAAATACTAAATCAGGGCAGAATCAAAATTCAGGCAAACTTTTAGTGAAGTGATACGAATATAATTGAAATATAATTTCTCCACAAACCAACAACGGTCGTTTACAGACAAATACTGTTATACAACGCCACGATGGCCGCGATAAATATACAATTTACATTCATATAATTTATTCAAATGCAATTGAAATGCAATTGAATTGCAATTGGATTGCAATTGGACTGCATTTGAATTGCACTGTAATTCTTAAGACGAAGATAAATCGATTGACGCCTCATTTATCAAATAGGTCCCAATTCAAGACGACAGCACTTACAATATTATTCCAACATGCATATACATAATACATATATAAAAATGTTATTATAGGTTTTAGTGGAGTGTAGGAGATATGTTTCTCTGTAGAAAACAGCCGTAGGTTCGATTCCCTATAGATTACTATTTGTTAGCTTCACACTATATCCCGTAAAAAGCCAAAGGTATGCTGAAGGAACCTTGTGTTGGGACAGTCGGTTCCTTATACACTTCACAATTTTCAAAACGTTGCGTGTTGAGTTGTAGAACTTTTCTTCTTTACTTTATCTTTTTACCTTATGCAGATAAACTCCCTAAGTGGAATTCGTACCCACAGCTGCCAACCCAATACAGGAAATTTTTGAAGATACAATGCAATTTAAATTGTAAATCATTATACTAATTTTTTTTAAGGTCAAAATTAATTTTATAAAAAAAATATTAGTAAATAATTATTATATGATATTCAATAGCTGCATTGAATTCGACACTTCCAGCTTAATCAGAGTAACTAGCTATTGCACCTACGGGCCAGCCAGCTAAGCAAACTTACACTTATGTGACTTGGCAACTATAAAGTCTACGTATTCAAAATTCAACTTCAACCAAAATCCACGAATAAGTGGCAGTGGAGAGGAAAATGTGTAATACCTGAGCATATTTCATACAACACGCTACGTTTATTGTATGCAGATTTTCTATAATATATTCGGATTTCTAGGCTTCTACAATTTTTAATATCGCCGAGGTGACAAATGTTTGACATTTTTGATGTCTTCTTTTGAATTGGATTGAATTTGTGAAACGGCGGTTCGAGGTTTGATTCTTTAATGTGATAGTGATACAAATTGTATTCAAATATTCAAAATCAATATATTCTTTATTTAATTATGATATTGCAAGAAAGTTTATAAATACTAGAATTTTTTTTTTCAGTAAAAGGCCTGGTCTAAAAAAACGGAATATTGAAAATGAACTGAAATTCCTTCCTTCGTAAATAATTAACTTTGTTTCAGGAAATACCAGCCAGTAGTACTTCAAACTCGTACAGAAAGTTATCAAGGAAGGTCCCACGACGTAATATAGATAGCTTTACCGAAGAAAGAACCTGTCTAGTAACACCAAGAAGAACCGTGTCTTATATCGATGCTATACTGTTATACTTTGTAGTTCGACTACCTAAAAATGAAGTAAATTTAATTTCGATACATTCTGGTTGCCGAATTTAGTTAGTCCTAAACCAGAATAGTACAAAAAAAATCATTATTTATGATTTTAATTTCTATTCATGAGCTATAAAACATCTTGTCTGATTTTGTAGTTCATTATTGTTGTCATTAACTTTTATTTAATCTTGCCACTCAACACGCAATGCGAGCGGCGAAAAGTGGGGAACGGAGTGTATCAACACTAGATTCTCTCTGCCTACCCCTCTATTCAGGATGCTGTATAAAGCTAAAAAAATATTAAAATCGCCTATCACTTCCCACTTGCACCACAATCGACGATCAACGAAGCGTGAAGTCACTCGTACCAAACGTTACTGCGATATTTCACGTGTAAGTTTGACGTCGCATAGACTGAGCTCCGCGGTGATACTTGAGTAGATCGCTTGCCCTATTTCTTGGGAAATGATGTCTGAAATGACTCTATTGGCGTTGTAATATTTTTGTAAAAAAATTAAGTTAATTTTAAGTTAAATTTTAGGTTGTATTTTGCATATTCCGCCCAACTTTTGTAAATAAAATTAAATTTCCAGGGTGAGAATCAAATCTACAGTAGTGCGTCACGATAATCTGTACTATAACTTTGTATTGTTATTTATTGTTTATAGACCGACTTAACATACTAATATAGTTTTAATGCTCAATTCTATCATAATTATACGAAATAATCTATAACCTCCGATTGCAATTCCCCAAAATAGGGTGAAGCAGAGAATGAGAGAGATAAAAATAAAATAAAAACATTTTCTTTAATATAAATTGTAGTAAAAATGTGTATAGCTTGTTACAACCATGAGCCGATATTGCCCTTTATCAAGGGATAAATCTCTGTGACGGTCATGAATAATGTTACTATGAATGTGAATACTTGCTTTGTCCTTACATTTTGATGCTAACCCTATTTAAACCGACTTCGAAAAGAGTCACACTTGAAAAATATTTTGTATTTATTTTTCATTTTCGCTTCACGCTGTATCCCGCATATGTCAGGACAGCCATTATATTTACAACAGGTTTCCGAATTAGAGTTAAAACACTTCCCAATCTTCGAGATATTACGTGTTAAGTGCTGGAACTCAACGCCGTGCTTTATATTAATACCGGAGTGAAAAAAATAAATATTTAATTTCCCTGAAGGGAAACCGAAACACAGCCGTCGCGTTCACAATTAGACACACATTATTTATTCTCACATTATTTGTTAATGTAATGAGTAAAAATCAAAATAAAGAATTCAAATATAAAATCAAGTAATGTGTATTTCTCTTTTATACTACGACCTCAATCTGTGCAACTATTATGGCTCGTTAATAAACGTTTATACTTTATTGAGCCATCAGTGAAAACAAATATCAATATATAATACAAAGACACTAGATATTTATTAAATTTACTATTCTACTTAGGGTTGCTTATCAAAAGTTAAAACGGGATCTAACTGGACTAAGATTCCGCTGTCAGTCTTTCACCAGGCTGTATCTCGTGATTCCTGATAGTTAGAAAGTTAAAATTTTCCCATATGACGTGTTTCTGTTGTTGCTATAAAAGCAAACACTAAAATCTAGGATAAAATAAATATTTCAGAGGGCTCCCATACAAAAACTCCCACATGACCGGATTTTTATAATAATAACCCGAATCCAACTCCAAGTCTACAATGCCCTATTGAAAAGTTGCTGGTGTTCTACCCTGGCTACTTAACAATGTCTATGCCAGTACGTACATACAGTAGTAGGAACCAAGATGAGAGACAATATATTTGAGAAGCTCTGTAAGACAGGCTCGATACGCTCGATATACACAATGGTATCATCTTTCACAATATGTCTCTAATAATTTATTGTCTTTCATCCACAATAGCAAAACCTTTTGGAGAAACTAAAGTTTCTCCAAAAAAAAATCCTCGAAAAGTGTAACTTAGATAAACAGGAAGCTGTGTGTATATATATATATATATATATATATATATATATATATATATATATATATATATATATATATATATATATATATATATATATATATATATATATATATATATATATATATATATATATAATTTTAAAATTCGAGTCCCGCTACGTTCAAATTTTTATACGTTTTTAAAATAAGTATTTACTATTAGTTTTATACTTACTAACTAAACGAGTGAACAAATAATTCAGAAAATATAGAAGTTTTACCAGAAAACAGGCATTTTTTAAAATATTATAAAGCCCCTTGCGTTCTTTGCGACATAGTTAAATTTAAAATTTCTATAAAACGTGACGGAACGAAAGAAGAATCTCTTATACCTTTCCATTATCTAACCTACAACACACGAAAAAGCGCTGCTGCTTTCTCTACAAAAAATATTAAATACCCAATTTCATCACTATATATCCTATAACTTGTACCACAAAAGATAAAAGCAAAAACCGTAAAACTGCTTTCTGTACAAAAAAAATATCCAATTTTATCGCTACATCCTATAACTTGTACCACAAAAAATAGGTAACGAAGCGGTAAGACACTCGACTCTTCTGCTCCAATGAAATTTCAATATAGGCTACATTGTAGAGCCGGCATGTGGGAAGAAATGTGATTGCCTTTGATGCCACCTTTGAACCTTATATTATATTATATTATAGATATATAAAAATGCTATGATATATATTTATATATATATTATATATTATGGCCTTTTAATATATATAAATTGTAATTGAACGCTCGATTGAATGAATTGAATCGAAAGTTGAGGTTCATAATGTATCCCGCGTCGGTAGAGTGGGCAAAGGGAACCTAGAGTTGAGAGCTGATGACAAGAGGAGAGACTCTTGTCGTTTTATTTTGGAGGCTACGTGTTGAGTAAAGAAATTAAAATTAGATAAAAATAATTTATTAACCCGATTGAGAGTTAGTCAAGTGTGACTTATGACCGTTATATGTGAAATATAATGTTCAATGGACAAATAAGCACTCCCGCCACTAGAAGCAATGTCTGCTTTTAAAGAAAAGTAATGAAAAGAGTGTCTTGACATCTTTCCTAAACCAAAGAGAAACTGTCTAAGAAAATATAAACTTCACAATTTATTTTATTACTTGCAATTATTATCTGTATGATGTTTTCCGTTTAATTCTTAAGACATTGATGGAAAGAATCTAGTGTTATATTTAAAAATACCTAGTGGTATTTTTAAATCGCATTGTAGCGTGATTTCAAAATAACACTTGGTACCCAAATCAACTCAAGAGCCGCGTTCGTCATGTTACCAGTGGGAATGGAACCCACAAGCAAGATTCTGTGCCGCCGTGACGTCCTTCATAATTTGTGTTCCCTAAAGATTGTTTTCTTATGAGAACAAAAAAAAAAGAAAAGATAAAAATTTATCTCTCGGCCCAACAAAGTTAATTTTGTTTGACCAAATCTCAGAGAATTCTAAATAAAGTATAAAATTATCGCAAATCTCTGAAAGTTTCTGGTAAAATGTCAAATAAGGTATTAAAGTAATTATTCATTTATTTTTTTTAGCTTAACGCAGTATCCCGCATCCCGCAGTAGTGGAGTAGATTTAGGGAACCTAAGCCAGCAGAGTGTCTGATTATAAAAATTACGGTTGCGGGTTTGATTCCCACTCGAGGGAATATATTGCTTTAATTTCCTCGATAGTTCCTCGTTGACAACGCACGGCGCTGAGTTGCGCTATTCATCACGCAATATCTCAAATATTAATGTGTGTGCTGTACTTATTATACGGCCAACTCTCTGTTATTTTTTTTTATTATATGAAAAGTTGTTAACTATAATTTAGTGTAACACTAACTTCTTCCTAGCATTGGATGCAACCTCTAGGGAATAAATAGTTGTCATTTCCCCATTACAGAAAACACGGCGTTTAGTTCCATTCAAATTGAGGAAGTGGAAGTATATACGAAAAGCTCAAAAATTTTATTTATTTTTTTTTTGCCTCTCGCTGTATTTTCGGCAGAGGAATCCTGGGAATTTAGTTCCTATGACAGTCCGTTCCTATGAAAACAATTCCGTTTCCCACTTTTAGAGCGAGCTTAAATATTGCATTTTCTTTGAGTAGGAATCGAACTCCCAATTTAACGCGTTTGCAGTCGCTCGGGCCTCTTGTCTATTATATAAATATTTTTAAGTATAATATAATATACCACTATCGTCATAGATATCAGTTCTCGAGGGTGAAGTAACAGAGTAACATTTTTAGAAGATAGCCTTAGGAGAGTATCTTTATCTTGACTTTTGTTTGGCCGCTTCTAATTTCTTTCTCTTATCAGTTGTTTCTCATAATGCATAATTTTAGTGTCCAAGTTGAAATTAGCTTTGTAATTACTTAAGAAAATAAAAACTGGTGGAGGCCAGTCGTGGCGCAGCGGCACGAGGCGTGACTGTAAAACCGACTGGTTGTGGGTTCGATCCCCACTCGAGGAGATGAAATATTTACTTAAATTTATATTTCCATATCTTCGCTCTGGTATCGAGGTTAAGCGTGGCGGTAAGTTCTGCCACTCAACACGCAATGCCTCCAGAATTCGGCAGAAAGTGGGGAACGGAGTGTCTTAAAACTAGGTTTCCTATGCCTACCCTGCTGTGTGCGGGATACAGCGTGAAGCTGATTTTAAAAATAGTCAAGTGTGAGCCGCACTCGCCCAACGACTGTTCCGAACTAACGTCAATTTTGTCAATCAATAACAATTTCGTTAAAAATTGAGAAAGTTAAGCTTATTCACTAATTTTGTGTGAAATGAACAACAAATGTAACATATATTTGTGATAATGATTTTTGTGTGACTTTGCTGCTAAAAGTAACTTTAATTTTTTTATTATAAGTTCTTCTCATTTGCATTATTTTTTTTATAAAAAATTTTCACCACTATGGGCATGCCCACAACTCAACTGATTTATTCGTCAGTTTATATATACATACAACGTCACGGTTGGTGAGGTTGATAGGGCGACGGCGATATATACCTGAGAATTAAGACTCATATTTTTAGTTAATTAGATACTAAAACCCAAGCTTGGCCAATTTTAAGGTGAAGGCTGGATCTGATGATGATGACTGATGGCTGACGACAAAATGATCATCAAGACTTCCAGCCGTTTTTTTAGCTTCGCGTTATAACCCACACGCAGCAGGGTAGACAAAGGGAACATAGTGGTAACCTTTAGTTAATAAGCTTAAAATACATAATACAGAACAGGAAATGCTAAAGCAACATACCTGTGACAGGCAGACGTTTACAAATTAAATTTACTTTTTCATATATATTGAAATAAAATAAAAACAACTCTCTGGTGTACACGTAAACTGTTACGTGAATATCTAATATATATTGTTTATTACAGTAATGTCAGTGCCACCCGTGGATTGCCTGACGTTGGATTAATATGATATGCGATATTCTTATGTTATCGAATAACTAAATATAGAGGAAAAGGAGCACAGGAGTCCAACTGTCAACGGTACAGTTGTGGGTTCGATTGCTATACTGGACTATGTATATTAATATAATAAAGCGGATGAGTTTGTTTGTTTGTTTGTTTGTTTAAGCGCTGAGATCTCCGGATCTACTGGTACGATTTACTTTCTTTTTGTTTTGTAAAAAAGCTGCAATCTTCATAAGTGATATAGTTAGCCTTAAATAACGAAATATCAATAATAAGTAACGCCATCAAATTGCTTTAAGCACGTGCACTGTACATACAGCTTTTTATATTAGAATAGTCAGTTATATAGTCAGAATGTGGTATGACAAACATATTAAATTTTATTAGATCTAAAATAATCTCCGCGGCGCCATATATCTATCTAAAAGTTGGAAAATTGTAAGACCTTTCATCGATTTTTTATTGTATTGTGTATTGAAACACATGTGTATTGAAACTTACGAGCGAAAGTTAGTTCATCGTCAAGGAAATGGAATGTGTCTACATTCCAATCCTCAGTTTTTATAGCACGTATACCTTTCGAAAAATGCAAAATGAAAATAATTCAACGCTCTGTTACGGCTGCAACCCTAGGCTCGAGTCCCGCAGGGGGCGCCCTTGCCGCCGATAACGTCCTATCATACAGCTACATAGTTTTCATGATTGGATGAATTAATCTGTTGGCAAATGAAGCATAATAAATGTATTATAGGTGGTATGCGGGCGAAGACATGAATGGACCGCTAGTGTTTAATATTTCCATTTCTTCGCTCTGGTGATTTCTTGATCTTATCGTGTAATACTTCCAGAATTCGGCCGAAAAAGGGTATCAATAGGAACGGAGTCTCTTAATACAAGTTTCTCAGGTTCCCTCTGCCTACCCTAATCTGTGCGGGATACTGTATGACAAACACAAAAACATAATTTGTGGCCGTTACATACTTCAGTAGAAGATCGCCAGACTGTAAGCTATGATTATAGGTTCAATTTCCACTAAGTTCAGCCGTTCATGTCTTCGGCGGTAAGCATGAAACAAAGTGCTTTAATATAAGATCGTCTTTACATTCCTACCATTTTAAAATAAAAAACTTCCCAAACCTCTAAAGTTGAATTCAAACATCCATCATGTATACATTCAAAAAATAATAATTTAAATAAAAAAGTAACTTTTGGTTAAACAAATTCCTATAATCCTAGGTTAATTGCACAATTTATATATACAATGTAATATATACAGGATTATTCTTTGGGATTTAAAATAATTTAAATATATTCACGTGTAAACACGACTGGTTGTGGGTTCGATCCCTCTGGAGGTAACTAAATATTTCATTAATTTATATTTTCATTTCTTCGTTCTCTTTTCGAAACAAAGCACGGCGTTGAGTTCCGCTACTCAACACGCAATGCCTTTAAAATTCAGCGGAAAATGGGAAACGGAGTGTCTTAACACTAGGTTCCCTCTGCTTACCCTGCTGTATACGGAATACAGCGTGAAGCTGATTTAGTTTAAATATATTCACTACTCCGAGCGGGAATCGACTGTGCTTTAAGTTTCTAATTGAACGCTATTATTCATAAAACATAACATTGAATTTCACATTTTGATATATATATCTCGCATAGGTGAAAATGTTGTATATAATGTATATTATAGGGTGGGCCAAAATAATTTTCTTTTATTTTTTTTAATTATAATGAAAATAGTGTTCTGGATACCGAATAATACGTCTATTCAAGGTGCAGCTCATAATTTTTGCATTAAGAGGTGTCTCATCGCGCTTCTAGATTTCCTATATAAATAACAAGGATTTTTTTGTATACGGTTAATTTTAATATAATAATAATTATTGCGATTATACTAATAGTATCGGCATAATATAAAAATGAAGAACTGTCTTTTTAACAGACGTATTTTTTCGGTGTCCAGAGCAATATTTAAACTATAATTTTTAAGAAAAGGACAAAAAAATTTTTAGCCTACCCTAATGCATATATATATATATATATATATATATATGTATATATGTATATATATATATATATATATATATATATATATATCTATATATATATATATATATATATATATATATATATATATATATATATATATATCTATATATATATATATCTCTATATCTATATATATATCTATATATATATATATATATATATATATATATATATGTATATGTGTGTGTGTGTGTGTGCGTGTGTATATATATAAATAGACATTTACAGTCAATTTCACAATTTTCGCGTACGTAAGATACCAAAATAAACCATAAAAGGTCGTTGCTTAAAACTCACAAAATTAGCAGAGAACGGGAGCAAGGAATAAGGAATACGAAGTAAGCTTGAACTATACCACTCAAAGCGCATGTCTCAAGAATCGACAGAGTGTTTTAATTCTATTCCCTTTCTACCTACACGGCCATGCAAGAAAAATTTATGAAACTTTATTTTTTAGAAAACAATAACGTATGGCTTCTCGATTAGTCGTAGCGCAGTGCTACAAGCGTACAACTATAAACGAGTTGGGTTGTGGGTTCAATCCACTCGAGGATATAAAATATTTAATATTGTCATTTCGCCGCTGTGGTAACGAGTTAAAGTTGTGTTCTGCCATCCAACAGGCAATTCCTCCAGAATTCTGAGCAAAGCGGCAAACAGATAGTCTTAATAGAAAGAAACAAAGTATTTTCCCTCTAGGTTCCCAAATTCCCTCTGCGTACCCTCCTACACTTAGGACACAGTGTAAACCTAAAAAAAATTGTCTATCTGTAAATAACTCGTATCAACTATCAATGTTGCATAAAATATATTATTGATCGAGCTAACCGCTAAAGCCTATATTGTGTAAAATCTGGCAAAATGCGTGCGTGCCACGCTACGGCTTATCCATAATAAATTATCTATCCATTGAATTTTTAAAACCTCTTTCGTCACATAAAGCGCTTATATTTTTTTGAATATTTTCACAAAATTTGACAATATATGTGCGATTTAATTTGATTTTAGGGTCACGTGCCTCAAAAGGGAGAAACGGAACCCTAAAATCAAATTAAATAAAATATAAGATTACTTTGCTGTTCATCTGTCAAGAGAATTTATCTTGAAATCGCGTAGATATGTATCAATGATCTACAAGGATAAATCAAGCTTCCAAAGTGAACGCAATCAAAAAATGCGTTTTTGATGCATTTTGTACGAAATTCGCCAAGAGATTTGGAAACAAATAAGAACTTGCAGAACAAATAAAGGCAAAAATCCAATAAGTAAAATTTTATATACCTTTCATAGAAAAAAAAATTATACATATGAATTGTATCTACTTTTATGAATTGTACATTTTAAAATAAAATCCAGAAATTGAAAATTTTATTTTATACATAATCATACCCCCAATTGGACATAGAACCTACAACCATCCTCTTAATAATTCGTTGACATTGGCTTCAGATATTATTCGTAAATATATATTCTAAGAATGCATAACTTATTGAGCTTATTAGAATAATAGGTATTCATCTCGTCCCTATCATTTGTGTTAATCCACTTTGTCGTACGCTTCGTTAGCGCAGGGTTGTCGCTTCAATGTTTCGTGTACCGCGATAATGATGGATATTTACATATTATAATCTGCGTAAGCTTAAACCTGAGCTTAAAGTTGAAATTTAAAGAGATTTATGTAAAAATGCTTTTATTTGTTAAAATTTTATAAAATATGGTATGAATAGATATGTAATTGACTCTATGAATTAATAGATATGTATGAACGTGTACGTGTAATATTGCGTGCGTTATTTAGGTTCACAAAGTATCCTACATATAGCAAGAGAGCAGAGATAATTCTCTACGCACCGCACATTTTCCGAAACATTATTTGTTGACTTAATGCCATGCTGTGTCTTAATATCAGAGCGAAGACATACTAATAAATCTTTTTCCTGAGTGTGTATCAACCCATAATAATCGTCGCGCTTAATGTCAGATGCTGTGCTGTTTTGTTACGATGGCATTTAATTAAATGAAAAGGTCATAAATATAATTTTCACTTGCAAAGAATAGAAAATATATTTGTTATGCAAAGTGTTTTTGTCAGCACCACTTAAATGAAACCACAGTTTTACTACTCTATAAAAGCTCAATATATTTTTTTCCCCCAGAAATGAAGAAGTGATTTTTTAACACGCACGACATAAACCTATCAAAATGAACCCGCAGCATACGCCTCATTTCAAGTCGAGTCGTAGCTATAGGCGGCACAATTTAAAGTTGCTTAACCTTTAGTAGTATTTTTGTAGTAGTATGTGTTTACGTTATTGATATCTATGCGTAACTGCGCAAATGCGTAACTGCGTCACAGGAGGAAATACAGGAATGGATAAACATGATGAAATTAAAAAAAAATCCTACGTTTAGACGTAGGATTTTTTTTTCATTTCATCATGTGGAGGTATCTTGAGTAATTTCTTTAGGTTTGGGTTAAAAAAACAAATATTATATAAATTTTATTCACCAATAACGTGAGTGAAGACATTGCAAATTTTGTGTATTTTTTTAACCACTAATTACGACAAAGTAGCTTGTATAAGGACAATGAACCAATAAAATAAAAGAAACTGTTAACTGTTTTTATTAGTCAAATTAGTTTAAAATTAATTGATCTGGTTATAAAGTAATTTTATTTAAATTAAATTAATACATTTCTGGTGATACATTACATTTATTCAATTAATTAAAAAAAATCCAGATATAACATATAGACAATTATTGACGGGTCATATCAAAATATATCTTAGTTGTATAAGCAAAATAAATATAGAATTGAAATAAAATAAAATAACTAAAAAATATTTACTTTAAAATTAATAATAAAACAAAATACATAATTGGTAACCCTGGAGTCGACTAACGAGCTATGTAGATACTCTTGGATGCCTTCTATGGACTTAAAAACATGGTATTGCAATATTGCCTTAGATTCAATAATTTTATTGGTATTATTAGAAGCATATGGTTTTGCTCACACTTAAAAAAATATTTTCGAGAAAGAAAAAATAATTAGTATAGAATTAATTAATTAGAAATTATTTTACCACTTTTGTGAACTATTTGAGTGTAGGGATCTAGGCACGCCACAGAGGTGTAATGTAAACAAGTGAAATATGACAATGTAGATAGATTATTATCTCTATTTAGGCAGTGGGAACCTGCCTGGGAACCTAATACTAAGACACTCCATTACTATTAATACACTTCCGTTCCCCAACGATTATCATATCAACCCGGAGAAATTGCAACTCCTTGACAAAGGTTTCGTCGTGAACCTACTATCCTTAATTGTTTATAACTTTTCTATTAGTATTATAACTGTTTTAATTAAATTAAACTGTAATAAAATTACTATTTTCATGTTTGCCTTCACTTTACTCACTATAAAATCCCACATATATAAGTTGAAACTACATCTATCTAGACAGCTCTGTTTTTCTATAAAATTGCCTTTTAATAGTTTTTAAGATAAAAAGATTATTCAATGTAGTATTAGTACTAAGATTATCTATTTTCTATTTTCCGCATTAGTTCAAGATATAATGCATAATGTAAAAAAAAGAAAAAAAAAAAAGAAATAAAAAGAATTTGCCAACCCTAACGCTAACGAGTGCAACCGTGCCGATATCAAGATAAATACGTTGTATAACGGAAATGTGGTTGAGAAAAACTGATATCGCACCATTAGATGTTTTGAACTGACGTCCGTTCGTGATTTTCATATTAGTATGAATTTATAATTATTTCTTGAAAATATTTTTTTAATACAAAATAACAAAATTTAAACCTTTAAAAATATGGTAAGATTATAGACTAGCTTTTTTTCTAGGTTATCATTGTTCAGTTTAAAAAGTTTAATAGTAGTCGGATTATAAACTTATGGTTAATGGTTGACGATTCAATAAACACTCGAGGAAATGATTACATTAAAATTTAAGTAACTTCACGCTGTATCCCGCATATATCACGGCAGGCAGAGGAAACCTAAGCATAGAAACACGCCCCATTCCCCATTTTAGGCCAAATAATCGAGGTCACTCGCTTGTGCCCTTGTGCCACGGCCTCATTATACTACCAGTTCATTCTATATAAACTAAATAGAAATTATCCTTTACAAAATTAGGGTTACTTCATGGCCTGTATACAAGCTCCCACACAGTCTTATCAAATGTTAAATCTAAGAATCTGACACTTAGCAATTATTTATGTAGATTAGATTACAATACAATATTATGGTACCATCGAGCTGGTCTTATCATGGCTGATGGAATCTTGGACTGCCAACTAGTAAGCATATCGAGTTTATGATTATTCATTCGTCTTATTAAAGTGTTCTGTTGAAAATGGTGTGTGTTTAGGTTTTGAACTATTAAAGTAGTTTGTAATTTAAGTAATATAAGAATTTCGCTCACTAGTCTTAAGTGCCCTGACTAGTGAGCAAAACGTTATTGATTATGGTTTACAAGAAGTTCGATTACTGCTACGTAAATTTTTTTGTACGCTTTCTAAAAGTATTGCATAATAAGTCAAAAACAAATTGAACACTAAATAAACTCTAAAAAAAATATTTCTGGTATTTGAAAACGTACGATATAACGAAGAAACAAAAGTTTGTTTCACATTATAATTACGAATGTAAAAAAATATGAGAATTGATTCTGTCATGGCGCGGGGGCACAAGTTATAGCCGTAAGCGTGACGGTTGTTGCTTCTATTCCCATTTACGCAGTACGATATTAAAGCCTCGAAAGTTCGACAAACGGTGAACGGAGAACGCTATGTCTGCACACAATGATCACAGATCCCCACTGCCCTGCTACGTGAGGGATACAGCGTAAAGTAAAAAAATAATATTATAAAGAAATGTGAGCAACCCTAGCGATATTAACGAGGTGTGCAGCATCGACGGAACGCTTTCCTCAAACTCAAATATTCACCGCATCAAAGTGTATTTTTTTTTCTTTATGCCATTTAATCTATTTTGCTGAGAAAACTTGTTATGTTGGTATAAAATTAATTTTAAGATTATTGAATATTTGATATTGATAAAATTGTTTTTGATTGGAATAAAGAATGGTATCTATAGTTTATATGAATAAATAAGGAACTATAGATAAGTAATGTTTTATTTATGTTATGAAAAACTATGAAATTCTACTTTTGTATGTTTCTTATTTATTTATTTATTTATTTAATACTTTATTACACCAACTTAATAATAAAAATATAAAAAGAAAACAATGGAAAAGTATGGTGTAAAGGCGGCCTTATCACCACAGGTGATCTCTTCCAGGCAACCCCTACCATTAAAAAGATCAAAGAATGTGTAGATATTGGCTGGTGTACAAATGATAAAATATGTTATTCTAATATGATAAACCTACATAAAGAAAAAAATACATTCTATATATTACAAACTAGTTGCACAAAATAAAATAAAATAATATGAAATACATACATCTTTAAATCAGTAAATATATAATTCAATAAACTTACATAGATAAATATATAATTACATACTTACATAATTTATAACGATAAGAAATAGCTTTTAACTTGACGCTTAAAAATGCGAACTGATTTGGATTGGCGCAGCTCGCGTGGGAGTGTATTCCAAAGGACTGCAGCTTTCACAGAAAAGGAATCTCCATAGGCTTGTGTGCGGCTGAGTGGCAGTTCTAATTTATTGTCGTCCTGTGATCTGAGGTTAAGAGAGTGGTTGGATCCAAGGAAAGTGAACTTAGTTTTAAGATAATTTGGAGTGTAAGGATGGAAGAGGACAGTGTAAAGGAGTGTGAGGATATGCAGATTACGTCGCTGCCTGATAGTAAGCCATTTAAGTTGGAGTCTGTAATCGGTAATATGTTTCTTATTACTATACGACACGAAAGTAACACCTTGTATACGTATTTTTATTTAAGTTACCGGTTTTAGACATTTAATAGCGAATAAATGCATAAAGGAGATAAGACGACTATAAGACGCATGCCTATAACCAGAAATGCTATGGAAAGACTTGGAACAGAAAAAAACACCAATAATAATATAATAACTATAAAAAAGCTATTGATTCGAACTCTTATTTTCCTTATTTTTCTATATACTACATTGATGCCCTGAAGATATGCTACTGGAGAAAGATGCGAATATTGTGTACAGAATTCCGTTCAAATGTGTCCATACTTCAGGAACTCAACATTAAATAGCGACTATCAGCTGTTGTAGAAAACTACATTGACTACTTGAGTTTGTCGTTCACATCTCCAAGAAAGGAAACGACTCCTTAGAACGACTCATGGATCAAGGCAGACTAGAGAATACCAGATCAACCATACGACCAAGTATATAATCCGCTGTAGGCGAGTAGCTGTAGGCCAATTTCATGAGTGCATGGGTGCACGATCAACAGAATGAAATTAGTTGAAACATGGCAAGAATAACAAAAGCCGACCACTCGTCGACACGACCGCTCTGTCAAAAGCGTAACGACTGAGAAGAGAAGAGATATAATATATGCAAATATCAAGTTTGATACATTTCTACATATTGTTATATATTGAAATGTTCATGTATTCTTTATAACACACATTCACATAAATGTCCACATACATAAACACATGAGATTACACATTTATATATTATGCCCCCACACATACACATATGTGATCACAGTCAAATACTACGTCGTAGCGCTACGACGTAGTATCTGACTTTTTTCCTTAAAAATGTTGTACAGATACCCTCTATTTTCTTCTTTTTTATGTTATTTTATAGTATATTGAATAAAAATGTACATAAAAAAATGTCTATTATATGCAACTTTACGCTGTATTCCGCACACAGCAGTGTAGGCAGTAGGAACCTAGAGTTCACTCCAGACATTCCGTTCCTCATTTTTCACCACATTCTAGAGACATTGCGTCTTGAGTGGCAGAAGTCAACGCCGGGCTTTGCCTAGACACCAGAGCGAAAAAATGACTTTAAATAAATAATTAATTCCTTCGGGTGGAGATCGAACCCACCACCAGTAGAGTTTACAGTTACACTTGTGCCCTTGCGCTACGACTGGCCTCTATATCTATTATATACATTTATACATAATTCACTGAAGCGTACATCAAAGAACTTTCTCTTGGAGTGGAAACCCTTATATTATGGAAACGATTGTTGATCAATTTAATACGAAATCACATTATCCTTGCCTTTTCCTTTGCGTTTTGAGCACAATTTCCTTTTTATGCTTACATTTTTACGTTGTTTTTGTTATTTTTCAAATTATTATGTAGGTATAACCAATTTTAGATATACAAGACAAACTTTATTGGTTATTGAGGTCAGTCGTGGTGTAGGGGCTGAACCTGAGCTGAAAAGACCTGCCATTGTGCACAGCAGGTCGTCGGTTTGATTCCCACTCGAAAAAATTAAATATTTAATGTTTTGTTTCCCTCTGGTAACGAGGCAAAGGATGGCGTTGAATTCCGCCTCTCTACATGCAATGCATCCCTGAATTCAGCGAAAAATGAAGAATTGAAGTGACGGACTTTCGGCGGAAAATGGGGAACGGAATCGTCTTATATTAACGGATACTCCGTTTACGTCAACTTAGAAAATTAGAAATTAAATTTACCTACTACATTTGACTACTTTAGGGGCTTTTTCTATCGGCACACTTTTTTCATCCCACAAAACGGCAGTTTTGGTAGAGGAAACCACGAAACGCCCAATAATCAAGACATTACGTGTTGAGTGACAGAATTCAACACCGCAATACTAAACTATGAGTTACTTTGAAACGGTACAGTATATATTATTACAGTAACAAAATTCAGAGTACACAAACCCTCACACAGAGAATAGGACACTCTCCATTTTATTTTATTCTATTCTATTCTATAACAATACAATCAAACATAACCAAAACGACCGACACTCAATCAAGATATAACCCATTGTCATTGGGCACACTTGCGCCTTGCGATACGTTGCACCGTTACATAATTACCCATTCATTAGATATTGACTGTAATGAGCTGTAACTCACGATTTATGACTTGGGAGTGTATGTTTTTTGGTTGTTACCAATAATTGGTTTTGAGTTGGGTAGTGGATTCAAAAATAAATTTGTGGCGTAATTGTGTGATTGTAAACGAGACGGTTATGGGTTCGAATTTCCAACATCCACTCCATGTTGTGTGGTGCAAAGTCAGGGCGGCGACATTGCTTATATAAACATTTTATCCCTCACACAGCAGGGTAGGCAAAAGGATGGGAATCTAGTGTTAAGGCTCTCTTTCCATTTACATACTTCCATTCCCCACTTTCCGATTAATTCTGGAAGCGTTGCGTGTGAAGTGGCGTAACTCAATACCGTGCCATGCCTTGTTCCACCAGATCGAATCGAAATCTAGCCCAGAACCTGTCACATTTATAGTCACATGATGCCACGACGAGCTTCCACACACATATATCCGGATAAACATTATACAATACATCCTAAAACAACAGACAAAACCCAACTACACAACAAAATGTAAAAGCTAATTATAAATGTACAACAAACCAGCCATTGTTGTTTATAATAAGTAACTAATGTAATTACATCTGATTACCGAGGATTAGGATACCAGACACCCGTTTGATAAGGATTAACCGTTACCGTTACCGTTTAGATATAACTTTTGGTAGTTCTGTAGATATTACTAATAGAATGGAATATCATATTTTGAATTTAATTTTTAGGGGCTAGTTGGAGTGTAGGGGCACAAGCGTGTGACAGTTAATGCGACAGGTTGTGGATTTGATTCCTACTCGGGGAAATAAAATATATATTTGTTATTTCATTTTCTTGTTGAGTTTCGTACTTGATCGTGAACGGAAAATTCTTAATGGAAAAGTTCAAAACTTGTTTAACAAGTTTAATTAAAAATACTTATCCTTATGAATATTTGGTCGTTACTAGAATCGAACAAGTACTACTTAGTAACCGTCCAAGCGCACGTCGCCAATTTAGTCATATATAATCAACGATATGTTCGTTATAGAGTTAGATTTATACGTTTTAAATTTTTAAATTTTTCGTTACTTTGTTAATATAATTTTAAAAAATGTAACATATCACTTAAAAAATTGTTTCGGCTTTGACTCTTCTTGTCTTTATCTGTAATTACAATAAGTTCCTATACTATTGAATTTACTAAACATATTACGAATTTTAAATAAATATTTAATTTCTTCGAGTATAAATCGAACCCACAACCTGTCGCGTCACACTTTGTGCCCCTGCGCCACGACTGGCCCCTAGTATAGTTACGAAGCCTAACATATTATATAGGTCATGTTCTCGCGTGATAACAATTTATATTCTATGCCTATAGATGGATGGAGTCCATTTCATATATCATTTTTGTTTCATCGTTTTTCCTTTGACAGCTACGGTCCTTATAAATTATAGAAATTAGGCCTGTCTAGAATGTGAAGTGGTAATTTGAGGTAGAAATATAATGATATATAATTTAATAAATGTATATTTTTTTTCTTTCCTCTTGTACGCACGTTATTTTTCACGCTTTACGCCGCCGCCGTCAGCACCGTAGTTGTGTAACTCAACACCGCATTTTTAAAGTTATTTTAAAATTAAATTAAATTAAATTAGCTTCACAATGTATCCCGCACACCGCAGGATAGGCAGAGGGAACCTAGTGTTAAGACACTCCGTTCCCCACTTTCTGTCGAATTTTGGAGGCATTGCGTGTTGAGTGGCAGAACTCAACGCCGCGAGTTATAATTTATTTTTGAAATTATTAAGAAAATTATATTTTAGTCGAAATATATTTGATTAAGATATTTCACGATATCTATTGTGTAATTTAGTAATAAATATATTGAATTGTTTCAAAAAATATTTCTACAATAGCCATATTTTTTTGAGGCTTCAGGCTGCATCCTATATATAATATGGTAAGTAGAAGGAACCTAGTACTAAAATACTCAGTTTCTCACCTTTCACCCAAACTTCAACAGTGGTGAGTGGATTAACACCACAGAAAGAGCGAGGAAATTCAAATAAATTTTTTCTTCGGTTGGGAATCAAACCTACAACAATCGCGTGTACAGTCTGACACAGCGACACAGATAAATATGTATATGAACAGCAGACGACAGGTTATAAATATTAACGTATTATTTTTTTATTTATCTTACCTGTACAAAGGTTTTCCACCAGCATGTCTAAACCAAAGGACCATATAGACCCGGTCTTCGTGGGAGTCTGGTTCGATGTCGCAGGGCAGCACCGCGGTCCTCCCAACCACGGCCTCCACGTCCACTGTCGACACTGGAACAAAGTCGACTAAATCTGAATTGATTTGAATTCTTATTTGATAAACGTTTATATTACTAAATTATTATTTAAAATAATTATTATTATCATTTATAATACGTCAAGTTCTGCCACTCAACACGCAATGCCTCCAGAATTCGGTAGAAAGTGGGGAACGGAGTGTCTTAAATCTAGGTTCCCTCTGCCTACCCTGCTATATGCGGGATACAGCGTGAAGCTGATTCGATTTCTGAATTGGCAGGGTTAATAGGAAAATCAATACATATAATAAAATGTAATTGATCGCCGTTGTTTTTACTTGGAAGATATATGAGATAAAGAGCGAAGCGAAAGCGGTGTGCTGAGACCGAAGAGCTTTTTTATATCGTTATCTCTGTACCCTTGTGTGTGGGGCCACAAAGGATACAGCGGGAAGCGAAGTAAATAAAGACATTTGGTGTTGATTAATTGAGGTGAGCATTTATGCAATTTTTTTACTTCTATAAGCGATACTTAAATTGAAAATTTTTTGAATACCTGGATAAGTGCACCAACATTATATATTACTGACAACAAAAGAGAAAATCAGAAACAAATTGCTTAAAACAAAAACGAGACCAGTGAGGCGAGTCACGGCACAGCGGCACAAGTGTGTAAACGCGACATATAGTGGGTTCAATTCACACCGGAGGAAATGGATTATTAAATATTTTCATTTTCTCGCTCTTGTAACGCGATAAAGCGCGGTGTTAAGTTTTGTCACTCAACACTCAATGCCTTCAGAATATATAGCGGAAATGCGAGAACGAAAGTCTTAACATCAGGTTCCCCCTCCCAACTCTGCTACGTACGGAATACAGCGTAAAGTTCAAAAAATGATGTTGTATTTATGATTTTAAAAATATTTTATCCTAGCTTCAAACAGACAGACAAATACGCGACGAAGGTGTCATATATAAGTACAAATAATAATATATTTCCTAATACCCGTCTTATCTACGTCTCACATCTCTTAGACCAAACCTTGTCTTGAAGAAATACTAATATAGCGATATACTAGGCGGCCGCATATATAATAGGTTTATTTTAGTTTCTGCAAATATTTTATTATTTTTTCTTCAGCTTCACGCCGTAAAAGCGTAGACAGAAAGAGCCTAGTGTGAAGACCTAAAGAGAGGGACACCCTAGTATGCCTAGACACGAAAGCGGAGAAATGGAAATATTAATTTAAATAAATATTTAATTTCCTCGAGCGGGGATCAAACCCACATCCTGTCACGTTTATGGTCACACGCTTGTGCCGTTGCGCCATGACTAGAGTCAATATATCATATTTTGTATGTACTTAATATGATCAAAATCATCATTTCACAAGTGAACAGTTATAATAAACGTTGATTTTTGATTGACCTTATATTTTATAATGTTTTTTTTTAAACATAAGGCAGACCGCGCATTTCTTCGTCTATTCTCATATAAACCGGAACTGGAATAATATATTGCAAATGATGGTAACTTTTGCTTGCGGCCGTTATTTTCTAGGAAACCATGTGTTAAAGTGTTGAGAAAAAAATATACTTTAATTTGATATATAATTTATTAAAAAAACACATGAGTGCAATTATTAACATTAAGTGACCTTTTACCACCAAACCTGGTTTACACCAGGCAACTGTAACTAGGCAAAACAACAGGAATGAGAATCACAACCATTGTTTTTCCAATTCCTTATGCAATTTTCTTATAAATAATGTGGGATTCACAAAAAAAACATATGAGTGCAATTTCCTTATTTAATTAACCAGTAGTTACGAAGGTCACAAGCGTACAACTGTTAACGCGACCGGAAACGCGGCGGTGAGCGCTGCTAGCCTGCCTTCTCGTCATTTCCTCGAGTGGGAATCGAGCCCAAAACCTGTCGCGTTTATATTTACATTTTGTGCTCCTGTGCCACGACTGGCCTCGACATTAGTCTTTTCATATTAAAATACAAGCAAAGTATGTCACTGGTAGTAAAAAATCTTTTTAGACGCCGTCGGAAGTGATTAAGCAAATAGTTAAAACAAAAAATCATTTGAAATGAGGTCGCGATCTTTTGATTTCAACTTGCATTTTACATTTTCTATAAAAATGTCGAATTTTTCACGAACTGATTGTAATATTGATTTTTTTTTTGTCTTGAAGTCCGATGTTTATACTACTGTAGAATACTAGTAGAAAGAAGTATCTATACAAGTGGAAATAAATGGAGACGAACTGGTTTCATCTTATGTCAAGTCTTATAGCGGAGCAACGTCATTATCGACATCCCAGAAACAGAAAGAGGAGACGTGGAAAACTATTTAAAAGATTAGAAGATAAAATGAAAGCGACTGCGGGTCCGTTTTAGTCTATAACCTTCTTTTAGATCTATAAATCAACTATAATATTAGAGGCCGTTATAGCGCAGAGACATAGGGTGTGATTGCGTGTCATAATCGCGGTTACGGGTTTGATTTCCACTCGGAGAATTTTTTTTTTCATTTCCTCGCTGAGATAAAGAGGCACATCGCAACGTGGAGTTACACTACCCAACAAAAGGAAGGAGAAATTGCATAATTTTAATATAATCATTCCCCTGAAAGATCCGTCGTGAGAACTTTCGTTGAGCAGTATCTGACTGTCAAAGCGACGGCTGTCGGTTCGATTCCAACTCGGGAAAATTAATATTTTCATTTTGTCACCCTAACAACAAAATAAATTAAGGCTTAATTCTGTGGAGAATACATAAACACCATAGTGCTATAGTCCACATTCCTTTTGGTGTGGTCAGTACCACTAAGCCACAACGTCTATATTTACATATTATACCAGTAAAGCAAATTGACGACAACCACTTAAACACAAGCACGACGTAAAGTGAAGTACGTAACGACTAAACGATACTGAACGGTCGATGCCGTTACATTTTATGTTAGAGATCGTATCTTGTTAAGTTTTTTGTAAATTATATACATATATTACTCAGGCGTGGCACAGGAGCACAAGCATGGCTGTGAACGCGACGTGGGTTCGATTCAAACTAGAAAAATTAAAATATTTATTAATGTTTTAATTTTCTTAGCGATGCAAATCGCAGCGTTGAGTTCCGCCATTCAATGTCTCGAAAAAAGAACGGAAGGTAGAGAACGGAGTGTTTTAACTCTAATCTCTGCCTGCCTGCCCTGCTATAGGCGATTTATTTGAAAATTATAATGAAATATTAATTTTATTTTTTGTAGCGTTACGCTTTATCCCGCATATAGCAGAGAGAAACTGGGAATGTCGTTACACTCCGTTTTACACTAACGGCTTGAATTCGAACAAAAGGTGTCTGTAATATTCTATCAATTTTCTATTTGCTTACAATTGTATTTTAATATGAAAACTTATCAACGAAGTCCACTTGGCTCATTGGAATAGCGTTTGTAGTCGTGATAGTTTTGAGTTCGATAGTCACTATAAAATCGGACGGATAGTGAAGCGCAGTGACTTCACACTAATGGTTAAAAAACAAAGGATAGTGTCTTGACACTTAGTTCCCTCTACTTATTTGATATGAAAAGAAAAACTGGAAACTCCTATTTATTCATATCAATTTAAGCATTATATCCGAGAAGACAACCAATGAGAAACACTAAATTTTTTCTCTACCAAATGCAAGAATTAGTCGACTTTAGTCTTTATCTGTATCCGGTTGTAATAAAATATGTAAAGGCTCCATCATTCGGCCGCCGAAAGTCATTTTGTTTTATGACAATGACTGACGTAACGTTACGTTTTGCAACAACCTTTGTGCGTCGTAACTGAGTTTAGTGCGTTTTGGTAATTTGCTTTTGGTATTTTGTGTTTTGTATGTTTATTAATCGAGGGAACCCGGGAACTTACTGCTACGACACTTCGTCCCTATTAATACACTTGCGGTAGCCCTGTTTCAGCCAGATTCAGGCATTGTTGTGTGGTGGAATTCGAACCCGATACTGTCGCTGCAACCTATATGCCACTGGGCCACGACTGTCTCTTATAAAGTGAAGTTAAGACTTACATTTTTTTCCACATTTTGATATAGATGCATAGCGAAAAAAATGAAGTAATAATAATTCTTATTACATGTTATCTGCGGGATATGCGTGGAGCTATTTTTCATTTACATTAGCGTGTTTATTATAAATAGTATAAAGTGCTTACTTCAACAGGCTAATCTCAGAAACTACCAGCTTCAATTAAGAAAAAAAAAACTATTTCCATTTCATTTATCAAGGAAGTTATATCTGAAATCTTAGAGGTTACTTCAGACACTTAGAAAGTAACATATTGGTAGTGTCATAGGTAATTTTTAGTTATAACCATTTGACAAGAGCAAAACCAAAAGAAAAAGCTACTATTACATATTATATGATATCACAACATATTTTCAGGAATTTCACATGCATTTTTCAATATAATATAGCTATCAGTGCCTACAGTGTGGAGCTTCCGCCGCCAGCACGATAATGGCGCGCGCTGTGTGCTTTATTAGCAATGTATATTGAATATTAAAGTCAGCCGTGGTGCAGTGGTGATGAGCCCTGTTATAAGTAATAGTGGTTATGTATTCTTATTTAATGCATTTCTTTTTAAATTCACGCTGTATCTCGCAATTTTTGTCTTGTTAACAAAATGAGAAATAGAAATGATTCTTCTCCCCAAGTGGGAATCGAACCTTCAGTCGCATTTATGACCACTTTTACATCATTTTTGGTAGCATTGACCACTATACTTGTAAGTATAGTAGAAATTAACTGTGATAATCAAACAGAAACTTCGCCTTACCAACCTCAGTCATAAAATTAAAATCGTTCGCGGAACATATTTAGGCTTCTGCGGACCACTGGTTAGGAACCAGTGAACTAGACCATTATTTATTATATATGTATACATTTTGACAAAAGGTTTTATAATTTTGTTCTTAATAAAAAAAATAAAATCAGCTTCCTCGAAACTAGTGTAAAGACACTCCGTTACCCACTGTCCCCCGAGTTCTGAAGACATTGCGTGTTGAGTGACGAAACTCAACGCCGCGCTTTGCCCTGACACCAGAGCCAAGTAATTGACTACACCAGAGTTCCAGGACATTAAATAGCACCACACACCTGACATACAAACGAGTTATAGAACAACTGTAGAAATCGTTATACGTATAACGATTTATGATGTATGTCCAATACCATACAGAGACAACGTCGATATATAGTACCAATATCAGTTATTAGTCAATGAACTAAGACAATCTTATAAAAAAAATCAGCTTCACGCTGTATACCGCACACAGCAAGGTAGGCAGTGGGAACCTAGTGTTAAAACACTCCGTTCCCCACTTTCGTTCGACAATCGTATAAATAGTTTATAATCAATCATTTGTTACCGACTAATGTATTTATAATATTTAATAATATTTGATTAAATAAATTCGCAGATTACCTTTATTGTAGGACATTGAATAGAATCATATTATATAATACTTATAAATTATAAACACGTATTTTGATTTAACAATCATTTTGATTTTTGTATCATATTATAATTGATATTTTTATATTTATACATATTCTCTTTACAGTAATATTTTTAATATTTACTAATATGTATAAATAAAGAATTAATACCTAAATATAATTCACCAAACCTATATAGCTTTAAGTTCACGAATAATACACGCATCTAACAAAGATGGCAGCTAGCATTCTACGTATTATTAAAAATATTAATTTTACACACCTCTTAAAACATCGTTATGCATTTATTTCAACTTAATAATTAAATAATATTTATCTTTGTATATTAATGATATTGCTCTTCTTTGTTTTAATAATAAGCTACAATTAAAAACTTACCGAAGAAGTAATCCAAAACAAATAAACGTAAATAGTGACAGCACTTATAATTTATATTACCAGCCTCGAATACTTATATCACTATTATATTTAATAACTCACATGCTTTTTAAATATTAAATATAACTAATTATATATTAATTATAAATTAAAACTTCTCTAAACATTTTGAACATCCATTCTTCACCAGACGCGTCCGCCATCTCCATCTCGTTCTTACCTTTTTCTTGACTGTGACATGGACAGTAGGTTATTCAGCCAACATGATGTTTTATAATTTAAAAAAAAAATTAATAATTTTATTATTTGTTTTAAATTATAATACACAACGATTACTTATAATTATTAAATTATTTTTTACGTCACTTTAATATTACTTGTGAACGGAACGCGTAATTAAAGAACTGAACTAACCTTTTCTACTATTTATTAGATTGTATTTATCGTAACCAATAAATTGAATTTATAAATTACTTTTTTTTAATTAATTATATTATTAACCTACACATTTTAGTTTTGGTATAGATCTTTACACAAGTTAAGGACACAAGCGTGCGACTGTTGACGTGACTTTGTAGGTTCGATTCCCACTCGAGGAAATATTATTTTCATTTCTTCATTCTGGTAAAAAAGTAAAGAGGTACTTGAAAGAGAGGAAGAGGAAGGTGGAGGAACAAGAAAATGAGAAACAGTTGTCTTAAGAGAAAGGTTCCTTTTACCTACTTTGCTACATACAGCGTGAACTTAAAAAAATATTCACTATTTTCAATTTTAACCTAACGTCAAAGAAAAATTTACTATTTATTTAGTTTAGAATAGTTTTTACAGTTACATTGGTTTCTTTGTATAGATGCCAAGTTCACTGGCTGTTTATTTGCTATTTCTTTTTGAGCTTAGATATATATGGATTTTTCTTTTTATTTTGGTATCAGCCGAAACGTATATAATGTTTTTATGATATTTGGACTACGTATTTTCTTCATGTTTTGGTAATGATTTAACCAACAAATGATTTTCTTTTATGATCACGATGTATCATGCAGGGAAGTAAGAAAAATTGTGTCAAAGGACTCGTTTATCACTTGATATCTATTTTTTGAGATATTACGTGTAAAGGTGCTAAGTTGAACGCCACTGTTTGTCAAAATATCAGATAGAAGGTAGATGCTGTATATTACAGCTTCACGCTATATCCCGCTCATATAGGGGTAGGCAGAGTGAGCCTAGTACTAAGAAACTCAACTTTTCACATTCCGCCGAATTCTGGAGGCATTGCGTGTTAACTGACAAAACGAAGCAGCGAAGAAATTAAAATATTAAATATTTCATTGCCTCGAATGGGAATCGAATTCACAGCCTGTCGTATGGACAGTTACACGCCACTGCACCACGACTTGTCTTAATAGACGCTGTGTCGCTCATTAATAAATACACCCTAAATAAAATAAATATTAAAGATTTTTTTTATAAAACATCAAGCAGCTAACGCAATTATGTAAACAGAGAGAAATCTTTCCAGGATGTTCATTTAAAATTTAGTACCTCGTAGTACAGTCGTGAGCAACGTATATTCATAACACAATGCGAGTTTGAATTCATTAATAAATAATCAAATTTATATTCTCTTTTTTAGCTTCACGCTGTATCCTGTCAATAGTTGGGTAGGCAGAATGTACGTGTTAAAATACTCCATTCTTCACTTTCAGCTCAATTTTTTGAGCCATTTCATGTTGAGAAGAGTAACTCAACGTCTTCTTTTATATGCTTACCAAAGCGAAAAAAAAAATGAATAAGAAATCTGATTGAAAATCGAACCCACAATTATCGCATTTACAGTTGGATACTGTGCTGCTGTGCCTAGACGGCCTAAACCAAGCAAATTAAAATAATTAAAATTACCATTCGTTATAATAACATCTTTACGTACAACGTTCCGGGAGCGTCACGTTTTCATTACATCGTTTAATTCCGTAATAGACTTTATCTTTTACAGTCCTAGTAAAGTGACTTTAATTAAATAAATATAACAAAGTTATATTGCTGTGGGGGTTTTGGGTTCGTGCCTATAATGTTTAGGGTTGTGAGTTCGAATCTAAGACTGAAGGATGCTTTTTTTATTGCTCGCATCACTTCGACTAACAGGTAATTTTTTGTTGAGCTTCGCACTGTATCCTAATAAAGCAAAATAAGCGGAAAAGTTTGTGTGGTTGAACACACTAATCTCAGGAACTACCGGTTTAAATAAAAAATGTATATCATTATTGGATTACCAATATGCCCTATCCAACTTTTAGTCTTGAGGCCATCGTGGCGCAGAAGCACAAAGTGTGACTGTAAAGCCGACTGGTTGTGGGTTCGATCCCCACTCGTGGAGTATTTAGACTATTTACTTAAATATATATTTCTATTTCTTCGCTCTGGTGTCTATGCAAAGCGCGGCGTTGAGTCCTGCCGCCCAACACACAATGTCTCCAGAATTTGGCAGAAAATGAGGAACAGAGTGTCTTAACACTAGTTTCCCTATGTCTACCATTGTGACGTAGTTGCACAAGCCTATAACTGAAAATGTGACATTCATATTTTGATTCCCCTTTCTGGAGAAAAACCAAAGCTCTGGGATCGAGTTTCACACACCACGTATCTTGACACTAGGTTCCCAGGTTCCCTCCACCTTCCCTGCTAATTACGAAATACAATATGAAGCTAAAAATACTTATTTCCATTTGACGGGGAAAGAAAGGGAAAGAGAGAGGTAAAAGCTTGTGTTTTAAATATATTTCATAATGAATCAGGACCTTCAGTTTAAATCACTTTGATTCCTTTTAAAGTTTATCTTTTACCCGATGTTTGTGAATAGGATTGCCTTTTGCCTTACAAACCGAAAGTTAAAACAGTTAAGCTCACAATATTCACCTTTTTAACTTTCAAAAGCTTATAAAAACCTAATTTACTAAAGATTCTTAAGTAATTTGCGTTTTATATTTTGATTTCTATGTATTATAATTTTTTGACGTTTTGAATAACATTTGAAATTATTAAAAGGAAATATGTATGGACAACCACATGTTTTCCAGCGATAGACGGAATTTTACAAGGAGTTGTATGATTGTGATGATGCATCAGTCTTAAGTACCAGCAAAACGCTGTGTTTTAATGTAACTGATTCGGCATCAGTACAAAAGAAATATAGAGTGCAATATGAAGCCTGAAATGGGGTAAGTCAGCAGGAGCAGCTGCAATTTATGCTGGAATTCAGGGGAGGTTCCAGACGGTTGGCGAGGTGCAGTCATTGTGCTTTTGTATAAAGTTTAGGTTGGGGTAGTGAAGTTTATGCTAAAATATTAACGATAATAATGCAAGAGAAATACCAAAAGCTGTTGTTGGGAGGCCTTAGGAAGCTTTACACCTGGAAGAGAGAATGAATTAGATATTTTTCTTCCGCATGATCCTGAAAAAATTCTTGGCCGTTGACCTAAAACTTTTTTGCTCTTGGAAAAGGCCTTTGACAGAGTTGTGAGAATGAATTTATAGGAGATACTACCTTGGTACAATGTCAGCGGACCCTTGCTGCATGCACCCTGTATTTGCTCTATAGGGATATCGAGATATCTCTATCGAGAAAATTCCTTCTTAGTGCTCCGCTAGATTCTGGTGTACGTCAGGAGGTAGAGTTCAGTGGTTTCATCTGTCAGTCGATCAGTAACGAAAGATTTTTATATTATTATACAGATATTTTTCCAGCGTTGGATTTGTCACTTGTCACGTAATATCCCAAAATTAGACGTAAAGTTAATGGAGTGTTTTCGCATTATGATATCTCCGCGTTTCTCTCTCTTCTGTTTGCCTTGATTAGGCTTTTTAGCTTCACACTGTATTCCGCACATAGCAGGGTAGACTGAAAAAACCTGGGAACCTAATATTAAGACACTCCGTACCTATTAAAACTATTCCGTTCCTCACCTTACGCCAAATTCAATTATACGCCAAATTTAATCACAACGTAGTTATTATAAAAATTAAATAGAAAATATAGCACACTGGCATGTATTTTCCGATATAGATGTATAATTTATATTTTCAATATTAAAGAAAACACTTTTTAGCACATCTCAATATTATTATATTATTTAAATGCACTATTTTACTACATCTATACACAATAGAATAAGTGCTTTTGATTTGTCAACAACAACTTATTTTTATATATATATATATATATATATATATATATATATATATATATATATATATATATATATATATATAAGGAAGTATAGCACGGTGAGTATAGAACTCAACAATTTGAATAATCCATACGGCCTTCAATTAAAAACCTCCCTTATTAAAAATGTTATTATGATGTGCTTGTGTGATATTTTTGTGAATTGACCTAACATTTGTAATATTATTTTTACGTTTTTCTAGTTGTGGAATTATTATAGCAAAAAGAATTAAATACGTTTTGCATAATAAATATTTTGAAGTATTTATGAGAAAAAAAAATTAAGCACTTTGATTCCTATTTTAACACTTGAATACAATCTGTTCACTCTTTGTTCTGCTTCACTTTTTGTTCAATTTTTAAGACACTGCGTGTTAAATGATGGAAATTAAGGGAAGGGCCTTTCTCATTCCTAATAACTTGAGCATGGTACCACAGCGAAAAAATAACAAATAATTTATTTCTTTAAGAGTAAATCGAACCCACAACCGTCTCAACAATATAATCATTATAAAAAACTGACCATTTGGCCCCAATCATGTTTAAGAGCTTTTAAAAGCTCAGCCCAAATATAGCTCATGATTTTGAATACGAAGCTTTCGAAATATGAATATTGTTTATAGGTGACCTGTTATTAACTAGAATTAGACCTGTTGTTGAGTGCCTTTTACAACTTGGTTGAATGTGGCCGTAATGGCTTACTTGCATGATATGTATATATATTTGGTAGTCGTCTGACTGTAAACGCGACAGTTATAGGTTTCGATTTTCACTTAGGTAATTAACTTAGCTTCGCGCTGTATCACTGGCGGCAGCCAAACGCTACGGTCTCTTCATACATCTTTAGCCTCGTCCACTGTCACCAACGTCGTCACATAGAGCCCTTCAGAGTGTCCTCGTGCTTTTTACGTGCCCTTCCCCCAGTATCTTTGATATTGTGTTTTTGAAGGTCAACGTAGGTCTCCCTTTTCTTAAATGGAATAAATGGATTATTTTCATGTTTCTTTGAGTTCTCTCATCATAGTATCATAACAACAGGTTAACAATAGGCCTATAAAAGGGTAGGCGTTAGTTAGCTAATCTTTATACAATAATCTCAATACAATCTGCTGACATTTGTTCATGTTTTAAAGCCGAAGATTGTAAGTTTTATGTGTTGTTTGAGGTAAATTTGAGGCAGATTTATATTAGGATAGATTCCATTTCTAAAAAGTGTTGGGAGAGGAGAAACGAATCGCTTTATTGCGTGCATAAGAGTGGGGAAACAAAAATAATTTAAATATAATCATTCGCCTGAGTGGGGATCGTATCAACAGTCATACCCCGATTTTTATCATATTTACAGTCATACGCTGCCCTGAGCTGACCCTTAGTGGCTTCACTTCACTTATAGATTACTTGACTTGAACATTACCATACACTAAAACACGCATAAAATTGACCAAACAGCCTTTTATTACGAAATTCCACGCGACAGTTCCTGAGATTAAAGCGTACAATTGTTTAACGACGTACTGACACGTAGTGTGAACATAGCGCGGGGTTGGAAGTTTAAAACAATTATATACTTTTTAAATGTAGATTAAGTTGTAGGCGGTCTCTACTGCACTTATCATGAGAGATGTTCTGGGGAACTCTTTGACCTGGTACCTGTTGCGGAGTTTTACCTACCTACCTACCTACTACCCGCACAGTACGCTACAAGCCCAAATATCATCATCATCATCTGGATACGTCCTACTCTACTACTATACGATTTCTTGGATACGGTTCCTTCCACGCGCCACGAAAGTGTGGAATAAGCTACTTGCTGCACTGTTTCCAGGTCAATACGACATGGATATCTCCAAAATGCACATTTACGTCCACCTTGGTGGCCAGACACGCACCTATAGCTCCTGTAGTGTTACACGGGGGCGAGGGCGGTAGTGATACTTACCATCAGGTGAACTGTGTGCTTATTTTCCTTTTTTTTCCATAAATAAAAACATTTTTATGGCTTAATTGTGAAGTGCATGAATGAACGTGATGGGTCATTATCAATTGTAATTTAAATAAATATTTATAGCATTATGTAGTATTCTATATTATACCAAACCACTTTGCATTCCATGTATAATAACAGTCTGAAGGTGTCGTTGAAGATTAAAAAGCTCAGGGCAATATCTGTTGTGACGTAAGTGTAGGTTTGAGGTTTGAGGGACTTTAAATAATTAAACAATAAAAACATGTTTCACGCTATATCCCGCACACACCAAGGTAGACAAAGGCAACTTAGTATTAAGATAATTTGTTTCCCATTTACCGCCAAATTGTAAAGTTATTATATGACACATAAAATATTTCATTTCCTCGAGTGAAAATCGAACTCACAACCTGCCGCTTTGTTTCAAATCTTGAAAGCTCAATAAAAATAATTAATATTTAATACTGCGGCGTTGAGTTCTGCCACTTAACACGTATTGCCCTAAAAAAATCGGCAGATAGTGGGGAACGGAGTGTCTTAACACTAGGTTCCCTCTGTCTACCCTGCTGTGTGCGGGATACAGCGTGAAGCTAATTTAATTTAATTTAATTTTAATATTGAATACTGAATTAATAGTTAATATAATAAAATAATTAATATTGAATTATTTTTTATTTCAAAAATAAAAGAAAATACCGTACAAATTGAAATAATTGTTCAAAAATCGCTTACTCCTTGCCTTACCTTGGACCCTTCAGACGGGGTCCAAAAAATAAAACATCAGCTAAATTTGTGGATAAACTCGTATATTACGCTTAATGTGTACTTCCTCATGCTGGCGCGTTGTTATTTTTGTTTAGACGGAAATTTTATTATTTTGTATGAAGACTTCACAGTTCTAAGTAATTTATTAGGGATCTTTCATTATAAAGGGGACGTCTCAATTTTCCTTGTTGCTTCGAGAATACAAACGTGTTTTATGTGTAATGTTATAATATACACTCATTTTCTTTTCGCTTGGGCTTTTTGTTTGATCATTTTTTAACCGACTTCTGTAAAAGGAGGTGGCTATTAATTCAATTGTTTTTTTCATGGCTGTTCAGTACTTTTGTCTGGATGGACTGATTTTGGTGATCCTTTTTTTATTTGAAAGCTAGTGCTTCCCGCGTGGTTCCCATTTCCTGACAATGGTATCCATGAGAATATTACATTAGTCTTAAATTTGCATTAAGTATGTGCGCGACAAACAGACGATGAATAACTCAATTTTCCGCTAATCGATTTCGATTATTCTTTTTTATTGGAAGTCTTAAGTGTATCCTACACTTCAAGGTTAGTTTGGTAAAAAAATTGGGTTAAGTTCTGATTATAGGATCCGGTGGAAATTGTAGGAGTCGGTTTATTTGTTAAAAATTATCATTATTATTTAAAACCTTATGAACATTTGAACAAAGCAGGTTCAAAACCCGCTACTTTTTAATGTACAGGCTCCTTTTGTTTACCGTTAAAGTTCATGTTGTCGAGTATCGTGCTACGGTGAAATTCGCTTTCTGCAACGCTTGTTACAACTTGCTTGTTGTTAGCGTAGCATAGTTAATAAGTATTTTTCTTTCTTAACTGTGTGGTTATTTAGAAAGAAAACGTCGAAGAATGAGGATGAATTTCGACATAGCTCGATAAGAACGCATGGTAATATACATTACCCTAATACATTTTCCTATTAAATATATAATATTTTTCTTTTCTAAGTGTGGAATTATATTTCAAACATGTTAAAAAAAAAGATTCACGCCTAATCCTACATACAGTAGTATAGGCAAAATGCTTAGTGTTAAGACTCTTCGTTCCCCAATGATAATAAGTTAAAAATATTGGCAAGTTGGAAACTATCCTGAGATTGAAGCCCGGAACCAACAATCTTCCAAAGCAAATCTTATCATAACTGTACCAAGAGGGTATTACTTTTAAAACCTAACCTAAACGATATTACGATCGTAAACCCAGGCACCGCACATGGCTAGAGAGCTGCGCCTACACGGGTGCGGCCGAATAAACTTAGGTGTTGCCTTCTTTACGTTCTCTAACTATTGATAACCTTAGGATATTATACTGAAAATAAATTTCTAATTAGTAATTAATTAATTAAATTAATTAATCCGCTTTAGGCTGTATCCTGCACACAGTAGGGTAGGCAGTGGGAACCTTGTGTTAAGGCACACCGTTCCCCACTAAATAAAAAAAAAAAATCAGCTTCACGCTGTATCCCGAACGTAGTGAAAGACACTCCGTTCCCCAATTTCTGCCGAATTCCGGAGGCATTGCGTGTTAAGTGGCAGAACTCAACGCCGCACCTTGCCTCGACACCAGAGCGAAGAAATGGAAATACAAATTTAAGTAAATATTTCATTTCCTCGAGTAGGGATCGAATCCACAACCAGTCGATTTTACAGTCACACTTTGTGACTCTGCGCCACAACTGGCCTCGTTTATTATTATAGTAACTTATTATATATTTTTTACTTAACAATATTAGTTATATAAGAAGGAAAAAATATCTAGAAATAAGAGCTCATCTGTTGTGGGTTCGAATCTCACCTAGTGGTATGAATAAATTTCAATTCCTCTTCCTGGCAAAACGATAAAGCGAACCTGGGGAACGTAATGTCTTAGCACTTATGTTCTCTCTGGCTATCCTGCTATGCGGGATACAGCGTGAAAATGCTTTTTTTTAAATCTATTCTAAAATAACATACGACTATAGAGAAACTTCATAAAAAATCGTCAAATAGATTTCGAATGAAAGTTGGCACTGATTCTGATTTAGTAGAAGCGTAAACTGATAAACGAGTTAGGTTTAGGTTGAAGTGATTTTTTAAAACTGAAAAATTGCACATACATTTTTTTGTAAGTTTGGTTACAAATTTTATTTAAATGTACTAACGCTGTGATTTTTATGTGGGCAGCTAGATTTAAGTGGAGGAGTTCAACTCCGTGTTTTGTCTATCAGAGCGGGGAAATTAAATTAATTAATACCCCCCAAAGAGAAGTCAAACCCACGACCGTCACGCTTACAGTTACAAGCCGCGCCTTAATTCCACGGTCACTTATGGTTTTATACAATTATTATTTTTTTAATGTCATGTAGTGTGTAAGTAAAAAAATTGGCGGAAAGTAGGGAGCGGAGTGTCTCCACAATATGTTCCCTGTGTCCCTGCTGTAACTATTATACGCGGGATACAACATATAAAAAAATGTCTTTCTTTTTATATTCATGATCTAATATTGCGTGTTGAAAGGAAAATATTTAATTCCCGTGACTGGGAATCGAACCCACAATCACCGTGTGCTGAGTCACAATGCAATGAATCCGTATTATAATTTAACAAGAACCTCAGAAGACATAAGCTAAGTAAATTTAACTCAGACCACTCAAAGTTCAAGCATGCTTTTCAATTTAACTTTTAAGTACTGCTTGGAGCTTTTTAAAAACGGCGACGGATTTGAACCCGTAATTGCTGTTTCAAATTTACAAACTTTTCATCAATATCGGTACAAAAAAGTTAAGATTTCTTTTTTAACTTTGCCCATCGCCCTTAGAATTTTAAGTTTTTCGAACCCCATTACCAGCCCAATTTTGGAGACATCATTTGCTGTGTGACGGAACTCAACGCCGTGTTTTAACATATCGTATATAGATAAAAATCTTTGTCAGCTATGATATTCAGCACATTAAATTATTTAATATCTTTTGTTTTGACCATTTTCACTGTATATTTATGAAAATGGATAGTTCGGTCTATTGAAAATTACGTCTTTACCTAGACGAACCACCTCAGGGAACATGGAAACCCAGTATTAGACGACTCCGTTCCTAATAAGAGACTTCCGTTCCCCTCTTTCATCACACATTGTAAACCGGGAAAAAACACCGCACTTTAGTAGCTTTGTCACGAGGAAATGAAAATATTAAATATTTCATTTCCTCGATTGGGGATCGAACCCGATCGAGGAAATCGAAATAATACAAATAATTATGTGAAACTCAATTCAAACCTGCACTAACGTCAATATTAAGGTAGACGCACTTAAAAAAAAACAACTTCACACTGTATCCCGCACGCAACAGGGTAGGCAGAGGGAATCTAATACAACTCTCCACACAACACACTCCGTTCCCTACTTTCTGCCGAATTCTGAAAGTATTGCGTGTTGAGTGGTGGAACTCAACTATGCTCTTTGTCTCGACACCAGATCACAGAAACAGAAATATAAATTTAAATAAATATTTCACTGTCTCGAATGGGGATCGAACCCACAACCAAACGCATTTACAGTCACAGTTGTGTGTGTGTGCTCCTGCGCCACTACTGGCCTTTTTTTTCATACTCGAACTATAATTTAAAATTTTAGTTTAATAATCTCTGTACGGTAACAACGTGTCTAATAAAGATGCAATCACGGCACGTAAATGTCGCGCTTTATTTTGCCCAAAGATTTATAGAACCACAGTATAAGCTAGTAGTAGAGACTACCATATGTTAAAAACAATACAAATTCTTTATATTTTTAATCATTAAATGTGTATTATAGATAAATTTGGTTTATATTTTAGAATTTTTAATGTTTATTACTAATATATTTTCCTTTAGTTTTTAAATAACATGTGTGTCATTGAGGCCAGTCGTCGTTCAGGGGCACGGAGTGTGACTGTAAAATCGACTGGTTGTGGGTTCGATCACCATTCGAGGAGATAAAATATTTACGTAAATTTATATCTTCATTTCTTCGCTCTGGTGTCGAGGCAAAGGTGTTAAGTTCCGCCAATCAACACGCAATGCGCAAGTTTGGTATAATACTTTAAAAAATGTTAAAAATCGTTTAATTTTTTATTATTGGGATGTATAATAATAATATACATTAAAATAAAATTAATCATAAGAGGAAGTATTTTTTTTTATATTTAAATTATCATATGTAAAGATTATACTATTTTTAACAGGTTTCGGAAATCCCCAAGTGAGGATTGATCCCAAAAACACAATTTGTGCAAAAAACCAGTATCACATTGCGCTACAGTGTTGTTTTTTTTTATTTCTGTAGCATAATTTTTTTCCCTCAAAAGGATTAAATACACAAGAATCAGGTTGCATTGAAACGAATTGTATGTATCAATTTTTATACTTAATTGAACCTCATCATAATAGTCTTTCTATTTTACGTTTTTTTTATTATTAGCTTCACGCTACAACCCCCATATAAGAGGGGAGGCTGAGAGGACCTTGTGTTAAGACATTCCGTTTCCGAGCTCTTACTCAATTTTCGTAACATCGCATTTGGAGCGGCGGAATGTGTGTTTCTCTTGTTACCAGAGCAAAGAAATGAAAATAATTAATTCTCCGTACCAATTGAACTCACTCCGTGTCTCTCTACATCTGCAGATACATAAGTAAATATCAAATAGAGAAAAATAAGGATACCATGAGGGAACATGGGAACCTAGCCTAGCCCTGGCCCTAATGAGAATCGACCACCACGACCACCACCTCTGCACCACGACAGCTTCAACGACGGTGGGATACAGCGTGAAGCTAAAAAAAGAATTTTTCAACCTCTTAACTATTTACGTTATTTTTCATATTAAGCTTAAAATATTTTTCAAAAACTAAATTACATAAGCGACGTGCTATAAAAATGCAATCACGGTACGAAACCTGCAGGCGAACTGTAAAACTGTCACACATTATTCCCGTATAAGAATTTATGCGCCATAATCAGTACACAGAGTAAAAAGAGATAGAGGGTTCAGGAAAATATTTTTGTTTATCCTTATTATATTAAGTTTTACACGCGGTTTCGCTTGAAAAAAATTCGATTTAAATGTCGTAAGCAACTCTGACCGTGGGTGCTGTGGTTAACTTTTTTTTACTTCATGCTGTAACAGGATAGGCAAAGACAACCTGGGAATCTGATTTTAAGATTTATTTACATTTTACTTTCACTTCACGTCAATCAATGGGAACGGAGTGTCTAAATACTAGGCTCCCGGGTTCCCCCTACAGATGCAGATCCAGAGTGGAGCTGAAAAAAATACACACCAAGGCATAATGGTACACTAAGGTGGTTTATATTTGTCGATTAGGTTTCTTAGGTTAAAGGAGCATTAAGAGCAGATTCAAACTCTTATGGAAAAGAAAACATAACTAAGTTACGTTTTATACTGTACGCATAGTACGCAAGCCAATCCGCGAGCGTCTTGTTAAGTATTAAAGTACAGCCAAGTATTCGTTCTGGCGGGACTTAACGCCACGCTTTGCCTTTTTATCATATTTTAACAAATAAAAATATTATTAATAATAATTTATTAGTCAAGTCAGAATCGAACCGACACTGAGCCACGACGGCGTCAAAATGTATAATGCGTAAATAACACTTTAAATAATATAACAAAACGTCCATTTTATTAACAATTAAAAAATAATTTACTTATAAACAAATATATTATTTTATATACAAATATGTAATTCGGAGACCATCGTGACGCAGTGGGAAAACATCTGACTGTAAACGCGACTACTGTAGGTGCGATTCCCGCTCAAAAAACAAAGCGTTTTTTTTTTTTTTTTTTTTTTTTTTTTTTTTTTTTTTTTTTTTTTTTTTTTTTTTTTTATGGAAAAGACACGGCAAACGAGCGTGCGGGTCACCTGATGGTAAGTGATTACCGCCGCCCACAGCCCCGTGCAACACCAGAGGAGCTACAGGTGCGTTGCCGGCCTTTAAGATGGGTTGGGCGCCGGGGCCCGGCATTACCTGATGCGAAACGCAGTGGCATAAAGCCACTACTTCACGCCGGTTTTAAATGCCGGGGGTGGTAATGTTCCGGTCGAGTCTGCCCATGCCTGTTGCCATTGCTGGCGACGTGACTCTACCACACGTACTTTAGTCGCCTCTTACGACACCACCAGTACCAGGATGATCCTATTCTAGGCCGGGATCACACGGCACAAAGCGTGGTTGTGAATGTCTCCCAACTACTCAACACGCAGTGTCTCGAAAAATTAGGCATAATGGAGGGAATTGCAAGTAACGGAGTGTCTTAACACTGAGCTCTCTGCTTACTCTTCTATAGGTGGGATGCAGTGTGAAGTCAAATAAAATATATTATTCAATATAGCTACTTCACACGAACGGCCTCTACAAAATTTAACAACGCGTCTGTAACGTCACTTCATGTACAGTTTTCGCAAATTAAATCGTATTATATCCATTAATAATGTAATGTCATTAAAATTTTAAATAGTTTCCAATTTTCAGGTACCAATTTTATGCAAATTTAAAAACTAATGGAAGCACCTGGCCTCACTCCTACTATATGTTTACAAATCTGCAATATATAATATTAAATGGTGCAAAAAGCGGATTGATGATTGAAAAAGTACGTAACAAAAAATTTTACGTTTTATTCCTAGCAAATCATCTAAAGAGAATATAGTGCCAAAATCTACCTGCATACCTCTTGCTCCATTCATTGCTATCAACTTTCTATTACATTTTTATACACGTCCTCCAGACGTAAAAGCGGGTATGAAATCCACAATCACTTTAAGGCAAAAGCTTTAAAAACTGCATGTTCAAAATAATAGAAAAATAAATCAGCTGTATACTGTATTGCGCATAGCAGGATAGGCAGAGGGAACCTTGTATTCAGACACTCCGTTGCCCATAATTCTATTGTTTCTGACAATTTTTTTAAGACACTAAGTGTTGGTGGAATTCACAGTCGCAATTTATCTTCTTGAACAGGAATAAAGATACTTTATGCTCAACTTTCTACCTAACTTCCAGATATTAACTGTTGAGTGGCAGAACTGAACGCCGCACTTCTTTTTAAGAAATAAAAACAATTATGTTATTCAACGCATATAAAACCATCTCGTTTATAGTCAAAAAAATTATAAACACAAAATGAAGCCACCACCCCCCAGACTATAATTCCGATAGCCGTATCTATTAGATCACGAGTCAGCAAAATAGCAAATAGGCATTTGTAACAAATTGGTTAAAAGGCGGTTTTATTTCCAATTTTCAACTATCAAAGGTTTTCGAATTAGTTTCACTTTAAATTCAAATTGCTTTTGCTTTGAAATATTTATAGCTTTCCAGTTTTAGAACTTGGTTATGGTTTACGATTCTTTATTGTGATAACTTCACGCTGTATCCCGCATATAGCAGATAAGAAGGAAACTAGTTTATTTTATTACTTGACACTTGTTTGTATTCTCGCAACTCAGTGTTAAGACACTCCGTTGTCCCCCACGCGTAACTTTCTTTGATAAATTGACTATCCAACACAAAAATAATGTTTTAATTTGGACCAGTGGATCCAGCGTTTTTAACAAAACAAACTCATCTGCTTTATTATTATTTTTTTTAGCGTCACTCTGTATCCCGAACACAGCAGGATAGTCAGAGAACCACTCCCTCAGTGTTTGTTTGTCCTTGTCCACGTTGTCACACCTCAGTGTTAAGATATTCTGTTTCCCATTTTCCGCCGAATTCTGAAGGCATTGTGAGTTGATTATCGGAACTCAACGCCACGCTTCGTTTTAATTTAATTTCCTCAAAATGGAATCGAACCTACAATCTGTCGCGCTTACAGTCACACGATGTGCACCTGCTACTAGACTGCTTTATAAAATTGATAGTATACCTATATTTGAGGCCGGCCGTGGCGCAGTGGCACGAAGTGTGACTGTAAAACCGACTGGTTGTGGGTTCGATCCCCACTCGAGGAGATGAAATATTTATTTAAATTTATATTTCCATTTCTTCGCTCTGGTGTCAAGGCAAAGCGCGGCGTTGAATTCTGCCACTCAACACGCAAGGCCTTCAAAATCGGCAGAAAGTGGGGAACGGAGTGTCTTAACACTAGGTTCCCTCTGCCTACCCTGCTGTGTGCGGGATATAGCGTGAAGCTAATTTAATTTAATTTAATTCTATATTTTAAAAATTTTAGAATCAATATAAAATCATAATAATATTTTTTATCTATTTTAGCTTTAAATAGATATTCTACTAGTAACTGTACGTATACATGATCTTCTCACATTTCCTACACGACCTCAACAGAATACAATATTTATATTAACTAAAATTTCAATACACGAACGTCCCCACAGAGCGAAGCCGCCAGCCATATTGATTTTTATTGTTATTACAAAATATAATAACATTGGTCAGTGAATACGAATCTGGTGGTCGTTGATAAAACATACGAACTTACGTTGTGATGATTTATTTTTAATTATTTACATTGGCGAAAACGAATTTTCATAATGTAAGTGTTCGATGTAAAACATCATCAAGATTTTTTCTGATTCACGCCGTATCCCGTATATAGCAGGTTAGGCAGAGGGAACCTAGAGTTAAGACACTCCGTTCCCGTTAAGCCACTTCTATTCCCCACTTTATTAGTCGCCGAATTATGGAAGCTTTGTGTGATGAGTGGTCAAACTCAACGCTGTGCTTTTCTTCAGCGAGTTCGTTACCAAAGCGAAAGAATAAAAAAATTATATATTTCATATGGTATTAAATATATAATATGTTGGAGGAGCAGAAACTACTTAGGATTCCATGAATTAACCATTACAGGTACCCTAGGTACTTCGTGCTCTTTGCGATCTAAGTGCAAATTTAAAGATCTCATTTTCAGCTTCACGATGTCTCCCGCACATGGTAGGGTAGGGTAAATCTAGTGTTAAACACTCCGTTCTCCACTTTCCACCATTTTTTACGAGCTTTAGCGTTTTAAGGGGCCGAACTCAACGCTGAGCTTTTGTGTTGCAGCGAAATCGAAGAAATGAATGAATAAATAATAATTAATTCCTCCGTGTGGGGGCGACAAGACAAAGTGACTTTGACCATTTAAATCCACATTAACCGTCGCCCCCACTGTCACAGGTCGTCTCCCTATCTAACTAGATTCAGAATTCCGATTCTTTTAGTGTCGCTTTTGAATGTGACGCTTAATTTTGTCGCATTGAAAAACGTTTTAACGGGTTTGTTTATAGACGATAGTGTACACAATTCATAAATTTTGGTACCAGCAAATTTCAATTTATGTTATCAATATTCCTTATTGGATAGATAAAGATTAACATATTAAAACAGTATAAAACAAATATAAAAATGTCAGGCAAACTAGGCTTAAGAAAGCCTAGTGTTAAGACACTCGGCACCCTATATTTCTTCTGAATTTGAGAAATAGAGCGGGGAAATGGAAATAAATTAAATATTTAGTTTAAGGTCGTGGGGCACGAGCACAAGCAACTGTAGATGTGACAGGTAGTGCATACGATTACCATTCGAACAAATGAAATATTTAATATTTTCATTTCCTTGCTCTGGTAACGAGACAAGTGCGGTGTTGAGTTTCGCCACTACATGCAACACGCAATGCCTTGAGAATTCAGCGGAAAGTGGGGCACGGAACGTCTTAACTCTCAGATCCCCAAGTCTCTCTACCTATCCTTCTTTCTGTGGTATATGTAACGTGAAGCTGAAAAAAAATATGTTGTGGGAATCCAACTCAGAACTGCCGCGTTTACTACTTGTATGACCATGCTGCTGCGCCTGCTCTTGAACATAATATCTAAACATAATAAACCTCCACCAACCCGCATATATTAATAAGCTATTCACAAATGTCAAAAAGGACTGAACCATTCAGCATTTACTCAGCATCAAAGGATGGTCTTTTTAAGCGATAGCCCCGCTCCACTGAACTACACGAGATAACGGTATAGTGGACGGATCTTGGTTACGTAAATGGATTCACATTGAATGAGATTCTTCTAATGCGATGAATATAGATATATGGCGGTTGTCAATTAAAATCTTATTTGGGGTAACTTAGGTAATTTCTGCAGATGTAACAATTAACCTTTACAGGATTTCTTTTCATTATTTAATATGTAGAAGATAAGAAAGTCTTTGACTCGAAAAGCAACTTGGGTGACGTGTTGTTCCTATTTAAATTATATACATTGTATTTCTACGTCGGTGTTTAGTTCCGCCTCTCAATACGCGATATCCTTAAAAATGTGGGGAACAAAGTGACTTGACATTAAGTTCCCTCTGGCTACCCTGCTATATCAGCATATAATATAAAGCTAACAAAAACAAAATAATAAACATTAATAAAGCAAAATATCACGCCAGTCGCGGCGCAAATTGGCGGAAAATGGGGAACAAAATTGTCTTTATCTGAGCCAAGTGTCTTAACACTATTTTCCTGGGCTCAACCTGTCTACCCTGTTATGCGAAATACATCGTAAACTTAAAAAAAGCAATACAAAAAACACACAGAAACTTAATTACCACAACTTTCATACTAAAAGTAAAGCTTTAAACCCACACCCCCTAGCTATAAAATATTAAAATAGAAATTGCGAAGCCAAACAGGGGTGGATAATACCTTGCACCGTCCGAAATCTGCATAATGATAGCCACAATGATAACTTACGTACTTGATTGCGATCTCTCTCAAAAAGCTGAAAAGCGGAGCTGAATTTGAAGCCGTCGTGGCATAGTGGGAAACGTCTGGCTGTAAACGCTGTTTGTGGTTGTTGGTTCAATTTCGAATCGGGATAATGATTTTCCCCTGTCTAATTCAAACGCGACCATATTTAAGAAAAAAAAAATAACAAAAAAATGGGATGGAAAGGAGGGAAACATAAAGAATAAAATATTTGAACTATATGAATCCTCTGACTACCGTGCTATGCGAAATAAATCGTCAAGCTGTTAAAAATTATTAAGTTTCACATTTTATACCTCATAGAAGTTAGGCTAGAAAAAAAAATATATATTAGCTTCACGCTGTACCTGAGGGAACCTAGTGTTAAGACACTCCGTTCCCCACTTTCTGCCAAATTCTTGAGGCATTGCGTGTTGAGTAGCAGAACTCAACGCCGCGCTTAGCCTCGACACCAGAGTGAAGAAATGAAAATATAAATTTAAGTCATATATAGGCCAGAAAACGTGACAGGCATATAGGTCAGAAAGATTATTGTTAAAACACTCCGTTTTTCAATATCTATCTACGCTTAATACATTTCATGTTAAATTATGAAGTTCAACGTACTAGGTAATTTACTTTATTTTTATTTAACCATGGAAGCGAAGCCACTTTAAAAAGCTAGTCTTAAATAATATTAGAGTTCGCACTCTAACTGTTACTTGGAGAATATAATTAATATGTAGAGACGAGAGGAAACGTGTTTGGTTCATAACTTCTTGTTAAATTAAGTCATATTTTACTACAAGTCCTAATCACAAGAACACATATGTTATATACACATTGCACATTACATCGCTAGTTATGTGGAAAGACTTAACGTCGCGCTTTTTCTATCAATCGAGGAAACAATTTACTTACATTCTTCAAATAGAAAACTAACCCACAACCGTCATATTACCAAACAGACGCTGTTTCACTGTACCAGAACGGCCTTAAAAACGGCCATTAATAAAAAAAATAAGTCAAATTAGCTTTACGCTGTATCCCGCACACGGCAGGGTAAGCAGAGGGAACCTAGTATTAAGTGTCAGAACTCAACGCCGTAAATATTTCATCTCCTCGAGTGGGGACCGAACCCACAACCAGTCGATTTTACAGTCACACTTTGTGCCACTGCGCCACGACTGGCCTCAGAAAAATAATTAAAATATCAAATAATTAAAGTCCATTCTCATACTCACAGTCGTAAATACAGAAATTTAGCTAAACAGAAAACAGCAAGAGCAAGTTTACTCCAAGTAAGCCTAAGTAGGTAAGTAACGTTGGAACAAAACAATGTGGGAAGGAAGAGACCTCACAGACACTTAGAAACACTTGTTACCTACTCGCATTTTAAGTATAAAGTACTAGAAGACATAAGGGTAAGCCATTTTTTTTTGTTTTACATAAATTTATTGTCATAAGTTTATGGTGATGTTCGGAATTTTTATACTATGATAAAAAATCCGAACGTTGTATATTTTGCAGTGAATGCTTTGCCCTTTTTCAATGATTTTTAAGAATCTTAATTTCATTTACTTTTAATTTTATAATCATCATGAATCAAAATAGTTTTAAGCGACAATATGGTACCATTGATATTTTTTTGATACGATTTTTTAAAAATATATATTTCTTTCCTAAATGTAGAAACATTTTAAAATTGTTAAAATCCTAGGATATTTATTAATAAACTCACAGAATTCGGACTTATTACATTCATTTTAGTATATGCTATGTTTCTTTCTGTGAGGAGGACCTAACAATAGAACTGAAAGGAGATTAAGGAATCTTGGAATCTTACTTGTGAGATTGGTTCACAGAACTATTAACATTAGTATTATGGTTAAGAAATTAATAATTTATTCCCTTTTTTAAAGATATTTTGCATCGAACCGACTTGCATTATTTACAAAACGATTCAAATCCAACATTTGTAACTATAAAAAAAAAAGATTAACCCACAAATAAACAGTATTCTTCGAAATAGAAATATAACCTATAACGAGAGTATTACACTTTTTTTTATTTTACTATATTTCTTAGAGTATGCTGAGGGAACCTAGTTTCAAGACACTCCGTTTTACGCCGAATCCTAGAGGCATTAGACAACTCTTATTAACTATTAGCGCAACTCAACGCCGCGCTTTGCCTCGACTCCAGAGCGAAGAAAATGATAATACGAAATAATTCATTTCCTAGACTAAACTACAATAATTACAATGAAATTTTAAACATAATTTATTTTATCAAATCAGCATAAAATATATGAGTGACGTATCAAACTGATACGTCGTTAGCGTCGTCCGCTAATGTACCGTCAATCGTGCGGTAATCGCTTATTTGTGACTCTACTGTAGAGCTGATTTGGCATTTTAAATATGTACAATAAATAATGCTGTTGTCATTGTAAGCTTGCAATTTATATGTGATTTGCATTGAGTTTTATCAAGTGCTGTTCTGTTCTGTTGCTTGATGGCGTTCCGAACGTGCCGAGGAGATTATATGGTAAAAAAGAAAAAAAACATAATAGGAGAATGAAAATAATATAAAGAAAGAAAATAATTAGAAACACGAAATCCAGCTTTATCAACCTAAAAAGTTCTTTTCTCTAAAGAAAAATTCAAAATTTCTAGCTATTGCTTTCAGAACTCGACAGAAAGTGGAGAACTTAGTGGCTTAACAGTAGGTTCCCTCTGCCCACCCTTCTATGTACGGGATAAGCTTATTTATTTATTTTTTAATATCACCAAGCTATACGAACATAATCACAAAACTAATATTAACAGAAGCTACCAATAAACCCAAAATATCAAAATTCTGGGCCGAACACATAAAAAACGTGCGAGATCAAATATTTGATAATGGAAAATGGATTTGTACAGAAAAGGTCTATCCAGGGACTGTCAATGATGACAATCGTAATTCAAGTAAACTAAATGGAAAAAAGTGGTCAAGTGCGAGTTGGACTCGCTCATTAAGTGTTCCTTGGCGTAATTATTAAATTTAGGCAAATGTCACTATAATTTGTAGACAGCTAAAAATAAATTATTTTTTCTGAAATAAAAAAAAATGTATGCACAAAGTGGTTGTGGGTTCGATCCCCACTCAAGGAGATGAAATATTTACTTCAAATTTATATTTCCATTTCTTCGCTCTGGTGTCGAGGCAAAGCGCGGCGTTGAATTCTGCCACTCAATACGCTATGCCTCCAAATTTCGGCAGAAAGTGGGGAACGGAGTGTCTTAACACTAGGTTCCCTCTACCTACCCTGCTATGTACGGGATACAGCGTAAAGCTAATTTAATTTACTTTTAAAAAAAGAATGAACAGCTATACTATACTGACGGACTTACATGCAGACAAATCTAAACCTTGTAAAACTCGTTCCGTAGCTGTATGACGGGATACAGCGTGAAGCTAATTTAATTTACTTTTAAAAAAAGAATGAACAGCTATACTATACTGACGGACTTACATGCAGACAAATCTAAACCTTGTAAAACTCGTTCCGTAGCTGTATGACAAAAACGGAACCCTTATTCATTCTACCCCGGAACCCAAAAAAAAATGTTGAAAAAATAAACTAATAGTAGCCTCCAAATCTCAGGAGAATTCAAAAATTCATACAATGCTCTCGAAAATACAGTCGTGTTGAATAAAAATTGGGTTTTCCAACAGATTATGAGTCAAATGCCACGTCTCTATAAAGACGTTTGGTTATATGTTATTCTGTAAGCGGAGGACCCTTGGGTACGAACTACAGGGGTTTACAAAGTTAGTGATAATATTTTCTTGATTTTCACTAGTTTTATTTGTTTGGATCTGTCTCATTTGTATGTGGATGCGGCTTCGATTCTGTATTACTCTTGAGAGTATATTAATAAGATTTTTTCATTTTTTCTTATGAAGCTAATCGTGGCGCATAGACCCTTGTATGTGAATGTAAGCACACAGGTTGTGGTTTCGATTCCCACTAAAGGAAATGAAATTTTTTTAAAAAATATTTTTTCTCGCTCTGGCAATCAGCTCAACACTCAATGCCTTTAGCATTCGGCGGAAAGTGCAACGGAAGTGAATTACGGATATATATAATCCATATTTTAATCCTCTCAGTGAAGGTCACGTTATAACATTATTTGTTACACCAAAGCGGGTAATAACAATAATTTCGCTGACCTCGCTGTCTCATTGACAATGAGAAACAAGAGTGACTTAAATGTACATAGTGATCATCCCATAAACTCACTATCCCACTATTATCTCATAACTATTATTTTTTTATATTTTTAAACTGTTACACAACAGTAACAGTAAGTAAATTACGCTTAAAAGATCAAAACGTAATAGAACTCGAAACTCCACCTCCTGAACAGTTTACCTAGGATCCACTACGTTCAAATTATTATCATTTTTTCGTGGGAAACGGCAGTGTCTTATTGGGAACGCAGTTTCTGAACACTAAGCTCGTTCTTCCTACCCTGATATATGCGGCTCGAAGAAAATTATGATACATTTGAACAAACTAAAAGTTACTTGTATATTTTCCGAGAATGATATGACTAAAGATGAAAAAAAACACGCTCCAGTATTTAACATATTTCAAAAAGATAAATTGGAAACTTATCTTTTTTTCCACGTATTAACGTTCAAATGCACAGCATAAGTGAGCAAGGGAAAAAAGATCAAAAACACACCGCCTCCTGTACAACGAATAAATCCGTTTAATTTATCGGTTTGTTCGATACTCTTGGGATTTTAAAGATTCATACGAAGTCCTAAAGGCAATGTGCAATCAGAATTGGTAAAAGTCAAAGAGATTATGAAATATATATATTATATTATGTATTATTATATGTATGTAAGTCGCTGTATGTGATTCCGGGATCTCTTGGGGATCTGAGTATATGAGCTTATCATAATATGATATGGATGGCTCAGTGGAACAGTAGATTATAAAACGTGATGGTTTCGGGTTCAAACTCGTGGGATATTATTATATTCAAATTGTTTTCATTTTCCTGCACGATACAGTTCCACCTAATTCTTCGAGAGGTTAGTTACTAGATTTAAAAAAAAAAAACAGAAAATGTTAAATATTGTTTTGCCCCGAGTGGGAATAAAACGCATACGTCTGTGCCCTTCAACTATTTGTTTAAAAAAAACAATCGATTGAATTTTATGTGCAATATTTCAGTTTTAAAAAATCACACAGCCTAAGCCTGACTCGTTTATCAGTTTACGCTTCTGCTAAATCAGAATCATTGCCAACTTCCGTTTGAAATATATTTGACAGACATTTTTCGATTTTCCTCTATTTTTCTATTTATTTTCGAATTCAAATGAAACTGTAAATAGCATTAATGTGTGGAATTTATAGCAATGTTAAGAAAATATATATTATATGTTATGGGTTATAGCATTATGTAGTTTATTCAAATAAAGTTAACATACTAAAATTTTTTTTTCTTTTTTTCTGTTAGACTTAATGCTATTGACCTGGTATGGTCTTGACAGCGTCACCGGACTGGGGGATAATTATTATATAGGTACTAGTCGTCGCTTACAAATAAATTTGCATAGACTTCAAGACGTAATATCCCGTTATATTACTGTTTCAAGTTTCAAAATCAAAAAATTTCAACAAATCCTCTCCAAAGCTCCAAAGTAACTAACTATATATTTTCACTAATACGATTCGAATTCACAACTACCTTGCATTCGACACTTCCGAAATACGCCAGTAAGGCATCAATTAAACAAAATGTCAAGCTAAACGTAGGTCGCTTTATCTACACCTGCTCTCTATCGAACCTAGGACTCCCCGGTAGCAGCCCCACAAAGCATTCACTAAGCCAGTGAAGCGATCAAACCATTAGACCTTACAATATTGAATTGAAATTCTACACTCCATACTTAATCTGTCTGTGCTTCCTCTGCCTCTATATATAGCGACTAACATTTATATATCAATTTTGAACGAGATACCATTTAACTGAATAGATTTTAGATGAATAGTTAGTAAACATTATATTATTAACTAGCGACCCACTCGCGGCTTCACCCGCTTGAACTGCACAATTATTTTTTTATTAATCTAGATTGGTTTCATGTACTAACCATTATTATTTTGACGGATAGATATCCGCTACATTAATCATTTCAAACAATTATTAATAAAGCCCAGAGGCCAGTCGTGGCGCAGCGGCACAAAGTGTGACTTTAAAACCGACTGGTTATGGGCTCAAACCCCATTCGAGGAGATGAAGTATTTACTTAAATTTATATTTCCATTTCATCGCTCTGATGTCGAGGCAAAGCGCGGCGTTGAGTTCTGCCACTTAACACGCAATGCCTCCAGAATATCGGAAGAAAGTGGGGAACAGAGTGTCTTACATTAGGTTCCCTCTGCCTACCCTGCTGTGCGCAGGATACGGCGTGAAGCTGATTTTTATTTTATTAATAAAGTTATTTTACAGCAATGTAGTCCAATATTTAGTTTACATTGGTATGACCTTTTTTCTTTACGAACCCGAATGAAATAACACAAACACTATACATACATGTTAAGGGAAGTTAGTTACAACACAATAATGAAAGCTGTATTGAAATCGGTTAAGCCGTTTCTGAGATCAGCGTGCCCAAACACAGATAAGCACATAAACCGACAAGCGGACAAAAAACTAAAAGTAATTATTTTTGATTTTATTATCTATAAACGCTCCTAAAAATTTTTTTTCTCATATATCTTTGTACAGAGTGGTCATTCACACTTTTATTTTATACAGAAAGTAACACTATCGACAAATCAATTGTTGTCTATGTGTAGAGGACCTCAGTACTTATGGATTTCACCAAATAGATATTTTTATTTTAAATGAAACTTTTTTAACCGGATTAATCGCATATATTTAGTGTAATGTATAATACATTGTTGGAAACCCGACGTTTCAAGCACTTTGCAGTAGTCCGCAGTCACGAGTGGCATTCGTCTGTCAGTTAACATAATTATTATATTTAATATAATAATACGATTAATCCGGTTAAATTTCTTCTTAGTCTTTACAGCGTCACCGGTCGGGATCAAAGTGTTCGAAACGTCGGCGTTCTAAAAATTTATAATTCTTTATACGCGACCAAACTAGTAAAATCGTTTAAAATGTGAAACATCTCGAAAATCAGGGATATAATTATTAAAAAAATATATTAAAATCAATGAAACAAGCAATATTTTATTTAACTCTATCATCACATATTATCATTACATCAAAACTTGTTCTACACCATCAAATCGACGATACATGTATGTTTGTATGTCGTCAAACGTGAGTTCATGAGAAAATATCAATATCAGTGTGTACGTACATGTCATGTACATGTGTGTGCGTCCGTACGTGCTCATTCGCCTGTGTATGTGTGCGTAGATGTATGTGTCAGTGAGTAACTTAAATAAGCATGTTCAATGAGTAATTGAGTACGCATATCTGTGTTCTTTGATTATAAACGCTGTAGGTTGTGGGTTTGATTTTCACTATAATAAATACTCTGCCTCGTTATCAGAGTGAGAAAATATTTTCATTTTCTCACTCTGATAACGAGGCAGAGCGCAGTATTGAGTTCCGTTACTCAGCACGCAATGCAGAATGCGGCGGATAGCGGGCAACGGATATGTTTTGGTGGGAATGGATTATCTTAACCCTAGGTTCCCAAGTTCCCTCTACCTACGCTGCTAAGTGCGAGATATAGCATCAAGTCGAAGCTATAAAAAACGTAAATGTTTTTATAAGGTCGACTTGATGCTACTATCTAATAAAATTTAAGAAACTAAATTTCACCCATTTATAGTCATCTAACATCATTAAATTTGATAGCTATACATGGGCTCAGGTGGTAATATAACAATATGGTATTATTGAGATCGTCTAATCTGGAACCAACATTAAGAACCAGGACCTGAACAATAAAACTCGTCGACAAAAGCATATATTAAACGTTTTTATTTAGTCGAGCTGATAAGTACGTACATATGTAATACTAGCGGCCCGCTCACGGCTTCGCCCGCTTAAAATACATGATTATTGATTTAATAAACAGAATTGATTGACAACTATAATGACTTCTAATATATATTTTTTACTACATTATCGTAATTTCTATAAGAATTATTTATTGTTTTGAATTAAAAAATACGACCAATGTTGATATTTGATATTTATAAAATATACATAAAGCTAATTTTTATTTTTGTGACATTATGTTCTTTTTACCTATGTAATGTACGTCCCATCATAATTTTAAAACTCTGTTAAATGTACTGATGTCAGTGAATAATTTAATTTACTCCTTCAGAAACAGCCTTAAATGTTAAATTATTGATTTGGGTAAGGATTCATAATATTCCTTGTAAAATAACTAATGATTGCATATCAACTCCTGAACAGTTTTTAAATTAGTTAAATGTACAATTGGTAAATATGTAGTTATTAAAGAGTACACGTAGATAGGATGTTTTAGGCCTTTTTATATAGATTTATTTCAAATGAACGAACAAACCAAACCATCAATGTATTTCCTTGATATTTCCTTGAAGATCAAATCGTTCTTTATCTCTGTGTTGTATTAATTACGACTTAAACTTAACTGTTATGATTTATGAAGGTAATCTCCATTAACGATTCAATTTTGTTTACTTTATTGTATAAAATATTGTATAATAGTGCTTCAAAAGTATATATTTTTATCAACAATCATATAACCAAGACGTTTCGAATGACATTCTTTGGCGAAAAATCTTATGAGCGCAATTCCTTTGTATATGACATTCGCAGGCAAAGTAATGCCTTGAGTTCATTCAAATGACGATAACTTTTTTTTTTAATGAATCAAACTTTAGTAGGTTAGTTGAGTTAAAACAAAGCAATTGGTGAAATTTTCAAGTAAATCGGTTCAATACTTTCAGAGAAAAATGTGATCATACATATCGACAGACAGACAGACAGACAAGAAATTCACAAAAAAAATATTTTTGCTTCCTATTATTCTTTTTAAGTGCCCCTCTATCCATTTCAGTCAAAATTACTAAATGTACAGACAAAATATTTTTACTGTCTTATTATATACTAGCGGCCCGCTCGCGGCTTCGCCCGCTTAAACCACAGAATTATTTGCTTAATACACTAAAATTATGTTCGTGTTTTAATATACCTATAATGTATGTTTGCAACGCACGCAAGTCGCATTTTCGTACCTCCCATAAGAGAGATGCAACTGTCAATATATTAATTTCTTTAAACTTTTGCCTTAAGGAGTCTTTAGGACCTAAGTTATAGTTATAGCTATATAGTTATAGTAATATCGCTACTTACAATAAAATCCTAACTCATCGGTGTCTGTACGTGGAAGATATATTAGAAAAATTATTATTACGGACATTTAACAATGTAATAGAACTTGGTCAGTTTGTCTGTTTATCTGTGCGTTCAGGATAATTTCAGAAAGGGCTTAACTGATTTAAATAACTTAACCTAACTTTGTGCCCCTGCGCCGCGATGGCATTTAATATTAATACAGAATGGAAGCGTCAGCGCTCCTTTTACGGGGGCAATATATAGGATAAAATATTTTAAGCCCATACCTAAAGAAATTAATCAAGATACCTCAACAGTTTAGACGTAGATTTTTTTTTTTTTCAATTTACGATGTTTATCCATACCTGTATTTCGTGTGACGCAGTTACGCATAGATACCAATAACGTTAACACATACTACTACAAAAGTATTACTAAAGGTTAAGCAACTTTGAACTTTGTCGCCAATACCTACGACTCGATTTAGGAATGAGGCGTATGCGGCGGTTTCCCTTTGATAGGCTTATGCCTGTTGCGTGTTTAATGACAAATAGCGTTTTATTTTAATATCAACGATAATATATAATTTATTTTGTATGAAAAATAACTTTTTCACTTTTGGGATTTTTTTATTATATTAGGCTTTTATAGAGTGATTAACTATGGTTTCATTTAAAGTGGTGCTGACAAAAACACTAATTGAGCATATTTAATATTTATAGTGATTTTTTAGTGAATAGAACTTATAGTTATTACAATACTTGCAAAGAAACCATATTTTAGACGTTTTTTAAATTCTTATACCTTTTGAAAAACTACCAACATTCTTATCGTTAATAAATTATTTTTTTCAAATTAAAAAAATGTCTAAGTTTTTCATCATAATGGCACGAAAATATTTAAAATGTTCAAAATTAAAAGTTCAAAAATGTTGATTAAAAATAATTATACTGCAGGAGGATACCGTTATATGTACTGTTTTTTTTATGATATAATGTAGAATAATATATTCCATAGAGGAATCACACATTCCTCTTCACACTTTTTATTCTTTAACTATACGTAAATATATATTTTAGAGGTTACTCTGTACTAAGTTCACGCATTTACGCCCCACGTATATAGAAATATAAATCATTGGAAAGAAAAGCAGAAACGCAATTTTATTACATTTTTTCTTTTTTTCATACTTGAAACGTATTAATAAATTTACATACAATTTATTTATTTCGAATATAACATTAAGATTGATTCATAAAATAAATTTGATATTTCCCTAACATGATTATTTCCTGTATTTTTTTATATACAAAGTTTTGATTAAGTTCTCTTGAGAAATATATCTGCTACAAATTAATATAACGTATTAATCATTGGCATGTAGGTACATGCCAATGATTAAAACGTATTGACATCACCACGTGATCTATCTATTATAAACACAACATAAAATTGTATAAAATATAGCAACCAGCTCGCGGCTTCACCCGCTTAAATTTGTGAATTATTTGTTTGTTTCGGTACAGGGAATTACGTTCCTGTTTTAATAAATAATGTATGCTTGCAGCGCACTTAAGGTTTCTAATGTGAAAATTATTAAAACCATGGCATTTTCGATTTTCATTAAACAAATTATTATTGGAGCAATTAACAAAGTAATAGAAGCAGCAACAATAATATTTATAAATTTTGTCTGTTTCTTGATTTTTCTGTTAGTCGACGCTTATCTCAGAAACGACTTAAACGATTTAAAAAGCTAAGACGTGAGCGCGGTGCGGGAGCGGTAAAATCGGTTTAATTGTTTTTATTGTAACATTCGTCATGTATGAATGGTGTAATGATTAAATAACTGACCTTTATAACTATTTATTTATATCTTCATAGAGAAATGATAGCTTTGTTGGGCACTCCTAATTTTTAAGAAAATAAATTTGATCAAAATACATTCATTTATTTTAATATAAAAATTAAAATAACATATAAAATCTTATATATTATATTGTAATAACATGTAAGATATTTATAAGAATGAGAATATATATATATATATATATATATATATATATATATATATATATATATATATATATATATATATATATATATATATATATATATATATATATATATATATATATATATATTAGATGCCCCTCTGTACTACGATGGCGGCTCTATTCTAGTTTATACATTTTCCTTTTTTTCCAGTTACGCATGGTATCGTCAAATTTTTGTAGATTTTATTTGTGTGAGTTTATTTTTAATTGTCAATAATTTCTACAGCGTACGCGATATAAGGTTTTTTTTGGTATTTTTTTACAAGTCAATCGTTTAATAGTAAAAGAATTTTCCAAATTGATTCCGTAGTTTTGGGACCTATTCAATTCAAATAAAGAAACAAAAAATCTAATCGATTATCTTCATAATTTTAGTGATATCGATGCACCTCCCCCTCACCCCTGCAGATTTACTCGCCACGATGCGCGAGGCCACATGGCACACACTCCGCATTTTTTATTATTATATGATTTTCTTTAATTTGATATTTTTAAATTCGTTATATCTTTTGAATAGGATGGCCGATTTTATTAAATAAAAAAAAACTGCTAGCAGGTAATGAAATTATCTTTATTAAAATATCATTTAATGGGATAAAGATTAACGCAGAGGAATGAATAATATGGTTTGATTATTGTGACCACTTTTGTTATATTATAAAATATAAAAAAATGGTTATATTGCCAAAACTACAGTAGCTGAACATATGGTATGGCAGATTATTTTATAGATATTGATGCGCTCTATAATACTGTAGAACATTATTTTGTTCTATCATCAATAGTTTTCGCAGCGCACGCGATGATAGAATTGTTAAGATCAATTTCTTCTCACCTTGGGTTACATTATTGTATTTTTATTAGGGATCTCTATTTTTTTCTTAAATGTAATATAGCCTGTGCTGTTCAGTGAAATTGCAGCTTTCTAATAGTGAAAAAAATATTGAAATCGATCCGGTACTTTTTGTGTGAAAACTATATACATACATCCATACATCCATACATCCATACATCCATACATCCATACATCCCTACCTACCTACCTACCTACCTGCCTACATACCTACCTACCTACCTACCTATAGCGTTACTTGTATCGAGTTCTACTATCTCAAATATAAGCTTCTTGGAAACTTAAATACTTATATCTTTTGATAGAGTGAAGCTATTACAATGAAATAAACACTAAATGTTACGTTGATTTACTGGTAATTTTTACGTATAAAACTTGCTTAAATATATTGTGTACTTTTGACGTGATGCGTGTTCACATAAACAGGAAAACAGACAAACAGACTAACAGACAAACAGACAAAAATTCCAAAAATGTTGGAAATGGATTCTGTTAGTTATCCTTTAACACCCTGGCTAATTTTTTTAAAAATATTTTCAATGTACAGAAACGACTTTTCTACAGATTTATTATAAGTATAGATAGAGATGAGTCCGGTCGTGGCAGAGACACAAGGTGTGAATGTAAAATCGACTGGTTGTGGGTTTAATCCCCACTCGAGGAGATGAAATATTTATTCCATTTATATTTTCATTCCTTTGTTCTGGTGTCCAGGCAAAGCGCAGCGTTGAATTACGCCACTCAGCACGCAATGCCTCCAGAATTGGGTGGAAAGTGGGGAACGGAGTGTCTTAACACTAGGTTCTCTCTGCCTAACCCGCTGTGTGCGGGATACAACGTGAAGCTGATTTAATTAATTTTTTTTAATGTAATAAAATCTAAGAATCTGAATCACACACACTCTTAGTTGTTCTATCATCATGCAACTTGGCAATTATGTGTAGATTAGATGACAATACAATATTGTGGTACCATGTAACTGGTCTGATAATGGAATCGGAACATGGTTAGTGGAACCTCGGACTGCCTAGTAGGCAAAATGAGTAAGTTTGCGCTCATTAAATTTGTCTAATTAAATTGTTCTGTTGAATAAAACGTGTTTTAAGTTATTTAAACGGTTAAATAATAGCTTTTGTTATTATTAGATCAATTTAATATCTAATATTTTTATTTCCAGAAAAAAAACATCATAATATCAATACTTTTCGACGTGGCCAGTCTTGGTGCGCACAAGCGTGATATAAAAAATAGGTCGTGGGTTCGATTCCTACGCGCGGTATTAGATATTTTATATTTTCATTTCATAGCTCTGGTATCGAGGCAAAGTATGGCGTTGAGTTTCGAAAGAAGGTACTATTATTGAAAAGATAATTAAATATCTAATATTTTCGTTTCCAGAAAAAAATCAAAACATCAATACTTCTAACAAGCAAACTACACAAGGGATTCAGTAACACTCAGTTCGTTGAAGTTTTGTATAATTTGAGATTTCAAAAGCCTTCAGATTTATATAATAATTTAGTCCCGTTATAAAGCAACGGGTGTAAACAATTTTTACGTTCGACGCGTTTCTTTATTAATTTGTGTTATTTATACGCCACCCACTTTCATTTTAACTTTACTCGATTGTTGTGGAAGAGGGACGTTAAAATTTGCATAAGTTACGCACAAACCGTTTTCGCAATGGTGCAGTGGTTGAGATATTGGTAGTGAATTATGTTATAGGTTTCAATCATATTACTAAAATATTACTTATTTATGCGACATAATTGCGTGTTGAATAGCGGAACTAAACGCCGGGTTTTTGCGTTGGTGTTTTGCGCGAGTCAGTCTACACGCAATGCATCCTGATTTCGGCGGAAAATGGGAAATGCAGTGTATTAACAGTAGGTTCCCTCTGCCTACCCTGCTATGTGCGGGGTACAGCGTTAAGCATTTTTTTTTTAATTTTCTTAATATAAGTAGGTAGGTAGGTAGGTAGGTAGGAGTAGGTAGGTTAAATTCTAGATCACGTGGAAGTACTCTATAAATTTTGAATCCCTTTCATAGTGTAGAAATACGTGTTTTTAGAAATCATGGGGCCTTAGATCTGAGTTTTAATTTCGGCTCTTGGCAAAGGCTCTTGACAGACAGACAAACAGACAGACGGACGGACAACAAAGTGATCTTATAAGGATCTTGTAACATTCTTTTTTTCCTTAAAAGGTACGGAACCCTAAAACCAAATACAAAGTCACGGACGACCGATATCGGTTGAGTGTTCCACTTACAAAATTAAAAAAAAAACCTTTGTATAATTTATCATAATATTATTCGTTTCTTTTCTCTTAACTACTCTATTATAGAGTCTTTTATTATTTAGTAATAGAAGAAGATATTCGAATTCATCCACATTTAATTGTGAAACTTCAAGCTTTTATTTAAGAACCGTCTTCGTAGATTATAATTATTAAATAATAAGGTTTTTTTTATTTAAACAGGGTTCAGTTCTCGCACAGGGGAATGAGTTATTTTTATTATATCACTCTTCTAAACGCCGTTCTTTGTCTTAATTAGAACTAAAACAACGTTAAGTTCCATCATTCAACAAGCTATGTCTCGAAAATTAAGCAGTGCGTGGGGAATTGCTATATGCAGAATACAGTGTAAAGATTAATATTTTGTCAAATTTTAAAGCTCAAAATTTTTAAGTTGGCGTATATAATTGACAAACAGAACGAGAAAGAGTCTCAGAATGGGAATCGAATCCCCAGCCGTCGCGTGGCTTCAAAATATACAAACATACAGTTATAAAGATGTAGTAACAATGAAAACACATTAGAATTTTTTATAATATTACTGTTTCCCGCGGGTCTTGGATTCTCTGTTTAAACGTCTTAGATTAGCCTTCCAAGCTCGCTAATTAAGTTTTACGACTGCCAAAATTCCATATAGTTGTTACTTTTATTGTATGCCATTAGCTAAACGCCATCGTGGCTCAGTGGGAGCCTGACTGCAAACGTAACGGTTGTAGGTTCAATTCCCAATTGGGACAATTCATTATTATAAATGATTCGCTTTGATAACAAGACAATGCGCTGCGTTGAAATACGCCACAGTGTCTTGAAAATTGGTCGGTGTGTAGATAACAAAGAGTCTTAGCTCTGAGTTTATGTACGTGATACAAATTAAAACCAAAAAAAAGAAACATGTAAAAGAATACTCTGAAACGTCATTACAAATCGAACCCACACTATCCATAGCCAAAACGACAACTTGCCAACTATGTAATTACACCACACTGCATTAACATTATAAGTCACGTACATTATTGTGTAATAATTCACAAAGATTGCTTCCAAGAGATAATTTCAAGCACCATATTAAAATGCAGAATTAGTCGGTAAGTGGTCGGTGGGATTTTTCTAAGGAATTTTTCACATTTTCTGATTAGAAGAGTGGAGAAGGGGGAATCAAATAAAATATGTTGCGGCGAGACCGACGGCGCTGACTTGGATTAAAATTTAAGCTTCTTGCACATACGAGCAGTAACTTTTTATATACTTTTTTGGTTATTATACATATTATGGCGGAGGGGATATAGAAACCTAGTGTTAAGACACTCCGTTGCCATTAAGACAGTTCCAATGTCCGCTTTCGACCGAATTTTGGAGGTATTGCGTGTTGAGTGGCGGAACTCAACTCCCCGCTTGCATCGATACCAGAGCGAAAAATGCAAATATTAAATATTTTATTTCCTCATGTAGGGATCGAAGGTGTTGTAATGGGAAAAAATGTCCTTAAATTAGATTTTTAGGTTCCTTTTACCTGCTTTGTGACGGATACGCTTGTATATAGATACAAGCGTATCCATCACATAGCATAAAATAAAAAAATATGTTTAAAATGCCTATCAAAACATATTCGTTTCTCATTTGCCTCCTAATTCTGAAGGCATTTCGTGTTGAGTGGTGGCCAGGAAACGAAAAATATTAAATACATCATTTCCTCAAGTGGATATCAAACCCACAACCAATCGCGTTTACAGTCCCACGCATATGCACCTGCGCCACGACCACCCTCACATATTTAATGTGTATACACGTCCTTATATGAAACGGGTTGATTGAAATTTCCTTGATGCAACTCCAACATTAGATTAATTCCGTCGATTTAGGATTTTTGAAATTAAACTACTTTAAAAGTTGATTATGTCAAGTTTGAAATTGAGCTTCAAAGTGCACTCACATTCAGATTTTGAGTTTATCCAAAAAAAAGCTTATTTCATCACTTTTAATATTTTAAAATGTTCATATTTCTATGACTACTGGTTCGCTCTTGGTTTTGCCTGGGTTATGGCTATTTCGGTACTTTCCTTTTTTTGGCAGGCCAAATACTAATTTATATTATATATGACCATCATGTCGCAGTGGGAAGTAGGAACTTAAAAAAAATATTGCGAGTTCGATCTTCGAGTTCGGGAAATAATTACTTTTACTTTTTTATTCCAGTGCTCTGAACAAGATTCGTTCCGCCATTCTATAAAATTTCGTTGGAAAGTGGGGAAGGGAGTGTTTTGACTTTAAGTCTCTCTCTCTCTCTCTCTCCCTCTCTCTCTCTCTCTCTGTGCTTACACTGTTATGCCGAAAAAAGGCTGCCTTTTGTTTTTTTATTGTTATATTGAACGTATATTGAACTATATGTATTATTAAAACTACGTCAAAATAGATTAAGGCCGTGGCGTACCTACAATGCCATAAATCAAGAATCGTATAAATAGATTTACGGCTATTGGTGTCTATGATTGATTATCTTATTTGCGATAGAGATATTCTATATATGAGGTCATCCATGGCACAATGGCACAGTCGTGCAACTGTAAACGCGACGGTCATCGGTTCCGTTAACGCCCGGAGGAATTAAATATTTAATGTTTTCATTTCTGCTCTCTGGTAACCAGGCAAAATGAAATTCTGCCACTCAACATTAAAATGAGGTAACGGAAGTGTTTTAATGGGAATCGGAGTGCCTTAACAGTACGTTCCCAAGTTGCCTCTGCTCACGCTGCTACAAGCGAGATACAGCTAACAGCTACAGTGAAGCTAAAAAAATGTAAGTCCTCCTGGTGGCATGTGATCACTGGCGCTTTGATAAATTTCGCTTTGTGCCGTGTGATCCCGGCCTAGAATAGGATCATCCTGGTACTGGTGGTTTCGTAAGATGCGACTAAAGTACGTGTGGTAGAGTCACGTCGCCAACAATGGCAACACGCATGGGCAGACGCGACCGGATCATTACCACCCCCGGCATTTAAAACCGGCGTGAAGTAGTGGCTTTATGCCACTGCGTTTCGTATCAGGTAATGCCGGGCCCCGGCGCCCAACCCATCTTAAAGGCCGGCAACGCACCTGTAGCTCCTCTGGGGTTGCACGAGGCCGTAGGCGGCGGTAATCACTTACCATCAGGTGACCCGCACGCTCGTTTGCCGTGTCTGTTCCATAAAAAAAAATGACAGAGAACGCATTGCGAGGACGCCTCTATACAAAGTCAAAGTGTCAAGACTTTTACAATTAATTGGGTCCCCAGCGATTCGAACGGCTCTACGTTGAATGCGATCAAATGGGTCAAGCTGATACTAAGGTACACCAGCCCAGAGATGAGAACAGTACTCCATATGAGGCCATACCCGGGTCTTATACAGAGCCGAGAGGATGCTTCAACTGAAGAGTTCAGCTTCAACTGAAGTTTATTTGGGCACTGATCGACGTTTTCCTGAGAAAGACTTGCGCGACCTGAGTACACAGCGTCCACTGCGCTATCGTCTGCATAGCAATGCACAACCAAAGTAGTTTAAAAACATTCTAGGAAAAGATTGAGAAATTCGCACATTAAGAGCACAAGATTTAACAAGTATAACATAATTGATAAGAAATTATTTATAATCTGTAGGTACTATGTAACTATTATAAATAAAATAAATTTTAATTTTATCACTTTAAATAACTTAAATAAACGAATAACTTAAATGTATATTAAAAAATATTACTGTTTACTTTTAAAATCTACATACATTCATTTCAAACTTAATAGTTTTTATTTAAAATAGATTGCCTCTAGCCAGTTGGTATAAATATACTGCCTCAACGCGTAACCACGGAACCATCCAACGTGGTTTTATTTAATAAATGTAATAATTACAAAAATTGGAAATTGTTATTGTACAACATAATTAATGAGGCCATTGTAGTGCAGTGGAACAGTTGTCTGATTGTATACGTGATGGTTGTCGATTCGAAAAACACTCGGGGGGATGATTTTATGTATTAAAATTTAAAGAACTTTAGGAGGAAAGGCAGAGAGAGCCTATTGTTAAAATTCTTCGTTCACATTAAGACATTTCCCTATGTTTCCCCCAATACTCAAGGAATTGCGTGCTGAGTGGCGGAACTCAACGCCGCGCTTTACCTTTTCATTTACAAATGCATGATAATATTCTAAAAAAAATAAACTTCAATATATCACCATACTCAAATATAATTCCATTCCAAAACATTCCATTCCACACACGTCCTTCTTTTTCTGAACTCAGTTAAAAATATTGTTTAAACATATTCCCACCATCATAAATAAAGATTTAATACTACACCGTATAAAGAAAGCTTACGTTACAAGCTTTAATACGCGTTCCTTCCAATATGATTTTTGTTTCACTTTCATTTCATTTTCCTTATATCCCATATGACCCACACGAAAAGTTAACTGATAAATAAAACTGTAGTTGCAAGTTCTATCCTTGCTCGGGGATACGAATTACTTCCATTATCTTACTCAAAAAACAACAAAATTAAAATACCTATTAACACACTGAGGCCATTGTGGCGCGATGGCACAAATGTTCGACTGTAATCGCCATGACAGTGGGGTTTGATTTCCATTAAAGGGAATCAAATATTAAATATTTTATTTCCTCCCTCTGGTAACGAGACAAATTTCAGCGTAGAGTTCCGCTTCTCAACACGTAATGCCTCGCAAAGAATTTGGCGTAATGTGTCTCAATGGCGTGAAGCTAGAAAATAAAATTTCGTTCCCACATTTCGCCAAATTTCTCAAAACATTGCCCTGGTACCAGGGCGAATAAATAAAAATATTAATAAATAATCATTTGTTCCCTTGAATGGGATTGAACCAACAACCGTCACATTAAAGACACAACGATTTCACTTTAATATACAAAGAAAACTAACATTTTAAGATTATATATATATGCACGTTGGTTATATCCAATATGATTTTCATACAAAAATCTCCAGCAATCTCCAAAGTGCAGATGAAGCTACAGGATACAGCATCCAATAAGGCGTTAAGATGCATCCGTATATACAATCTAAACCACGTAATGTTCAGTTAACCTCAATCCTGGGATATTTTGTTTTAATTTCCTACTTTCGTCTTGGCGATAAGAAAAGCTTTTTAGATTTAAATAGGGTTAATACATTTTTTTTTAGGTTCACAGTGTATCCTTCACGTAGCAGGAAGTAAAGGACGTCGCACGTAGGTAAAGGAACCTGGGAATCGAATCCAAAACCATCATAGCTTATGGCGTCGCATAATTTCAATTATCTTATTCTGAGAAGAACTCACATTTAAGTTATTAATGGTTTTACTAAAACTTACAAGCCATCCGCTTAAATGAATAGGTAGCATAGCAACCCTATTAGAACGGTGCCATAGTACATAAAATACTGTTTTCTATGCACGTACAGATATAACTTATTAAAAAAATTATTACATTTTCCCATAGTTATAGCTCTTAATATATTGTATAATGTATTTAAAATATAAGATATTATTAATGTAAGAACTTTATGTGTGGCATATTTACATGTATTTTTCTATAAAAGTAAGAGGAGGAGATCATAAAAAAAACAATTCCACGCTCTTTTCCAGAAGATAAATTAGGGTCAGGTCAAGAACCTTGAATTAAGACACTTTGTTCCCCATTTTCCGCTCAGCAGTTCGGACATCGCGTGATGAGCGGCGTAATTCAACGCTGGTAAACTAACTCATACATTTCCCCGCGGGAGTCAAACGTCGTGCCGCTAGGTCGAGACTGCCTATTATAATATTTTTTTAGACTGCATCCCGCACATAGCAGAGAGAACCTGGGAATCTAGTGTAATAAAATTCATCCCCAAGTTCTGGAGTCATTGTGTGTTGAGTGGCGGAACTCAACACCGTGCCTTATTTCGTTACCAGAACGTGGAAAATAAAAATATTAAATTTATAATTTCCTTGAGTGGTAATCCAACCCACAACCTATAGACTTTCCTATCGCAAAATTTATATATAAATTAAAAAATTAACACCTCGCGATTCAAACCCACATGACGTGTTCACTCCAGTCCAACACTGCGTCACAATGACGTACATAAATGTTCCATATTTACTGGATTATCTGATATGAAAATGCTTGTAAAAGATTTACGTATGCAGCTTTTGTACACGACAAAGCTGATGTTCACTTCGGAGTGCTCAACGTGTTTTCGATGAAATTAATTTATTTACACACATAAAATGTATAGAGAATTGTGGTTAAAGACAATGGAAAATATATGGAAATAGTTTTTTTTTCTAGTAAAAATGCGATATATAAATGTAAGCGAGGATGGAATGTAAAGAGATTTAGGTTGGAATCCGATTCAGTACAATATTTATTTATAAAATATATCGTATTATTTCATTCTTACATTTTATCCCGAAAAGCAGGGCAGGCGGCGAACTTAAGGTAAAAACACTATGCTCTCCGTTTACCATGCTCATTTGTTACGCATGCTGCTGCTTCTGCTGCTGCTTCTTTAACTTTTTTAGGCATAATATTTATATTTCTTAAGATATAGTCGGAGATTCTACATCAGACCTTCAATTTTTTACATCAGCAGAAGTGATTTTGCTAAGACGATGAATTATCCCAATTCCAATTATATTTTTAGTTTATTTCTTACTATACAATAGCAATGAAAGTAAAACAGTTTGTATTAATACAAAAAAAGGAACTTATTAGAAATAAAGAGTCCGCATAGAAGTCTCTAGAGTTTTTAGACCAAAATTTACTTCATATTTTCTACTTAGGTTGAAAACGGGAAGGAGTCTATATACAAACATGTATACGTACATATGTATATAATATGTATATATACATAATTATTGTCAAGGGATTCTTTGTAGCTGTTACGAAACTGGCAATCTAAGTTTCTCTCTAACTTTGGTGACTACGACTCCAGTATAGCTATTCCTAAGCTGACTATTTGCGAGATTAACTAGACTGTGTCTCAGCAGGTATTATAGTATCATTGGGATATTTATTTGATGATATTAAGACATAAATCTTAATACAGCATCTATATATTATCTACAGGGTGGAAGCGTCAGCGCTCCTTTTACGGGAACAGCATATAGGGTAACATATTTTTAACCAATACCTAAAGCAATTAATCAAGATACCTCAACAGTTTAGACGTAGGATAATTTTTTTAATTCCACGATGTTTATCCATACCTGCAATAACGCATAAATACCAATGAGGTACCACGAAAATAGTACTAAGGTTAATCAATTTTGAACTTTCCCGGCAATACCTACGACTCGATTTCGGAATGAGATATATGCGGCGGTTTCTCTTTGATAGGTTTGTGTCTGCGTGCGTCGTTCTTGACAAATGGCGTTTTATTTTACAACGATAATTTTATTATTTATTTTGTTTGAAAATATCACTTTTTCATTTTAGGGTTTTTTTAAATTGTACTAGGCTTTTATAGAGTAGTTAAAATTGTGGTTCCATTTCAAGTGGTGCTGAGAAAAACATTCTATATATTAAATGAAATAATGATTCAGTCACTTCGGTCTCCAATTTTCATTCATTTAGATGTATGTAGCTATGCTTTTTGTTATTTTTGTTTTTGAATCCACTCCATAGATGTTCATACTGAGTGGATTAAAAAATAAAAAAATGTAAGTATTTTCAATTATAAACGGTTTACAAACATTCAATTCCACTTTTAGCGCAATTTTAGATGAAGAGTCAAACACTTTCCAACTGCGCCACAAAATTATAAAGTAAAAACATCGTTCTATTTACAACTAGCTAATATAAAATTAAAACCACTCAATTATGAAAAATATAAAAAAATAAAAGTAATATTGGCAAATAAAACTGGCCAAGTGTGAATTGGACACGCACACAAAGGATTTTGTATCAATGGCAGGATTGTTTTTGGATTTTTTTTCGGGAAGTTCAACTTGTAATGTAATGGTAAAGTATGTAGTGGTGTTTATCTGTATTATAAATGTTAATTTCCATTTTGTTGTTTTTTTATCCTTATTTGTACTGCACATTCTCATATCACGGCAACGGCACGGCCAATTTATAATTATAGGTCCACGAGAAGTGCCGTATAGGTTTTAATAACGCGGTGAATTTCATACAAAATGCTGTAAAGACTATGTATAAATACTCATCGAATTCTTTGTTTGCGTTGACTTAGAAGATTGTTGTTTTATGCTGCAATAGACCATAGATCTAATAGAGTAAATTATTAGATACTAATTTCAGCTTGATACTTCGGCACACACGAGACAAACACACATTATCCAGATATATATGGTGAAACAAACAAACAGAGAGACGGACAACGAAGTGATCCTATAAAGGATTCCGTTTTCCCTTCTGAGGTACGGAGCCCTAAAACCAAAAAAATATACAAAGTTCAAATAAATTTTGCTTAATAAAAAAACTAAAATAACCTTGTTATTCCTACACAAGTGCTTCAAATGCTGTAGAGTATCCTCAAAGCTATTAATTAAAATCCACTATTCAGGTCCTAGCTCCATCGTCAGACGTCATTGGTGTTAGGATATTATTGTGCTGTCACCTAAATTACGTAGTGACAAGTTTATATTTATAAACTTCACATTGTATCCCGCAACAGACGCGCAGCCAGAGAGAACCTGAGAACCTAGTGTTAGGACATTCCGTTCCACCCAAAAGACCATTACTTGTATAACATATATTATAAATTATATATATACGAGTACGTTAGCTTTTAACTATTGGATATTATAGGTTATAAGCATTCAATGTATTTTCCTTACAAGCATTTCTTTAACGGATGCAATGGTGAATCCAATTAGGTACAGTATACTACAATAAATAACTTAATGCTTTTAATAAAACTTCATATATTGAAAAGCTCTATTGGCTATAATATGACCTGATTGAATACTTTTACATGAGGTTTGTAAAATCTTTCCTTTTTATTATTCACGGCCTAAATGTGGCTTCGTCTGCTTAAAGTTGTGATTATATTGTAACTGAATTCATTACGATAAAATTATCAAAATCTTGTCTTAAATTCTGACGTGTATGTTACTACGATATATAAGCTACGTTACTGAAAAGTTTCGTCTAAATCCTTTCAGAAGTTTTTGGGGTAGTGGGATAAACATACATCCTCATAAACTTTTACATTTATAATATTTAATATAATATAACTTAACGGTAACGTTGTGTCTTATGGCCAGAGCCAATCCAAAACCGTCGATTTTATAGACGTTATTCCACTGCGTTGCGGAGTTTAGGGGAGCTTTTGAAGAGGAATTCTTAAAACTCTTAGGGGAACGAGGAGAAGCAAGATTTTACATATATTCTTAAATTCCACGCATACGAAGCACGGGCGACGACTAGTATGACCATCAAAGTGACGAAAATAAAAAGACTTTTATTGACATTTAGTTTTTATGTAACAAGAAAGTATTCTATAGAATTTGTATTAGACTGGATCAAATAGCTGACCTTCGGTTTTACAATCGGAAACAAAAGAGGAAAACGGACAATAAATCTATTATTTTATTTGGTTAGCAATATGTCGTGTTTTTATAAACTTTTACGAAATAACAAATGATTAAATATTAGCATAAATATCTATTTAAAATATTTTTTTATTTCACATTGTATCCTTCATGTAGCAGGGTAACTAAAAGGAACCTAGTGTTAAGACACTGTTCTCCACGCACCGCCCGACTTTTGAAACAATCAATGAAATTCAACGTCGTCCTTCATCTTGTCACCAGATCCAGAAAATGGAAATAATTCATTTCCCCAAGAGGAATTTCAACCCACAACCGTCGTGTTCACAGTTAATTATGCTATGCCGCTGCGCCACCACAGTCCCTTTAAATTGAGATAATATAAAAAAAAATTGCAAATATGTATGAATAGCAACTTATTTAATAATACGTTTTGTACGTATTATAAATATGTTCGGCTCAATTTCGGAACGTGGTGTAAAGTTATGATTAATATATTTTACTTAAATTAATAATATAAAGATTCGAACCCAGATCCTCGGTCTCGCGTGCCAACTGACACATAGTGTATTCCAGCAGCAGTAGCAGCAGCACGAACGCGCCCTTCCCGCCAGAAGCATCCGCCATCTTGTTCACATTAGCCCCGCGGTCTTGTGAAATTGTTCCATATTATTTTTAATATCCACACTTTTCACTCATAGTTTTTGAAACCTGAAAGGAAGGGAAAAATGGTTATTGTTAACGCCAATTTTTTATAGGTTCACGCTGCATCCCGCATAGAGCAGGCTAGGCATAATTAACCTAGAGTTAAAGCACTCCGTTCCAATTTTCGAGACATTGTGAGGAAACAAATAATATATTTCACCGAGTGAGAATCGAACCTACAACCTTATGTTTTCACCCCATGAAATATACGTAAGTAATATATTAAAAGGCCAAATAAGAAGCACACAATAAATAGATGTAAAGGCAATAGCAATATAATTGGAAACAATTTGCTTTCCATGAATATTAAGCATCTGTAATGCAAAGATGAGCTTCTAAAATGATATTGCTTTTTACCAGAACGCAAAAATAAAGAATGTTGATGTACTTTTGAAAAAAATATATGTAGATATGAAATACGTTAAATTTTCTTTCGTTTCTTCTTTCGTTTTTCTATCTTATTTTATCAGTTTTACGAGTTTTTTCCACATATAACAGGGGATCCTTGTTTCTTAATACTCTTTGTTCTCTTCCTGGAGAGAGATTCTTCTCCTCATGGTTTGATTATAGCACATTGTTTTGTTAGCGCCGAGAAATGAAAATAATTAATTTCAACCATTGGGATTAAGAAGTTGACTCACTGTGCAACGACCAAGTGTATCATAATTAAAATTATTATTTTTAAGAGTTCCCTATTTCAAAAGTAGAAAACAAAATGGGACAGATCACTTTGTTGTCCGTCTGTTCGTCTATCAAAGGCATTCGAAATCACGTGGCTGTATCGATTTAAAATTGAAATAAAATATTCAAGTCTACGGTCACATGACTGTGCGCACAGAAAAAATCAAGCTACAAGTCAATGCATTCTAAAGATACGAACATTTATGCATCCATTTTGCTGTATTTTGTATGAAATTCACTGCGTAATCAAAACCTATAGGATATTTTCCATGAACCTACAGTTATAAGCTTTGGCACGAAGTGAAAATTTACAATATGAATAGAGAAAAACAATCGCAAAGTGAAAATTTGTAGGTATTTCATAGAAAAAATACTTTACAAATTTATATTTGTAATTCAACTCATGTGAAATGAGTGCATATGCCTGCAAATTTAAGTCTGTTAACTTCATGTGAACTACAATACGGCGAGTCCCACACAATTATTATTTTTATAATAAACATACGTAATTTTTATTTTCATCTATTATCAATACTAATATTACAATACTGAAGAGTTTGTTTGGTGAATACGCTAATCTCAAGAACTGCTAGTTCCAATTGAAAAAATATTTTTGTGTTGGATTGCCCATTTTTCTACACCTATATCCATGTATTCCTCATCTAGATCGTCGTAGTGCATTCAATGCAACTCATTCACACATCAAACGCAGGAGTGGATCGACAATAGCGTTTTTTGGGCTGCAGCCCATAACCCTGCGTATTTAAGACAAAACGCTCCTAAAAGAATAAATATAAAATATATACAGGTAATCAAATAATCAAATAAAAAATATATACAGGTGAAGGTGCTAGAAGAGGAGAGTCAATGTGACAGTGTAAGCGCAACTGCTTGTGGATTCAATCTCTACTCGAGGAAATGAAATATTTATTTATTTATTTTTCTTCTCTCTGGTGTCGAGGTAAAGCGCGGCGTTGAATTCCGCCACTATAACGCATTGCGTCTAGAATTTGGCGGAATATGGGGAACGAAATGTCTTAACACAAGGTTCCCTCTGCCTAGTCTGCTGTGTGCACAATACAGTGTAAAACTGAAAAAAAAAGTAAAACCACAGGTAAAATCTAGTACAAAATAATACTTAGCTAGAGTTATATTCAATTTGTTTTATCCACTAGTTTCTCTAGAACAGCTCCTCTGAACCTTAACGATGAGAGTTAGGTTTCTAACGATGGAACTTGCCACGGCCAGGGTAATGCAATATTCACTTTTCTTGATATTTGTTTCATTTGAAGCAAACATTTATACAATGTAAAAATTGTTGTATTATTTTAATATAGTTAATCTCATAAGATTTAGTTTATTCGCTGGATTCTGTCTGCTTACCGTGCTACCGTATGTGCGAAATACTGCGTCATGGTTTTATTTTATTTAATTTATAATTTGTTAAAGTTAATTTAAAAATTGAGACCAGTTGTAGTGCAGGGACATAGGGCGCAGGGTGTGCGTTCGTTTGCCATTTGAGGAAATTCATTAATAAATAGTTTCATTCCTTCACTCTGACTTCAGTTAAGTTCCAGAACTCAACATGCGAAGCGTCTTTATTTTTCTGACTAAGAACGCGCTTATCGGTGCATTTTTTTTAACAATTTTTTTTTTAAATAAAAAAAATCCGATCTTAGACGGCAAAAAAAAAAGAGCGGCGTTCATTTATGGAAATGTTTGAAAAAATTAACAGTCTACCACATGCGACTAGCCTCAAATAGCGACAGGTTGCGAGTACGGTTCCCCATTTTCCTCCTAGTAACGTGGCAAAAAAGCGATGTTAAGTTCCACCATTCAACGTAACGTGTATTATGGAAACAGAGTATCTTTACACTAGGTTCCTAGTTTCGCTCTGCCTACTCTGCTATGTGCGGAATACAGCGTAAAATTTATTTATATATATATATATATATATATATATATATATATATATATATATTCTCTATCAACTGACTCATCAGCGCTTAGCTTAAGCCGCTAACGATTAAAGTTTAAAAGTTGACTTTACACTAAGCTCATCGTGCTAAGTAACTTAAATTGAAGACCTAACGAGATGGAATCGACATCTCGTGATGCAAATTTATTTATATTTTTAAAGATCTTGATTGTGGGTGCGGATTCCAATTAAAAAAACATTTTAATATTTTAGGCCAATCGTGGACGTGATTTTCTGCAAGCGTGCGAATAAGCGTAAAAGCGACAGGTAGTGGGTTCGATTCCTACTCAAGAAAGTAAAATATTTAATATTTTTATTTGTTTCAGCCGGGAATCCAAGAGAAGCCTATTGTTAAGACACTCAGCTCCACACTATACGCTGAAATCTGGAAGCATTGCGTGTTGATTAGCGGAATTCAACGCCGCGCTTTCCCTCTACACCAGAGTCCCTGCGCAACGACTGTCCTTATATTTATTTTCTTAGAATATAATTATTTCTAGACACCTCCGAAAATCAAAAAGATAAATTTTAGTATAAAACATGCCGTTTTCACCGTTTGGTAGATAATCTCAACTCAAACAAAGCCGTGGGCAAGAGCCAGTTACAAATAAATATTCATAGCCGCACACCGTTTTTGAGAGCTCATGTAAGAGATTAACGGAAACAACGAATATATGATAATATTTGCTATCACTGGCCGACAGGACTGTATTTGCATTATATTGAAGTAAAGTTTCACTCGCGGCTTCGCCCGTGTCAAATACATCAGCTTCACGCTGCATCCCGCACACAGCAGGGTGAGCAGAGGGAATATAATGTTAAGATACTCCGTGCCTAACTTTCCGCCGAATTTTTTATTCGAGTGGCGTAACTCAACGCCGGGTTTTTGCCTTGATGCCAAAGGTAGTGAAAATATTAATAAATGATAATTAATTTCCTCGAGTGGGGATCGAACCCACAACCATCGGTTTTACAGTCACACTTTGTGCCATAGCGCCTCAACTGGCTTCTATAATATTTATTTTTTAATAAGATCACCATGTATTCTGCGTGTAGCAGGGAACGCAGTAGAACGAGTGCCGAAACTCAACCCCACGATTTACCTCGCTACCAAAACAAGGAAATGAAAACATTAAATCTTTAATATAATATTCATTCTTTCGAGTGGGAATGGAACCTACGATCGTCGTGCCTCGGATCTGGGGCCTTACTCTTGACGACAATATTCAATGATCAATCGTCAATAAATGTCATTTCGTACTCTTGAAAGCAATCAATTGCTAAGTCCACTACCACCCGCTAGTTGACGCTTGCGTTAACTAAAAATTGTTGTAAAATTCGTTAGAATTGTGATATTTGGTACTCTTGACGCGTTTTTGACAGTTAAAATGGCAGCAAAATTACAAGTGGAATTGGGAAATTACTCAATAACTAAAGTGTACCTTTTTAGAAATTGATTTGTTATTTTTCTCGTGAAAACGGCAATAAAATTGCACGTTTAGTGCTTATGGACTGTGTTTTGAAGAAAACGTATAAATTAGACCTTAAAAACAACGAAACATGCGTCGATTCGCGAATTTTAAAGAAAACTGAAAACTACCGACTGCCTTAATGAAAAATTCTGTAATAGAGGTGATACGAAGAAATAAGTGAAATTCGTCACATAAAGCCCAAAAATTTAAAACGAAATTAATGTGTGTAACTTACATATACTAAGTAAGTTAAGTATTAATCTAAGGAAATACATATGTAATAGTAACTGCTGATTAAAGTGCTAAGCAAAATCACTGAGTGTTTATTTTTCAAATGTATTTAAATATATTATCAGTGGACTTTTGAAGTTCTAATTGGAATGAGCATTTGCTTTGTAAAAATACATATTAAGTAACTACCAATATATCATTCAGTAGCAATATACCAATATAGTAGTTGGTACTTAAATATTTTATAAACTACAATAGCAAGAATAGTAATTATACTATCATTTTATAGGCGACCATATTTTGGCCCAAAAGTGGATAAGTTTGATAGTTGAGATGACCTCTAGATGTAGATGCTTACACGAACTTTACAAGAATATTTTGCCAAAATTCACATTTCTGCTCAACCTAAATAAACAAAAATGTTCACAAATGGAAATACAGGGTGCAGCATTGTAAATAAATAACACATATTGCAAGTGACTACATATGTGTTAAAGTATTATCTAGAAATGAGTTGGAAGACTTGGAGGTAGAAGAAATAGAAGTCTCCAAACATTACAGCTGACTGAAAGGTAGTAAAAACATATAATAGCTACAAAATTAAGGAAAGAAACAGAAAATAGGTCCACAAGTTATATAAATCTTTTTATAAATAAATTTGTATATTTTTATTTTAATATTAAGATATTGTCTAACAATGTTTGTTATACAATAAAAATTACTTTTAAAGTTGAAAATAGTTGAGCAATACAGTTTTCTTATAAACTTGTATAAAATATTATTAATATTTAATTGATTGATTCAATTACCGAGTAAATATGTACTTATGTTAACAAAATTATATTCTACTGTACTATATTGTTTAATTTAATGAAACAAATTAAATAATAATGAAATAAACTATATTAGCTTTGAAAATAAATCATTTTGAATTTATCAAAACTTTACAAAAATGCTTAAAAGTATGAGTGATTGGTCAGAGTTTAATAGATTTCCTGTATGTCATAAATTTTTTTAAGTATCAAGTATTTGTATATATGTATGTCTATAATTGTATCTCTATATAAATGTATATATAATATCTATGTATGTATTTATGTATGAATAATGTATGTATATATAAATGTTTGATATAACAAATAACAAAAATATCTTTATACTTTAAATAAGTACAAATTTGGTTGAATGTATTAGCTTTGTGCAATACAGTGTTTTTAGAAAATTTGTAATTAGATATATGAACCTCATGCTAAAGAGTAATGTTTCAGATGTATCTATATGTAAATTATCTTATTTAACTTATTTTAAAAAGAATGATTTAATTATTTAGAGATAGTTTTGTGTTGCAATTGTATTTTTAAAATTACCAATAAAGATGTATGTTTTAAGTATTGTTTAATTACATAATTGATATTTAAAACAAAATATTATATATACAGCAAGAAAAAAATAAAAGCAAACCATTACACTATATGATGTTATTTTTAGTTTTTTTTTTATAGTTAAAGAAAAAAGTTTGTCTTTTGGTCTTTCTTATAAATTAAAAATTAACCAACTTTTAAGTACTTATTTATGACGCTTATGTATAGCTTTAAGCTTTATGATATTATACATAATATGATAATGGTACATATAAATATTCTTATTATAATAAAAAGACATTCAGTAGTAAAGCATTTTTTTATTAATACTTTTATTTTAATCACGTTTATAAACATAATAGACTAATCACAATTCTTTCTTTAAATATGCACATTTAAGCGTTATCCATTAACATCAAAATTTATGTATGTTTCTTCCAAATAAAAACAATCATTAGTTTTCGCGTGAACTTCAAAAGCATTTAACCTTCGTTATTTTGTTATACTTTACTTAATTTTACATTTCAACCTTCTTTTACGTTTAGTTATAGGCTAAATGCACATCGATTGTAGAAATATATTTATTATAACTGATAACATAAGCATTAACATAATAAACAAATTCATATGTCAAATGCTTTTTTTGACAAAACATTCTAAATAATTAGACATACAGATAATATATATCCATTTTTATAGGACGACTTCAAAAGATTTCATTGTTTTTTAAGTAAAACAAAATAAATATGATTTATAATTATTGTTTTTACGAAAAATGTGCATTTAAATAAATTATTTCAATGAGTTATGAATGGTTATTATGTATCGCAGATTTATCGGTATAAAGTGCACAACACTAACTGTCAGTTATAACGGCGTTAGGATTAGTCAAAAGAATAGTAATCCAACTTTGAGAATGTTGGTTTCAAGAGTACCAAAATAACGTTGCCGCAGGATTACATTGGACAATGTTGGACGAAAAAATGGGATTGAAATTACTTTCAAGAGTAAGGCCCCTGATCGTCAAATCTCGATTTCTGTTGTTTCACAATAAAAATTAAAACAATAACATTAGTTCAAGCTTAGTAAATCAATTTCAAATTGTACACTATTCAAGTATACAACAATAAGCCCGTAGCGTAGGAGGTGTTCGTCGGTACATACATAATTATATAACGAATAATCGGAATTCATAACGACTAATTAATAGTATAATTGACTTCGTTATTGACTTCGCTGAAGGAATATTTCATAAATGTTTCGTTATATAGAAGTATATTGATTTTCTGATACAATTCAATGAAAAAAAAAGGATAGGCAGAGAGAATCTAGTGTTAAAATACTTCGTTGGCGCCCAATTTTGTAGGCATTTCGTGTTGATTTTCGGGATTGAACACCGCACTCTATTTGGTGACGTGGATTTAAAAATACTTAATTAATATTTGCAATTAATTTATCGTTAGTCGAGGTTAGTCGTGGCGCAGCGGCATGGAGTGTAACTGCAAAACCGACTGGTTGTGAGACTCCCACTCGAGGAGATGAAATATTTACTTAAATGTATATTTCCATTTCTTCGCTCTGCTGCCGAGGCAAAGCGCGGCGTTGAGTTCTGCCACTCAACATGCAATGCCTCCAGAATTCGGCAGAAAGTGGGGAGCGGACTGTCTTAACACTAGGTTCCCTCTGCCTACCTTAGTTTATCGAGTTTCGAAATGTGGTCGGAAAATGGTTCACAGAGTATCTCAATACTAACTTCGCCTTCTAGTCTTGCTATAGACGGTTAAGAAAACAAACTTTCTGATTTTTCTTCAAAATTTGTTATACAACATGGTGACAAATCTACTTCGTTACTAACTGAGTGACGTAAGAGAATAACTTACTGGCAATGCACAGCTGACACTACGCAACATAATAAGTTGAAATTTACCACGTTATGGTCACTTGGAGTGCAGAGGAGCGCAAAGTCAAGATTTATAAAATTAAAATTATATCAAATCAGCTTCACGTTGTATCCCGCACACGGCAGGGTAGGCAGAGGGAACCTAATTTTAAGACACTCCGTCCCCCACTTTCCGCCGAATTCTGAAGGCAATGCGTGCTGAGTGGCGGAACACAACACCGCACTTTGCCTCGACACAAGAGCAGAGAAATGGGAATATAAATTTAAATAAATATTTCATCACCTCCAGTGGAGATCGAACCCACAACCAGTCGATTTTACAGTCACATCTTTGTGCCGCTGCGCCACGACTAGCGTCAGGAAAAATTAAGTTAATTATACAGATATTTCACTCCGAATAATTACTTAAAAGTATGCATATATAATTAACTAAGGCATCAAATTCACAATTTTACGCTTCAAATTTAACGAATACGACGTTTTAAACTGATTTTAAAATATCTTAGATTTATTAATTTGATAGTCATTCTATTCTGCACATAGCACAGTAGGCATATAGTACCTAGTTTTAAAATATCGTATTCTACAGGTAAAAAAGAAAATAGGAAACGAATCCATATTTTCCTTTTTACTCACAGAATTTGATTTGTAAAAATGCGAATTAGAAGCTTAAAAGTGAAGGAATTAAAAGTGAGCGAGGTATATGGAAGCTTAAAACGGCAATTTTGGTGTAAAAGGATGAATTTAACGTATGAAATTACTAATTTCATGTGTAAAAGGATAAATTTGAAGTCTAAAATTGAAAAATTTATGTGAAAAGATATCAATTTAGAGTGAAAAACATATATAAAATCGCACCCAAACGTATGTGAATAAGTTCTTTTTATAAATATTACTAATTATTAATATTTAACCCTTTTGAAATACTCTATATTTTTAGTACATGATTTTCGGTGCTGCCTGTCTAAGCACATTAGAAGAGATCAATCAAACGAAATTGGTATAATAAAAACTATAATTGTGTTGTACATTATTATTAATGTTAGTGCCTACTTTTAATGTGATATGTAATTTTAAATTGATTAAAAAGATATAGAAAATAGTAAAATAAAAAGATATTGTATTGTTTTTTGTAACACGTAAATTAAAAGATATACTCCTTACATAGGCGAGTGTTAAGACATTTCGTCTACTTGGAGACACCGTTCCCCATTTACAGTTGAACTCTGGAGTTGCGTGTTGAGTGGTGGAACTGAACGCCACGGTTTGCGTCGTTACCAGAGGGGGGATTAAGAGAGAAACGAGCGGAGCGAGAGAACCCCCAACCTATCGCTTTTACACTCGCTCATGTACCCCTGCACCATCAACGACCTCAAAGGCCTTAATTTATTAGTTAACAAGAGAGTACGCTATTATAAAAAAATATAAATATAAACAGACTGCGTAAAAAACTAAAACGAATAAAATATCAATAATAGAGCATACCCAGTAGGTAATATGGAACAATAAGTATAATCGATACACACATAAAAAAATATATAATTTTAAGATATTTATATTTTAATAATTATTAATAAGTATATATCATACAAAATTACTGCTATCATTTTTTTTATAACTTGACACTGTATCCCACACATATCAACATAGGCAGAGGGAACCTGGGAACCTAGTGTTATTACACCCCGTTCCCACTAAGACTTCCATTCCCCACTTTCCCCTGAATATCCAATTTATCTTATTGTATTTCTATCGAACCCATAAGATATATTACATCACGAAATGAAGAATTTGTTTCACGCAGCTCTAAGACACATCTGTTATTGGCAGGTGTTTCGCACTTAGCGAATTGCTTACTATTTTCACTTTATTTATTTTTTCTTTATTTCAAAGTAGGTAATATAACTCTACAGACAATTGGTCCGTACGCTGTTATATTTTATTATTATAATTTTATTTTCTTATTCGTGACCAGTCGTGGCGCGGGGGCACGAAAAGTGACTGTAAAGCCGACTGGTTGTGGGTTCGATCGCCACTCGAGGAGATGAAATATTTACTTAAATTTATATTAAATTTATATATAGAATCGTCGTCATAACGCTCGGGGTCCCGGGTTCCCTCTGCCTACCCTGCTATGTGAGGTGATACAGCGTGAAGCTAACAAATCGAATATAAAAAATAAACAAACATTATTTCCATTTGACAATTGAGGCGAAACCGCGGATAAAAGTAACTAAAAACATAAAGCCAACATATAAATCATATGTAGTACTATCGAACGAATGTCGATATAAAGTATACACAGGTCGAGGTACCTACAGATACCTATAGGTACCTATAGATACCTCGAAGAATGAAATATGGTCGTAAAAACTTGCCACCTATCAAATTCCACCGTTCCAAGGGATCGCTTTATGTGAGGCAATAAAATATTAATGTTACCCAGAGGATAAACTATTTATCGGTTAAGTACCTACTAATTTTTATATGTTAGATAGATTTTTAGGTATTGAATATATGCTAATGGTTTATATAAATTTTTAAAGTGATGTTTAAGTGGTCATTAGGGATGTTATGGAGGAATAGAGGTTGAGGTCTCTCGTGGTGCGGGGACACAAACGCGACAGGTTGTGGGTTCGATTAGTACCTACTTGAAGAAATTAAATATTTAATATTTTCATTTGAACGTTCTGGTAACGAGGTAAAGCGCTGTGTTGAGTTCTGCTACTCAACACGTAATACGTCCAGAAGACGGCGGAAAATGGGAAATGGATGGTAGTGTCTCAATGGGAACGAAGAAACAGCGCGAAGCAAACGTATTTAAACTAACCCATTGAAATTACAATCCACTACAACCGTTTCTATATTTAAGCAAAAAAAGAAAAACTTAGCTAGAGTAAACTTTCCACTTTAGCGTTTATTTCCAAGCGAAATATCATTTATTTAAGACCAAATGTGAGACTTTCGAGACATTTTAAGTAGAAATTTGCTTAACTAAGTTACATTTTAGAGAGTAATTCGTATAATATTTTATATATACGTGTAAGTATAGTAAGAGTCATGGTGCAGAAGCACAAGCTTGGGGCTACAGACGCGACAGGTTGTTGGTTCGATTCCTACTCTGTAAATAGCAAATGAGATAAAATATGAGAGAAAATTAAATGTTTATTATGATCATAACCTCTCTCTGATGGGGTAAAGCGCGGCGTTGAGCCCCGCCACTCAACACGCAATACTTACAGCATGAACAGATGTGTCATAATGACAACGGTGTGTGTTAATTAAACCTAAAAAAACTAAATTTCCAATGGCTACTATTTATTTGAGGCCAATCGTGGCGCAGTGGTACAAAGTGTTACTGTTGTGATGAAATATTTACTTAAATATTTTCATTTCTTCGATCTGGTGTTGAGGCAAAGTGCGGCGTTGAGTTCTGCCACTCAACACGCAATGACTCTAAAATTCGGCAAAAAGGGGGGAACGGAGTGTCTTAACTCTAGGTTCCCTCTGTCTACCCTGCTGTGTGCAGAATACAGCGTAAAGCTAATTGTAAAATTAGCTTCACGCTGTATTCTGCACTTATTTACTACAAACAAAGTTATGTGCTACAACTAGTTACATTTTCTTACTTTTTTTTCAGGAAATAATGGGGCTGCAGATCTAAATAGCGTTCCTAAAATAAAGGTTCTTGACAGACAGACAAACAGACAGACAGACGGACAACAAAAAGATCTTATATTCTTCCTCCTTTGCTTAAAAGATACGGAACCCCAAAAAGAAACTTGGTATCCAAAAGAACCGCGTATTGAATGACGGAACTTAACGCCGCATTTAATAAAATCAGTTTTTTTGTTCTCTATATTAAACTTCTCATAAATCGGACTTCAGTCGACAACCAAAATTAAAGCAGTACAAAAATATAATTCCAGAAACCTACTTATAAAGTACTGTGCTTGTACAATCAAGGCAGCGTGAACTCGCCGTGAGGACTTATAAGTATTACTTTTGTTTATAACATTAACGAAATGATATAATCTAAAAAAATGTATTTAATAAAATTAAATTGAGGCCAGTTATGGCGCAGGGCACAGGCGTGTTTTTAGTTCCAAATAAAGATTATTATTATTATTATTAGTGTTGTGACTGTGAATGTAATAGGTTAGGAGTTCTGTAGGAAATATATAAGACCACTTTGTTGTCTGTGTGTCCGTCTGTCTGTGTGTCTGTCTGTCTGTCTGAGAATTTATCTCAGGAAAGCTTAGAGAAATCGAGTTGATATTCAAAACTATACATTTAAATTATATTATAGTATTAAATTCGCTATTTCAAGTAAGGTATCAAAGGAAAGGATTCTAGCTACGCTAAGCTTGGATTTCAGAAAAAGATCGAGACCTCCAAATTTTGTACGGATCCCTCGGTGGACGAGCCGGACTCGCGCTTGTCCAGTTTTTTAAATGAAAGTTATAATGTAAAATTCCTAACAAAATAAAATATTTTAATATTCACCAAACAACTAAAGTTCAAGATGGATGGTATTGAATGAAACTGGGTTAGTAAATAAACTTCACACAATATACAATATAACGTAATATAATAACACAGAGCTATTGTGAACTGTAACAAGTTTTAACATGTCAAAGTCACTTTTATTCAATAATTTTATAATATTTCAATAAGTTACATGTACTTAGGACTTTTTATTTTTTTTATGGTTTCTCCTGCATATAGCTTAGTAGGAAGGCGGAACATGGAGCTAGAGATACTCTGATCTGCTAAATTACCGATCAATGGCACAAATCAACGCTACACAGTGGAGGCTAGGCAATAGAGTCCTGTTACCAGAGAGAGGAATTGAGAATAATTCACACCTCCAAGTCCACAAATCGAACTTACTACCGCGTTTACAGCTGGACGCTATGACGCTGCGCCCTGATGGCCTCTACTGTTTTGTTGCCGCTATAACAACAAATAACGATAGCAGGAAGACGTAAAAACAAACTTCTTCAAAACACGGACTCGCACTTGGCCGGTTTTTTTTTAAGTGCTACATTCCTAAACATACAAATTTTATTTGTCAAGTGAAGTTGTCTTTTAATGTACTCATTAAAAACACACACACACACACACAGGCCAGTCGTGGCGCATGGGCACAAAGTGTGACCTTAAATGAAACTGGTTGTGGGTTCGATCTCCACTCGAGGAAATGAAATATTTTTTGAAATTTATATTTCCATTTCTTAATTCTAGTGTCGAAGACAAAGCGCGGCGTTGAATTCCGCCAATCAACACACAATGCTTCCAGAAGGCGGTGGGAAGTGGGGAACGGACGCCCAATTCTTGAAATATTGATGGGTTGAGGAATTTAACGTCATTGTCTACTCTATTAGTATAGCGAGGAAGTTAAAATAGTTCATCATACCGAATAGAAATCGAACGCGTAACCGCCACGCCACGACGGCTTCCAATAGAATCAGGATATAAGAATATAAATTTCAAAATTACATAAAACCTGCACTGTGCAAGAATTTAGAGGGACGTATAAAATAGATTTGAGGCTTACTATGAAATATTGGTTGAACTCCAGATATAAAATAGGTCTTCCATACGCCATTTTGATACTCCATTATGTTATAATGCTATTTCTATAATATTTATTTTGCAGGTTCACACTGTATCCTGGATAAAGCAATATAGACAGAGGGAACCTTGTGTAAAAGTGTGTTCTTCACAGACCGCCTAATTTTCGGGACCGTGCGGAAGTAGCGGAAAGTGACGCTGCGCCTTTTCTCCCTTTAAACGGTAAATATATTTTTTTAGGTTCACCCTATACCCGACTCATATCAGTGTAGGCCGAGGGAACCTCGAAACCTAAACTTAAGAAACTTCGGTTTCCCACTTTCCCCCTGCTGTGTGCGAGATACAGAGTAAAGCGAAAAAACAAAAAATAAACGAAAAAAAAATACTATTTCGGAAATTCCTTAAAAGCAGCAATTTTATTCTCTGCATAATTTTTAAGTGCCAAGCAAATAACTTAAACAAAAAAAAATATGTACTTTCAAACAAAATTTACCCGCAAAAGTAACGAAAAAACAAACGGACCGGTACGCTTCAAGTTAAAAAATCACCAAATTTCGACCACCAATTATATTTTCTTTCTTAATAATTTCCGCAGCTGTCGACGGACTCAGATTTTTACTGTAATCAATTTTCCTTCCTTGTAAAAATAAATTCTTGTCACTTTTCGCGTTTGTTTTAACTGTGATTTACTTAATTTGTATTAGGTTGAAGAGTTTAAAGGAGGAGAATTTAACGTTTTGAGGGAAAACAGACAAAATCTAATAGGCGGACCTGTGTCTCCCTAGTTGACCACCATTTTTTAAGGCCCGTATTTATAAATCACTGAGATATCGTTTTCATTCATAAATTATAAATCTATGAATAAAAACGGGATCTCAAGATCGATTTCATAATTGAGAGCAGTTTATTTATATGGACCTAAGAATATCCGTGTTGAGTGGCGAAACTCAACGTCGCACAATCAATTGCCAGCCTTCTTACAATAACATTCTTCTTACAAATGAAAACAATTCGTTACCCTAAGTGGATAGTGAACCAAAAATGAAATAAAGATATTTATAATTATATTTTTTTGTCTTAATTTATATACATAATATATCATCGACCGAGGCCGTCGGAGCATATAGCATTGTAGGTTCAGATCCAATTGGGGGAAATTATTATATTTGTTTTTACACGCTACCGGGAAAAAGCGTGAAGCTGCGTGTTGCTTTAATTGTTTATTTTCGATCAGCCAAAACTTAATCATAGATTCGGATAATTTGGTGATGATTGAATTATTAGGGTTCTGTATTACAAAAGATAGAAAATCAACGATTATAATATCACTTTGTTGTCCGTCCGTCTGTCGGTCTGTCAAGAAAATTGTTCTTAAGATCTCGTCAAGGTATTATAAGCTGAAATTAATATCAAATATTCAGGTCTACGGTGCCTTAAAGCACAGAAGAAATCAAGTTTAAAAGTCGACGTAATCAAATACAAGCATTTGTGGATCGATCTTGCTGTATTTTGTATTAAGCGTAAGCGTCATTAAAATCTATAGATTAACTATGAAAAAATGGCAAAAAGTGAGAACTTCCAGTACAAATAAGGGAAAAAATCCAAAAAGTGGTCTTTTAAAGATAGTTACAAACTTAAAATAGTAGTTCCGTAAACTTAAGTTTGCCAACTTTTATGTATTATACTTCCCGTTGACATACTATACATACTGAAATAAGTACGGAACCTCCTGTATGCGAGTCTGATTGGCATTTGACCTGTTTTGTTTTTATCAAAATACGATTCATACTTGGGCTCGGGCTCGTCGCGTCGAAAATTGGGCAGTACGTGGGTAACGAAATATCTTGACAGGAGGTTCCCTCTTCATACCATGCTAAATGCGGGATACAGCGTGAAGGCATAAGTCAAAAAATAACTTAAAATTTTAAAAAATATTGTAACAATTGAAAATATAACAAAACTGGTAGATTGAAGCCAGCTACCTAGCTAGTAAAATAAATTTTGAGAACCCATTTTATAATGTTTTAAGCGTTCAAAATTGGTATAAATTGAAACTCGATTTAAATGACCGGCGCAGCTTGCGTTTCTATTTAACGTTCTAGCGAATGGTGAAATGGTTTACAAAATATATTATTTATTTTCTGTGATAATAAATATGCGAAGCCGTCGTAACACAGTGGTATAGCGTCTGCATGTAAACGCGACGGTTGTAAGTTCGATTCTCTTGAGGGAATGAATTATTTTCATTTATCTTTCCTGGTAACAAAACAAAGTGCAGCGTTGAGTTCCACCCGTTGAAAATACAATACATAAATATGAATTTAGCCTTGTCTAAATGAAGCTACGAACTACGAGCAAAGCTACGAGCTACGAACTAAATGAAGTCCTGGCTTCGATTTCCGAGTCGTGAGAACTGAAATAATTAATCTTTTCATATTCTATAGCTGAATAAAGAATACTTATATTTGCTTTATTGGCGTTCGATATCCATTCATGTAAACGATTATATACATTTCCCTAATTCGTTAAGTAAGTAAACAGCATAGTAGGCAAAGGGAACCTATTGTTAAGACACTCCGTTCCCCACTTTCCTCTGAGTTCTGGAGTCATTGTGTGTTGAGTAGCGGAACTCAACACCGCGCTTTTCCTCGGCACCAGAGCTAAGAATTAAAAATATAATTGTAAATAAATATTTAGTTTCGTCAGATGGGGATCGAACCCATAACCAGGAGATATTACAATCACAATTTGTGTCACTGCGTCACGAATGGCCTCTATCGTTCTCTATAGTCCTCTGGCAAATAGTGTCTAATAAAAAAAATCGTCACCCGCAAATTTGTCTGCTTAAACTTTTACATATAAACGGAAATTCCTGATTCATAATTTTAGGAATTTCGGGAAGACATCTTATAGAGTTCTACTCTAAAGTATAGTTTTTTTTCTAGGTTCTGTAATTTCGTCTGCGCGATGTCTGCCAGTCAACCAGAGAGGCGTGATTTTAACGCCCACGCTACAAGCGCTTTAAGTTTTATGAGTCTAAACCAGATTTTAGATTGTTTTTATTTTAACTTATTTACTAGTAGCTTCCGAAGAGTTCCACTATTCAGTACCTGGCTCCATCATCAGATCAGGTATTACCACCTAAGCTACGTATAACAATTATTATAAATTGCTCCAATTTATTTTCTTAAATATTATTATTAAATTATAATATTAAAATTAGCCAGCCCGGTGACGCTGTCAAGACCATACCAGGTCAACAGCATTAAGTCCATCAGGAAAAAAAAATTAAAATTAAGTCGAAGTAACAAAAAGGGTGTTAAAAAATACTTATCACAATTACAAATCCATTGAGCATTATAGTGACAAAAAATTAAAAGAAAATCTTTATAGCGCAGTGTTACACAGACACGGACCGTAAGTAAACAAGATGGTGATGGGTTCAATTTCTAGTCAGGTGAATAAACTATTTTAATTTTTGCGCTCTAGTAAGAACGCAAATGGTAGCACCTAGTACCACTACACGTTCACAAAAATAAGGCGATTTGTAACGAACGGAGAGTCTTAACACTATAGCTTATATCTATTTATTTTTAATAATATTTAAAAAAATATAAAAAAAATTAATACAATAAACATTTATTCCATTAACTTACATATTAAACAGCCAAAAACCATAGAAAAGAGCTCACCAATATCAATAATTTCCAAAAATCACTTTTCAAAAATGCTATATACACATAATAAACACGAAAAAAGTTTTGAAACGATCGCGTTGTTATACTCGCGAGGTCACTCAAGGAAGTCCGTCCTTCACCGCGGCTACTAGCGAACTGAAATACAGTAGACTTTACACTTTCATACCGTAGTATAAGTCGACTGATTTCAGAAGTTTAGGATAAGCTTTCTGTGAACTTAATTTGTCCGTATTATGTATAGATTAGTCTTTCTTTTATTATCATAGCGGGATAGGCATTGAGAACCTAGTGTTAAGACACTCCGTTTCACATTTTTCGCCGAATTCTAGAAGCATTGTATGTTGAGTGGTGGAAAACGAAGCCGCACTTTGCCTTAAAGTAAAGAGCCAAAAAATGTATAATCGAATATTAAATATTTTATTTCCACGAGTGGGAATCGAACCGACAACTTGCAGCGTTTACAGTCACACTTTGTACCCCTATGCGACGACTGGCCTCAAGATCTAGATGAGTTGAATTTAGATTGAGTAAGTAAAAACATATAAATTGAGTAAATAAAAAAATATCTGCGGTGGTCGTGAGTTCTATTTCCGTTTGAAGTCATTTTTATAAGAACGTCGAAACATGTTATGTGTCTAGATGTTTTATGTTCATTTGAAAAGACGGTTTCTTTTTTATGCAGTGCAACTGTAAACGCTAGAGGTAGTGGGTTCGATTGTCACTCGGGAAAATAAAATATTTTATAATTTTCATTTTCTCGGTATGGTAACGACGCAAAGCAAAGCGTTGAGTTTTGCCAAACGATTTATCTTAACACTACGTTACTAGGTTCTCTCTGCCTAACCTTCTATATGCGGGATACAGCGTGAAGCTGAATAAAAAGCACATACAAACCAATTAACCGATATAAAAAGGAAACATTTTTGTAAACTTATAAAGACCCACTCATAAATAAGACAAAGCGCGGCGTTGGGTTACTGCACTCAACACGCAATGTATCAGTGTTAACGCTAACCTCCCTCACCCTACCCAGCTATACGCGGGATATAGCGTGAAACTAACAAAAAAAAGGGAAAAATCACTTAGGACGGTAATGAGGTGGAAAGTCTGGAGCGGTTTTTTACAATTTTACTACATTTATATGACCACTTGTGCTTTATTAAAGCGTTCCTGAGCTTTTTCATTTATTTTCATAGAACAGTTTCGTTTAACTACTGTAGTATAGTATAGTTGCTTCGTTTAAGTATTTTAGTACCTAATTTAATTATTTGAGTGTATATTAAATAGTTATGGGTTCTGTTCCCGTGTGGGGGTTTATTTAATGTTTTTTTTTACTTTTCTTAATTTTGCCATTTTAATTTATTTAAGGGTAAATTAAAGGCACCAGGTGAAATTGGTTTACAGAGACCTTATCGCCTGGTGCTGTTCTCTCTAGCTACCCAGCTTGGGTTAAAGCGTGAAGATACAAGGAAAGATGAGGTTACAAAATTGGTCAAGTGCCTGTCAGACAATCCACAGAGGGTTCGGTACCAATGCCAGAACTGTACGGGATGTATAACTTATAAAAGTTTACAAATTTCAGTTTTTACAAGGATCATAATTTTTTAAATGTTTTTATCTGTATACAATTTAAATATAAGCTTCCAATTTTTATTTTATTTTGTGCACATTCCCACTTCTTGCCTAATTTCACAATTATATTGTTTACAAGAAATACTTTATAAATTTTGATTACGCGGCGAATATAATATTAAAATCATTTTCTACTTTCTTATGAGAACCATTAATCTGCGTCTTATTTATTCAAACAAATTAAAAAAAAATACTCGATCGAACCCAATACCACGACCATCACTGCGCCACAGTGAACTCAAAAGTTAAATAATAACCTAAAATCTTTAGAAACATTCACTTTCAAGGTATTAGATATATAAAATACAAGCACTTGTGCACTTTATTAAAGTTTCGAGCTTTGGTAACTTTTTAATAAAGGAGACTCATTTAAAAGCTCGTGAAGAGCCAAAAAAGAGGTCATGTAGAGTGGTTAATCAAATAGTATTATAATATATAATAAAGAGACAGCGAGTTCGATTCCTGTATTAGACATTGAGCTTTATCCCGCACGCAGCCCGGTAAGCAGAGGGAACCTAGTGTTAAGACACTCCGTTCCCCATTTGCCAAGATTTTTTCAAAATTCCAATTTTGGAGGTATTGCGTGCTGAGTGGCGGGATTCTACGCCACGGTTTGCTTTTACACAGAACAAATAAATGAAAATATACATTTATATAAATATTTCATTTCCCCGAATGGGCATCGAACCCGTAACCATTCGCGCTTACAGTACACACATGTGCCGCTGCGCCACGATTGGCCTTTAATGTATTAAAGCTTATAAAAATATCTTTGGATTTTTTTAAAATATGTAGATATAATATTTTTAATATTATATATTACTTGAACAGCACAGGTTCGAGTCCCGCTTTTAACATTTTCAAAATAAGATATATATATATATATATATATAATATTCTGCATTTCATAAGATAGGCAACAAATTTTCCTATTTTCGCGGCCTCATTTATATATCCTAAATATTTATTCGCGTTTTTTAACGCCATAAATACTTCAAATAAACAGACAATAACTATATTTTTTTAGCTTTACACTGTACCCGCAAGCGCGGAATCACGACGGTATAGAGTTCTAATTCGAGTTAGGGCATTAAATATTTTTTGTTTCCTTGTTCTAATAATAAACGTTGTTTACTTCCGCCATTCAAAATACAATATATCGAAAATTAGGTGATGCATGGGGAACAGAGTGTTCTAAAACTAAGTTTCCCTCTGCGTACCCCGCTATATGCGGGGTACAGCGTGAAGCATTTACAAAAATGACGTATAAAGTAATTTGTTCATGTACACGCTGCTAATAAAGAACTCAACATTAACCTGCGTAGAAAAAACCACGTGTTCCAATACAAATAAACACTGGTTTTAAATATTGATTTAAGCAACGATTGGCTCAGTTTTACGACGTCGGCTTCGAAAGGAGAATAATATCGTAATCTACATATATGTACATACGTATACGGTACAAGTAGCCCGCAAGTTTATTTAAACGCGACAGGCTGTGGATTCGATTCCTACTAAAAAAATTAAATATTCAATATTTTCATTTCCTCTAAAAAAAATAAAAATTCATTTTTTTCATTTCCTCTCTATAGTAACGAGGCAAAGCGCAGTTCTACCACTGCACTATAGAATTCGGCGGACAGTGGGGAACGGTAGTGAATTCAATGGAAATACATGTAGAGCGAATTTAATACTAGGTTCTTAGGTTCCCTCTGCCTACCCTACAGTGTGCAGGATACACATGAAGCTAAAAAAACACCACATATTGTTCGAAAATAATTATATTCAAAATAAGAAGTTACATGCTTCATTTTTCAGACGTCAAATAATTTACCATCAGTTCACTAAAGTTAATGCCTCAGACCTGAGAAGAACCGGCGTAAGGAACGAGGCGGGAACTTATTTTTGTAAATCAATTACAATCCATTTCAATGTTTCGGATAATGATACTTTGAAACAGATTGGAGCGAGCATTTCATTCCCAAGGCGTATTATCATTTATATAATCATTAATTTGGTAATAACCTTTAACACACAAACGTCTTTTCACAACTCTTTTAAATTGTGATATACAACTTTCTCGGACGTTTTCTGGGATCCTGTTGTAAGCGTACGGATTGTCCCATAAAGGAATTACGGACCCGATGTAATCGGGTTACAGGTGCAATAAGCTTACTCCTATTTCTAGTATTGATAATATATACATCACCCATTTTGACAAAATCATTAATATTCTTCTTAATATACATAAAATTTTCAAAAATGTATTGAGATGCAACTGTCAATATATTTATTTCTTTAAATTTTGCCTTAACGATTCTTTAGGGCTTTAATTATAGATTGCGCTAATAGCTCGCTTCTGCAAGACAAAAATTGATTTAATACCGGCTGCATTACCGCAAAGTAGAATGCCGTAGGACATAATACTATGAAAGTAGTAAAAGTAAACAAGGCGAATCGTTTCCACATCATTTAATCGTCTGTTTTTTTTAATCGCAAAAGCTGCTGATTTAAGTCTATTAACCAATCCATCGATATGAGATCCCCACTGTAATTTAGAGACAATGGTGATCCCGAGAAACACCGTAGAATCGACAGGATCCACTGCTTCACCATTCAAGAGTACATCAGCTTTAACAATTTAGTACATCAGCTCCTAGAATAGAATAGTAATTGATGGAGATCATCCTGTATATTTCCATATAATGAACCTGTTACCACCGTCTAACCACTAAAGGACCACGAAAGTGTAAACACAGGTACAAATAAAATTAAGCTTTGACTAATATCCCGTGACGTTTCAAATGCAAATTAAATAGGTTAAGCTCTTTCCAGGCAGCTTATTTTAGTTGAATTAATATCGTTCGATTGCATCGAGTTGGGTGGTGTACCTATGGTTCAGTTGTTAGTTTTATGATAGTTGTGGATACTATTATTTAATAAAAATGCGCGAGGGTTGTCAGTTCGAGTTCGGTTGTCTCGAGGGAATAAATTGTTTTTGTTTCCTCAATATGACAATCGCGACGTTAACCTTCGCCACTCGACACGTAGTGTCGTGAAAAATAGGCTCAATAATGTTGTATTATAAGCGGGATAAAGCGTGAAGCTGTTTAATTATTTTTTTATATACCATGCGTATATACTTAAAAAAATCTTTATCCTTTTACATAGTCCAATTTTGCCCACACTAAGTATATATATAGAAACAGCCTTTGAACCATCCCTTATATAAAATATGCACACCCCCCAAACAAGAAAACGTACATAAATAACATTATAACATAGAAATTCTTGAAAAATAAAGGGATTTTAGGGTATTTTTTTTATATTTTTGTAATAAAACCCCAGGTCAGAGCGGTGTGAGTCGGACGGATTTATGTGGAGTCCGACCGCACATTGATATCGCGCAATTTATAACAGTGTTTATTAAATGTAGATTAAAATAAAACTCGATTTTTACACGAAATTGAGAATTTTTTGACCGTTCTTGTTAAGATTTAGTGATAGAGGTGGAGTAACAAAATATAAAAATTGATCGAGATCTCGCGGCACAGAGCTACAAGCGTACGATCATAAACGATATAGGTTGTGGATTCGATTCCCACTCGGGAGAATGATGATTGAAACGAGCGTAAGTGTCACCTGATGGTAAGTGATCACCATCCCACGACACCGTGTAACACCAGAGGAGCTACCTGTAGCATTGACAAATTTAAGGTAAAAGTGATCTTTGAAGGCTTTGAAGGTAAATCAAATAAACTTCATGATGTATCCCGCACATAGTAGGGTAAGCAGAGGGAACCTAGTGTTAAGTTCCGTTCCCCACTTTCCGCCGAGTTCTTCATTGCGCGATGAGTGGCTGAACTCAACTCGCCAACCAGAGCGAAGAAATAAAAAAACATATAAATATAAATAAATATTTAATTTTCTTGAGCGGAGATTGAACCCACAACCAGTAGCGCTCACAGCGTCACTTAATGCCGCTGCGCCACGACTGGCCTCAAATTATTTCTAATTATGTATAAATAATAAATTTCTAAAATCCAATTTATTGATACATTACCGCAGTTTAAAGTGCCTCCAACGAACAAGTCGAATTGTTATAATTATTCAATTTGAAGTAAAATACCTGTTTTAGGTAATTTTGTGAATTAATGAAAATTGATATTTCATTATTTACGGTCATACGTATGTATGTAGGGGGTGTATTAATTATTTTTAATGTAATGTACCAGTGTATAATAGACGAAGTATAATACGATGGTTGTGGGTTCAATTCATATTTGGGGTTTGTTTTTTAATCTTCAATTTGTAGATTTCGAGCGGAAAGCGGAAAAACGTCTGAGATTTTCTCTTTTTTCTCTTTGTCTCGCGAATCGAGTGAAGAAATAAAAATATTAAATATTTTATTTTCATTGAATGGAAATCGAACTCATAACCTGTCGCGTTTACAGTCAACCTTTTGCCGCTGCGCCACGACTGGTCTCAACTTAACATAGCTATACTAATATAATAAAGCGAAAGAGTTAGTTTGTTTGTTTGTTTCTTTGTTAAAATGCTAAGATACGCGACTTTACTTTTTGTTTTGTATGAAAGCTACATTCCTCAGGAAGGCCATGTGCTACGACAGGAAGGCTATACGCTGCGGCATATAATATTACGGTTTCATTCTTATTTTGTTATAAATAATTAAATAACAATAATTACAAACGCGATCGTATTACTTTAACCGCGTGCCCTGCAGAAATAGTTAAATATATTTAAGTACATTGTATTACAAACATATTTAATCTAATTATTTCTAAAATAAAGTCCGCGACACCGCTTCACGCTTTATCCCTAGCGGGTAGTCAGAGAGAACAGAGCGCCAAATGGTACGGTCTCTACATACCTCTTTCGCCTCGTCCACTGTCATCAACCTCTTCATACATGGCCTCTGGGGAGTCCTGATGCGTTTTAAGTGACTTTCTCCCAATATCTTTAATTCCTTGTTTTCAAAGGTCAACCGAGGTCTCCCCTTACTTCCCTTACCACTCACTTTTCCATCATTAATTTTTTTTGTCATTCTTTCATCACTCATTCGTTCGACGTGCCCAAACCAGCTGAGCACGTTCTTCTTCATTCCACCGTGATATCCTCGCTAGTACCTGCCATTCTGTGTACCTCTTAATGGTGGATGGTGAGGCGAAGTTTTTGTTTGATTAAATAAATAATAATAAAATAAAAAGCCTTTTATTTCTTGCTAAATGTACAAATTTACAATTAATTGTTAATATAAAAAGTTAAGAAATTAATAAAGAAAGTTTTATTGATAGTTTCTAAGTATACTTATGCAAGAACCCCTCTCATTGGAAGGTGAAGGCCTCCTCCAGAGATGCCCATTTTTGTCTATCTTCTGCTACTCTTATCCAGTCAGTACCTGCCACTTTTATTATACCGTCGGACCAGCGCGCGTTTGGTCTGCCCCTTTTTCTATGGCCAGATGGTCCTTGCCATGATGTAGCTTTCTTGGTCCAGCGGTTGTCCGTTAGTCTAGCTAAATGTCCCGCCCATCGCCATTTTAGCTGTTGTGAGTGACTTAGAGCGTCGATGGCTTTGGTCATCTGTCTTATGCTAGTATGTCGGATTTTCTGGATCTTTTTAATCTTCGTAACGCTTCTTTCCATACTTCTCTGGCAGGTTGTGATTTTGTGTTTTATTTTCCTAGTAAATTTCCAGGTTTGGCAGGCGTATGTCAATGAGGGAAGTAGGCAGGTGTTCATGGCTCTGGATTTTAATTTTATGGGCATGTCGCTTTTTAAAATTTCTTTAAGACTCCAGAATTTCTTCCATGCGATATTGACTCTTCTATCTACTTCCTGTACGTTGTTCAGATGGTTAAATGAAATTTGTTTGCCCAGATAAATGTAAGAGTCAACGTAGGTTAAAGGTTTTGTTTGATTATCACAGGTAATATTTAGTATATCTACATGCATAGTGGTCCCTGCTACCAAGAATGATATAAAAATGGTCCTTGACCAAGAAAAAGTTGGGAACCCTTGATCTAGCAAAATAGGGTGTCTACCCTTACCTGCGTCACCCTACATTGTCAAATGTTAACACCAACCATAAAGAGGAAGTGAAAGTGGTGGTTCATTACTTTCTTTCCGAATTCGAAACATTGCGTGTTGAGTAGCGAAACTTAACGCTGCTCTTTATTTTACCAGAGCTCCCACTCAAGCTTAAATATTAAAGTTATCATTTTAAATAAAATCGTTAATTACTCTTTTTAATGATACAATTATTATTATGTATACTGTACTACATGAGGCCAGTCATGGTGAAGGGGCACAAGCGTGAGACTGCAAATATGACTGGTTGTGGGTTCCATTTCCGCTCGAGGAAATGAAAAAAAATCAATTCTTTGCTCTGGTTTCGAGGCAAAGCGCGAGTTAGCAAAACCTCCAGAATTGGGCGCTAAATTAAGAACGGAGGTGTATTAATGGGAATTGAGCATCTTAAAACTAGGTCCCCCGGTTCCCTCAGCCTACTCTGCTATGCATGAAACTAAAAAAATATCGTGATTTAATCGATAACCTCAACTCATATATCTAATAGTCCCTCAACACCACCCAAAGTAATTAAAGATAGGGAAACAACAAATACCATACAATTTAAAAAGTTAAAATAAAAATATATATTGAACATCTATTGAATATAAAAATGTTAAACGCGTCAATTAGCGATGATTTCCCAAACAGCCACTCGGGGGACGGCGGATGATCGAGCGATCGTGATTATACGCCCCAGTTGTTTCAGTGTGGCACAATGTGTAGGAAATAGCGTTTTTTATAATCAATTTCACACTGTCTCCCGCATGTATTAGGGTGTGTAAAAGAAACCTATTGTTTTTTTTTTTATGGCAAAGGAGCGTTCAGGTCACCTAATGGTAAGTGATTACCGCCGCCCACGGCCCCGTGCAACACCAGAGGGGTTACAGGTGGGTTGCCGGCTTTTAAGGTGGGTTGGGCTCCGGAGCGCGGCATTACTTGATGCGAAACGCAACGTGGCATAAAGCCGGCAATACTTCACGCCGGTTTTAAATGCCGGGGGTGGTAATGATCCGGTAGAGTCTGCCCATGCGTGTTGCCATTGTTGGCGACGTGACTCTACAACACGTACTTTAGTCGCCTCTTACGATACCACCAGTACCAGGATGATTCTATTCTAGGCCGGGATCACACGGCGAAGTATAGGTATTAGAATTTATAAGTATAATTGAAAAAATCGACTTCTACAATTTCAACCGGATCCTATAATCAAAATCTAAAAAAACTTTTATCAAACTACCCTTGAAGTTTATCCTTTCCAATAAAAAAATTATCATCGAACTCGGTTGGCGGAATATTGTCCATTTGTAACTTTTGTACTTTTTTGTACTTAAGGCAAATTTAAGACTTATGTAATTTCCCCATAGATACAATTTTTAAAAATGGACAAATTTAAATGGGACTAAACGGAAAATCATAGTTTTCAAATAAAAAAAGAATTACCAATATCAATTCACCCAATAAGTTCTTTGATTTTCACGATTATTACACATATTAAATGAAACTAATTTAAACGGATTAATCGCGTATATTTAAGATTTTTACATTTTGGAAACCCGACGTTTCGAACACTTTACAGTAGTCCGTGGTCACGGGTAGACTACCCGTGACCACGTAAAAATGACCACCAAAATGTAAAAACTTAAATATACGCGATTAATCCGTTTAAATTAGTTTCATTTAATATCAATTCACCCAGCCAAAAATTCTGCGGTAACAAACTTAAAAAAAAACTGTTGAATTGATAACCTCTTTTACAGAAGCTGGTTGGTTATCAATTAAAATAAATTATTATTCTGACTGGGAATCAAATCTACAACAGTCTTATCTTTTAAGGAAGAAAGGCACTCTTATAAGATCACTTACAACAGTTCGTGCGTATGTCTATGAGTCTGTCTGTCTGTCTTGTGCCTTTATCTCAAGAACGCTTAGAGATATCAAATTGAAATTCAAAACATATACTCAGATCTACTGTTCCTCGATTTTTTGACATTTTCTTAAAAGTTTTAAGGTACATCCGGTTAACCTAGAATTATGAAATTTTGTAGCTAGCATCTACAAAATATCGGCGGAAACTGCGTAACAGATTGTTTGGACACTGGATTCCCTCTGCCAACTATAATATATTTAGACAGATGATTTTTTTTCGTCGACACCGCTGCCCTTTTAAGCAGAAAAAAACGCTATGCTTTGCCATTTTACCAGAGTAAAGAAAATGAAAATGAATAATATCAGCCGAGTGGAAATCGCCACGATACCTTGTTTTTTTTAATTATAAAACGCTGTTTGCTTATAAATTAAAAAAACCCTGAAAAACATTACTTGTTATTCATCTCTACAAGGAATATGTAATTCATATAATATAATGTCGATTTATTTTAAACGTACGAATACGAATATATCACAGTTTCTTGCCTTGTTGTTATATACAAAACAAACGGTTCATTGCAATATAATAATTAATGAAACAAGTTTTATAAATAAATATTTATAATAAAATTGTAATGGATCGCCGTCTGTGTATGGGAAGTATATAAGAAAAATTATTATTTTTATCCCTAGCGGAGTAGTAAGAGAGAACGGAGCGTCAAACGCTAAGGTCTCACATACCTCTTTCGCCTATTCCACTGTCATCAACCTCTTCATACATGCCCTCCGGGGGGTCCTCATGCTTTTTACGTGACCTTATTCCAGTATCTTTGATACTGTGTTTTCGAAAGTCAACCGAGGTCTCCCCCTACCTCTCTTACCGCTCACTTTTCCATCATAAGTCTTTTTTGCCATTCTTTCATCACTTATTCGTTCGAAATATTATTGATTATTTTTAAATATGTATGTTATAAAACTCGAAACAATTTTTAACATTTTTGTGTGCTTGTCGGTTACTCTGATTGCTTATTTTTTTGTCTGCGCGCTTGTAATCTCAGGAAAGGCGTAAATAATTTAAATGCAATGTTCCTAAAACATTTGGTATTTGTTTTATTAAAATCCGTCCTATGTTACCTGACACAACGTTTCGCTTTTTCGACCAGGGTGGAGAAATTAGAATAAACTTAATAATTAAAATATAATTTAGAGCACAATCATGGCACTGGTAACGACGCATGTCGTGGCGTCGGGTTCCACTACTCAACTCGACTTAACTGAATTCGGCGGATCTTTAGGAGAGGAAGTATCTTAATGGGATCGGAGAGTCTTAGTGCTATGTTCTTAGGTTCCCTCTGTCTATCCTGCTACGTGTGAGATACAGAGTAAAGCTAAAAAAATATGTTAACATTCCCCCAAATAGAGTTCGTACCCACAACCACGTTATTTACATTAAGAGACCTAGTTCCATAGTTCCATAGCACCTCAATAGTTGAAAGCCCTTCATCTCTAACATATGAAGCAAAGGAAAAAGATTAAAAAGTGCAGTTGTAAATTGTACCTTTCTAATTGTGACAATCTGCAAAAGTGACCTAGTTGCTAGTAAAAGATAAGGGCGCGACTTATTATGAATTACTTGAACAGTAACAAATTTATTGGTGTATTTTTTTTAAGAAACCTAGTGTGAACTCAACGCCGCGTATGCCTCGTTACGAGTGCGAGGAAAATGGGTATATTGAACATAATATCAAACCCACAACTATCGCGTCTACAATCACATGTTTTTACCACTGCGTCACGACGGCTTCAAAGATTATTTTTTTTTGTACAAACTTCCTTTCACCTGCGGCTTGGCCCGTAATAAATTAATATAATTAAGAGTTATTAGACGAATTACCTCTTAGTGCCTTAGGTACAGTGGGTTACATCCAAACTATTAACATGATTTAATATAGTATATAAAATCGAATCAATAGTTCCTGAGATCAACTCTTCTGCTTCGTGAAGGAAAATATAAATAAAAAAAATTTAAAACACACTTTCTAGATGTATTTTTCAAATATGGACTATATTTGAAAAAGATATCTAGAAAACATTTTCATTTGATACCTTTTCCATGAGGGTTGTGAACCATCTATTTTATCGTAGTTCATCATATTTTATATCAACATTATTGATATAAAATACGGCGTTAAATTCTCCACTCAACGTGCTATATCTTGAAGTTTGATATTACAAAACAGTGTTTAAAAACTAGTTTTCATTAATTATTTACTTAGGTGTCTTGAGGCCGTTGTGGTGTAGTGGCACAAGCCTGTGACTGTAAACCAGACAGTTGTGTATTCAATTCTCACACGAGGCAATCTTTAATATATATAACAAGGAAGAAAAAGGAGTGTTTTAAACACCAGATCCCCTCTGCCTACACAACTAATTACGGGATAGTGCGTGAATCGGGATAAGAAGAAATAACGATGATACATTATGAAACAGTCTTTACAGAAACATCGTCCACTTTGCCGCCGCCTTACAATCAGTCGGCCTCTGCAGTGAACTAAGGCATTCTAAGATTTTTAATTTTTTAACTAACAATACTGTCTTATTTCCCTCGACTTGGTCTTTTAGCTGATTGTGAAATGCGCTCTCTACATTTTGAATAAGTAATAATGAGTAAGGAGGCCGGTCGTGGAGCAGGGGCACAAACTCGTCTGGTTGTGGGTTCGATCCCCACCCGAGAATATGAAATATTTCTTCAAATTTATATTTCCTCTACTCAGCACGCAATGTGTTCAGAATTCGGCGGAGAGTGGGGAACGGAGTGTCTTAACAGTAGGTTCCCGGAACCCACCCTTGCTGTTTGCGGGTTACAGCGTGAAGCTGATAAATATACATCTCTACATATGACATAATCGTAAGTCATCGCTAAAATATATAAGGGAAAAATTGTTGCTTGGGGCATTTCTTAATGTAATTTTTGACTGTATTTTTGCTCACGCTATTAAAAAAACGAAGCCTTTTCTGAGATGAGCGTGAACAATTTAAAATCAGTACTATTTAAAATTTTACCCAAAAATATCTAATATTTTAAAAAATATTTTTTGAAAACGGGATCTAAAAAATCATAATCGAGTAGTCCATAATAGCGACATCTACAGAATAAATGCATATTGATCTTACTACTCTACATATTCGAGTATAATGTATGTACTGGGCGAGAATCAAATCTACGTCCTCGTTCTTAACAATAACACACTTAGAGGACCAAATATTTTACAATAACCCCTGAGTTTGTGACAGAACTTTATAATAAAATAATAATAATATTTAAACTATCTCCATTGGGACCAAAGCATGAAGTTACAATACGCTTGCAAAATACTTGTTTACTCTGATAAGTAACCTAGAGATGGACTTTGGATTTACAACTTGGGGAAATGTTTATTTAGAAATTCTGTTCTATTCTATACTATTCTATTTTTAAGCTTCGTCTCCGCGTCAAATGGACGTAACTAAAGGTTGTATATGACACATGCCACATTCTAAGTGGTCCAAGTAACTTTAACCGGAGGTATATTGTATTACATCAGAATATCTTTAGTCTTCATCGATAAAAAGGAGTAAATGAATGAAAAAATTGTGAATGTATAAATTACTAAATCATTTTCCTTTTTTTGAGCGTCACGCTGGGGGTATGGGGGCAAGGGGCAGCCCGACTCGCGGTTAGCCCTGTTTTTAGATTTGTGTGTTGGCGTAATCTTAAAAAAACATTTATTTTTAATGTATTCACTAATAAACATACAAAAATAATATAATATATAGAAAAAAAATATGCACATATAAAATAAATCTTGAAAAATGATCGTAAAAGTAATAAAAAGCTTAAGCTTATAAAGTCGTATTCGAGACGCACGTCCTGACGTCGATTGAGGACAGTTTATTTGTTTAGGACCGAAGACTTAACGACCTTCTAATTTTCTCGAGAGATGGATATAAAATAAGTCAAATCCATTTCTCTGTATACTGTCTTTTTTTATTTAGCTTCACGCTGTATCCCGCAAGCATCGAGATAGGCAAAAGGATGTATTAAGACTACAAGTTGAGGGCCGCAACTCAACGCCGTACGTTGAACTGAGGAATTTAGTGCCAGACGCTATCACGTTACGGTTCACTGGTTCACTTCAATGGTTCACTTTTGAACTTCTTAATGGGAACAGAGTGTCTCAGGACTAGTTGCCCCAGATCCCTTTTCTGTGATATGTACAGGATACAGGTTTTCACTAATACATATTCACTAATACGTGGGTTGGGCGCCGGAGTCCGGCATTACCTGATGCGAAACGCAGTGGCATAAAGCCACTACTTCCCGTCGGTTTTAAATGCCGGGGGTGGTAATGATCCGGTCGAGTCTGCCCATGCGTGTTGCCATTGCTGGCGACGTGACTCTACCACACGTATTTTAGTCGCCTCTTACTTTCCATCAGTACCAGGATGATCCTATTCTAGGCCGGGATCACATGGCGATACCAGAGAAAATGAATAATTGAAATTTATTTTTGCTCGTCTGCCTTGGTGGATTAGTACAAAAAACTCCAACAATTCAACCAAAAAGCTAAAACAAAAGAAACATAAAAATATAAACCTTGATATGAATACAGAAATAGAAATATATATATATAAAAGTTATAGTTTTCCAAGTTCCACGTGCATATGTGGTACAAAGATGATCCGTCAAAGCGGCTTGCGGGAGCACTATTTGTACTGAAAAGCTTCTAGCTACATATTTATACTAAACTATATGTGGGAACATCTTTTATTTATATCTTATATAAGCTGGTGGTCTGTTCCCGGATTTGCCTTTAAGTACCAGGATTACTACAAAGATAAAAATAATATAAAGAGTTAAACGCCGTCCATGTTCACTCGGGATGCTAATGTTATATTGAGAAACCTCCTACTTATACTATTATATAAGAAGGAGGTTCTCAATTTGATTGTAATTTTTTTTTGTTACATTACCCCATAACTTACGACTGGGTGGACCGACTTTGATGATTCTTTTTTTATTTGAAAGTTGGTGCTTTCTGTGTAGCCTCATTTTATTTTAGTCCAGTTGTAGCTATGCCTGAGGCCGGTCGTGGCGCAGGGGCACAAAGTGTGACTGTAATCGCAACTGGTTGTGGGTCAGATCCCCATTCGAGGAAATGAAATATTTATTTAAATTTATATTTCCATTTCTTCACTCTGGTGTCGGCAAAAGCCGGCAAGTACACTTTTTCCAGCAGAATTCTTTACCAAGGCGGTGGTAGCTTTCTCTACGACTGACACTACTGACATTTATAAGCAATTTACGGATCAATGCTTTATCTGATTATATCTAGAATGGATGATGATTTTTGATAATCTTTGGTACCATGCGAGCAGCTTCATATTTTTTTCTCATATCGGTGTGGTAGGTGGGGGGAGATCTAGTGTAACCAGTCCTTGGTTCTGGGTTCAATTCACATTTGAGGGAATAATTCTATTTAATTTTATTTTTGTTTGTCCAATCTCGTAGACGAAGCGTGGCGTTGAATTTCGCTACTCAACACAAAATATCTTGAAAGTTGAGCGTAAAATACTTAACGGTGTCTCTTAACACTATGTTAGCCTGCCTGCCATGCTACAAAAAATGAAACAGCCTGAAACTAAACAAAACCTAAGAATTACAGGTCAAAAAATTCAAAACTAAAACACAAATAAGAAAAAAATCCCATAAAACCCACAAGATTTCTATGACAGAAGGGTAAAATATAAAGTAAGATTGTAAACGCAATCAAAGTATAAATAAATGCCGGTTTCTGCCATTTATCCGCAAATCCTGGTTCGTATCTCTACTCTCCTATAGTACCGTATGGTTGGAGCATGGGTCTCGGTTACAAACAATCTGTATATTGTATTGCCATAAATATAAGGCTGGGTTTACATGAATTTGGAAAAAACATATAATCTATATTTATATTTATAAAATTTAAGTTTATCTGTGATTCCAACGGAAGTATGTTTTTTCAAGTGTTTATAATTATTTACAAGAAACTAAAACACAAGCAAATGATATATATTTTTTCGTATTTCTGTTTATCTAAACTAGTCATTGAAATAGCTGAATCGATTTTTATGGGACTTTAACTCGAAGATAGAGGAGATTGTGACGCAACATATATTCTGGCTATATTCTGGTTATAATATTGAGGCTATTCTTTATTACGAAATTCCTGGTTCCCGGAATTTATGCAAGTAAAACTTCTTTAATCTTTTCAAAAAAATCACATTATTTAATATATAACATGATCATACAATAACAACCATCAATTTCTCTAAATATACTTAAATAATATTATAAACATAATCGTACTGTTGAAGCGAGGAAAGCTGCGAGCGGGCTGCTAATGATGTAATAAATTCATTTATGAGAAAATTATTTTCAATTATTTTTTAAATATTATTTTGTGGTTATATACATACAGCTTGTTGATATATTTATATGGCTAATGGAATGCCTTGTGAGATTAAGGTAAAATTAAAAAAGGGCAAGTCCGTATCGGGGTCGCCCACCGAGGTTTCCATAAAATATTAACCCCTTTCACGTGTAATAAAACTAGTAGCTTTCATACCGAATTTGGCCCCCTTTTAAGACTATTATTTTTTAGAATTTAAGTACAAATGTATAGTTTTCAGATTTCCTATACTAGTGCTACCTGTAGATACTTTCAACTGTCAACTGATGTTGTCAACCGAACGTACCCCATGAATTTTGATTCCCTTGATAGTGTCGAAAAACGCATTCTTTGCAATATAAACGGCCATATATTTTTTTTAAGTAAATGTAGAAAAAAAAATGTAGGCCATAGATATGGAGTATATGGTTTAAATTTCAACTCGATATCTCCAATCGTTTCTGAGATAATAGCTCTTGACAGACAGACGTACGGACAACGAAGTGATCTTATAACGGTTCCCTTTTTTCCTTATAGGGTACAGAAACCTAAAAATAAGCTATGTATCAGTTTCCTTAATTATAAAATTATAACGAGACATGCGGTGTCAGGTTTTGCCACCTAATACGCTACGTCTTAAAATAAGCGTGAAATAATATGGTGTAATTAAATTATATAATTAACATATAACTTTGTTATTCTATCTAACTCAAAATCGTTGTATATTAATATAATTGATTTCATAACTTCACGCTGTATTCCGCATGAGCAAAGGGAACCTAGTGTTAAGACACTGTGTTGAATGATCCCCACTTTCCGTCCCATTTTTGTTCCCACTTGTCACAAGACGTTTTGTTACCAAAGCGAGTAAAATGTTAATTATGAAAATGAAATGAACATGAAAAAAAAAGTTAATTACAGAGCTCCACGTTATTTACTCAAGTAAAAGTAAGTTAAATTTAAATTTAAATTTTTTAGCAATTTTTTTCTCAATACATCATAATGTAGACCTGGTTTTACAATAAGTATTTCAATCTCATGTAGATTCGCTAAATGCCTATGGTCCCGTCGAACCCAACTATGGCTCGAGACGATCCTTTCCATTTCCTTCGTACACTCATACAAACAAATGCATGTATGTATGGATAGAGTGTTAGCGGGTAAAAATTAAAAAAATATCTTATTTTTATCGAGGCCGCCGTGACGTAGTGACACTAGCGTGTGACTATGAACGTGACGGCTGTGGGTTAAAATGTCACTCGAAATTGGAAATGAATTAATATTTAATTTTCTTTTTTTTCGCTTTGGTAACAAGGCAAAGCGCGGCGTTGAGTTCAGCCACTCAACACGCAATGCCTCAAAAATGCAATGCCTTCCCCGCGGTGGACAGTGCGGTATGGACTGTCATAACAATCGGTTAAATCTGCCTAATGCCTGATTTTTTTTTTTGTTATTTGTGTTTGTTTATTTACTAATCATAACGAAATCGTTTATGAAAATTTCAAAGAAAATTAATTTGAATTTACACCAGTAGGACCTATAGTAGAAGCCCTCTAAGCTGTCTTTGAAACGTGACCTATAACACTTTATACAAAAACTGTTACCTACAACTTCGCTTACACGGTCAAATAGAAATACTAAGGGCACTACGCGGCCCGCAACGAGGGCTGATAAACTCGCTCGTTTTTAGTACGTCAACTTATATTTTTGGAACGCCGTCTACATTCAACGCCACGCTTCGTTTTTTAATAAAAGCCATGAAATGAAAAAAAACAATCCCCGAGTGGGAATCGAACTCACAACAACTGAACTTCCTACCATATAACTTTCAAATATATTTTTTTACATTTAATTTTATAATAAAAATGGCAACATTATAATAAAAGTTGGCAACTCGCTAGCAAGCGCACCTCAACCTTAGTCCTGAAACCTTCAATTTCCTTTTTCCAATCTATGATATTGAATTGCTTTGGAAGAACATAATGTAACACTCATTTCATGTGAAATAACACCATGTATTTAGTTTTATTTTATACGTCACGCGATATCGTCTACGAATGTCTTGAACTAATCTTTCTGTTTGTACGAGTCATGCAATCTTTGTTTATGTTGAGCATATCAACATTATTATTGTGATATGTTTTATTTTCATTTTTTCTTTATTTTTTTCCTTGTTTAAAAAAAATGAAATCTGACATGAAGACAAATAAGGTAGTGAATGAAAGCACTAAAAGAGGATTTCTTACAACTATAAAAATCTCTTTTTAACCGACTTCAGGAGGTTATCAATTCGACTGGTTTTTTTTTATGGTAGTCACCTCAGAACTTTCTCTATTAAAGAAAGCAACAAAAAGGAAGGAAAAATAGATAAAGTGTGGTAAAGACTACTTTAGTGTTTTGACACGATCCTTTAAAGCCTACAGGAGGTGTTGAGTACCGGAATACAACGCCGCGCTGTGTCCACCATTAAGGAAAATAAAAATAAACTTAATAAATAGACATGTGTAAAAATATTTAGAAATATGAAAATCCGTATACAAAATCATACAAAAAGCAAATAAAGGGTGGTTTATTTACAAAAAGAGGGTTATGAGATGTATGTGCAGTAATGGCCTTCAAGGAGTGTACACAGCTCTTCACACACCCTGTATTGTGGTGGCGAGGGGTTCTTTCTTACCTGCTAAAATGCCAATATGTAAATGATGAATATATTATAAATATTCGTATGTTATAGCATTGTAATGTAAAAAATGGGGAAGGGAAGTGTCTTAATGGAAACGGAGTATCTTAACACTAGGTCCCCTGCCTACCATGCTATGTGCGGGATACAACGTGAAGCTAAAAAATGCAAAACTATCTGTTAATTTAAAAATTTTAATAATGTTTGAATGTTTTCGAAATTTCATCGTTTGTTCGTCTCTTTTCCTATAGAATCCTATGTAATAAGATTCATTTCAAAATTCTGAATAATTCAGACAACTAGCAATCTAAAAACCGATGTTAAATTATGTATGGTATGTACCTAGTGTTGAGACACTATTTTCTCCACTTTCGGACAAATTTTCGATACTTTGCGTGTTGAATATCAGAAATATTCTTTTTATATCCAGATAGAATCGAATTCATGGCCCGCTCATTTACAGTCTGACTCTGTGCCGCTACTCCAAGATGTACTCGACTTGTTTCGAATTTGTAAGCAAGAAATTCGACCATCAATTTAACACACGGAAGAGACGGCTTCAGACTGCAAGCTCAATGTTTGTTTCTACTCCCACTCGGAGAAATGAAAAAATAATAATTTCTTCGCTCTGTTAAGGTTTGGCAGCGTTGAGTTACGCCACTCAACCCGCAATGCTTATTTTTTTATTCAACTTCACGTTGTATTCCGCATATAGCACAGGGCAGACAAGAAAACCTAATGCTAGGACGCCCCGTTCCCCACTTCCCGCCGAATTTTGAGGTATCACGAGTTGATTGGCAAAACCCAACGACGAGCTTTTGCCTCGATGGCAGAACAAAGAAATTAAAACATAAACAAATAATAATTCCTACCCCTGAATGGGAATTGAACCCATATTAGTCGCGTTACTCACATGCTTGTGCCCCTGCGCCACGACGGTCTCGAGGATATTTTAATTCCGTTTTTTTATATCTACACGTGTCGCGCCTGCGCCATAATGCAAATAAAACTTTTCAAATAATGTACTGTGCAGTACCGATATTTATTGGAAACTTTTATTGTATACGATTTTGTTTGCTTCGGTTTAATTAAAGCTTAAATTTCTAACTTCATAAAGTGTTAATAAATTGAACTTTTATATTTTATGTAAGTCGATAACAGGACGGTAGACTTGGTTTTGATTTTTTTTACTTTCACACTACCCGCATAATGCAGGGTAGGTAGTGTCAAGATACTCCGCTCCTTAAGGGTTGCAGAGGGATCGTGGTAACCTAGCATTAAGACTCGTGCGTTCGTCGTTCTTCATTTTTCACCAAATTCTTGAGGAATTGCATCATTGCGAAAATGAACGCCACGCTTTACCTCGTTACCAGGGTGAGAAATGCAATATATTTCCGTGGATCAAATATTTTACTACCCCAAGAGAAAATCGAACACACAACCGTCGCGTACAGTCTCACGCTTGTGCCGCTGCGCCACGACGGCCCCAAACGAACCCATGACCCGACGTACATATATTAAACCACGCTGTATATCACACTCCGGCTTATATTATAATGTATTATAATATAAGTGTAAAGATTAAAAGTTTATACTTTTTGTAGGCCTTCAAAATAAACTCACTGCAGAGCGCGATACGATGCGAGAAAGTAGCCGCGAATTACGACACAAACAGCATTGGGTGGGGCCAGGAGAAAATTTAATTATTCTTTTCATTATTTTTTTGTATTATGATATAGTGATGTCCTCGTATCACTATTATAGTGATGTACTCATATCACTATGCACTTATCGTCTATTTTAAAGATATGTCATGTTAACTAGAACTAAATTCACATCAAATTACAAATATATAAAAGTTAAATTAATTTTTGCGAGCATGTTGGAACGGTGAATTAATATTTTTAATATCATAATAAAAAAAACTATCATAATAAAAAACAATTTATGAAATTATTCAGTTTTTTAATTCTAAATAATTATCTTTGGGTACGGAAAATTTGTAAGCATCTCCCTAAAGAGATGTTTTTACAACATAAATAAGTTGAAACAAGAATTTCGACGTAACTTGATGAGAACGTATAGGTTAGCGGTCTGGGCGCTTGGACTATATCAAATCTCGCTACGTTAAATTTTTATATTTCTTCGGAAACATTAAAAAATTTTTTTTTTTAACTTTACGCCTATATATAACAGAGTAGGCAGACAGGCTAGTGTCTAAACACTGCGTCCTCCGATTTCCACCAGATATCCAAATACCATTATTTATAGTCGGAACTCAACGCTGTATCAAATATAGTGTAAATATTTAATATCCAAGCCATAAACACCTAAATTTACTATAATAACTAGACAAGGTAGTAATTAACGAACATTTGCCATACAAAATAACTTATAGTGTAATTTCGACGATTTCATTAACAATGGAATAACGTTGCCTTCACGCCGCACCTGAGTCTCTACAAATAGATTAATTTAGTATTCAAGTTATACTGATATTGTTTTAATTTTTAATATGGTATTTATTCTAGCTTCACGCTGTATCTCACATATTGTAGAGTAGGCAAGGGGAACCTGGTTACCTAGTGTTGAGGACTAGGGCGTGAAAATGAAAATATTAAATATCTCATTTCCGCAACAGGGAATTGAAATCACAACCTGTCGCGTTTACAGTCGCACGTTTGTGCACCTGCACCACAACTGCGTTTATTTAATTATCATGGTATTTGGTAACTAATTTTGATTTTAAAAAACGTTTTAGATATATTTATTAAAACTATTTTGCCTATTTAACTGCGCCAAGATGATAGATTTTGTGACTTCCACATTTTTCAATTTTTGATATAATATAAACCATTAAATTTTAAAAATCATGTTTTACACAGCAGGGTAGGCAGAGAGAACGTAGTGTTAAGATATTATGACAATTCGATACGCCCCGATTCGAGAACACTGGAGCGATGAAATAAAAATAACTCATACCCTCGAATGGAAATCGTATATACAATTATCACGTTTCCATTCAGTCGCAATTCTATTGTACCACAAGGCATGCATCAAATATCATCAACATTAAACGAATCTACGATTGACTAACAAAAAAAAGACAATTTTAACCAAAAAAATCGACATTTTCATGGACGCAAAAGAAAATTAAAAGCACATTTGTATTCAAGGATAAACATCAAGTTTTACAGCCGGCGCTCATTTAAATCAATTTCGTGAAGTTCGTAAAACGTACAGCGAAGGATAAAAGTACGTACCTCCTACCCACTTTCAAATTATAAAAGTTTCGGATCGAAAATAATTTCAAACGGAACCGTAAAAACAGTGGCGTTATGCCGCAATGGCATGGGTGTAATTATAAACGCGACGGTTGTGGGTTCGATTTTGACTCGAGGAAATGATTTTTTTATATTTTTATTTCCCTCACTCTAGTAACAAGGTAAAGCGCGGCATTAAAATTCGATGTAAAGTCAGGAACCAATTGTCTTAACACTAGGTTCCCTCTACCTACCATACTATATGCGGGATACAGAGTGAAGTAAAAAAAACATAGATAAAGCTTCATACAATTGATTCATGTAGCAAATTAGGGCTCCACCTGGGGATTTTGGTGTTCACAACATGTGCCCGAAATTTTTAAAATGAAATCATACATACCACGAGATGTTAAAAAAGTATGAAAGACAGTATGTTGTTTCGTACAAATTGATTGACTATCACAAATCACAAGTTTTTAAATATAATGTTTAAAAAATACTCTGCTACTATAATTATATCAATATTAAAGAGATTTCCTAGCTTTACTTTAAATCCAGCCACTTAGACACCCACTCGAAATATTACATTTAATAAACCATTTTCTCTTATAGCAGGATCGACGGAGGCAACCTAGTATTATTAGAATGTAAACATTGTACCTTGCACTTAACAGGGTATCAGGCAGGCAGTGAGTACCTGGGAACCTAATGTAAAGATGCACCATTCTTCTCTTCTTCCATATTTTTCGAGACATTGCGTGTTGCGTAGCAGAACATAACGCAGTGTCTTGCCAGTGTCAAAAAATTAAAATAACACATTCCTCCAAAAGTTAATTGAACCCAAAACTATCGCTATATCAACTGCGTTACAATACCCAGAGCGTTGGCAAATAGGCGATAGACAAAATTGGTTTTTCTACAGAATTTGTATATATAAATTGTCGCTACACACATAAATATGGAGAAAAAGTTTTAAAAGAGAAATCCTTTTATATTGTATGGCGCCGAACATTTTTTTTCATGCGTCAATTTAATTGAAACTGGGCTTAGATGGAAAATAATCGGATGAACTATTCATGTGCGACACTTCCAATAGGAAAAATCTAAATATGTTTTTTTTACAATTTTAAAGGGTTATTCCACACTTCGAAAAGACAAAAGCTTTTTAGAAAACATATCAAAATGTTGAACGTAGCGGGATTTGAACCAGCGGCTCGTTGGAAACCGTAGAGGCGCTTTGACCAACTAATAAGCCATACGATCTCATCGGGCTACGTCAAAATTTTTATAGGCTTGTTGCAACTTATTTTTGTTGCTTGTTGCCAAATTTCCGCTACCCGGACGCTACTCAGACTTATCATTTGGGAAGAGAGAATGCTATTTATTTTACTAATATTTTTTACATTTTTAAAGTGTCATTTCGTGCTGTATTCCACATATATTTGGGTAGAGTGCTAAGACCCTAAGACACTCCGTAACCCACTTACCGACAAACTCTGTAGTTATAGAATACTGAGCGTAATAAGTTAATAATGGCCCCGACAGGGGTTCAAATACAGAACCATCACATAATCAGACACTAAATAACATTTAATTTGGTTCTTGTTCAATAATATTAGCGACTCAAACGCGGCTTCGCAAGCTTAAACTTAGTAGTATATTCTCACTTGTAGCCTATATGTTATTCTGGCATTTAACTACATTACTGTAAAATTTAATCTAAATCCATTCAGTCAATTTTTGCGTAAAAATGGTATAAATATCCGTCTTTACAAGCTTTCACAATATATCAGTAGGATATGATAGAAAGTGGGATACAAAACTAACAGCCTAATGTGATTAACAATTACCCATCCAGGGACGCGAACCCACACTAACATCCATTAAGCAAACTATGCAAACACATAACCAACATATAAGTTAGAAATTGTTGCAACCCCTAATTACGCTGGCAAGTCGTAAATAATATAAAACGGAGCTAAATTGTTTAAAATTAAATGTTCATGGGCATAATGTCTTCTTTTTATGGTATTCGAGTAAAATACAATGTATATTTTAATATTTGAAGATGGATGAAAAATTATTTGGGATTGGTAGAAAATAGTGTTAAGACACTCTTTTCTCCCAATTTTTTTCGCGCTAAATGGCTAATCCTGTATGTTAAATCATTTGTCAAACATTTTTAAGTCCTATTTCGTATTTTTTTAATCATTTTTGTTATCAAATGAATTTTAGAAAAACTCGCAAAAGTTAATGTTTCGGAATTGGAGATGAATAAGTCCATAAAGTGTTTTACCTATTTTTTTTTTCAGCTTGCTTCCAAATTCTATGTATAGTGGGGTAAGCAGAGGGTACCTCATTTTAAGCTACTCCGTTCCCCACACGCCGCCAAATTTCAGAGATTGCTACAATGCTTATTTAGTGGCGGAACCTAACGCTGCACTTTGTCTAAGAGATTTACCTCATGCCCATATTTATCTTTAAATTCAGAAATTAAAGTCTACATGCATATACATATGATGTATGTAATAAATTATATTTTGGTATTATAATATAAGGCTTGGCCTTTAGTCGTATGGTAGATATATGGAAGTTACGGTGCCACGTGTTGCGGGATTAAGGGCGCGAGATCTGCGTGATTTGCGGGACTGGAAAGAAGTGAAGCGTTCACATGACCTTTACCGAATGAAATGGCTTGGAAAATTAAAGACTTGATAATAAGAATGAACTTCATCCTTTTAAATATTCGATCAGCCGTGATCTGAACATATACGATTATTCGTACATACATAGCTAGGTTAACTAAACGACCCAGGAGTATCAAAATTGAGGCCGTCGTGGTGCGCGGGCACTGTATGCTTTACGTTTGTGGATTAGATTTCCACATGAAAGGAAAAAAATCTTTTTTTTATTCCTTGCTGTGATAATTTATAGGAAAGAAGTACAATTTTATAATTAAGTTCCTATATTACCTCTGCCTACTCTGCTATATGCTGAATAGCACGAAGAAAAAAAAACATTATTCAGGTTCAGGTTCTAAATCGGGAAAACTTGAAGTGAAGAGAATTTATAAGATTTCCTCAAATACCTACAAGAACAGGAAAAATCCAGAGAATAAAAATTGCCACGGCCAGGTCATTTCCATATATGAATAAATAATTTACTATTCCAAATTTTCACATTAAGACCGCAAGCAGCACACAACACTACAAACTACATACAATGCTGCACCGAATAATAAATGAATCGGATTCATCGACATCGGTAGTAGGACGGCGGCATAAATATAGCATGAGTTAGCGCACCTGGCGTTAGAGTACAACTTGAGGGGTATTGGACTAAGTTAAATATGAGAAATGTATTAAAAATCTCTATGAAATGAGAATAGGACATCGTCGATTGTAAACAAGTAGTCAGCAGTTTTTTTTATGGAAAAGACACGGCAAACGAGCGTTCGGGTCACCTGATGGTAAGTGATTACCGCCGCCCACGGCCCCTTGCAACACCAGAGGAGTTACAGATGCGTTGCCGACCTTTAAGGTGGGTAGGGCGCCGGAGCCCGACATTACCTGATGCGAAACGCAATGGCATAAAGCCACTACTTCACGCCGATTTTAAATGCCGGGGGTGGTAATGATCCGGTCGAGTTTGTCCATGGGTGTTGCCATAGCTGGCGACGTGACTCTACCACACGTACTTTAGTCGCTACCAGAACCAGGATGATCCTATTCTAGGCCGGGATCAAGCGGCACAAAACCCAACCCATTTGAGAACAAGATAAAGTGCGGCGTTATATTTCACCACTTATCATATCACGTAATATCATGTATATGCCTTCTACGTACCCTTCTATATGCGGGATACAGCCTAAAGCTTAAAAAAAATAAACAATAGTATTCAGGTTCAAATTCTATATGGGGAAAACTGATAAGACCGAAACCAAAGTTCAAGTCATTAAAAAACAAAATCAATATGAATCTCTGTCGCTACTGAATGATGATAGACAACGTGTAACAGGGTCGCCGAACACCTTTAAAAACATTATTTAATAAATAATTCTTTGGCCCGTGATGTGTCTAGTAATTAGTATCTTTATAATTGTAACCCGAACCTCCCCTACACTTCTTCTAAGATTTTCCCAAATTTCTACAAGAACAGGAAAAATGGAACTTGTTTACATCTCAAATGTACATTAAAAAATGCTACGACCAGTCCAATATACATATAAATAAACTATAATTTACTATTTCAAAATTACACATTAAGACTCTACAAACAATGCCGCACCGAATAATAAATATAAAGCATGAGTTATAAAAGAATAAATAATAGCATGAGTTAGCGCACCTATAACATAAGGGATATTTGATTGATCTAAACTATATATTAGAAATATATTAAAAATCTATATCATTAGGGCGGCACAGCGTTTGGCTCTAAATTGGACAGTTTTAGGTTTGATACCCACTAGAGGAACAAGACCGTGTTGTTCCAAAATATACTGGTTAAATACAAGAAAAATTGAGTGGCGGAGTCCAACTCTGCGCTTGGCTTTATTCTAAAATGGAAGAAATGAAAACATAAAAATAAATGTATTTCGTCGCACAGTCACGTCAGTCAGTTAACTCAATAATTATTATTTACTTTAAATTTTTATATAAAATAAGTACGTAAACAATGAACCTCCTGCGGCTGTACAATCGATCGTCTCATTACAACCGCATCGTGTAATCGCTTACATAGAACTGCAGCTAATTCTAATTAAACTTTCACCTTTATTTCTATTATAATAGAGTCCATTTTATAAAAGCTTCGCCTTGAAGTCTAAATGTATTTTAAACCCTAAATTTATATGAACACGAAGTATTTTGTTTATATCATTGTGATTGTATATAATGGATTTAAAGTCAGTTATGTTTCAGGGCACCAGTCGTAGGTTCAAGTCCCACTCGAGGAAATTAAATATTTACTGTTTTATTTTTTTTTCGTAGTGCTACAATAAATATCCAATGCATAATCTACAAATTTTTGTATTATTTTTCTTGTAATCTATACATATAACAATATTGAAACGATGTCTGTACATGAAAGATACATTTATTATTAGAAGCAGCAATGAAACAGAATTTTTAAAATTTTGTCTGTTTGTATGTGCTTTTTGGTCTGTTTTGTGCACGCTAATCTCTGAAACCACTTTACCAATTGGATTGATTGGAAATTCAAGCATAGCTTAGCCAGAGCCCTTTCATTTGATACCTCACTTGAACTAGGGGCTTTAATACCAAATTTTCCCCCCTTTTATCGCTATTACTTGTAATGTATAGTACATTTGTGGTTAGATCCTGAAAGTTTTAGACTTTTCGTAGTACCTATAGATTATAGCTGCCAAATTTCATAATTTTAGGTCAAACGGAAAGTACCGTATTAATTTATAGTGTTAAAATAGTTTTTTTTTTACGATATGTATGGGGTATATTAATAACAATTAATTTGATACATTTTTATTATAGTTATCATGAATATCTTATTGTATCAAATCCGTTAATACGAAATGTACTGTTGTACATACAGTACTTAACGCTGCGCCAATAAATTTTTTTAGCTTCTCACGATGTCCCGCACATGATAGATTAAACATAAGGAAACCCTGAAATAGACTTAATTGTATTAATAGACAAACCGTTCGACCGATACTAAGACACTTCCGTATCCCACTTTCCTTCGAATTTTCGAGTCATTGAGTGATTAGTGGCAGAACTAAACCCCGCGCCTTTGCCTCATTACCAGAGTGAAGAAATGGAAATATACATTTAAATAAATATTTCTTCTCCTCGAGTGTAGATCGGACCCACAACGAGTCGGTCGGTTAGATAGTCACACTTTGTGCCCCTGCGCCACGACTGGCCTCAATCTAACTTTTATCCTCGATATAATTGTATAAATACATAATTACCGTAAGTAGTACCTACAATGCAATAAATCAGGAATCGTATAAAGAGATTTACGGCTATTGGTGTCTATGATGTTATTTGCGATAGAGATATTCTATATATGAGGCCAGTCGTGATACAAGCGTCAGACTGTAAATGCGACTGGTTGTGGGTTCGATTTTTACTATAAGAAATTCGCTTTGGTAAGGAGGCAACGCGCGGTAAATTCCACCACTCAGCACAGAATGCCTTCAGAATTTGGCTGATAGAAGGGAACGGAGTGTCTTAACACTTCCTAGGTTCCCAAGTTCCCTCTGCCTACCCTGACAAACGCGGAATACGTGTGCGTGTCAAGTTATAAAAATAATCAAACTTAAAACAATTTACTGTAAAATTGCCAATTTTCTTATTCAACAACGATAATCGAGATAGGTGAATTACCCTTTAGGTATTAAAAAACATTGTAATTAAAGGTTAAAAGACTAAAGAAGCTTAAGCGTGTGGTTCTGAACCCCATACAAATCAACCAGACTGGAACAAACGTTATTGCACTTGACGGGATTCAAACTTGTGACTGCGTATAATGTTAACTTAGTGGAATGAACAATACATTTGATGCATATTATTATTTTTTAATTGTAATAATATTTAAGCTATATTTATTCCTTTTTTTGGATTTTTTTTAAAATTATTTATATTTTTAGCAGAAACTTTACTTTATTTCCCGCATAAAATGGTAGTCAGAAGGAAAATGTAACGACTCTCCGTATTCCATTTTTTATCTAATTTAAGTTATATTTTATGTTGAGTTAACTACTTTAAGCCACATTTTGTCTTCCAGAGTAGAGAAATAAAAAAATAATGTTAGAATATATATATAGGAACCCACAACCATTATGTTTACAATACAACGCTGTTCCATTGCGCCACAACAGCCCAATGTTTTTTATGCTCGATTCCAATTAAGAATTTCCTGTCTAAGCAATAATTTTACATACTTCACTGATTACAGAATCAATTTCAATATAACTCTGCCCACATGAAATATACTCGTATTCATTAAAGTTCGAGTTTTGAATGGTAGCTTCACGCTGTATCCCGCGCACAACAGGGTAGACAGAGGGCACCTAGTGTTTAGACACTCTGTTCCCCTGTTCACCCATTTCTCATCTCTGTTCACCCATTTTCCGAAAACCAAAACCAATCCAAAAATCCAAGCCAACATTGCATGCTAGAACTCAACGCAGCGCTTTATCTTGACACCAGAACGAAGAAATGACAATATAAAATATGTAATTTCCTCGAATGCGAATCGAACCCACAACCTGTCGCGTTTACAGTCACAAGCCTGTATCCCTGCGCCACGGCTGGCTTAAATTATGCATATTATTAATTATAATTAATAATTAATAATGATGGTTACTTACAAGTAACGTTAAAGGGAAAGATGCGTAAGCCGAAAGCTTAGACCGATCGTGTCTCTCTATCTTGTCCCGCGCTCTCGCTTCCACACTCAACTCAGGCAAAACGTGACAATGAGTCACGTTTTTACCCCCGGCGTTATCACGTCAAAACTAACCTGGATATAATTCTTTTGATTCCCAAGAAACATAACTTAGAAAAATTCTTTATTACTTACAGAAAGCAAGCTCTTTCACGTCACAGCGACGTTAATAATAGAAACGGGCGCAGGTGGCCCGCGATCCATCGATTTGTAATTACAGATTCGATTCTTTGTAGCGAACTTGACGTTCGTATTGTTAGAGAACAATGAAAAATTCAGAGGAAAACGCTAAGGCCTCACTTCTGTGCGTATTTTAAGTTATAATGTACATATGTGCGCTTTACATTCTTTTCTGTATATTTCTTATGGGGTATTTTTTTTAGCTTCACTCTGTACCCTGTACTGTATCGCGGACAGGGTAACTGGCTGGCTAGCTAACTTAGTGTTAAGAACAATATTAAATATGTGAGTATAAGAATCGATTACGAAAGCGAAATAGAGATTGTCGTGACGTTTCCCATTAAAATTAAAAGTACCAAGGCATATCAATTGTAATTTGAAGAACAAAAATATTTAAATTAAGGAATTTGTCAATTTTTTATTTTTTTTTAATTAAAACTATTTTATGTCTTTTATTTAGCGTATGTTTTTATTACTTACTAGAGGCCGCCCGCGACTTCGTCCGCGTGGAAACCCTATGATAACGTAACAATATTATCAACATAAGAAATATGGTAACTATGTATGGCAAAGCTCTAATCATAAGTCTATCGGTAGCTACTACAGTATGCTCCTATCGTTACAATTAAAAAAATGAAGTACTTTTCTTAAAAAAAAACATGTAATACCTTGAAATACAAGACTTATCTACTTAATTAAAATTATAGCTTAATAGTAACTAATAGGCAAAAAACAATTCTAATTAGCCAATTTGAAAACAAAACCACGCTTCCGTGAGTCTATTATTTAAAAAAAATTAAGTATCATACAAAGAACAATCTGCCAATACCCTAACCTTGGACCTGGATATTACATCAATGCGTTTATAACAACTGAAAATTCGCAAGACGGACACAACGGATAAATGTATCAATTTTCAATTAGGAATCAATCCCGCGGGAACTCCGGACATAAAAAGTAGTATATGTGTTATTCTGGGTCTTCAGCTACCTACATACCAAATTTCATCGGAATCGGTTCAGTAGTATTTGCGTCAAAGAGTAACAAACATTCATACATACAAACATACTCACAAACTTACGCATTTATAATATTAGTAGAATATTTATAAAATAGAATTGATTTAAATCGACATTATAAGTATATTTTTTCTTGTTAAGCCCAGTAACTATTTTTTTTAAACGAATTTTCAATTTCAATATATTTATAAAAATAAATAAATGAATAACTTTTTAAATGTAATAAAGTATAGGTACCGATTGGCCTGTATAGGCCCAGTTTCGGCCTCATATTGAGTACTGTTCTCAACTCTGGGCTGGTGCACCCCAGTATCAGCTTGACAAATTTGATATAACGTAAAACCTTTCGAATCGTAGGGGACCATTGCTCTGCGAAAGGCTTGACACTTTGGCTTTTCGTAGAGACGTCTCCTCGCTGTGCGTTCTGTATCGCATTTATCATGGGGAGTGTTCTGAAGAACTCTTTGACCTGTTTGTTACCTGCCGCCGAATCTTCTAACCGCACAGTACGTCACAAGATAAAATACCAGTCATACCACCTGGATAAGCGGCACTCCACCACCGTGAGAACTTAGTAAGAACTTCCTTTTAAGCACCACGCAACTGTGGAATGGCCTAGCAGCGGCAAAGTTTCCAGGACGATGCGACCTGGATACCTTCTAAGAGCGCGCTTATATCCACCTTAAAGACTGGCAACGCACCTGTAGCTCCTCTGGTGTTGCACGGGGTCGTGGGTGGCGGTGATCACTAATCAAGTGACCTGAGCGTTCGTTTACCTTGTCTTTTCCATTAAATAACAACATTTAAGTTGAGACCAGTCGTGGCGCAGCAGCACAAGGTGTGACTGTAAAACCGACTGGTTGTGGGTTCGATCCCCACTTGAGGAGATGAAATATTTACTTAAATTTATATTTCCATTTCATCGCTGTGGTGTCGAGGCTAAGCGCGGCGTTGAGGTGTGCCACTCAACACGCAATGCTTCCAGAATTCGGCAGAAAATGGGGAACGGAGTGTCTTAACACTAGGTTCTCTCTGCCTACCCTGCTGTGTGCGGGATACAGCGTGAAGCTGATTTATTTATTTTTTTTATTTATCAATTTACCATAAAAATATAAAAAAAAATGTATCAAAACCCTCTAGAAGTGGGCCATATCTTAATAGAAGTACACCTAGGTACTTCTTCTTTTTGGAGTAATAATTAGAACAGTACATTTGGGTATGGACACGTTAACTCTCGAAGTTAAACAAACAAAAAATTAAATATTATTATGTTAGAATAATTGTAAGACAAAAAAAACATTATTTACGACAACTCGGTTATTAGCATATATGTGATTCAAGTTCGTTGCTATTAAATTATATCAGGCGTTTGTCCTGAAAACTAGGTTACATATTACTACTTTTACCGCTGTGATCAGGATACAGCGTGAAACTCTTTTACAATATCAACTTTCACTCACTTCATAAAGTAAATACCTAAAGCTATCCCGCTCTAAAACCGTGTTTAATATATTTCCTTGATAATATATTGGTTTGGTGTAATAACGGTATTGACGTGCGTTGTTAGCAGGTGTTTCCGCTACTTAATATTGAGTACAATTGGAGAGTGGAGAATGTGTTATAAAATACTGTTTACGTAAAAAATAGATACTATTGTGAATTTATGGTTGGATGTTATGGTGGTTGTGGGTTCGATTCTGGGCGTAATATTTAGTTTTGTGTCACAATTTTATGAACTCAGTTAACGGAAAGTGTAGATGTAGAGCAAAATGGTGGGTTATGAATCTTGAGGTACATTTATTGGCACAAATAATACTTTTTTAAGTTTTATCGTTTTTTTAGCTTTATTCCACTGGATGCCGCAATAAGCAGGATAGACTGAGGAAATCCAATATTAAGAAACTACATTCCCCAATTTCCCCTAATTATCGGGAAAATGCGTGGTTCAGTAGATGAAATCAACATTGCGCTTTGGCTTCTTTCCAAACTTCAAGATAATAACAAACATTAAGTTACAGGTACAAATTGTATAAATCTATTTTAAATAAATTTTGAGAAAATGTTTCGAAATTTGAGTAGATCGTAGGAGAACAAAGTATATTTACACTAGGTTTCATTTTTATTGAGTAAATAATCATCTTGTACTTTATTTGACCATATTAATATTAAATGACCAATGACCAGGCCAGTCGTGGCGTGGGGGCACTAGTGTGTGACTGTAAACGCGACTGTTTGTGGATTCCATCCCCACTCAAGAAAATGAAATATTCATTTAAATTTATATCGAGGCAAAGCTCGGCGTTGAGTTCCGCCACTCATTACGCAATGCCTCCAGAATTCGATGGAAAATGGGAACGGAGTATCTTAACACTAGGTTTTCTCTACCTGCCGTGAGCGGGATACAGCGTGAAGCAGGAAAATTAATATTTAAAAAAATATATCTTATACTCGCTTTATTTTAAGTATTGAAAGTACCATAAATGTTCATAAAAACTTCTTTGAAGTCTAAAGAAGGACGCTGTTACCGCCTGCAGCCGCATGCACTACATAGCCAAGTGTGTTTAAAACTGAAGCTAGCTTAAAGCGTTTTGCTATAGATCACAGGTTTACCTCTGTTTTTTTTTATTGAAGACTCTTATGAATTTTTAAAATTATTATTAATTCAAATAGTTATTTTTTAATGTAAATTGGCCGATTGTTTTTGGGGAATTAAATCAGCTACACGTATCTGTATCCCACAGTTAGGAGAATCCGTTCCCCACTTTCCGCCGAGTTCGGAACTCAACGCCGCGGTTTGCCTCGACACCAGAACAAAGAAATGAAAATTTTAAAGTAAATGAATATTTCATTTCCTCGAGTGGGGACCGAGCCCAGAACCAGTCGTTTATATAGTCACACTTTGTGCCCCTGCGCCACGACTGGCCTCAATAATGGGAATAATGAGAACAAATTGAAGGTCTTCAGTGGCACAGTATTTGACTACAAGCTCTTTTGTTGTAGGTTCGATTGCTAACTAAAAGGAATGATATTACTTAAACTATTTTTAGGGCGTAGCGCAGGAGCACAAGCGTGTGACTAACGTGACAGCTACGAGTTTGATACTTACTCGGGGGAATGAAATATTTAATATTTTCATTACAGACGAAGTGTCTTAACACTAGGTCCCCAGGGAAGGCAACAGAGTAACACTGATTTGATTTATTTATCTATATATTGCCTCGAGCTCCGCCACTCAACACGCAATGTCTCGAAAAAAGAGAAAAATGGGAAAGGATCCGGGTGTTCCCTCAAAAATCATGAAGCTACTACCTTAATAAACGTTAAAATTAGAAAGTGATTTGAAACTTCTTTAACCAAACTTCTAATATGTAATACTGAAACTAAAAAAGCCAGCTACTGAAGCTGTTGCCTATTTGACGACTCTCATTTCGCATTTCTTCGTTCGCCTTGCATCATTAATTCCTCCAGGAATAGATCCCGCTACCTTTTGCGATAGTCATCAAACCCTTTTAAGTACAGAATACAATGTTGTACACGAGAAACAGTCGCTCAAGGGAATAAAACTAAATTAGAGGTTGCATCTAGAACTGCAGTTGTATTATGGTATAATTTATTGAGATGAAGTTACGAAGTCAAGTTTCTACTGCAAAAGTATACATATTTAGTGACTATACTCTTCGTTCTCCACTTGGAATTAATGCTTGGGTGATCGAAAGTACAAGGAACAAAAATATTTTATGTAATAAAAAAAGATACTAAATTAGCTTCACGCTGTATCCCGCACACAGCAGGGTAGGCAGAGGGAACCTATTGTTAAGACACTCTGTTCCCCCACTTTCTGCCGAATTTTGAAAGCTTTGAGTGTTGAGTGGCGGAACTCAACGCCGCGCTTTGCCTCGACACCAGAGCGACGAAATGGAAATATAAATTTAAGTTAATATTTCGTCTCCTCGAGTGTGATCGAATCCAGAAACAGTCGGTTTTACAGTCACACTTCGTGCCACTGCGCCACGACTGGCCTCTGCCACGACTGGCCTCTTTTATGTAATAAACTGGATATATTCCGCCATACGGAGACCGCCATCGTGGAACAGCATGCAGCAGCTGATTCGATTACGACTCAAATCATTCTTAACTTTTCATCCAAATTCAAGACATTTTAAGTGGCGGAACTCAACGCCAAACATTGTTCACTATAAACAGTTCGCTATAAAGCCATTAACTAAATAGACTGTCAGTACAACTATATTCACATAGATAATCTACGTGGCAGTAATCTTAAATCCAACGATTCAGTTAACTAACCTTATTATAATTTTAGTAAATGTAGTATGTATAAGAATATCTTGTAAAACTTCTTGAAAAAAATAATTACAATTTTTTGTAAAAACAACAAGAATCTGTTATAAAAGCAATTGTATTATTTCTTCAGCTTCACGCTGTATCCCGCACACAGCAGGGTAAACAGAGGAAACCTAGTATTAAGACACTCCGTTCCCCATTTTCAGTCCAATTCTGGAGGCATTGAGTGTTGAGAAGCGGAAGAGAGTTGTTAGTGTATCTACATACAGTAACAACTCTCTTCCGCTACTCTAAGCTCTAAAAGATTAGTACAGCAACGGAACGGAATCTTCCGTTTTACGTCCCAAAACCCACACAAACAAAATAGCACGCAACGACCGGTTCCGTACAAACTGCCCCACAAAACACGCACTAAGTGCTACGGAACTCCAGAAACCAGTGAAAATAAACATTAAAGTGTAAGACCCGGCAATAACAGTTACGCGTGGAGCTCCAATTAGCAGTTAGACGTTAACGCCTCGTTCTACCTCTTAGATGATTGTATCCCATACGATGCATTTTATTTTGATGCATTTTATTTAGATTTATATTTTTGTTTTTTTTTTGTTTGTTTTAATCATGCTGCATCTCGCACGGCCATTTAACAGTATTTCTAGAAGTTTTCAAAGAAATAAAAGAATTACAAGAGTGACATTGAGCATTTGATTTTTTTTTGCGTATTTACTTACTTAACCTCATAACTCCTTTAAATAATTTATTTACAGGTACATTTTTACTAAAAACAAGCATTATAAATCATTTTTATTTTACATAAAAAACAATGAAATCTTAGTAAAATACGTTTATTATTTTATTTAAGAATATGAAAATAAGGTTAAATAATATTGAAATTTACGCGAAAACTAAATGATATTGGTCGAGGCCGGTCGTGGCGCAGCGGCACAAGGTGTGACTGTAAACCGACTGGTTGTGGGTTCGATCCCCACTCGAAGAGATGAAATATTTACTTAAATTTATATTTCTATTTCTTCGCTCTGGTGTCGAGGCAAAGCGCGGCGTTGAGTTCTGCCACTTAACACGCAATGCCTCCGGAATTTGGCAGAAAGTGGGGAACGGAGTGTCTTTCACTACGTTCCCTCTGCCTACCCTGCAGTGTGCGGGATACAGCGTGATATTACGTATAATGATAAAATAAGTAAAATAACTTAAAGCCATACATTAACGCCTTAAGTAAGTACTTGCATAAAATATAACCAAAAGACTAGATTTTTGTCAAAAATAACATTGTATATAACGTAATAGATTGCTTTTATTTTTTTCTTGCTACATATAAGAAGATTTTATTTTAAATAAAAAAATATAAGATTTTATTTTAAATGCCAATTATGTAATTGAGCTACAATAACTAAATTAAATACGTCTTTATTAGTAATTTAAAACTACAAGTTCAACCCAAAACTATTTTTAAATAGTTAAATCATTCTTATTTAATGTAAGTTTAATAAGATTATTATATTTTATTTCTCTTTAACCTGAGGTTCAATATCTAATAACATATCTTATCTAATTACAAATACCTTAGTACTATCAATTCTGTCGAATGCTCTCTTCTTATTTCATCGTATCATCTATATTAAAAAAAAATTAACACTGGATAGTTTTAATTTTTCTTTAAATTTTGCCAATCGACGCGTATTTCGTTGTTGCTTAAAATCTTATTTAGGTATATGTTTCCCTCAAAACACCATACATAAATATCAAAAGTACCATTTTATAGTCGTTTTCATAAAAAAAAAAATATATAATGTTACTTTTTTATATTGACTAGATTCCTAATTCCAATTCTAATTTTGTCATTTTATCATTTTAGATGTCAAAAACGCGTCAAGAGTATCGAATATGACATTTCTATCGAACTCTACAATATTTTTTAGTTGACGCAACCCTCAACCAGCGGGCGGTAGTGGACTTAGCGACTCTTACTTTCGAGACAAACGAAATAATATTTATTGAGAATTGAACCTTGGATATTGGTTTCAAGAGTACGGCCAAATCGGCTTTCGTGAGAACGTGTTTATAGCTAGCAATAATTTTAAATCGACTCGTCTAAATAAAGACATTTCGAAAGGAAAACAAGATGGCGTTGTTGTAAGTTAGATCGCGCTATCGTTACGTTTGTGTCGAATGCCTAATGTGGCTAAGACCTTATAATTCACTGCTTTATGACTTACGGTAATAACTATCGTTAACTATCTCACGGTGAGATAGAAATTTTTAAAGTGCATACTCTTGTGGTATGTATTATTAGTGTTGGGCGTTACTTATATATTTTCATAATAAATAATAATTACTAAATTATTCGTTATGTTGTATTTGTTTAACTGTTCTTTTAAACTGCTGTAATATATCTTATATATTATTTTCAACGTAAATATAATAATAACGAAGTTCACACTTATATCAAACAAAAAATAATCATTTTCGTTATTATTTATATTTTAATGTGAATAATATTTGGCCTTTCTGCCATTGAGTTAAAGCTCATATTTGTGCGAGGTTATACGATGTGAAGTTCGCCATCATTATTTTATTTGACCTTGGCTGAACTCGATGTAGGCCGAATAATTACAATAAATAAATATTTCCGATCATTACCGCACCGAGGCGCCACACGCCAGTTTCAAGTAGCAGATAATGAATATTATAAATAACAGTCAGTGTTGAAAATAAATAATGATTAGAACATTAGAAATTTATAATGAATTATATTATCTGATGTTTTTTATAACGCCCAACTTTGTTTAATGCTACATATTTTGCGTATATACGTATTATGTAATGCTAAAAAATAAAAAGTCACAACCCATACCCATACAAAAGCAAAAGTAATATTAAAATATTTAGTGAAAATTTGGGGAAAAATATGGGTGTGATTTTAAATAACATTTGTAAAGGACACTGAGTGTTAAATTGTTGTATGCCTGGAGCAACATACTCCCAAATTATGACTAAAACTCTGCCTAATACTCACTGCTCCAACACAATTTTAATTATTTTCATTGGGAGAAGGGGAAATGTAAATAAAAAGTTATTACAAGACTACTATTTACAATTATTAACGTGAATTTAAATGTAAAAATTATTACGTTTACATTTCTTTATATAAAGAAGTTGCCTTAAGAAAATGATATTAGATTTAATTTAAATAATATGTTACATACATTAAATACATTAATAAATAGTAATTATGTAACATTAAGTGATAATAATAGAAAAATCAATTTAACTGACTGACTGAATAATGTAATTAATATAAAAAAATATAATTTGACATGTGATAGGCTACACCTATCTTATTTTTATACTATCGGCCCGCTCGCGGCTTCGCCTTATTAAAATACATGATTATTGATTTAATAAGCGGAATTGATTGACAACTATAACGACTTCTAAAGTTATTTTTTACTACATTATCGTAATTTGTATAAATATTGAATTTTTTATTGGTTTATATTAAAAAATACGACCAATGTTGATATTTATAAAATATACATAAAGCTAATTGTTATTTTTGTAACATTTTTTTATGTTATAGCCGATGTACTCTTGAATGGTGAACCCGTAGATCCTGTCAATTCTACGGTATTTCTCGATATCACCATAGACTCCAAATTACATATTGATGGATTGGCGAATAGACTTAGCTCCGCAGCTTTCGTGGTCAAAAAAATTAACTGACGTAGAAACGGCTCGGCTTGTTTACATCAGTTACTTCCATAGTATTATGTCCTATGGGATTATACTTTGGGGTAATGCAGCCGGTATTCAACCTATATATGTCCTGCCCAAGCCAGCAATTCGTGCAATCTATAAGTTAGGTCCTAAAGACTACTTAAGGCAAAAGTTTAAAGTTTTTAATATATTTATAGTTGCAAATCAATATATTTTTGAAAATGTTATGTATGTTAAGAAGAATATTAATGATTTATCACATTAACATTTTCAAAAATATATTGAGATGTCATTTTGTCATTTTAGATGTCAAAAACGCGTCAAAAGTATCAAATTTCACATTTCTATCGAATTCTACAATATTTTTTAGTTGACGCAACCCTCAACCAGCGGGCGGTAGTGGACTTAGCGACTCTTACTTTCGAGAGAGACGAAACAATATTTATGGAGGATTGAACCTTGGATATTAGTTATATATTTATAACCGAGGATTTCAAAAGTAGGACCCTATCGGCATTCGTAAAAACGTGTTTATAGCTAACATTTTAAATCGACTCGTATAAATAAAAACATTTCGAAAGAAAAACTAGATGGCGTTGTAGTAAGTTAGATCGCGCTATCGTTGCGTTTATGTCGAATGCGTAATGTGGCTAAGATCTATTATTTTAATACACAGTTCTATAAACTTATTTTAATCTATCTCACGGTGAGATAGAATTTTTGTAGTGCATACTCTTGTGGTATGTATTATATATTAAAAAGAAAATTAGGTTCACGCTGTATCTCGCACACTGCAGGGTAGGCAGAGGGAACCTAGTGTTAAGGCACTCCGTTCCCCACTTTCTGCCGAATTGTGGAGGTATTGTTTGTTGAGTCGCAGAACTCAACGCCGCGCTTGTCCTCGATATCAGAGCGAAGAAAATGGAAATATAAGTAAATATTGAAATATATATTACTCTTCTCGAGTGGGGATCGAACCCACAACCAGTACCAGGCCTCAATACTAAATATAATTTTTTAAAATATATTTGTAACATTATTTTCAGTTTAAAATATAAGCCTACATTATTAAAATAAACCGAAAAAGAATAATATTATGCAGAGAAATTTCTTAATATTAGAAAAAATACCAAACTAATTAAAATGAACAAAAATACAAAGTAAGCTTAGGGACCACGGTATTGAATAGAAAATATCGATACCGTACTTATTAGTATTGAATATTTCTAAGTATCGAGTACTTTTCTTAGGGCCTAATTCAATGTCTTAGGGCCTAATTCATTACGTCACTAGAACACAAAATCAATAAAATATAGTTAAAGAACACGCTTCTGTCAAAAAAAATATTTTTTTTTTATAAAAATATCGACACAATAGTATCGATGAAATTGGAGTACCGAGTACTTTTCTTAAGGACTGATGCATGTGCATCAGTCCTTAAGAAAAGTACGTCGTAACGTATGTCGTTAGCACGTCAATGTCAGTCAGTAAGAAACTAAAATAAAAAAATATGTAAATCTTTACAATCGCTTAATAATAAAAGTTTTTTGAGCCGTTTTGGTGATAGGCGGCTTCGGGTTTTTTTTTAAATATTCAATAGTAGTGTAACTAATTTGAGTACTTATCACTGTTACGATTCTTATCAAATAGTAACTAGAGAATAATTTAGAATGTTAAAAAAGATTAAAATTAAAACAAAATAAAATCCTTATTGCCATTAGATATTTTAATTCTTTTTTAAATAATGTTCAGGTACAACGCCTGTTATAATTTTTTTTTTTTTTTTTAATTTTATTTCTTAACACTACAGACACTTGGTCCGTACACTTTTTAAATTTATTATTATATCTAATATCCTTATCATATATATTAATTACATTGTCGTTTACATACAATCAATATCTATAATAAGCAAATTATATTTTTATCTTTACATTATTTTACAAAATTTACTTAGATCTAAGGTTAAGCGAGTGTTTATATTTATATATATATTTAACAATTTTACATATTACAATATATATTTAATTACATAATTATAAGTACATGCTACACTTTTATCGTAATTGATTTGGATGGGAGGAATTTTGCACTAGGATAAGGGCATGACCGCTATGGTGGAAGAGGTGACTGCTGCGTTCCTATCTTTCAAAGCCATCTTTAAATTATATTCCACAATGTTTTTTGTCGCTGCCTTCGTCGCGTTCCGAATTAACATATTTACTGCGTCATCTTCGCCTTCACTATAGTACGTGCAGGTGTCGGTGTGCCGAGATATTGCTACGACGGCGTGCGAAACGCTATCATGCAGCTGTAGCCTAATAGATTTAGTGTTAACTACTATAACAGTCGCGCTGGTCAGACCCTGAGACTCGTGAATTGTCAGCACCTTCGAACCTGTTTCTCCTCCCCACCCTTGCGCTATCAGAGATTCTTTCTCCTCCTGGCTAAATGTGAGATACAGTGTGTATTTTAGATCTCCCGGTGTCATTTTGATATCCTTTATAGAAAGGGATCGCACTACACTCTTAGACGAGTATATACCAGGATATATCTGTCGCAGGGCGTAGGCGACGTCCATGGGACTTCTGTGAGTACACACCAAGTTTTGGTTGAAGAGTTGTGGCGGCTTACGGTAAATCATTTCGAAAAGATTCTCTCGGTCTATATAGGGTAGCTGATTTACATCTCCAATCAAAAGAATCTCCTCGGCTCCGGAGATTCTGCCTGCCATCACTATCGCTCCAAAGTGGTTCATTAAAGCTTCGTCGACTATCAAGCGGTAACACTTGTCTGATTCTCGTCGTGCTCCGTTTACCAACATTGAAGCCATAGTGCGGATTTTACTTTTAACCAAATTCCCTATACGTTCCGAGAGCCTCTCTCGAAGTTCGTTGGCTGCTTCCGTCGTACTTGTTACGACTGTATCCCTGTTATAATTTAATAGCAACAATTTTTAAATCACACATATACTCATAGGTGATATAAATAACGTATTTTATTTTGTCTTACAATTACCTTACCATAGCATTGTAATATTTCTTTCTTGTTCAACTCGAAAATTATGTGTTCACATCTAAATATGCTGTTTTAATTATTACCTGATAGACAGAGAATTCCATTACAGTGACAAAATTAATTAATCCCTCCCCCGAGCGGGAATCGAACCCACTATCGTAGCTACAAAATATGGCATTTAAATAAATACATGCTAAACGTACGGTTTAATTCAACTATAGTTATTGTTTTAATTTTATTTTGAACTTGGACATGTGACTTGAATGCAGTTAATTACATTTTAAACCTATTTGTAACGTCGCACACTATTTTAGGATTCTATTCACTAAAAAGCTGTTAATATTAATTATTTTAATATTATTAGGGATGTCGTGACGCAGCTATACAGCGTTTAACTGTGAAACCGCATCGGTCGTTGGTTCGATTTTCATTTGGGGTACTATTTCTTCGCTCTGAAAAGAAGACAAAAGGCGATATTGTGTTTCATCTCTAAAATTAAGCTGATTAAAGGAGAACGGAGTGTCTTAAAACTAGGTTACCTTTACCTCTGCTACATACCAAATATAGTGTGGAGCCTAAAACTGTAATAAGTACAAAAATAACAATTGTAATTAAAAAAAGGCTTAAAAATTGTAATAAAAAATATGTTAATCACAAAAGTAAGCTATATAGCGCTATATATTGAGTTGAGTACTCAAAGTCACGTAGCTCAAGATTAGACCTAATCTCAAGTCTAAGGACGTCTGGGAGATTTACCGCCCGCTATCTGTTTCTTCGCTAATTCTACTAACCTTAGAAATAAGCTAAAATAATGATACAGGGTGAGCTACTTGTTATATGTATGTAGTTTGTACGATGCTAGTGTAATGCTAGATTATGTTATATTGATTAGGGAGTTTGCTTTTTGAAATTGATAAAGATTTTCGGTAAAATGTATACTGAAATGGAATTTTCCGGAACACGTTTGTTTTAGTTTCGCCCTAAATACCATAAATAACTAAAAAGGCAGAGATAGTAGAGTAGCAGAGAGAGAGAACGTAGGGTTGAAACACTCTTTTCCCCATACGACCATTTTTGTTTCTTGATTTCCACGGAAATCTGAAGGCAATGTGTGATGATTGGCGCAACTCAACCTCACGCCATGCCTTGTCACCATAGCATGCAAATAAAAATTATTAAATATTTCATTTTTCATAGTACAAATCGAACCCACAACCTGTCGCGTTTACACTTTACAGTTACACGTTTGTGCCCCGTTCGACACGACAGGCTTCTCTCTCTCTCTCTCTCTCTCTCTATATATATATATATATATATATATATATATATATATATATATATATATATATATATATATATATATATATATTTATTTATTTATTTATTTTCATTAAAGATATTCCATAATTTCGACAATTTTAAAGTCCCAAGTTCAAATCCAAAGAAATAAACATTGAGATGAACTTTCGTTCTACAGCCAAGAACTAGAATGTAGGAAAATTTGTAATTTCAGCACTTCCAAGTCACGTCGGCGCTCGGCAAGATTACCTAATCTTCACTTTAATATTTATGATGTATAAATGTTTATTGTTTGGCGTCCTCACCTACTTAGAGTACTAAAGTGCTTACTATTTATTTTTATTTTTTTGTTTCACGCTGTATCCCGCATATGTGCACGGTAAGTATAGGGAAGTAGGGGGAGAGTTATAGGGTACTGCGTTTATTTATAGCAGGGTAGGAAGGGGAAGGTAACGGGAGGATTTTAAGATTTTACGTTCCTTATTTAAGCCCAATTTTCGAGACATCTCATTCTCTTTTTCATGTTAAAATAGCATCCTATCTCTTAATATAATATCCTATACTTCTGATATTTTCAATCATTCAAAGTGTCAAATCGGTAAATCAATAACATATCTGCAAAAACCACATATATTATTATAAAAAAACAATGTAAATCATCACATTCACTCATATTTAGTCCGAACGCCATCTGTTGAATAGTGATGGGTCGTCGCGATAGCCGAAGCGGTTTGTGGAGCCATTACAGGCGTCAGCAACCCAACGTGGCTTAGGCGCCCGTTTCGTAGGGTCACTATTTACTTAAAACGATAGACGTACACTTACTGATTATAAGGGTTGTCACCCGTGAGTTTTGGAATTGTAGAAAAATCTGTTTATTTTTTTTAGGGTCACTTTTTATATCGGATATAGCAGGGTAAGCATAGGGAACCTAGTGTTAAAGTCAGTTCCTAACTATACCACTGCATTTTCTAGACAATAGCAAGTTGAGTGGCGAAACAGAACCCTAATAAATAAAATAACTCATATATATAATAAGAATAGAACTCAGAATAGTCTCATTTACAAGGAGACGCTGCGCTGTCCCTGCACCATGAAGGTCTTAATATAACCTTCACTTTATCCCTACCTCCATATCAAATTTTCTACACGATCTATATAATTACTATAATTATAATACCTTATAGCTGTAATAGCATTATTAACTAAATGCACATTCTTAACAAATTCTATATTGTACTAGCGGGCGCGCGTAGCTTCGCCTGCTTATTTGCACTCTTAGGGGTGAATTATAAAAAACTATGAAACACGTGTTCAATGAAATATTTTAAAGAGTCTAAATTTCTAATTTTATAAAAATCGGTGCTGTTTTAAAAAGAAATCCATACAAACATTCAACCTCTACTTCATCCCTTTAGAGTTAAAATTTTTCAAAATCCCTTCTTAGTGGATGTCCAGATTACAAAAATAAACGTCTGTCCAAATTTCACGTTTCTACGCACAGCGGTTACGGCTGTGCGTGCGTCTTACCTCAGTCAGTCAGGTACATGTCCTTTTATATATATAGATTGATTTACTGAGATAGTGAATAAAAAAAAATATTCTTAAAAATATCTTTTTACGGCATGCTTGCAGGTTTGGTTGACGAGGCGTTGAGTTTCGCCATCAACGCCTAATGATAAAGACTGTCTTGACGTTACGGCACAGCTTTCGAATATAAACGGATCCAGTGTCTTAACATTATATTCTCTCTGTCTACCCTTCTATGTGCGGGATAGAGTGTATAGTGACATCACTCATCACATTATTATACTCCGATAACCCTATACAATACAAATTTGAAATATTCGTAAGATCATAGAAATAAAACATAAAGCAATAGAATCTATAAGATTCTAGGAATGTTTCAGAGAATTTACTTTGAAAGTTTAATAACATAAAAATAAATAAAAAAAATACATACAGGGCTTCTCTTTACATTATATTTGTCTAGGAATCTATAAGTAATTGGAAATATAATATTTGAAAGTACTCACATACTTAGAAACAAGCACTTTCGAAGCAAAGTCTAAGTTCGCAGAAAATAGACTATTTAGAGAAACATAAAATATATTTAAAAATACGTTTCATAAATAAAATAAATAAATAAATCAGCTTCACGCTGTATCCCGCGCACAGCAGGGTAGGCAGAGGGAACCTAGGGTTAAGATATTTCGTTCCCCACCTTCTGCCGAATTCTGGAGGCATTGCGTGTTGAGTGGCAGAAGTCAACGCCGCGCTTTGCCTCGACACCAGAGCGATGAAATAGAAATATAAATAAACGTTTCATATCATCTTTTTTTTCAGCTTTTCATATTTCACTGTAAGTACTCAACCAGAGTTTAAAACATTGGGTATTGATTGTCGTAACTCAACGATGCTCTCGCTTTACCTCGCCGCGGGACAATCTATATTTTTTATAGCTTTACTTTATATCCCTCACATAGTTGGGTAGGCAAGGGAAACCTGGGAACCTAGTATCAAGCCGCTCCTTTAACTTAAAGACACTTCCGTTCCCCACTTACCCCCAAATTCTTGCATGTAGATTAGCGGAACTCAACGTCGCCGTCGTTTACCTCGTTGTCAGAGCTGAGGAAAACATTAAATATTTTATTCCACCGAGTGGAAATCGATTCCCGTCACAACCGTCTCGTTTACAGTCCCACCTTTGGACCACGACGGACTCCCTAATTGGTGACAACGGACGTGAAAATCAATATGCCGTATAATAAAAAGTAATGAAACACACAAAACAATATCAATTATAGTCGAACGCTATCCTACAGCATCATAATGGTCTTTAAATATATGGAGTGAGTTTAAATATTAAACAATATATAAAAGTGGATAGGAATTTCTACCAGACAACTATTAAATTTATAACATATAGGTAATTTAGTTAGAGGTAGGTAGGTCGGTCGGAGATCGACGTGCCAGTGATAGTTGTGTGTTCGATTCCTACTCGAAGCAATGAATTGTTTCCATTTCTTCGCTTTGGAAAAAAGACAAAGCGAAATCAGTGAATTTAAAAGCACGTGATACTCCTTTATCTCAGCCTGCGCCATAAAATTAAAAACATGTTTAAAGATTATATATTTCGCTTAAATGTAGCTTCACGCTGTATCCCGAAAATCATGGCAGGGATATAATATTAAGACACTCCTTTCTCCACCTTCCATCAAATTTTCAAGATTTAGCGTCTTGAGTGGCAGAATTAAGCGAGATGTCCTGTTACCAAAGAGACTTGAACTAGAAGACTCCTTCCCCCAAGCGATAACTGAACCCACAACCGTCGCGACCACAGTCAAACGCTGTAAACTTTCATAATATATCAACCTATATATTAAACAAACGACCCCGTTAACTTTCCTTTGGCATTTCCTGACGACCTTTCGACTCCATACATTATTTACGAACACCTGTCCACCGTTCCATATTCACAAGAGGAATTAACACCGAAATGTTTCATATTCACATTTAAAAAGGTTGATATGGATGTGGTATTTCTATGGTCGTGTGTTCATGTTCTGTGTTGATGAATTTTTAAATAGTTAATATTAATGATAATTTTATGGTATAGTAAAGTAGATTTATGCCGATTTCGGCCACGGCGACTGCTTTGTCTCCTTTAGCCTCTAGTCCTCTAGCGACTGTTTTGTGCCAGCATGTTATTTATATAGCCAATTTTTTCTGTAAAGATCGTCAGAACATGGAAGCGCACTATCTATATAGGTAAATATGGTGATATTCGCTTCAATTCATTGCGCCTGGCATCCAGTTTTGAACGCCGATTGTTCTAAATATCGTTAACTCTGATTTGAACCTACGCCCTCAAATCTGTTCTACTGTCGGGCGGCCTGGCGTTGACAGGTTCTATGTCTATTGTAGATGAAGGGCGGATAGAAACATCAGATGACAGCGGACGAGGTGAAAGAGGTATATAGAGGATGCAGCGGTTAGTTTATTTATTAGGAATAAAGAATAAAGATTGAAAAGTACTGTTCTGTGGTACTGGGGATAGATTTAGAGGACAGTGTTGTTACTGTTTCAGAAGTTCGGATCTTGATAAGCTTTTATTTTGCTTCACGCTGTATCCCGCATATTGCAGGGTAGGAGGACTAATCTTAATCGTCTCTGTTCCTACGCACCGCCCAATTTTCGACACATTGCATGTGAAATGTCGGAACTAAACGCTGCACTTTGTCTTATTACCAGAACAAGGAACGCGAAAACAGTTTAATCTCATTTAGATTTATATTCATTAACGTTAAGACACTTGGCGATGAACAATTGCGACATGAATTTTCGAGACATTCCTTATTGTGTGCGATGTCCTGTTACCAGAGCGTGGGAAATGAACCCGCAACCGTCTCGCACGAGAGTCACAAAATATATATGTACATAAAAAAAACACCTAACGTCCTTCGTACATCGCTATCACCTCACAACCATACTATAACCGCTTTGGACACATTGGGTAGCTAGCGTGTTTTATAAAAAACGTGTCCTTTAGTGACCGTATGCTTTGAATTTATTTAAGGCTCCCTAAAAGCCTAGACTTTTGTCCACCTCCTGAACTGCCTGTATTCTATAGCGTTAAGATCACAAAAATAAAGAAAAAAATCCCATTTGACCGTAAGCTTCAAAAAGATGGCGACAAAACGCGAGTTACTTCACTATGTTAGTCTTTTTTTTTGTAATGTATAGTACTTATTATATAAATAATACATGTTATGTTAACAGTCGTGGCGCAGGAGTACAAGAGTGTGACTGTAACGCGACGGTTGTGGGTTCTATCCCCATTCAAAAAAAATGAATTACATTTGTCAATATTTTCATTTCGCCGGTCTGGCACTAAGGCATTTGCTTTGGTTAAAAATGCACGGCGTTCAGTTCCGCTACTCAACACGCAATGCCTCTAGAAATTTGGCGTTTGTTATCAACAAGCCGTAACAACATAACGTAATAGGGTGGGCACCGAAATTGGCTATCGAAATCGGGGTCAGGATTTTTAAAGTAACAGCGTTGTAAATTTTCATAGCTTTATGTAAATTTAATAATTTCATTTCCTCTTTCTGGTAATGATTTGGTTCCCTCTGCCTAAGCTACTATAGACGGAATTAAGCATGAAAAATACTCTCCGCATATACTTTATCAAACCAAAATATAACTAAGCTATCTATTTACGTCCGCAACAGACTACGTTTGGAATGGACATCAATTATTTGCGAATCACCCGCTCAGGGTGACTCAGTACTTTTTATACGTAATTGATTGATGGCAATACTAATTCCTATTCTACGGTGTCAAATTGTCTTTTACTAATTTGCTTATAGTCTGTAACCCGTTAGTATAGAAGGGAAGGTAGAGGGAACCTCGTGTTAAGACATTCCGATGCCACTTACCGCATATATGACACGTTGAGGTGTTGAAGGACGGAACTCCTCGCTGGACTGTCTGTACAAGAGCGAGAATATGGATATTCATTTACCTGAGTGGATTCGGATCTACGACTGTCGTGTTCACAGTCAGCTCCTTTCCACAATGCCAAAAGGTCGTAATTTAAATATATTAATACAAATATTTTAATTACACGGTTAATAGTCGCTAAGGTCGTGAACACGACGGTCGTTGTCATCATATGGTACTAAATTTCACCCAGACGGTCATTTTAGTATGATTTTAAAAGGTATTTTTGTATTATAAATACGTAATATAGCTAGGGGATTGTACGTTTGAATCCCATTGTTCGTTGACCATACGCAGTTAAATAACGTATAATATCTTAATACCTCTCCCTTCTCTAGGCTCTTCTTTTCTCTGCCTACCCTTCCATAAACGAAATAGACCTTCAAACTAAGATTAAATGCAGCTTTTGATATTTTTCTTCACGCTTCATCTTGCATGTAATAAGAAAGCGGAGAGAACCTGAAAGTGTCGTGACACTCTATTTTGTACCAGAATTTCAGATAGAGCGGTTTCGGGTGCCGCAACTCAACGCCTCGCTTGTTTTGTTACCAAAACGATTAAATAAAAAATAGCTTATCTTGCAATAATATTATAATATAAAGAATTAGAATCATCTACTGCTTCTACTGAGTTTTCAGTGCTTTTTGGTACTAAAAAAATATTTTTATTAAGGAATTCCTGACATTTTCTTTTCACCTGCACTCGTGGGCATTTAAAGAATAAGCATAATCAAGTTTGGTCATCAATCATAGCACCGGCTGTCCGTATCCGGTAACTACTGTTTCCAACATGCCACATTTATAGATAGGTACGGTTTTTTATGGTTTTTTTTGTTATAATATACTTATTTTAATTTAATTTTGTCGCTCCGATAGTAAAAATATAGCGCCGCGTTGAGTTCCGTTGAAATAATGTAATGATGTCACAAGGTGCGGAATTCAGTTCCGCTATTCGACAACGTCAATATAATGTCGTAATGTCTCGAAAATTAGATGGAAAGAGGTGAACGGAGAGTCCAAGCACTAGGTTCCCTTTGCCTACTTTGCTATATGTGTAATATATGTTGAAGCTATAAAAAAGACGTGAGTCCGTCTCACGCTTAACTGGTTTTTTAGAGCTCATTCGGATTTTTTCCATCAATTCCCTCAGTTCTTAGCTTATGACGTCCCGAGGGCGCTCGTTGAGCACTGGAGATATAGTTAAGATACCTTTGAATACTAAACTTAAGCTTTGCGGCCGTGTTTACTCATTTTCTATGAAATGGACTACATACATAGATAAGGTTATAATGATATAAAATCAAATCAAATCAAATCAGCTTCGCGCTGTATCCCGCACACAGCAGGGTAGGCAGAGAGAACCTAGTGTTAGTGTTGAACCGTTCCCCACTTTCTGCCGGATTCTGGAGGCATTGCGTGTTGAGTGGCAGAACTCAACGCCACGCTTTGCCTCGACAGAGGAGCGAAGAAATGGAAATATAAATTAAAATAAATATTTCATCTCCTCGAGTGGGAATCGAACCCACAACCAGTCGGTTTTACAGTCACACTTCGTGCCGCTGCGCCACGACCGACCTCAAAATATAATGATATTTATCTATGAAATATACATAAATGCTTAGAAGCTTGATGATGGTAGCGATATAATTTATGCAATTTTTATTCCTTTAAATGCTATTTTTATATGTTTTTATGCTACGTATTTTTAAAAAAATATATATTTTTAATACTTCCCAAGTCGTAAGTTACCTAGTCGTAGTTGAGGCCAGTCGCGGCGCAGGGGCACAAAGTGTGACTGTACAATAGACTGGTTGTGTGTTCGATCCCCACTCGAGCAAATGAAATATTTATTTACATTTATATTTTTATTTCTTCGCGTGCGTTGAATTCCGCCACTCAACACGCAATGCCTTCAGAACTCGGTGGAAAGTGACGAACGGTGTCTTAACACTAGGTTCCCTCTGCCTAACCTGCTTTGTGCGGGATTCAGCGTGAAGCTGATTTATTTATGTATTTATTTACCTCTTCGTAAATAGTTTATCAATAAATTGATTCACGTAAATCGCTCCAAGTTCCTAAATTTAAATAAATTCAGGTATAAATGTCATGTCAATGGGCACAAACACTTGCGCGGGTTCGATTGCGAAGCAATGCCTTCAATATTCAATGGAAAATAGGAAATTCAATTATCCTAATAAGAACGTAGTGTAACACTGGGTTCCCCGGTTCCCTCTGCCTAACCTGCTATATGCATTATATAGCGTGTGTATAAAATATATATATACATATATTTTTAACCAAAATAACTTAAAATATAAAAAAAACGCCCTATACTATAAATAGGAGCAACATCCTAAAGTATTTACGACTAACTTTTGTTGTTAAATATATACACCTAATTGATTATTCTCGCGCTGTTCGAGACCGATACAGCATCCATTATACTAGTGTTAGTATTTGGTTTCGTTTCTACTTGGAAAAAACCTTAAAAGATTGGCAATTTAGATTGTACCTACGATAGTTATGGGTTCGAATTTACAAAGGTCAATTTTTAATATTCTACGCATATAGTAGAGTAGGCTGTGGGACTTAGTGTTAAGATATTCTGTTCCCTACGCATTGTCCAATTTTCGCGATATAACATGTTGAATGGCGAAATTCAACGCCGCTCTTTATCTACTATAGTGGGGAAACAGAAATAATTTTAAATGACATTACTCCATGTGAGACAAGTGATGGCGAAGGGGCAAAAGTCTGACTGTAAATGCGACTGATTGTGACACTCGAGGAAATGGAATATCTATTTAAATTTATATTTCCATTTCTTCGATCTAGTGATCAGGCAAACTGCGGCGCTAAATTCCGCCACTCAGCACGCAATTCCTTCAGAATTCGACGGAACGAGGGAACGGATCTTAACACCACGTTCCCTCTGTCTACCCTGCTGTGTGCGGGATACAGCGTGGAACTATTAAAAAAAATACTCCATGTAGTAATCGAAGCCACATTTTTCGCGTTTACTATGTGACATTCAGTCAGTACCATTACACCACAACAGCCTCAACGATGCTGTTTTGAGGTACATGACGAACGTGTGACTATAAGCGCGACAGGTCGTGTGTTCGATTCTCACTCGAGGCATTGAAACTTTTAATATTTTCATTTCTTCGCATTGATTTCGAGGAAAACGCGGCGTTGAGTTCCGACACTCTAAACACAAGGCCTCAAGTATTCGGCGGAAAGTGAGGAGTGGAGTGTCATCACATTAGCCTCCCTGCCTATCCCTTATATGCGGGATACAGCGTGAAGCTGAAATATAATAAAGTATGTTCTTAAATTTGAAGTTTCTTTAGTAAACATGTTTAATATAATATTAAATACTATTGTCACGATATTTAAGCATAAATAACTGGCAAAAACATTCAGACAAAGTAAAAATTGTACTAACTTCTGTTTATGTTAGAATGTCATGCAAATAAAGTGTATTGCGATTATTTTCCTACTTTTATCTAGTTTTGAAATAGCAAGAACGTGAAGGTCTTCCTTCTATAGTAGGGTAAGCGAAACGAGCCTAGTGTTGAGACTCTCCGTTCGTTTTTCGAGGCATTATCTACCAAAAGGAGAAAATTGTAGTAATTTGAAATAGATATAGTTATTTCTTAAAACGGGAGTTGAACCCACAACCACAAACATTTTTAGTCTGGCTTTTTAATTTGTCACTTGAAATGTGAAAAGACATATAACACATATGAAATTCTTCTTTAGTATTTTTGTATCACCACAATACATTTCACACAGTTACAAAATGTTTCTCGGAAAAGAATAAGAACCCACAATCATTGTTGATAATATCATTTACCCTACAACTACACCATGGAGACCAAAATACTATTTCAATACGTCCAATTTCCGACATATTTTGTTACAAATAGATTCTGAAAGGCACTTTCAACTACAGTAATGCTATTCACAAGAATATTCATTTCACACAACGTTTCTCTTTTTTCTCCACTTGTTGTAAAAGTATCGTGGTTTTTCTCGCATAGCAAGGCGAGAAAAGATAGTGTTGAAACACTTCGTATCCCACGTTACGATCAATTTTTGAGACATTGTGTGTTGTGTGGCGGAACTCAACACTGCCTTTTATCTCTTAACCATTGCAAGAAAATGAAAATAATTCATTCCGCCGACTGGAAATCGAACTCAAAACCTTTTACAGTTTTTAGCTACGCCATTACGTCACGACGGTCTCACACTACGGAATATACCTATAGTAAGTTATACTTAGAAATATATCTTTGTTACAAAAGTTATATTATACAACTTTTAATTATTTTTCTTATTGAAAAAAATAAAAACATACTAAGTACTGTAACACCAATCAAACGTAGAATACTGCAACTCAACACAAAATGTTCCGAAAAACGATGCGTGGGGAACGAAGTTTTTTTTTATGGAAAAAGACAAGGCAAACCAGCGAGGCAAAACCCGATGGTAAGTGATTACAGCCGCCTAAAACCCCGTGCAATACGAGAGAAGCTTCAAATGCGTTTCAGGCCTTTAAAATTAACTTCAGTATCTTAACATTAGGTTCCCTCTGTCAATACCTTGAAAAAAAATCGAACCTACGACCTCAATCTAACATTTCAACAAAACTAACTAAAGTACACAATGCATTTTAATCGCACAACGGCGTAACAGAGTCAGCGTTTCACAAAGACTATTTAAAGACAATCTTTTTTTTTAATTCCGACGATGTGGCTTTCAGTTCCCAGAAAGTGATTAGTAGATAAAAAAAGAAAAAAAAATCAACTCCAATTATACTGTAAATGTTTTTAGACTTGTTTAAAGTTTGTTTTTGTATTTAATTTGATTTAGTCTTAATTCCACTTGCACATAGGCCAGTCGTGGCGCAGGAGTATAAGGTGTGACTGTAAAATCGACTGGTTGTGTGTTCGATCCCCACTCAAAGAGATGATTTACATTTATATTTTCATTTCTTCGTTCTGGTGTCGAGGTAAAGCGCGGCGTTAAGTTCCGTTGTACACGCAATGCCTTCAGAATTCCGCGGAAATTGGAGAACGGAGTGCCTTGTGTGAGGAGCGCGAAGCTGATTTGATTTTTTTTTATTTAGTTCGAATCAATGTGGCGCAAAATAATACGTACACTAGATTCTTCATCTTGTAGTTGGAATGTGTTTAAGATTGCGCTGGGAATCGAAACCCACAATAGTCACGTTTGCAATAACTTCCACATCGTTCTACTGCGCCACGTTGGCTTCAAGCATTCTGTGGGCATTACGTGTTGAATAGCGGAACTCAGCGTCGCCCCTTGCCTCGGTATTCTAAGCGATGAAAATGAAAATTGTAACCATTTAATTTCCTCGAATTGGCATCGAATACACAACCGTCACAGTAAGAGTCGTACGCTTGTGCCCCTGTGCCACGACAGCCTCACTTGAAAGTGCTTATGTTTAAAAATAATTTTATAGGGGTACTAGCGGACCCATGCGGCTTCGCCCGCTTGAACTATACGAATATTTATTAAATTATTAACAGTTTTCAATAGAATTAATAAGAAAATATAAGCCTAAATAATCAAAATACGCCGAAAAAGAATAATAAGTAGACGTAAGGGAAATAAGGGACAAAAAATTCTTAATATTAGAAGAAATATCCAATTAACATGAACAAAAAAATACTTAAACGTAACCAACGGAAATTATTAATAAAAAACTAAACAAAACTAGCTACATTATCAATATTATCAACTTAATTTAAATATTTAAAAGTAACCTTTTTTTATTACAATTAAAAGTAACACGAAATATAATATGAGATTATAAACAAAACTTAACTAAGAGATTAAAAAAAGAAGAAAAGAACGAAGGAAATAGGTGAATAAATAATTAACATTAAATAGTCACATAAAAATGAACGCTGCAAATTATAGAAAACACATTAACAGCAACTCGATAAATTTAAATTATAATTAAATATATAAAAATGGTTACTGTGGCTCAACCTTCGTAGATAAACATATACCATCGCGGACTTTTTAATAGATTTTTTAAAGGACAATATTTTTCTATAATTTTATTTTTATTTGTCTCATAAGGTTGAGTCAGCGCACGCCATGTAAGCGTTCAGGAATCATTTTAGACTAACTTTTCGTAAAACAACGAAATTCCTTATTTATTGGTTGCTTAACGACGGTTGTAATTAACATGTCAGACAAATTGCATATCAAATAGAATGATATTTTATTATATTAGTAAATATTGAGAATATTAAAATTGTCACGTTGTACCCTTTATATAGCAGAGTGAGCAAAGGGAACCTAGTTAATGTTAGACATTCCTTTCGCCATTTTGTACCAATTTTCAAAACATTGCGTATTGAACGAAGATATGAAAATATAGAACAATAACAGCGGCCGTTGTAATTACTTAAAAAAGCGTAAAGTCTGTTCTTAGTACAACATTTTAAGTAAACGTGTTAAGCCGTATTTTTGAACAAAATTTTAATCAAGTACCACCTGACGGAGTGACCTGCATTATCGGGTGGTTTTCCTTTTTTATGAGATATTTCGTAGAGTCGTGACTATGAGTTAGAAATTTTATTTTGTTTTTTTATTTTTGTTGGTTAAAAAGTTAAAAGTTGCTTTGCTTAAAATTTTTTTTTGCCTGCAGAGCAATATGTTTTATACATATTGAGTTTAATAATAATAGTTTCGCATCTATATATGTTTCAATAACTCTCACTTCTGATTCGAAATTTATTTTCAAGACTTTCATAGCGCAACGGAACAGAGCATGACTGGAGACGACGATTGTGACTTTGATTCCCACTCGGGGGAATGAACTGTTTTCATTTTCCCGTTCTAGTGACAAGACAAAGCGCGGCGTTGAGTTTCGCTATTCAACACGCAATGTCATAAAAATGGAGTGGTGCGTGAGGAAAGGAGTGCCCTAACACTTTCTTAACAGGTTCTTACTTTCTTTCTTTCTCTATCAATCCTAATATATACAAAATACAAGGTAAAACTAAAATTAAAGGAAAGAAGAAGACATTATTTTCATAATACCATAATTCAAATCAGTTTTTCCAAATCAACTTAAACAAATAGAAAGACAAAATTCAAACGAATGCGGGCGAAGTACAGCCGTCCCACCGTTTATATGGCTTATTTTTCATTTACAAAGAAAATGTGATTTCTCTTATATACCTATTACGTATTGTCAGAAACTGAATTTGCGGAATGAAATGAATATAAATTTTCGCATACTTTGTGTTATTTTTGGGGTCGAATGTAATTTTAGAAGGCTATTGTTGGGTTGTGCTTGCAGCGCGTTTTTTGTTTTTGCTGAATCTTTAATTACATAATTATGATTTTACGGCTTATTTAAAGAGATATATAGGTAGGGGACGTTTGGGTAGGGTACCTCAGCTATGGTCGATACTAAAATAATTAAAATACCAGTTCCCAATTTCCGAGATATTTCGTGTTAAGTAACTGAACTTATCGCCACGATTTGTCTTCTTAACTGAGCTAGAGAAATGAAAATAACTACCTCCGAATAGAAATCGAACCCACAACCATAGTGTGGATAGTCAGACGACGTGCCGCTGCTTCACTATCTCATAAATATACACTACTTTTTAAATTGAATAATTATCATAATAATCATAATCACGATCAATTTATATGTTCGGGATCAAATTAAATAGACAATATCATGAGATTCAGCCACCAGAACGTCTTATGGACGTTCTTATACAAGTATACATACAGCCTCTAGTAATATCAGATCAATCAAAATTGTACAAAACGCTGATCAGTCACAACTATCAAAACTATAGCAAAGATATGCACACCATCTTTTATTTTCACCAGAGCAAACGCTGCTTAACCTGGTCCGATTTTAATAATGGCACCAGCAGTATTAACGAGCTCCTTCGAACAAGAAAATTGGCAAACAAAAGAAATATAAGCGGCATTATGCAAATTTGAAGTATAATTCGGTACGACAATAAATACTTCGCGCTAAGTACTCTCCAGCTCAATCGATGGAAATAATTAGACGTTTTTAAGCCAATTTACAGCAAGTGGCCATTCATATAGAAAATTTGTGAAGAACCTTATCGTGGTTATAAAAGAATTATAAAATTGTTCCAAATCTGCTTTTATCTGTTAGCTTATATTTTGTTGTTTGTATTTTTTTTTAATTTGAGAAGTGTGGCGTTGAGTTCCGCCATTCAACATATAATGGCTCAAATACCGTGGTGGAAAAGGAAACTCGGAGTGTTTTAACGACAATATCTGGTGGTTAATATTAGGTACCTAATATTAACCACCAGAGTCGCCGTCCTCCCGATTTTTGATAGACGCACCGATTTTTAGCACAAAATTAATTGCCCGAAGCGAGTGCAAAATCCTTTGCTAAGTTTTTAATTGAAATATAAACAATTATATTCAGAATCGCTCTGACGATTTAAATGCCTTACCGAATAAACCAAAACATTTACCTTAATTTATAAGTATGCGATGTTTTCTCATTGAAAAAGCCGCACCTTTGCCTCGATACGTGTCTTACTTTGCTGTACTACTTTGCCAGTGCGAAGAAATGAAAATATTAAATATTTAATTTCCTCAAGTGGGAATTGAACGCACAACCTGTCTCGTTTACAGCCAAACGCTTGTGTGTAAGCCAAAATAGTCTCGAATAAAATATAATAATCACTAAAAAGTTTTCAACTAATAAGACTTAAAATGGACCAAGAGAATTTTTGGGCAAGCTCTAACGAAATGCCCTTTTAATACCGTTCTTAGGAGCTTTCCGCAGTGTAGTAATAAAAATTTGTAACGCCCTCACCCCGCACTTACAGAGTGTTCCTAATTAAATAGCTTAATTAGCTAATTGACAGGATTAGGTTTTTTGTTAATTTAAATATCTTACTTTTCCTACTTATATTATAAATGTGACAGCATGTGAGGACGGCACAAATTTAGATGAAACTTTACAATGATGTAACTTATACATCAGAATAACACAGCGGCTAGAGGTTTTCCTAAAAAAAATTGTAGACCACAACAATAAATTTAAACGGGCAAAGCCGTGTTTAGGTGGTTAGTATATTATATGAAGGCTTTCGTGGCGCAGTTTAATGCAGAGTGACTGTAACGTGTTGATTGTGGATACGATTTCTATTAGAGAGAATTGTTCTTACTTTCTAGCTGTAGTAAAAAAAAACCTCCAATCTTTAACGTCAACTCCTCTCTCTGCCTACCATGTCATATGCGGCATAAGACACGACGTGGAAAAAATATTCAGGCGTACAAACAGTAAGCCTCTAGTGGCGCACGGCAAGACCCGCTCGGTGGAATGAATTATTTAATTTCTTCACTTCAGTAAAGATAAAAAGCGGCGTTGAGTACCGCATCTCAACACGCAATGCCATGAACGGTTCGTGGGGAATAGACTATATAAACACTAGGTACCCTCTGCCTACACTGCTGTACGTACGAGATATAGCGGAATACTGAAAAAAATCTAAGATTCAGTCTCCAGCTGTATCCGTAAAAAGAAAATGTATCCTAGTAGGTATTGAATGTTAAAAATTCAGGTCTGCGCGTTTTATTCGGCTCATAAACCCCTAATGTTATTTATTGGTGCAATAAACGGAGGGAAGTAAAAATAACGAGTGAGGGAACCAGCCTTTTTCATTTACAATGTTTACTATTTGCACACGACGCCACGTGGGGTAGGTATTTGAAGATATTATAAGATTGAAACCACCTTTGCGGAATGGAATAGCGCCAGACTATAAACGCTATAATATATAGATAGATTTTTTTTTAATATAAATGAAGGCAATTTTTTACTGGATGTTTTTCTAACATGCAAAACAAAATATTTAGTGCTCATCTGGTACATTTGTCACGCCATAACCGAAGAACAGAATTGAATAGACTATAAATGCGGTAGCCGTGGTCAATCAGGGGATCAAATTAATTCCATTTCCTCTTTCTAAAATGACAAATTACATCGGTGTATTCTAATCAAAAAGTCTTGAATTCAGGCGGAAATTTATAACTTAATTATTGGCTTATTAAGATCTTGGCTTGGTATGATGTTAAGGAAAGAAAAAAAAGAATAATCTTATCTTTGTTTATGTTAATAGAAAACTTAAAATTAACTTCTTTTGTTATTGCAAATTTATAGTACTGAATAGCAAAACCTAACGTCGTCACCTACCTATATATCTTGCACCATTACATAAATGTCCTAATAAACATTCACTCAAACAAAAATTCTGCTGTAGATTTACAGCCCTCACATTCAGTACGACACAATTCCAATTCACCACGGCCCTACAAGATCTTAATAAGCCAATAATTATTTCAAAAGTATATCAAAAAATACTTCAAAACTCTTGAAAAACACCACAAAATTACAACAATTCAAGATTCTCGAAATTCTAGACTCGTTACATTAACAAAAAAAAACGATCAAAAACTACACAGAGTAACACAAAGATAATAACCTAACCCGGAGTTCTACATCTTCAAAAAACAATAGAAGAAAGGGCTAAATGCAAATGTTCGTTAATACTTTTAATTGGACAATTTTACGCATCTGCCCGCCTACCTACTTCTAAAGTCGTCTAACTTAATTACACAAGTCAATTATATCCGCCGCAAGTCGAGAAACGGGGCTGAACACCGAAAAATAAACTTTAGCCACAGTAAAATAAGATCTTGGTCCAAAATTCAAGGAAATTTGCTAAAAAACCTAAAGGTAAGGTAATCTTTGAATCCTAAATTCTTTTCGGAATTATTATTTTGAAGGAAGTTAGATGGATTAAATTTGACTGAGAAATTAAATTAATTATAATATTTGATGGTTGAACTCCTTAGCTGTGGAATGTTTTTCATTTTTTTGGAGCAGTTATTAATTATTTTACGGCGTGGTTACTTATAGACCTGAATATACTGCACTTCGTATATTCCAGATCATGATTCCCAACTGGTGATGATGGTGACAGAGGAATCCTAACAGCCACACTCCGTCCCTCACTTCGCAAATTTTTGAGATATTGATTGTTGAGTGGCGGAACTCAAAACCGCGGTGTACCCTCCTATCAAAACGAAGAAATGAAAATCATTCATATCCTTGAGTAGGAATCGAAGCAACGACTGTCACTTTTACTATAGGACGCAAAGCCGCTTGGCTACGGCAGCATCAAAATGATCTACCAACGATGAGTCTTGTCCAACCAAATCGAAGGAACTACGATATTACAAGCACAATTTTTTAAGTCATACATAACCAAAAATGTATTACTATTCGGGAACCGTCCAAACCTTAAATAAAATTAGCGTTTGATAACAACAGCAGTATGGATTGATAAGAAAGTATAAAATCCTATTTCTACTTATTAAGAAAACTTATAAATAGTTATCATGAAGCTATTTACGTCCAAATTCTTATATGTACATATGTTTGTTACTATATATTTATATTTTAAGCATCTCTGTATAATTGATCACTACCCTATGCTTAATCCTTAGGTTTTTTTCTACTAGTGTAGAGGACAGAAAAATATTTTTAGGTAACGTACAAAAAAATATACTTGTGGTTTTTTTTTAACCAAAGGAAGGCGCAAAAAGGTTCTTTACAATATAATATTTATGTCATGGAAAGAAATTCAGTATTTTCCCGTTCCAATAGAAATTTTGATAGATCCTCTCATCGTGCTTCTTACACTCTCCAAAGACCCCATATATAATGAGGCCAGTCGTGGCGCAGAGGCCCAAGCGACTGTGCGACTGTAAATGCGACAGATTGTGTGTTCGATTCCCACTCAAGGAAATGAAATTTTAAATATTTTCGCAATGCCTCCAAAATTCGGCGGAAAATAAGGAACGAAAGTTTTTTAATGGGAAACTTTTATTTAGATATATAGAAATAAGATTAAAAACTTAATAACTTATATGTAAAAACATACAGAAGCGGTAGCCTTTAAGTATTAACAGTACTCAACAGGGGTCGTCAATTCAAATATGTGGGAATAAAAAAATCAGCCTAAGCGTTTAAGAGGGTAATATAGCGATTTTTACGATCCAAACTCCATCATTTTTACGGTTAAGCCATTAGAGCGAGGACTGTGGCCGTTTGAACGATACAGCTGAGTGTATGAGAATGATACTGTTTTAAATTAATTTACTGTTGTCTCGTCTGCCTGTTGGTGAATGTTGTTGTTAGGTATTTATATACATATAGAAGTGTACGACTGTAAACATGATGGTTGTGGGTTCAATTTCCCTACAAAGCGCGGCGTTCAGTTATGCCATTCAACACGCAATGTTTAGGAAGTAAATCGGAGAAAAGTATGTCTTATTAGGAATGGAGCGTTTTAAAATTAGATTCCTTCTGCCTACCCTGCTATGTGCGGGATACAAAGTGAAATAAAAAAATAAGTCATTTTAAAAGATCATGTTTTTATTATTTAAGCTACATACTTTATCCCACAGCAGGGCAGAAGAAACTTAGTTAAGACACTCCGTTCTCCACGAGCCGTCCAATTTTTAAATTTGCGTAGCGGAACTCAACATCACGACTTGTAATGTAATCACTAGAAGAAAAATAAAAACAATTCATCCTCAGTTATGCTGTTACGCCATGACGGCCTCTAATGATTAATTAATTATTAATTATTTCTAATAAAACGTAACCGACATTGAATAAATTATTTTAACTTTACTGACACCGTCAAAACAATTACTCGCCTACTGAAGCGTCAAAATGGCGATAGAGCTCACAACAAGATGTCGGGAGACGACAAATCCTATAAAATTGGGCTTTTAAATAGCTTTTAAGATGTTAGTATCAATTAGAAACTTGTCGCTTGCACTTAAACACTGTTTAACTTGACACTGACATAATAAAGTTATTGGCGGGAAGCGGCCATCTTGTTTACGCGGGGTGGCATAGACAAATATTTTTCTTCGTCAATTTCGGTGACAAAGGCTGTAATATTAATAAGCTTTAACGTAGTAAACAAGGTTTATTCAAATAGTAAGTGGTAAGACCAGAAAATAAAATTTTCCGACGATTTTATTCGCTTCATTTTAACAAAGACATTCTTTGATATAACCTCAAATTTCCTTTTACTATTAATTTAGTGAAAATCAATTTAGATATAATAAGATTGGAATTCCTTTGGCCAAAGAGATATTATAAATGTGATTATTACTTTATTACGGGAATAAAATAACAGATAAACATTTAAAAACACAGTCTTTATATTTTTTATTTATGATTCTTATTAAAAATATGAAATATTTTTGATTAAGTTATACCATTTTACACATTCACAAGAACCAAAATCTTTAGAAAATATAAAAGAATTAAATTGAAATATAACACTTATACCTATATGAAAGAAATCATTCATACCATATTTTGTACGTATTATCATCAAAGAAATAAGATATTAAAGCGATACATTGGCTGTATGTTTGTACATCGTTGTCATAGCGACGGTTGAACACTGTACCAATATTATTTATACTAAATATTTTTTCTTCCAAATAAACATGTCGAAGGCTAAAAAAGATGTCGTGTGGGAAGACCGCGAAGTGCTGTTCGATTTACCTTTTGAGTGAGATATTTATTTTGTACGCCTCGCCCGTTAGCCGGCTCCAGCCAAATTGTTTATTTTGTTTGGACTCACTTTCGTCAATAACTTTGTCATACATATTAATATTTTTGTTATAGAGAAATTGTGTTGGATAATATTAAAAGGTTTTGTTAGTTTTTCAATTTAGTATTTAAAATACACTTTACTTAACCTAAATGAGCGTCACGCTTTATCCCTAGCGGGGTAGTCAGAGAGAACGGATGCTACGCATGCTAAGGTCAAATACATATAGTATGGTGATGCATGAATAAGGCACTTGGCTGTAGTGACGATAATAATTTGTTTATATCAATCTATGTATATAACACAATTTTGTACATTAATGACAAACGAGATCACTTACCACTAAAAACTGTCTATTATTTTTTTAAATTTACATGTTGTTAAATTCAATATATTTTTTTCAGTTTCATGTTTTAGCCCGCATATAGCAGGAGGAGTAATTGCGCGTTGAGTTGCAGAATTTAACGTCACACTTTGCCTCGACACTAAATCGAAGAAATGAAATATTAAATATTTCATATCCCTGAGTGAGAATCAAACCCACAACCTGCCCGTTTACAGTCACACGAAAGTTCTTCAACGCCAGAAACGACCTCAATCAATAATTTCCTCAATAACATATTTCAGATACCTAAAACTGAGATCTGGTGAAAAAGTGTTTGATAGAATAGAGCCGATAGAAGACACGAAGGGCAACCGCGGGATGAAAGGGCGGCTTGTTGTCACTAATCTGAGAATCATCTGGCACTCTTTGGCTTCACCTAGAATTAACTTGTGTAAATATATCGTTTTTTATATCTACAATTTCTATTTATATAACATTAAATTATTTATTTCAATTTCTATTTATATAACATTAAATTATTTATTACATTAAATTATTAACAAACTTGAGATTAGAGTTCCTGAGATTAGCCTGTTCATCCAAACCAACTCTTTAAATTCTAGACTCATAAAATTTTACTTCAAACGCGGACTGTTAACCACCATGGTTGTGGATTCGATTATCAGTCGAGGTAATGATTTTTTTACGCTCTGATAACAACAATATAAAGCGTGACGTTGAGTTTTTCCATTCAGCAAGCATGTCTCAAAAACTTGGGAAAAAATAGGTAATGAAATGTCTTGACACTCAAAAAGGTCCCTCTGCCCCTTTACTATATGCGGGCTTCAGCGTGAAACAGAATGAATTTAAACTTTAACTTACTCTATTTAGAGTAAATAGACTGCAAATACTGCTTCAATCAACATGCACCGCAGTAGACCATTTCCCACCGTTAATATAGAGAGGGAGGAACTCATCGAGATTGTAATTACATCTAAATTACTGTAATCGTGAGTATCGTTGGATTTTTAGAATTAAACGCTTTACGAAAAAAAAATTTTTTTTACGTTTTATCAAAAACAGTGGATTGCGAATCTTCTGTTCTTGAGAACAAAATATATTATGATCAATATTTTATGAATTTAAACCCGTAACCACGGACTACTGTAAAGTGTTCGAAACGTCGGGTTTCCCAAAATTTATAAAAATACTAAAAATACTAAATATACGCGATTAATCCGGTTAAAATAGTTTCATTTAAAATGTGTAATAATCGTGAAAATCAAAGAACTTATTAAAAATTGTTTTAAAAAAATATTATAAGTAGATTATTTTTTCTACCTGTTTTTAACACGACGTTGTAGGTAGGTATGTATGTAAGAAACTAACTATGTAATGCAATCTAAGAGTATGAATTACACGCATTTCTAATTGTTGAATCATCATGAAACTTGACTATTATATTTAGATTAGATGACAATACAATATTATGGTACCATCGAGCTGGTCTGATGACGAGAAGTTTTCTTCCTTGTTCCTGCGCCCCACGCTTTTACTTAAAAGAACATAGTTTACACTTCAGTCCAGAAATAAAGACAACTTGAACGATCCATGATTTATTTTTGGCTTTTATGTGCTCTTATAAGAACGTGGTTCTCTAGTGTTTTTAAACTATTTATTTATATGTAGTCAATATCGCTATTCTTCCTCCTAACATTATTAATGTTAAATTTTGCGAGGTTAAATGTCTGTTTCACTTTCACGCTTTAGAAGACACTTTACAGTAATGTATGTACACATTCTGTATAATTTGGTTGTAAATTAAGTTTACGCGGACGAAGCCGCGTTCTAGCCGCTAGTAAAGCATAAACTGTGATAAAGAAATGAGCAATAACAAACACTTGCTTACCGCTTCAACTCCACCTTTTCTCTACAGTTCTTTCTTTAAACAGGGTTGTGGAAATTTTAATTATAATTGACAATTAAAGATCAACAATTTATCTTGGGTTTGTGGATTGTTGATGTTGATGTTATTGATATCACAATTAATAATTAATTAATTGTTAATTGTTGCACCACCAAATGAAGTCAGTCGTGGCGCAGTGGCACAAAGAGTAACTGTAAAACCGACTGGTTGTTCGTTAAAACCCCACTCGAGAAGATGAAATATTTACTTAAATTTATATTTCCATTTCTTCGCTCTGGTGTCGAGACAAAGCGCGGCGTTGAGTTCTACCACTTAACACGCAATGCCTCCAGAATTCGGCAGAAAGTGGGAAACGGAGTGTCTTAACACTAGGTTCCCTCTGTCTACTCTGCTGTGTACGGGAAACAGCGTGAAGCTGATTCGTTGCACCACCATGTTATACAGTTACTAATTGTCATTTACGTTCTGTCAAAAATCGCAATTGAAATTTACTTATTTCTGGTAATAAGACATAACAATTGAAGTGAACACAAACAAACACTTAACGAAGTTATCGAAACATTCCAGATAGAAAATCAATTTTAAGCACAATCGAATCGCTTCCGAATTCCATTCGCCAATATTTGCATGCATATAGACTCGAAATTGCTCTCTTGACCCTCGCTGTGTACTATTACTGACCTATTCTAAAGCTTCCTGTGCTATAATGCACGGTATATTTATTGATAAACTAGCGTCCTGGCTTTGGTTTACTCGGTTGTATTAAAATGGAACTAAAAAATACGATTTTTAGGTTATATTGTACAATTTTTGACTGGTTAGGCTAACGCGACGGTTGCAAGTTCGATTCTTACTTGGAAAGAGCAGAGTAAAGCAGAGCGAGGAAATGAAAATAACACATTTTCATATCCTCGCTCTGCTCTACACCAAAGTTCGGTTTTTGTGTTCCGCCATTCAAGAAGCGATGTCACGAAAATTAAAATGGAACTAAAAAATACGATTTTTAGGTTATATTGTACAATTTTTGACTGGTTAGGCTAACGCGACGGTTGCAAGTTCGATTCTTACTTGGAAAGAGCAGAGTAAAGCAGAGCGAGGAAATGAAAATAACACATTTTCATATCCTCGCTCTGCTCTACACCAAAGTTCGGTTTTTGTGTTCCGCCATTCAAGAAGCGATGTCTCGAAAATTGGATGATGCGTGAACAAAAGAGTTTCTTAATATTACGTTTCCTCTATCTCCCCTGTGAAGCTATACAAAATGTGGAAACATGAAGCTGAAAAAAAACCACTTAATGATCATAAAGTAAGTTAGCAAATTATTACAACTAAATACAGCTAAAAAATCGTTGCTTTAATTATTAAGTTAAGTAGCCTTTGAAAGAATTTTATTAATTATAATTGCAAAAGGACGGGAAATGTAAAAGATCAAAATATTTTTATGTCTTCACGCTCTTCTGTAACTGATATTTTAAAATGCGGTCATTATTATTTTTCACTTTGTATATTTTTCACTAATTAAAAAATATTGAGTTATTTGCGGCGGCGGCGGAACCTAACGCCATGTTTATTTTACTTAAAAGTCATATGTTACAGTAGCGATTTGGACATAAGCCATAACCATACCCTCCACTCAAATTTCGAGACATTACATATTGAGTCGCGGAACTGAACAACGCGATACATCTCATTGTTTATTATGTAAATATACAAATAAATTAATATTTTTATATTTAAATATTTTGAAAAAAAAAAACAGTTGGCTACCAGAAATTGGGATGTATCTATATAGTGTTGGTAGTACCCATATCAATGCGCCATAAACTACTGGGAAGCAGTAGTTTTATAGAAGATTCTTGTAATTTAATACACCACAAACTTTTGACATCCGTGTACGTTTGTAATTTTGTAATTTATCATAATGTCTTTTGTATTTTAACTGGTTCAGTTGGGAGAGCAGCAAATACCATCTTTAAGGTAGAGTAGTCCCTGACTTAGCTTCGCTTTGAAAGACTACCAAGAGTCCCTTAAAAGATTAAGTCTAGTTTGTATCTTCTTCACCATCGCCCTGGCCAATAGCGGTTGAGTTGGCATTGTGAGATTCTAGTGATATTATGGATGGCCTACATCTGCCAATCCAAGAGTCCCACACAACCACAACACTCGGGTTGTCAGCTTCACGCTGTATCCCGCACACAGCAGGATAGGCTGAGGGAACATAGTGCTAAAACTCTCCGTTCCTCACTTTCCGCCAAATTTTTAAAACACACATCGTGTGGAGTGGCAAAAATCAACTCCGCACCTTGATACCAGAGCGAAGAAGGGAAAATATTAAAAATTATATATTAATTCCCGAGTGGGGATCAAATTCACAACCTTCGTGTTACAATAACACGCTTGTGCTCCTACGGCATGACGGCCTCATTAAAAAAAATACAAAATTTTGTTTTAAAGTAAATTGGTATATTTTGATCATTACACGCAGCCTCTGCATCAATGTACTACAATTTGGAAAGTACGTAGGAATCTTTTAAGATTAGAAACATTCTTTGTATAATTTAATTATTTCTAATTGATATCTTCATAATTCTTCCTTCTTTACTCTAATAGCTTTGTTATTCGTTTTCACAAAAAAAAGCTCCAATTAGAATTAAGTACTCGAAAATAACGAACGATTTATCTGAAGTGAATAAATGTCATTATATTGTATCTCGTTATATCACGAGAGGCCAGCCGTGGCGCGGGGTACTAAGCGTGCGACTGTAAACGCGATAGGTTGTGGATTCGATTTCCACTCGAGGAATTTACCTTTGTTCGAAGCAAAGCGCGGCGTTGACTTCCGTTACTAAGCACGCAATGCCTCCACAATTCGGTGGGGAGTAACAGAGTAGGCAGAGTGAACCTAACCTAGTATTAGAACATTCAGTTTCCAATAAGACACTTTCATTAACTACTTTCTATTACGTTGAGGAACTCTACGCCGCCCATTGCATCGTTACCAGAGCGAGGAAATGAAAATATTAAATATTTCATTTCCCCGAGTGGCTATCGAACCCACGACCTATAGCGCTTACAGTCGCACCACGACTGGCCTCTTTGTTATTTCTTGTTATAATCTTGAAAATCCACTAAAATATTATCACCATATCCTACCTAACACTCAATACCTGACTTTACACAAACAAAACAAGCCTAATATCCAATAAATTTGTAATACGATGTGGTTGTTAACATTTCTCTAATCCCGATAATAGGATAACATCATAGAGTATTCAGGCTTACCATATCTGAGTCTTTGATCTAATAAATAATTATATCAACTTCACGCTCTAACCCGCTTAGCGGGATAGGCACATAGAAGAAGGAGTGGCATTTGACGGCATAGGCGACGGATAATGAGGGCTCAATTCCCACTCCGAATAAAGAGTTGTTTTCATATGTTTGGTCTGGTAACAAAACAAAGCGCGGCGCTGGATTACGCCAGTCAACATGGCTCGAAAATTCTACAATGCGTACCTACCTACCCAGTTATACGTATTAATGTGGGTTAGTGCGTAGTTCTAAATAATTGGGCTTCATTAAAACAAAAAATGATCATTTATCGGGAGAAAATCATATTTACTCTTTTTTTTATTTTTTTGAACTTTATTTACTTGAAGCTGTGATAATTTTAAATGAATATATATCTTTTTATTTATTTTTTTCAGCTCTCGGGTTCAACTGCGTTATAACAATAAACACAAAAATCGTCAATTCAGGTCTTCGCGGAACGACACAGGCGCTAATTATTTTGGCTGCGTACAGTAAAAATAGATACGAGTTCATTTTTACTAATTTGTTATCGAACTGCGTGAGACATTATACTACTGTTACTGGAATTTATAAGTAAGTCAATTTTACCTTCAGAGTTCCTTGTAGAGAAAGAGAGAGGGGGAGAGAATAAAAAGTCACTTTTGTTGTTCATTTGCCTGTTATGTAGGAGACGTAGAACCCAACGTTCATAAAAACAAGGCACCGATGTCGAGTTCCGCCACTCAACACGCAATGACCCTAGAGAGTGGAGAACGAAAGTGTCTTAATAGCAACAGAGTTTCTTAACGAGCTTATCTTAAAAGAGGTTAGGTTCCCAGGTTCCTTCCGCTCACCCTACTATGTGGGATACAGCGTGAAGCTAAAAAATGTATCGGATAAAAGCATGTTAAGTTTTTTTTTAATATTATTCTAAAACAAAAAATAGCCATATAAATATTTATTATGTCAAATTATGTATTAATAAAGAATTTTCTTATTTTATTTAGTAAGTAATATAAATTGGTCGTATTTTCCAAGTACAAGACTGAGACTCATTAACGAAGACAATTTATCCTAAAAATATTAACACGTTTCTTGTGTAACACATACAAATACATACATACAAACATAATATGTATGTACACCATTAAAAGAGATTTAGAAACAATTATATTATCATTATTCTCGTTACAATTATGAAATATAAGGCTTTGTAAAATATCATACGTTTTTCCTTTTATCTCCGCATATTTATTTCATTAGATGAAATATATATATATATATATATATATATATATATATATATATATATATATATATATATATATATATATATATATATACATATTTTATATGTCAGTCACCAACTTAAATAAATACCATTAAATCAACTTTATATGATAACAGATCCTATGCGTCCTCCAGACTTTATCGTGATCTAAAACTGAGAGGTGCCATTGTACACAACAAACAATTGCGTGTGCTGCCTCTTGAAAAGGTTGGTAACGTTAAGAAATAGTGTTGACTTAATAAAGTCTTTAATTTTCTCTAATTATTTTCTCTATTATTACACACTAAATAAAGCTATTTAACCGGATTAATCACGTATATTATACATTTTTGGTAGCCCGATATTTCGAATAGTACAGTAGTCCCTAGTACAATAGTCCGTGGTCTATCACTTGGTGATAGCCTGAAGTGGCAGTATCAGTTGACTTGATTATTAGATCAAACTACCGATTTCTTAATTGCCTCGCGTACTGCCCTGGATTCCTGCAGAATGAGCTGACTGTCTCTTGCTCTCTGGTATGGTGGGTTTGAGACTTCAACGATTAACAAGTCTATGGTGGTAGGAAGTTTCCAACCATCCTCTATATAAAATCTGAATGTTTCTGTATTCCAAAAGCTTCACGGATCATTCTAGGAATATATCTGCTTTCCTTAGCGAGGATTAGGAGTTTATCAAACCTGTTGTAATGGCTAGGTTTATCCACAGTGTGCTCACACACAGCTGACTTTGATATCGGAGATTGGCTCACTTTCTTGTTAGGCTTGAATATAGTTTTTATGGAAGCTCTTTTTAAGATGTTGCCAATTCTGTCTGTAACCCCCTTCACATATGGTAGAAGTGCCGGCTGTCTCTCTACTGTAGGTGGCTTGTTGGTCTTCTAATAACGCTGGCGAGAAACTGGCAGCCTTTTCTGATGAAGGGTATTATTCACCTGCCAGGTAAGTCAGCTCATTCCTTAGATGCCCTGCCTACCAAACATTAGTTACAGCATGCTTGCTTCCCTGTGCCACGAAATTTCTTTTTTGTATTATAATAGAAATCAAATATATATTTTCTTACAAATCACAGATTTGCCTCCACGAGCAAGGAATATGGAACCTATCAAGTGAATCCGGCAATCTCGGAACAATGGTCGTCAGCAACGTAAGAATTGTATGGTACGCGGATATCAATGAAGCCTTTAACGTGTCTATGCCTTATATTACTATAGAGAGTGTAGGTGTTCTCTGCTTTTATTATTCTTTTTTAGTTTTATGGCTTCATGCTAAATTCTTCATATAGCTGGGTAGGCAAAGAAAAGTTGATAATCTAGAATTAAGACACTCTGTTCCCCACTTTCTGCCGATTTTTTCGAGGCAATGCGTGTTGAGTGGCGGAACTCAACACCGCGCTTTATCTTATTACTAGAGCGAGAAAATAGCAACTTTCCCTGTCATCAAATGGAAATAAGTTAGAGTTTGAGAAACAATCCGTTTTAAATGATCAAAATAAATCTGACACTGACTGATAGAATATGTAGGGTTTCTCGATAAATTAACTATTCAGTTCATTTATCGAGAATCCAGGCAGTTTTTAAAATTAGTGCGTTGACACAAACAAACTCTCCAGGCAGTTTTGGTATTTCAGTATACATTCACAAATTCGTCTTATTTTGCTGGGTAACTAGCTGGTTGTGTGTTGAGGGATAAATTCATATCGCACGTTCTCTAGCTTTATTAGAAAAAATACTTTACGTATTATCATACACATAATATTGAGGCCGTCGTGGCATATGCGTGCGTCTGTCAACGGTCGTAGGTTCGATTTTCATTGAAATTTTGAATGAAATTTTGAATTATTTCATTTGGTAAGGAGGCAAAGCGCAGCATTAAATTCCGAATTCTCAACATGAAATGCCTCAAGAACTCGGCGGAAAATAGGAAACGGGGGTTTTTTAATGCTTGATATTTCCGCGCCATCTGGAGTTTTATGGTCTTGATACATGGACAGCCCGACAACAAAGTGATCCTATAAGTTTTCCATTGTTACTTTTTAAGATGGAACCCTTAAAATATTTTTGTATTGAAGAGTCTTTTTATATATTTAAAAAAAAAAATTAAAAAAATTCAAGGGCCGCTATAGGCTTACACCACCTTAATAATGTCGATGTGATCCACTGTACTCGCAGTCAGAGTTACTTCTCTAGGGACTCAGTTACATCAGTTAGAATTAGACCATATGAGCGAAGCCGCAGGTGAAAGCTAGTATAAATATGTCTAGACTAGTCTAAACAATACTAACATTATTGACAGATTTCGATACGAGACTCCAAATTCGGTGATGCACTAGTAATAATGATCAGACCCACGTCTGGGGCTTACGTTTTGGGGTTCAGAGCTGATCCGAAACAACGTTTGCGCCCTTTGCTCGAGGAATTACAAACACTGCACCAAGCTTATACTGAAAAACCTGTTTTCGGTGTAGAAATGGATTGGGAAAATGAGGTATATTCATAATTTTTTTAATGAATGTATATTTGTAATTTTTTAATGAATGTATATAATTTTTTAGTTTGTTTGTTTGGCGTCATACTGTGTCCTGCATGCAGCAGGACTAAGTACTAATAATAGTTAAACTAGAAACCAGGATCAGATTTTATATTAGTATAGAGTTTGCCTTCGTTTCAATAATTATAGAGTTTTCCTTCAGGGCTTGGTGAAAGTTTATTGTAAGTTGGATATATCTAAAGATGAGTTTTTTTATCTAAAGATTTTTAAAAAATATTTAAGATAAATTAAAAGATAAAAGTAACTTTTTACAGCGATAATTAATAATTATTATTTAATCGGAATAATTCAAATAACTTAAAGATATATCGTTTTATAGATATCGAAGCCAACATACGACGATTTAGAAGAATTAGAAGAAATTGGAGAACCTCGAGGAGAAATGGGCCCAAGTTTATACTTAGCATCCCAACAAGCACACAATCAGGAAGAAATAAAACAACCTGTGTACAGTCCCTATCTAGGTTTAGCTATTGAACCGTTGAAAGAAGGTTTTACGCTGAAAAGCCTTTTTGAAGTTCAAACAACGAATTAAATCATTTGGAAATTAAACTTAATCAAAAAATAATAAATTAATCAGCTTCACGCTGTATCCCGCACGCAAGAAGATAGGCAGAGGGAACCTAGTGCTAAGACACACCATTCCCCCCTTTCCGCCGAGTTCTGTAAATGTATATTTCATTTACTCGACTGGGAATCGGATCCACAACCAGTCGATATTAGTGCACTAGGACTGGCCTCTACTTATTATATCTAAATAAATATATATTTATTTATTTATATTTTATGTACTAAGTATATTGTTAATGTGTCATAATTATGTAAATATTATATTTAATACAACTTTTATACAACTCCAACATATAAAGATTGCCAGGGAGAGAGATCGCTTTAAGCTATAATTGTATTTTTTCATTATTTTTGAGTTTGTATGTTGTTATATTTTTTTAATACAATAAATAAAGCATACTTGTTTTAATTATAATAATTTAGAATATTATTTTTGAAAGTTCACAGCAATTTAATTTCTTAAGAAAAGTTGTTTTTTTTTTTAAATCTATGATCTCAGATGTATTGACAATAGATATATATTAAAAGTATTTTGCACAGTTGTTGTTCATTATTACAGTCGTTTTTCATTACTGTTATGTAATATTTTTCCCTTTCCTTTTTAATTAATAATGATTTTTTATCCGATAATAAGTGTAGAAAAAGTTTTGATTAGTCAAATCTATTCATCGAATTGGTATGACTTATAAATATTTTTTTTACCTTACCGTTTTTGATTGCAAAAACAAAAAAAATATTATTTTAAAATATATAATGGTTATGTTACATTCTTTAAAATAAAATATACCTTAAGAAAATTTATAACTATCACAATTCAAGGATATCGATTTTATGAAATATTCGATACCGAAAAAATTTTGTTGCTAGCAATCCAACTCCAAATAAACGTCAAAAAGTTCTAAAATGTAAGCGGGACATGTTGTGACTTGTACATAATAAATAAATTTATGAATTTATTTTAGTTTGATTTAATTGGAAATTAATTATAAAATATATTAACATAAGATCATATAAGTTGATTCTTATGTGTATATTGAATAGTGCATATTTTATACCCATTTTATCATTAAAAAATCTTGTTATACTCTTCAAAATTATTTTATAGCGTGAAAATGAATAAAGAAAACAATAAAAGTGCAGCTGGACTTGTAAGTAATTAACATTTTTATACATATACTAAATAGTTCCAAATAAACAATTACTTATAAACTACTTCCTATAGGTTTATAAACTTAATTTGTTTATGTTACTTTGTCAAACATTACAGACAACTGATTTTTCTTCAAATACTATTTTCTTTGAAGAAATATTAATCATATTGAGGATGTATTTAGCTTTTTTAAAAGTTCTTATCAACATCTAAATTATATTGTTGATTTGTATACATTTAAATTAATTTATAATATCTTCTAATTATAGAGACGTTCAGCCATGGCTGAAAGAATACGACTGAGAGAGGAGTGGTCCGCGTTAAAAGGGCCTTACAATGAAAATGACAGACAAAACAATATGTTGGCTAAAAAACCACAAAATATAAATAATAATAAAAGAAATGTTGCTTCTAATACATATAACATGCGGAATAAGGATGTGAGTGTATAATTCGTTTTGGTTTATATATGTGAAAGATATTAAAGTAAAGTAAAATACTCTTTATAGTACACCAAATAATACATATACATATTGAACATTAAACTATGATACATTGGATAGCACAATAGGCGGCCTTATCACTAAGTGAGTGATATTAGTTATTAATGGAATTTAATTATTAATTGATTAATAATGAGTGACTTTATAAATCACTTAATATTAAAGGTTAAAACAACAATGCTATATTTATTTATTTTAGTAAGGAAGTACAAACATTTTTAATATAATTTTTTATCTTGATGTACATCATCATACATTTTTGTGGCATTTTAGAAAAGTTAAATAAAATAATAAATCAACCTTTATTGTAATTTAATTTTAAAAAAATGTAATTTTGTTTAGAAATTGTAAAAACCTTCTGATAATATGTATTCTCATGGTTTTTAAAAAAATGGTTTGCCTCTAATGAAGATTTGCTTAATAGCCTGTTAGCAGATTTACACTCGAAGCCAATGATATCCTTTTGTTTAGCTTCATGCTATTACCAATGAATAGTAGAATAATTAATGAGAACCTGGCATCAAAATACTTCCCTTTCCACCAGATTTCATCTTTTAAAATAATTTTATATTTATTATTTTTGATAAATATTTGTTTTTTTTAAAGCCTACAATGTCACCAATAAGCGAAATACTCCGTGGAATAGTAGTTTTAGTGGATATAGGGTCTGAAACTAAGGCTTTAGCTTTACGAGCAGCGCTAACAGCACTCGGAGCATCTGTCATGCCAACTTGGAGTCCTTTAGTCACTCATGTTGTGTGGAGTCAAGGTATTTATATATTTTACTTTTATTTTAATATAATATATTAAAAGAAAGATACAATGGCTGCAGTTGGAGGGTTAAAAAAACTTATTTTAATTAAAAAAATAAGTAAATAATTATATATAGTAACTTAATGATGAAGAAATGAAATATTTATTTATATTGAAGCAAAGCGCGGCGTTGATTACCGCCACTCAATACGCAATGCCTCCAGAACTCGGCGGAATGTGGGGAATGAAGCAAATTAACACTAGGTTATCTGGTTTATGTTTACCTAAATTAGAAATGTTTCTTAAATTTTAATTGTTAAGTCAACCATAGTTTTAATATAAGCTATCAAATGAAATTGTATATATATCAAATGAAGTGTATATAATACAAGAATGCTATCTTTTATGCATCTTTTTTGTATAGAGGGTAAGGCAGGGGAAATTTACTGTTAAGACACAAGACCAGTTTCATTCACCACTCATTATTTGAGATTTTGCACGTGTAGTGCTAAAACTTAATGCCACATTTTGTTTACCGACATGGGAAAATGAAAATTTGAATATCTTTCCCTCAAGTGGAAATAGAATTCAGTCAGATATACAGTCATACACTGTAGTATCAACTTTATTAGTTTAGTACTTTAAACTATAATAAAACAAAAAAAATTATTAAGGAATCTATTTTAATCTTATATTGAAAAAATACTAAATTTATATACAGTGCAAACTATTTAATGATACTGAAGGGAAGCAGAAAATATTAATTATAACAAACAATTTGGTACAATGAGGTTTGTTTGTTATACAGAGGTTAGGATGGTCTACTTATGGTTTGGTACTTATAGATGGTTTTAACAAGGTTAAAAAAATTATTGATCTCTGACTTTTCTTTTATCAGCCATTGCAATGGTTTTAAACAACAGTGTTCAACAGCAATGTTTACATTATAATTACGAAAATTATGAGCAAAGATCAAGAAAGGAGCGTCGGAAAGCCGTTGTGGTGCCTTGGCAGCGGGTGACTGTAAATGCGACGGTTTACATTTAATACCTTCATTTTCCTTGCTCATGTTACAAGACACTCGTATCGACAGTCCTGAAAATTGGGACGTGCGTGGTGAACAGTGTGACTTTAGACTGTATTGGATACAATTGAAGCAAAAATAATTACAGGTGGTTGCACAAAAACCCGTGCTAAAGCCAGAGCGCTCGCGTGCAAGCTGGTTTCACCCATCTGGGTGGAATCCTGTGCAGCATCAGCTCGGAGACTGCCCGAGGGCATGTTCCCGGCGGTCTCCAGACCCTCAGATCTGCCGTCCCCATGTACGCTGAGGAAAATTTTGGTAAGAAACTTTTAGTTTGATCTTAATTTTACCAATTGTTGAAAATATTATTCAATCTTTAAGGCAGAACTGCCTAACATGAATTATACAGATATTTTTTTATAAATGTTTTTACTTACTATTTAAAACATTTTCTCCTCTCTGCCTACCTTGATATATGCTGGATTCAGCGTGAAGCTAAAAAATATATATATTAATAAAAATGAAAAATTATGTATTCACAGAGAAGAATGGATCAAGAGAACATACCATTAAATCTTCTGTCAGAGAGCCAAGAAGGAGACAAAAGGCCACCACGACTGAGGATATCTAGTGAAACGGAGAATAATACCACAAATACTACACAAGATACGTCGCAAGACACGTCTTACGATAAATCCCATGATGAGTCTCGAGACAAATCTAAAGATAATGAAAATACAGGTAAATATATAATTTTTTTGCTTCGGGCTGTATCCCGCACATAGCAAAGGAGGCAGAAGAAACCTCTCAACTAAAACAACCTCACTACTTTCCGCCTTATTCAAGAATAGTTGTATTAAGATGCAACTCCAAATGAAAATTAATAAGTCATTCCCACGAGTGCAAATGGAACCCACGACCGCCGCGTTTACAATCAAACATAGTGTTATGTTATTTTAAATTATATTCTTCCTTAAATGTCATATAATTTAACTTAATTACTTTTCTTTTTTTAGATGTAAATAAAAAAGTGAACACAGCCCCTCGCCGAGCCCTCCCTGTATCAAAATCTCCGCGACCAAAGAAATCCAAAAGGAAGCTGTTCACACAAAAAGAAGCGGAAATTACAACTAGTGGAGATGAAAGTGGTAATAATTTTGTTTATATTCACTCGTATCCCGAGATCAGAGAAAAGGAAATTATTGTTAAGATACTCCGGGTATTCCAACCTGGAAAACTTATCATTTCTGATATATTGTGTGTTCGATGACAGAACTCAATGTCGCGCATGACATTGAGATTGAGATATCTTTACCAAGGCAAAGAATTGAAAATAGTTCATTCCCCGAGTGGGAGTCGAACCCACAACCGTTGTGGTTACAGTCGGACGCTATGCTGAATTCAGCATGAAGCTGAAAAATAATTCATAATATAAATTTCCACCAAAGTATATCTTTTTAAATTCACACTGTATCCCGCAAAAGGACAGGGTAGACAGAGGGGATCTGGACACCGAGTGTTAAGACACTGCGTTCCCATTAAGACACTTGCGGTCGTCCCTTTATTTGTGAGGATGTACGTTTCTTCTACTTTCACCCAAAAACTACTGAGCATAACTAAAACATTACATATACATCCATTCGGGGGGGTAAGGGGAGAACGGGAACATCATCTCACCTGCCAAATTCCCATCCTCACCTGCACGCGACTGGTGGTTCGTTATGAATAGCCGACCGCGGCTTACTGTTCATTTTCAAATGCCCTCGGTGTCCCCTGCTAGACAACGAATGAGGCTCTGGTGAAAGAGTACTCAGCTTCACTCTGTATCCCGCACACAGCAGGGTAGGCAGAGGGAACCTAATGTTAAGACACTCCGTTCCTCACTCTGCCGAATTCTGGAGGCATTGCGAGTTGAGTGGCAGAGCTCAACGCCGTGCTTAACCTCGACACCGAAGCGAAGAAATGGAATAATAAATTTAAGAAAATATTTCGTCTCCTCGAGTGGGGATCGAACCCACAGCTACATTAATAAACTTTTTAGTTATGAAGCTTACTTATTTATACATTAGAATAACGCATAAATTACATGTTATGTAAAGATTTGTATAATTTGGCTATACTATAACAATAATTTTAAGCGGGCGAAGCCCCGTATATGTCGCTAGTATTGCTTATTTTTTTACAAGACGAACTAACGTCATAGCAGTGTAAGATGGCATCGCGCATTTTTGTTGTTGTCGAAATCGTGCCAAATGTAAAATTGTTATACCGCATTGGAGAAGTGTACTAAAATAAATATAATAAAAATATAATATTGTAAAATTAATTATTACAGGTAAAGAAACTCCGTTGCCCAAACAAAAAACAATAAAAAATATATCAAAGGAAGGTAGAAAGGAGTTAGCTCAAGCTGAACGTATGGCGAGGAAGTTGCTAGGAACACCGAAAAGCAAAAATACTAGTAAAAATAATAAAGGCCCTAGGATTGTAAGTAATTTTGTAATCTGGATCTTTCTTATAATCTTTTTTATAATGTTAATTATAGATTTTCTTATAGATATATATCATATTTACAATTTCAGGTGTTAACAGGCATGTCGAGAAAGGAACGCCATGACATGTTCCACGCGATACACAAATTAAACGGCATAATACAAAGCAACGTTAACAAAAAAACTACACACATTTTGCTCGGGTCCTGCGTCGAACCTAGTACCAACGCTGCAAATACAATCAAAAGGAAAAATCCTATAATCATGTGTCAAAAATGCAATAGTCCTGAAAAAATATTGACTCAAATGTTTGAAAATAACGTAACCGTCACTAAATCACCACAAAATATTAGTAACAATTTAATTTGTAACTGTAATATATCTGGTATCAATATTTTAAGTCAGAATAATTGCGATGTTTCCCAAAATATTATTAGAACGCCCAAAAGAAATTTGGGCATAAAAAAAGGAATTTCAAATATAAATATTATTTCACAAACCGATAAAGTAATAGTTATTCGTAATGAAATTATTAATACACAATTACAAAATGTAAATAATGAATCGCAATCTATTATTAATAATCAAATAAATGAAAATGAAGAATTACATGAAAATCTAAATTTAGAACAAGAAAATGAAAACTTAGGAGATGTTCACAGACAAATAAATGAAAATGGCGTTAATAATCAAATTAATGAAAATTTAGATAATATTAACGTTTTAAATGTAAATGATAAACCAAGAACGGTAAACGCGTTGTTAGGTGCGGTCCGGGGGTGCCGGGTTTTATTCCCGACGTGGGTAAAAGATTCGGTGAAAAATAATAAATGGTTACACCACTTTGGTTATGAAGTGCCACATTTGATGAAGATTTCGCAGGTTAGTTTTGTTTTTTGCGAACCTTTTTTTTAGCTTCACATCAGGTTCCCTCTGCCTACCTTACTATGTGCATCTCGCACATAGTAAGGTAGGCAGAGGGAAACTGAAAAACTAGTGTTAAGACACTCCGTTCCCATTAAGACATTTACGTTCCCTACTGTCCGCCGAATTCTCGAAGCACTGCGTGTTGAGGGTCGCAATAAACGTCAATTCTCGAAGCATTGCGTGTTGAGCGGTGGAACTCAATATATCTCGATAATTGGACTGAAGCTAGGGGGAGAATGGAAGGCCTTAACACTCGGTTTCGTCTGCCTACCAAGTGGAAATCAAACCCGCAACCATTAAGTACACGTAATAATTTTATTCTAGAAAGCCCGAATAGAAAGACTAGCGCTAAACAAAATGTCTTCCGAATACGCGTACGATATTTTCAACGGAATGAAAGTTAAGGTATCAGAAAATGCCGAACAAAAAGATGCAGTAAAACAATTATTGAATCTCTGTGGAGCCATTACGGAATTACCTAAACAAGATGGCGGGCATGTCAGACGCAATGGTGGAAGTGTGAGGCACTATGGCGGATTGTTTTTGGGAAAGCGCGGGAAAAAGCAAAAGGTATTTGTTTTGTTGTTGCTTTTCTTTTGTTTTGTTTAGCATTCAATTAAAAATTGTGAAATCTCTATTGGAATAATATAAAATCCTAAATAATACATATTTAATTGTCTTTTAAGCGTTATTAACACATTAAAAAAAAGAAAATTATTTATGAGTACAAGTGTTAAAGTATTTACATTAAAAATCATCAATCAGCAACTTTGAGGTCAGTCTTAGTAGTAGTGTGACTATAAACGCAACTGCTTCTGGGTTCTCCTTGCAGAGTGAGGCTGATTTATTATTTTTTTTAAACCGGCTCTTTTTAACGTTCATATATTTTTTTATATTTTTTCGCTGTTGTCTGTCTTAATAATAAATACACCTTTAATTTTATATAAACATACATCTAATTTAGATGCTTACTATAAATAGGAAGTTACAACAAAAACAAAAACAACACAAAATGGCAAAACTCAACCACAAGATGGCGAACCTACATTTGACATAACAATTGGGCGGGAAATCGGTGAAATAAGCTCAAAATGGGTGTTCGATAGCATCGCCGCAGCCAGGATGAGGACTACAAGACGTTATATTAATAAATAATTGTAGTAATTGTTATATTAGTTCATTCAATTCATTGTTTGACTGCACACGATGGTTGTGGGTTCGATTAAGGCTCTGAAGTAGCATATACTTATATTATAAAGCTCAAAAGTTTGTTTAGTGGAGAGTTTCAATTTAAAAATTATTTATATGCTATATTACATCACGTTGATTGTCCATTAATGTATTCCATTGTACTTTTATAGGTATTTTAGTATTTAATTTTTATGTATGTAGTAAAGATCTCTTGGTCATTTGTAAAGCCCTAGTTTGGATTTGGATGAGAAATATCTGACAGTAAAACTGATGGTCGTGGGTTCGATTCTCACTAAAGGTAATTAATTATTTTCATTTCCTTGTTCTGGTAACAGAACAAAGCGCGACGTAGAGTTCCACCACTTAATATGTAATATATTATTTGACAGGAAAGCAATAAATATCTTGCCTTGGATATCTTGTCATTTAGAGATTGATTGCACTTTATAATATAAGTTATATGAAAGTGGTCATAGGATATTCGCAGGTTCGATTTCTTAAAGGAAACAATGTCATATTGTTATAATTTTTATTTATTAGTAATATCGAGTTATGCATAATGAAATAGTTTTTTTAATTTTATATAACTTTTATTTATTGGTAATATTGAGTTATGCATAATGATAGATTTTTTTTATTTTATATTACAATATAAAAGAATTATGTAACAATGTAAAAGATATAATATATAACAAAAAAAATTGTAAGTTTTTCTTCTTCAAAAACTTATTCATTTATTTAACTTAAATCCATATAATAGATGTGTTTTATTTTATTACACAAACTGTATAACCGTGTGAGGTCGTATTGGCCGCAACATAACGCGACGGCCGTAAGTTGGATTCTCACTGAGGGTAATGAAATATTTCATATTTATATGAGGCAATGAGGCTTCGTAGAGTTCTGTCATAACTACATATAATGTTTTATCAATTTATATATATTTTTATAGAGTAGAATATAATAATAAATACAAAAATGAAATATATATTTTTTTATGTTTTATAATTTATATAATTTTTTTTACTTTGTAATATTTTTTTATAACTTTTCTGATCTCTATTAAATGTATCATTTAGAAAAAAGGCTAAGTGAAAGCTGCTGATGGGTGCTTGTCGTTTTTTTTGTTTTGAATAAAAGAAATGGAATTTGTTTTTTTTATTATTTTAATAATTATAAAGCCTTTATTAACATTCAATTCAATTCAGATCCTCATCCCATCTTTTCGAAGGTCTTTGTCTCTTTCTGTTACCTTCTCTTGGGTACTATTCTGCCACGTTTTGTCCATTTGTTGGGTTTGGTTTTGCTTCTCATTAGATTCCCTGTCCGTTTCAATTTTATTTACTTTCCATATTATGATGACATACTTGAAGTTTTTTTTATGTGTTATGCATGTGCTTAATACTTTTTTTTGCTAAAAAGAAACAAACTTAACTTATTTTCATATATGTAACTGAGTATAATTGTTATCCTCACTTATAAATATGAAAATGTTTTAAATTTGTTTTTCTTTTTCAGCTTCACGCTGTATAGCAAAAAAGGCAGAGAGAGCCTATTGTTAAGACACTGAACCAAATTTTCTTCCGCCACTCAATGCCTTTTGGAGGCATTGCAACTCAACGCCGTTGCTTTTACGTCAGAACACTCCCGTCCCAGTTAGACGCATGTGCCCCTGCGCCACGACTGGCCCTATTTTTTTTTTTATTTTATACTGCTTATAAATATTTTTCTTATATTATAATATTGTAGTAAAAAGACATCATTATTCTTTTAAAGCACACTCACGTTATCTACGTTGTCGTTATACGTATCTCACGTTGTATATATGTGATCGACTAACGCTAGATTGCGTTAAAAACTAAAAAATACTCAGTTTTGTCAATATTATTTGCGTCAGCCAAAGGAACCGTCACTGGACGCCAATAAAATAGAAGCACGCCATATGCTGTGTTTTGATAAAGGCCAAAAGGCGAGCCAAGCCCATGGGCATAGGAAGGCGGGGATTCGTGCCCATCGCAAAATACTCTGGTGCCAACCCCAGATATTTTACTTACAAAAAAAATTTCCCCGAAAAATTAAAATAACATATACACGAATATATCTGTTCAAAGCAAAAGAAAAAGCCCAGGCCTTCCAATCTCTACGCCAATGGCCAAACCACTGAAAATATGAATAATGTTCTTGTACTGTATCAGCTAGTCATACACAATCTTGATTTTCTCGCGGTAATATCGACGTCAAAAATGCACCGCGTTCTGCAAGTCCTTTAAGCTAATGAAAACTTAATAGTAAGCTTCATTTTGGCCCATCGAAAGAAGATAATCGCCCAGATATCAGATTATTTAGATTAGAGAGGTAAGATAGAAATTGTTTCATCAGAACAACGCCAGACTCTTCGATGCTGTCTCGCCTGAAGCCCCAAGAACTTTGTTGGGAGATTCTTATGCATCCACTTTATAGTCCGAACCTGGCTTCAAGTAATTATCACCTGTTTTTATTAATAGCGAAGGAATTTGCAGCAAAAAATGAAAAATTTTATTCAAAATTGGACCTATTTACCCCGTTTTTCGGTACAATTTATTAAGAGTATGACAGGACTCTGGAGATTATTTTAGTATTATTATGTTTACGATTATAAAACTTAAATAATATTTCTCTGTCTCATGTATTTTTGTTAGTATATAAATATGTACCCAGTTTAAAAAATAATTTAATAACAGATGGCGCTAGTAGTCTTCTACTAGTTCTACTGTAATTTAGTTAAATAAAAATGTAACTTTTCAATGGAATAATATTAATATACTATATTTCTTCTGTATGTATAAGATGTATGTAAAGATCTTATATCTTTATGATGATATTCAGTATCTTTGTCAAAAATATAAAAGGATAATAGCATGAGTAAAGGAGCTGCTGTCGGTGTGTACTATAACAGAATAGAAAAACTAGGATATCATAATTTTTTTTATAGCTTCACGCTGTATGCCGTACACAGCCGAGTAGGCAGAAGGAACCTGGGAGTCCGGTGTTAAGACACTTCCAATCCCCACTATCCACTCTCTTCAAACTCTCAATGATTCTGTGTATTAAAGAAGTTGCGAAACTCAACGCCGCACTTAGCTTTTATACCAGATTGAATTATAATTAAATTAATGTTTTATTTTCTCGAGTGGATATCGAACCTGTCGCGTTTACAGTCGCACGCTTGTGCCCTGCGCCACGAAAGGCCCCCAAAATAAATAATGTGGATTCATTCAGTGATTCAGGGAGCGGAGTGTCCTAACACTATGCTCCCTCTGCCTACCCTGCTACATTCGGTATACAGGACGAAGCCAAAAAAAATTGGGATTAAATTTTTAGGCCTCACTGGCCTAAAGTTTTAATCCAATTTTTTTTTGGCTTCTGTAAATGCAGAAGGCTAATTTCATTAACACGGTCCTATCCGCCTTTTCTACTACATGCGGGATATAGCGTGAACATTATGCCTTACAATGAAAATGGATTTAGAAACTATGAAAGGCTTACTTAATTATATATATAACTATATTATATAAATATATTAAGTATACATAAAGGTGATGACAAATTATTCTAAATATAGGACAATGTGGTATTGTGGCGGTGTTGCGGCTGAATCTTAATTGATAGTGTTTTAAATATAACACGAAAATAAATTATAATTAATAAATTATGTTATTAGGATGTGTAATGAATAATAGAGGCATTAGTGGCTCATTGCAACAGCGTTTGGCTGTTAACGTGACGGTTGTGTGTTCGATTCCCTATCGTGGGAATGAAATATTTAATGTTTTCATTCGTTCGCTATGATAACAAGGCAAACACTCAACTAGCAATGATTCGAGATTTCGCCGAAAATTGAGGAACGGAGGTGCCTTAATGGAAACCAAGTAACTTAACACTAGGTTCCCAATTCCTCAGCCTACCCTGCTATGTGCGGGATACAGTGTGAAGCAAAAAAATATACATTATATTAACTTCACCTAAGAATTTAAAAAAAAAATACTTAATTGCATTATAGTAACAAAGTGCAGAGTTGAATTTCGCCACTCAACACGCAGTTCCTCGAATTTAGACAGAAAGCTAGAAGAGCGGAATGTTTTGACACTAGGTCCTCTGCTCACGCAATTTAGGAATAAAGATACTTTAAGAAAATAATTAATGGCCTATTATTAAGACGCATGTCGTGAAACAAATTGTGAACGCCATTGGTTGTCGGTTCGATTCCCTATTCACTCTAAAAAACATATTATTTAATATTTTCATTTCCTCACTATTTTCATTGTACAATTTGTAAACAAATACTTATATAAAAATATTATAAAATATGGCTAAACTTGTTAGAAAGTTGGACGTTATCAAAAGGAGCACAGGTTCAAATTTCGCCACGTTAGAAATTCTTACGAAGAATTTCAATATACATTCTTATATTTTATTGCTTACATTTTTTTGCTTTTCTGAAAAAAAAATATTGCATGTTTTTGTATACATATTTATTTTCACACAAAGCGTTTGACTGTAAATACGTCAGTTGTGAGTTCGATACCCATTTGGGTAATAAATTAAAATTTCATGAGAATCAATTGCTCGCTCCAGAGTATTTTAAAGTTTCACCTTTCCACCTTTTCCGACGATTTTATCTCCATATAAATAAGCAACCAAATACAGGAAAAAATTACTAACTTCTCAACCTTTGAGTGGGGATCGAACCCACGACCGTCACGTTACAGTCACACCCTTGTTCCCCAACGCCAACGACGGCCCCAATGTATCTTCACTCTTTCTTTATCTTTAATTGAAATTGTTTCAATTCAATTGCTTAGGTCTACACATATAATGAAACTGTAACTGATTATTGAAACGGTGTCTGTACATGTAAGATATTATACAAAATTTAAAAACATAAATAAAATCTTATATATTTTTTAAATATATTATACATAGATATAAAATCTTTTATTCAGGGCAATTATAAATTAAATAGATGTCCGTTTGTCTGTGCATTTGGTGAAGCTCATCTCAGAATTCGATTTGAGTAAAAAAAATTTTTTAGAGTTGGTCTTAACTAAATCGGGTTTTAAATAAAAAAGTTATATTAATATTTATTGAATTTTTTGAAATTTACCTTAGGGTTATTTCCGTACCTTTTAAGGAAAAAAGGAACCCCCTTAAAATCACTTTGTTGTCTGCCTTAAGTATGTGACTGTAAACGCGACTGGTTATGGCTTCGATTCCCGCTCGAGGTAATCAAAAAAATTTATTTAAATTTATATTTTCATTTCTTTGCTCTGGTGTCGCTTTATAAAAATTTACATAGAGCAATCACACAGGCACAAGCGTACTACTGTGAAAGCTACATATTGCGGGGTTCGATTCCCATACGAGGAAGTGAAATATTTAATATTTTCATTTCCTCGCTCTCGTAATAAGTCAAAGCTTGGCGTTCAGATCCACCACTTAATATGCAATGCCTTCAAAATTTGGCGGGTAAGCGCCTTCCAAGGGTCACTTCTAAGGGTCCCTCAGCCTAGCTACACCTGCAATGTGCGGAAAACAGCGTAAACCTACAAAAAAAAACAACATTTTACAATGCTTTACCCACCACACCAAATCTTCACATTACGGGCCTTAACTCTTCTATATGCACATTAGTTTAGAGGAAAATCGAACCTGTAATTTAGAGATAACAGTTAAATTAATATTTTAGAAAGTGGCGCGACCTCCTTTTAAAGTAGCGACATAAAAGTCGATTGTCGCGTATTGATACTGCACAAGCGTACGCCTTTGTCTCTTTTCATATATTAATATATTATTTTTATGATATAGATAAAAAAAACGCTCACAGCAGGGTAGGCAGAGGGAACCTAGCGTTAAGAGACTCCGTACACCATTTTCCGCCGAATTTTAGAGGCATTGTTGAGTGGCGGAACTCAACGCCGCTCTTTGCCTCGACACCAGAGTGAAGAAATAGAAATTTATATTTCAATTTCATTTCCTCGAGTGGGATCGAACCCACAACCGTAACGTTACAGTCACACCCTTGGGCCCCTGGGCCATGGCGGCCTCAGGATATATGACATAGATATTTTTTATTTTTTTTCTATATTTGTAACGGAAGATGGGAACGAAGTCTTGACACTTTATCTATCTCCTACTATTCTGAATACAAAGTTAAGTTACTTCGCTTTTATTTAGCTTCACGCACATAACCCATGTGTACCCTACACAGAGGGAACCTGAGAACCCAGTGTAAAAAGACATCCCATTTTCCTATTGAGCCACTCCGTTTCCCACTTTTGAGTGTCGGAAGCTCATCACCGCTCATTGTTTCGCTTACCAGAGCGAGGAAATGGAAATATTAAATATAGCAATCCCTCTGGAATCGGTGAATTCGCTCAATTTAATTATACAACTCTCATCTTATCACCTAAAACTATTATAATGATCTGATCATTAGCTAAGATTTTTTTTTAAATATTTAAACAACAACGCGAGGCACATTTCGTTAAACCTTTTGCACAGTTAATATGATAAAAAACTCGTTCCAAAATATTGGACAAAAATCAAGACATTTATTTAAATTAGTATGAATTTATTATAGTTTAAATTTTTTATGTTTATATTTTTTAAATCTACATTTAAATAAGTAACCGTTAAGGTAATAATAATATAGAAAACTAATATGGTTATTATTTGACATATTTTTTTAAGAAAACATAAAATATTAGCATGTCATGTTCTAGTTTCGTTTAAATGAAAGATAGTATAAAGTTAAAGAGTGTGTACGGTTGAACGTACTGATCTGGGGAACTAAAATTTTGAACTGATAGTCCACAATCATAGTATAAAGATGTTTTATTACTTTAAATTTGCTTTGAATATTAAAATAACGCGCTTTGCCTTACAAAACGAAAAAATATTTAAAATGAAAGCATTCCCATAATGCGAATAGAACCCAAAACAATCGACGACGACATTATTATATTTTTATTATTCAATTAATGTCTATCAGATAATACACAACTTTCGTTTTAGTAAAAACTAAAAAACTACATTACCTCTTTCCGTTCTGAGCGCGTCGAAAGCAAAATGGCGGTTATTCCCGCGTCCGTCTCACTCTAAATCCAGTGAAACATGTATTGCCGTCCTTGTCGCACATTACAACGGCCTACAGCTTAACAGGGTTACCAACGTTTAAGATTAACGATGAAAGGTTCAAGAAATTTGTTTTATTGTTATAAAATATATATATATAACAACATAAAATATTTCGTTATACACAAATATTTATTAATAAATTATGAAAATAGATTAAATAATGTAATTAATATAAATAAAATAGATATTTAATCATAAAAACATTGTACTATTTTAAATCTACACAAAACAAGACAAAGATCGTGAATTAATATGCCTAGCTCGCAAAAGATTGAATATTTTAAATAAAACTATCTTCTCGTCTCGTCTTTATTAGAAACTTGTAAGTAACAGTAAATTTATTACACTTTTACTCCATTATAGAGAATAGCGTAACAACTAACGTTCGCTGTGTGAACAGCGTTATTATTTACTCAACGGTCGATAGGTACCGTTTCTTACTTTAAATTTATATTATATTGAAAAGTAATGTAATTAAAGTAAAACAGTAACTAATATTTCTGATATTGTTTAAGTTCTCCATTCTCCTCGCACTTTCTCTTGTTACCAGAACGAGTAAATGAAAATATTTCTTTCTTACCACAACAGTCTCGTTTATAATACATAACAGAAAAAGTATAATAAAAACATTTTATCATTATTTGTTTATATATTATTGTTTATATTATATACTAAATATATTATATTTAAAAAAATAAAAAGAAACCCACACAAACATACTCTCTTTTACCATACGAACGAAAATATCTTAAAAAAAGAGAAATAAAACAACCCGTTGTAAGTTGAATAATTAAAACCTTGACGTTAATAGATAAATAACATGTTTCATACTATAATATAGAATATAAAGTACCTGCGTCATTTTCGATATACTCATATTAATCGAGATATTTATTACTTTGTCTGTTCTCTTCGTCATAATTGCTTATTAAAATGTGACAATTAAAAAAGCACTTGCCATGATTAATGGATATTTGCTTTTTTTTCAGCTTCACACTTTATCCTGCACACAGCAGGGTAGGCAGAGGGAACCTAGTGTTAAGACACTCCGTTCCCCACTTTCCGCCGAGTTCTGACCTCATATTTGTTTTATTATTTATATTTTTGTTAAGAGACTATAAATATTTTCCTCGCTCTGGTAATAAGGTAAAACGCGGCGATGAGTTCCGCCACTGAACACACAATGCCTCCAGAATTCGGCATTTTAAATTAAATATAATTAAATTTAAGCTATTTTCAAAGTTCCCGAGATGAGGGGAGTTCAATCGAACAAATTCTAGTGCTTCATAAAACATGTATAGAAATGTAGAACATTTTAGATACACCTTCTAAATGGCAAACATAATGAGTTTCTCTAGGTTTTACTTATTTTGGAGGTATTGTGCGTAATCTCGTGAAGGGTCTTTTTTAATAAAAGCGTTTAACAACATAAATAAGTTATAACCAGCGTATAAAAATTTCGACGTAGCTTAATGAGAACGTATGGCTCAGTGGTCAGAGCGCCTGGTCGGTTTCCTGGAGGCGCGGGTTCGAGTCCCGCTACGTTCGAAGTTTTATACATTTTCTAAATAAGTATTATTCTTTCCTAAATGTGGAATAACACGTGAAATAAATTGGAATAACACGTTAAATGTAAAAAAATTGTTTAATCGTTGTTTTAATTGTAATAATCACACATCACATTTTCTTTAATGCCTATAGTATAATAATAATTATGCGTTAAGAACTACAAGAAACAACAGACGCAAGCGACGTTGTGAGCCCGAGTGGGATGTCTGTATAACGTTGCTTATTTGTTTTTCAGCTTCACGCTGTATCCCGCACAGCAGAGTAGGCAGAGGAAACCTAATGTTAAGACACTCCGTTCCTCACTTTCCACCGAGTTCTGGAGGCATTGAGCGCCGACCGGCGGAAATAAACGCCGCGCTTTGCGTCGACACCCGTGCGAAGAAATAAATATAAAAAAATAAATTTCCGTAGCGTTTCGTTATCTCTGACTACCCCGCTAGCGATACTACGCGAAGTTAAATTAGATTTATCGAGCGGGAATCGAAGCCACAACCAGTCGATTTTACAGCCCCGCTTTATGCCCCTGCGCCACAACTGGCGTTAGTTGTTTATTTTAATTAGTTAGTGGATATGTTGAAATCTTTAATATTTAAAAAAAATGTTATTTTATTTTAATAGTATCGAAATAGTAATATATTCCTTATGAAAATATACCTCCGGCTAGATTTAAACCCGTGATATCGCAAAAACGGCGATACACTGTGATCACGCACATAGCATAGGATGTCCATTCCCGTTAAGAAGGATTCGATTGACACGCTTAAAGTGCAGGGACCACAACGTCTGACCTTATAATTATTATAATAATATATAAAATTTTGGAGGAATATGTATAACTAAGTTTTAACTGTCCCTTTTATGATATTGAAGTAAGTAATAAGTATGATATACGAGTATAAGACACATAAAATTGCAGGCACTGTGGGATGTAGCTTTTGATGTGCGTAACTCTTCCTCGCTAAAAAATAAACTTACAACACAAAAACAATTCATTTGGCGTTCCTGAAATCAAATAAACCACACAGCCTAATAATAAATTAATAAAAATAATAAAGAATTCAAAAATATATTTAAAAAAAAACACATCACAAAAAAAACTGGATTAAGTTCGATCAGCAAATAAAAAAAAACAAAAGTTCCTCCAAGGCAACCCTACGTCTAATTAATTCAGTAAAGCTTAACGTAATAATAAAATAAAACAGTTAGTTATGTGGGTTATTGTAGGGGAAGCGCGGACCTTGACACGGAATCACTGGAGCGGCCATGTTTCACTTTTATACAGAAACGCGCGAGGGTGACGACTCCTTAAACTTAAAAACAAACTATAAAATTGTTTGTTTAATTGTAAATAATTATCTTAATGTTGATATAGTGATAAGACACTATTCGAGCGCTTCCGTCCGTTTAAAGATGTTGCGTGTTGAGTCAGAAGTTCGGAACTGAGCCCTGTTTTTTTTTCATATCAATCCAGAAATATTAATTAATTATTAAATTAAATAAATTTATACAACCGTGAACAACAACGAATAAACAACCAATGGCTTATACTTATACCTGCAGCAACTGCACTACGGCTTAGAGAATTAACTTATAAACAAATATATAGTTAAAAAAAACTAAAAACAAGCTGTTTTCAACAGAACACAGGAATAAGAAGAATGTAATGAGACAATCCAAGGTTCTATCAGCCATTTACCTATTCCATCATCAGACCAGCTCGATGGTACTATAATATTGTATAGTCATGTATTCTACATAAAATTGTCAAATTTATGATGATACGGCAAGTAGAAGTGCGTATAATTCAGATTCTTAGGTTTTACTACATAATTACCCAGGTTTGTCCCACTCGAGGAAATTAAATATTTATTTACATTTATATTTTCATTTCTTCGCTCTGGTGTCGAGGGAAAGCACGGCGTTGAGTTCCTCCACTCAACACGCAATGCCTCCAGAATTAGGCGGAAGGTGGCGAACGATGTGCCTTGATACTAGGTTCCCTCTGCCCACCCTGCCGTGCGCGGGATAAATAATAAATAAAAGGTTTCTCAAGTTTCCCAATAAAATTCGACACCATAATGTAAAGAATAGTAACTGCTACCTTTGACGCTGCCGTCGTGCAGCGACACAGCATCCGATTGTAAGAGTGACAGTTGTGGGTTGGATTCCCACTCGGGATATGAATTATTTTCATTTCCTCGCTCTGGTAACAAGACAATGAGAGGCGTTAAGTTACCGCACTCACGCAATGTCTCGAAAATTAAATGGACAGTGGGAACCGAGTGTCTTAACACCACTTTCCTTCTGTCCTTTAATAAATATAATAAGTAATTTTGATTTTATTTACATTTTAAAATCGAAATTAAGATACTTTTTTAATATTTTCATTTGTATTTTTATGTAAAAATATAATTTAATATTTTTTTCTAGCTTCACGTTGTATTCACCATAAAGCAAAGAAACCAGTAAACAAAGTATGGGGAAAGACATTCCGTTCCCCATTCAAGAACCTCCATTTGCCACTTTTCTTATATTTTAAATAAATAAATAAATATTTTAAAATTAAATTTAAACTAGCTAGCATCGCATTAAATAATTACAACTGTACCATAACGTCGTTATATCCTTTATGACTAAATTCCGTTTTCTACTAAAGCACACCCGGCTTAAGCTTTTGTAAATCACTTATTGATAAACCAGTTTTTATTCAAATGAAAAAAGTCCAAGATGTGAGGAGCCATATTTGCAAAGGAAGTATTTAATTCACGGCGTGTAGGGCATTTGGTGCGTATCTACGTGTTTAACGATAGTCGATTCAAATCCAGTTGTTATTGTTATGATGAATACGTTGCAATTGTAAGAATACAATTATTTATCACAAGGTACAGTTCCGGTTCCAGAGCTGTGCCTCTCTTTGGCTCTTTCGTTATTTGCAGGTATTTTTCACTAGTAAAGATATGCATTCTATGAATTTAGATGCTTATTATTTTCTTATTAAACTTCACGCTGTTCTGAAACGCTCCCACACTTAGCACGATAGGCAGGGGAACCTAGTATTAAGACATTCCTATTATGTTAAATCACTTTTTTTTTATCTAATATTAGTTTTTCTTCACGCACATAGTATATACTCGTATTAAGTCCAGGGATATACTAGATACTGATATTGACATCACAACGATCGAAAATGGAATTCGAATTCATCAACCTCATATCTTGTTTACCAGATTTATTATATACTAATGCCACAGATTAAAAAACTTATATTATTATCCACAGATACAAGAAAAAATATTAAATGTAGGTGTATACATGAATATGTTAAGGCCTTAATGTTATTTAAGGTTACCGTTATAATTATCGAATGATGAAATGAATGAATAACTTTATTTTAAATTTGTATAAGTGTTTGGTATACTAGCGACCCGCTCGCGGCTTCGCTCGTTTGCGCTACATAATTATCAGTTTACTTATCTGCATTACTTTAGTTTTTTCACAATTTTCAGCAATTTTGTCGAATAACAACAAACTACAATAAGGGAAACTTGCCAAAATACAATATTAAAAATTACAATCAGTTAGTTACGCCGTTTTTGAAAAACCGCACATACAAACAGACAAATAATTTGAAATGGCTGTTTTTGGTTCCACTTTGTGTGTTTAAAGATATTTATTTCTCAAAAAAGACTTTATAGTCACTTACATGAGATTTATGTTATTAATGTTTACAAATTTAAAATTTTACAAGTCAGTCTTAATACTTGCAAAATGGTCTTCATTCTTACTTCGTCTTGCTTCACTTAACTTAGTACAAGTAAGGTACAAATTTATATAATAATTATTTCTAAGTGGGTAGAAATTTTCTTTAAATATAAAGTTGTAGATACAATGCGTGATTTTATAATATTTTTATAGTAACATTTTATATATTTATTTAGGATAGTTTACGAAATGATATTAGGATAATTTAGATTTTATAAGTATTAAGAGAGTAAAGAGCTAATCACAGTTAGCCATTATTATAAAATTTATATATTTAAACAATTTTTATGTGTATTCCGAGTAATTTGTAAGAATATGTTTACATAATTTACTAAAATGCCACCAATAACATTTTTTCCTTATATATTATTCTTATTCTTCTTCTTCAATTTTTCAATGCACAGACTGACCCGTTACGAATCTATTTATAAGTATGGATAAATTATACATGTAGACATCCATATAAAAATTATAATAACATCTTACGACATACCTACCAAATACTAATGACTCCATCAAGGTGCACTGATAACTGTCTAACTGTACATACAATGTTTATATTAGTTTCCGTTTTGGGTAAGTGTTTGTATTGAAATATCATTATTGTAGACTAGCGAGACGCTTGTGCATTCGCCCGCTATATCTTCACCATTATTTATTTTCTAATCTGAGTTACTTTCTTGTTTATAACCATAAAAAAAAACATCTTCACACTGTATCCCGCACAGAGCAGGGTAGGCAGAGGGAACCTAGTGTTAACTCTCCGTTCTCCACTTTCTGCCGAATTCTGGTGGCATTGCGTGTTGAGTGGCAGAACTCAACGTCACGCTTAGACTCGACACCAGAACGAAGAAATGGAAATATAAACTTAAGTAAATATTTCATCTTTTCGAGTGGGGATCGAACCCACAACCAGTCGGTTTTTTAGTCACACTTCGTGCCGCTGCGCAAGCCAATTAAATAAAAAAAATACTTTGAAGCAATTTTATCGAACCACATTATTTATGATATAACTTTTTGTTTATAAACTAATTTAAATAAAACAAACAGTAAATTAAGAGAACTTTCAACCTGCATTTAAATCGATTAAACCGATTCTGTGATTAGTGAACAAATACACAACAGACACAAAAATCGACAATAAATTTAAAAAAAATTATAGTTTCTATTACAATGATGCCTCCAATAATATTTTTACTTAAATATCATCCATGTTCATACAGCAACCAGTTACAATTTTATTATATTATAGACTAGCGACCCTCTCGCGGCTTCGCCCGCGTTCACACAATTGTTTATTTTCTCATCTTAACAACTTTCGTGATCTAATACCATTATCATTTTACGACTTCATGTATTGATGCCCAAAGTAAGACCAAAACACCAATTTAATAATATACTTATTTTGTAGTGTAATATTATCGCATGTCGTCTCTATATTGATATAACTTATTAATTTATGAACAGATTGTAATAAAAGAATCACTAATTGTTAAGAAAAGTATACCAAAATCTAATAGTGAAAACTGCGCTTAAATCCGTTAACTCATTTCTAAGATAAGCGTGAACTAACACAGACAAAAATAATTCAGTGAAAACTAGAGTAACGGAGTGTCTTAAAAGTAGTAGTTCTCTGGTGCGGGATACAGCGTAAAAGAAATAAAAAAGATCTCAAACTGCTCTCCCCTAAACTCTTCAAGAGCCTTCATGCCAAATTTCAGTGTTATACTCCGCATAGTTCCGGCTGTGGATTATCTTTCATGCACTAAGTAACAGGAAAGTTTTACATACGTTATACAGTTTGTACCCGCAAATGCAATGCTTATTATTTATTTTTTAGCATCTCTGTATTCTTCACATAGCAGGATTGGCAGATTGAACCTGGGACCCTAATGTTAAGACTCCTCTTCCCATAAATAACACAAGTGCAGTTCTCAATTACGAAACGCAATAGTGTAAGTGGCGGAACTCAACGCCGCGCTTTGCCTCGTTGCCATAATATATGGATTCTACTCACTTCATGTGTACAAAATACACATTTCATATTAAAATTGCAAATTGCTTAAAAATTTTAATATATAGTTCTCTTCTTCTTTAATTTTTAACCAAATGCACTTTAAATTGTCCAGCTCATTGGAAATAATAAATTACGCGTGCACGGGACAAGCTTATTTGTTAATACCTGTAGTATGAAGTGGTCGTTAATCGCATCTCCACATGTTTCTCACTTTGTGGGTAGATAAAGAAAACAGTAAGAAAAATTCTAACGTCCAATCTGTAATAAAGCCGTGATTATTAATTATTAAAATCGGATATAATGAATGTTATTTCTCTTTTTATACAAGTAGTCCATTATTTAGCAATGGATGCTCAGGACAATAAAATCGCCTTTGTAAACATTTCATATTTATATACATGTTTCTATATTTTACGTGTTATTTTTTTGTGTGAAATAAGAAATATTCTATATAAATTATGACGAGAGATGAGAGATCGTGATCTCAGATTATTTTCAAAGAACGATCAAGACATGTCATATAAAAACACAATTAGTATAAACTAATTTATAAAAATAATAAGTAAATTACATAGAAAACAAAAAAACCCGACTGCATAAACTAATCTAAGACAAACTAAAAAGACTGCATAAATTAATGTTACTCGCGCCATTAAGACAAATCCAATGACGCGACGTATCATTTATCAAAATCAGTTCACTGGTTTAACAGTTACAATGGAACAAAGAAACGGACATACATACACACTAAAAACATAACCTTCTTTTTGAGTTTCGCCACAGTCGGGTAAAAAAAATATTTACGACTAATTAATTTTTCGTACGCAAACCACAGATTGTAATATAATGGATAATATATAAGGTTGTGTTATTTTAAAAGAGTGTAAGATAAGTCAGTGCAAATTGTCATACTTAAAAGCAGTAAAACGAAGTAATTAATTAAAAGACATTATCTAAGTATCTACACTAAAAGGCCTAAATGTTTATATCGATAATATTTACATATAAAAAACATTAAAGTATATTTCACTAATATAAAAAAATGTACCATCCATTAAATGAATTCAAATTTTTTTAGTCGTTAAATTTTTTATTGTTATTAATTCTTAGGAAAGCACATCTCATTTAGTATATCTGAGAATGATAAAAGAGTAATTTGTGTCAAAATAATTTATTCGCATACTTTAAAATATAATAATATTACTTATAATAAACATATTTCCTTAAGATTGTTTTTGATACACCTAATGCTATATAAATTTATAATTCTTTTAATTTGTTTAATTATCTACCCCCCAATTTAAGAAAAAATCTACTCGTAATAAATCAATTGAATTTTTACGTAATTCATTAAATTTTTACATAAACTTTGTAAATACGTTAACTGTGTCAGCGGACATTTGGTTAGTTTATCTAAGATCAACAAAGGATATCGATAGGCTGTTACATATTTACCTTGGGCAGACGCCTTGAAAAAAAAATAATGACCGCCATTGTATTTTATCAGCCATTACTAATTTACCGCGTTATTATTATAATGTATTATGCAAACTTTATTTAATAAAGCTTTATAATTCTCTTGAAAGTTACACAATATATTATAGTAAATATAAATAATGTAGTGGAATAAAAATGTATAAAGTTTTTTGTGTTTTCCAAATAATAAGTTATTAGATCGAGATGAGGTAGATAATATTATATGGACGCCGAATTCGTGACCGCCCGGAGCCGTCGTCGTACACAATATTAATAATTCGATGCATTTGGGAGCGTACAAAACATAACGAGTTTATTTTACCGTTTTGGCGCCATACGATCATTGGTACTGGATAAGGTAGGTATGTAGGTACCGCAATTCGTGAATGCCCCTGACAGCTGTTGTAATTTAAATCATAACGGTTACTTCTTAACTTGCCCCGGTGAATCATCTTTCCGCTTGATTCACGTCGCTCTTTGTACTACTCGGTACTGTCTATACTATACTGTTCATATAACTGACGAACGAATAACTAAGTTGTAAGAATTTGTTATTCAATATACAGAACGATACGAGGTAGGCGCGTGAGTGAACTGTATTAGCACTGAGTCCGAACGACCGCTTTGTCTCACAAACTACACAAAGGAATCAGCTGTTGCAGATTTATAGTATTAGAGTTTTGACTTATCCAGAATGTCCTTGGTTCCGACGTTACGGAGTGGCGTATGAATTCTAAAGTTATATATGATACAATTTAAAGAAAACCGGTCTGCTTGCACGGTGTTCGATGTCTACTCTACATCGATTCAGTCACCCCGAACCGAATGTTTCCAACAAATGAATCACGAGCGAGGCGTACTTTCTAAAACTACTTACGTTGATCAACCCCGCATAGTCGGGACGTACGGTTGTATGTTATCCTTATGCCGCCAGTTGATGGACATTACCTGATCGTGTAAAGTGCCACGTGAACTGCTGGCAGAGCTGGCACAGTGATAGCTGGCCAGCTATCAGAGCCGAAGCCGCGTGCAGGCCGGGATTGGTGCAATGTGGTAGGATCACAACGTTTACACCGAATCACGTCCTATGCGTGGCCACCGCTGTGAACGACCGGCCGGTTAACGGGATCGCGCCGCGGATGCTGTGTAGCGGTCTCCGGAGGCCGGCCCGTTTGGATAGGCCGGGACTGGTGCAATATTGTACACACATAATATAGCGCCAATCACCGCCCAGCCACCCGGGCCTCTGAGACACGGGACGCCCGAGCTGTACTAACGAAACTGACTCGCGGTAACGCGCGCGCTGTGCTCAGTGACACGTGTATCGCGCTCGACGGTCGGCGCTGGAGTGTGGAGCGGGGCGAGCGACGCACGCGCAGCTGTCGTTCCCCGCCGCTCCCCTCTCCCCCTGCTCCCGCGCCCTCACCCGTCACCCCCCTTCGCTGCGGCCCTTTATCGTTCTGGGAAGTGGTTCCTAAACTTCCCAACGGGGTTGTCCGTTTGAATCCTCCGCGAATCGTGGGAAATTGAGCGGTAAAAGTTGTGATCCTTGACACGTTGCACGGTGACGTATGTATGTATGTATATGAGCTTTTAGCTACAAACACAAGGTTGCTCTTAATCATGAATGGCTTAGAAATAGAATCTAGTAGAGGTGGTCGACCTTATACTAATATGACGCCATTATCATATATATCCTATTAAAATAATTCTTTTAAAAAACATAAACTTAAATTATATTATAATAAAACAGAAATTTTCTTTTTTTATATTTCTTGGGTCAGACTTGAATTTAAGTGCTAGCAACCCTCAATGTTACGCTCAAGCCGTCCATCCCGAGCGCTCCTACCTGCCTTGCTATAGAGTACTATACAACAGAGCTTGAATAATTTTTAGGAATAAAAACATGAAAATTACCACGTGTCAACAACTTTTTTTTATATTATCTTTTAAACTTATAGAGATAATGTTTAATAAAAATAAGCTTCACTTATACTAAAGCTCGAGAAAGCTAAAGTAAAAGTTGTTAAAATTATACTCTTGTCTTCGTATTATAAAGGTTTCTCTTACGATTCACATTGGATTTGTTAAATATAAAGGGGTATTTTATGATTATTTATATATATTATGCAAAACGGCAACAACATTTAAAATTTTGAATTGTAATTTGATAGTGCCAATTTATTCTAAATAAATAATAAATAGTGTTGAACTTGTTCTTTGACTACATCTCACAGATTTTATGTTATTGCCCAAACACAGTGAAAATTTAAAAAAGGAATTTAGTATAATGACATTTTATTTAAGGACTAAAATATTCATAATATAACTTAATACACGTGCGATATTGTAAAATATTTATTTCAAGATAATTTAATTTATTAACATGTCATTCTATTTTTTCCTTTAAATGCGCTATAACATTTAAAGAAAAAGATAAAATTTATAATTTTTATAAGGATTGCATTTTTTTTTTGCTAGAAACAAAAACGAATATTTATTAAAAAAAAAAAAAACAAGATTTACTGAACTGAATAACAAAACTAGTATTTAATATTATTTTAGACCATAAATTAAAATTTTAGATTACTGTGATTCTAGAAACATCTCTTAGAAATTCAAAAGTTCAACGTACAATATAAATATTTCTACCAATTAATCAAAGATAATTCTTGTCTATTGTATATGTATTCTATATATTCTATATTTTTGGACGTAGGGAATAGGAGGTGGGGCCTGGTGGACCGTGCCCACTCCAAAAATTTTACAAATGAAAAATTAGCCCAGAATTATTAAAGAATAACTTTTACGTTTTAGAAAATATTACATCAAAACTAAGTTTAAAAGATCACGTGTCTAGATAAACAATTTAAAAAAAACGCTTAATTGACAGTTTAAAAAGTCTATCATACAATTAATCTATGCTAGTTGGTATTACACAATATGGATATAGTTACATGATTTGGTAAATAATTTAGATGACTATTGTATCAGTTATTTTAATGGGTTCGTTACTAACCGTTATGGATAACTTAAATGAATGAACTTCTTTTGTTTGCCTAATGATTTAAAACTAGCTTCATCACATGTTTTCTGTAAAAAGTTGTAATTTTAAAAATATTAAACAGATGTCTCACATTAGGAATAAGAGGTCAGTCATGGCGCAAAAGCACACAGTGTGAGTCTGTAAACGTGACAGGTTGTGAGTTCGATTTTAATTCGGTGGAGTGAAATACTTTTTTTTTTCGTGCTCTCGATCTGTTAACGAGGTAAATCGCGATGATCAGTTCCGTCACTAAACAAGCAATACCTCCAGCAATTTGGTGGTGGGGAACGGAAATGTCTTAATGTGGGAGCGGATTGTCTTAAATCATAAGCTTCCAGGTTTCGTCTGCCTATCCTGCTATGTGCGGGATACAGCGTGAAATAAAAGAAAAACTTCCTGCATATCTATTAAATACTATATTTTACAGGGAGTCAAATGTGTGGATACCCGGTAGGATTATATTTCACATAAAGGATTATCTCGGTATACCTAAGTTACTGAAAAAAATTGTAAACGAATATACGAATACTTATGCTTATGAAAATAGATCACCCACCAAAAAACAAAATAGATCACCATATTCAAATAATAATGCAAATCTAACAATATTACAAAAATTCAAGTCTAACTGACAGTCTCCTTTTTTAAAGTCAGTTATCATTAAAATATGATGTACCAACATTAAGTAAATAATTAGGTACTTAGATGTTTTTTATAAGCTACAGATATAAGACTCACTTTATAATAATAATTAATAATAATAATAGTTAGCTTCACGCTATATCCCGCACACAGCAGGGTAGGCAGAGGGAACCTAGTGTTAAGACACTCCGTTCCCCACTTTCTGCCGAATTTTTGGAGGCATTGCGTGTTAAGTGGCAGAACTCAACGCCGAGCTTTGCCTTGACACCAGAGCGAAGAAATGGAAATATAAATTTTAAGTAAATATTTCATCTCCTCAAGTGGGGATCGAACCCACAACCAGTCGGTTTTACAGTCACACTTCGTGCCACTGCGCCACGGCCGGCCTCACTTTATACAGCTTAAAAATACAGAATTCAATAATTTTGATAATTTAAACATATTTTATTATTTTATATTTTTTTAAATATTTTGTAAGCATATAATTTTGCTTAGGTATATAATACCTATGTGAAATATTTTTAATGCTATATTATAATTACTGATTCCAAACAAAACATACATAGATTAAATACATACATTTATTGAATACCCAGATTGATATTATAGATATAATAGATATAAAATCTTCAAACTTAATCTAAATAATAGGGTATATCTGTCTGTTACGAAAATTTTAATAATGTAAATTAATTATAAAAATGTATAATTTCCTAACAAAATCTAATCAAATATAATAACAATCCGCTTTCACCGACCAATCTCTATGCTTCTCCATTATACATGAGACTGGCACACATATAATGATTATAAACAAAGATATTCAATAGAAAAGAATGTTATTAAGCATATATTTGTAATGTTAACCGACTTCGGGTTCGGTTCCCATTCAGGGGAATGAGTTTTTTTTCTTCTGGTAAGAAGACTAGATGCTTCTCGTACATACTGTCACACTTATAATTCTAAACAGAAATGAAAAGATAGAATACTATTGTCTTTCTAAAATAACAATGAGGTCGTATAATAATAAATCACATTTTTAATATTACCTGACCTCGGTAAAATTTTTCCCTCGGTGGAATTAATTATTTTCATTTTCTCGTTCCGGTAAGAAAGCAAAAGCAAGAAGAAGAGTTTTGGATGGCGGAACACAACGCTGCAGGCGTAATTCTCTATTACATGTGAAACTTGCCTAAAATTATAAACAAAAGAGTGAAATATAATAGAATGCCATTGCGCATAAAAAATTTGTAATGTTTACTGACTTGTCAAAAAGACACCAAACAATAGACTCGTTTTATTATAGCACCATTTTTCTTGACAAGTAACAATAAGATTTTAGAAATGATTTTAGAAATTTCTGGACATCTATTTAAATTTTAAATGTTTTTATCACAAAAGATGTATAATTACAAAGGTTTTGTAAAGACCAGGTAATAATAATGGGTGCGTACCTGCCTCAGTAATCCTCCTTTACTTTAAGGAATTATAATAGTTGCAGTGAAATGTATAGGTTATTTTTTTTACACAATCTTGATAGTTTTGTATTTAGTTAACTTGTTAGTCTGGCTAAAAGGGAAGTAAAAAGGGAAAATATTCAAAACTGAAACATACTCTCCATATTAGGCGGCACTAGTACTTAGGGGCACTTAGCGGCGGCACTAGTACTAGTAAAAACTAGTACTTTGAAAAATCTGCTTTACGCTGTATCCTAGGGAACCTAGTGTTAAGAACTTCCGAATTCTGGAGGTATTGCGAGTTGAGTGGCGGAACTCAAGGCCGTATAAATAAATATTTCATTTCATGAGTGGGGATCGAACCCACAACCAGTCGATTTTAGTCACACTTTGTGCCCCTGCGCCGCGACTGGCTTCTATGGCTGGATATGTCTTATTTACAAGACCAAGGTCTAGTAGGCCAGTCGTGGCCCAGAGAAACGAGCGTGCGATTGTAAGCGCTTTCAGGTTCTGGTATAGATTCCCTATGGAGGAAATGAAATATTTAATATTTTGGTTTCTTCACTCTAGTAACGAGGCAAAGCGCGGCGTTGCCTCGGCGTTCCAGCATTCAACACGAAATATCTCCAGAATGAAAATGGGGAACAGAAGTGTCCCAATTAAAACGGAGTGTCTTAGCACTAGACTCTCTGTCTACTCTGCAAACTCACTGGATAAAGCTAAAAACCACCAAAGGAAAAAAATTGAGGTTTTCAGGGACTCAAATAACCATCGAAGCCTATAAGAAAACATAGGTTTAAAACTAACTACTTCCTACTTTAAACATGAACATCGCACGCAATACTCGCTCTTGAGACCGATCCTCTAAAATGTTGATCCTCAAAAATAGATGTATGGAGCTATAAGTTTTTGCAGCCAAATCGGGCGGCGAATTTTGTCCAATTTAGAACAAAACGAAAGGACCGACGGTTTTGCAAATTTTATATGTATATTTTAATTGATTTTGAACTTTATTTTGGTGGATTAGAGTCTCGAACGTCCTCCTAAGATGGTACAAGCCACGGCCTTGCTCAAGCATTGATTCTGAGAAAGCATAAAGTGTTCATTCCGATGAAATTTTTGCACACAACTTTTAGACTATACAGAATACGTATTATATGAATGCTAATAGATATGGAAGGTTCTCGAACAAAAGGTTTTGTGTTTATAAATTTATTATTATGTAAGTAACATTCAACAAAAAGTGTCTTTGCGCTAGGTTATCTTTCTCTATCCTGCACATAGCATGATAGGCGGAGGGAACCTGGGTACCTAGTGTTAATATTCTCCGTTCACCATAAAAACCCTGCCGCTCTACCCTAGCGAGGATATTTCATTCCTCCTAGTGGAAATCGAACCCATGCTATGCTATAATATTATTGTCATTTATAATTTGCATATTTTTATGATATTTTAAAGCGATATTCATAAGTTTAAGTTGTGATCGTATCTTAATTCTTAACTTATGTATTATTTTAATATACGTGTAAAATCATAAAATAAATAAATCAGCTTCACGCTGTATCCTGCACACAGCAGGGTAGGCAGAGGGAACCTAGTGTTAAGACACTCCGCGTTTAGCCTCGACACCAGAGCAAAAGAATGGAAATATAAATTTAAGTAAATATTTCATCTCCTCGAGTGGGGATCGAACCCACAACCAGTCGATTTTTCAGTCACACTTGCCGCTGCGCCACGACTGGCCTCAATATATGAGTAAATATAACATAACGAGTAAACTCGTATATTAAATATTAGTTTTATTTTATAGTGTTTGTATTTATATTTATTTTATTTTATATTATTTTATATGATTATCGTGTATATAAAATAACGTAAAGTGAATAACACCTTATTATATATTTTCAGACAAAGCCAAACGTTGAGTTTCCTTTTAACGTGCAGAATCACGTCAAGTTCAACGTCAAATAATTTTATTTAAAACTAGTGGGTGCGCGCGGCTGCGCCCGCTTATATACACACTTAGGGGTGAATTCTAAAGAAACCACAAAACATATGTTCAATAAAATATTTTTAAATTTTTATAAAAATCGGTGGCGATTTAAAGATTTTTCCATATAAACTTTGAACCCCTTATTTGAACGCTTATGGGGTGAATTCTGAAAAACCATGAAACACGTGTTCAATTAAATATTTTTAAGACTCTGAATTTCAAATGTTATAAAAATCTGTGGCTATTTAATTTTTTTTCCATACAAACTCTCAACCCCTATTTCATCCCTTTAGAGTTAAAATTTTCCAAAATCCCTTCAATGTCCAGATTACAAAAATAAACATCTGTCCAAATGTCACGTTGCTCCCATCAGCGGTTACGGCTGTGCGTGCGTCTTACCTCAGTCAGTCAGGTACTTGTCCTTTTATATATATAGATAAGGAGTTAGGTACATTCTTCATTTTCTGAATGTCAAATGAATTACCACCAGTTTACTAAAGTTAATGCTTTAGAACTGAGAAGAACCGGTGCAAGTCAGTTCTGTAAATTCGAGAACACAGGACCGGGGGACAGAGTGTCTTAGCACTAGGTTTCTTCTGCATTCTCTGCTATATGTGGAAAGAAGACGGCAGCCAGCATGGAGCAAAATAAATCATTATATATTTTAACCGATTTCAAAAATGAATCTCTTTGAAATTTAGAATTTGAGTATAATAATCTAATTATTCAGGGTTTTAAACTCATTTGCAAAGTTTTTTTTTTAAAACACGTCAAATCATTATATATTGATATGATGCCATATATAACAACTTAAGTCTAAATATTAACCAAAATTGATTTAGTTGACTTATGAAGTTAAAGCTAGAACGTATGGCTCAGTTAGTCAGAGCGCTTGGACGGTTTCCAAAGAGGTGCGGGTTCAAATCACGCTAAATTCAAATTTTCTACGGATGAATGTGGACTCCCGCGGCCCCGCGCTCACGTGCGGGGAGACACCGGGGTGGTTTTAGCCGGTAACAGTCCGGCACGCCCCTCCGTCTTTCCCCAGGTGGAGGCAGTCCATGAGGATTTCCCCCCGTAAAAAAAATGAAGTTAAAGCTAAATAAAGGAGATCTTTCTGTATAAGATCCATAACATATTTTTTAATTATAAAATTGTAATTTTTTTTTAACTTTCCCAGCAATGAGTTACGTTGTAATTTACTTCTTGACTATAAATTTTGTTTGTTTGTTATGAAAAGGGTCGCCAGTTCAAAACAAACTGCACTTGTACTTCTACTTACATTATAATAATTTACACGTACTTTATTCACCTAAATAATTCGCTTAAGATAGGCCGTCGCGGCGCAGTGGGACAGTGTCTGACCGTAACGCGATGGTCGTGGGTTTGATTCCAATGGTCCTTTATTTTAATTTTCTCACTCTGGCAGACCAAGCACAGTGATAAGTTTTTTAAATCTGCAATGACTCGAAAACTGAGCGGAAGGTGGGTTTCGAAGTGTCTTAATATTAGGTTTCCTCTATAGATGACATAGGCGCGTTCAACCAAATTCTTTGCTTCACAATATTATTAATATTGATTGTTTGTTGCTATACAGGGTAATTTTAATTCTGCAATGTTGAATAAGAAATAAAATAAAAAAAAACCTTATCTTTTTTATCAATTAGGTGTAAATATGACATATTTTAAAAGACTTAAAATTCGCGTGAAATTATATTGTTCTTTGTATGTTTCATTCGGTCACAATATTACTGTATTTTTTTAAATTCCTTATTGCTCTAAATTTAATACTTTAAAAAGCTTACAATAGGCGGGCTGAACGCTAAAAAGCATTTTCTACCATCTGTACAATTCTTTCTGTATTAGCTTACGAGTTTCTAGTTATTTTAATTTCGTTTTTATTTTTAAACGTTTTACATCTTTATGTTTTTTCCCTCAACCTAGTGTCAAGACTCTGAGTTCCTTTCATTCTGTCCAATTTTTTAAGATATTAGTGGCGAAACTCAACGTCGCACTGTATTTTGCCACGAGAGAGAATATATAAAAATAATTCCTTTCCCCGAGAGGAAATCGAATCCACACCCATCGCTTTTATAGTCGTATTTTATTTTCCAGGTTTCAGTTTAGTCGTATTTAATTTTTTGAAACTATAACAACAACTTCAGAACCACGACGAACCAGTAACGTGGTGTATTTGTATACAATATCAATCAAGCACTTCAATAACCACTTAACCATAGCGGTTCTAATTATATATAAAAAAAACGTTAAGTTTTGTTTAAGTCTCGCGTTACTTAAATTGTATCAAAAGACGGCCTTTGTTGTTTTTATAAGAAGTAATATATTATAATGGTGTGTCGTTGACAAGGTTTTACAAAACCAACTTGACCGTAACTTGTTCTAATATTTAGCTCTACGTTCTACCTCGCAGTAGGCGGAGGGAATAGCGGAGGGGATATCAAGTGTTAAATTCCGTTCCCATTAAGACATTTCCGTTTCCCAATTTTTCGCCGAATTCTGTAGGCGATTGTTGCATGTTGAGCGGCGGAATTCAACGCCGCGCTTGCGTCGCCTCATTACCAGAGCAAAAAAATGTATCTGTTAAATATTTCATTTCTTCGCGTCTATCGAGAAATCGAACCCACAACCTGCCGCGCTCACAGTCACACGCCTCTGCCACGACTTTCTTCAATATTCCTGCAGAAGCAAAATAAGCTTCACGTTTTCCCTTATACTAGAGATGACCTATTATATATTATCTGGATCATTTTCGGCCCGAATTCGAGACATCACGTGTTGTCACCGCCGCACTTTCGATGATCGGAAGTGATTACACTGTGTTCATTTCTACCATGTACAGACAATAGACAGCGATCAGTCACAATTTTATTACATACATATATATTACTGATCATTCTGAATGAAGATAATAAGGTAAAAGGACCTATGTCTAAATATCTACGTCACATCTAGATAGGCGTCCCTTAGATTTGGCTTTAAGAGAGTGCTACAGCCTACAACTGCGACAGATTGTGAGTTCGATTTCCTCCCGAAGAAATGAAATATTTGATATTTTCATTTCCTAGCTTTGGTAAGGTGAAACGAAGCGATGATGATACGCGGATTTGAATATTGACACTCAACAGGTTTCCTCTGCCTTTTCTTACATATGATAGTCATTACGGGATACAGCGTGCAAGTATATTACTATACTAGCTTTAACCCCGTGCCCACGTCGCCAACTGGAAACAACTAATATTTGTGTATGATGCATAATACATTCTAATATCCGACGTAACTCTAACCCTAATTCTCACCTATATAGCCTTCCTCGATAAGACTATCCAACACAACAAGAAGTTTTAATTCGAAACATTAGTTTCTGAGATGAGCGCGTTCAACCAAACAAACACTTTAGCTTTGAACTATTGGTATAAATATAAAAGGTATGTATGAACGTATGTGTATAACTCATTCAATAACGATACGTCGTAGCGTCATCTGTTGATAATAGCACCGAGACAGATGGCAGGATGTAAACAGCTAATTTGACCAGCGCTCAGGAGTCAGGAGTTTCGAAATACGGTAATCATAATGTTTTGTTTTACTTTTGAACAAAATATTATAATATGATAATTTTATTAATTGACTTGCTATTTGGGCAGAGAGAACCTGAAGAAAAACATGTTAATACACTCCATTCTCCGTTTCACTTCGGATTATCGATTCCTTCGTTTTCTTCCTTTCTTGAAATCTGAATCGGAAACTCAACGCCGCGCTCTTTCCTTGTTACCAGAGTAAAGAAATGAAAATATGAATAAATAATAATTCATTTCTTTGAGTGGGGATAGAACCCACTACTGTCGCGTTTACAGTGACACGCTTGTGCCACTGCGCCACGACGGCCTCATTAACAATTATTCTTGTTACGTTAGGTTAGCTGATTCGTTAATTTCAGCATTAGCTCTTGATATTTGTTTAACAATTAAATTATTACACATCTTAAATGAAACTATGTTAAACGGATTAATCGTGTATATTATATTATTGTATACATTTTTGGAAACCCGACCCGACGTTTCGAACACTTTACAGTCCGTAGTCACGAGTAGACTGAAGTGACATTCGTCTGTCTGTTGTGAGTTGGATTCCCGTCTGTAGGAATATTTTTTTAAAATTTCTATTCCGTAGTAGGTATATGATAGAGTGCGGTTTTGAGTTTCGCCACTCCGTGGAAAGTTAAAAATGGTGGAGCTTGATACTAGGTTTTCTCTGTCTAGTCTACTATATAAAGCAATAAAAATAAAAAAATATATTTTTTACTTTTCTAGTAGGAAATTGATGATCTACCTTAATACATTCTAAGCGAGCAGGAAATGGAGATTAAATGATGACGATGATCACACATTAAATTATACACATTCGTACCGTCAACTAATAAAAAATACAGTACTGTGTGTTGTATAAGAAACTACACCTGGATCAGCACCTGGAGCGGTTTTGACGAAAAATCGGTATAAACTTAACTCATTAATATGCTCGTACTTCGGGATGTCATTATAGATTTTTGTAAAAGTAACGTAAGCATTACCTCAAAGTTTTTCTCTCACACCTATACATGAGTCATAAGCATGGGTGTAGGAATATCTCTAGAATATATCTCTAGAATATATCTCTAGTATATATCTCTAGAATATATCTCTAGAATATATCTCTAGAATATATCTCTAGTATATATCTCTAGTATATATCTCTAGAATATATCTCTAGAATATATCTCTAGAATATATCTCTAGAATATATCTCCAGAATATATCTCTAGAATATATCTCTAGAATATATCTCTAGGTTTCCTCGATTGGGAATTAAACTCACTAACGTGTCAAAACCATCTACAAAGGTAGTTCGTCTTCATTCACTCAATAATATTACGTCAGAAAAATGCTGAAATTCAACTCTAACGCTCTCAACGTGACGAAAGCTGGCTGAAGTGTAGTGTTTAGATATAATTTATATTACAAGGATATGAATGGGACTACATCTTAAAGTTGAATAAGATGAACTTTCTTTTGATTAACTTTTTTGCCTTTTAGGGTTCCGTACCTTTTAAGGAAGAAAAAAACCCTTATAAGATCACTTTGTTGTCCGTCTGTCTGTCAAGAGAGTCTATCTGCGGAACGCTTGGAGTTATCGAGTTAAAATTCAAACCATATTACTAGATCTACGGTCCCACGATTTCCTGAATGAAAAAATATTTTTTACAAATGTGTCTCTTTATATCGCAAAAACGCGTATTTTGATACTATCAAGGTAATCAAAATTCATAAGGTACTTGATCTAAAATAATGAATATTCCCAACTAACATCTACAGATAGTACATACTAGTTCAGGAAAAAATCTAAAGGTTAAATCCTAAAAAATAATAGCCTTAAATAGTAAAAAACGTGTTTTTCGACACTATCGAAGGAAGCATAATAAATAGGGTAGGTACTTCCGGTTAACCTAAAATTTTTAAATATGGCAGCTAGCATCTACAGGTAGTACTAGTTCATCCGAAAACTATATGTTTGTAGTTAAATAACATCCTAAACAATAATAACCTTTAAAAGGGGCCAAAATTTGGTGTTAAAGCCGCTAGTTCAAGTGAAGTATCAGATGAAAGGACTCTGGCTAAGCTAAGCCTGAATTTCAGAAAAGCTCGAGACCTCGAGCCTCGGTGGGCGAGCCCAGCCCAGCTATAGCTTCACTCTGTATTCCGCACATAACAGAGTAGGCTGTTTGGCTTGTACCAGGACAACGAAATAAAAATAATGCAGTTCTCCGAGTTGCAATCGAACTCACAACCGTCGCATCATTTTTTCATTAACTTTCAATTGCAACTTTAAATTACTTATAGTGTTATACTTATAGTCCCACAAGGCTGCTCTTGCACTTATCTTCTCAACTATGTTATGTTGTTTGTGTTATTAGCATAATAAGATGTTTTTTATTTGATTTCTTTTTTTGACTTTCGGCACAACTGTTATATTTTACTGTTACAATTTTGTAAAATCTAATCATACACGTTCTGCGACCTAAGATATGGCCTCGAAATCGTGCGGAAAACACGATTTCGGAGAGTATTTCAGCACTTTATATCATTTAACAGAAATGAAAATATTTTAAATGTAAACATCATCGCATTTACAATCATATACTGTCCCACTAGCTCTTTAATTTTAGTACACATTAAAAGAAAGTATTTTTTACATATGAAGAAAACGTGTAAAAATTTAAACGCAGCGAGATTTGAACCCGCGCCTCTTTGGAAACCGTACAGCGCCCTAACCAACTACGATATGATACGATGGACGGTTTCCAAAGAGGCGCGGGTTCAAATCACGCTACGTTCAATTTTTTATACGTTTTCTTACTAAATATTATTCTTTCCGAGGTGTGGATTAACACTGTTAACATGATTAAAAAATATAGGAAATTATTTTTGGAAATTCTTGTTATAATATTATGTATATTATCATATTACGCTTGCAAGTACGTCTCGGTGGTCTACTTACTACTAAGAAGCCTAAACATCCGCCAACCCACGACATCTTACTGCTTGCTCAGTGAATGTAGGTACTTATTGATAAGGAAATGCAAGTTGTGTTACAGTCAACATTTATTTCATATCTGTGGCTGTATTTGTTTATATAAGTGGAATAATTAATGGTCTTTGACGCTGTTTTTTTTATTCTTAATTTATTTTTTAATAATCAATTTATTAAAATAAAAAAAATATTTTTAATATCATCATGTTAATTTAGAAAAATGAGCACCACATTACCACCTATTCAAAGCCAAATAAATATTAATTAAATTATCTAATCTAATTAAGACTCTTATTTAACAAAAAAAAAGCGATTGGCTGTATAAGTTTCGACTTTCGACTATAATATAGAGTATGGACATAGGCCGGCAGATGTGGTGAGTGGCGGCAGCTGCGCGCGCACGCGCTAACATGGCGTCCACCTTTACCCGCCTTTTTGTTCTTTGTTCAAAGATTGACTCGCGTGAATTTCTCGTGAGCATCTGCACGATTGTATGTTAATTTGTCGATAGTGATTATATCTTATATGTGTTATATTAGTTACAAACATGTCTGTGCATATTCTCATGTTTTAACTTGGATTATTTCTTTAAACATAATGTAAGTACTACTAGCTTTTACCAACACCAAAATATTTTTTTCAGTTCAAACCAATATATTCTGATATTGGCCAGTTTAACTAAACGGAATTTTGAACTTTCAAAGTATGTGCGTAATATAGTAAATCCTTTAATTTTTAGGTAGGCGTGTCAAACGACTGGTATCGCTGCTTCCGCATCTATAAAGAAAACATCGATCAAGTGCAAGTTGTACTCGCTCACCGAGGGTTCCGTACTGAGTTTGGAACCTGATAGCACTGCCATCTTGTACGCAAATATCTAAGTTAGGCCTGACACCCCCCAGGCCTGTGCATACGATCGTAAATACAAACGATGCAGATTATGATAGCTCGTGCCTGACACGTTGCCTACACTGGGTCCTACACACTCGAATAAAATCGTACGCATTTATATAAAACTAGATTTTCGCTTGCGGCTATGTCCGCGTGGTATTGGATTTTTTTCCCCTGAGACAGTATTTGCTTGGGGTAACAAGTAGAAAATAATATTTTTCTCCTATATATTTTTTTTTCATTGCCCTGAGTGGGTGTATACGACCGTCTTTTTAATTTCTCTTTAAGTAAAGAAAAGTTATTGATAAGGAAAATAAATAGAAAAAAAAAATTACTCCATATTATTTCCAAAAACTAACAAATATCTGTTTTTTTATGTATTAACTGTAAATAACAAATTTAAAAACTTTTGGAAACGATAATATTTCTTACAAATGTTCAACCCCTCTCATCGGAGTGAATTTTTTTTTTCTCAATACTCCTCAACTTACTACAGAGAACCTCGCTGCAAAAATTAAAAATTTAACAGATTGACCTCTGAGTGGAACACACGAAAAATATTAATATGCAGCGACTTCAAGTGACGTTACACTACTTCAGCTTGCGATCCCGGCATAGAATAGGATCATGCTGGTACTGGTGGTGTCGTAAGAGGCGACTAAAGTACGTGTGGTAGAGCGCCCAACCCACCTTAAAGGCCGGCAACGCATCTGTAGCTACTCTGGTGTTGCAAGATTACTTACCATCTGGTGACCCGAACGCTCGTTTGCCGTGTCTTTTCCATAAAATAAAGCTTCACGCTATATCCCGCGCACAGTAGCACACAGCACACAGGGTAGGCAGATGGAACCTAGTGTTAAGACACACCGTTCCCCACTTTCCGCTGAGTTCTGGGGGCATTGCGTGTTGAGTGGCGGAACTCAACGCCACGCTTTTGCCTCTACACCAGAGCGAAGAAATGAAAATATAAATATAAGCAAATATTTCATCTCCTCTGTAGGGATCGAACCCACAACCAGTCGATTTTTACAGCCATACTTAGACTGGCCGCATTTATATATTTTTTTATTACCTGAAATCTCTACCCCACTAGAAGAGTATGCAGAGGAACCTCCCTTTTAATACTTATTAAAACACTCCGTTCTTTATGCACCGCCCAATTTTTGAAACATTGCGTGTTGAAGACAGAACTTAACGCTGGGCTTTCTCTTTTTGGCTTTAAAAAAATCATTCCCTCAAGTTTGAAACGAACTCACATCCGTTACATTTACGATCGGGCGCTGTGCTACTGCGTCACGACGGTGGTATTACTTAGTTTTAGAAGTTATTTTCTAAAAACATTTATAGTAGTCCATTTAGAAAAATAATTAATATATTTATTAAATCAAAAAAACGTCTAATAACTAAAGGACGCACGATACACATTCTAAGTCTTGATAACAGCATAGCAACGACACTTTTAAGTTTGCCGCCGATAATTTCTTTTTAATTTTTCAATTCAAAATGGCGTCCGAGGTAAAAAGTTGGAAGGCCCAGTAATTACGAACATCTGTGATAGCCAGGTGAGGGTCACAGGCACAGTAGTGCCAGCGATTATGATTTAAAGGATTTATTTACTACTTATGTTATTTATAATATACGTTTCTATTATTTTTGAGCTTCATGCTCCATTCTGGGAACCTAGTGTATGTATGTATACTCCGTTCCAATTAAGACACTCCCGTTTTTCACTTTCAACCGAATTCTAAAGGTACGATGTGCTCAGTGGTGGAACTTAACGCCACACTATGTCTCGACACCACAGCGAAGAAATAATAATATTAAATATTCTATTTTCTCGAGTGGGACTCGAAAATACAACTTGTTGTGCTTACATTACTGTTATAAAATACTGTTTACTGTAGGTTGTAATATAAGGTATTTTAGATGTAGGTTAGGTTGCCTCTAAAATAGTAATAAAGATAACAAAGACGCTTTCTTAAAAATATTGTTGCTTTTTGACATGTGAGGCTGTCGTGGTGCTGTGCAGCATCAGATATTACAGTGACGCGTTTAAATGTAACGCGCCTGAGATACGACTTCAGGTGACTTTAAACTCAAAATTTGGTATCAAAACCACTAGTGAGGTAGATGATGAAAAGTCTCTGGCTAAGCTATGCCTGAATTTCAGAAAAAGTTCGAGGACTCCAAATTTTCTATGGAACCCACAGTGGGCCAGTCCAACTCGCGCTTTTACGGTTTTTTAGAGAAAAAACAAAGCAAAATCGCGTACTGCAAACTTGATGGTAAATGATGACCGCCGCTCGCGACCCCGTAACACCAGAAGAGCTGCAGGGGTGTGTCCGGCCGCCGGGGCGGAGATGCACGCGCTTTTCGAAGGTACCCAGTTCGTATGGAGCTGGAAACACTGCAGCGGGTAGGCCATTCCACGGTTGCGTGGCGCGTGGAAGTAGTGGAATGATACCTACCCAGGTGGTGAGGTATAAGACATAGTTAATTGCTCTCATTTAATATTAATATAAATTCTTATAAAGTTTATCAAATTATCGCTCACTTAATCATCCCTAATATGAGAATTGAACCCGTCATGTTTACATTGTCCCACTACCCTTTTCTTCCCTCTTTATATGTATATGTAAATTTCTTATAAAAATTAGGAGATCAAAATTTACATCTGTAACTCTTACATTATTTTTTTTAATTTAATTATTATGAATTAATATATATAGTGTGTTGTGTAACTCTGATAACTACGGCAGTCGTGGCGCAGGGACACGAGCGTGCGATAAATGCGACGATTGTGGGTTTGATTCTTACTCGGGGGAACTAAATATTTAATATTTTCATATCGTCACAATAACAAGCCTCGCCTCGATAACAAGGCGAAAGCGTGGCATTAAGAAGCCATCAGAAAATGGGTTACTGAAGTATCTCAAAACAAGGTTCCCTGGTTCTCTCTGCCTAACCTGTCACGCTCTATCCCGCACAGATACAGCGTAAATCCAAAAAAAATGCTCTAGTACTTAAGATTTTAGGTTTAGGATCATTTGCTTTAGGTTCAAAGCAAAAACTTAAAAAGAAAGAAAATAAAAAAAATTAACTATAATAATGGTAATATGGAGAAAAAAGGTACGGACCGAATGTTTACAGTGTTATCAGTTTTGAAATAAAAAAACCGGACAAGCGCGAGTCGTGTTCAACCATCGAGGGTTCCGTACAAAAATTGGAGGTCTCGCTTTGACTGAAACTCAGGTTTTGCTTAGAAAGAAGCCTTTCATCTGATACCTCACTTGAACTAGCGGCTTTAATACCAAATTTTGCTCCCCTTTTAAGGCTATATATAATTTTGTAGGATTTAACCACATATGTTGTCAGTTTTCCTGAACTAGTACTACCTGTAAATGCTAGTAGCTAAATTTTTTAATTGTAGGTCCATCGTAGGTACCCTATAATTTTTGACGATACCCTTAATAGTGTCGAAATACGCGTTTTTTGCGATACAAACGGCCATATCTTTTTTGTAAGTATATGTAGAAATATTTTTTTTCATGCGGCCGCAGATCTGTGTATATGGTTTGAATTTCATAAGAGTTCCTTTTTGCCTTAAAAGGTACGGAACCCTAAAATAACCTGTTACTACTATAACGGTACTCAATTGCTATGTTTTCTAATTACTATACAATATTTTAATTAGTGTTAAATGACTAATTATTTGTAATAATTTGTATTTCACAACGCTGTGACAGGTGCAATGCAGTTCAAATAGTATGGCTGATGATTGTGATATTAGAGAACCTGTAAGTTTATCTTATATACATTTTCAACTAATTACTTAATATATAATTAATAAATTAAAGAGTAGTTTAGTATATAAATAAATATTTAAATTGAATAATTGGCCAGTCGTGGCGCTGTAAGCGCGACAGATGGTCTGTTCGATTCCCACTCGAGGAAATGAATTATTAAATATTTTCATATCCTCGCTCTGACCAGAAGCTAAGGGAACCTAGGAACTAGTCTTATTTTAATATTATTGTAATAAGACTTTAAATTTTTTATATTCGTGCTATCAGAGACATTACGCGTTCTAAACAGACCGAGGAAATTTAAATAATTTTTACATTCAAATGAACTTACACCCACCACGTGCATTCTTTGTGCATTGCAATCATAAATTGCTTCAAATCAAAATGTAATTTTTTACAGTTTATCAGTAGGACCTCCTACACATTTTGATACTTTCTATATAAAAATCATAATAACTATACATAGACTACGACACATAATTTTTTTATTTATATTTGGCAAAAAATAAGTAAAACAGTCGCTCTGGTAACGAGACAAACCGTGGCATTGAGTTCCGCCACTCAACACGCAATGTCTCGAAAATTTGGCGTTGGGCGTTGGCGTTGAGTATCCTTTAACAAGGTTCCTTCTGTCTACCCTGCTATATGTGGGATACAGGTGAAGCTAAAAAAGAAAAATACATGCTTCGTTTCAATTAAATGTCAGACAGACTGACATTTCCGTAGGCTTCGAGTTAATATAATCCTGACCTCTGTGGACTGTGACTTAATTAAAAACAACTGTCGTCTATTTTTTTCGAAATCAAAACTTAATGACTTATGCCTTAGACTATGTTTTGAATGAGCTTCATGCTGTATCCCGCATACAGCAGGGTAGGCAGAGCGAACCTAGCGTTAAGACACTCCATCCCCCACTTTCCGTTTAATTTTTATCGGAGCCTTGCGTGTTAAGTAGCGGAACTTAACCCTTGGCCTTATTGCAAGAGCGAAGAAATGAAAATATTAATAAATAACAACTCATAGCCTTAAGCTATGTGGGCTCGACACCCACAATCGCTGTATTCACACATTTGTGCCCCTGCCCTCCTGCACCCCGACGGCCATTCTAGTTAATTAAAAATTAATCAGCTTAACGCTGTATTCCGCACACAGGGTAGGCATAGAGAACATAATGATAAGACACTGCGATCCCCACTTTCCATCGAATTTTAAGTGGCGGAGCTAAGTGGCGGAACTCAACGCCGGACTTTTGCCTTCGTGCCCGAGCGCAGAAATAAAAACATTAAGAAATAATAATTCATTCCCCTGAGTGGGGATTGAACCCACAACCGTCGCGTTTCAGTCATACCCTTGTGCCCCTGAGCCACGATGGCCTTACCCTTACGAATTCGAAAAATTATGTGTTGAGTGGCGGAACTTAACGCCATTCTAGTGATAATTAATATAAATAAAAATCCATTATTATTAACATATGGCGAATTTAATGCACAAATCGATCGATCTATCATAGTGATCTCGTAAAAGCAGGTAAGTAGTAGCAAGAATAGTAAATCTTGTACAGGATCGAGTGCAATCTGCCGCCAGCTGCGTCGACAGCTGCCCATCTCCGCGTGGATGTATCTGTGGTCGGTACAGGCGCGTGCATAATGCTTTTCGAATATGTGTTTGTATGTTTTTGTAGGAGAAAAGGCCTAAATTAAATCTAATGTTTAGATTATAGAACTTTATACAATTGTTGAGGTAAATTATAATTTTTAAAAATGATTTAAAATTACTTTTTTTTTAGCTTCACACTGTATATTGCACAAAGCAGGACAAATGGAATTTGAACCTAGTGTTTTGACACTCCGTTTCAATTAGGACATTTTCGTTCCTCACTTTCCGCTGCATTCTCGAGGCATTGGGTGTTGAAAGGCAGGACGCTGTTTCATATTTAATTTATAGGTATTTCATTTACCCGAGTGGGAGTCGAATCCACAATCATCGAGCTGTCGCAAACATGTGGCCCTCATTAATGCTAGACATTCTAGTTTTCGTTTGTTCATATATTTTACACGACGGCATTTAACGCTGTGCGTTATCTAACTAAGCAAAAGGAATAAAAATAAACCGTAATATACAATTTTAATAGTATTTATTAAGTACTACATTAAATATGGTGCTCATTGCAAATGGTTGTGGGTTCAATTCCTATTAGGCGGAATGCATTATTTTGATTATGGCACCGGGTACTGTCTTAACCCTGCTTCTAGCGGATAGAGCTGACTAATAGATCGTGAAATTAAAAGTTATATCACCATTTTTCTAAATTCACCTATTTCGTTCTCGCGTGTACATTACCCGATACTCCTGCATTGTACGCCGCCGCGAGTCGTGCGGGCCGCTCGGGCGTACTTTATATTTTATAGACTATTAAAAACACATTAAAACTATAATATGCTTACGCTATATGCAATCGTGTTTATAATTAAAAATTTACACCAATCCATCATATACCTTCGCGAAATGAACCTGTGATAATTGCTATACAATATTTGCCGCCCGCTTTGTTATAATTTGTAATTTTTTTTTCGGTTTCACGTTTTTTACCGACTTTTGGAGACATTGAGTGTTAAGTGGCGGAACTTAACGCCGCGTTTTAGCATGCAGAATTCGGCGGAAAGTGTCTCGATGGGAATGAAGTGCTTACCTCTTTTAGGTTGACAGATTCCCCTCTACCTACCCTGTTATGTGCGGGATACAGCGTGCAACTGATTAAAACAATCACAAAAGTTAAGCTTTCCATGATATTATCTACATTAGGCGTTATGAATAACTTAAAAGGAGCTTTCACATTCGGTACGTTGCCAGTCATAGTTCGTACGTCACAGATGCTTCGAGATTTATTTTTGACCTATAAACCTTAAAAAAATATGTTTATTACACATAAAAAGAGAAATTACAATAGTATACATAATATAATAATTTCTTTTATTTATCATTATTTATTTTGTGAAATAAATTGGGTTATTGTGGCGCTTGGCGTTTTAGGTTCGATTCCAATTCAGGGACGGGATATATTTTTCATTCTCTCGCTCTGGTAACGAGGCAAATCGCGACGTTGAGTTTCGCTACTCAGCACGCAATGTTTTGAAAATTCGCCCGAAAAGGGAAGGGAAGTGTCTTTAAGAATTTTTTTAATGATTTTTTTAAAATTTCCCTCTGCTTACTCAACTATGTTCGGGACAACGTGAAAATGAAATAAAAAAAATCTAAGCAAAAGTTAAATGAAACCACATTGTTTAGAGTAAAATCTTTAATACTGTATTTTATTTATATGTATACATTTTTTTCCATTTCTGTGAAGGCTATATTTAGTTTGATCCCAACCTGATCTAGTTTGATACCAAAAACGATTATCGTCTGACCTCCAAAGTTTCGTTTCGAGCGTTTTGAATAATTAACTAACTAAAAGTTAAAACAATAATATATTAAATTACTAGGGAGTGATCCAATAAAAAAAAGACAAAACTCGGCGTTGAGTTCCGCGCCTCAAATATTAAGCGATACGGAGGGAAAGGAGTGTCTAAACACTAAGTATCCTCTGCCTACTCTTCTTGTCTGAGGAGAACATATTGAAACTGTTTTTTTAACATAATACATGTGATGATTTTCATACATCCACACAATGTTAGAAAAGTAATGAAAAGAAATAAATGATCATTTCTATCCTATCCTGATAATCCTGGCCAGGATATTAAAATCACGCGAATACAAATACATTTCTATTTCTAGGGCCAGTCGTGGCGTAGGTTCACCGAGGAAATAAAATATTTAATTTAAAAAAAATCAAATTAAATTAGCTTCATGGCTGTATGCTGCACACAGCAGGGTAGGCAGAGGAAACCTAGTGTTAAGACACTCCGTTCCCCACTTTCTGCCGAATTCTGGAGGCATTGCGTGTTGAGTGGCAGAACTCTACACCAGAGCAAAGAAATGGGAATATACATTTAAGTAAATATTTCATCTCCTCGAGTGGGGATCGAACCCACTACCAGACGGTTTTACAGTCACACGTCGTGCCGCTGCGCCACGACTGGCCTCGAATATTCAATATTTTTAATTGCTCTAACCAAGCAAAGCGCGGCGTTGAGTTTCGCCCTTCAACACGCAATGCCTTAATGGATGTGACTTACCATATGCGTAACACTAGGTTCCTCGGCCCACTCTTCTATAGCAAAAAAAACTGATTGTCCCGAAGTCGATTTACGAATGATAACTTTACATGATGACTACTAAATTATGATTTTGCATCATCGTTAAGACTCCCCACACTTCGCCGGAATTTGGGAGCAAAGTTGCGGAACTCAACGCCGCGTTTTACCACATTACCAGAGCTAGAAAAGAAAATATTCAATATTTAACCTTATGAAGTTGGAATCGAACCCAAAACTTATCGCGCTTACAGCACGCACGCTTGCGCACGTGCGCCAAGACTATAGTAAACTACTCATAGAGCTTGAGTGAGTTATTTAAGAACTCAATTACATCGAATATATTTAGAATTACACTTAAGCTAAAATGAGCTATTAAATAAAATAAGCTATAAAGACTGTTGAAGGTGTTAAACACTGTCATTTGTTGGGACTCATCTTATAAGAAAGTCAGTATCTAATAAGGCGCAAATAAGTTTTGGACGTCACACCTAATTATGTAAACCTTTTAAGTTTTCAAAATTTAAGCCCTTGATTTTTTTCTTAACGCTGTATCCCGCATGTAGCATGGTTGGCAGAGGTGACCTAGTGTTAAGACACTACGTTCCTCATTTTCCGCCGAATTCTGGAGGCATTGCGTGCTGAGTAGCGGAACCTAATATAAATTTAAAAAAATGTTTTATCTGCTCGAGTGGGGATCGAACCCACAACCAGTTGATTTTATAGTCACGCTTTGTGCCCCTGTGCCACGACTGGCCTCAAATACCTAGATTTATTGCAATTTTTATTTACAAATTAGACTTCTTCCACTTATAGCAGAAGAACCTAGTGTTGAGACACTCCATTACCTACTTTCCATTTATTTAACGAAATATTCTTACTATTATAAAATTGAACAGTTTGTTTGGTTAAACGCGATGATTTCGAAATTGACTAATTCGAATTGAAATGTTAGTTGTATATTGTATAGTCCATTTATCAAAGAAGGCTATAAGGCTGGCTAACTATGATATAATATAATATATTATATCACAGTTAGTCACTTCAATGTAACTCTTAGTGACTAAGCGGAATAAGGCAGAAAATAAAGGCTAATATTATATAAATTTATATGAAATCACAGGTTAAAACGACACATTTATATTAAAGTAGATACAAAGATATACACCAATAAATGTCGAAAGTTTATCGAACCCACACCTACCTACTGTCCCGGCGTCAAGATCAACGACGAAAGCCTCTATAACCGAAATCATATGTGATGTGACACATCATGTCAGTTATAATAAATTTGAAGAAAATTGAGGTCGTCGTGGCTCAATTGTAAACGCGACAGGTACCGGGTTCGATTCCCACATGAAGAAATGAAATATTTAATCTTTTTCATTTCGGCGCTATGGTAACGAGGCAAATCGCCGCGTTGAGTTCCAATGCCTCCAGAGTCAGCGAAAATCGGTCGGCGGTTATGATTTTTTATTTTTATTATGATATCCAAATAACTCTAACTAAATATATAAATTGATTACGATTTGCATTTAGAAATTATCCTTCTCATGTGTCATCATGGGACCAGTTGTGACGCAGTGGCACGAAGTGGGACTGTAAAACCGACTGGTTGTGGGTTCGATCCCCACTCAAGGAGATGAAATATTTACTTACATGTATATTTCCATTTCTTAGCTCTGGTGTCGAGGCAAAGCGCGGCGTTGAGTTTTGCCACTTAACACGCAATGCCTCCAGAATTCGGCAGAAAGTGGGGAACTGAGTGTTTTAACACTATGTTCCCCCTTCCTAACCTGCTGTATGCGGGATACAGCGTGAAGCTGAGTAAATCTAATTTAATTTTAATTATCCTTCTTCCGTATAAAGCAGGAGACATAAAGAGGACTTAATGATAAAAGTTAAAACACTCCGTTCTCATATTCATTTATTTCGTAGAAAATAAATAAGAATAGCAAACACAAAGCCATAAACATAAGTCACACCCATAATATTAATCAAACCCCCACCTACCTACACGCCGCCACTGCGCCACAACGGCCTCTATAAACGAAATCTCATGTTAAATGTGAATTTAAAGGCGAACTGAACCTGACCGCGGTAACATCGCACGGAGGTATGAGACCGGTTACATCTCGGCCGACCGTTACGTTAGTCCCACGTGTTTAACTAGCTATTGCGCCTGGTTTCTCTCGTATTTATTATTTATTGTTTTATATTTATTGGGTTTTATGTTTGTTTATAGTATTTATTGATCGTGGCGCTGAGCCAGGGCCAGTCGTGGCGCAGTGGCACAAACTGTGACTGTAAAACCGACTGTTTGTGGGTTGGATCCCCACTCGAGGAGATGAAATATTTATTTAAATTTATATTTCCATTTCTTCGTTCTGGTGTCGAGGGAAAGCGTGGCGTTGAGTTCTGCCACTCAACACGCAATGCTTCCAGAATTCAGCATAAAATGGGGAATGATCTCTTAACACTACTTTCCCTCTGGCACTGTTGCGTGAGTCTTATCTATTTATTTTAGATTTGTTTATAGTACTTATTGTATTGTATTGATTTCAAAAGTATGTTTCGTTTTCGACTGAGCCTCACTGTGCCTAAATAGATCCTGGAATAAATATATATATACTTGCAGAAAAATATTATATAAAATAAGGTACATAAGTAGTAACATAAGTCGTATCGATGTATCCCCCACAAAGCAGGGTAGGTGAAAAGATACTACGGTCCTCATTTTTCCAATTTTATTGTTTTGTATTGTGCCAAAAACGGCAAAATTAAACACCACGCTTTGCTTGAGCTAAAAATAATAATAATATAATCATTTTTCCTCGCTTAAATCGAACTCTCCATCATTTTGTTAACAGTCAATCCATCCGCGACATATGGACTATCTAAAATAAAAAAAACAATGGAACCTAGTATTTTCTGAGATTAATGCAGTCAACTATATTTTTAGCTTTATAACAATGGTATAAATTAATATTGATGTTCCTTTATTACAGTACAACAACAACAAAAATATTGAATACTTTTAAATTACAAGAATAAAAATACAATACTATATGTAGTAACCTTATTTATAATTTTTTTATTGTATTATTGGAATTTAAAAAAAATACGTAAATCAATCGTGCTGAATTATACTATTGCTACATTATATATATACAGAGACTTGAGAGGCCGTTGTGGCGCAGCGGCACAACATGACTGTTAATGTTCTGTATTAATGACTGTAATTGTAGGTTCAATTTCTAACCGGAAGAACGAATTATTTCAATTTCCTTTCTCTTGTAACAAGACAAGCCAACCCAATGTCTAGAACATCGGAAAAAATACAAGAAAAAAAAATTCTTAACAATAGGTTCCCTCTGCTTACCCTAATACAATGGAGGGTACAGCCTGGAGTTAAAAAAAATAAATTAAAAACAAACAGAAACACCCATTTATATTAATTAGATACATATTTTTCCATATATTTATGACTAAAGATGAATAAGATAGATTAGCTAGCCATTACTTCGCCAGCGGCATATTTTTTTGGTTATGACTTAAAACTTATTAATACGTAATTAAGCTAAGTCTAGTTTGCTATAGAATTGATCAAATAAAAAGATTTTTTGAGTTTTTTATAAGAGAAATATATTTTATAGTCGTTGTTTAAATTTTAAAACTGAATGTATAGACCGTCATAGTGCAGGGGCACAAACGTGTGCTGTAACGCGATGGTCATGAGTCCGATTCCCACTCGAGGGGATTAATTATTATTTAATAATATTTTCATTTTGTTATTCTGGTAATAAGAAAAAACGCGCCGCAACACGTAATGTCGAAAACTCGGCGGAAAGTGGCGAACAGAGTGTCTTAACACTACGATCCCTCTGGTGACATGATTATATGCGAAATACATGAAACTAAAAGAAGAAAAACTAAATATTATAAAAAAAGGCCTCAACTCCTCTGTTTACAACGCATGACAATTCAACATTTCAATATCGCAAAATACGATGTTTTGACAGAATAAGTTTCTTAATTTACAGTATATTGATAAATAATAAATAAATAAATTAGCTTCACGCTGTATCCCGCACACAGCAGGGTAGGCAGAGGGAACCTAGTGTTAAGACCTTTCCCCACTTTCTGCTGAATTTTGGAGGCATTGCGCGTTGAGCGCGCACTTTGCGCACTACACCAGAGCGAAGAAATGGATATATAAATTTAAGTAAATATTGCATCTCCTCGAGTAGGGATCGAACCCACAACCAGTCGGTTTTACAGTCACACTTTGTGCCACTGCGCCACGATATATATTAATAATTATTTGTTATTTGTTTTTTATCGTCCAATAATAAATTATTCACGAAATATATTTAGATTTTTTTTTGCGTCCCACACCTATTCGCGGTGCAGAGTAGGCGGAAGGAACTTGAGAAACTAGTGTTAAGACACCCCGTACTTCTCTTTCCGTCGAATTCTAAAAGTATTAACCCGCAGTTGATAGGCGACATGAGAAAATGAAAATATAAAAAAAAATATTTACTCATAACTAAGTATATATATATATATTATTTATAAATAACAATTAAATTAAAAACATATATTGACAACCCTAATATAAGTCATTAAAAAATATACAATACAATACAGATCGAGTATCAAAAGTGGCGACTCGGATGTTAATATAATAGAAGAGAGCGATTAAACTTTGTCGAGCACGCGTAACTCTACACTGAACTAATGTTACTTTTACTATACACCTACATACCTTGGTAAAGTACTCTGAGATGTCAATTAACTGTTGATTGACATTAAATCAGTGCGTGTTGAGTTCCACCAGTCAACAATTCAATTCGAGTCAAGTGCCTGAAGAATTTGACGGTGGGGTGCGGAGTGTCTAAACACTAGATTTCCAGGTTCCCAAAGCCTATCCTACTTTACTTAACGGGAATAACTATAAACTTAAATCGGAACAGATTGGCAGAATGTGAATATTATTAAAGTTAAAGCTCTTGAAGTTCTCGAAATTATTTCTATTTTATTACACTCACTTTTGATCTTTGACACTGAGTTTTCTATTCAGCTTCTCCTTTTCCCGAATATGACAGTGCAAAGAGAATTTATTGTCATGACATTCCGCCCTTCACTTTTCTCCCGTAATTGAGATATTGCGTGTCTATGAACGGCACTCAACTCTGCCTAATTGTCGAACACGTCCACAGTATAGTCGAGAAGTCGTGGCCGTCTTGGATTTAGCTATGGAAGTAGGTCTTGCTTGAGTCCAGAATAAAAATACTAAAGACCCAAAATGAGCTTTGTATTTATTTAAAATAATATAACATAAATTAAAAAAAATAGCATTTGGTCACCTATAAAAGACGGGGGTGGTCCGTACAACGGTAAAAGTATATATATTAAAAAAAATGATGGATGGTTCCTTTGGACTGTTGAAGAAATTATATGCACTTCGCCGATTTTGTACTGAGACTATGATTGAAAACTTAGCTCCTTTTGTTAATTTTTGCAATTGTTCAGTTTTGTGTGTGGTTTTCAAAGAAGATACCGCAGGACCTATTTTAGAAGTGAAATAACTCGAACAATATTTTTTTCGCTTATGAAAAATCTGAATAGACAAAAGGAATTTTGTGTTAAGGTTAACCACGTATTATATATATGTTACTAAATATTGCGTGCTTGTGAACCAGATCGGGGAACTAAAAAAAAATTAAATACAATAATGTCCTCGAGTCAGAATCGAACGCACAACCGTCTCGTTTACAGTCAGGCCCTGGGCCACTTAGCGACGCAAGCTTCTCTATTCTCATATATTTATCAAAAATTTTATGAAATTAATAGAGATATTATTATACTATCAGAAGAATATTTAAAAAGATAATATCATTTTATGTATGTATGTACATTCATTTTAAAATTCAAACTAGTTTACCACTCCATAAAAGCCATTATAAAGCAAACAAAAAATAAAAATAAATCAATTATACCTTTAAAAAATCATACGGTGTTTGAGGTGAGGAACCACCCTATGAAATTAAAAATCTCTTAATTTTTATATTTTTATAATTTTATAATAAGAATATATTTACCATTTGTTACGAACTTTCTCCATAACTAAACTAAATAAATCATACTGTACAATATATTATGTACATACATTTTGTACCTGGCGTTTAACAAAAGCATTAAAGGGACCCTTTTTAAACAGTTTCCGGGGTATTTCTATGAATAGTTGGGTCCTTTAGTTACTAGCGGACTTACCCAGAGTACAATATATTATTAGGCATGTCTATTGTTTATTTTTATCACTTCACGCTGTATTTCGCCATGTGCAGGGTAAACAGAGCTAACCTGGGAAACTAGTGTTAAGACACTCCAATTATCGTGACGTTTTGTGCTTAGTGACGGATCTGAACGCCGCAGGTATTTTGTTACCAGTGCGAGTAAAATGAAAATAATTAGTTCCTCCGAGTTGGAATCGATCCAAGGCAACGGGTCGCGTCGCGTTTACAGTCAGAATCTTTATGCCGCTGCGCCATTGCGGAAATCAACGCCGTGCTTTGCCTAATTACCAGGGCGAAGTAATGAAAATATTAAATATAGCATTCGCCCTTGTAGAAATCGAATCCAACAACTGTCCAACAATCCAACTGTCGCGTTTGCGTCGCAAGCTTACGCTCCTACGCCATGACGACCTCAAATGGCATATCAATTAGTTTTAAATTAAATTAGCTTCACGTTGTATCCCGCACACAACAGGGCAGAGGGAACCTAGTCTTAATACACTCCGTTCCCCACTTTCTGCCGAATTTTGGAGGCATCGCATGTTGAGTGGCAGAACTCAACGCCGCGCTTTGCCTCGACACCAGAGCAAAGAAATGGAAATATAAATTTAAATAAATATTTCATCTCCTCGAGTGAGGATCGAACCCACAACCAGTCGGTTTTAAGGTCACACTTTGTACCACTGCGCCAAGACTGGCCTGGAATCAAATAAAATCCAGTTAAAATAAAATCTTTATTTTAACACAACCGAAATTTATAATAGTATTATTTATTAAAATATCACCGGTTCTGTACAATGAGTCAGAGTACCGTTTAGTTCACCTCTAACCCGACGCCAATTTCATCTCATCTCAGATCTCCGATACTATTCTATCTATAAATTAGTCCACCTTTATAGGATGCTGTAAACACTAGCTTTTAGCCCCGGCTTCGGCCCTTTAGTGAAATGGGCATAATTTACTGAGTACATGAAACCTTACTAATTGTGAGTGCCCAAAGCAATTCTGACCGCTGGTACAACGGAAAACATAGCATAACAGCCCTGAATTAAATGGCCCGGGTAATTAGGCAAAGCACGGCGTTGAGTTCGGCAATGTCGCAGCGGCACAAAGAATCTGACTGTAAACGCGACGCGACCCGTTGCCTTGGTTCGATTCTAACTCAGAGGAATTAACATTTAATACAATAAAAGGATTAACGGGATGCGATATGTCTATGAATTTCTATAAAACACAAAAACAAATCAGTTTTGTTGTTTGTTAGTTATTCATTTACGCAAGGGTTTCATACTCATATATATTATATAGATTCTTTCTGTCCGAAAATTTGAGATATAAGTAAATATAAATTTAAAAAAACTATTTACAAAATCTACAAAGACTTTCTTTTATATATTTCAAAGCGCAAAAACATCACATTGGACGGTAAGTCCAACTATTCATTAATAGTACAAATGCTTACTTTAAATCCTCGTCTAGTTTTTACAAACGTCTAACACAATAGCTAACTATTGTAAAATTGTAATACTCGAACTATAGGGGTGGTATTTTATTTTTGCTTGGTTTCTGTTTATTTTTAGTGTTTTGAAAAATTTTGTTGTAATTTCGTTCCCGTCGAAAAATTCAAATTAGTGTGTAATCCTATATCATAGTCTTTATGCCCAATTTTTTTAATTTCTTAGTCCAGCAGGTTCATATATGCGATGTGTGCGTGTGGCAATCACTAGTCCAAAAATTGAGATAAACACAGAGCGTTTTGTTCATCACCACTTTAAATGAAATCACATTTTTAACTACAATATAAAAATCCAATACAAAAGATTTTTTTCCAAAAATTAAAAAGTTATTTTTTCAAACTAAATAATTAATAAAATTATTGTTGTAAAATAAACCGGCAATTGTCAAGAAGGACGCAACAGACACAAGCCTATCAAAGCGCTAACACCGCACGCGCCTCGTTCTCGAAATCGAGTCGTAGGTAATGGCGGCGTCGAATTGCATAAAATAGAACGAGAGATATCCCCTTCTAGTTCTAGTATGTTTTTTGAGAATGTAAAAGTGGCAGATCGGATACAATTATTGCATTTTTGTAGTAGTATGTGTTTACGTTATTGATATCAATGAGTAACTGTCACACGAAATACATGTATGGATAAACATCGTGAAATGAAAAAAAATCCTACGTCTAAACTGTTGAGGTATCTTGATTAATTTCTATAGATATGGGTTTAAAATATTTTACCCTATATTCTGGTAACGTAAAAGGAGGCGCGTCCACCCTGTATAAAAACAAAACGCGGCCTTGAGTATAGCCACTTAACACTCAGTGTTTTGAAAATTCGTCGGAAAGTGGGAACCGGAATGTTTTAAAAAGGTTCCCTCTACCCTACCAAATGGGAGATACAGCGTGAAACTAAAAACAAAAGAAAAGGGATTCATATATTTAGACATAAAAAAACCTTTTTTTACGATTCCGAAAAGCATCTAGCAAGCGCAAACGCATCATATTACCGTGCAATAATACCCTAAATACTTTAAATCCTGGTCTAGCTTTTACAAACGTCTAACACAAAAGCCCGCCATTGTGAAATACGCGAAACTACGTAGGGATGTATTTTGTTTTTTGCTTGGTTTCCTTTTTTTTAGTATTTTAGAGATGCGTTGGTTAAATTGAACTGAGAACTTTTTAAGGTTTTTTTGTTTACTGAAATATATTTTATTCTGATTAATAAATTTAAGAAAATACGATAAATGCGTAATATTTTTTGTGTAAAACTTAAAAAAAATTGTGCTCCATAAGTGTTTCTTTTAAATATTTATTGATATTTATAAAAAAAATAACATTTTTACATAATTATTATCTTTCAATTCAGGTTCAGGGCCAGTCATGGCGCAGAAGCACAAGTGAGCGACTGTAAACGCCATGATGGGTTCGATGCCCAGTCGAGGAAATGTGACATTTAATATTTCCATTTCCTCAATCTGGCAACATAGCAAAGCGTGACCTGAAATACCTCTAAAGGAAGTAGGGAATAGAAGTGTCTTTAGTACGGATAGTCTTAGCAGGTTCCCAGGTTCCTTGTCTACCTTACTTCATGTACAGGATACAGATACTGAGGAAGGCTACTAGATAGGCTGTATAACTTCACGTTAATAGTTTCGATGTAATCCTAGGCGGTCAGAGCTACCTCGTCCATTTGAAATTGACAATTTCTATACGACTACGTGGGCGAACCCACACCTAAAAAACTAGTTCAATTATAAAACTAATAAACTCACGAATATAAGCATTTGAACGGAACCCAAATAGTTAAATGCGACTCACGCTTAACAAATATTGTTTAGGCGTTAAACTGTAATGGCTTTGTCAGTACGTTTAGAAAATAGATTTTAAAAAAGAAACGGTATTTTAACGACAATATTTTTATGCCCCTCATTATATAATGTTCTAGCTTTTAACTATTCACTTCTCAAACTAGGGACTTTTTAAATAGACTGTAATTTATTTTTATTATTATATAACTTTTCAGTTTAAAGTATGGTTAAATAATTTTCGCAAGTTGTAATACTGTGAGACAAAATTTATATTTAAAATGTTGATATAAAGAAGAATGAAATATTCAATATTGGTAACCTCACTTTGGTAGCGATGTTTTGCTCCGTTTGCCCTAGCGCGGCGTTGAGTTCCGCCACTCAACATAGAGAATATAGAACGGAGTGTAATAATACGGAACAGAGGTTATTAAAGCACAAGTTCCCAGGGTCCCTGTACCTACTCTGCTATATGCGGAATACAGTGTGAAGATACAAAAACTACTAAAAAGGCAAAACATCCGTTACAAATATAAAATCCCACGTGACATTTAAATCTACAATCATCCCAATACAAAAGTAATACAATAATATTAAATAACATTTATTCATATTATTAAAATTATATGTTATTATATAATAAGTGGAACCAGGTGAAAGAATATAGGATCGTCCCTATTTGGGGTAGATTTCCGGAGTGTAGAATCTTGTTTGGACTCCCCTTTCAAGGCCAAGGTCCAAGGTTACTATCAGGTTGCGAAAAATACAGCTTTTGATCGCAGTGCTGAGCTTTAGTTCATATTGTTTATTATGTTTATAAGTATATGGATGATGAATTTCTAAAGAACTATACTAATATTATAAAGCAGAAGAGTTTTGTATGATTCAGCTCGCTAATCTCAGGAACTACTGGTTTGAATTGAAAATTTATTTTTGTATTGTATAATTCATTTATTGAGGAAGGTTGCATGATATTAATAATTTCGATCAATTCAGAAAGAACCCTTTCTTTCTATTTAGATTTTCAGTTTATGTTAATTTCGATATTTTTATCTAAAGTCATTAGAGATACTACTTCCACCTTCGTCACAATAGCGCATCTGATTATTCAAATCTACTACTATCAAGTCCATTCAGAACTACAACTACTGAGCTACTATAGTCTCAAAACTCATATTACAATATTAATAGGTTAAGCCATCCGTTAAATACGTGTTCAAGTGTTAACGAATATATTCAAATAAAATTAGGGGATTTAAATTTACATGGCGGTTACAAACAGTATAATATGTAGAATGTTTTGATTTCAATATATGCTTCCCTTATAAAAATATAATATGTCATTCTATAGCTATTATATAATATTTTATTATTAAGGCCAGTCGTAGTGCAGAGGCGCAATGTGTACCTGTAAACGCGGCTGGTTGTGGGTTCGATCCCCACTCGAGGAAATTAAATATTTACTTAAATTAATATTACCATTTCTTCGATCTCTTCTCTGGTCTCGGGGCAAAGCGCGGCGTTGAGTTCTGCAACTCAGCACGCAATGCCTCCAGAATTCGGCGGAAAATAGGCAACGGAGTGTCTTAACATCATGTTCCCTCTGCCTACCCTGCTGTGTGCGGAATACAGCGTGAAGCTGATTTGAACTAAATTAAAATGTAACTACGCTACACTGAGGCAAACCTCAAAACATATATATATATATACACTACAACTTTACCATGCTTAATTTAAATGCAAAATATGATGCGCTGTGTAAAAAATATTGTATAAACAATAAAATAGCACAATAAATAAAAACTTTTAACTTTTAAACTTAATCAGATTTTAATCTAAGTTCGCGCCAAAAGTTGTGTCATCGATGGTTTTTATGTTGGTTAATGTTATTTTAAACATATGTTCAAATACTATTGAAGCTATAAAAATAAAAATAATAAAAATATATATTTTTTAGATTTCAGACCTATCACTCTAAATAAAATCACCAATAATAAGATTACATTTATCATCATAGAAAATCTTAAAAAAAAACCTAAAACAAAAATTTCATACATAATTCTCAAAAAAAAAATTTTTTTACCTACTCTCAACAAACACACCTAGGAAGCTACATTAAGCTTAAAAGAACAAGTACACACCATCCACACATACAAGCACACCCATACAACGAAATCTCGACCTCATTCCACAAAGACCCTGCACCGAGACAGCTGCCCACTAAATCCATGAGGATAGAGAATAAAGGACTCAAGACAAATATAAAGGCGCACCTGGGCTTACGCGGACAAAAGGATAGCATTCAGATACCTGGATATTGGGGGCTTACGACGGTAGGTTTTTTTTTTGCAACACAAGCTTACATGTACGTACTTATACTATATGCGTTATCGGTGGTGATTGATAAATAGAATTGTCGAAGCCGTTGTGCCTGCAGTGTGTTGAAGACCGTAAACGCGATGGGTTTGAGTTCGATTTGCACTCGGAGGTATGATTTATTTTCATATGGAACTAGCGGGCGCGTGCGGCTTCGCTCGCTTATTTCCACCCTTAGGGGTGAATTCTAAAAAAAACCACGAAACATGTGTTCAATAAAATATTTTTAATTATTTTTAAATAAAACAGTCTGAATTTAAATATTTATAAACCTCGGTGGCGATTTAAAGTTTTTTCCATATAAACTTTCAACCTCTTATTTGAATCCATAGGAAATAAATTTTAAAAAATCATGAAACATGTGTTCAATGAAATATTTTTAAGAGTCTGAATTTCAAATTTTATTAAAATCGGTGCCGATTTAATTTTCTTTCCATACAAACTTTCAACCCCTATTTCATCCCTTTAGGGTTAAAATTTTTTTAAAATCCCTTAGTGGGTGTCCAGATTATAAAAATAAACATCTGTCCATATGTCACGTTTCTACGCACAGCGGTTACGGCTGTGCGTGCGTCTTACCTCAGTCAGTCAGGTACTTGTCCTTTTATATATATATATATATATATATATATATATATATATATATATATATATATATATATATATATATATATATATATATATATATATAGACACAGTGTGGAGGTAAAACAAAAGAAGAAATTATTAAGGAACGGAGTGCTGTAATATGTTAACAGTCACTAAATTGTCTTAAGCTAAAAATAATTTTCAACAAATCACTTACAAAATAAAAGTAAAAATAAATGGCTAAACACACACAAATTAGAATAAAAGTTTAAAAAAATTCGAAATATCTACTCTTCCTCCTTGAATATCAATTCCAAGAAATAAACCAAAACAGCGTAAAGAACGTAAATAAAAAACCAATAAACAATTTAAATAATAATATATGTAGCATCTGTAAGTACCTACGTCTTCCACAAGACATTGATCCGTAACAACCGGATCGTATGAGAAGTCTTTTGTCGCGGACCTTTTCGTTTCCCTTCGCCTTGCCCTACTTTTGAAGTTAAGTATTTAGCTAACGAGGACCCGAAGGACGACCACGTGTGCGTCTTTGAAAATCAATACTCGTACGTACTCTGCACATAGTACTATAAGCAGAACTTGAAAACCTAGTGTTAAGACAATTCCCATTACGACACTACCGTTCCCTTATTTCTAACGAAGGGAGGCATTTCGTGTTGACGGATGAAAATATGAAGTATTTAATTTCGAGTACCCCCATACTTATCGAACTCCATACCCATCGCGTTTACGGACGCACGCTTGTGCCACTGCGACATGACTGTTTTAGCAAAGAAAAACATATTTTGCATATTTTTCCATTTACTCTTGGTATTTTAGTTCTCTTATGTATAAGACATACAATCATGCAACATAGACCTACTTGAATGCCGTAATCTTTATGTTTATTGGGGGAAAAAGTTTGAAAACGCTGAAATTTTGGCACTTGCTGACATTTTCAATTATATTTTCCTTGAAATTTTATATAGTACATAGATACTACAACTAAGTACAATGCTGTGTTAAAATATACAATATTCTTATAGATTTGCTTATAATTCCGATTCCTGATTTTTTCAATCCCTTATTTTGATGTGTGGAAGTGGTGGATGATTTACGATATGTTAGAGAAAACAATGTACAAACAGCTCTTGGTGTCTAAGATAGCAAAATAAAAATGTTAGTACATTAGACTGCTTTTTCAATGTGATGATTTCAATTAATTAATTACTCAAATTTATGTTTACTGCATTTTAATATAAAATTTTGACAATACATCAATTTTCAATTCCAGCCTTTTAGTTATGCAAAACCTTATTTTATTAAAATATTAAATTTTAAAATAATTGCAAATCTAATCATCTATCACCTGTGACAGTTTGTCTATCTAACCAATCACCCTGTATACTAACTAGCTAATTAATCCATTGATAAAAACAAAATTTGGAAATACAAAACCCAAACAATCGCCAAAACTATGAACAATATATTCTTAATAAAATTATACTACTATTATACATTGACATATAACTGAATTACAAATTAAATGAAAATAAAACACATTTGTCACCCTCTTCATTTATAAAAAAAAAATCACGCCTCACAAAACCGATCGGCCTTGACCCTGGAGTTGAGACCCTTTTCACGTGTGCTCCAACTAATATAATAGATTCAAACTCTAAATACAATTATTGTTAATGTATTTCTATAGGTTTCATTATGTTGGGTGCCGTCTTGAGCTACTTTTTGAATGGCAAGTTGAATTTGAATGCAGTGATAATTAAATAACTTTTGATGGTATTATTAATTGTGAATTTGCGAGTGCTTCATGCTTTGTACTAGTTCTAGTAGTTTTTTGGGCGTTTATTTTGTTAATAGAAGTGAAAAATTGGGTAAGACCTATTTTTATATTACTTATTAAGTGTGTAGGTAATTCATTATGAATGCACACATCTTGCCAGGTAAATGAGATCACTTTAATTTTAAGAAATTTTTTATTGGTGGAAGAACAAAGTGAGTTTACTTTCTTAACGAAAGATGAAAATATAATATTAAATAAAATAAATAAATCAGCTTCACGCTGTATCCCGCACACAGTAGGGTAGGCAGAGGGTAGGAGAGGCTTAACCTTGTGTTAAGACACTCCATTCCCCACTTTCTGCCGAATTCTGGAGGCATTGCGTGTTGAGTGCCAGAACTCAACGCCGCGCTTAGCCTCGACACCAGAGCGAAGAAATGGAAATATAAATTTAAGTAAATATTTCATCTCCTCGAGTGGGGATCGAACCCACAACCCGTCGGTTTTAAACTTCGTGCCACTGCGCCACGACTGGTCTCAAAATATAATATTAAGTACCTAAAATAACCACGGAAGGAAGATTTTAAGAGTAGAAAAAGAAAAAAAAAATTAGTTACTACTCCTCTCGGAACTCCGAAAAAAGAAAAAAAGAAAAAGAATGTAGGATTTATCGCGCGGATACACTAAGAGCAGTGCTTGATGTACCGCAAAGTTTAAAGGCCTCCTGTGAAACTAGATATAATTTTGAATTATTTTGCGATTAGAAATAATCATGTATCAAGTATCATATTTCACTGAAACGACGACAAAATATATATTTTTTTTATTTCTTATCTTCTTTATTATAAAGTTTTCCATACGACAATATTGCTACAAAATTAAGTGTTTTATTGGAACTAGTTTTTAATGTATGGATATTTTCTTTAAATTGATAATGTTATAAGATCCCAAAATTAATTCAGATTAGTATAAAAAAGTTCGTTAGGCAAAGTGAGCGAACGCGCGAATCGGTCGAGGTATAAAAAACTCACGTCGTGTACTCTTTTAAGATAATGATAATCAACTTTGAACTCGATTTGCTTTAAATTCATATAAATGCATCACCGTTCATATGACCTATATTATGTATTATGTGATTGATCCTACAAAAAAAAATATTCTTATATTGCAATGTTACATTAATTCTGTTATATTCTTACTTATTTTTTATAGTTAAAATAATTATTAGCTATTTTTAATATTAATAAAATAAAAATAAACTATTTTATTGCAACTTAAAAGAGTGATACATAAATTAAAAGTTCGATAATGAACACTATAGTTAAAAACTATTTGTTTTAAAAGGTGTCACTTAATAATATGTCCTAGTAGTAGTAGTTATTATGACATTAAAGGTATATTACGCCACAGATTCAAATCCTGCTACTTCATAACTTAGTATGAAATCTCCAATATGTTGTTTGATATAAATGTATCCACTGTAATGAATACTAACGCAATACTAAATTGTAGTTGAAAACAAAACGTATAATCTACAAAATAAAACACCAGTTGAGTGTCACCACCATTTATTGAAATTTTACTAAAAAAATTGAATAAAAAATATTGTATTTCATCAACATGTTAGTTAGAAGTTGTATGCATTTCAAATGATTCATATACAATTGTAGAAAACGTCCCATCACTGACAGCTAGTGATGTGCTCACTTGGATGCGGTTTCCTGTTGGTTTCAGTTGTGGTTTATGGTTGGTTTTGGATGCAGTTTGGGTTATAGTTTCTGGTTTACTGTTGGGTGTGTGTGGGACGGCGCTATGGGTTCAGTCTCACGCTGCCTTTATTTCTAATCTTCTTCTTCGCCACTCTCCGATTCTAGAAAAGACCAGATATGAAAATTAGAACATTTTTAGCAAGGTTAATATATATATATAGTAATAAAAATATTCTATCAATTCTATGAATTACAGCAAAAGAGTATATTAAGAGTATTTAGGGTTAACATTAGATAATTATGAAATTAAAATTCTTAATTCAAATTAAAATTCTCATTTGCAGTTTGTATGAACTTTTCTTACTATCCTACATACTTTGAATTATAGTACGTAAGTAGCTTCACCTTTATCGTGCCCATAGCAGGACATGCAGAGGGAACCTAGTGTTAAGACACTCAGTTCTCCACGCAAATGAAATGAATATTAACAAATATAAAACAGCTAGCACTGGGTGTCATTACCTTCCTCGGCACTCTGGAGCCACTCCACAAACTTCTTCATCTGGTCGAGGAACATGACCTTCCCCTTGCTGGAGTTGGGCTCGCGGTACCACTTGAGGATCACCTCCTCGGAGAGCACGTTCGTCTTGTACAGCATCAGCACCAGCTTGCTGAACGCGCGCATGAAGCTCATGTTCTCATAGCAGTATTCTTGCACCTGTATATGAAAATATAAAAGAAACATTTTAAATGTATAGATAATTTTATAAGAAAATGTATTAAAATTATGTAATTAAACTATCGAACAAATAATAATATTAAATATTTATTTAAGATTTACGATTTTTTCGCTTTTGTGTAAACGCAAAGCGCGACGCTGAGTTTTTTATTCAAACCAACCAACAACACTAAACTTATTTTTTTATATTTTTAAAGTGTTATTCCACACTTAGAAAACATATAAAAATTTGAACGTAGCGGGACTCGGACCCACGCCTCCTGGAAACCGACCAGGCGCTCTGACCACTAAGCCATACGCTGTCATAAAGCTACGTCGAAAATTTTATACGCTTATTACAACTTATTTATGTTATTAGCATCTCCGTAGAGATCTTTACAAATTTCCGCTACCCAAAGATAATTAATTACTAAGAATTATCGTCTGGTAAGAGAGAACACTATTTAATAAATATGTTTTAACAATAAAACTTAAGTATTAACTATCAACACACTAAGAGATAAAAAATATTGAAAAGTAATAAAAAAAAATTGGCAATAACAAACAGTATTCAAACCATCACCATGTTATTATCTATCTACGTCAAAATCCTAATATACACCTGTTACAATATTTTTATAAAATATTTAAATTAGTTAACTTCACTATAAATAAATGTCAATAAATTTTAATAATCTGTATCACAATAAACACGAGGAATCCACAAAAAAGGAATCCAATACGGGGTTTACTATGGAATTACTGTCGCACACTTCGACACCGACGCACGCATTGTACGTACGTTGGCTCTAATTGTGTGCCAATTTTGTTCTTTCTTTGCTTTTTTACAATATACACGTATATTTCTATATTTATATTATAAAACTGTAGTTTGTTTGGTTTAAGGCGCTAATCTCGGGAAACTAATTGTTCAAATTGAACAAAATATTTAATATAAGGTACCAAGTGTGAATTATTATAGACAACTCTTTATTTCTTTCTTAGTTATAAATAGTAAATCTAAGTCCAAAAGTTTGTCTTTAAATATTCCTTTTTATTCTGAAATTCGTCATATTATTTTATATAAAAGATACTATTTTTATCTCAAATAACTTAATTTACAACAATTTCAACATATTGTTATAGGAAATATTCAAAAATCAGGTTCAAACCCTATCATCTAATACTCTTATACCTAATTTCCATAAAGGAACATACAAACTATCATAGACCATTAAAGACTTAATAAGCCGACCACACTAACCTTAGTCAAAAGCGCGATCTCTGCTTTGGCCGACTGCGCGAAGGCGGCCAACAACGGCGTGTAATGTCTCAAATGTTTGGCCGCCTGCTCCGCTAACAGTTCCTCCTTTTTATTCCACTCTCCGCGAGACATAACGCACTGCCATATCTTAAAATAGAACACAAAAAAAGAAAAAATTACGAACATATATTATGTATAGTTTTATTTATATTATAGTAATTTGTTAAAATATCAGATTGCCATGTCGACAGCGTTAAACACTGGATCGTAACCGCTATGGAGAGAATGAAAGACTCAGTCAGACCTAGCGGTTATGGTCCCTGTGTTTATCTCCGACTCGTCATCAAGTTTCATCATTTGAACACTTCCAATGTTTTAAAAAAAATGTATTTTTATGTATTTCTATTCACGTAATGTGTTAAAAGGTTATGAGATTATATAAAAAGCGTTGTTAAATGTCAAAAAAAAAACTATAAGTGAAATGAATATTTAATTAAATAAGTTCAATTTTAAAAATAATAAATGTAACTTTATATTAATTATACAGGTAATAAAGTTGAGTTGATATTGGCCAACTGCTCTAAAGTGTCTATACAGTACGGTCGAAATCGAATCGCGATGGACTTAGTTGTTCTTTTCATGTATTGCGTATTATTTAATTTGGGATTAAAATTATTCAAAATAAAAAAAACATCTTGAATTCAAATCTGCGCAACTATCTATCTACAGCTTTAAAGCAGACAACCACTTATCAACTGCCCTGTTCATAGAATAGAAAAAAAAAACAAAATATAATAAAATAAAATAATAATAAATAAAATATATAATATTCTAACAAATGTCAGAATATCCACAAACGGAGTAACTAATCTATAAAAGAACAATAAAATACTAACAATAGCAACAACTTCATGATCAGGTATAGCGTGTCTCGCAGCAGCGTCCCTCGTGTCGGCCACGAGGTCCCTGACGTTGCGGGCATCGGCCAGCTGTTCCAGGAGTGCGTGGGTGAGCTCTCTGCGGGCCTCTTGAGAGGCCTGAGCGCGGTGCAGGCGTAGGAGCTCCGCGAGGCCGCGCGCTGCGAACGCGGCGGCCAGAGTTTCTTCTGTACGACGGTTGAGAGGTAGGAATTCTAGTAACCTGAGGGAATTAAATGTTTTGCAATTAATATTGTTTTATTAGCTTCATATTGTAAAAACGAACAAAAAAGAATGGAATCTAAAACAACTTTTTGAATAAAAAAAATATATTTCAAAATGAGAAAAAGTAAGAATAGTAGTAAATATTTGAGAAGAAAATTGCGAATTCAAATCCAGGCTATGTGAAAATTTTAACGTTCTCTAACGTATTTTATTATCAACTAATATTAAAATAAAACACATTAAATATACTATATAATTAACATTTAAATTTATATGTAGCAACATTTATGACAACACTGTCCTGTGACAGGGAGCCAGTACATGACGCGTCATTCTACCCCATCAAAAGTTGGTAATTTTTATACAAATAAAAATCACAAAAATATAATGGGACGGTTCATTCACAAATATTTGAAATAATCATTAAAAGTCGGATCGAACCCTACAACCAGTCGATTCTGCAGCACACTTTGTGCCCCTGCGTCACGACTGGCCTCTTGTATCGTATTTTTATAGAATGTCAATGTATACACACCTGCCCTCCAACTGTCCTCTTTTAAGGGCGGTGACGAGCGAAGTGACGCCCCTCTCCGCTTTCACCGTAGAGAATACCTCCAAAACGAATTCAAGTGCCAAATTATCTTTTAAAAGGTGTTCATTCACCAGCACTAGCAAAACTGATGGCGGAACGCAGCCATTACCTGTATAGAAAAAACAAATAATTAGAAAAACAACATAAAATCAAAATTATGAATCATGTATTTTAGGTCGTTTAGTAAGTAATCAGATTGCCATGTCGACAGTGTTAAACACTGGATCGTAACCGCTTAGGAAAGAATGAAAGACTCAGTCAAACCTAGCTGATACAGTCTCTGTGTTTAACTCCGACTCGTCATCAAGTTTCATCATTTTAAGTGGGCATAGGTTTTTTAACCGACTTCCGTAAGGAGAAGGTCTCAATTCGACTGCTTATGACATTGTTTCACGCTTCATCCCACAAGGGGAAGGTGATCGATAGAACCTTATGTCAATATGAGATATTGAGTATTGACTTGCGAAACTTAACGCCGCGCTTGCTTTACCACAAAAGACAAATAAAAGCTCACTCTGCTAATACTCACAACGAGATCGAACGTACAACCAGTAGCGGATAATTACTAAATATTTATTACTAAGAAATACATACCTATCCATAGTGCGGTCATGCGCGCCAGCTTTAAACGTTGATGTGGTTCAAAGCCCTTCAGGTACACTAGGACCTAAAATTTGATCAAATATATTAATAAGAAAAAATTAAAAAACCGGACAAGCGCGAGTCGGGTTAGCCCACCGAGGTTTTCGTACAAAAATTGGAAGGTCTCGAGGTTTCTGAATGAACTTCGCACTTGAACGGCGGCTTTAATACCAAATTTTGCTCTTCTGTTAAGGCTATTATTTTTTAAGATTTAACCACAAACGTATCAGACTTTTTCCTTTATAGGGTCGAAATATGCGTTTTTTTATTGTTTAAGGCTATTATTTTGTAGGATTTAACAATAAATGTATGCAGATTATTTCCTTAACTAGTACCATACGTACTACCTGTGGATGCTAGCTGCTAAATTTCATAATTTTAAGTCAATCGGAAGTACCCACTTAATTGAGATTTCCTTTAGTGACGAAATACGCATTTATTGCGATAAAATTGGCCATCTTTTTTCTATGTAAATAAAGAAATATGTTTATTATCAGGCAATCATGGGGGCAGTATATTTGAGTATATAGTTTGAATGTCAACGCGATATCTCCAAGCGTTCCTGAGATGAGAAAGGGTCTTGACAGACAAGACGGCCAATAGAGTGTGATCTTATATACGGCCAATAGAGTAAGGGTTTTTTAAAAAAAACGTTCTTAAAAAGTTTGTATTTTTTTCGAATAATTTAAAACTAACAATATATTTTTAATGTACATAATAAATTAAATAAATTAAAAATGCTTACTTTTTTCATTTCCTCTTCAAACATCTTCTCGAGATATTTGTAACGTCGCATTAACTTCACGAATACCTGTAAAAACATTAAAATATATTGAAACACTGTAGAAATCCACGATAGATTAAAAATTTTAGTATAAAACAATCAGCATATAAAACGAACGAGAATGTGTTTATCCACATAATATATTTCAGGACTCTAGCCATGTTTTTCATCATCTAAAAAAATGTTTTTAAATTAATTTGTCATACTTTATATCATTAACAATAATATATTTCTGTTCAGCTTCACGTAGTACCAGCAGAGAGAACAGTGTTAAAACATTCCGTCCATCACACACCACCCGAATTTCAATCCATTCATAATTTAAAATATTTTATTAGCCCAGGAAACTATATTAAAAAAACCTTTTTATAAAAACAACACAGAAAAATAACAAACCTGTTCAAAATTACGCATAGTCTCCATATCCTCGCTCGAGTTGAATATACACGTGTTGGTCTTGGGGGTCTCCCCGTCCATCGACACGGAGCCGCCAGGAACTACCGAACCATAGACTAAAATTAGCTTTGTTTTTTTTTTTTGGATAATATGTAAAAGACTTAGTGGTAATCAGATTACTAACGAGATATTTATCGACATAATATGTTCAGGACTCTAGCCAATTTTATCATCATGTAAATATAAAAACATCAATATATTTTTAAACTTTGCTACAAATACATTTTGGGGCTCATACGCTTACACATACGCTTTATTTAATAAAAAACAAAAAATATATAGACAAAAACATAATTCTGATATAGGAATTAAAACTTTGTCTGATCTGGCCACCCTAACAAAACATGAATATAATTGGTTTTGATACATCTCGTGTCAAGATATACCGCTCCAGTGACGGAACACAACGCCATATCGCCACACGCTTTACCAAAACAACGAAATAATAATAATATATCTAATATTTATTATAATATTTTTTATTTAATTTATTTTAACTGCAAAGGTCACGCTAGCCTGTTAGTTACATAACTACATCTACAGTTGGCCCACTGCCACCCAACTTTGTACAAACAAACATGTCACGACCATTCCCAAAGCGGATGTTAAATAACGATTTTTTGGGAAGTTTCTGTTATTTTGTATGTAGGAAATAGATTTAAATTTAGGTTGAAAATGTTCATTTCCTTATATATTATTCAAACCCGTTCATTTACAATGTAGCTCAATCTAATACTAACCTAATATGACTTCGGCGAATCTAATTAGGTCGGTTCAGTATCTAAATGCTAAGCCTACTAAAAACATAATGAAACTTCTAATGTAGATTAATTCAGCAATCACACAATAGTGCCGGTCACTGTTTTTCCCACCAAGAATTCTTAAATCATTACTACCTGAGTGGTTAGACAGGATCTTGACCAGAACGATACCATAGCTCTCATTTTTTCTAATAATAACAATATTTAACTGAGATCGTATCGATAACGAACCGTGAGTGAGACTTTAGTTTGAATCTGGCTTAAGAAACACCATGTCACCATACATGTTTAAGTTTTAAAAATATCCTATCCTAACCTATGTAACATAATTAAAAATAACAATGAAAATCTTTGAAAAAGCTACATAGATATTATTTGTATAATATATGTATAAAAACATACAGATAGCAACAATCCCAAAAATCGTTTCCAATACCAACAGACGTCACATTTCAAAAATATACACTACACAAAATAAAGCATACACAACATAAAATCTACTCACGCAACAGCCCCCCGGCAATGAGCACGTCGAATATGACCTCGCCATAGCGCCTGTAGTCGAGCTTGGAGCCGGCCGCATCTAAGTACTTGTAGGCTGCGTCCAGGTCGCCGCCGGCGCGCTCCAGCCCGCCCACGAGGGCGTCGCGGAACCCGTTCGGGTCGTACTTCTCTTTCTCATCTGGGGACAAAATAAACAATATTTATTATTATGACTTACTAATTTGATAAAATGCTTTCAGTTATAAGGCCAGTCGTGGCGCAGGGGCCCAAAGTGTGACTGTTAAACCGACTGGTTGTGGGTTCGATCTCCATGCGAGGAGATGAAATAAAACCGGATATTACTAAGACTTCGTTGCTTGTGTCCGTCTATCACCAGATTGAATCTCATGAACCATGATAGTTAGATAGTTTAGTGTTTGTGGTTATAGTTCCCACTTGACCAGTTTTTATCCTATTACTTGTTAGATTTGTTATAAATATATAATTTACTTTTTCGTGTAGTTTGTTTGTATGATTATCTAGAAAGGCAAAATTAAATGTTAAAATTATGGTAACTTAATAAGACATGTGTCGCTTCCAGCAAGGTAGACTTGTTTAACATATTTCCTTTTATTCCAAGTAGAGTACTAAATAAAAATAAAACTGTCAGTATCATTTACGTAACAAATAAACGTAGGATGATGACACCGCGCCAAAAGGCTAAGTGTCACTGTTTTTAAATGGCAAAGGTTACTATTTAAAATGTTCAAGTTTACAGTTCGATCTCTAGAACATTCGACTTCCAAATATATAGATGTATTAAAATATATAAACGAAAAAAATATAGTTTTTATTTGCAAATAACAATTAAAAAATATAACAAACGGATATGGGGACACGAAAAAAACCATCTCAATTCGGCCAAGTGAATTGATTAGCTGCAAAACCACCATACGGCCGCCATGTGGGACGCGGCGCCGGTGGGCACGTTCAATGATGTGTCATTTTAATGGCGACAAGGATAGTTTTTTTTTTTAATATGTTTTATTTAGTTTTCTTTATAAGCTTCACGCTGTATCCTACATATGCAATATGCGGGATACGGGTAGGTATCTTGAACGTATCTTTACACGTGTGTAGCAGTATATGCAGAGATCCTAGTATCAAGATACACCTTTCTTCGCTTTCCGTCCGAATGTAGTAAGTACTACATTTCAACTACTAGTAAATTAAGTAATACAGTATTCAAATTTGCATTTATAATATAGCGTAGTAGTAGCAGTCCCGCCTCTAAAATAACTTACACGTGTCGGTTTAGTGAACTAAGACACAAGGACAACCACTAGTGATTCATATTTTATACTCTAAACGACAGTATTTTATTAGTTTGTGCCGCTGCGCCACGACCGGTCTCAATAAATATATAAGTATTTTATTAGTTTAATTAAAAAAATTATACAATTTTATAGGTTTCTATTCTTTATCCTCTTAGCGTTGTTATATAGAACGAAATTTTAAATAATAAAATTAAAAATAACGTATGTAAAGACAAAGAAAGCATTGGTATCCTTGCCGTCATTTTCCAAATGTTATAATAATAAAAGAATGGGCATTCAGATAATATCAATTTGTGACCTATTATCAAATTATAAGATAACCTACCTAACAAGTGGCTACAGACGTAATGTTGTCAAGATTCTTCGATATCCATAATATTTACGTTATTATCATAGTTATATAGTACGTCAAAATAATAAATAGTTTAAACAATAATATCTTCAGATTCCTTCTCATAAATTATTATTGCATAATTGAATCACCGTTATGATCAAAACTTCAGTTCAGTTTCAACCAATATTTCCAAAGATTAGCGCGTACAACCAATCAAATTCTTCAGTTTAATGATATTAAGTAGACGTACCGAGGCCAGTCGTGGCGCAGGGGTGAGTCTGTAAACGCGACAGGTTGCGAGTTCGATTAACACATGAAGAACAGTACTATAATAAGCGCTTAGAATTCGGAGGTAAGTAGGAAGAGGAAGTCTCAAAGGAGACTTTGTGACGTTAGCACACAGACGCTACAATCCATCTCAGGTCATTACAAAAAAGGTCTAAAACACAGTAAGTAGTTCATGCCATTCTGTTGGTCGAAAGAAACCAACGGTACATTCTAACAGGATTTCTTGAAACACTCAAAGAAGAGTGGTTTTCAACTTATATCAATCGCTTAGTCACGCCACACCCAACTATGTCACTTTAGTGTCTAATAAAGATAATTGTTTTGATTTTGCCCTTGGCTCTCCGTTCTCTCCGACTACCCTGCTAGGAATAAAGTATGCAGATAGTTTAGTTTTTTTAACTATCTTACCCACGGCTTTGCCCGCGTAGTGTTCGATTTCTCCAGATATTATGCCGTGGTAAAAAACAACCAACAATAACTGTTGGGTAAGTTTTAACTGAGGAGTTTTGTGGGGATAACTAACAATAGTTCAATTGTAACTGTGGAATATGATTAATTGCAGCTAACAATTAATCTATTGTTTTGTGGATTTCAATTACTACTGTGTTTCTCGGCTCGAGTCTTTAAGATCTTACCAAAAAATAGTTGAGAATCAATTGCCATTAAATGTATATGTAAATAATATATAGAGACATGGAATATGGATCTCTAATAATTACCTACCTCTATTAACTATTGAAATATTCATGTGAATAAACAAATTAAAGACTAATTGTAATAAACAATAATCAATAACTTTAATAAAACATAAATAGATTAACAATGACAATTTATAATAAATCGCGATAATTCAAATTATATTTTAATAATACTCTCCTCTCGAACGTGGTATCCGACATTTTATGAAACTCTGGAAAAGAAAAAAGGCTTCCGCCTGCAAGCGACGACGGTAAAGACGTGTTGTATGTAACAAAACTCTTTTAATGTCAGGATATCTATCGAGAAGGTGCAAATCTTTACTTTCCTCCGCAAAAAATTGCCGAATTAATAATTCTGCTTTACGCATTGGTGATTCCAAAGAGCTTTGGTTTTTTTCTGATGTTGAAGTTTCGGAATCAGAGTCGGAGTCGAAATTGAAAAACATATTTTCTTGGCTACTTTTTGTATTTGACATTGTTGCTGCTAAATTTTCACTCATTTCTTGGAAAATACAGGCCGTGAAACCTGTCTTTATACATTATCTTTATACGATCTGCGTGCCCGTAGCAAGTCAACCGTTTATTTTTAAATCTTGGATAAGACAATGCTGCAATGGCCGCAGTTTCCGCCTCAGGAGTGGTCACGTCGAACATTTTTTCAAATCTCTTTTCCACACTCTGTCTGTACGTCTTAATCAACGGTATGCAAAACTTAAAGTTGTTGTTGTTTTCAATTTTTTGCAACTTTCTTCTAAGCGCAATAATACACGGCAGAGCCAACCCATAGTATGAGTTAGTCTCACTTTGCAGTTTGCAGTTTCCGCCACTGGGGACGTACATGTCAAATACTCTTGTATGTAATCGAATTCATCGTTTTTGATAGCATTTTTAATGTTTAATGAACTATGTAAAAGTAAACTTTCTTCCTTAATGTTGTAAATATGCTGGATAGCATAAAACAAACTGTTCCATCTCGCTTTATTAGGTCGGCTTAACGTGTGTCCTAGCACACCCTGTATTATTTCAGCAGTCTTTAGTCGTACTGCAGCCTCCCATAAAATATTACATTTTATCATGACCGCAGCATGCACTTGTGACAAAGGCATGTCTAGCCCACTTAGAAGCGCATTCGTATCAATAGTTGCGGACAGGCTTAAAGTACGCGTACAGCACTGTAAATAATCAGGATGGAAATAAATGTGGTCATGATCTTCTGAAGTTGATGATCCTTCATTTAATTCAGAGAAGGCTTCTGCTGGCTTAGATTCTACCTTCATGTACAATATCTATATTGGACACCGAAGATTTTAAAAGCTTCTACGAAATTGCTACCATTATTGAACAGCGATGCAACAATTTTTTCCCTATCGAGGTCAAAATCAGTTAATTTCTTGAATTATATCGGCTAGTCGATCATGGCTCTGGGTACCTTTGAGTGGTCGACAACCTAAGGCCACCGAAGTTCCATGTAGATCATTGGGATCATGGAATGTATAAAATATCTTAAAATATTTTCTTTAATTAATTATTTAATTGTTTTTGTGCTGTTTTTATTCTGTTCTTGTGATATTTTATTCTCATATGACTTCTTAAATTTATTACTTTTGGTCATCGTTTTTCTGTCCTTCATTTTTCTTTCTTTTAACATAAGTTTTGTACTCTTCAATGCACTCTTGTCCGTGTTTACGTTTCAGGTGACTCAAAAAGTTGGACGTACAATTATGGTATCCTTTGACTTTAGTTATAACATCTCTTGGACATTTCAGACACAGCGCTGAGATTTTATTACCAGTGGACTCTTCAGGCAAGTATTTGAAATATGTTTTATCAAGTAAAAGAAGCCGCGCGGACGAAGACGATGAACACTCTGTGGTGTCGATTGGTGGCACGTGTAAAACAGTTTCTAACGATTCGTTTATGTCCGAAATCGAGAGAGGTGATGAAATGTTAATCTCTACGTCTATTTCGTTTATCGACGTCATTTTACTTTACAAGTTAAGGCTAAAACAAATAATTTCAGTAAAAAATACCAGGCGCAAGACTAGTTTACTCGGCTAGCGAGCAATACGCACTGAACGAACCACCCTACACCCGACACGAGAGTGAAAAAGACAATGATATGTATACGCACGTGTGAGAGTGAGACACAAGAGCGAATGTTGAACGTTAATCAATTGTTTCTTGTTAATTGACTAAAAACGTAATTGCGATGGTAATTAATTTTAATCAAGACAACCGTAATTAAACTTTTCGTTGCATAAATAATTACTATACACAATTAAAATAATTTCAATCTGCTTTTTAGACTGTTCTGAGAAACAATTAAAATAACAATTAACTTATTCATGTGTGGAATGGAAAGAGCGGATAATTTTAAAATCATTCTATATTATATAATAAAATTTTCATACATTTTCTATAACAGAAATAAAACAAAAAAATAGTAGGTTAGTTACTTGAATAAAAATAGAAGGTATAGAAAAGGCTCGAAACATTGAAATATATTTGAGCTACAATACACCCCTTTGGCCATTTATTTTGTCAAATAATCGACTATACACGAGACATTAAAGAAAATCCGATCCCTAGATCCGATCCGAAATCCGATCACTAGATTTATTTTGCTTCACTCTATGCCGGACATAGCAGGTTAGGATCCTAGTGTTAAGACACTCCGGTCACTACTTTACAAAAAATTCAGGAGCAGAGCGAGAAAATGGAAATATTAAAATATTTCCTCGGGTGGAAATCGAGTCCACACTCGTTGTGCCCCTTCGCCACGACTGGCCCTCAAGACTTAAGACAAAAAAAATTACAGGAAGTAATTTATCTATCACTGAAACCCGCTAACATGCTTAAAATTTGTAAGAATTATATGTTATTCAAAACACATAATTATAATACAATAAAAAACGTATTCATATTCAACATATATTTTTGATTAAACTTACTTCTCGTAATGGATTAAGAATAGCAAGTTTTTACTAAAACCAGTGAACCGAATTTGATGAAACATGGATTGTTCCCCAAGTTGGAAAATATAATATTTAAACAAAAAAGATAATCTCGATATAATTTAGTTTTAGAGACATTTTTAGAGAAACACTAAAGAAATTTAGCATAAGTGCAAGCTAAAGAGATCACGAACAATATCATAAATAATACAAGTCAAATGAACAACTTTCCTTTTTAGAAGTCGGTGAAACTGATCGGTGAGCTGAATCCTCAAAGATCAGTTATCAGAAATGATACTTCAAATAGATTCAAAAATGCATTCGAATCGTGAATTGAATGTAAAATGTTTTATTGTCAGTCCAAGAGGAAAGTACTGATTTAGAAATTCTACTTGAACAAAGGAAAATTGTCATAATACGTTTTTATTTTATTGCATAATATTAAAGTATAAAGCAAGGTAGGCTGAGCGAACCTAATGTTAACACCATCTGATCCCATTGAGGCAATTTCGTTCCCACTTTTCGCCGAATTTTGGAGGCATTGCGTGTTGAGTGCCGGAGCTCACACGCTCTCTGTTATTGTTGTTATTAAAACAAAGTAAAAAAAATATTTAAAAAATCTTTATTTAGAATGCGAGTCGAACCCACAATATGTCGAGTCTATAGCACGCTTGTGTCCCAGCGCCACAACTGACCTTAAAAACTATATAATTTTGCTAATTTATTACCTTTTATTTGCAGTCTTTATATACGCGAGGTCAAAGTACATTTGATTGTTACCAAGCGTCTCGTTACGAAGCGAACTTATTTTAAAATGGCGATAGCAAGTTTATAAAAATGTGTAAAAATATACTTTAATTTTCTTTTTATTTAAATATCGTCCATATTTATTTTTTCTTTATGTAATAATTTAGCAAATGGAATGTCGAAATTACGAAAAATGCTTGTAGAAAATATAAAATATTTTTCAGTTAGGATTATAAAAAATGGCGCGTAAAATGGTTTTGTAGTTTTTTTTTAATTAATATTTAAAAGTAGGCCATAACAATAAGATCACAGATAATATATAGCCTTTTGACATACAGAGTATGCTGGGTAAAAATAATAAGTATTTCTTATTTAAACCAGTTAATAAAATCATTGTAATTTTCTTTTATTACAAACAACATTATTTTATAAGAAAATGTACAAAACAAACTAGAAATACTGTTATCATTGGACCCAATAAGGAAGTGTTAATGAAAAGTCGATTCAATGTCACAAGTAAAGCTTCATTGAAGTGATACTACCACAAATAAAGATTTATTTAATTTTTATATTACAAAGGAACTTACTTTTTTCAAAATGGTTATTTATTATTTTATTACATTCTTTTCTTTTCATTATACATTACTTTTAGAACAGTGAAAAAATAATATATTTTTATGTATCTATATTTGTTCAATTAATAATGTCAATGTCAAATTTTAATTCTGCCTAAATAATTTATTATAAATTTTTATAATAAATTTTTATGTTAGATCACCAATGTAATTGAACTGAATTAAATAAACTGCCCATTTACATTTCTAATTTCCCCAAGTATGCAACACCTGCAAAGACATGTAGCCTATAGAAATATAAAAAGTATATTTTTTTCCAAATTATACACATATTCTAAGAACAAAAGTTGTATCAGTGTATTAATATTTAATCCTAGAGTCACACTTTTGGATATTTCTTAGATACACATTGTATCACGCAGATAGGCAGTTATAAGTTTGGAACCCAGTATAGATGTGGACATAATTCGGGGAGCCAGGTAGGCCGAGGCCACCCCAAAAAATTTATTTACTACAAAATTTTTGCTGAATAAAACACTTGGAAATGCCATGAATTGCCTAGTTTGGATTATTTGGAAAATGAAAATAATTAATATTATATTTCCTTGAGTTAAGATTGATCCCGTAAATTTGCATTTACAGCGAAGACATAGGATTTTGAAGTGGTAAAGTTCAACAGCACATTTTGACTTACCAGAGCTTTAGTCGTTTAAAAAAACTCGATTACTAAATCATTATTATCACTAACAATATTATAGTTGTTTGTATATAAATATATTTTTATAACTTCTCTACTCTCTCTAATCTTCTTAAACGACTGCAAATAGACTTTAAAGTCAAATTGGCAAAAAGTCTTGAAAACAAATAAGGAAAACAATATTAACTTAATTTTAGGTCAATGCTTAAGGAAAACTATATATTAGACAAAGGCAGGAAACCGCAACAGCAAAGCAAAAGCTTTTTTTAGACTCATTATATTTGACACTATCCTCAAGGGATGAATTAAAAAATATCAAATGACATCAATGAGAAAGAATGAAAGACCTATTTATTAAATATCTGTATGATAATATGAATATACATAAATACATACCTTGAGAAACTATACATTATAAAAGAATAAACTAGAGTTTCCTAAAACAAGATTGAATTCAATACTTTCAATTTATAGAGGATTAATAAATGACTGCTAAATTGTTTAGCAAACATTACATGTATATGGCATAATGAATTTTCACAAATTTATATATAAAATGTACACATTTGAAATAATAATTGAACAATCAATACACAAGTTTCATTGTTATATACCACATGGCGAAATTTGGAGTGCTTTCCAATGAACAATACAATTCAACTACTTAGTGAGAGCATGACCTACTTTATACGAATTACTGCCTTCTAAGGAGGTTAATTCTACCTAAATAACGGCTTTCGCCAATTATTGATGCTAGGTCAGCCACAAAATAATATTACAATAATATTTTAATTGTAATATACGTCGAAACAAGGGAAAAATGAAGTTAAAGATGTTTCAACACACAAAAAATTGTGATTTATGAGTAAATAAGTAGTGTCATACAATTTCTTGGTAGTTTCATTAGTAATTTAGGTCTAAAGTTTGAAAGGATGCAAATATTGAAGAAATTAATTTAGGACTTACCTCTTTTTCTGGTCTTGATCCGTTGACCCGATAATACTGGTTTTTCTACCTTCTGACTCATACAATATATTGCTGAAACAAACACACGTGGCAATTAGGATAACGCTGGCTAGGGGTCCGTTAGGCGTAACGTCGGGGGTCATCGCCCGCTTTACTTTATAACTTAACACACTTGTATTTACAACAATCTATGCCTAATTAAGAATATATCTACTTACTAAATAAACTAGCTAACCGCCAAAAGACAGAACTGTACAAAATTCCGTAAAACTTTACAATGGTTATGAGTCAGCAAGGACTAAGCGAATATCGCGTGATTCTAGTAAATTCAACTCGAGAAGGATAATCGACGCGAATAAACTTTAGCTATGGTTGTGTGATTGTGCACTGATACTCACATAGTTACAGGTTATGTAGGAGCCTTTTACTCCTTTTGCGAGTTCTCTCGGACTGCGCCTGTTCAGAAAAGAAAGAAACGCTGCTTCGGTCTCTATTCCGTCGGGGCTAGAGACAACGTGTATGGAGTCGCCGGATATCCGGTTGTGTGGATCGCAAATATCGATTTGTTTAGCTTGCGTCAATTTTATAATGTTTTTGTTGATGTTTTAATTTTTTGTGTAATTTACACAACAAATATGTAAATTAAAGTTAAAACACAATAATGTAGAAATTGTATAGTTCTCTAAATAAACGCGATAATACTATATCGATTGTAAGTAAGAGATAAATTTTACATTCAATATTGGAATGTATTATTAACTCGGATAATATAATTTTATTTTAGATGGCCGACACAATAATTTAATAAATTTAGGAAGACCTTTCATGAAAATCTTGATTTGAAAGGAAAATATATGACTAAAAATGGCAGTATTCAATTTTCATAGACAACTTTTTCCTTTTCTTTTCACATGAATATAGAAATATTATGCCATTAAAATTTATTTATTATAATATTAAAAAATTAAACCATAATTTTTATTTATGAAATAAATATTTTTATATTGTTATTTCATCAATATTAACTTAATATTTTCTTTATTCATCGAAATAGTATATTTGATATATATTCTGTTACATTCTGACAAATGTCATTCGTAAATAATCGAAATATTTTAGGTTATGTTTATTTTAATTGCTTAAAAAAGCAATTGTTATGAATACGTGCGAAATTATAAATGAAGAATAGTAAAAACATACATTTTATTGGTAAATAAAACATCTCAAACAAAAAAAAATGGCTAATTCCATACTAACTAAAGTGAGTACCTATATTAATTATTGTACACTTTAAAGTGTTCTTTAAGTAGACCTCAGGAACTGTAGAAATAAACATAAAATGCTGTATAGAAACATAATTTTTACAACTTCATGCGTTTTTCCGCATAAAACTATACCCCACTCTCTCTGTATAATTTACGAGACATTGAGTGTCGGATTTGACGGAACTCAACGCTGCTTTTTTTTCATTAGAACGAGGACATAAACAGTATTTAAATAAAACCACTCCCTCGTGTAGGGATCCAAAGTTATTTATTAAAAATTATTATTTATTATAAATTAAAATTTCAGATTGGCCCTATTTGGAAACTACCATGTACAATACAACCTTCACGTACAACAACAACCAAGCATTACAACCCAAAATTCAAGAAGGCTCGTGCTCAAAAATTCATGAAAATAGATCTTCCTGATATGAATGAAGATGAAAACATGAGTCAAGAGAAAATGAGGCAAAAAATGAAGGAAAGGGGAATCATGCCTCCCCGGCCATGGATGGAGCGACCATTCTATATATCATCTACAGGTTTAAATTTATTAATTATTTCTTTTTCTTGTGATTAGGGAACTATTATTATCAAATATAAATAGATAATCTTGATATAACTTTGATAGATTTGAGAATTTACAATACAAAATTTGGTATATGCTTGGGACATAGATCAAATATTTTCCAATTCCACCAATCAACAATTTAGATATTGTGTAACAATACTCAAACTCTTTAGTATGTAAGGCTTAGTTGGTCATAGCACTCAGACAGTTTCCAAGTTCAAATCATTTATTTTAAAAATTTTATGTTTTTTAAAAAATAAACCCCACTGTATGTATTTCAAGTTGTAAGTTAAGATACTACATTCCTTAGGCCTACTTTCCTAAGTGTGTATAATCATTTGCATCCTAGCTGCACGATTGTTATTTAGCTTATAATTTGAGGCATATCATGGTCCAGAGGAACAGCATCTGACCCCTAAACACAATTTATTTGGGGTTGATCCAAAATTATAGAAGGAATAATTTTTATCTCTAGAAATACAAATACAGATTCCGCCACTCATCAAACAATTTTATTCTTCAAAGGTGGCGTCTTCGAACCTTACGTCCCACCAGAAGGTGACGGCAAAGCGTCATTAGTATCAACGACGCGAGCCAAACAAACTGTTCAGCTTCTCGAAAAGAAATCCAAATCAATGATGGCCATCCGTAAAGTCAAATCTTACGACGAAGACTTCGACACCAAAGATTTCACACAGCAAGCTCAAAAAATATATATTCAAGCCCACGAATGTTTAATGAACGGAGATAAAAGAGGTCTAAGGGCTTGCGTTACTGAGAAGGCTTACCCAGAGTTTATGCATAATAGCCGAATGAAGACAATCAGGTGGAAGTTTCTGGATTCCTTGGAGCCACCGCGCGTGGTGCACGCGAGGTGCACTGATATCGTCAGCAAGGAGAATATTTTTGGGCAGGTGAATAATAAACATATCATTTTATAGACTGTTGTGGAGCAAAGTGTTTGAAATTAAGCAAAAAAATATAGTACAATATTTCTTAAGAAAGTTGCCATTTTTTGTACTTTGTGTGAAATCCCAAAGAACAAATATTTTTCTATGTAATTGATAGTTTAAATCAAGTCAATGACCAATTTTATAATGTTGTACAGTATGGTCACATGGCTGTGTAGATTGTTTTTAGGACTGTTCCAACTTTTGTATATTTTTTTCCCCGAGTGAATAGTGCGCATTAGTTTTTAGGCCACGACTTTTTGATAGTACTGTATTGTAAATTGTTTTGATAATTTACCGCTGTTAAGTTAAAACCCGGAGTTCTTCTCTGGTATGTGACATATGATGTTAATGGTCTATTATAATATTAATCGGGAGTTGTGAAAAAAACCTAGTGTTAAGACACTCCGTTCCCCACTTTATGCAAATTCTGGAGACACTGCGTGTTGAGTGGCTCGACACCAGAGCGAAGAAATGAAAACATAAATTTAAGTAAATATTTCATTTCCTCGAGTGGGGATTGAACCCACAACCAGTCGGTATTACAGTCGCACTTTGTGCCCCTGCGCCACGACTGGTCTCATTTTCTAAGAGATTTTATTTCTCAGATTTCTATTACAACCATATTAAGACATTTAAAATTTCCAATTTCCAGATCACAGTGCGTTTCCACACCCGCCAGCAACTAGCTGTGTACGACCGGTTCGGTCGTCTGCTCCACGGCAGTGAGATACTAGCTAAAGATGTACTAGAATACATAGTTTTCGAGAAACACCTGTCAAATATGTACGGAACGTGGCGGATTCACGACAAGATAATACCAGATTGGACTCCTGCTAAGGATCCTTCGAAGCTGACGAGGGTTAAACCTGAACCGGAACCTGAGATTGTTAAAGTGGAGGAGGAGGTTCAACCAGCTATCGCTGATAAATAATTGTTTTGAATATATAGTTGTAGTTGTAATTGAGAATTGAGTTGTTTTATTTTTCAACTTGTTTTTTTTACGTGTGGTAGAGTCACGTCGCCAGCAATGGCAACACGCATGGGCTGACTCGACCGGATCATTACCACCCCCGGCATTTAAAACCGGCGTGAAGTAGTGGCTTTATGCCACTGCGTTTCGCATCAGGTAATGCCGGGCCCCGGCGCCCAACCCATCTTAAAGGCCGGCAACGCACCAAAAAAAAAAATATCCTACTAATATTATAAATTTATAAGGTTTTAACGCAAAACTTGCTATACAATTTATGTAATAATTTTCTATAGTTTAGGCTGGAGAGGCCCCGTTTACTAGAATACTATAATTATTAGAGCATTGTATTTGTTTAATACGGCAGAGCCTGAACTAATCTGGTGAAGCATTCTAAGATACCTATAAAAGAAATGTTCTAATTAAGTACGTAAGGGTCGATGAGAAGTAGCCTTTGGCAGTGGAAAAAAAATAATTAAAGAGATTGAGAACTACTCCTAGCTGACTCTAGTGCGGGTTGCCGAGGACATCGCCGATACTGTACAATTTTATTTTCTGTACAAAATTTTTTGCAATTTCTTATACTGCTCTACCAATTCGCTGACTTTTTTATATAATAAAAGCAAATGTGATCTTTAAATGTTCTGATAATATTATTTATAATATTATATTTACAAAGTAGTTGAAATTAGCTTTATTTAATTGGAAAATAAACATTTCACCTTAAAATTAATTAATAATGTGTTTAATTCTCTTGTCTTTTGATTTCTTGAACTTATTTGTTTGAGTATTTTTTTTAATTTGTTTAAAACATTATTTAAACAAGTATTTATTAAATTAAATATAATATTTAAATTGTGTCATTTAACTACTATTAGATTACAAAAGTGATTTTATTAGCAATATAAATAAAAGCTTAGCGCCGAATTTTCGAGACATTGCGTGCTGAGTAGACAAACTCGACGCCGCGCTTTATATTTTTACCGGAACAAAATGGTTAATGGTAATATACCATTCTTACTAATATACTTAGAAAGTAATAGTCAAAGATTTTATTACAATTTTAAAATTTTTATTGTAATCTGGGATTATTTCATATTATTATATTTTTGACGAATTATTATTATTCACGGTTAATGTATAGGATATTTAACAATTGGGTTAAAATTAAAACAAAAAGATAATTATATAAGTTTATTTTATAACTCTGAGCTTCACGTCAAGTTTTATATTACAATAAATTAATTAACTTAAAACTAAATAAAAACTGTTAAAATATACTGTATACATTTGTGTAGTTGCCATATTTAAAAAAAATAATAACCACAACTCTTAATATTATTGACGAAATTCTCTTTTTATAAAAAAATCTAAATGCATTTTCTGTAATGAAAATAATATTTTATTAGGAATAAATTTTTCTAAGATCTTTATTTCTTTATATTTACATTTAAATATACACAAAGTTAGTAATTTAAATACTTTAGACGAATATATTAGTTTTGTATTCTAAAATAAGATGGTCCGTAATACTTTAAGTAGATTAAAATATATAAAATAATAATTGTCTTTCTATGTTTTTCAATCATGTTGTCAGTTTGTTCAAGCAAATTTTGAAATGAATAACATAAAACTTGAGAATAAATTTTAGAGCTATTTTACATGTAATAATATGAAAGAATCTTATAATATATATATACATGTGTGTGTATATATATATATATATATAGATATATATACACATGTATATATGTATATCTCTCTTAATGAACTGTATTTACATTATTGTTCTTGTATATCAGTGTGTATTTGTACATAATCTAAGGAACTAACCATAGAGATTATAAAGAAAAATTATATTACAAATGACGAGATTACTCTTATTACTTATTATGTAGGTCTTTATTTATATTATTTTATATTTTTTACATTCACATATCAATATCAGCCTTCTAACAATTATACATTTTATTTTTAATGAAAATAAAAATCTCACTCAAAACACAATCGTTAATTTCATATTATAATATATTTTTAAATATTAAAAACATACCTACAAAAGTAAAACTTCTAAGTCCTTTTAAAAACCGTCCGTTGCCGTCTAACAATCACGGTCGAATCGACCGCTTTAAGCGCGTTTGGTACATAATTACATTATTAATTACAACTGCCCAGCAGCGTAAAGCGCTTTTACATACAATGCGTTTAACTAAACATAATTTTTTGTAGTTCCCGCTAAATGAGCCCAATACTTTAAGCGCTTTACCCACAAATGCGTTTAATCAAACGCATTTTTCAAGCGCTTTACGCTGTAATGACATAGAGCCGTTTGACACGCTGGAAATGTACTTCCAGAGCATTGCAAAGATGTTTTTAGAACAGGTAATAATCCTAGCATTTTCCGCTAACTTAGAGCAATGCTTCAAGCGCTTTACCCATAACTGCGTTTAATGTAACGTATTATTTGAAGCGCTTTACGCTTTTATGTCTTATAAAGGCCGTTTCACACGGCGTAGCTGTAAGTCCAGATAGTACAAAGATATTTTCAGACGACGGTCGGTGCGGAACGTTGCGTTGGCTTCGGCGGTAATGGCGGTGGGGTGCGGGTTTGAAGCCGTTGCCTTTGTGTTTCACGGAGATTCTCGAGGAAATCTGTATGAAATATGTTTAATTAGAGCATAATGCTAATACGTTAAAGAAATTAATATAGTGAACAAAAATGAGTTTGTTTAGTTTGAATCCGCTTTACGTCATAAATAAATTAGTTATTATAATTCATCTTAAATTATAAGAATTTTTTAATTTTAATCTTTATTTATATGCGGGATGCTATGGCTGTATTAAATTCAACGTCAAATAAAGTATACACAAACCAGGTGGATGTTGATGCAAGGGGGGTCCCGGTCGTAGGGCTGCTCGTACTCGGGCCCCCTGCGTATTATTGAGGCCCCCTTCTGGGTTATAACTTGACGTACTGGATAGACTACTACGACTTGCGCTCTGTGGAAAGAAAATAATATAAGATTACTGTTTTAGAAACCAATGCCTCATGTAGAGAAAACTTAGTGATGAGATATTCAGCGGAAAGTGGACAACGGAAATGTTTTAATGGGAACGGAGTGTCATAACACTAGGTTCCAGGTTCCCTCGCCCTACTCTGCTATGTGCGTACAGCGTAAAGAAAAAAATATACCTGTACATCCTCCTCATCTTGTCGTAATGCTACATCACTTAATGAATCAGCGTCGTCGCCGTCGCGGGGCTCGTTCGTACCCTGGGTGCCGCTGGTCTCCACTACTACTACGCGGAGGCCGTCTAATTCCTGTGTGGTAAATTAGAAAATATGTTAGAATAGACATGTGGAGATATGGATATATTATTTTTTTGTCTGGAAAATTGATTTTATTATTTACTTAAAAATAGTTTCACGCTGAAGTTACTGCTATTATATCTAGCCAGGCACACTGCAACTCCCTTACGATAGTATTCATAATAATATCTTTATTTTTTTAATCAGTTTCACGCTGTATCCCGCACACAGCAGGGTAGGCAGAGGGAACCTGTGTTAAGACACTCAGTTCCCCACTCCCCGCCGAATTCTACAGGTATTTTGTTAAGTGCCAGAACTTAACGTCGCGCTTTGCCAGAGCGAAGAAAATGGAAATATAAATGTAAGTAAATATTTCATCTTCTCGAGTGGGGATCGAACCCATAACCAGTCGGTGACTGTAATCATACTTTGTGCCACTGCGCCACTTGTATTAATTGCGATATAAAATATCAACCTGCTCACCATTAAGTTATTAATAAAGTTTTATTACACAATTTCTATTCTATGAACCTAGGCTTACTGGGTTCATTTAATATCATATCATATCATATCGGGTGTGCGTTTGTATGTTTCTCATGTACAGTGTTAGTGCGCGTTTAAGAATAATTTAATCAAATTTTACCTGTACAAGCGTATCAGGATGCACCGGCGCGCCGCCCAACAGCACCACGTGAGGGGGGACCATCTGTACCCCCTGTACCCCTTGTACCCCACAGTATTTCTGCAACACGGGCTTCAAGACGTGTCTCAACCGTCTCGCAGGCCGACACCTAACGGCCACCGCTCGGTTCCCAAGAGCTACTCTGACGACGCATCGTCTCTCAACTGATATGCAACGACCTCCTATGATGGTGGATGGGTTGTTTATGTCCAATACTCGACTTTCTTGATTGTTACCCTGTTGGGAAATATTGTACGTATTAATAATGATATAACTATACTTTGTATTAGCATATAAAAAAAATACCGGTAAAGATTTGTTTAAGTAAGTTAAAAAAAATAAATAAATTAGCTTCACGCTGTATCCGCACACAGCAGGGTAGGTAGAGGGAACCTGGTGTTAAGACACTCCCCACTTGCTGCCGAATTTTGGAGGCATAGCGTGTTGAGTGGCAGAACTCAACGCCGCACTTTGCCTCGACACTAGAGCGAAAAAATGGAAACATATATTTAAGTAAATATTTCATCTCCTCGAGTGTGGATCGAACCCACAACTAGTCAGTTTTACAGTCACACTTTGTGCCACTGCGCCACGACACGCCTCATGTAGTTTTTAAAATAATTAAAGCAAAATGTTAAAATTATTACGCTTAAGTTTGTATACAATTATTAGTTTAACATTTGTGTTTTTTTTTGTTTCACGCTGTATTCCGCTCTTAGCAGGATGGTTCTCTCTAACTGAGTGTTAAGACAGTCCGTTTCCATTAAGACAATCCAGTTCTTCAATTTCGGCTGAATTCTGAAGGCATAGCGTTGATTGGCGGAACTCAATGCCGCCCTTTGCCTCGACACTAGATCGTAATATTAAATAATCTGTTGGTTCTGCTTGTGTCCGTGTGCTACTGCAGGTCTCAATTGTAGTCTCTATCAAAACTATTATATACTTCAATCAAATCAGCCTATTGCGGTCCACTGCTGGACGTAGGCCTCCCCCAGGGTGCGCCAAAGCTCCCGATCCTCCGCCTTCCGCATCCAGTCGAAGCCAGCAACCTTCTTCAGGTCGTCGGTCCATCGAGCTGGAGGGCGCCCAACGCTACGCTTTCCGATCCGCGGTCTCCACTCAAGGACTCGTCTGCTCCAACGGCCGTCGGCCCTTCGACAGATGTGGCCAGCCCATTGCCATTTCAACGTGCTAATTCTGCGAGCGATGTCGGTAACTCCGGTTCTTTTCCGGATAACCTCATTTCTGATTTTATCTTTCAAAGAGACTCCGAGCATAGCTCGCTCCATAGCACGTTGCGCGACTTGAAACTTGTGGACTAGACCGACTGTCAGTGTCCACGTTTCGGCGCCGTAGGTCATGACTGGCAGAACGCACTGGTTGAAGACTTTTGTCTTCAGACATTGCGGGATAGGCGACGAAAAGATTTGGCGTAGTTTGCCAAACGCTGCCCAACCCAGCTGAATTCTTCGATCAGCCTCTCTCTCGAAGTTGTTTTTACCAAGCTGAATATTTTGCCCTAGGTATATATATTCCCGAACAACTTCAAGAGGAGTGCCGTCCACGTATATCGGTCCCGGTATGACATGCTCGTTGAACATGACCTTTGTCTTGTTCAAGTTCATACCGAGACCGACACGCCGCGAAGATCCATCTAGGCTCTGCAACATATAGGCTATCTGTTCCAGCGACTCTGCTACGATTACGATATCGTCGGCGAATCTAAGGTGAGTGATGTACTCGCCATTTACATTAACTCCACAGCCGGTCCAATCCAGGGTTTTGAAGACGTCTTCCAACGCGTTGTTAAACAGTTTCGGGGATATAACATCCCCCTGCCTTACACCTCTGCGCAGTTGGATCGCCTTGGTTTTGCACTTCTGGATTTGGACAGTTAATGTAGCAGACGTATACAAACTTCTCAGCACCTCGATGTACCTCCAATCGATATGACATCGCTGCAGTGCGTCCAGAACTGCCCAGGTTTCGATAGAATCGAAGGCTTTTTCGTAGTCCACGAAAGCCATACACAGCGGTCGATTGTACTCCTGAGTTTTCTGTATTATCTGCCGAACAGTATGGATGTGGTCCACAGTGCTGTAGCCTGATCGAAACCCGGCTTGCTCTGGCGGCTGGAACTCGTCAAATCTGCTGGCAAGACGATTCGTCAGAACTTTGGAGAACAGCTTGTAAACGTGACTCAGGAGTGAAATCGGTCTATAGTTCTTCAAGAGAGTACGGTCTCCCTTCTTGAAGAACAGTACCACGTCACTCCCGCTCCACACTTCCGGGGTTTTGCCGTGGTCGATAACGGAATTGAAGAGGCTTGTTAGCACTTTCAGGACTGGAGTGCCACCTGCTTTAAGAAGTTCTATAGTAATTCCGTCATCGCCCGGTGCTTTATTGTATTTGAGCTGTTCCAAAGCCGTCCTAATCTCGCTGAGGTCAACGTCCGGGAGCTCTTCGGTGTAATGGCGCGTTAAAGGAGCGCGTTGGTCGCTAACGCTGGGGTCGCCTGATTTTTCTGTTTTCGACGAGTACAGCTGATCGTAATAGTGTTCAACTTCATCGAGTATCTCAGACTTAGAGGTAACGATTTTACCATCCTCTTTTTTGAGTTTCGTGAGATGAGGCCTTCCTAAATTGCGAGCGAAAACCTTCAATCCCCGATTTCGCATGATCGCAACTGTAATAGCGCGTGTATTTGAGCGACGGAGATCGCGACGCGTCAGCCTTCTGATTGTTAGGTTTAAGGCACTCATGTCTGCCGAAGACGGTGGTGGCAGTTCTCGTCTCTTTCTCATAAGCTCGAGTGTCTCAGCTGAGAGTTTCGTTGCATTGACCCGTCGCTTTGCGGGAAAATACTTGGCTGAGACATTGTGCAGCGTTTTGACCAGGTCGTCGGTTTTCTGGTTAATGTCGCTGTTGGTTTCCAGCGCGTTGAATCGGTTTTGGAGTTCGGTCTGGAACGCTTCAGAACTATTAGTAACTTGAAACGCCGATGGTCGGAGAGTAGACTTTATCATTAGCGTTCTTTCAGCTTTTAGATCGATATTTAGGGTGCCTCGTACGAGTCGGTGATCGCTTCCGGTGTTAAACCTATTGATCACTGAGACATCACTAAATATGTGCCGTTTATTCGCAATAACAAAGTCTATCTCGTTTTTTGTTACACCATCGGGGCTTTGCCATGTCCACCTCCTTTGGGGCTTCTTTTGAAAGAACGAGTTCATTAAAAAGAGCCCTTGGGACTCGAGGAAGTTCGCTAGCAATTGCCCTCTCTGGTTCCTATCACCCAAACCGAAGGGTCCAATGTATGAACCCCCGCTTCTTTGTACTCCCATTTTAGCATTAAAATCTCCCATAACAACGCTGTAATGAGCCTTCGAGGTGTTGTTAAAATATATTATATACTTAAAAAAATAAAAAAAAACACCAGTAAACCCACCTGACCCTCCTTCAACAGTACATCGTAAGTGTTACACACTAAGTTACGCCTTTGCAACAGTTTGTCCACTAGTTTCTTGATCGTCGAACCCGCGTCCACCGTCACCACGGACGTGGCGCCGTCGGGCAGCACCACGCGGCACAGCGAACACTGACCGGTGGTCGACTGACTTGATTTTACTACCTGGAATAAAGGAAAATATGATTTCATTTAGTTTCTAGAATATATATATTTATCTTTAGTAACTTTTTTTGGTGGAATAATAACTCTTCGCGTTGTATCCCGCACATAGTAGGGTAGCCCGCACATAGAAGGGAACCTAGTGTTAAGACTAGATAGAATCTACACGGTTAAGTTCAGGGTGGCCACTACTCGTCAACCGTACTGTACTAATAGACAGTCAAGAGACTAGGTAACTGTAATTTAATCTAACTACGAAACATCATAAACTCAATTCTTATCAATATTACTATAAAAAACCCATATTTACAATTATAAACTATTTCTAAAGTCAATTCCATTTAGATTAACGCAACCAATTAACGAATAAATACTTAACAACAGGTTTAATTATTATTTTTTTATGGGAGATCATAATAAAAAAAAGAAACTGCGTACTAAATCTTAAACCGAAACGTATGCACATGAAATCTCAGCGCGAGATAAGATAAAGAAACGAAAATAAAACATTTATCTCGTAATTTAAATAAGAGGCGTGTCGTGGTTATTTTCGTCCTACATACATACATACATACTTAGAGATCTGCCTGCAGTTATTTAATCACGATATGGTTAATGGTTTTTTTAAATTATTAACGTTTTTTTAGGTTCACGCCGTATTCTGCAAATGCTGATGGGTGGGCAGAGGCAACACTAGATTCCTTAATAAATTATGTTCCCCTTGTGTCCCCTGCACATTACGTGCTTAATGATGGGACTCAACGCCGCAGTTTATCTTTTTATCACAGCGACAAAATAACTTATTTCTCCATCTAGGAATCGAATCCACAGCTTACAGTCAGACACTGTGAATGATGGCCTTATTATTATTATGCTGCAGAGTTGAGATGCAGCAAATGGTTAAGTAATCAATACATTTGAATGATAAATACATTTATAATATTTTGTTAGACAATATCGTCCCATATTTGACTTAGCCGCGAAGGTTCGAACGATCGAAAATCGAACCAAAAGCCATCGCTTGTAATTCACTTCGTTGAAACTTCGTCATGGTGACATTAAATAAAGTATATAAAAAATATTATATGCAGTAAAATGTTATGATACAAAAATGTCATAATGAAAGATATATAACAATAAAAAATATTCTTGGACGGGGCGTCAATATAATTTCACAGTGATAAAAAACGAAATGCAAATTAGATAAGTCAAAGTATGTGAAAAACAAAGTATTTACACTCTTGCGTCGTCAAGATAGCATAAATAATTATATATTAGAGAAATATTAATTTAATACAATGGGGAACGGAGTGTCTTACTTAACACTAGGTTCCCTCTGCCTACCCTTGCCTGGCTAGCTATCTAACGTGCAGTTGATTAATTTAAAACACAAGGTATTTCTATACACTCCGTTGTTTTTATACTTTCCATTTGAAAATGAATGAATTGTCCGTAAAAGCGACGGTTCTTGGTTCGATTCCCACTTAGGAAAATTTCTAAATATAATATTATAAGTAAATAAATATTACTTTGTATAACAAATATATTGTGATTTTGAGATTCTAGATACACATTTGGAACATTTAGGATTCAGATTTTTTACGTATTCCAAATACGTTAAGTAAGCCTTAATAGAATAGAATACAAAGCTCACATCTGTCATAGCATTGTCGTCGTTATTCGAAGTCGTGGACACCGTCCTGTCTCGAGAGGCGGTCCTCCCCTTCCACGGTAGGAGGGAACCACTCCGTCTTCTCTCTGACGCGTTTGAGGCTGATTTTTTTAGCTGTAATTTGTCAAAATTATAGTTATTATACAACTTTTGGTTAAGATTTAATTAAGTGAGGGTTATCAAAAGTATTATATTATTATGAATTTTAAGCTAAAACTTCACATTTTATCCGTATAGCCGGATAGGCAGAGAAAAATTAGTGTTAAGACACTCCGTTCCCCTCTTATTCAATTTTCGAAACAATGTATGTTAGCTAGCGAAACTAGACGCGGCCCTTTGCCTTGTTGCCAGAGCGAAGAAATGAACATATTATTAAATAATAATTCCTTCTCCCTAGTGGGAATTGAACCCACAACAGCTGCGTTTACAGTCACACGCTTGTGCGATTTTGCCACAACGACCTTACATACAAACAAGGACAAACAGAAAACAGTTTATTTAATAATATATGTATGTATATAAGTTACAATATGTTTAACTAATGTGAATCATTAGACGTCGCAATACTACAAAGGATTGCGCAATTTCAATTAAATAAATAGTTAAATCGTGGTTGAGTTAACAATTACTTGTATTTGAATTAAAAGTTGTGCGTTCAAACCCTCACCTGCAGGTTATTTTAAGTACCTACGTATATATTTTTAGTAAGAGTGGCGAAAACGCGGCGTTCAATGTCGGCACCACTCAACACGCCACGTTTCGAAAACTATGGGAAATTAGTGTCTTAACACTAGGTTCCTTCTACCACTCCTGCTATATGTGAGATACAGCGTAAAGCGATTTATTTTTTTAATTTTAATAGAGATCATGTTGTGAATGGTCTGAGGTATCGGTTTCACCATGTTTTCAATGCAAAAAAAAGGTGACAGACAGATGTAAAAAATATTGATTGAACTGACCCATTGTACTTTTGATGGTCTTTTATAATTATATAATTTTTCATAAATAAAATATATAATGGTTTAATAATATATAATTGATATCATATTAGCCAAAATCAATTGGGAAACGAATAGTATTTTATGTAATAGAAAAACAATAGAAGCTCTGATCCTTGACCTTGGGCGTCCCGTCGTTGGCGTAGGGCGTGGGCAGGCCGCGCAGGTCGGCGCGCGCGCACTCCGCGTGCACGCCGGAGCGCAGGAAGCGCGGGTAGCTGTCGAACTTCATCACGTTGAAGATTTGCTTTTGGGCCTGGACGTGGGATAATTATGATTTATATTACATTCTAGTTGTAGTACTTATCAGTATAAACTTATAAAGTCCATTAGATATGAGAACTAAATAATATTAATTTATTTAGAAACCGTAAAAAAAATTGATAAATTTGAAATTTTATGATGACAATTAAAACATATTAATCGTCTCAAAAGACTCTAAAATCCACATACCTGTGCAAACAGATCCTGTGGAGGAGGCACTTGGTGTAGCCGCAGTGCGGCCGCCCTCCTCGCCGCCGCGTCCACATTGACCGGCTCCGAGGCACCCTCGGCCAGGTGACGCTGGTATATGTCTAACGCGAGGGACCCTCGTTTGTCCTCTTGTTCACAGCATCTGTATTGCTCGCAGGACCACCAGAATCTGGTAAGAATGGGGGAATTTAATTATGGTAATATTTTGATTATGAGCAATTAAATTATTATTGAAGTGTATTACATAAGTTGTATATTAACATGCATATTATGTCCGGAAGATCACTTGACGGAATTAGTTCGTAATACCGTAAGACAGGATTTCAAGAAATTGCGTTTTGAGTGACGGAACTTAACGCCGCACTTTATGTAACTAAGTACGTACCTATAGTTTATTTGGGTACAGCGTTCTTCTTTACTTTTTTCCTAGACAATAAAAATAATATAGTCTTATATTCCAATGATTAAAAGAGCAACTTACCTAATATTCTCAGCGGCAAACTCCTTGGACAGGAAGTGGGCGAAGGCGGCCGCCCCCGCCGGGTCCGCCAGCAGCTGTTCCAAGCCCAGAGACCATCTCGCGACACCGCCACAACTCGTATTGTTGGCCTGCACGGGCACCGAACCTTCGCTCATTTGCTGCTGACGAAATACATATGACATGATGATTGTGTAAAATAATAGTAGCAATATATATGGAGAGGTTGATGAAGCGAAAGATGTATACAGAGACCGCGAATATTCTTTTACTAATCGCGTTATTTAACTTTTTAGGGGTAAGAGAACATGATGTGTGAACACTCCCGCTTCGACTATAATAATATTTTAGACTAATATAAAATCGATTGATTATATTATGATACTAATGACTAGTCGTTAGTATTTAATTTAATGAAGAGATCATTATAAAAAGAAATATTCTTCGTCTCATTTTTAAAATGTTCAGTACAAAAGACTGGCGACAGGGAACCTTAACATTTAACATAGGGCGTTTAACATTAGAATAAATAAATGATAAACTACAGTATATCGAATAATAACATAATTTTTCCGTTCAAATTTCAAGACATTGCTGAAACTTGCGTGAAAATGAAAATGCGAGTGGGAATCGAACTTCAACCGTCGCGTTTACAGTCAGACGCTGTACCGCATAATAATATTTGAGATAAACATATTATATTAATAAAGTAAAAGTAAATAATGCGGCATTATGTGTATGAGAACAATAGACGCGGTCCCACAACGAATAGAATATCGTTAGTAAACATAATATTATTACATATATTATTTGTTCTACTGCTTGATATAATGTGGTATAAAACGCTTTCTCTTCTTTAATGATATAATTATATCATAGATATTGCCTAAAAAAAAACTTCAAAACAACTTTGAGGCCGTCGTAACGCAGTAATTTCATCACTTCACAGTCAGATGCTGTGCGTCTGCGGTAACAATGCAGAGCGACGTTGAGTCTGCCATTCAACAGACAATGTCAAGAAAATTAGGCTGGAGGAACGGTCCCGATTGCATATAAATTTAGTGAAAATTTCCCCTAGTGCTTCTCTACACTCCATAACCTACATATGTACATGTTTATATATAACTTTCTGTCCAAGTCCAGTAGTACAGGAAGAATTTTTAATATATCTAGATTTTTTTTTATAAGATCATAGTTCCAAGCATAATCTTGACTAGCTTCAAGTTGTATCTCGCACTTAGCCATTAAAGTTAAATATTTCATCTCTTCAAGCGGAAATCGAACCCATACGGCCCCGCGCCACTACTGACCTCAAAAATCTTAATTACTTATGTTTTGTAACAAATAGAACTACCAATAAATAGAACACAATTTGATTTTTTTAATAAATACAACAATACTATATAGTTGTTTACCTTATTGTAAATACCGCGGTGGTCGTGGTGGCGGTAGGAGCTGCCCGCGCCGCTGCCCGTCGTCCAGCGGCGGAACGGCGACGACTGTTCACTCTGTTGACAAACAAACGAATGTGATACAATATTGTTTTATTATAACTCAAGAACTATAATACAGCACATAACTTAAGATTTAATGTTAATAAACATTAAATAAAACGTATTTGGTGGACAAATTTTGTAGAGGCATAGCTTTTACAAAAGATATCTTTGTTTTTTCTGTATTCCGCATATAGCAGAGTAGGTAGAGGAAACCGAGTGTTAAGACACTCCGTTACGGTGTAGTGGCGATACTTTACACCTTTACATTATAACTATCAGACCGAAGATTCATTGAAATTGAAATAATTCAAAAAAGCAATACTACAATTGTAAATTAATATTATTATATTTTTATATATATATATTAATTTACAATTGTAATATGACATCTTCCAACTAAGTCTAAAGCTAAAATAATCAAATCCTAAATATACATACGACAAATATCGATCATAATAAAAGAAAAATTGAGGTCGTGACACAGGAGCACAAAGTGACTGTAAAACCGACTGGTTGTGGGTTCGATCCCCACTCGAGGAGATGAAATATTACTTTAAATGTATATTTCCATTTCTTCGCTCTGGTGTCGAGGCAAAGCGCGGCGTTGAGTTCTGCCACTCAACACGCAATGCCTCCAGAATTCGACAGAAAGTGGGGAACGGAAAGTCTTAACACTAGGTTCCTTCTACCTACCTATGTACGGGGGTGCCTGCTATGTACAGGATACAGCGTGAAGCCGATCATAATACTCAAAACAATTACATAAAGACAAACAAACAATTCAGTATTATTATATAATTGAATAATCTCTAGTGTTTAGATAATTGATTGCGTATAATATAATTATTGTAATCGATCATTATTTAATAGATCTTATATTGTAGAATGCTCACGTAACTTTGGAATTTTAATTTATATTTATTGTGTCGCAGTGGGACAGAATAGCGTCCAACTGATTGGTATCGTGGTGGCTGTGGGTTCGATTTACACTTAGGGCAATGAGTGATTATTATTTAACCGTTCTGACAAGACTATTAGTCGAAATAATGTATTTCACCAGTTTCTCGACTAATGAAGCTGATCACGTATTATATTATTGTTATAGATAAACGCTATCATTCTCTAGTTTCTGTTCATTACAAGTTTGGTGGAAGTTAACGCCGCACTTTTTCTCTACATCGTAGAAATCATATAATAAATTAATAGTATTTGAGTGCCCAACCATTACCGTTTACTTTATAAGTGCAAATAAATGTTATAAGCGTATATATGTAATGTAAATATTTTCCCTTCACTGAGGTGGTAAAAATAGAATATATCAAAGTAAAAGTATGAACCTTACTGGTTTACAAAAAACGAAAAAAACTAAAGATAATAAGATAAAACTAAAGCGTATTGGTTTATAGATCATATTTCACATCGTGGGAATGGGACGAGGATAGAAGGTCATGTGGTTACGTTTCATTTTGTCATCTTAAAAAAATTTGGTGTAGTATAAAGTGATATTTATTAAAATCAGTGTTCATAAATAGAAATTTCTTATAATATAAAATAAAAATAAATTCACGCTGTACTCTCCACACAGCAGGTCAGGCAACCTAGTGTTATGACACTATGTTCCCCATTTTCCGCCAGATTCTGGAGGCATTGCGTGTTGAGTGACGCAACTCAATTCAACATTAGAGCAAATAAATAAAAACATAAATTTAAATAAATTTAAATTTTTCAAATTTTCAGGTTTCAGAAAGAAGATCCAAGATTACCAGTGCGTTAACGGTCTCAATACCACCGAATGAAATCATCAGTTGATAATTCAAAACAACAATAACATCACTATTTGTGAACTGACTTACAAAACTGACAGACGAGCAGCCGTCTGACACGATTGAGAAATTAAACCAAGTCAAAACGCTCCGACCCAAATCCGATGTTTGCTTGTTTAGCATCACCAATTTTAAACGAGGCGAGAGACTCAGTGTCGAATCAGAATTCTTATAAAAATATTTCTTGACTAAAATTAGGTCAGTAGAAAATAAAGACAGAGCATTTGTTTTAAAATTTTTTTTAATATTACTTTTTTTGTTTATATTTTTAATTATCCGATGCCGGTTTAAAAGAAATTGTCTATTGTAATGGCATATTATAGATGCAACGTGTGGTTCACAGCGTGTTACTGTACAGCGGTTGTAAGTACGATTTTGACTCGAAGGAATGAATTTACTACGTTTCCTAGCTCTAGGACTAACCGCGGCGTTGAATTCCGCCCGTCAACACCGTAATATCTCAAAAATTGGGAATTGCGTGAGGTACGGAGTGTCTTAACACTGGGTTTCTTCTGCTTACCGCACAAAATTAATGACATAAGCGTGAATCCACTTCTTTAGTCCGCTTTTTTTACAACTTCTTTGTTATTTGATATTGTTAGGCGTAGTCGTTTACTCAAATCCTAAACTAACAAATTCTATAGTCTCGTTCGTTGTGTTTAATCAGATTCAATTTTTTACGAGGGGTTTTTTAAAGTTTTAGGACGGTGAAAATTTAATGAAAATTTGGTTTATTTATTGAAATACATATTGTTTCAGAACCAATTGCTAGTATTGAATGTCAAGTAAAAAAAATGATAGTAAGGTGTGGGTACCTTGCCACTAGATAATTCACAGATAAATAAAATCTAATAAAAGTTATGAAAAGAAAGTATTTTTTTACAATTCTCTTCTTAACTAAAATACTGCTCGAAATCTATTAACATTGTAAAATAACCAATACATTCAGATATAGATAGATAACATTTAAGAAAAAGATTTCATTATTATACTAAAGTGCGAAGCGTAGTTGCATAAACACAAACAGTAAAGTAAAGAGCCAAGTTGATAGCAATCAGTATTCCTGGAAGTCCCGCACCGTGACACCGCAGATCACGCTACATAACCAACTATTGTAATAATGCGCATACAAACATACTGTGCATTTTTGATGGTATCAGAACAAAAAAAAAAGAGGAAAATGATTTTTAGAATTATATAAAGATTTTTTTTACGCTTTTTCCGCATATGGCAGGGTACGGAGGCTACCTAGTGTTGAGACAATCCGTTCTCCGAGCACTGCCAAATTTCGAAACACTAGAGTAGCGAAAATCAATGTTCAGGGTCGACGTTCAGTTCCATTAGTTCTACAACAAAGTCAGCGACATCCTATATCTATTTTTACAATAAAGCATTTTGTGACAAAGAATAATTGAAAACTGCAAGGTGATATTTCAACGTTTTTTATTTGACAGCCCCGTCCACCACCAGAGGAGCAACGGGTGCGTTGCCGGCCTTTAAGGTAGATTGGGAGCCGGAGCCCGGCATTACCTGAACGCAGTGGCACAAAGCCACTACTGCACGCCGGTTTCAAATGCCGGGGGTGGTAATGATTCCACGCGTGATTCTATCATGTCATTTTATATCATGTTATTTGGACGTATGCATTTCGAGATAACATCAAATTTCAATGCTATGTTTACGGCCGCAAGCCTAGGTTCGATTCGTGCACGGCGCCCATGCCACCGATGGCACGCTCTCAAGCAGTTCACGTAGTGGTTGCGTTTTCTTAAAATTATGATAATGATTTAATGTAAAAAATTATATGATCAATCTTTGGCAAATGCAGTATAATAAAATAATTATAGTTGGGATGCGGGCGAAGTCGCGAGTGATATTCACATACTCAGAATAATTAACGTACCACGAAAAGTACGCACGAAAAATATGGATTCATATTCATATATACAGAAAGTGCGGCTTTAAACCGCAATACCTATTAAAGTTCATAACATACATATTTAACATACTATTAATTTTATTTTATTAACATTTATATACTTAAATATTACAAAGTGAGGAAAATTCGACAAAAATGGTGCTTTGCAACGTTACTTCGTTTTGCGAAGAAATAGAAAAAAATATAAATATTTCTATTTTCCGAGTGGGAATCAACCCACAACCAAGATGGGCCTGATAAGTAAAAATAATTTAGAAAATCGCCAAATAGGCTGCGTAGTAATTTAGTGTTGAGACATTTCGTTTCCTACTTACCACCGAATTTTCGATACAATGCGTGTTGAGTATGAAAATAAATTAAATATAAATATTTATCCGGGTAGATATCGAACCCACACCGTCACATTATAGATTATTAGACGAAATCCCACAAAAAAAATATTCGAAACATAAAATTATAATATATTATAATAGAGGCCCGTCGTGTTGCAGGTTTTGCACAAAGTGTTACTGTAAAATCGACTGGTTGTGGGTTCGATCACCGCTCGAGGAAAAAAATATTTATTTACATTTATATTTTCATTTCTTCGATCTGGTGTCGAGGCAAAGCGCGGCGTTGAGTTCCAGTACTCAACACGCAATGCCTCCAGAACTCGGCGGAAAGTGGGGAACGGAGTGTCTTAACACTATGGAGCATAGTCTCTGCCTACCCTGCTGTGTGCAGGATACAGCGTGAAGCTGATTTAATTATTTGTATTTTCTAAAATTACCTCAGGTTTCCAATCGGAGACGTACCATACAACCATTTTACACGCACAAAAACTGAAAACTGAGCATAGAATGAGAAACTAAAGCCAGAATTAAAAGTCCGAAATCGATTCCCAGAGTTTAAAACTGTAACTTTTATTTTAATTTTATTATTATTTACATTTATATAGTCGTCCTACGCCGCGTGCGTCGCACTGTCGACTGCACAGTAAGTACATAATGCGAATTATTATGACAATCACAGCGAGCAGCCCCGTTTCCGGCGGCCGCGGACCAAATTAGACGAATTGGCGGGCAATGGCGGAAAACTGTGTGTGTCATCATATATTCTGTTACTTAATCGAATAAAAGTAAATATTATAATCTATACACGACTCCTACAAAGCGCGGCGTTGGGTTCCGCTACTCAACACGCAATGCCTCCAGAACTTGGCGGAAAGTGGGGAACGGAGTGTTTTAACACTAGGTTCCCTCTGTCTACCCTGCTGTGTGCGGTATACAGCGTGAAGTTGATTTAATAAAAAAAATTAACTCCATTAAATTGGGAGATACATATATTTTTGTAAAGTCAATTTAAACTTCGCAACCTTTTCAAAATCCTTCTCTAAACAAATCAATAACAACTCAATAAAAATCCGAAATATCCTTATATATTGATTTCCAAAAAAAAAAACAATTAAACGGCAATACAACGTAAGACCTTCATACTTACATAGACTACATTCTACCAAATACATACTTCCTAAAAAATATAAGAATGAAATACACATTCTAATAAATGGATTAAATTTACAACATCGGCTTCGCGAAGATCCCAATGTATATATATTTAAATAAAAATCTTGTTTGTGAAATACATTACGAAGCCTATTTGTTCAAGATCAAAGATAAGCAAACGACTGACGCTGTGATCCAACATCAGACTAAATTGAAATTGGTATTCTTGGTGAATAACAGTAATTGCCAAGAAGGCCAGGGTCGAATCAATATGGCCGTAGACTGTAGAATCTGCAAACCAACTGTGTGACCTTAATATTAATTTAGATGAGACGTTTAGATATTTATGATATAATATGGGAAATTCTCAATTAAGTGATAATTTGACTATAATGGTGATCGTTCGAGTTCGAGACGTAAGTTCATTTGTCACGAGGAGAAATGGAGTGAGATTTAATTTATATTATTTAAACGCTGTGGTAGACACTAAGCGTGGCGTTCGACTTTCGGTGTTCAACTTGCAATGTCTTAAAAAATTAACACTAGGTTCGAGGGAACCTACTACGCTGCTGGAATAATCGTCAATCAGTTTTTTTTTTAATAAAGTGCCGAAGATAATTGATCACATTGATTTTACTCGTCACACTTCAAGAGAATATTTGTAGTAAATAAAACTATACTAAATTTGAGACTAAACGCTCATGTCTTTAATATAGATATACTTCGTTAATTATTAAAAACAAATACCACATTTTATCTAACCACACAATGGAAAAGAATTATATTATAAAATCGTATAACGTCCAACTTGTGGGATTTGAATATATATCGTCGTTTATGTATGTTTTTTCCAACTTCACGATAACTTCAAGCCTTATCCGCAAAGCAGGGTAGACTGGGATGAACTAGTGCTGAATCTCTTTTCCCATGCATCTTAAGATGTGAAATGCAACACCGCATATAATTTTTAGTAGAATAAAGAAACCGCATTATTAAAAATGCACAAATACAAATAATTTCGACCAAGGAGATCTTAGTCGCTATCCCTCCTAACTTGTGCCCCTGACGTACTATGCACACGGTCACCAATTACCCATCAGCCTGGCTACCGTCCAGATTTGAATGACCACTCCATGGTAAGGACATATTATATTGTCCTCTATAAATGGTACCACTATCAATTGAAACAATATCCATTGACGCAATTAGTGACCCCGATAGCTCAGTTACTTATGGGATACCATTTAGTGCAAAGTATGTTTAAAATTTGGCTTTATAAAATTATAATATGTATGCCTCCAGTAGTTTACATGATTCGCCTACCCTGCTATGCGGGATAAATGACAATGTGGTCGAAATTTAAATATTGTTTGTATATATACAAAACGAATACAAATAAAAAAGTAGATGGATCTTTATGTGTAAATGTTTTTTTTTTTCAATTTTTCAGTCTTAATTTTTTTTAGTAAAAATTCTGGGTTGGTAACGAATTATAGGACAATAGGCTGGTTTTAGACAAGACAACGGAGTGTTCGTTCACATCGTCTTCTGTTTGGAAGTATAATTCACATAGTAAAACGCATTTTAAAGTTTTAAATAAAAGCAATTTTCACAAGGAAAGATAAACCTATCTTTCAACAACGATACTTTTATTGCAAAAAAAACTTCGTATAATAAACATTGAATTTTCTTATAAAACATATGTTTTATATATATTAGGGCAACATAAAAATAAATTATCTATTTAATGTAAAAATGATTCATAGATTTGCCCGAATTCAGGATGTTTATGTTACAATATTTTATCTCCAATGTAACGAGATGAAGGTCCGTCCATCATAAGAGACCAAGGTCCCGGATACGACTCCAGAACGTTGCAAGTTGAATTTCTGGAACGGGGCGACTAAACATTTCTAGCAATTTACAAGAACCGCCAGTAAATATTTAGGATTTGTAAGCAGAAATTATCAAAGACAAGATTTGATTATTATTGACGATTCTTCGTACACTTTTAGAATTCTGGCATTTAATATTAGAATTAATTAATATTGCTTTTTGTAAGCAAATGAAACGCCGGCGTCTCTCAGGACTAAGATAATAGGTATTTTTTTGCAGCTTCACGCTATATCCTTCAAATAGCAGGGTAAGTAGATGGACCCTGGAAACCTAGTGATATGTCTTATCATCTCCGTTCCCATTAAAATACTTTCTTTCCCTATTTTCTGCTGAATTCTGAAGGCGTGTGCGAAGTGTACAGTGCGTGTAGGAAGTTAACGATGCACGCAAATTATTTGATGTTCAAAAATAGAGCATATAACTCCTTATCTTAAAAAAAACGGGATTTAACTTTAACTTTGTGTCCTGTACTTATTATAGTAGATGAATCTACACCTGACTAGAATTTGAATTTATAACCATTAAGAACTACCCGCATCGTAAACAAATCTATATTATACGTAATACGGTAAAAAAATAAAGTACTTAAATTTGATTACAACATCGACTTTCCTACAATAACAACTTAGTTTCTCAACTAAGACGTGTATTATTACAAAATCGATACATAACCTGTAATTAATTACACGTATAATCCGGCCAATTAAAAAAGGTGCAACATGTTTCGTGTATTTGACGTTCAAATTATATATTGACTTTGTTAAATTAGAACTGCAGAGTGCATATTGAAAATCAGATTCATTTAAAAAATCGAAAGCCAAAATTCTCTAAACGATAAAATTGTCGTTTATTATACACTAGCTTTTATTTCCGATTTCGTCCTACAATAAATGGAGACATGTGACACATTGTAAGTGCAAGATAGCTCTGATCGAAAGTATAGTGTGAAATATTTTTTTAGTTTCACGCTGTATCCCGCAGACAGCAGGGAAGGCAGAGGGAACATATTGTTCAGACACTCCGTCCCTCACTTTCCGTCGAATTTTTCGAGGCGTCTTAAGTGGCAAAACTCAATTCGGTCTTTGTCTTGGTGACGGCGCAAAGAATTGAAAATATTAATAAATAATAATTAATTCCCTCGACTAGAGATCCAACCGAAGACCGTCGTGTTACAGTCACACACTTGTGCCCTGCGCCACGACGGTTCTCAATTTATGAACATCGATTTGAGCGCCACGACTGGCCTCATAATATATGTGATGTAATATCCCCTATAGCTTTTATCGATATATGGACAACCCAACAAGATTTTTTTTTCAATTTAAACTAGTAGTTCCTGAGTTTAGCGTAATCAACCAAACAAACTGTTTAATTTTATAATATAAATAACTATGTATTTATGAATAGCATCACAATATTATTAATTCGCAAAGTTCTTCTCGGTATTGATAGCATGCGTATTGTTATTTGACAAGGTACATTTTCCTCCGTAGCTAAGATCACGTAGTCACATTGTTTACGAACCTTAGCCCGTATCTTTTAACCGCTGTCAAGTTTGATCTCAAGAACGATCTCAGACTTGAGAGCGTTTTATAAATACGAGCCTTGATGTAGACTAGATGTTTAGATTATATTTTTAAATACAAAAAAATATAGAAAAGTGGCTATTACTGAAAGATTGATTGGTTGTGGGTTCAAAATTACAATATATGTTAATAAATTAAAAGAAAAAAAATATACTGCGGAAAATTAAAAGAACGTTATATATAAATTTTTCCAAAAATAGGTAAGAAATAGAGCACTGCAGGCACAGAGAATCTAGTGTCAATATTAAATGGGAATCGAACCCACACCCACGTTTACAGACAGATCCTATGCCGCTACAATATGGCCCCTTATGTGAAGAAGTAGAATAAAATCACTATTTATAAATAAAAATGAGACACTACTTACAGCCCAGTGAAGCTTGGCTAATAACTTCTCAATAATTAATGTAGGCATTGTAGCATCTATTGTAAGGCAAGATATACACAACTCTCACGACGGTGGATATGCAATTTAATCTGAATAGAAAAAAAACAATTTTATGTAAAAACTGTGCTTTATAAAGTAAAATAATCTTAGATAACAAAAATAAAAAAAAAAATTTTTGGAGAATATTTATATGTAAACAAAGTGCAGCGTTAAGTTCCGCAATATAACATGTGATATTTGTAATAAAGAAGGGCGTGCTATATAACTAGACTCTTATTGCTTATCCTAAAATATACATTATATATATATATATATATATATATATATATATATATATATATATATATATATATATATATATATATATATATATATATATATATATATATTTAACAAACTTTTAAAGTACCAGACGCGGCGGAAGCGTTTAACGACTGAACCGATTTGATTGCGCTGTAAATTGTAATAAAAGCGCGATTAGAATTTTATTACCGTCAATAATTTAAGACAAATTCTATAATTGCATAGTAATCTGGACACTGTTCAAATAAAAATTTATCCATACATTTGTTTAAATTAAATTTAAATGTACAGGATGTAACTACATATTCACGTGATAAATAAAATGAATATTATTTTCGCACATCACTATTATATTATTTTAATATTAAAAGTATTTTATTAAATGCAATTCTTACGGAAATCACATACATTATATTATAAATCAGAAAGTCAACATCCTGTTTGCATATAAAAAAATATAACAAAATTTATTAAAGAAAAAAAGCCAACATAATAAAAACGAGAAGTTTCGAGCGTATTTAAAAAGGAATTGTCGAATCGTGATTCCTACATCGTTTTACTAAAAAACATAAAACTGCCGCCGCCATTTTACGTCCGTGAAAATAGTAATTAATTAATATATTTATCCGAATTTGAATCCGCATCGATTCAATGCTATATTTACAAAGAAAAATATTTAGAAAACTACATGTTAAATTTCATTTTTTTAAGTTTAGTAGTAGGAGTTCAGTAGCTCTCTGCTTTGTTTGTATCGTCTGTGCGTTGTCCGTCAGTCACTCAGTACAAATATAGAAAATAAAAAGAACCCAATACTAAATCACTCCGTTCTCATTTTAGACTTCGCGTAGTAATTGACGGAACCTAACGCCGTTACACCAAATTAACAATATTCAATCCAATTCGTAAATCATCATATAATATTACAAAAATATATCTAAAAACAATATTTACTTTTATAAAACACAATATACTACTATTTTCAATGTATTATTAAATATTTATTAATATTAAAGAGACACGACCTATTCAGACTAGAGTCGAATAGCAACTAACGAAGCTAGGTGTTGAAAATGTGGGTGTTGATTAATTTGTTCTGTTATCATTGTTATCAGATTATCACGTAGTGGATGCGTGATACTGAAACTACATATGTTATACATATATAACTTTATATTTTGCATCACGCTGTATATACTAGCAACAACGCCGCCCTCAGTTTTCTAATTCAAATGGAGTGGTGGAACTCTAGGCAGTACTTTACTTTAAAGTGATTAAAATAATTTGTTCTCTCAAGTTAAGATTGTATTCACAACCATCGTGGTCACAGTTAGAGATAGACGTTGACGTGTTGAATTTAATTGAAAGGCATCGCTTTCTTTTGAACTGAATTGATGAAAGTAAGAAAAAAAATCCCTTGTACGTTGCTATTTTTTCTTCATTTATATATACATTTATCCTTAATTTATAAGGTAAAACTGACTTAAGTTTTAAGGTAAAAGGTAATGTAAAAATATTTAAAATGAGATGGACTATATGTGTCCTATCAATAGAACAGGTAAAAAGAAACAACGATGAGTTACTTTATATTCACTGCTAGTTGTTATTTAAGCTAAAATAATAAAAAAGAAACCATTGAAACCGTGGTGGCACAATGGCACAGAATCTGAGCGTAAAGGTCAATCACATTTGTCGTGGGTTCGATTTCCAATTGGAGAAATAAAATATTTCCATTTCCCCATTCCGGTAATAAGACAAAACACGCCGTTCTTAATACTTTGTGTTAACCCTCAATGTTTCGAAAATTGAATGGAGAGTGAAGACCGTTACCCTCTGCCCACTCTGCTACGAGGGTCACAAAGCCAATAATTACGTTTTTTAGGTTACTACCGACCAACATGTGATCGGTGCGTTTCTTTTAAAACGAACACAAATAAACTTTTTACGCTATCGTCTAAGCTGTCACGTAGAAAGAAACGAACTGGTTTACTTGACATGTTTTTTCTGTGCTGACAAATTGTAAATATCAATAATGTTAAACCACATACATGGTAAGGATGATGCAATCAATTCTTTATAATTGCATTTGCCACAATCTATGACTGTAAACGCAACGGTTGTGGGTTCGATTTCCACTCAGACTTAATATTTTGTTTGTATACGTATATTTTAGGTTTGCGCACGGAACAGCTGATCAATTCAGGCCAAGCCGCTATCAAAACTGTAAAGTTTCCTTTTTACATACAAAATTAATATCATTTTGCTACGTACAACCAAAACAATATAAAATTAGGGCTAATGTTAATTTTGTGCCGTGTGATCCCGGCCTAGAATAGGATCATCCTGGTACTGGTGGTGTCGTAAGAGGCGACTAAAGTACGTGTGGTAGAGTCACGTCGCCAGCAATGGCAACACGCATGGGCAGACTCGACCGGATCATTACCACCCCCGGCATTTAAAATCGGCGTGAAGTAGTGGCTTTATGCCACTGCGTTTCGCATCAGGTAATGCCGGGCCCCGGCGCCCAACCCATCTTAAAGGCCGGCAACGCACCTGTAGCTCCTCTGGGGTTGCACGGGGTCGTGGGCGGCGGTAATCACTTACCATCAGGTGACCCGCACGCTCGTTTGTCGTGTCTTTTCCATAAAAAAAAAAAAACTGTAATTGACGTCGATGAGTATAACGAGGAAAACACAAAGCATATATAGTTAAGACATCGCCATAGAAAATATAAATACCACCACCTTCCAGAGATAAGCGCCGCAATAGCAGACAGTCGACGCACGTGGATAAGAAAGTACAGGATTAAGGTTCAATATTGAAATAAATCTTATCTCTTATAATTTATAACGATACAAATACTTAGTGTTTCAAAGTTGTTTTATGAGGTTAATAATATGAAAGGCAATCAATTGTAAATATGCACTCGAGTTCTCTAGATATTGTACTATTATAGTAAATAATAGAGTGCTCTATTATTTACTATAGTAGTTAGTAGTTTTTGAAATCAGCTTCACGCTGTATCCTGCACACAGCAGGATAGGCGGAGGGGACTTAGTGTTAAGACACTCCATTTCTTTCTATTAATAATTATAAAGTATCACTTTTAAAAATATTCTATCTAAGAGGCTATAGTGGCAATGGGGATGGGCATCTCATTGTAATCGCGGTGCTTGAGAGTTGGATACTCGAGAAACCAAGACAACGTGTGGCGTTGAGTTCTAGCACCTTAACATGTGTCATATCAAATTCGGCCAGAGAGCGAAGAACGGAGCGTTTTCTGATTCGAGTCACTCTGCCTACCATAAAGTGTGAATCTGAAAAAATAAAATACCTACTTGATGAACCTTTTTTTCTTTTTTTTTCTTTTTTAGCCTCACACTTTATTTAACCTCCTGCATATAGCAAGGTGGCAGAGGGAGCCTAGTGTTAGGACACTCCGCTCCCCAATTTTCGCTGAAATTTAGAGGCATTGGATGTTGAGTGGCAAACCTCAACGCCGCCCTTGCCTCAGCACCAAATATTTTAAATCGAGAATCGAACCCACTGCACCACAGTTGGTTTTAATGAAATCTTTACAATGCAAACGTAAAGCAGGAAAATAAACTACGTAAAATACGCTTAAAGAAATATACATATAAATAGAATAGTTATCAGTCCATAAATAAAATGAAAACGCTCTGAAAATGTGATTATAATTTGCATAAGGCTTAAAAAATTGAGTAAGAGACGTGCGTCTTATTTGATTTCTCGTAGTAAATAAAGTGGACTTGCGAGTAGAAAATGTACATAGAAATTAATATAAATTATATATTGTTTTCGTCGTGGGGCACAAGCGATCGACCGTGAGCGCGATCGTTGTGGATTCGTTTCGCTCGGCATTAAGTTCCGCCATTCAACACGCAAAGCCTCAAGATTATGGCAAAAAATGGGGAACGCATGGGAAACCAAGTTACTTAACCGCTAGGTTCCCAGGTCCCCTCTACTTAGCTTACTATGATACTAGCAACTTCTTTTTAATTGTCATTAGGTCGGTATCGGTAAAATTTATTCTTAAATCAAAAGACAAAAACTTTACGCGAATAATCTTTATATACTGTTTTTATTAAAGTCGTTGATTTTAAACAGCTTTTACACATTGCTGCAATAAACAAATGATAATATAAGGTCCAAAGAAATAAGGTTCAAAAACTCTTTTCAAAATATATATTTTACTAATATAATTATAAAAGTAGTATAACTCAATTACATATTAAATACATCAATGAATCACTCAAATTGAGAAATATATACTTTCCTGTCTGTGTGTATGACCTAATGATGTTTCTAAGAAACTGAAAGTTAATCATTTGTATTAGGTACAGTGTATACAATTTCAGGGTCCTTGTCACCTAACATCTAAAATTTTAATATTAAAATAAGCAAAATGGAAAAAAAAACTTAAGAAAGAAAATACTTATATAGAAAACGTATAACAAAATTTGATCGTAGCGAGAGTCGACCTCCTGGAAACCGACCAGGCGCTCTGACCACGAACTCTGACACTGAAAGTGTGGCTCAGTGGTCAGAGCGCTTGGTCGGTTTCTAGGAGTCACGGGTACGAGTCCCGCTACTTTAAAATTTTTATACGATTTTTAAATAAGTATATAATATATGTATATGTATCTATAGATTTTCTCTAATGGGTGTTTATCAATTACGTTTAAAATTGTTTTTTTTTTTAAATATAATCATTACATATGATAAATATGTTATTGTAATAAAATTCAAAACTGCATGTTAGTTCATATACCTGTGTATTATAATTTAAATGTTATATTTATATATAAAATTAAATAAACATAATCGAGTTATTTTAGAAAACTTCTTAAGACGCAATCAGTTAAAGCACTTTCTTTTTTACAATATCAAAATATTCTCACCATTTAAAAGAATGCAAGTTACATATTAAGCAAGTATCTCTATAGGAAAAAAAACGAATGTAAAAAATTGTACAGAAATAAATAAAATTGGATTGTAAAAGATTACGAAGAACAAAATAAGAAATTTTATTTATTTTAATTATTTTTTTTAATTATTTCAAAATATATATATATATAAAATATAATTTTAAACCATTATTAAATATTTTTCTTTTTCTTGAATTTTATTCCTTAAAAATAATAAAAAACTCGTAATAAATAATTTGACTATCAACTCTGAACTCACTAACAGACAATAAACCTATTATTATAATAAGAATTTGATTAATTCTAAATCATTTTAGAACCGACATACCTGGAGATGGTTCGTTCATGAACTACGAACCAAAGTTGACGCCACACAAAAAAACACTTTACAACTTAGAAAATACACAACAAAATCAAATAAACGATAAAATTAAAACGAAAAACTTTCACTTAAACGAATTAAACTTAACCAATATTAGCTAAAACGGAGCTTATACTACAAGGCGATAAGAACGATATTCGTTATCAGGTACAAACGGCTACTAATATCACATATCACTCTTATCACTATCACATAGGGTGTGTATTTCAATGGTTTTTTCTTATTTGAAAGTAAATTTAAGTTGGTAAAAGAGTTGGATCCGCCCTGTAATGCCCACGTTCGGATTGCAACTGTCTAAACAGAGCCTTAGCCGTCACGGTGTACGTCATATTCCCACATACATTTTACACTTGGTTAGGTGCTTACCTACTATTTTTATGAAGTCACCGCTTTCGGATTGGAGGGGTACAGTGAACTTAGTGGTAAATCTTAATAAACATTCATTTTTTAAGCTTCCCACTGGCAGACGGAACCTAGCATTTAGACGCTATTACCGACGCACCGTCCGATTTTCGAAATATTGAGATATTGGATGTTAAGTCATCTCGACGATCGCATCTAAAACTTTGTTGATTTTTTTAAAATACAGGGAAAGTTGAACCTTATTTGGATTTTAGGTTCATCTCCATGGACTTCTCCTTTCCCTCTTAGTTAATAATTATATTACATATTTGGTGAAGGAACAGTTTAGTAGAAGCTAACCGAAAACATATTCACTTATATGAAAATTACGTATACGTTTAAATTAAGAATTGAACTTACAACCACCGTATTTAGTCAGACTCGTCCTAATTAAACCGCAAAGACGTCACTTAACAACTAAGCAATGACAAACCCAATTCGGTCCTTTGCAAGGACAAGAATATCCTCAATTAGAAACTATGAATAATATATAAAATAGATTTTTGTACATATTAAATGAAACTAATTTAACCGCATTAATCGCGTATATTTAAGGTTTTTACATTTTGGAAACCCGACGTTTCGAACACTTTACAGTAGTCCGTGGTCACGGGTAGACTGTAAAGTGTTCGAAACGTCGGGTTTCCAAAAATGTAAAAACCTTAAATATACGCGATTAATCCGGTTACATTAGTTTCATTTAATATGTGTAATAATCGTGAAAATCAAAGAACTTATTAGATTTTTGTACTTTGCTACGAAGACTTTTATATTAACTATTTAGTCTTTTATAGGTATTGCTCCTTACATATTACAGAAGGCAATAAAATGAGGTCGTCGTCGTGGCGTAGCACAGGTTCAAATTCTTACCATACGCTACGCGCTAAACGCGACGGCTGTGGAGTCATTTTCATCTCCTCGTTTTGGTACCAAGATAAAGCGCGGCATTGAGTTCCGCCAGTCCACACGAAAGGTCTCAAAACAGGAAAATGGAAATGGAAAATAGAATAATGCAAAAAGTTTATGTTCATTCAAGATTATTTTTACATTACACAGTTATCGTAACAAAACGTGCGTCGTTGCAAATCACTTAATAATGGTCGTCTTAGTTGAAACACATGTGCAAATATTTGGCATACGTTAAACCTCATCGAGAAGGTCACGGGTTCAATACTCGTACGAAGCAAATGTTTGTATTGAGAAAATTATAATGGTATACATTTCGCAGATTATTGTTCGCTCTTATGAATCACGATCCATGAATATCTTAATTAAGAAGTCAATACAATACTTAAAATTCAAAGGTTGAATTAAATTTTCACTATGTGCATCTTTCTGGTGTATTTAAAAAAAAATTAATGATCTCATTCAATAAATCCTTATTTTATGATTTTATAATTATAAATAAATATCTGTAAAAACTTTTTTCATGGTTTTGGTTCTATTTATTTATCTTGCATACAAAAAGATTAGTTTTTATTTAGTATATCATTAATCAATTATAAGAGCACAATTTCGTTGACAAAAGAGTATCCAGTTCTAATTCCTCACTAATCAACGCTCACAACATTTATTTGCTAAACTATTAGCTTGGCTTATTTCGCCGACGAGATGCGCACGCGCCGACGCTGAGAAAACATCTAGGCAACGACATATGTTCAAACAGCTTTACAATACCAACTAAATTTCATCTATTCTTAAATATTTACTATTACGCGAATTTAGCCCTTATTACACATAAAATATATGTTAAAATTTATACGAGAAAAAATAATTTCTTGAGATGATTGATTTCGTCGTAACGGAGTGGCACAAAGGTGTGACTGTTACGCGATGGGTGTGAGTTCAATCCCCACTCGCGGGAAAGGATTTATTATTTAGTAATATTTTAATTTCTGCGTTGAGTGACGGGGACTCAACAAGCTTCGAAACATTTGGCGGAAAGAGGGCGACGGAGGGGACGTGTCTTACCACTAGGTTCCCTTTGCCTAACCTACAGTGCGCGGGATAAAGCGTGAAGATGATTTTTTTTATCTAATTTAATATCTGGTAGATTTTTAGCTGCTCTCGGTCATGTAACAAAGTCAAGGATTTCATACTATTTTCTATTCAGCGCGTATCAAAGATATATTTATTTGGACAATTAACAATACACAATGAGGCAGCGTGACATGTATAGCAAAATAAAATTTAAGGTCGATAGATAATTAATTATAATACAAGGTTAACTAGCAAATAAAAAATATCAAGAATTAACTGCTAGATATAAACGTTGTCTTTTTGTGAAAAACTCTACCCTACTTTCAGATACGAAAGACCTAAAAATTTGTATATTTTTCATAATGTCATATTATACCTAATTTATGACAGTTTCCACTATTTTATTTCGCCAGTACCAGATATCCTGTGGCTGGTTATATTTAACTTTGTATCAATAAATGAGGCCGTCGCGACGCAGAGGCACACGAGTGTGACTGTAACGCGACCGTTCTGAGTTCGATTTCTCATTTCTTCGCTCTAGCACCAAGGCAAAAACTTGGCGTTGAGTTCCGCCAGTAACACGCATTGCCTAGAAAGAATCGAACATTAAGTTATATTCAGCGTGAAGCTTATTATTTTTTTGTATCAATAATTGTATTCAACTTTTTCGTACCACTACGAACAGCACTAAACAGCAGGTCTTACGAAGTTACGGTACAATATTTGAAGAAGACAAAAACCGACCATTCACTGTTTAACCGTATTAACATGTCAACAGTGTGTGTTTTTAAGTGGTTTTGCCGAACACACACAACAGTGTTTATTTATCTCGACTGACATGAGATAACGATTTTTCTTTATTTACGAGCATTTCTCGCATAAGAACGTCGTAGAGCAGGGGCACAAGCGTGCGACGGTTGTGGGTTCGATTCACACTCGAGGAAACGAAAGAAATACTTGAATTTCCTCGCTTTGTAGTATCTCGCATTATGCGTGTTGAATGTAGAGAATTTGTTAAGTCATATTGTACTCGTTCCAAAGATAATGCAGAATCAAAGTAACTGTTTTCTTACTGAAATAGACTTTTGCAAGTAATATTGTATCAAATGAACAAAAAAGTAAGGTTTGCAAAGAAGAACAAGGAAGATAATCAATACAAAAATACAATATTATACTTCAAATAAAAGCGTAGCTATCCTGCACGACAACCAAATTATTTTATTTTCATATGGGTTTTATATTAACATAAATATTAATTTTATAATAGAATAAGTTTACTTTCTACAACAGCTTTTACACCAACATAAAATGTCAGTAGAGGCAAATAAAAAAAAACGCGAAATTTTATAAGGCATATTGCAAATGAAAGTATCCAAGGTCTGGCTTCGTTAAATCAAGACGAAAAACCAACAAATTAAATCTAAACGATATTAAAAGCGACACCATTTATCCAATATTTTTTATTTATATAAAAGTGCTGTAACTTCATCTTTAGACTATTAACGTTGAATCTTTGCAGGTTGCCGTTGTTCTTCCGCATAACGAAACGCGCAAGGTAAACACGACTGACCGGTAAACGACATAACTTACGAAAATAGACGCGTTTTGTCAGTCGTCGGGTAACTGTAACCGGAGATTTAGGGTAAATTGGAGCAAATGATTTATTCTATTTCAAAAAAAAAAATCAGCTTTACGCTGTATCCCGCACACAGCAGCGTAGGCAGAGGGAACCTAATGTTAAGACACTCCGTTCCCCACCTTCTGCCGAATTCTGGAGGCATTGCGTGTTGAGTGGCAGAACTAAACGCCGCGCTTTGCCTCGACACCAGAGCGAAGAAATGGAAATATAAATTTAAATAAATATTTCATCTCCTCGAGTGGGGATCGAACCCACAACCAGTCGGTTTTACAATCACACTTCGTGCCGCTGCGCCACGACTGGCCTCCTCTCTACTACTACTCTATTTCACAGATAACATTATCAATATTTAGTTTATTTTTTTTTGAAGTCGGTTAGTAAGAATATTTTAGCGCAATATATTCTAGGCTTGTATTCGTAAATTATTATGTTGATATGTAATATAACTATTTCTTAATCGTACCTTGAGCGAAAACAAGTTGATGACTACTAGCAATGGCAAATAGTGGAATCCAATGCCATGCTTTGTCTTAATTGAACAAATAAAACAAAAAGTTGTAAGTATATAAACAATCATATTTTGTTAAACAAGGCTGTTGCCTTGTTTCCATCTAGTTTCCAGGAGGGGAGCCAGAGGGAACGTAGTGTTAAGACACTCCGTACCTCACTATCAGTGTGGAATGGCCGAATTCGACGACCCGCTTTCAGCTAAGATATAAAAATAGTGATATGTAATAATAATTCCTAAGAACGAAGACCAGAAATATCGCGTTTAAAGTTTAAGCTATCCCACTAGATCATGAAGGCTTTCTTGATTTTACGTGTTTTAATTTGAGAATATTTTTTTTAGCTTCACGCTGTATGTACGGGCCATAGCAGGGTAGGCAGAGGGAACTTGAGTACATAATGTTAACTTAAGACACTCCCCATTTTCTGCCGTCAAATAATCTCAGATAATGGCAGAGCGCAACATCGCGCTTCGATTGAGGATAAAAAAAAACGAATATTATAAAATTTGACGTTCTCATATAAAAACTTGTAACAAGTGAACTATGAGTATGTTTCATCGTTGAAAAAATACTAACACACGGTTACGGTACAGACACGAGTGCGATCCGTTACACGCCATTACTTTTAACGACCACCGTCGCATCTTGAGGCTTTACTCATGTATCGTGGGTCTTATTTCTGATTGAAATTGTACAAAGTAATGATTAATTTATTACAACTTCCTAAAATAGTTTGACGTATAACAAGAAGTCTTGCCAATATTGTTATATTGATATTATATAGTAAAGAGTTTGTTTGGTTGAACACAGTGTTTGATTGTCCGTTTCAGAAACTTTTTCAATCATTACAGATTTTAAATAATATGTCAAAACGTAATTTGTTCGATGGCTTGCAAAACCTTGCGTATTTTGGCATTCTAGATCTTATCAGTCCAAGAAATCGACAAAATATATGTATATACATTATTGAATTGGGTGCAATCAGGACTCATAGCCTTAAGCATGATTACGACATGATATGTTTTATTACATTTTATCATGTAATATTTGAAAATTGTTATAAATTACAGTATATCTCGATATTGTAAAAGAAAATCGAAAGAAATGTATGGTATTAAAATTAAAAAAACGATAGTCTACGAAGAGAAGTCATGGAATTTTCTACGATACTGGCATGACTTTTAATTATCACTGAATACACATATTATAATATACTTTAAAAATGCTCAATAATTTGTTATGCGATCACCAGCGTGTGATTGCTGTAAGCGTAACAGGTTGTTCGATTCCCAATAGAAGAATCTAAATATTTTTTATTTTCATTTACGAAGCAAAGCGCGGCGTTAAGTTCTGCCACCCAACACGCAATGCCTCGAGAATTCGATGGAAAATAAATAACGAAGCGCTTAACACTAGGTTTCTACCTACCGTGCTGGATACCGTTTACGGGATACTGAAGCTAAAAAAATATAGATAAATACCTACATTTATAAAAATACCGTCATTTTTTTATCTAATAATAAAGTAGCCTCATTTAATAATAATTATCAAGTAACATACTTGAAAGTATCCAAGTAACCAATACCAAGTAATTCTCAAAAACAAACAGCATATCACCATTCCACGCAGCAACACCAACATATCATCGCATTCATCTAGCCTTGGTTGAGATAAATATTTACGCAAAATGCCACCGTATCGTTTATTCCATGACAGCGTTATCTGATTCTACTATACTTATAACTGATGAACTGATGATGAACTGATTCTACTTTTACTTATAATTTTCCTTTTTATCAGTTGATGATTGATGATAGAGCACTTTCGGGGCCAGTCGCCGCAGAGGGGCATAACCCTGCGACTACAAATGCCATCCATTTTCAATCTGGTACCGATGGTAAAAGCACGGCGTTGTGATCCGGGACTATATTTTTGTTAGCTCTGCGCTGTATTCCGCACATAGTAAGATAGACTGAGAGAACCTTATATTAAGACACTCCGTTCCACACTTTCCGCTGAATACTGCAGGCATTGCGTGTTAAGTGGCGGAACTCAACGCTACACTTTGCCTCCGCATAAAAAATAATATTTTTTATTAAATTCAACTGATAAACAAGATTCAACTGATAAATACTGTATAGAAATGCGTCACTATTTTAAGTGTGAAAGCATACAAGAATATTGTAGTAGTATCTATAAATAGGTACTTGACAGGACATTTGAGGGGATTTTTATAAACAAGTGGAGAGTATGGATTATTTTTAAATAACTTATTGTGAATTGGAAAACAAATATAATAAATAATCAGTCAGATATAGTTCAATTAAAATTTATATCTATATTATTCAGAAAACAATCTATATAATTATTCAGAAAACAATCTATAAGTACATATAATAAAATTGTAAATGATCGCGGTGTGTAAATGGAAGACATGAGAAAATCTATTATTTGGGAAGTTAGCAAAGAAATAAGAATCGCAACAAAATTTTTTGTGAGTTTTTCCTGTTTGTCTGTATGTTTGTGCGTGTCACTCTCAAAAACGGCTTGACCGTTTTAAATGCAGTTTTCACTTATGTATTTTGGCAAAATTCTTTAAGCATTTAGTGTGTGTCTTTATTAAAAAGTTATATCAATATACTTACCAGTATTCTGTTCAACAAAAATGCTACAAAACAACTGTTTTATTGAATTTGATTTGAACGATTTCAGGTTTGTTTCTTTCTAATGGATTTTTAATTAAATTTTAATGGATTAAGTAACATTATAATTTTAACAATGATTCTTTTCTTTAGTTTTAAGGAAATAATAGGTAAATAATAAAAATTCTATTATTTATTTTTTTAAACGCCACACAAAAAATATAGTTCACCAAACTCTATTACGTAAAACTAAATTGTTTAAATTTGTTCCGCCACCTAACACGCAATGCCTTAAACACAAGGTTCCCTGTGTACACTGCTGTGTCCGGGACACAGCGGGAAGGTGATTTAAAAAATAAAAACTTTGATTACTTATAAAAAACCTTCACTTGACATTGTTCATCGAGTATTTGTTTACACGCCGCCCACGTCCCCGCATCACACTATCACCAAACGGGAGTCTTATCACAATCGGCTTAGCGGCATCACTGGTTCCTAATCAAAATACCTACAACGTGTTCGCATTTCACACCCACGCCTCTGTTGTCACCATAAAGGGATCGTGTGTTATGAAATCATTGTTGCTATTTTTATACTGTGCCTAATGGTTCTTATCTAGCATCAGTTTGAATTAATAATAAACATCAGGTGGTTGACAGTACGAATTTGAATTTAGGATTTTATTTTTACTTCACGCTGTATTCAGCATATATCAGAGTAGGAAAGAACCTGGGAACCTAGCGCCAGGACTGAGTTTTATTGAAAACATCATTCAAGTACCTACATTTTTTCTGTCGGACACATGTACGTAATAAACCTTATAATAAATACCGGTTATTGCTCACTTTATTCCATTAATAAAATTATAAAACGTTATCGACATAAGATAGTGATGATATTCAAATAACAGGTATAAATTATAAATATATTACAATCGAGATAGTTGCAGTTATTCGGAGTCGATGAATCGATTTCACTTTTAATATTATGATTAAATAAGTAATTGAAAGCAAAAACATTGTAAAAACGTCGTGTTTGTTCCAATTAATGTTTGTATTGCTTTCTTTTTATCTTTAGAATATATACTGTAATAGTACATTCTATGTCATGTACGTCAAGGTTCAATTCTCACTCTGAGAACTTAATTACATCAATCTCCCAGGTTGAGGCCGGCTGTGGCACAGGCACAGGGCACAAGCGTGTGACTGTAAACGTGACAGATTGTGGGTTCAATTCTCACTCGAGAAAATTAAGTATAAAATATCTTTCCTCTAGTGTAGAGGCAAAGGGCGACGTTGAGTTCCGCCACTCAGCACGCAATGCCTCCAAAATCTGGCGGAAAGTGGGAACCAAGTGCAACGTCAAGTTCCACGAGCATATATGAATATAAATAATTCCACTGAACAAAAACAGAACCCACAACTATCGCGTTTACAGCCAGACGGCCTCGAACCGTCTCGCACTTAAATAAATACAAATGACAACAACTGCGATACGATACAATATATAAGATACAAATAATATAAATAATAGTGATATTCAACATAATAAAATTGATATTACAATTCGTATCGAATTAAAAGAAATAATTTCCCGCTCTAAAATAACCAAATCATTATTTAAAATAAAAAAAACTATAAAAAAAAATGAAAAACCTAATAAAGAATATATTTTAATAACTTAAAAGTAAATTAAATCATATTTTAACATATGCCATATTAAGGAAATAACAAAATATAATTATTCAGTACATATTGTTTCGTTCCATTTCCAACATTAAAGTACCAAACATACATACATACAATTCGAGGAAGTCAGTTAGTCATGTATAATTTTAACCATACGAGACACACAATTAAGACTAATTTGCTATTAAAATTGTTCCGACTGCGGTCGTGTTGGCTGTGAATCGGTAAGAGGTTATAGCGGTTACGAATTTTCTATTTGAGATATCATTTTTGTTGTTATTCTTTGTAATATTGTCGTTAGTTCCAATATAAATGTCGTTAGTTTCTAGTAAATGTTTAGTTATTTGTTTGTGTTTCAATATAGTTATTTTTAAATAAGTAGATTTTTTTTCAGCTACGCGCTGTATGTCGTATATAATAAGGGTAGGCAGGAAGAACCTATTGTAGAGACACCCCGTTCCTTATTTTCTGGACGCATTCTGCGTTGAGTTGCGGAACGCAACGCCGCGTTTTGCTTTGGTACCAAAGCAAGAAGTGGTAATCAAACCCACAGCCGTCGCGTTTACATCACAAGCTTTTATAGGGTTCCGAACCTCTTAAGGAAAAAAGGAACCATTATAATATCGAATTGAAATTTAAACCATATAAGCAGGTCTATGGTCCCTTGCTTTTCTGAAAAAATCGTGTTTCTCCATTAATTAAAAAAAGAAATGACCGTTTATATAGCAAAAAACAATTTAATTATGTAATTTTGGAAGTTAAAAAATCTGAAAGAGTTACAAAAATCTATAATTCACGTTGATTAGGTATTAGAAGCAGAATTTCAGAAAAAGGTCGAGGCCCTCAATTTATGTACGGCACCCTCGCTGGGCGAGTCCAACTCGCACTTGCCCCGTTTTTTATAAGAACAATTTTACTCGTTGCTACTTGTTTAATTGTGTGTAAAATAAACGGAGAGGAACTAAGTGTCTCAACGCTATTCTCCCGCCTATCCTGCTACATGCGGGATACTACACCGTTAAACAGAAAAAAAAGAGAAAGGATAAGAAAAAAAATCATTTAAAGCCACAAAACAGTTATAAAAGTGCGTTAAACGTAAACGCTATTTTATAACCGCAGAAATTATAGGCAGAAATTAGTTATTGCCGAAACTTTGCAATAAAAGCGGCGGCCACTGAACTATAAAACAGACTGGCAAACAAAAATTTTTTTTATTGCAGTATATTTTGAGTAACCAGGGATGCTCGTAGATATTTAGTTTTGATGACGTTAGTCTAAGGTATTAGTGGAAACGGAGTGTCATAACTTTGGGTTCCCTCTGCCTACCCTGCTGTGTGCGATTCACATTTAATGTTTACAAATTTTTAGCTTTACAATTTAGAATAAAATAATCTCATGCATCTTATCATCATTCGATGTCTTATAAATTGGCTTCCTAGTATAATATATAAGATATTTACTTTGTTTTTCAGTTTTACGCTGTATCCTGCATATAGTCTGGGAAGGAACGTGGGAATTCAGTGTTAAGACATTCTGTTCCCATTAATACACGTCCGTTCCTCACTTTCTGTCGAATTCTGGAGACATTGCGTGTTGAGTGACGGCACTTAAAGCCGTGGCCTCGTTACCAAACCGAAGCATTGAAAATATAAAATGTCCCCGAGTGAGAATCGAACTAACAACCTATCTTACATCCAGTCGCACGCCTGTGCTCCTGTTCGACGACAGGCCTCATGAGGCACTTATAATATAACAATAGGTAATAAATAACAGGCAGACATAATAAAATATAATCTGGTGGAATAATTGAAGCACTAATTGTTTAAGCAAAGTAACAATTCAAACAAATACATTTATAATGGACATCCATTGTTTGGACTTGCAATAAAAAGCTTAACCAAAAGCCTCGGACACAGAGTTAAATTACGCATTGTAAATGAATTATTTAAGTAACAAATGTAAGGATGTATTGTGATAATTTTAATTTTTAAAGTGATAAAATATTTGAAAGTATTCGTTGGCAGTAGGTTATAGGTTCATTCTCTACATAGTTATACTAAATAATATGTATTTATTTAAAAAAATCCATAGGCTCAAAACGTGGCAGCGGTTTAGGAATTTAGTGTTAAAACACTCCATGTGTCCATTTACCGCCCAATTTTCGAAAAACGAACTTTGTCTTGTTACCATAGCGAGAAAACGAAAATAATCCGTCCCTATCGGAACTGAATGCAATGTACGCGAGTTAGTATTAGAAAAATAAATCGACACGTGCCTTATATAGCGAAGGTGACTTCAAACATAGCAAAATGTGAAAAACAATCTCTATCTATCTATAACAAATCAGAGAATCACGATGGCAAAGTGTTTGCTAATATATATACAAACATATATACATACATATAAGTTGCATCTATTTCGTGACAGTACACGAGATGGTTGTGGGTTCGATCATCGCTCATCTTAACTGATAGACGAAGCGCGAACTTGAGTTCGATCACTGAATCAATATACAATATCTCGAAAATTTGGGAAATTCGCCTTCTCTAATATGCCAGAACTGTGAGATTGTTTTTATTTTTCGTTTTATATTTACTTATATATAAACATACATGTATACGTATGTATGTACATCACGCCGGACATTCTAAGGAGCGACGTGCCAGCACAAACTATTTACTCTCTCTACATATATGTGATCTGGTTTCCAGAACAGAAATTAATTATTAATTAATAAGTTTTTATATTAAAATATTTTCTAACAATCACATATTTAATTATTTATCAAGAAATAAATATCAAATAAAATTATTGACCTGTTTGTTTGGAAACTGAAATTTCTGCGGATACAGCTCCTGAAGACGTTGACAGAGTTGCACTGCACTTGTTGCAATACGTGCCATTTTCAAAATTTTAAATAAAATAAAAAATCAAAAATAATCTTTATAACTTCACTATTTACAAAATTAAAAATAACAGTATCAGTTCATTATTTAATTAAAGTTTTAAATCAATCCTCTATTTACACAAACACGTTTGAAGACACTAAAAAACCCTCTAAAACCGAAATATCCACAGAACAATAATCCAGGCACTGTCATATAAAAATTAACAATAGAAAATCACAATAATAGAAAATCTAAAAAAACGTCGCATTTACATTTTTTTATTATAAAATATTTGAAAGTATCAAAATTAAATCAACCGAGTAGACGCGTCCGCTCACATCGCAAGGTAGCATTGGACTAATCGGTAATCGCTATCGAGAGTCGTGAGCGCCGTACCAACGCTACTACTGTAGTAAGAATATCGTTTACATTTAACGCATTATAGTTTTCTACGAACTATAGAAATTATTAGGTTTTCAGGCAATTTTCCTAATGGATTACTATTTCGCCCTACTGACTGTTATATTGGGCGGTGGAGCTTCCTGAAACTACTTACTACTAACAAGTAGTTTTAGAATTAGATGAAAATACTACTAATAAATGAAATTTTATTTTTTTCTAGTAATTTTAGAATGTAGGTATTACTATGGTTTTTTTTTTTGACAAATCAATCATAAAATAGCATAAGTTATAAAATTACGAAAATTACTTTTTTGTTATGTTAATAAAATGTAATGCAGAATTTAGTCAGAATTTAGATGGTTGTATGTGACAGGGTTCGATTCCTACTCGAGGAAATTAAATATTAATTATTTTCATTTCTTTGCTCTGGTTTCGAGGCAAAGTATACTTTGCCTTGAATTTGGCCACTGAATATGCAATGCCTCCGAAATTAGTGGGGAACGGAAGTGAATTAATAAAAACGGAGGGTCTTAACACTAGGTTCCAATGTTCATCAAGTCACTTAATACAAATATGAAAGAAATGCGTGTAAATCATCTTTCATAAGCGTATATTTTATTTATTTATTTATTTTAGCTTCACATTGTATTTATAGCTAGATAGAGGGAATCTTGTTTTAGGACAATCAATTTCCCACTCCCCGCCCAATTTTCAATACATTGTGTGTTGACTGACGAAACTCGACGCTACCCTTTTTCTTGTTAGCACAGCGAAGAAATCAAAATAACTCAGTTCTTCGAGTGAAAATCAAATCCACAACCGTCGCGTTAACAGCCATACATATTGCCGCTGCGCCACAAAGGCGTGATATTTCTACCTGTCAAAACGAGAAAGATTCATGTAATAATAATAATAACGCAAGCCTTCCAAAGGACGGGGTTCTTTTGAATCCGAGAATTAGGAAGGAGAAACATAATAATAATAATATGTAACAACATTTCTGTCGATAAGCAAGTGTTCCAAGAATAAAATAGTAGTTCAGAATAGGTACCTACCTGATGTTTATTTAAAGAGCCCCGTCAGCTCGGTGGTTCTAATTACCCCGGCCGGTATCACCGACGTGGGCCGCTATCATAGAGATTGCTATATTGTGTCACACAATTTGTTCTCGATGCTTGTTGAATTACGACATCGATATATTAAAGTTACTAAAATTGATACTAGATATCGTTATTTTTTAACTTAACGTTGTATCTAGTAGATCTAGGATAAACCTAGTATTAAAACAATATTTCTCCACTAAGACATTTCTATTCCCCACTTCTCGCCTAATTCTAGAGAATTTGTGGTTTTGAATGAGTGGCGAAACTCAACGCCACTCTTTGTTTTGTAACCAGATGGAGTAAAAGTAGGACCATTCCCCGATGTGGAAATCGAACCTACAACTATCTTGTTTACAGCCAAACACTGTGCTACCACGGCCTCTCATTTATTACTGGTTACGGTCTTTTCCCACCTATTTCCCACACATTTCGAATTAGAACCCACAATAATCGCGTCTTCTTCAGATACACTAAACTATCCCACTAATGCCTAATGTCAATATTATATTTTTTTACGTTTTTTCCAGTAATGGCAGATGGAATACACTCTCCGTTCTCCGCTTTGCGTCCGCACGAGACATTGTGTGTTATCACAACATCAAGTGGCAAAAAAAAACAAATGTACTATATTATTTAATAATACAAGAACACTATCATAATCGATATAATAAAATATCATCGGCATCTTTAAATTATCACATATGTATGAACGTGAGGCAACCCTCCGAGGTGAGTGATTAGACAGTGCATGCGAATGCGCATTCAACACTCAACAATCGAAGAATATACTGAACAAAGAATACAACGGAAAGTACTGTAATGTTTAAAAAATCTGGAACGACCATTTTTCTTGAATTATTATTAATGTTAATTAATAATAATTTAAGACAAATGGCCGTTCCAGATTTTTTTTAAAGAATATAACATATTGCGGGTTTTGGTTATTTATTTTTATATTCTGCACGTAGTAAGTTGTACAAAAGAAACTTTATTTATCTATACTATTAAATTATTTAAATAATGAACTTGACTGTCATATTAACCTTTTAATTTGTAATCGACCGTAATAACATTTTACTTTTCATGTCACAACTCTACTCTCTCTCCTTACAAATACGGAAAAAAGGATGTTTTCTAAAAACAAAACTTAAATTAAAACTAAAAAACAGTTTGGAAAATTCTAAGCTGAGGTATTTCATGTAAATTAGATTGTATATGAAAATCATATTAACGTTCGGTTCGGTCACGATGCCCGGGATGAGCTCGCAGTTAGCACCTAATGAGTGCGTAGTCGTTTCAGATTCAAAATAGTAAGTACCCATAAGTTCGTATACCTATAGTAAATACCCGATGTTTACATGTAAATTTTTAACTATGTGTAAAAACAATATTGATATTGTATAAGCATAGAAGAAAATGTTTTTCCTTACCTATACCTCTGTAAATAAAGATAGTGGGTACCCCTAGTATGAATTTTCCAAAAGATTTTTTCCAAGGATGTCTATAATTCTAAAATAATTATATAGATGCTAATTGAAAGATAATTAAATTCGTTTCTTGCTAACTTATAACAACAGCTTTAATTGTTTTTATGTACAAAATAAAAAAAATATAATTAAATTAACCTCACTCTCCTACCGCTCTTAAAAATTACAAAAAATAAATACCAAACAATCGAACGTACAGGATGTTGCAAGAACGTTAAGCAACAGCGAGGATGGCAGTACAATAACCTTAACACCGATCACGAATTATCTAGACGAGCAAATGTCTCAAGGTTACGCTTCTAATGTATCTTTCATCTCATTTTTATTTCATTTGTGACAAAAGGACGCTTTTGCAGCACCCATTTTGAATTTGAATGAATGTTTATAAGTGCAAAGATTTTTTTATAATATTCACGCATCTCCTGCATGTTATTTAGTGTAGACAATAGGCTGTGAAGACAACAGGCTCAAGCGGCCATCGTTCTGAACACAGGGAGGGCAAGATTCGGAAGTCGTTCATCTACCAGATGGTCTAACCCATTCAAGAATCCAAGAAAATTATACACAGCTTATCTGTTCCAGACTTTTAATACTACCACAACCTTCACCGACTACAAAGTAAGAGAATTTGTCTTTGACATATTTAGTATTTATTAAAAACAATAAATCTTGCAAATAATTGCTTAAAAAGATTTAATTTAAATTTATAATAGTCATTAATCAGTAATAGCATTCACCAAGAAGCACATGTGTAGTCAAGTACCTACATTAATGAAATGTGGCTTACCAAGTTCATCTATACCGAGATGCACTTCGCGTTATCAATACAACCTTGGCTGATATATTGGCAGGAGGCGGATATCGCGACACCAATGCCGCGAATTTGGGTTAAAACTAAAACTTATAGACCGTCTTGTTCTGATGTGGAAATAGATTTAATTGCGTCTTCAGTTTTCGAGCGTCCTCTCCTTGGAATGACGGACGTGCTCATATATTTTATTTGGAATTATCGATACATTGATACAGTAAATACGACACGGATTTATATCATTTATTAAAAGTAAAATCTTTACGTCCATCATACATTTTATGGAGTGAATTTGAATATTGGCAATTGACAATTATATGTAGCTTAGGAGACAATACAATAATATCAGATAACAATTATTAAGTAATAAGAATTCCTTTATACGAGTCCTAGCTCCATCAGCAGCTCAGGTGATGGTAGAGCTAGGACTCGAATAATGAGACTCTTCTGAGATTTTAGGTGCCTAAATTCGAGTTGTTTATACATATAATTTACGAGAATCCGAGGAGACTCTGCATTTATCACATATTTATCTATAATTACATACTATTATTATTAAGCTAAAGATTTTATTTAAACGCGTTAATTTCAAGAACAATTTTTTCGAATTGAAAAGCATTTTTGTGTTGGATATAAACATCCTAAATGCCTCAAGCACTTAGAAGGTGTCATGTATGTCATAATCAACTCTTAGTCATTTCGGTTTGACTATCGACAGTAAGGTCACCGGTAAAACTAGTTATAAACATAAAGTTTTATCTAAGTAGGATTCAAAACAGCAAATTGCAAGAAGGCACCACGGACGATTTATAAAGTCAAGTCACTTTTTTTTATAAAGTCAAGTATTTTTTTTTTAAAAAGCTATTTTCTGTTTACGACTACGGTGCTAATTGTCAACAATTTAGAATAACAATAACACTTTTTGTTTTTTTTGTTAAGAAAAATAAATAAAAAAATTTAATAATACATTTTTTTACATATCCAAACAAGTGCCATCTGCATACCGATATGCGTAAAGACGAAAGAAAATTACAATAAAAAATAAGCCACCATGTCTTTGGAATGAAAGATTCGTCATTGCAAGTTCCAGCTTCATAGCTTAATTCAGATAGATAACCAATCAGCAGACATCAACTATCTTAAATATTCACGCATTAAACTGTCAGACGATCGTCTCAGTTAGCACTGCCCCGTCTCAATCAGGTTTGTTCAAGTCACGGCCCGTATTTGAATTTTTTGTGGCTTTCGGCACACTTATACCACTGTAGGAAGTAAGTTTGATAGTCTAGATATTTTTCCTGTCTCTTAGCTTTACGCTGTCGTACATTTAGCTTTCGTACATAGCGGGGTAAGCAAAGGGAACGTGTGAACCTGGTATAAAAACACCTTATTATTAAGACACGTCTGTTTCCTACTTTTGGAACTATTAAATTTTGGAATCAATGTATTTTGAATGGCGGAACGCAACACCTTTTAGCCTCGTTACCAGATATGATACCTTTAATTTGGTTATGAAATCATTTCATTATTTTTTGTGTTAATCAATCTCGTACGAGTAAAACTATTCGAAATGTCATATTTATAAATACTAAATACGTAGCAGAACTTTCAAAAAAGTGAACATTGCACAACTTAAATTTCAAAATCAATTTTTATGTATTATAAAAAATTTAATGCAACAAACAAAAAGCGTAATAAGTTCTTTGATTTTTACGATTATTATACATTTTAAATGAAACTATTTTAACCGGATTAATCGCGTATATTTAGTATTTTTATACATTTTGAGGAACAGACGAATGCCACCTCAGTCTACCTGTGACCACGGACTACTGCAAAGTGTTCGAAAATGTATAAAAATACTAAATATACGCGATTATTCCGGTTAAAATACTTTCATTTAAAACAAAAAGCGGTCTACGTGACAAAATATACCCCATCCAACAATAAAATAGCTTGGACCAAACTTATCCAAAACGATCCATTGTATATGACGTCAATAGAGGCACCAAATGCAAGTCCTGGCCATCCGATTCGGAATCTAGTTTAATCATAATACAATAGACTACGCAAAAAGCTATCTCGATTACTATTTCTGGCAACCAAATGTAGGTTGCGTTAGTTCACCCCAAAGGAACAGGTCACGCGATAAATATTAGGAATTAGTCATGAATAACAAATTATCTAAATTGCTATGATTTGTAAGTGATATGAATTAACAATAACAACTAATACATCGTATATCAATTTATAATTTTAATAACAAATTGTTATTCTTTAAAAAAAAAAAAGACTAGACACTACAGATGTCTTGGCGCAGGGGCACAATTGTCCGTCTGTAAATGTGACAGGTTGTGCATTCGATTCCCGCTCAAAGAAGAATTTATTATTTTTAACTATGATTTGTACATGATATAAATTAACAATACAAATCCTTGTAATAATTCATTAGAACAAACCGACTCTTCTTAGAATACAAGAAAAAAAGAGTGAGCTCTACAGAAGGTTTGCAATAAAATAAATGTCAATTTTTCACGTTGATGAATGAAATAAATAGATAGAGATGGTCCGTTAAAGTGTAATATATCGAAAGAAAGATTTATGGTGGAAAATATTGTATGGAAAGCTTAAAATAAATTAAGAGAATTTTTGAACGAGGATCTCTGCCTATAGTTTGTATAATATGTACATAAAATGAAAAAAATAGAATTAAAAAAAATCTTTGACAGTCAAATTTATAAATTAAAATGATAGCTAAAAATTAATCATACTTTTGAATAATATAAGGATATAAAGTAACTTCAAGTTTTATAAAACAAAACAAATTTGACCTATTTCTAAATCTCAAAAAAGAAAACATAGCATTTCAAAACGCCTATTTACATTTCATGGCCGTTGCATTGATAAGGTGTTATCAGTATTTCCGAGGTAATCGACATCTTGAACCGATTAAATGATAAGAAATATGAAAAGGATTATCATAACAAAGAGCTCAAACTTTGCAATTACAAAACTGTAGGATAAAAGACGAGATAATTGCTAGTGACAATGCTGGAACTCCTTTTGTTACAATGTTGGTGAATAGAATCTAAAACAATAACACATAATGCCAGAGCTTTGTATGGACTTGTACACAAAACGCTAAAATAAGAAATATATATGTGGCAGGAGCCTTGTGTTAAGACACTCCTCTAGTCACTTTTCTCCAAATTCTGAAGGTATTGCGAGTTGTTGAGTCGCTAAACACAACGACGGGATTTTTACCACCAGATCGAAGTCATGAAATATTTCAATGTTTCAATTCCTCGAGTCGGAAATGAACACACAACTTGTCGCGTGTACAGTCACACGGTTATACGCCTGTGCCACGACTAGCTTTGCTTGGACTATTTTTTTTAAATATTACAAAAAAGACATCTCAGTTCTATAGACATTGTTAGTTGCATTGCAGAATTAAAACAAATTTTAAAATCGATTATACGATTAATAAGATTAGACGTTAAATGGATTATACGATTCAATAAAAATAAACTTTGAATCCACGCCCATTGCAAATATTATAATAGAGAAGTCCATTTAAACACTAAACCCTATACGGCCGTCAATAGAATACCTTAGAACAATTATAACAACATAAATTGGATGCAAGAGACATACACATATTGAATGAATTCAACTGAACAAATCGAAACATTAACGTAAACGTGACTTAGTTGGTTTTACATGAAAATGGTAACTGCAATCACTATAGAATACTGAGGGCACTCACGTTACGTAAGAAGTCATGTGATGCAGAACAAAGTAGACAATCATCCAGATAAGCTTAAGCATGGCATATTGTTAGATTAATCTAACACACAGGTATTTTGAAAATATGGACATTTCTATAAAGAAACATTGAAACTAAAATATTATTCATATTTAAAGTAAATTAGAATTATGTACCATATTTTTAATTTAATTTAAATTATTTCGAAATGGTTTTTAAAAAAAAAACAGTAAAAAGTATTAAGTCTACATTTATTATAATACAACAAAAAAGGTTCCTATAGTTACAACTATGTGAATATTAATTAAAACAATAAAAGCGTTGTTATGCTTCTAATAGTTTTAAATATAATTTTCTAGAATACAATTAGAGACCAGTCGTGGCGGAGGGGCACAGTGTGACTGTAAAATCGACTGGTTGAGGGTTCGATCCCCACTCGAGAAATGAAATATTTATTTACATTTAAATATTCATTTCTTCTCTCTGGTGGCGAGGCAAAGAGCGGCGCTGAGTTCCGCCACTCAACACGCAATGCCTCCAGAACTCAGCGGAAGGTGGGAAACAGTGTCTTAACACTAGGTTCCCTCTGTCTACCCTGCTATGTGCGGGATACAGCGTGAAGCAGTTTTGTTTTAATAAGATAAATAATATTTTATTCTGTCATATAAAATTCATACAACAAAAACATGTAAACACAACATACGAGTATATCAAGTATATCGTATTGCGTGGAGTTAAAAAACTTAATGATATTAATACATTGTATGCTCTTGCACTTTTCAATAATATTGTAATTGGCTTGCGCATTGTCCCTTTCTAGCTCTCTAAGTAGGTATCCGCAACAAAGGCCGTAGTGGCGCAACACGGCGACTAACATTCAATAAAATCAATTTTACAGTCGTTAGTGAATTCGATTTTACTCGGGGGGAAAGATTCTCACTTTCTCACACTTTCTTGCTCTGGTGATAAAACAAATGCTACATTGCAAATTCATAACTTACCACGTAATATCTTGAAAATCGAGCAATATATGAGGAATGGTGTTTTAACTCTTAACATTAGGTTCGCTGTGCGTATAAAAATCCTACATGAATGACAGAGCGTAAAGCTAAAAAAAAGTGAAATGCAAAGAAAACTAAGTTAAATATACAAGAGACGTTGGGTTGACCTTACATTTAATTCAAATAAATACATTTCTGTAACAATTTAACGCTATTCAAATGCTAACAGACGACTCTGGGACCTTCTTAGCTGCTAATAATTTTATTAGTACCATAATCTTTAGCAAGTAGCTAATATTATGACATTCTCGAATGTATTTCCAACTTGATATCAAAGTTGCTTAAGGTTAAGTACAAGATTAAGGAACAGAAAGATCTATTCGTGGATATTGAAAACTGTCACCGACTCCGGCTTAGTGTTATCGACGTTATCCGTATCTATTTAGACGTTTTGAAACGAAACGAGTTTCTACTCTAATAAAGGACAAACAGCTGTATTTATATAAATTTTCTATATATAAAAACTCTTTCGTTGAAGAGTGACTGACAGACAATGTACGCTGCAAGCTCGAAAGTACGTAATGTAAGACAAGGAAATTTGGTATATTATCTATGTACATATATGTCAAATTTGAGGGGCAGGTTGGGCACTGAGAGAGGATGTCTTGAATTTCTTATGGGAACAGAAAAAACTAGTTTTTACGTTTTATAATTCACGAATACATAAGTTAATGGCTTCCACTGGTGCATACTAGCGTATGTAAAATATATAAAAATTTATGTAAGTAGCTGTTTACTATAGTAGTAAAAATTGTAAACAAAATGCAGATATACCTTAACAAGTAAGGGCTTGAATGATTTTGAACTTAGTAAAAAAAATGCAATTTTATTAAAAAAATTTACATAACTGTTAACTCCGTAAACCAGTTGAGTTTATATTTTTCAAAAACATTTTTTTATCACTGCAACAGACAATGAATAAAATTGCTAGAGCTATAATAATATAAAAATATTATTTTCTTCATAAATAAATATTCTTGAAGCGTTATTACATCTTGTCCTCGTTGCATAAGGATATTACCGTAATTCGAGAACATAGATGGATTTGACATTTGACAAAAACTACCGAGTGTTATAAGAATGTATATTTTAAGGTAGATCATTATCATAAGCTTCACGCTGTATCTCGCACACAGCAAGGTAGGCAGAGGGAACCTAGTGTAAGACACTCTGTTCCCCACTTTCTGCCGAATTCTGGAGGCATTGTGTGTTAAGTTTAAGGTAGATATGTATGTATATATTTTTTATTTTATTTTTTTCAGCTCCACGCTATATCCCGTATGTAAGCAGGGTACGCAGAGGGAACCTAGTGTTAGCACACTCCCTACTTTTCGATGAATTTTGAGCTTACGAGACAGAGCATAAAGTTTAAAAGCTATAATCAAGTATGAGTTATTAGTAGGTATATACATTAGGTACTGTTAAAAGAAAAATGTACTGAAGCTAAAATGCCTGAAAAAATGTCTATCTTTATCTTATATCTGGTTTGATATCTGGATATCTGGAGCGTTTAATTAAATGTCAATCAATCACTGTAAAGTTTGCTCCGATTATTACCGTTAAAGAGAAAACTAAGTATATATGTATAATACACTATAGAGAAGCTGCCATAGTCCATTAGGACAATGTCTTATTGTACATGGAAGTATGGGAGTAGTGAGTTCAATTCCATTTGAGAGCATAAAAACATTTAAAATATGTTTAGTTCCCTGGTATTTTAAGACAAAGCTATTAGTTTTACAATTTACCTAAACTAAATCGTTATTTATAATTGCTTGTTATTTAAAAAATATATTATTTATTCATAAGCATTCCCTTGAGCGGGAATTGAATCCAAGTCAATCTATAAATTCACTCCAACAATGCCGTCTTTACCATTTAACGTTTACCTTTTCTGGAGTACCTACTCGCAACTATGAGCAAAGCGAAGGTTCACAAGCTCCAAGACTGCTCACCTGGGTATTACACACGTTACTGCTTACTAATTAACATGGTATTATGGGCACAGATGTTCGTGGAAATTTTCCTTACTTTTAAGTAATGGGTACATTTGAGTTACTTGGAAAATTTCTAATACTAAACTTTTCTGGAGGTCAAGACAAAAAAAGATGGAAAATCATTATATTTTTTACTTTTCTATTTGGAAAGAAACACACGAGAGGAGCTTTATTTTTTAATTATATTTAATGAAGCTATCTTCGAAGATATTTGTCGGTCTGTTTTCAAAAAATATTACAATGTCTCCGTCTCCGTATTTCAAATAGCGAGGGACAAAGATTTGAACGCATAGTGGATTTGAAATACACTCTATAAATGCCTACAAATTTAAAAAGGTAACACCTGTACTAATGTGTCGTACTATTCTTCTATACACCAAACCTCCATTGATTTATTTACCTTGTAGATAAGGCAAACTACTAAAGCTCAGTTACGATCATTCAAAACGCCGAACAAAAGCATAGTCTAAAACCCATTCTATACTTCCTGTTGGCCTATTTACAGAACAATGGGGGTTTGTCGTAATGTTCTTTCAATATCTTTTCAAGCTTTCTTTAGTTTTTTTAACTGGTATTATATACGCAGACATACTATTTTATATATTACTAGTGGCCCCCGCGTGGCTTGGCCCGCTTCTACAACACATTTTTTGTGTTATGGGGCCACACAAAGTCAGGGTTTCTTAACACTAGGTACTCTTTGCCTACCCTGCTGTATGCGAAGTGCTGTGAAGCTGAAATATATGTATAATATGTATATATTGGCAATTGTGGTTTAGTAATACACAACACTTTGCCGGTGTAATAGAAACGTAATCTGTGATTCAATTTCTACTTTCTACTTAGACATACATATATCTCCATATAAATAAAATCGCGTCAAACAAAACAAACAAAAAAAATGTTTAGTAAGGCTATATGCAATATATCTAAGAATAAAAGAGGGCAAGTGCGGTAGTTCCTCTTACAAATATTTTTTTTGATGTAAGAGACAAATGAGAAGAAAAAGGCATCTTGTTAGGACAATAAATATCGACTTACGAGGGGATCTAATGAAAGATATTTTTTTTATAATAACTCAAATTTCAAGATTCTATTCACCATTGATATAGCCCACAAGGCATATTTGTAAATCAAGCGCGGTATTATATATATATATATATATATATATATATATATATATATATATATATATATATATATATATATATATATATATATATATATATATATATATATATATATATATATATATAAATATATATATATATATATACATTTTTTTTTGCCTCAACACTAGGTGCCATCGGCCTACATGCAGGAAACGTGAACTAGAACATCGTTATTTTAGATTATTTCGATTCCGTACAAAATTTCAGAGAGACGAAATTTTGTAGTCTTTTTTTTTCACTCTTTTTATTATAATTGAGCCTATCCACTAATAAAATGCAATTTCGTTAAGATTCTTGAACTAATTTTATAGAGAATAATCGAGATACAGTAGGTGCTGGAAAATCCCTATCTACACTACAAAAATCCAGTAAGCAAGTCACAAGCGTGTGAGGAAATGAATGATTTATTTTACAATTAAATAAAAACCTTTTTATCTTTTAAAATGTGAAAATATAAACTAAGCGAGATTTGAATGTATAACCTGCTCCTTATTGAAGCCGTTTAAGATTCCGAGAGGCGCTGGTTTAAGTCTCGGTACACTTTTTTTATATGTATTTCTAAAAAAAATACATTTGTTTCCTAGGTGTGAAATAAGCCCTAAAAAATTGTTACAAAGCTTTTTTTTTGTCGTATAACTTTAAATTGCGACGTTGAGTTCGGCATCTCAACACGCAACGCCTACAACGAAAAGTGTAGAACGGAAGCGTAACCTAACATTAGACTCCCAGGTTCCCTCTGCCTATCCTGCTATGCGAGGAATACAGCGTGATAAAAAACTCTAAGTTAGTCTATAAATTTACAACTATATACTAAAATCTAAATAAGGTCACGTGATGTTTACTTCGAACACGACTCTCATACAATAACACTACGTAGGTATCGGTTCAAAGCAGTTATCGGTGTTGAAATTATCAATTTGACATTGATATTACCTTATATCTTAATATCTTATCTGTAGTTTTAAAAAAAAGTTAGCAAAAAAGACAAATTATTACAGATCAGCGCTGGCAAGGAGTACGTGCGGCCGATGGAACAACGTCAATAACCACAAAAATAAAAATAAATGAACAAGGCTTGATAAGTACAACTATTTTTTTTCTAAGTTTCTTTTTTTTCTAAGTTTATTTTTCGCGTTTTTTTAAGACAAAGCTGGTTTAAATAAAATTTTGATATTACTCCATTAAAAAATCGGAAAGTTTTAATGTTATATATTTATTTGAATTATTTTTTTAAATATTATATCTCACTCATAGCAGGGTAGGCAGAGAGAACCTAATGTTAAGACACTTCGTTCTCCATTTTCCATCTATATTTAACCAATATAATATACATGTACCTCAAATGCGGTACCGGTTGACTGACAAACAACGCGAACACGCCAAAACTATTCGGCGTAGAAAGCCATTTCATTGCCTATGCATCTATGGAGCGTAGAGGAGCTCTGAGAGAATTAGATAGTTCCTAAATGGACAAAAACCGGGGATTTTAACAAAATCGGGGCGGCCACTACTATGTAATACAAGAGTCAGTTTTTGCCTTATATTCTAAAACATAACTTCACCACTATTTGTTTCCTTTCAATGTAGCAATTAAACGTATAAGGTTTAAATAATGTCTATAATATTTTTAAAAAAGTAAAGTTCTCACATTACCAATGCAATATTGAAGTAAAACACAAGATTTTGTTCCTAACCGTTAGTTCCATCAGGTGGTGCCCCACCTGCCCGTCACGGCAGGTGGTCACCCTACTATCAACTACAAACTTGGCTGATTTAGTAAGGTTCAATACTGTACTTTTATATATGAAGTCAAAATTATATTGAAAAGTTTTGATTATTGCCTTTTTAACAATCAGACTAGAAAATAATGTATAAAAATTTTACAAAATACCAAGTTGTTTTGATAATAAACGTTAGTCGTTGTGACTGTAAACGCAACAGGCTGTGACTTCCCATTCAAGGAAATGAAATTTTAATATTTCCATTTTTTTCGCTCTTGTGTCGAATGAGCGGCGTTGTCTTCCGTCACGCAAAACACAATGCCTCCAGAATTCGGCCAAAAATGAGAAATGGAGTGTCTTTACAGTAGGCGAGTGAGCAGCGGTGGGTACAGCGTGACGCTAAACAAAACTAAAATAATCTTTTTAAAAACATGTTAGATAGGTTGTTTATTTTTTTTAAGCTAATAGGTTGTTTATTTCACTCTGTATCCCTTCGTGGCGCAGGGGCACAAAGTTTCACTGTAAAATCGACTGGTTGTGGGTTTAGTTCCTACTCGAGGAAACGAATTATTAATTTACATTAATATTTTCATTTCTTCGCTTTGGTGTCGAGGCAAAATGCGGCGTTGAGTTCCGCTAATCAACACCCAATGCCTCCAGAACTCGGCAGAAAGTGGGGAACGGTGTGTCTTAACACTAGGTTGTACTAACAATAGCGTGAATCTATTGTTGCATCCCGCAGAGCAAAGTAGGTAGATGGAACTTGGGATCCTAGTGTTAGGACACTCCATTCTAATGGAGACAATTCCGTTTTTCTCTTTTCTTTTTTTTTTTATGGAAAAGACACGACAAACGAGCGTGCGGATCACCTGATGGTAAGTGATTACCGCCGCACACGGCCCCGTGCAACCCCAGAGGAGCTACAGGTGCGTTGCCGGCCTTTAAGATGGGTTTCTCTTTTCGCCGAACCTTTCTGTTTTATACTTAAGACATATTAAATATTCTTTATATATTAATTGCTAAATATTGTTAATTGCTATATTATACAGACAAATCGATTATCATTTACAAATATAAATATAAAAAAAAACTATAAAAATAAATGATATTTATCCAAATTTTTACATTTATGTACCTGGCTGTAATAAATTGACTTATGTAATAGAGTACGTGAGATGTACGCACGACATACTCCTACTGATAACATCTTAACATTTTAGCCAATGTCAAGAAAAGGTCATTCAAATTACATCGAGATTTTTTAATAAGTTTGTCTACTGAGTTCATCTAATAATAGGTCCATATAATTTTGTATTTTCTTCTAATTTAGTCAAACTGAAATATCGAGATGGAAATATGACTATAATTACAGCCTGGTAGGCAGAGGGAACCTAGTGTCAAGAAACTTCGTTTTGCGTGTTGAGTGGCGGAACTCAACACCGCGCTTTGCCTCTACATCAGAGCGAAGAAATAAAAGTATAAAAGTAAATATATATTTCAATAAACGAGTTTAAAGTGACGAATTGTTCGCATTCGTTTTAATTATTAGAACAAAGTGGGTCAACATAGCGGCGTTGCAATTAAAATTATATAGTAATTATTTATCAAACGATATTATCACGATATAAGTATTGCAACAAAACCTAATTATTATATATTTTTTCTTCAGCTTCAGAAAATCTGTTCTCCACTTTCTGCTTGAATTCGAGACATTGCACGTGAAACAGTGGACTTCAACATCGTACCTTGTCTGTCAGAGAGGTAAAATTTAAATAATTTATTACCTCTCATGATCTTAACCACAATCATCCCATTTAAAGTCAGTCGCCATTGCACCACGAATTTCAGCTATTCTTAGGAATTTTTAATTGACATTTATACTTAACTTTAAGGAAAACTATTTTTACCAAAATGGGTCAACAAACAGGTTGTGGTTAAACATAGCTCCTTCGCCAAGACAATACCTATGTTGTTCCTTTTTTACCATACGAATACCACTTCAAGAGTAACAGAGAAATAAAATTAATTTATAATTATGAAGAATTGATGATGCAGCTCTAGGTATTAGTCATAACAGTTTTTGATCATACAATGTTATATAAACCGTCGACAATACATTTTATGTAATTAGAACTAAAATACATATAGAATTTTAGTTATAATATATAATCATAACTTCACTTATTACACAGCAAAAACCTGATTCATTCCTTTGAAATTGCATTTTGTTGTATAATACACGCAATCTTAAGAACTTTATGTATACGTATTGCTTACTGTTAGAAAAAAACTTTACTTAAGCGATAATGTAATAAACCATTTACATTAGGTTCATACATTTTTTTTAAATATATATAAAAAAAAATCTTCAAATAATAAATAGGTACCAATATACATCGTTATAGTACAAATGACGACTGATCACGCGATGATTGTGAGTTCGATTCTAATTAACTTTTAGCACTATGTTCCGTAAAATACATATATACATAAACAACGCTTTTATAACAAAATGTAATCACCATCGGAATGCCATAGTCAAAAAAAAGAACAGAACAGCACAATACAAAGGTTAATGCGTTTATTTGTAACCTACCGTAGTTTTCGGTTGGGGCCTGCGCACGCGCAGCGACATGTACGCGCGATCCATCGCCGCCACCGCGCCGGGTACGCTCGAGCCGCACAACATCACTATAATATAAACTATACTATTTATAGTATAGTACACTTCTACACTCCGCCACTACACGATGTGAACTAAGTTTAAAGTTCGGAGTGCGCACGCGCACCGGTGCCCCAACCGCCCCTTGTGGGGTGACGTTGATTCGCGCATTATTTAAAATTGTAATGAAATTAAAAAAATATATAAATCAAATAAATAAATCAGCTTTACTCAGTATCCCGGTCACTGCTAGATGGGTAGGCGGAGGTAACTTTGTGTTAAGACAATCCGTCCTACACTTTCCGCTGAATTCTGGAGACATTGTGTTATGAGTTGCAAAACTTAACGCCGCACTTTGCCACGACGATCATCATCGTCGTCGTGGCGCGATGAAAAGTTTATTTTTTGTATTAACCGATTATACAAGTAACACAAGGTAATAGTAAAGTTACTCATAAAAAGTAGTGACAGTACCTACCGTTACTTCCTTACGTGAGGTTAGTTTACATAGAAAATGGTAGCGTTCACGTCAGTCTAGTAAATGACATAAAAATGCCTTTAAAGTTCATAGCACCGCTTAAATCAATGATATTTATGACGTTCGTATAGTCACAGATGGCCAGGTTTGGATTTGTGCTGCGCATATATTATTTTATATTACTTATAATATATGCTATTGAGCGGGATGGTTGTAGGTTGAAGTCCTATTCATCCAAAATATATATAGAAACCGAAAAGTTTATATTATCTATGGCGATAGATGGTATAAACTTATCGGTTCACACGAAATATAAATTCACGAAATCACGAAAAATTTATAATAGTAATATAATAGTAATAATAATCATATCAACGATTTTCTCCCCAATAAAAATATAATCATTGAAAACAAAAAAAACACAAGCAATATAATTTATTTATATAAAGAATGGAATATTTAGCAGGATCTAAACATTCAATATTTCCATTTTTTTCTATTTCGTAACGAGATAGGACGTTGAGTCTCACCACTAAACAGGCAATGCACTCCGAGATCGTCAGAAAGTAGGGAACGGAAGTGTCTTAATGGGAACATGTCTTAACACTAGGTTCCCAGGTTACCTCTGCCAACCCTGCTATGTGCGGGATACAGCGTGAAGCTAACAAAAATATATATAATTAAATAATTGTAAAATTCCAAAACGCATACACACTAGGGAGTTCACTATAATTATGCCATGCCATATGTGAGCCCACTGTGTACGTAACGACGTATTTATTGGAGTGTCGAATAAAGATTATACAATTTTTTACTTTAATACGTTCGCATAAAGTTTAAAATAAGTTAATGCTACAAAGGCGTATGGTTTTAAAGACTTCCCCGTTTTGGATGTCACTCAAAGACATGAAATGCATTATGTTTAGTTTAGATTTGGGGATTTGTTTATTTTTAGAATGTAGGTACTTCACGCTGTAACGCACATAGCAGGGTAGGCAGAAGGAACCTAGTATTAAGAGATTCCGTTCCCCTTAAGATCCTTTCAAGTTTCGTTCCCCACTTTCCGCCGAATTCTGCAGGAAAGTATTATAAATTAGTAAAAAAATTGTAAAGTTTTCTTATTTGCTTTCAACTGACCTTTTTGTGTAAATGTTTTTTTATTTTGTTGATCAATTTTTTGTTATTAATAGTTTTTTTATTAAACTGAGATAAATCGAAGGACACAAATCCAAGATAGTATCGTATTAGCATTGTGCCTACTCTCCATCAGCCTAGCCAGATCACGCATATGAACACTAACCACTGCGCCACGATGACCCATCTATCGCACATAATATTAGAAAAAAAACAATACAAATAGATCGAACTCCTAACCTACCCGCTACTAAGCCTATTTTATCGAACATTTTACCACTTGCACAAGCATGTGACTGTAAACACTGACTGTATAAATATTAATATTTCTTATTCTGGAAACAAGGCAAAGCCCGGTGTTGTGTTCCGCTACTCAATACGCAATGCCTCAAGAGTTCAGCGAAATAATTGAATACCTTACGAAAGTTACTTATTCGAGAACGGAGTGTTTTAACACTAGGCTCCGAACTAGGATTTTTTTTATATAAACCGTTTACATTATGGTGTCCGTACGTAATTACAGCAGCATCCGCGCAGACTGCTTCCTGCACCAGAACGCTGCAATTAGACCACTCTGGCTTAGTAATAAACTTAATAGCTGTAGTTAATGAATAGCATTTCAGATACGCCACACCTATTTGATCACTTCCCATGGACATAAATTATGGTAAACGATTGCTCAATCATTATAAGGCATCTCCTTTTAATGAAATATTTAATAATGATTTAAAACAACATATACAAATAGGTAATCACAACGACATAATAGCATCAGCAAAAGAATAAATATTTTAGTGCCTAAAAGCAAAAATACTGTCTTCTTTAGGAATTTCTCATTATAGATGATCTAATGTAATTTTTACATTTATCGTTGAGTTGCAGAAAGGCGCTAAAATTATTTTTTTCGCACGTTTTTTTAATGTTGACATGTGATACTTGTATGTGTAAGTTCTGTTTAGGAGTATAATATTTCTATTTTGGGGGACACCAAAGATTGTCAATAGTATTTACTTGCATAATACAATGTGGAATATAAGAAAACTTACTTAGAAAATGAAACCAAGTCATCAAGTCGTAAGACACAAAAAGAAAAGCAATACTTCGACCACAATCCACAAGTCATTTGAGAATTGCAATTTCTTAGATATTTTCATTTCACATCTCATTCAAACTTTCTAACAAATTAATGGTAATAATTAAGCGGAATGGAGAACAAGTAAGTAACGAGACGAATGAAACATTATATTTATTGTATTATTTCTTACAAACAAGTACATATAGATACATATTAGTATATTTAGATACTTTATGATATCAATAATTTTGAAGATATGATGAGTTAATTTTTTTACGTAAAAATAATATAATGGAGCCCCTAAACATACAAAATCTTGGAAGTGTACGGGATCAAGGTCGCGTTTTGTCTTACCATGGCTAGGAAATTAATATAATACGTTCTCCGGTATGGGGATTGAACATACAAACTTATTTAGGTGTTCGTGTGTTCAATCCCCATACCGATGTGTTATTAAAAAGGCGTTAGTTAGGAGTCTAACAAGTCTAGCAAGAGTATGGCAAGGATCTACTGAATTAAAAGAGCAATGCTACTTAAAAATTCAAGAAATAAGACAAAATGTCTAACTTTTTTTTTGCCATTGTGTATAAAATGATATCTTACGTATGTGTCTGCAATAATCAGAAAACTATAAAATTGCAAAAAAAATGTTGTTTACTTCATTGTCGTCGAAATACGTTTAAATAGTAGAAAGCAGTATGCAAACAATTGTTATTTAGCCATAGAATTTTTCTTAACATAATAATGTACTATAAATAATCATAAAGTTATATCGTAAATATTAAAAGGTGAATTTATAGTTTAAAACCGACATCTTGGAGAAACAAGGATGAAACACCCAGGACGTGATACGTTAGTGCAACAGTAGAAACAAACGAGACAAATTGCAGATGACGAGGCCTCGCCATCACCAATTACTTGGGAATTGGACGTGGGAACGTCCAACATTGTTCAATCAATCCGCTCGTCTTATATATAAAGAGAAACGTTGTATTGAACGGAACGTCTAAATAAAATGGTTGGTTAGAAAAGATTTTTTTAAATAAATGCCTAATTCAATGGGAAAGATAGATAGAAGTAGACATAGTCATATATAAATTGATTCTTATTTTTTTAAGTTTTAAGTGGTGATAACTAACATTTTACTTTATCTAGCAAGATTAGTAAAAAGAAAATATTTAAATATAAATGTATTCTTCGCGCTGTATCCCGCACACAGCAGGGTAGGCACAGGGAACCTAATGTTAAGACACTCCGTTCCCCCACTTTCTGCTGAATTCTGGAGGCATTGCGTGTTGAGTGGCAGGACTGAACGCCGCGCTTAACCTCGACACCAAAGCGAAGAAATGGAAATATAAATTTAACTAAATATTCCATCTCCTCGAGTGGGGTCGAACCCACAACCAGTCGGTTTTACAGTAACACTTCGCTGCACCACGACTGGCCTCTGTATTCTTCTAAGTAATTAATCAATTTGATATCAAGGCGAAAAGCGGGGTTGAGTTCCGGAATGTGTCGACACAAAATTTTCCCTTTGCCTACTTTGCTATATGCGGAATACCACGTGCAGCTAAGGAAATAGAATTTAAACTCATCTCGAACACAATGATTTACACATTCACGTCATTAAGGGTGCCTGCCTCAACGCTAGTGACGTCACAGACCACACCCACTGTAACTGATGAAATTTAATGTATTTCCATTCCAGACCCAACAGGCACGTCACTAGACTGATAGTGTGGTCTGTGTACGACACTAAAACGTCCATTCAGACCGTTCAATTGAACGTAAGGGCGTATGTGAGTCAGCGGCAGACGGCGCCCGTTAACACACGCATTCCAACGCATTTATACATTGTTACTGTAGGTACTTGAGTAAATTGACTTTTTAGCGTATACAAGTATAAGTATAAGTACGTACAAATATTTCTGATATTGTAATAGCACTCAATATATTTATCTATTAAGGAATTATGTTTCGAAGAGATATACTCGAGGAAAATTAATACAATTTATGTAGTATCTTATTAAATTTCTTAATTTTAAAAAAAATAATCGTTTCTTTTTTCTTAGTTTCACGCTGCATCCCGCACATAGAGTAGGCGGAGGTAACATGAGAACCTCGTGTTAAGACTATCCGTTCCCATTAAGACACTTCCGTTCCCCAGTTTCCGCCGAATTCTGGAGACAGTGCTTTCTAGCAGAAAATGAGAAAATTTCAATAGCGACGACAGTCGCACGCTTGTGTCCCTGGGCCGTGATTGGCCTCAATTTTTAATAGGAAGCAATATGTAATGGCTTTGTTGTTTGTATGTAATAGATTAGATTTTCCATGATTATAACACAACAGATATCACAACAAAATACACTGCAATTGTCGTGTACGGTAGAGAAAACTCGAATGATATGATTGAGGCGTTCTCCTCGATATGATTGAGGCGAGCGTACGTGATTGTTGATCATTCACATTTGAATATGATCTTAATGATATATATAGTGATTTTTATTCACTATCATTAGTTTCTATTATTAGCTATAATGAATTTTGATTATTATTAATATCTAATTAATAATTCTTCTTCGCTCTGGTGCCGAGGCAAAGCGGTTAACGTGTTTAAAAAACACTATATAAAAACATATCGTCTATATGTTTCTAAACTATTTGGCAAGAGATACTATGAAATTGCAATAAGTGAAATGTAACTAATAACAACATTCTACACGAGTTTCGTTCCAATAAGGGCCGTTATCTAAAAGCAACTACTCTCGATTGGTACAATTCTACTGCTTCTATCGTCATTTTTATCTACATCTACCCTCTTTTACACGAGTTCGCTAACAATATAATAAATATTCTTATCTATAACAGTTTTCAAGAAAAAATCTTATTTTGTAAGACACTACTACAACTGATCTAAAATCCATTGTTTTGTTATTATGAACGTAAATCATCGTAGCATTCATCATCATGTTCATAATGTTATTTTGTTTTTAGGAAAAAGATTTCAAATGTTTAATATATCAAAAGTAGTACAATAAAAGCCGGTTGAAAAATAAAAATATTTTCGCAGTGGTTCCGACGTGACACACATTTTGCGTACGGTAAAATTAGAGCATTGACCATGTTGTTGTTTATACTCAATTATGATAATTTTTAACTGAAATCATTGACACCTCTCCTCTTAGAAACATAAGAGAAAAACGGACAGGAAATGACAGAGACGATTTCCACAAATTGTCTTCAAAACACATAATAAATATTTTTAAAGTGTCATTCCTCACTAAGGAAAAAAATACCCGAAGAAAAGTCCCGCTACGTTCACTTTTTTATACGGTTCCTAAATAAGTATTACACATAATAAAGATTATATTTATGCTATAGTACGTCAGGACAAAGGGGGCATACACTTAAGAGAGGTTAAACAAAGTTAAGCTGATATATAAAATAGACTTTATTATGACTCGGTTGACCTTCGAAAACACAATATCGATGATAACAAGGATGAGGGATGCTCATCCTGAAAGACATCTATGAAGAGGTGCAGTGGACGAGGTAAGCATAAACCTACGCTACGTATATAAATACTTACTAACATACTAGCTTTTACCCTTGGCTTTGCTCCGTTAGTCAAATGGAAATAACTATGGTAGGTATGATACACGTGACACATTCTATATTACCTATAATCTACGACAATAAATGGTCTACTCAATACAAAAAAATATATTTTATGAGAACCAACTCATTTTAGTTCATGAGATTAGCGCGTTTAATCAAACATACTCTACAACTTATTTAAGTATTGCGACCATAGCATTTACAGAGTATTTTCGAACACTAAACATTATTAGGTACTTTTGCAAGACTAATATCCTGTATGACTGACTGTTTACATAACAATTAACAATAGAAGCGTGGAGGAAGGAAGTTCGTCCGGATAAATATTAAAGTAGAATTTAATGAATCCCAAAATGACGCGGCGTACGTTTTTAGATTTTTGATGTCTGTGCCGATAAAGTAAGATTTACGAGTTGGATTTTATTATTGTGCAAGTAGAACTATTAATGTAAGTCTTAAATTAAATATTTATATATATTATACGAGGCCAGTCTTGGCGCAGCGGCACGGAGTGTGACTGTAAAACAGACTGGTTGTGGGTCCGATTCCCACTCGAGGAGATGGAATATTTAGTTAAATTTATATTTCCATTTCTTCACTTGGGTGTCGAGGTTAAGCGCGGCGTTGAGTGCCCTGCCACTCAACACGCAATGCCTCCAGAATTCAGAAGAAAGTAGGGGGAACGGAGTGTCTTAACACTAGGTTCAGTGTGCCTACCCGGCTGTGTGCGGGATATAGTGATGCTAAAAAAAACGCATCTGATCCTGCGCTTTTATGATGCGAGACTGCAATCAATATAATTATACAACGTCAATATTAAACATATTTATTATTGACTTTAATATATATATCTATTTTTGGTAAATAAGTACATATAATTAAAACTAAGTTTAACTTTAAGCTCTAATTTCCAAATCATTGCGTTCAAGACTCCATTCATTACATCCAAAGGTCAACCAATTCGGATATTACGTAAGCGTTAAAAACTATGAGCGTCCACGGCAGGACGTCCTCCCGCTCGGGCACGACACACGCGCTTCCCATCACTGGAGGACGGCAAATGACCAATTATTTAATACAGCGTTATCCTTGACACGCGTGTCAGGGTTAGGAAAGTTCATGTTGGACAATTGAATATCTTGTTTGTTGGATAATTTTAGTTTGATAGCGAGTCTAGTTTTTAAATCAGTGATGCATCGGGTTCGTGTCGTGGGTTTCTTCATCCTCACGCATACAGCGTGAAGATATAGAAAAAAGGTACCAGGTAGCAGGGCTCGTAAGTAACGGGTTCGTACGAGGGGCCTAGTTAAAACACTCCGCTCTCCATTTTCCGCAAAATTCTGGAATTGGTGCCTGTTGGGGGGCGGAACTTAACGCCGCGTTTCGACTCGACACCAGAGCGAAGAAATGAAAATATTATATATTCTATTTCCTCGAAATGGAAATCGTACCCACAATCTGTCGGGTTTACAGTCAACGCTTGTGCGCCACGACTGGCCTTAAAATGGATATACGTGAACTTTCTTAATAAAACAATATAATACTTATTGTTCGTAGTTATTTTAAATTGAAATTATGAGTTAATAAAACTTTTTATATCTACAAAAAAGGTTCAAGGAAGTTCGTCTCATTCACCACTTCCTAGTACGTTTTAATGAATTTCACGCTTCGTGGTACTTTTAGCGAAGTAAGAACATAAGCTACAGATGAAATGGACAAGCGATATATTTTTTGTCTTTATTAAAAAAAAAAAAATTATGCAAATTAAAAAAAAATACCTTAAAACTTTTTCTATTGGAAATTATAAATCGCCAGCATAGCTTTGATGAAAATCACCCTAAAAGTTAAATGTTTTCATTCTCAATTCAACATTTTCTATGGGGACCATCTTGAAGTTATTATTTTCGTTTCATAACTTTTTTATAATTATCTTTGTTTCTTACTTTTAATCTAATAACTCCACAGATATCATATAGCCTGAACCCTTTTTTCGATACCTTTTTTTTTAATTTAATCATTTACTCTAAAGCTAAGGCTAAACGATAGATATCGGCGGTAAAGTTCAAAGTTGTTTAACCTTTAGTAGTATTTTTGTAGTAGTGTGTGTTTACATTATTGGTGCGTAACTGCGTCAGACGAAATACAGGTATGGATAAATATCGTCAAATTTAAAAAAAACCTACGTCTAAACTGTTGAGGTATCTTGATTAATTTCTTTAGACTTGAAGAAATTTTATTTTTTATTAGACTTGAAGAAATTTTATTTTTTATTAACATTTTACGGGAACAGCATATAGGGAAAAATATTTAGTTTAGAATATTTTTCCCTATATGCTGTTCCCGTAAAATGAACGCTGACGCTTCCACCCACTTATTAAACTGCGAAAATCACATCATAAAATCTTAATTCATTCTTCTTAACGATATTAAAATATAAAACTGAAAAAAAAAAAGCATAAAATTACAGAGGACACGTCAAAATCATGTCTTACAAGTTACAATAAAGGCGAAAAATTATAGTAATTATGATTTACTCGAGCGATACTAAATCATAAATTACGACACGCTATAGTATTAATAGTGCGATTTAAGACAAAAAACGTTTTCAGAGACCGTCGTGGCGTCGCACAATCGTGCGACGCAATGGTTGTGGGTTCGATTGACACTTGGGGAATGAAATATTTCATATGTTCATTTCCTCGCTATGATAAAGAGGTAAAGCGCGGCGTTGATTTCCGTAATTCAATACGCAATATTTTTAGAATACCTTGGAAAGCGGCGAACGGAAGTGTCTTAATGGGAACGGAGTGTCCTAGCACTAGATGCCCAGGTTGCCTGTGTCTACTCTTTTATATGCGGAATACAGCATAAACAGTTTTTTTAACGACACTAGACTGCTGTCTGTAAGACTATAGTCCACGCGCAGAGGGCAAAGCCCCCTTAAACGACATGGATATCATTGTAACGGCGCTTTTTTATAGAAAAGATTAAATTGTCTCTTTTATCTTCCTTTTATTTAGAAGTAATCGTTGCACAGTGGAACGATGTTTATTGAACAGGCTTTAGTTGAAGATTCGATATTTAGTTTCAAAATATTAATATTAAATCCTCGTCCTGATAACGAGTTCCGCAACTCAGCATGCAATTAGACCAGACGAAGGTCCGTCAATAGCAACAGACTGTTTTAACACTAGGTTCCCAGATTCCCTCTATCTACCCTGATATACTCGGGATAAAACGTGAAGCTATAAAAAAATCATGATATAAATAAAATAATTATAGTGACGACATAGAACGAGGTTGATCATAGGAAATCAAGCCGGAAGGAGTTTAATGACAATAGCCACATTATACAAAGCAATGAATAAATGAATAAAGAATATTTTACATATAAACACCTTATGAAATTATTATTTTATGAATATTATTAAATTTAACGATATAATGTAAGTCCCCACTCGAGGAAACGAAATATTAAGTATTTCCATTTTCTTCGCTCTGGTGGAGGTGAAGCACGGCGTTGATTACCGCCTCTTAACACGCAGCGCCGCCAGAATTGAGCGGAAAATGGAGAACGTTGTGTTTTAACACTAGCTTCTCTTTATTTATCCTTCTATGTGTGTGTATACAAATATCGCAAAAGACTATTTTCCTTAAGTGGACGTAAAATCATGTATTGAATCGTTTATTTCATACTCGGAAGCGTAGATTCATGAATATAACGAAAAAAATATTTTTGAACAAGAAATATACATATTTTTGGATCTAAGCATTTTTTTAGCTTTACATTGTATCCCGCTCATACCATGGTAGGCAGATGGAACTCCATCATAAACCATTCTTTTCCCCATTTTCCGTCCTATTTTCGAGACAGTGACTGTTAAGTGACGGAACTCCACACCGCGTCTAATGCACACAGAGCATGGAAATGAAAATAAATCCTTCCACCGATTGGGAATCCAACTGACATCGCTCGCGTTTACAGTCAATCACTGTGTCACTGCGCTACGACGTCTAACGAGTTATTTTTTTTAAAACAAAGTTCAAATGCATTATCACGAAAGGAAGTGAAAGATTAAGGAATGTCGTATCTTATCACAAAGCCTCACTGACTAAAGGTAAGAGAATTTTAAAAGCTTACGTAAAAGCCTAATACAATTTTATGAGGGCAGGGGCACAAGTGTGTGACTGTAAATGCGACCGATTGTGGGTTCGATCCCCACTAGAGGAAATAAAATATTTAATATTTTAATTTCTTCACATTTGTGTCAAGGAGAAGCGCGGCGTTGGGTTCCGCTACTTAACACGCAATACCTGCAGAATTTGGCGGAAAATGCGGAACGAAGTGTCTTAACAGTAAGTTCCCTCATCGTACTGCAACGCGTGAAGCTGGTATAAAACGTATGTTTGTTCATTTGTAATAACAGAAACAACAATAAAAACTGATAACATTCAAAATTCACGTTAAAATCTTTGCGCAAACAGTTACTGGAACTGTATGGGATATGTTTACTTGTATTTGATATAGTATTTTTGTTAGCGTTACGTTTTATCCCGCACATAGCAGGGTAGGCAGGGGGGAACCTAGTGATAAGACATTCCATTCCACATTATTTTCTGGAGGTATTGCATGTTAAGTGGCGAATATCAACGCCTCATTTATCTCGACCAACCAGACCAACGAGAACGATGAAATGAAAATATTAAATATTTCATTTCCTCAGGTGAGAATCAAATCCACGAACTGTTACGGTTACGGTCACACTTTATGCCCCTGCGCCACGACTGGTATGGGTTATTGGGCAATAATACTGGATTCTAATCTCAGTTATGTTTAAAATATATTGAATAGCGAAATAACATTATTTTTTTAAGAAATTATAAAAATAATAGACACATTGACCATCGTGGCGTAATGGAACACTGCACTGAAAGCGTGACAGTTGCGGGTTCAACGCTGATTCGAAGGAACGATCGTATCAAATTTTCATTTTCCTAGTTCCAATAAGACATCAAAGAGAGACCTAACTTACAAGGGCCCAAATTCGGACGAAAAGCGGAGAACGGAGCCACCAGATTTTCTATATTCAATAAAAACATGAAGCGGAGAACAAAAACGGACACAAAAAAGTTTAAGCTAACATTTTATTACTTTTAAATTTCTTATAAGTTAACGACTATTGTTTCTCGCCATCCGGAAGTATCGTAAGCCACTACAATAGAAGATTATAGCTCTCGCGTCCTACAAAACTGTAATGAAATGTTGTTGACCTACAGTATTATATCACCTCTTGCCATGCAAAGCATACATTATAATAGGATGAACATATTCCTTGTTTTTTCAGCTTCATTTTGTATTCCGCACATAGCAGGTTACGCAGAGGGAACCTGGGAACCTTGTGTTAAGACACACCGTTTCCCGCTCTCTGACCAATTTTCTATTCGAATTAGAACTCCACTCCAGGCTTTGCGTATTACCACAGCGAGGAAGTGAAAATATTTCATTCTTGCGAGTGAGAATCGAACCCACAACCGTCGCGTTTGGAGTCATCCCTGCGCCACGACGGCTCCAATATTTTTTTTTAGTTAATACCATCTAGTTTTGTTATTTAATACAATCGGTGGTTACTTTGCATTAAATTCAAAAGATGTGAATTCTACATATTTTTATATTTTAATATTAAATATCATGTACAGAAAATATGCTTTACTTATTAGCATTGTATTCACAGTTATTTTTGTCTGAAGTTGCAAATGACATGATGCATGACTGTAATTTTAGTTTTAGTTTTAAAATCTTTATCAAAAGTCTACTCAAAAGGAAACTATATTGATAAAGATTCCAAATTGCCACCCATCCCGCCAAATACTTAATAGACTTAAAAATAAATACAATAATAATTTAAAAAGCCGTCAAAGACTATGGTATATACTTACATATAAGAACGAACGTAATGTATTATATAAATAGTTCAGTCATTCATGTGAACTATTTCAGGAGCACTACCGGGTCTGTAGTAGATTTCACGTTTCATGAATCACGATCAAACAGCCTCGGATCGTTTAAAATATCCGACGCTCGGACTGTAATTTACTTTGAAATATCTTTAAGAAATACTTTTCCACTTTGACGTCATCGTGTAGTAGGTAATTTAAGAGAGTTTTACTATTCACTCATCAACAATGTGAGTTCGATTCTCATTTGAGGGAACGTACAAGATTTTCACGGGAAGTAGCATTTCGTTTTACCAGCAGTGCAGAGGCACAAAGTGTGACTGTAAAACCGACTGGTTGTGGGTTCAATTCTCACTCGAGGAGATGAAATATTTACTTAAATTTATATTTCCGTGTGCGGGATACAGCGTGAAGTTAATTTCATTGAATTTAATTTTTGTACTCTTTTTATCCCACTTATAGCAGTACAGGCATTTTTCTGCCTACATTTCTCGCTTCGCCTCGCTTTATTTTCCCAGAGTGGGGAAATGAAAATAATTATTTTCCCCCGTTTGCGGATAGAATCCACAACCATCGTGTTTTACTGAATGACCACTATTTCTAAATATTTTTATTAATATTTTAATTAACAATTTTCTTTTTATTTTACTATATTATATCAGTATTTCGAAATTGAACAAAATCACAAAATTATGTTAACGTTTAGTAAATCGTACGAATCAAGGAAACATCGAGCTATTATGTGAAGTTGTTGATAACGTCCAAGTAAATTGTTAGTTTTTCATGGTAACCATAGATAAAGATAAATGTGATTTATTTACAGGTAATCAATCAAACTGTAAGTTACATGACCAAGAAGGAAATGTTCTATTATATATAGTTACAACTGATAGATATTATATATATATATATATATATATATATATATATATATATATATATATATATATATATATATATATATATATATATATATATATATATTAAATTTAATTCCTTTAGAGGATATAATTTTTTTTAAAAAGCGATCTTAACTCTGATACCGATCTTGAGAGCAATTTTTGCAAGTTTGAACGTAGCGGGACCAGCGCCTATTTGAACTTGTCTAGTAAAACTACATAATTTTATGAACAAGTAGAACCTATTGTTTATGTATTATATATTAAAAATTAACATAATAATTAATAAAAATAAGTTTTTTATAAAACAACAAATCCAAGGTCAGTCGTTGCACAAGCGCTTGACTGTAAGCGCTACACGTTGTGGGTTCGATTCCTACTCGAGAAAATGAAATATTTTTTATTTTCTTTCCCTCGTAACGAAGCAAAATGCAGCATTGAGTTAAGCCACTCAACGTGCAATACCTCCTAAATTCGGCAGAAAGTCGGGAACGAAAATGTCTTAATGGTAATCGAGTGTCTCAACAATAGGTTCCCACGTCCTCCCAGACTACCTATGTGCAGGCGGTACAGAGTAAAGCTAAAAAAAGAAAACAGAAAAAGCAAACCAAATAATGTCACCAACATCATTCTTGATATAAAATACAACAACTACAATACAATACAACTACATTTCATTTCCATGAAGTTTCACTTCAACTCCATCACGTGACAGCCGCTCGTAACTATCTATAATGAGAACCATAGAAAAAACCACACACCTAACAATAACTGGAGTGACAGTTTCCCATGTTCGTGTTTTTCTTGATAGCGACAGGTATAATTTTCTTATTTTCCGTCGTAATACAAGACTATTATTTTAAGCATATAAACTCAATGGTATCTATATGTATATTAGCTAGGCCTTCGACTTTGTTTGCGTTATGAATTATATAAGTATAAGAACTAAGAAACACTAAATAATAAACAAAATTTACCACAAAAAAATCGTTTGTTTTGGATAACTCTGATAAATGCCCCCAATAATAGACCTTCCACGTACAGACAGCTACATTTTTTTTATTATACGTATAGATTTAACGCCATTGTGCGGCAATGGGGCATTGCCTGAGTACGAGCGATGGTACTGGATTCCAATCATATTTTACAAAATGTTGCTACCCACAACTTTTTAGACGTACGACAAAAATGTAAATTCTCGTATCCACTCCTGTAGGAAGTCCTCTTTTAATACACCCCTCTACACTAGGTGTAAAAATGTAGATCTTTTATAAAAATAAGTATATTAAATAACAAATTTATAGTTATCTAAATACTATTAATATTCTAAGTTCTAAATATTATTATATAATACATAATTTGTTTATATAAAGAAATATAAATTCCAATACAATGTAATCGTGGGTACCACAACATCACACGACAACAATACAAATCACAAAATGTAAAACACAAAAACAGGAAAACAGTAAAACGCCCAGCCCCAGCTCCCACCAATTGAAGACTCACCAATAAATTATCCACAGAATTGTAACCGCATATAACGTATCCCATCACTCTGTTTGCCATGTTTATCACTTGGCACTAACACTATGTTTATTTAACACTAAACATAATTCGCTTAAACGGGAAAGCCCCTATTGTCGATCAATCCAATTGTCCGTTAAATATTCGAATTCGTAGTAAATTTCTTCAATTAGACACTGTCATCGCGACCACTCAACTACAAGCACACAACTATATATCAGAAAATATTAAGAAAAACTAACGTTACACAAAATAAATACTAAATAAAACCTAAAACATAATTTTCGTATTTTTTTTTCCACTTTAAACTGTTACAACGGCGTGTTTCATCCGCTGCGGTACATGAGAGACTGATTGCTTGGACATTAATGTACTTGTAGTTTACTTTGCAAAGTCCTTATTCCCAGGGGATAAGGTCCACAATGCATGTAAGAAATTCAACAGATGGACGCTGTAAACGAGGAGAGCATTCATCGTGGCCGTCGACCAATGAAACTGATGCTGAAAGGAGTTACTATTTAATTGATTGAATATGAACGGCGCTCGTATAGATATTAAAATTGAAAATTACATAATTTAAAATGGTTAGTATTGAAAATGTCTAAATATACATTTATATTAGAATATTAGAAATTATTGAAAAACTTTAATATAAATAAAAGTAAAAGACAACAAATTTATGCTACGTTTGACATATTACTACTATAATTCAGACGACCACGAGCACTGTTTATATTTAAGTCAAATCCTTATATCTAAGCCGGTCTTATTTGAATACTATTATTGTTATTATCCTATTAAATATTTAAGTTCAAATTCTATCTAATATTACAGAATATGTATTAAAAATTACATAAATGATACATATATTTCAAACGCATTAATTTTTGACCTTGCGTCATCTGCCACGGACACGATGCGTAAACTAATTGACTCATAAGTCATAAGTACATACATACATACAAACATGCTCCAGTAGAACCATTTAAAACAATTTAAAGCAAAGGAGAATAACACTAAAATATGTTATACTTAATCTATATACTTAAATTTAGAAATTAAATCGGCTTCACGATGTATCCCGCACACAGCAGGGTAGGCAGAGGGAACCTAGTGTTAAGACACTCCGTTCCCCACCTTTTGCCGGATTCTGGAGGCATTGCGTGTTGAGTGGCCGAACTCAACGCCGCGCTTAGACTCGAAACCAGAGCGAAGAAATGGAAATATAAGTTTAAGTAAATATATCATCTCCTCGAGTGGGAATCGAACCCACAACAAGTTTTACAGTCACACTTCGTGCCGCCGCACCACGACTGGCCTCTTACATTTAAAAATCATACATAATTGATAGTGAATAATAAAAACGTTTTAAAATTGATAACTTGAATTTTTTATAGATCATGGCGCAGGGTCACACGCAGTGCGCATGTGACTGAAAACGCAACGATTTTGGGTTCGATTATCGCTTGGGTGACTGAATTATTTAATGTTTTTGCTACTTTGCTCTAGTAACAAGGCAATGCGAGCATTGAATTTCGCCACAAAACTCGCAATGTCCTAAAAATTCTGCGAAAAGTGGGAAAGGAAATATTTTAACACTAGGTTCCTTTTTCCTTCCCTGCTATATATGGAAAGCAGCGTGAAGCTAAAAATATTTTCACATTTCACGCTTTTCGCAGCAAAAGGAACCTAGTAAAATTCTAACTATATAAACAAATAACCTAAACATATAATCTAAAGGGAACCTAGTCCTACCAATTTTCTTCTTTTCGTTGAATTCGAGACATTGCTTAATACGAAACTGAAATAGCATGGAACTGGCGGTAACTGGGACAATCAAACAGACTATTAACCAAAAGACGTATGCAAAATTAAGCAGAAGGATAAGCGAGTAGTTAGATCCGTATCTATTAATTTTATAGTGCAAATAGAATTTAGGAATATAAAGCCATTCAATGTTCTTATCGTCAATCAATCAAGGTTATTACTGTATACATACCTAAAATGAAACAAAAAAAATATGAATATAAAAGGAATTTTAGTAAAAAAAAAAACATATATATTGATTTAATAAGGAAAATAATTAAAATATTTTAAAATGTTGAATTGTTTCCTCGTGTTTATACTTAATCTATATTTAAATACAAAACTCTTTCGTTGGTAACTGGCGGATACAATATTACGCAACGAAAATAAGATTAAATTTTGCATTTAGCATTCTTATCCCGCGCATATCAGGGTATTGGGAACCTAGTGTTAAGACATTCCGTTCTCCATTTAGACAGAACCGATTCCCACTTTCCGCCGAATTAATGAGGCATTGCGTGTTGAGTGACGGAACTCACCGCCAGATTTTGCCTTGTCACCAGAGCGAGGAAATCAAACTTAACTTCACACATTATCCGTAGCGGAGTAGTCAAAGAGAACGGAGCGCCAAAAACTACTCAAAATCAAAATATTAAACATTTCATTCCCCCGACTGGGAAACGATCCCACAACCATTGCGTTTACAGTAGCTCCCTTGAGCCCCTGCGCCACAAATACACACAACAAACATAAGACATTAGTCAAAACGACATATACACAAGACTCACAATAGTATTAAGCGCTGATAACGTTTATCAATGAAGATGACCAAGTTTCGGTGTTTCAATTTTACCAGGTTATCGCAATATCTGTAGCCTCATAGCCAACCGTAGCGAACGGACAGTCAAGTGAAATTGTTTTGTCAATAGAATTATATATGGCAATTGACATATTATGTTTTCTCAGTCAAAATACGATCAATCTTAGGTATAATTTTTTTATGTCAGCTTCTGTGAAAATTTTAACAGTCTAACTATCACGGTTCGGCGAGACACTGCCTGGTGTCAGACAGACACATAGACAGACAGCGTCTCAGTAATATGGTACTGTTTTACCCTTTGGGTACGGAACCCTAAAAAGGAACACATCATACCATGTGGTGTACGTGATCGAGTAATAAATATGAATATAGATACTTAATAGATTGTCAATATGTGTTCTGAGGCGCCATACTAGAATACGATGTTTAGTTTGTGGCCGCCACATAAAATCGAATTAAATGTTTACTTCTACGCTGCTAAGATTTTTGTTTTATTTTTAAATCAAGTTTACGAAAATGAGAAAACCTCTGTAAATCATTGGCGTCCAGTGTTTTTTTAAAATCATAGCAAGAAGACCAATTTTTCAGCCAAATGCAACTCAACAACAGCTTTAAAAAAAATACTTATAATTTTTTTATATTTAGAAAAAATGGACAAAAATTAAATGAGAGCCGGTCTTGAACCCGCGCCCCTTGCTTATCGCCCACGCGATTGTCGCCAATTTAGCCATTGATTCTTATTAAGCTACGTACATAAATCTTTTGAATTCTCTAACAAAAATATTATATTTCCAAACTCCATACAGCAAAACACACCAATATCTCACTTATACAAATGTCAAAAAGCGGAGCCGCGTGCGTGATACCTCAATAAACCACTTATTGCTAGTGCCTACATACGAGTATACTAAGAACATACGTGTTAGTCGTATTGACAAGTAGTGGTCTCCGGGCCTCCGTATTTAGGTCGCAGCCTCGATACATTAAGCTTGCCGCATCTATCTAGTTTGAGGCGCCGTTTGTATGTATGTATGTATGTACGTACAGTATGATCGACGAGTCGTGGACACGAGTAAGAATAAAATCCTAAAGTCAAATCTACATAGACATTTACAACTAGTTTCGTGAGCCACGACTAGTCGATCGTATTGTATGTATGTATATTTATAATTATATAACATTAGTTAACAGTTTTAGATTTATCGGGTTGAAAATTATTAATAAATACTAGGTATGTCATATGAGGAGAAATTGAAATGATGTGAACTATTATTTAAATTATTACTATTTTTTCCATATCTATATGTATTGAGGCCAGTCGTGGCGCAGGGGCACAAAGTGTGACTGTACAACCGACGGGTTGTGGGTTCGATCCTCATTCGAAGATACACACTATATAAAAAAATATTTATTTAAATTTATATCTCCATTTCTTCGCTCTGGTGTCGATGCAAAGCGCGTCGCTGAGTTCTGCCACTCAACATGGAACACCTCCGCAATTCGACAGAAAGTGGGGAACGGAGTGTCTTTACACTAGGTTCCCTCTGCCTACCCTGCTATATGAGGGATACAGCGTGAAGCTGATCTATATTTCATTACTCTTGTTTACAACTGAAGGCAGCATTAAGATTGTCTTTATCAACTAAAGACATAATTTAAACAAAAATTCTATATTACTTAACATTGCGTGTTAACTTATTTACTTAACACGCAATGCCTCCGGAATTCGGCAGAAAGTGGGGAACGGAGTGTCCTTCACTACGTTCCCTCTGCCTACCCTGCAGTGTGCGGGATACAGCGTGAAGCTGAATTCTATATTTGTTATAATTGATTTAATATCAATATACGTCAGAAGTTGGTGAATTTATTTTAGGCCTCCCAAGACCAAGAAATCTTAAACTACTTTGTAGCCTGTATAGTGAGTATTATATACATTTAAAATTACAAAATTGATGAATGACAGCTTTATCTAAAATAAAAAAAAGATACGCATCTAATTTCTTATCAATTAGATCAGAAACGATAACGTTAGAAAAAGTATGTCGACAATCTCTATATTACTAATCTTATATACATAACGTATTAAGAAACATTATTTCTTAAATAGACTGGGCCGTCGTGGCGTAGAGGCACAAGGGTGTGACTGTAACGCGACGGTTGTGGGTTCGATCCCCACTTGAAGAAATTAAATATTTAGATAAATTTATATTTCTATTTCTTCGCTCTGGTTTCTGGTTCACACGCAATTCATAATTCGGCGGCAAGTGGGGAACGCCGTGTCTTAACACTAGGTTCCCTCTGCCTACCCTGCTGTGTGCGAGATACAGCGTGAAGCTGATTTAATTTAATTTTTATTTATGGATATTGTATATGAAAACCTTAAGTAACGGCCAATTTAATAAAGTAAAAAGTAGCAATTTACTTGACTTTCGTTATATATATATATATATATATATATATATATATATATATATATATATATATATATATATATATGCACAAACAAAACAAAAGTCGTTCTTATCATCGACTCAACACTCAAGCCTAAGCCTATCGTCACATAATATATTATTATTTTTATCAAACACAGATTTCATATTTACCTATAGGTATGTACCCAATATCTAAAGGTATTTTTAAACGCGCTGAGAACTCTCGGCCCCGATTATGATCACATTTGTTGTAATCTCACATATCAGTTTCATGTGAGTTTTGCATCACGATGTTACAAATAATAAAACGTCATAAACTTTTATATGACTTACTTTTTAATATGGCTTTATATGTATTTAAGGCCTGGTTTATTAAGATCGTGGGGCAGGGGCACAAGCGTGCGTCTCTAAACTTGACAGGTTGTAGGTTCGATCTCCACTTGAGGAAATGAAATAACGCGAAGTTGAGTTCCGCCATTCAACACGCTTTAGAATTCGGCGGAGAGTTGGAAATGGTAATGTATAATTGGAATTACGTTTTTTAGTACTAAGTTCCCAGGTTCTAGCCGCTTACTCTGCTGTATGCGAGATACAACGTGCTAAAAAATGTGTTTAAATGTAAATGGACATAAATTTTAACTAGGAAAAGATTTAGTCTATCACTGACGAACAACCAAGTGATCCTCTAAAGGTTCCGTTTTTATCATTTGAGGTATGGAACCCTAAAAGAAAAGCAGCGTCACCGTTGCGCTAAATGAGCTACATATTTATTTTTATTTGACTAAGTTTATTCTTAAAGTAATATCTACAGTACAAATATTACATTTTACAAATAATTAAAATTTCATAACTCTTATATGATATATGAATAATTAAATGTTCTCTTTTATAATAAGCTAGAGGCCAATCGTAGCGCAGGAGTACAAACGCGCGACTGTAAAAGCGACAAGTTGTGGGTTCTATCTCCCAAATTTTTATTTCCTCGTTCTGGTAACGATGTCAAGCGCGTTGTTGAATTTCGATACTCAACACGCATAATATCCAGAACTCGGCAAAGGTGGGTGCAGAAATGTCTTAATTTTCTTATTTATTTATTTAGGTCCCCAGGTTCCTTCTGCCTACACTGCTATGCTTTCATTAAATATTACACACAAATATTTAATGAAAATAGCAGCATTACGTAGTTGCATAACGACATTCACTATTAACGTACGCTCAAGACAAAAATAACTTGACAACATTATAAAGAGGCTAATATAACAATAGTGAACTTATTTATGGCAATTTTACATATATGAGAACATTTACACATATATGAGAAGGTTAAGATTATAAAAGAAATAGAGTCGCTACAGTACCAAACATTTTTATTTTTAACATATACATATACTTATTGGATACAATATTAAATACTTAGATTTTATATATACCTTATGGGAGCCCCCTTAAATATTTATTTTATATTTTTTTTATTTTTTGTTGTTATAGCGCCAACAGAAATACTTGTAGGGTTACCATTTGTAAAGATAACAACTATCTAACTATCACAGTTAATGATATAGAACTTGGTGATATAAGAACAGACAAACAGCGATTCTTAGTAATAGGATCCCATTTTAACCTTATGTACCATTAATAAAAAAAAGACCTTAAAGCTATAAAATCATCCCTAAGAAGCATACGACATTAGATTTTGCTATTTGGTACAATAGTGATTGTCATTTTGTTCTCTATGTCCACGCCATACTGGAGATGTGGTCGGACTGTTAACTCAACGGTTGTGGGTTCAATTCCTATTTGGGGATATACATTATCCACTTCGCTCACTAAGAAAAAACGCGAAATGATTAACAAATATAATCCTAGAAATAATCCGAAACTCAACACAAGCCTAGCACGTGCTGTTCATTTGATATCGACGAGCTATCGGTATCATCTCATATCGCGCGGTCAACACATCTAAATATAGCGCTATTGTTTGATATTGGCTTTTGTTTTGTTTACTGGTGCGTTGGTGTTAATATAACATAGTATAATGATTGTGCCAAAAATATAGGTTTCAAGGATACAATGCTCAATGACAGGACTAAATTAATACTTATGCTAAATATAGGGCAGTTGGCAATTTCGGTTGAGTAAATGGGATTAATTTTTAATATATTTTGATAAGTATATGTTTGCCGAAACACTGAAAGCTGGTGAACTATTTTTGTCTTTTCGCATACATTTATGCAAGGTAGGGTAGATAAGGGGTTAATGCACCTATTCCCATTTTCGAGATATTAGCGAAACGAGTGTTGAGTGGCTGAAAACCATCGGCTCGCTTTTTCTTGTATCTTGTAAGACTCGGATAATAATAAAGTCAAGTTAAAGTCTAATTCTGCGCACAGCAGGATAGGCAGAGGAATCTCGGCGTGAAACAACTCCGTTATCCACTCTCCGCTGAATGTTGGAGATATTGCGTGTTGAGTGGCGGGAAAAAAGGTACGTACCATGTGTGTATATGCGAGTAGTAGAAAAAACAAAAATAAAACCTAATACTATTGTCATTATGCATGTCAATTGAGCCAGTGCCAGTAGCTCTTGACGGCTATAGTCACAATGAAAAACAATGCTAATACGTGATGCATGATCGACATCAGAATCGTGATCGTGACCGACTGGCATTCATCGCTTTCGTTGATATATGTATATCATAAGCGTGTTCAATTTAAATGTGTAGAATAGAAATGTGTAACGTAATAGTATGTATCTTAGCGCTGTATCCCACATATACCAGGGTAGGCAGAGGGAGCCTGGGAACCTGGGAACCTAGTGTTAAAACGCTCTGTTCCAATTAAGACACAGTTGAGTGGTGGTCCTCGACGCCGCGTTTTGCTTAAAATAATTTGCGTTAAATAAAAAAATATACCTATATAAAATAGAAATAAATATTGCATTTCCTCGAAAGAAAATTGGACGGACAATGGGATATCCCGGGTGTCTCCTCTCAACGCTGTTTTATATGGGATACAGCGGAAAAAAAATTTTAATAAGGTTTTTTATTAAGGTTTTTTTAATAGATATAATCTTATGCTCTTCTAGTTTCTCTTTTCTGTCTTATTTTATAGACCCACTAACCCAACACCGCTCATAATAGTATATAAATATATATATATATATATATATATATATATATATATATATATATATATATATATATATATATATATATATATATATATTGAACCTACAACAATTACATGAAAAACCAGAAATAATTCACTGTGCTATAACGGCGCCGACAAAATTTATTATAAGACATTTGTTAAAACATTAATCAATATCACTCAGATCTAAAGCTCAGGCCAACAACCTATAATTTAATTAGTAAAGCCGTAAGAGAAAAGGGTCAATTTGTCACAGCCACTTAAACTCGGTATGCATGTTCATATGTTGTACTGAACGGCCACTTCCGCCGGCATCTTTGAAATTATCACCATTTAAATATACAATTTGATTTATAACTTTTCGGTTTTATTTTAATTATTATTTATACAACTTATTTAATTAAACTTGTTATTGTGTGTTGGATGGCAACTACGACGTTAAGTTCCGCCGATGAAGTTACGCTCGCGGTTGTTGAATATAATGTAGTGTATATATACTCGTGTATGTGCTTGTATGCTAATAGATCATGTATCTTTACTACCATTTGTGGGATACAGAGTAAACCAATAAAAAATATAAAAAAAGACAAAGACACAAGACACGTTTACCCACATTATCTACAGCAACCTTGCTCTAGTACCATCAATACTGAGTTTACGAAGTTCTACAGAACTCTCTTTCATTCTGCACCTCTTACCACTCGTCAATAAAAATTTTTAACAGTCTTAACAATATTTTGAAAATAAAATGTACAAGAAAATCCATTATTTATGTGGGATTTGAACATATAACCATTTGCGTACGCGGTCGTTTCTAATCATAATATTTACAACATATTAATATGCTCATAAAGTATATCAATATACTTATTTATATATTTATCAAAAGTATCTTTATAACCGGTGCTTGTACGTCATTCATTCATAATATGTATATTCTACTTTAGTACTACCCATGACATATATGTAATTTAATTTATAAATAATTAAGTAGATTTACGGTTTTTTTTAAATAAGTAGTTAAAACATACAAAATAATTATATGTAAAAAAATATTTAAAATAAATAAATCAGCCTCACGCTATATCCCGCACACAGCAGGGTAGACTGAGGGAATAGAATGTTAAGACTCACACTCCGTTCTTCACTTTTTTGAAAACATTGTGTGTTGAGTGGCCCGACGCAATGCTTTTGACTTGGCGCCAGAGCGAATAAAATGTAAATATTAATAAATAATAATTTATTCCCTCGAGTGGGGATCGAACCCACAACCGTCGCGTTACAGTCACACTCTTGTGCCCCTGCGCCAAAATGGCTAATAAAATATTTTTTGTATTTGTTACGCAACGAAATTTAGTTATTTTTTCTGTGCACATGGTAAATTAAAAGAAGTTGACATAACAACAAAAAAAAATCAGTCAATTAATAAAGTGTTATGGAATTAAAGTAGAAATAATATTACCAAAGCAGTAATAACAGCAAAAGTTTATCATTTGCCGTCATTATTTGTTTATTACACCCAAAAAAATATCACATATCTAATGATTGATTGATGATTTTTGATCATAGATTAACTTCTCCTTTTTGCGTCAAAAGCATAAATAACCTGTGTGTATCCTTTCCTAAATAAGTATTCCAATAAAAAAATAATGACGAAATTGACAAATGACGGGTGGCGTGACATTTAGCTCTGAGGTTCTGATGTAACAACCATACAAAAACCTTCGTTTCTTACAGAATTAGGATAAAAATATATAAGTTTGTACAGTTTTGCAATTGATACTATCCATTACTATCTACGAGTATACTGATATTAAAAAGATGAAGAGTTAGTTTGGTTAAGCGCGCTTATCTTAGGAACTACTTATTCGAATAAAAAAAATCTTTTGTGTCAGATAGGCTATTTATCGTGGAGGAGGCTATAGGCTATATTATATCAAATTCAACGTTTACCTAGAGCCACGAGTTAAGTTGCAATCGAAACCACAACCAATTGTTACACAGCAGCCATACACTGTCCCACTGAGCCACTATAGCTCGTAATCCGATATACATTAAAAACACATTAAAAAATAGTTTAATGAATCGGGACACATGTATGAAATGAAAATATTTCGTTACCAACCGCGGTTAAATCGTGACTTGCAGATTAAAAATATATCCGCGATAAATCATCATGTCAAATATGTTTCGCTGTAATACTATCAATGTTTTAGTTTATGTTTATAATATACAGTTTATTTATAATCTGTTATGGTTTAGAAATTATTGAAAAAAATATATAAAACCATCTATTATGAAGGTTAAATAAATACCGTAAGTTTGTTTGTCACTGTCTCTTAATAAATTTATAAATGGGAATAAAGAATACTAGTAGCAGCGTTTAAAAAAAAATTGTTAATAACTCCAATAATATTTTATATTGAATCAGTATTCAATTATTGTTTGTTTATTACTTACCTATCAAATTTAAAATATTTTTTTTAATGAGAAAATGTCACTATACATATAATAATCAATTCAGTCAAGTCTTCAGAGCCTACACCTCTGAAATTGTTAGTAAGTATTAAAAAAAAAATCGATTTGCATCAAATAATACACGACAAATTAAATCCCGCCAGCATATATTTAGGCGAAAAGCCGTCAAACAAGTTACTATTATTTTTTTTATGGGAAAAAAACAAGGCAAACTCGCTTAATCTGATGGTAAGTGACCACGCCCACGACCCCGTGTAACACCAGAGGAGCTACAGGCGTGTTGCCAGTCTTTAAGGTAGATGCGCTCTTTTCTTTCACTATTAGAAGTAAGTTAATAATATTATTTGGCTACAACTAACTAAGCCGTAGTAAAATAGATAAAATAAAATAAAATGCCAACTGCAAGGTGGACTAGCGCATCGAGGTTTCCGTATACATTCATTAATTCTAAACTATTTAAATCTTATAATTTAAAAAATTACAGACAGACGTTTAACCCGCCGACGCGTGCATATAAGTGAGAAGTGTCTGTGTGTGTATATGTCTGTCTGTGATACCGTAGCTCACTCACAAATTAATTAATTTTGATATAGTTTTCGTTTTTTTGATTTAAGAAATTATTTTCTGGTTCTTAGAGACCATCCTGTATTTTCTAGTTTCAATGGCCTAATCAATTTCATATTTCGTATTTTGTTTACTTTTAGAGTTTTTCTGTATATATCACTAACCTGTGAATCTCTAAGGTCAGGTTCGCTAGCGGCGGCCATCATGCCGTCCCCGTCCCCCGGCCGGTCCGCCGTCCCCGACACGTCCCCCGCACTCGCGCTCAGCGCCCTCCGCCTGTCCATCTTGTCTTGTCTCTCTTTTTTCTCCTTATCTGATTTTCCCGATAACATGTGTTTCGTTTTTGATATTATGTTGAGGGGCTTTGATTTTCTTATCTGAAAATTATGAATATGTTAGTATCTAAATAAAGTCAATATAACCTCTATATATGATCAAAGGATAGAATAGTGAAATATGTACATGAAAGATATAAAAAAAATAAGGTCGGTTAACACAACGATTCTTCTTCTTGGGATTAATCGCGGCGTATGTTACCAGGGTCTGCATCATTGTTTTGATTTTTCACATTCGCCAGGAAGGCGCTTTGAATAGGTCCATGCAGCAACCACCACTTGATCCGAGGCCTACGTTTCTGGGCTACTTACAGGCTTTCGCCTAGAATGATCTAAAAGTTATTTACCCGGACTGTGTGACACCGTGTGGTCAACAGTAGTCCAATTAGTAGTAGTGGTAGTAGAATTTTGTGGGGCTCACTTTTATACGTGATAATTTGCTGAGGATTATCTACGAAGAACGTATACAGGTTGACGTAATACAGGTTCTAAGAATATTAGGTTAACTATCAATTATAGAACTTACTTACTTACTTACTTAACTTCACGCTTTATCCCTAGCGGGGTAGTCAGAGAGAACGGAGCGCCAAACGCTACGGTCTCTACATACCTCTTTCGCCTCGTCCACTGTCATCAACCTCTTCATACATGCCCTCCGGGGGATCCTCATGCTTTTTACGTGACCTTCCTCCAGTATCTTTGATACTGTGTTTTCGAAGGTCAACCGAGGTCTCCCCCTACCTCTCTTACCACTCACTTTTCCATCATAAATCTTTTTTGCCATTCTTTCCTCGCTCATTCGTTCGACGTGCCCAAACCAGCTGAGCACGTTCTTCTTCATTCTCACCGTGACATCCTCGCTGGTACCTGCCATTCTGTGTACCTCTTCATTGCGGATTCGATCAGCTAGGCTGACTCCGCATATCCTACGAAGAGATCGCATCTCCACAGCATTCATCTTTCTTTCATTCTTCTTCTGTAATACCCACGTTTCGCTGCCGTATAACAGGGTCGGTACCAAAACTGCATTGTGTACGGCCAATCGCGCAGCTGTGCTGACGTTTCGCCGTCTCATCAATGCAGCCAAGGCTCCGTTAACCTTGTTACCGGCTGCAATACGCCTTTCCACATCCATCTCGTATCTTCCATCTCTACTGAACATACTTCCCAAATATACCACTTCATTCACCTGTTCTAATATCTTATCATTTACACTGATCTTGCATTCCGTCCTTTCTTCATCTCGTTCAAAAATCAGAACCTTTGTCTTATTCGCATTGAGGCATAGAACATTGTCAATTATAGAAGCTGATTATTAATTAATTTAAATGTGAAAAAATTTAATATTAGGATTTCTAATACATTAACAAACTATTACAAATCTTTAGTTTCCTAAGTAAGTACAGTTCGCAAAAGTCGGGACAAAAACTTTTAATAAAAATTTTTTTTTTCATTAAAAATCAAAAAAACAATGCGAAAGTAGAAAAAATATATCCATTCTTCTACAACGGACATTGCATCTTTATCATTTTCACTCTCGTTTGTGTGTCATTTTCAGTCGAAGAGGCTGGTCGTCAAAAAGCAATAAAGAACAAAGAGATGCGCCGCGCTTGACGACCGACGTCACACCGATGTGGGTCTTTTTTTACACTAAATTAGTATTTTGTATTTATTATTATTAATAGTGTATTAACAGTTTTAAAAACATAAGTACTATAAATATATTTAAAAATAATTTAAAATACACAAAATGAAAGACATTTCATGAAAACAATAAAGTAATCTCACCTTGCATTTCACAGTAGCAGGATGAAGAAATTTCTCGTCATCTCTATCCTCTTGTGGTGGGTCCCGTAACCCTAGCACTAGCATGTCATCCAAAGACGCTTGCAAATGTTTCCTTCTACAAGGTCGAGCTTCTTCGTGACTTCTAGACGAATACACAGACACTGAATCTATACTTGCTTTGCTGGTGCCAGAGATCACTGTCACGTTTTCCACTGATTCGTTCGACTGATAATCTACTCGACGTTGCCTTTCCTCATATATGTCCACTGAATTGAAAGCTTCTGATACTCTGTCAATGTCATCCACTTCTAACTGCGAAGGAACGAACTCGTAGTGTCCTTCATTTTCTGTATAAACTTGGTCATATAAGCCCCCATTAAAACTTCTAGAACTGGATGGAAGATTGCCATATATGTTATTATAATTATATGTATCTTCATCGTTTCTAAGATTAACTGGTCGAGGTAGATCATTCGCGTTAAGTATAACGTCGTCCATATTTAAAGGCCTCCCTTGACCTCCAAATCCATCTACAACAGGGGTAGTGTTTGATAGAAACGATCCTTCTGTTTCGAAGCTGCTACAACCAACTAAGCCAACCGGTCTTCGTGGCACATCTTGGCGAAATACATTAGGCGCTACTTGCTGACCAGCGAAATCAACTACGAGTATTCTATCCGCAATATTTCTGCAGTCGTTATGGAAGCCGATGCCAGAATCACTATTACTGGACGTAGTAGTTATTTCGCTATGGTTACTAGGCTGAGGAGAATTTGCCACGAATTCAGGTTCAATCCTGACCTCTTCGTGCCTACACGGACGTCTGTCTCGCGGTACTCTAAACACGGGTCGATGGTTCCTTGAAAAATTTCCTATCGCTGGACTGTCTCCCTTCACTGCTAACTTCGATATTTGCTGTAGCGCAGGACTCGAGCAATCATCTGGCGGTAGAGAGTACATGCCACGTATGACACCGACGACATACTCCGCGGACGGTGGAAATTCTAAACAACGTTCAGCAACAGGATCTCTGGTGCAAGATATTTGGAACTCCCTGGCTCTGGCAATATGAGCCTCGTGTTCAGCCAAGCGCGAGTCGACTGCAAATACATGGCAACTGTGTGACGCCTCAGCTTCTACATCGGTGACTTCAGCTGACGTTACAAGGCCGAAGAACCTTCTATCCGCGTCTGAGCCACAACCTGCATAGACTATCCTCTCCCTTTGATATTGAGCTAGGACTTGAGCATTTGGACGTCGTAAAATCAGCATATTGGGTAGAACGGAGAGTAAAACAGGTGCAGCGGCGCGTCTTTCTTGTCTTAGTTTTCTTACGGCTGTTCTTACATTTCCCGGCGCGGCATTTGCGGATGCCTGAGGGGTTTCTATCGTCCCCAAATATCCTACAACTGCTCGACATTCAAGTCTAGCTAAATGACTAGGTGTTAGTTGAGCTTGATTTAAATTTTGTAAAATTTCATTTACACCTGATGTACTAGGTGCTGCATGGCAACCTGGAATAATATGAAGAATATTTGTTTATAAGTAACTATTGGAAACTTGTAAAATCAGTAAGAAAAATAAATAAGTGCTTGTAAATTCCAATATACTACTTTGCATCTAATACAAAAACACATCTAATATACATATATGCAGGCAAATCTTAAAAAATATTAATAATATGAAAATTAAACATCTCTATATTACATAATATGTATAGGATATCATCATATTGCAGTAGAAAGTTCTCTAATTGTGTATAAAAACTGTATATTCACATCCTATTTGAATATATTATAGTAGAGAATTTAAGGAGTTGGTTAAATATATACTACAGCCCATATTTCATGGCCACATTGATGTTAGACTTTCAGTACTAAACACATTGTTTACTCTTAAAGAAAATAACCATACATAAAAAAAATTCCTATATTCAAGTCAGCCATCTGCAGCTATATATACTGTACTGAATATAAATATGCTCTAAACATATCACAAATTACTTTGCCAATGTCACAGTGATGTGTCAAAGTGATGTGTTCACCTAAGAAGATTGATACAGTAAACAAATATAACAATACAACTAAAGAAAGCAACTTAAAAAAAGATCCAGTTAAAATCATAATAAGGCCCTTGTGCTTCTAAATAAGCAAATTATGGAGTTTAAGGTAATATTTTTAGAGTTCCGTACCAAGGAAAAATGTTTTTACATTCTACCTCACATTAATTAATATATAACAGTTTGTCTATCTGTCTGTCTATCAAGAGCCTATCTACGGTACCCTTAGAAATATCGAGTGGAAATTTAAACGATATACTCAGATCTACAGTACTTTGATTTTCTGGAAAAAAAAAACATATTTCTACATCTACTGAAAAAATATATATGGCTATTTCTATAGCAAAAAACACATTTTGGCACTATAAAAGGAATCAAAAATAATAGGGTATTTCCAGTTGACTTAGAATTATGAAATTTGGCAGCTACCATGAAAACTATACATTTGTGGTAAAATTCTCAAAATATTGGCAAATTTTGGTATTAAAGCTGCTAGTTCAAGAAAAGTATCAGATAAAAGGGCTCTGGCGAAGCTAAGCTTGAATTTCAGAAAATGCTTGAGACATCCAATTTTTGTATGGGACCCTCAGTGGGCAAGTCCAACTCGCACCTGTCTGTTTTTTTTATATTGTGTACATAATAAATAAAATATGCATGAAAATAAATAAGTGCAACACATACAACAGCGTGTTCAAATAGTTTTGAAACCACTTACATAATTTTCAAAAATTTCCACATGGGATTTAGTAATTTATCTGTAAAAATTATATTTACTTAAAGAAATCTTAATTAAAAATATGTTCTAAATAAAAAATATTCGGTGATTGCAATTTTTTTTAACATTAGATAAATTTGTAGTTTTATTTACAAACACCAAATAACTTTACTTTTTCAAAAGAATAGATTAATGTTTATTGTGCTTACAATTAACATAAGATAAAGAGACAATAGATAAATTAATTAAACCAATTTTACCTGGGTGATGTAGCATAGCTGGCTGTGGTCTACGGCGTGGTGGTGGATACCTTCGTCTCGTCCTTGCTCTTTCTTCAGGTTCTGTATCCTCAGTATCTGTAGGAGGGGATTCTCTAGGGGCCACACTTAAAGCAATGGGTCCTGGTGCAGCTGCAATAAGACGAGCCACTGATGCATGAGGTGCTCTAGCTACACTCGCCCCATCAACTGCTATTAATGCATCTCCAGCTCGTAAGCCAGCTCTCTCTGCTGGTCCTCCCGAGGCTACAGCCGATACAACACAAGGTCTTTGGCCAGCAATAGTGAATCCAAATCCACCAGCACCTCTTACAACCACAACTCTTCTCTCGGCAGTTCGTGATACAGCAACCCTACGCCGTCTCCTTCTCGGTTGTTGAGGCACCATCTCGTAATTGTGTTTTACAAATATTTCGCTTCACATAACAAAATCACAAATTTTACATGATTCTGTATTAAAATATCAGTTAAATTGTAGAAATAGGTGCGTCAAAGAATTATTTAAAGTTAGGAAAACTAGAAAAACAAGAATTTCAAAGCGCAAGAAAGTTTCGAGGTCCTATAACTGACTTGACGTTTAGAAAGTTTTAGTACATTCAAAAACGGCATATACCCACAACAAAACTTGTTTTTTACGTTTTACGCATCACTGGTATATTATGTTACAAATAAATCATAATCTTGCCCCTTCTAAAAAATTACAATCATAAAATATTATTTATACATACAAATTTTAATTAAGCATTAAAATATTTTGTTTGAATAAATTACTAAAAACTTAAAAGTAAATCTGTAAGTACGATAGAATAATAAAACATGCTTCGCATATGGCATTTCGGGAAAATGAAACACATTTGTTGATTAAACGTTAAATGTCATATTTGATATTAACTGTCAACTTGTCATTGTCACACGATAATAAATATTAGCACGAAGGAACCCACGTTGTTTCTGTTTTTATATTATTTTATGTTATATAAATAATAATTTATTGTTAATTTGTACACATCAATCAATAAAATGGCGGTAAATATTAGAATAGCGTTTTTGATATTATTCATTATTTTCCACATTTCTTTTAACCTCTCCATCATTTATTTACAGAAGAAAGGTAAAAGTAAAATAAGTAAAACTAAGCGAAATAATCAAACAACTAATAAAATGAAGAAGCAAGGTAAGCTAAAGTTGCAGCGTCATAGACAGAAAGTGCAAAAACAAAAGCAACCATCGCAAGTACAGCCGGAATACAGTAGTGAGAGTGAATCGTCTAGTAATGAATGGGCTGATATGCTGGATGAAGAAGAACAGCAATATATAGCCACTAGACTAGCTAAGCAACCTCAATTGCTTTCGAATGTACCAGAAAAAGAAAAGGAAAATAAGTAAGGACATTTTTATATTGATAAAATTTAAGTCATTATTATAGTGGTTGTATGGTATATGTACATGTAACCATCATAGCGCAGGAGCACAGATCTGACTATAAATATTTGTGAGTTTGATTTCCACTCAACAAAATGTGGTTTATTTTCATTTCTGTGCTCTGCTAACAATACAAAGTTTGATATTGAGTTCCTTTACTCAACATGTAATGTCTAAAAATAGGATAAATACATTATGCAATTTTTTAGACATTTATTGCTTTTGTTTGCTCTACCCTGCTCCAAAATAATCTTTGACATAAAATATTCTTGTAACAAATTTACATGGAATGTTATAAAGTTCTTGAAAATAAATTATCTACTTTTAAGAAAGAAAACCTTGTCACAGAAAGTAAATTATATTTAAATTTACTACCATATATGATCTTTTCAAATTATAGCATTTTATTTAAATAATAATAGGGTTATTAGTACTAAATAGTTTTCATGACTGCTTTCTCCTAAAAATATTTATATATATTATTAAGTTTATACCAGTTATAAGTTGTAAATAGGTTGATATGTAGGCACAATACACAACTCGTTACTAAAGAGTATTGTAATAATTAAATTAATCAGCTTCACACTGTATCTCGAACACAGCAGCTTTGGCAGAGGGAACCTAGTGCTAAGACACTCCATTCCATTATTCTAATAATGATTTAAGGAAATTGTGATCAACACATTGCAATATATAAAAAATTTTAACAATCGGTGTGAAAATATTCATGATACTTTACAATTTATATTATTTTGAAATAATTTACAGACAAGGAACCAAACGTAAGAAGAAAGAAAAGCTACCAAAACCTGTAAAGAAAACCAATTCAGATTTAAACAATGAAAGTGACTCTAATAGTGACACAGAGAATAGTGAAATGGAAGAGAAATATGAAAAGGAGCTTGCTGAAAGACCTGTGAAGAAGTTAAGGTCATTGTTGCCTATTAAAACCAAAGATGGAGTTGTTGAAAGAGCTGAAGAACGTGAGGGTTAGTTGTGGTTCAATTTACATATTTTTGTACTTCATGCTGTTACTCCTAAATAGTTTTGTAGGTAGCGGGAACCTAGTGATACCTTGTATTCTACACATGGCCCCTTTTCGAAATATTGCATCCTGGGTGAAAGAATTCAACATCACACTTTGCCTCATCCCACAGTATAGAAATAAAAAAATATATATATTGATTCCAGTGGGAATCAAACACCTTAAATGATACTTTAATCAACAAAATTGTATGTGGTAATTTCTAATTACTATATTGTCACATCATTTCTAATTACTTAATTGTCTTAGAATCAGATTCTGATAAAGAAGAAGAGATGCAAGAAGATGATGATGATGATGATGACCAAGAAGAAGGTGATCTACAATTTGCTGAATCTAGTGGAGATGAAAATGATGAAAACAAAGAACCTGAAAAGACTGATGAAAATGAAATTACAACTGTACAGCTACTAGCAGCCAGGCGGGACAAGTTGCAACATGAGAAATTCAGAATTGGTGCACTTTGCTCTTCTTTGCTGGAAAGTCCAGAGAAGAAGGTAAATATAATGTTATGTTTGCTTTTCCTTACCATTCAAATTCGTGATATTTGTGTGTTGCCAACATTTTTGCCAGAGGGGTAGAATGAAAATAAATAAATCAGCTTTACGCTACATCCCGCACAGAATGGGTAGGCAGAGGGAACCTAGTGTTAAGACACTCTGTTCCCCACTTTCTGCTAAATTCTGGAGGCATTGCGTGCAGAACTCAACGTCGCGCTTTGCTTCGACACCGTACAGCAACCTTCTTCAAGAGTGAAAAAATGGAAACATACATTTAAGTAAATATTTCATCTCCTTGAGTGGGGATAGAATGCACAACCAGGCGGTTTTACAGTCACATTTAGTGCCCCTGCGCCACTACTGTCCTCAAATAATTAATTAGCTTTGTAGTTATTAATTGAAGAGAGAATTAGAGAAGAGTTGCACAAATCCCAAAATAAATTCAAATAAAAAGAAATTAGTCAATATGTTAATTTAACTCAACTGTAATCAACAATCACATTATGTATGGCCACAACATTGTTGTTGAACACAATAATCTCAAGAATTAATGCTATAAAAAAAAATTAAGTTTATATGTGTTTAATTAATAGCCAATCAAAAACTCTTTGATAACAAACAAGGCTATATACACTATCACTATCATTTATATCATTATATTAACTTTCAGCTTAAAAACTTATTTCCAATATTGTACTTAATGGAGGAAAAAGTGAAAGACGGCACTCTAAACTTGATGTCAGTGAGGAAATTAGCAACATTGTCTGCGGCAGAAGTGTTCAGAGATATAATACCGGATTACAAAATAAGACATCAAGATTATACTAATGTTAAATGTGAGTTTTTATATTTGCATTTATAAATTTGAATATATTTATTATTCTTACCAAAGCGAAAATATCGCTCCGCTCGCTGAAGCGGAGTGGCGGAATTCAACGCCATACTTTGTCTAACAAAGGTAGGGAAATAAAAGTTATCCATTCTTTTAAGTGGAGTTGGGTCACAACTGAACGATACCATCATGTATTTACTTAATATTATTTAAGTGTATTTACAGATTTTTTTGGTTATTTTATTATGGTTACAAATACTCTTGTTTTAAACTAAATAAATTGTAATTTAAACCTTCTGGATTTTCATTTGTTGTTTTGTTTAGTTGTTTTATATCACGGGCGGTACGCACTTGCGCGTGCTAAACGCAGTTTATCCCGCATAAATACCGATCCCACCAGAAATTCGAGATAAAAAATAAGCCCATATGTTGCTCCACAACTTCCTCTATCTTTCAGTTAAAGCCCCATTAAATCGGTTCAGCAGTCCCGTTTGTGTTTTAGTATCGTGTATATAACTATATTAATCTTTTTTAAATATTTTTAAAGTGTTAATCCACACTTAGGAAAGATAAATACTTAATTAGAAAACATATATAAATTTGAACGTAGCGGGACGTATGGCTCAGTGGTCAGAGCGCCTAGTCGGTTTCCAGGAGGCGCGGTTTCGAGTCCCGCTACGTTCAAATTTTTATACGTTTTCTAATTAAATATTTATATTAATAATACTACCCTACGTTATGTTGGAATCACACTTAAATTTTATTTATATTTATAAATGAGTATAAAGTTCTCTGTTCAAATTACAGGAAAAAACGATACATACTATTCTCTATTACAACATATTTATTATTTTTTATTATTTCAATTTCAGTAAAGAAAGACACTCTATCATTGTACAAATATGAAAAAGAGTTACTCGAGTTCTATAAAAGGTACTTACAGAGGCTGGAAAAAGCAACAAACGTACTGAGGAGGAAAAAAGGGGATAACCGGTAGGTTTTATTTATAAGAAAAATATTAAAATATTTTCAATAAATAAAAGGTTAAACTTTAAATTTTGTAATGTACAATAAATTTTTGGCGTAATATAAAACTAAATTTGTTAAAAAGCCAAATTTGATCTATATAAAACGAACAATATTGTTTAAAATGATGATCCCTGACTTTTTTGTAATTTATCTCCAGTTTTGAGAAGTCAGTCGTGGCGCAGGGGCACAAAGTGTGACTGAAAACGCGACTGGTTGTGGGTTCAATTCTATGCTATCGATATCATTGTTCGAGAAAAACAAAAAAAAGAAAATGAAATATTTTTCTTTTTTGATGTCGCGATAAAGCACGGCGATGAGTTTCACCACTCAACCCGCAATGCCTCCAGAATTCGGTGGGAAGCGTGAACGGAGTGTCTTCTCACACTCGTCTTTTTCCCGTTTTTTTTTTTAACATTTTGCCTATGTTGATAAATGGATTAACCAACATTAAAATAATTTAAATAAACACATATTTCTTCTTTATAATAGTAGTATAGATTTACAGTTTTATACTATACAAACAATTATAGGTTCAGGAAATGTTATTTTAATATAATTGTAGGTCGGGGGCTGTCGGGCGAAGCGAGCAAGAGGCGAAGCACTTAAAAAAATCGTCTATAACACCAAGCTTTATATAAAATAAAACGATAACGATAAATAATTGACTGAAAATTAAAACTCAACATAGTTTTTTTAAATATAATGTTAAAATTCCTTTTTTTTTCTAGCAAACCAGACGCGGCGCAACTGTCGCTGGCTCTGCTTTCCCTCCGCTGCATGTGCTCGCTGCTCTCCGCGCACCCCTACTTCAACTACGCCACCAACATAGCGCAGAGCGTGGTGCCCCTGCTCTCCGCCAAGGACGCTAGAGACATTGTCAGTGACTGTTGTGTCCAAGTGTTTAGAGAGGATACGAAGGGAGAGATCACTCTTGACGTAAGTTTTTTTAACCTCACGCTAGGGAATCAAAATAATTATTCGATACGAACCTATAAATGTTGCATTTATTGTATTTTTTTTCAACTTCACGCTATATCCAGCCTATAACTGGGTGGGCTGAGGGAATCTAGTATTAAGACACTCCTTTCCCTACTTCCCATCCCTCGATAAATTGCGTTTTAATCGGCGGACCTCAACGCTTTGCTTTATTACCAAAACGAGGAAATGAAAATGTTTAAAAATAATTCTTTAACTCGAGTGCGAAATGAGCCTACAACGGTCGCGTATACAGCCATACATTGAATGTAACAATACTTCCAGATAGTGCGCCTCATAGGGCGGGTGGTGCGGCGCCGCGGCGCGCGCCTCGCGCCCGACGCGCTGCGCTGTCTGCTGGCGCTGCGGCTGCACGGCGTGCGCCTGGACCAGGAGACGGAGCTGAGGGAGCAGAGGAGGAAGGGGGAGAAGCATAAGAAGAGAATACTCAACTTGTCTAAGAAGGAGAAGAAGGTAATAAAACGTTAATGATATTTGGACCCGTAATATGTCAGGTGACCTCTAACAAGAACGAGAACGGGCTATTTTTATTTTGCATCAACGACGGATTTAACTGCGCTTCTCTCACTAAAATACCGTGTTAGTAAAGTAATAAATAAAAGAAAAATTTAATCATAATACTAATAGTGCTCTAGGTTAGATCTCATAATTATTCTTCCAATTATATTTATAACAATAAAATTACCAATAAATTAATATAGACTTTAATCTAATGTTTACATTTTCAGCGAGCAAAAAAGCTAAAAGAAGTAGAACGCGAACTTCTAGAAACAGAAGCGCAAGAGAGTCACGAGGCGAAACAGAAGATACTCACTGAAGTTACCAAAACTGTTTTCCACATTTACTTTGGAATTTTGAAAACAGCTCCTCACTCCCCTCTGTTGGAAGCCACGCTTGATGGGTTGACTAAGTTAGTATTATCGTTTGTTTCTATATACGAGTTAGTATGTGCGAGCATCAAGCAGGGTGGACAGAGGGAGCCTAGTGTTAAGACACTCTGCTCTACTCTACTCTTTCATTTAAACTGGTGATGACATTTTTATACAGGGTTTGTACCCTGTATAAAAATGTCACTTGTGTGTCAGCACCACAGTTTTAACTACTCTATAAAAGGCTAATACAATAAAAAAAATGTTTTCCCAAAAATGAAAAACATTTGTTTTTTCAAACAAAATAAATAATAAAGTTATCGTTGTAAAAAAAAAAGCTATTTGTCAAGAACGACGCACGCAGACATAAGCCTATTAAAGGGAATCCGCCGCGCACGCCTCATTCCTAAATCGAGTCGTAGGTATTGGCGACAAAGTTCAAAGTTGCTTAACCTTTAGTAATACTTTTGTAGTAGTATGTGTTAACGTTATTGGTATCTATGCGTCACACGAAATACAGGTATGGATAAACATAAAATGAAAAAAAAATTACGTACAAACTGTTGTGTTATCTTGATTAATTTCTTTAGGTATTGGTTTTTATAGTTTACCCTATATGCTTACCCTATATGGGTTTTATATAGTTTACCCTATATGCTTCCGTAAAAGGGGCGCTGACACTTCCACCCTCTTACAAACATAATAACAAATGACATTCGATATTTTCTTATTCCAGATTCGCATCAACAATCAACCTCGAGTACTACTCCGAGCTGGTTGCCCTCCTCTCCCGCCTGCTGCGGGACTCGCGCATCAGCGCGCGGCGCCGCGCGCTGTGCGTGCGCGCCGTGCTGGCGCTGCTGGCCGCCGCCGACGCGCTCAGCGTGGACCCCGCCGTGTTCCACCACTACTTGTACGCCAGCTTACTGGGGATACACGCTGGTGCATATATTAATAATGAAATTTCCTTAACTAATTTAATCACAATAATGTGTTTATTTGCATTATAATTGATTTAATCATAAAATCCAAAAATATATTCTACAATTTTTAATAACTTTTATCCATATATAAATATATTTTCAATTAATTTTGTTTACACAATAACTAAATATACACATTTACAACAGGGACATCACAAAACGAGGCGCCAGCAGCTATAGAGTCAATATGGCTGCTCTCACAGCGCGGTCGGCGTGTCTCAACAAATTTACTTCGAGCGTTCGCCAAACGCGCTACCACCGTCGCGCTGAACACCCAGCACCACTGCGCCATTGCTCTTCTATCTATTCTACGATTGTTATTGAGACATTTACCTCCTGGATCCCTATTAGAGGATGATTTGGATGAAGCCGTAAGGTACCAGCCGTTGCTGGAGTCTCCGGAACATTCTGGAGCGTCTGGTGCCAGGATTTTGGAGTTAGTGGCGTTGAAGAGACACTACCATGTGGGTGTGAGACAGGCGGCCAGTTCCTTGTTGAATGTGAATGGAAGTTTTCCCACAGATTTTTGTGATTTGTGAGTTTCTTTTTTTTGGGTTTTTGGTTGGTAGTGTTTTGTTTTTATTGTACATGTAAAATATGGCTGACAAGAGTTAAGTTAAGAGTTTTAAGGATGTTTCTTTCCTTTGATTATTTTATTTCTGAGCGCGAGTGAACAATACGCAACAGTTCGGATTTTTTTTTAATTAGTTTCATATATTTTAGCAAAATTAAATATATTAAATTAGACCAGTTTCACGCTGTATTTCGCACACAGTAGGTAGACAAAACAAACAAAGTATTAAGACCCTCCGTTCGCCACATATCGCCGAATTTTTTAAAGGCATTCATTGCATGGACACAAGCATGCGAAAAAATGGAAATATACATTTAAATAAATATTTCATTTCCTCGAGTGGGGATCCAACCCACAACCAGCCGCGTTTACAGGCATACTGTGCCCCTACGCCACGAACTGGTCTTGAAATCATTGTCTTAATTGTTGACTTAAAAAAACTTAATGTTTTTAAATTGAAAATTTTAAAATTAATAAATAAATTTTTAAAATATATTTTTGGCAGAACCACCAAGTTTATTTTTATATTTTTATTGTGGGTCCAATCGCCACTCTGCGACTAAATTATGTTCATTATTTTACATTAACATAAGGTGCGGCGTTAAGTTCCGCCCCCAAAGCCCACAATTGAGTGACTTAAAACCGGACTCTGCTGCTTTTAATATATATTTAAACCCTAATTCATTTCACAGAACACCAATGCAAATCCTCGAGCAATACAACGGATCACAGATGTCGTTTAAACCTGCAATACCGCCGCCATCCCGCGACCACCTCCACACTAACAAGAGCAAGGTGACCAACAACTGGGCTGTGGGGGACTTCAAGAACTACTGTGTAGCCATTGAGGAGAAAGTCGATTTGAGATTTAAAGAAAATGTTATTTGATGACGAAATAAATGTATCGAAATTATTGTTATAAGTTTTTTAATTATCAAAGAACATAACAACTAAAAACATATTTGATACAAATTGCTTTAAGATTTATTAATCATATCTATCATAGTATAAAATAAAGTCGAACTTCACCTCTGTCTCTGCTTTCTAAGTCTTTTTTTTTCTTTTTCTAAACCACTCAACGGATTTTGATGCGGTTTTCACCATTAGTTAGAGTATTTCTCAAGGAAGGTTTAATAATAAAGGTAATTTATATATTAAAAAGTAAATTAAATCAGCTTCACGCTGTATCCCGCACACAGCGGAGGTGGAAATATAAATTTAAGTAAATATTTCATCTCCTCGAGGGATCGAACCCACAACCATTCGGTTTTACAGTCACACCTTGTACCAATGCGCCACGACTGGCTTTAAGTCTAGCAAGTATATATAGTTTATTATAAGTACATTTTTATGTAATTTGACAAATATGAATAAATAGTGTGAATAATATATTAGTGTGTATGAATAATAATTAATAGCGGTGTATGCGGCGCATGCGCTGCTTTAATGGTAAGTACTAGATGAAAACAAACTACGGAAGAATTGTTCCTCTTAATAAACTCTATAAAAAAGTCAGCGCCAGTATATTCGTATCTTTTAAGGATAATATACAGTGAGCATATTTATAATAGTTTTAGAGAAAAACGTATATAATTGTTAACACATTCCTCCGGCTGTAAACAGCTGTATCGGCTCTTGTTTCATTTGTCCCTCCCTTATTCTCAACATATAAATATTATGAGTTATCTTGGCCATTTAATGTAGATCAAAACTGATCCTTTACATATTTAAAATCAGCTTCAGCTTCACGCTGTATCCCGCACCCTGCAGGGTAGGCAGAGGGAACGTAGTGAAAGACACTCCGTTCCCCACTTTCTGCCGAATTCTGGAGGCATTTTGCGTGATAAGTTGCAGAACTCAACGCCGCGCTTTGCCTCGACACCAGAGCGAAGAAATGGAAATATAAATTTAAGTAAATATTTCATCTCCTCGAGTGGGGATCGAACCCACAACCAGTCGGTTTACAGTCACACCTTGTGCCACTGCGCCACGACCGGATACCAAAAAATCTTTGCTATGAAACCGTTCGCCGCCGGCCATTTTGCACTTTTAATTTTAATACTTTTAAATATTTATTTTACTCTGATAATCCATACTTTTTATAAAATAGTAACGGATCGGTGTCTGTACATGCAAGATACATAAGAAAAATTGTTATTGAGGGCTTTTTTAATGTAATAAAAAACGAAACCCGAAATATTTTTCTTAAAATACAACAAATTTTGCGACTGAAATCCAGTGTCGACGGCCGCAAGTCAAGACTCACGTTTCGCGAGGACGCCCTCACTGGCGTCGGCATTCTCACAAGCAACCACATAGTGTAGGTAAGAGAGGTAAGAGGAGACCTCGGTCGACCTTCGAAAGCACAGGGCGTATTTATAGTCCGCTTTTTTCTTTCTATTGCTCAGTTAAAAAATTAGTTAATTGCGCTGGTCCACTACAGATACACTTCTATCATATTCTTAAAAATGTAAAGAAATTATTTAATTTAGATTTATTGATTAAATCCAGTCGCGGCGCAGCGGCATCAGTGTGTGCCTGTAAATGTTGTAGGTTCAATTCCCATTCGAGGAAATGAAAAAATTAATATTTATATTTCTTAGTTCTAATATCGAGGCAAAGCGCGGCGTTGAGATCCACCACTCAATACGCAATGCCTCCAGAATTCGGCGGAAAGTATCAACACTAAGATCCCTCAGCCTACCTCGCTACATGCGGGATACGCATGAAGCTGAATAAAAAGTGAGAATTGATTTGATTAATTAATTGTTGTTTTCACTATCGAATGCAGGCAAACTTTCGTAAGCCCCCACTCAAGAATTGGGAACCCGCACTTTTTGTGACCCCCAATGTAGTCCCCTTCGAATCTCGCATAGACAAAAGGAAAGTAAAATACAAACAAATTAAATAATTAAGAAATTTAATTAATTTGGCAATATTGAATACAATCAGTTTAATAAAGCTTTATCTAAACCATCTAACAAAAAATCTATAGCAAACAATACAATAATTTATTAACTTTATTGTATTAAAATAGTCTTTATTTCTACAATTGTTCTTGCTTACTACAAATCAAAAATAATAAGCAAATCAAATAAAATAATAAAAGTATTAATTTTAGTTATTCTATAAATAAAACATTAATATTCACTTATTTTTTGCTTATCTGAGAAAACACAGTGACCAGTCACTTATTATAAAATTATAATAGTAAAGAAACAGTGCAGAGGAATACCATCGACCCATTGTAAACGTGACTACAGTGGGTTTGATTCCGACCCGGGGGAATCAATTATTTTCATATTTTTGTTTCTTTTTTCCTTTTTTAGCTTCATGCTATTATTAGGGTAGTCAGAGAGCATCTAGAGTTAAAGACACTCCGTTCCTCACTTTTCGTTAAAGTTGCGTGTTGAGTGGCGGAACTCAACACCACTGGACACCAGAGCGAGGAAATTGAAGTATAAACTTAGATAAACATTTCATTTCCTCGAGTGGACATCGAATCCACAATCAATCGCGTTTACAGTCACACGTGTGGCGCTGCTCCACGACTGTTCTCATTTATAAATTGTTATATCATATTTAGGACAGAAAAATGTCCAAGAAGGCGTAGTGTTAAGTTCCAGCATTTGAAAAGAAGAATGCAAAGTGTGAACATATATATATTATACGATATATATATTTATAAGTGAAATATATTATTGTCCCAATGCTTTTTCCCACTGTGCTATACTGTTCAATAGTAACTGTGCGCGGCGTTCCCGCGCCGCTGCCAGGGCGTGTTGGGCGCGTGTGCGTTGTTCTGTTACGTACTTCTGCAACTCTTGCAGCCGTGTGCGCCACCTGGAGATAAAATCAAAAGTTATAACAATCACAATTCCTGAATCTTATCTTATCTATGAACACGCTGATATTAAAAAAAAACGCAAATTCTAGATATAAAAAAAACCAAACTCTCAAACGAACCAAGCATATACGTTCGGTATCTTTTGAGTGCTCTAATACACTGCAGACCTGGATATTTGAGAATTTTATTAATTCCAGCTTCATAATTTCACACGTTCTTAATAAAAAGATTCTTGACAGAGAGAGAGAGTCTTGACATGTTATTATTTTTCATTTTCAACATTTAAATTGGAACCCACTCGTTGTCTCGTCGTTCCGCGAGGCGCAGGTCAGTGAGCGCGCGCGCGTGCTCGGCGGCGGACGCGTGCACGCGGGCGAGGCGCGCGCGCAGCTCGTCGAGGCGCGCGGCGGAGAGCGCCGCGGCCGACGCCTCCGCGCGCTTGTCGGCGTCCAACGCCGCCGCCTCCGCGGAGATGGCCGATTTGAGCTCTTGTATTTTGGCACGCCTCTCCTCCTGCATTAATTGTTAGATAGCTTAGTTGCAGCATATGTTGTAATATGTGAATGTGGAAAACTTACTGAAAATTAATTTTACAATTACGTCTAAATTTAATTAAATTCTAATTTTAAAGCAACTCTTACACAAACTAATATTTTCTCATATTTTTTTCTTTTGTCATCCATTTAATATGTTAAAATATAAATAAACCCAACCCAATGAACTAACAATTGATATAAAACACAAACTATACCAAATCCGCGGCCCGCTTGCGAGCGCGCGCCGACTTCTCGCGCGCCAAGGCGGCTCTCTGCGCCGTCAGCGCCGCCACTTGCTCTTTCAGGACGCCCACCGCCTCACTCACTTGGTCTGAGCACTCGGGTTCCATTAACGATCTGAATAAAAAATTACTTATATATAATACATATTACATTATCAGTTATTACGTGAAACAATAGGCGCAGTGGTAGAGTGTGCGCGACGGTCGTGAGTTTTCAAAGCATTCTCAAAAATTGGAGAGTAGAGTGTCTTGCTCTTGGTTTTTGTTCTGCCTTCTATGTCTGTATGCCTAATGTCTACTAGGAAACGCATGAAGCTGATAAAATTTATATATATATATATATATATATATATATATATATATATATATATATATATATATATATATATATATATATATATATGCGAGGTCGTATATTTGCCCAATTAGAACTTGCAATATCGAGTTATTTACGAAACGGTTAATGATATGTAAAACGGTCATGTCGCAAAAGATAACACACTGCGTGTTTGCTTCCAACATTATCGTTCTGGAAATTTCGGCCTGCAGAACAAGCCCCATGGACGGCCGAAGGAGACCCAAGTTGATAATAAAGAATTGGAGACTATTGTGGAAGGAGCACGAGCAGCACAAAAACAATTAAGAAATCAATAAAGATTCAATGATTAACATAAAAAAATTGGAAAAAATACATACTTTTCATCCACAGCCAACGCTGCAAGGGCTGGGAACTGGGACGACAAGTGTATCAATCTTTGTTTGTACTCCACACAACTGTCCAGAGTTTTCTTCTGCCACAGAGCCAACTCCGTCTCTTTGCTGAGTACCATCTGATATAAGGAGAATGTTATAAATTAGTGGAATCATAAAATTTAAAATACAAAGCAAAAATGTTTTTGTTTTATTAACGCCCTCTTAATATTTATCACTCATAGACATTCACATAAATAAATCTTTGAAAATACAATACAATTAACCTCTTAAAATATACAATACAATCAGTATACAAAAAAAAACTGAATTTTAGTCTGCTAAAGTTACTAACTTTGAAACAAAGAACTATTCATAAAACGGTAGACATCATTATTCTTCTTATTAATAAAGGTAACATTGGTTCATGTTCTTATTACATAATGGATTAAGTGACGTCGTCATTCCGTACTTTTGTCTGATATTCCAAAACAAAAGATGTTTTCACTCAGCATTAAAAAATACTTAAAAACAAGTTTAATAGAAAAAAAATTAAAAACAAAAAAAATATATAAGAACTTCATTATTTATTGTCCATTCCCCACTTACCCATAACTCCCCCCAAAGTCGTCAGCAATTATGTAGAGCCCAGGCTCTTTTAAAGATGTTTTCACTCAGCATTAAAAAATACTTAAAAACAAGTTTAATAGAAAAAAAATTAAAAACAAAAAAAATATATAAGAACTTCATTATTTATTGTCCATTCCCCACTTACCCATAACTCCCCCCAAAGTCGTCAGCAATTATGTAGAGCCCAGGCTCTTTTAAACTAATGTTACTGTTACTGTAGATACAACATTTCATTTATCACGATTAATTTTTAATGTGCTGAGTCTTAAGTTTCGTTTCGTTTATTAATCAAAATAAACATATTAAATAAAAATAATATAAAATTATACTAAGCTAACTTCATGCTTTATCCCTAGCATCGAAGTCAAAGAGAACAGAGCGCCAAACGTTCTCTGCATACATACCCTTCGGGAGGCCCTCATGCTTTTTACGTGATACATCCTCCAGTATCTTTGATACTGTCTTTTCGAAGGTCAACCGAGGTCTCCCCCTACCTCTCTTACCACTCACTTTTCCATCATAAATCTTTTTTCTCACTCTTTCATCAATCATTCGTTCTTTCGTTCTTCTGACCTCTTATTCTGACCGTAATATTCTAGCCAGTACCTGCCATTCTGTGAACCTTTTCATTGAGGATTCGATCAGCTAAGTTGACTCCGCATATCTTACGAAGAAATCGCATCCCGACGGCATTCATCTTCCTCTCGATCTTTTTCTGTAACATTCACGTTTTGCGGCAACATGTGCAACCATTTTGACGTTTCGTCGTCTCATCAATGTAGCTAAGGCGCACTTGTTCTAATATCTTATCATTTACACTGATCTTACATTACGTCCTTTCTTCATTTGTTTCAAATACCAGAACCTTTGTCTTACTCGGGGACGGAGCACTAGTACAAATACAAGCCCCACCTTGGCGACCTGTCCCGCCAGCGCCGTCTTGGAGTCGTGCACGCGGCGCGCGTAGTCCACGTCGTCCAGCAGCCGCGCGCGCTGCTCCAGCGACAGCGCCTGCTGCTGCACCGCGCCGCGCACCGCGCCCAGCTCCGCGCTGCGGATTGCATGAAAAATGTATAGCTTTCAGATGTAGATGTCGTAGATCTCAGTATATGGTTTGATTTTCAACTCGATATCTCTTCTCGAAAGATAGATAGACACTGACAGAGGTATAATAAAGTGATCTTACAAGGGTTTTTTCCCCTTAAAAGAAAAGGAATTCTAATAAATACTTTGGCCCTCTTATTATCCCCGTTTACACTCCCTTATTAGCAACGTCCTGCGCCGTCATAAAAAAGATAAAAATGGCAACAAAAACTGACGTGGCCCTCTCGATCTCCAGATCGAGCGCCTTGACGGCCTCGAGGAGGTCGCGGCGCTCAGCGCGGCGCGCAGCGGACTCCGCGCGCGTGGCGCGGCGCGCGGCGCGCTCGGCCCGCAGCGCGCCCGCCAGCGCCTCGCAGCGCTGCACGCGGCGCGCCTCGTCCGCGCGCGCCGCCTCGTCCGCGCCCTCCGCCAGCGCCGCCTCGTACTCTGCGGATAGCCAAGTGACCTTGTAAGGATTCCATTTACTTCGTTCGAGCTACGGAACTCTAGGAACGGTAGTAGCTTAATACATTTTTTACCAATAACAATACAAAATATAACTAATAGCTCACTCTTAATAATCTGTTGCAATTCTGCGATTTTATCATCATCATCGCCCATAAGAGACTTGAGATTCTGCAAATACTCCTCGCACAAATCCTCAAACTGAGAGCCGGGATCTTGGAACCTACAATTACAAATTAATTTTATCATAATTCGCACATCAGTTATTTCTAAAAATATGTAATTAACATTTTTTTTAGCTTCGGTCGTAAGTATGTCTGTAACGAAAAATTTAAACACATTTTTGACCGACTTTGAACGTCGCACAGTGGGACCGATACCTCCAAAACGTACCACAACCACAGCTACGTACTACAGGTGCGTTGCCGGCCTTTAAGGTGTAGATAGACGCGCTTTTTGAAGGTTCTATCTCAGTTTGTATCGATCTAAAAGTACTGCCCGTACACAAACAATTCTTCTGAACACTCCCCATTATAAAAACGATAGAGAAAGCACAGCGATGCTATAGATCATCTGTATAGCAATGAATGCTAGAAGTCTCTAACATGTCATCGATATGCAGAAGAAACAGCATAGGGAACAGCACACATCCTTATAGTACGCCAGTGTACACCATATTAACGGTCTTTAATGAATCGGTGGTCCTCTAGATAAATCAAGAGATTTTGATGATGTTATTCATGACTTTTGAGAGTAGAGAGGTGATAGCGATAGGCCTGTAGTTAGATATTATAGACTGAGAAAGAGTGCCGAAATCAACGGGTTACACCGGTGTCAGCTCAGAATGGAGCACTAAGGGAGAGATGCAATGTGGCCCGCTCGACTTGTGTCTGTTAATATTAATTAAGATCTCACTATTTTAGACTCATCTACATAAATATTTTTCTTATATTCTCTATAATAAAGCTTACCGAATCCAACACTTATGAAGATATTCTCTTCGGAGACATGACAACTCATCCTTACCAACATACAGCCACTCGTCTGATACTGGCGTTTCCTGAAAAATAATGAAATAAATTTTCACCTTCCATTAAATTACAGTGGTAGCTAAAAATTAATAATAATATAATGTAGCAGTATGAGTCTGCGTACACATACATAACTACATAATTCCCCATTGTTGAAGCAATTTTAGGGCCAGTTTCAAGACTGTCTGATAAAGTCCCAGGCAGCCTTGTCTGTCAGACAAGCTATAATATTTGGTCTGTAAAAGTAAAAATCTCAAATAGCAATATCCCTCGCTCTGGTAACGAGGCAAAGCGCGACGTTAGGTTCTGTAACTCAACATGCAATACCTAGAAATCGGTTGGCATACAGCGTAAACCTATATAAAAAGAATAATTTTCCTGCTCTAACAGACAGTGCAGCGTTAAGCTTCGCTACTCAACACGTAATGTTTCTAGACTTTAGCAGTGCATGGAGAATAGTTTTAATGCAATCCGTTTCATGCGGGATACAGCATGAAAAAAATAAAGTATTCCTAACTTACAATGTCATTGACAAGGTCCAAAAGATATGAAATGAGGGCCAGCGCGTGAGGGAACGCATGCAGAGTGTTCACTGTACGCAGCCAGGACTTGGAAACCGTCCCTGGGTACAATAGCCTCTTGGATAAGTGGGGTAGCTGGAAAGAGAAAAAATACATATATTTTTTTTCCATTTCAATCATAAGTCTATACTAAGGTTATAAAGTTATCAATATATGTTGTTATGTAGATAAATACTACACAACATCAAAATTCTCATATACTTCTGCCAACAATTTTTGTTAGCAGCCTCTCTATAGAGGGATAAAATCTATGCCAATATCATAAAGCTAGAGTTAGTAGAGAGCAACGAGTTTAAATTAATAAATTATTTTCTGTTCAATAATCCACATATCACAGAAAGCCTTGCTATATATGGCTATATTACATCCAATTCAGAAACACAGGGACGAAACCGTAGGTAAAAGCTAGTAACATTATAGTAGTAAAGTTAGTTTGTTGAACGCACTAATCTCAGAAGCTACCAGTTTTAATTAAAATACTCTTTGCCATACACATAGTCCTTTTTCGATTTGAAATCTATTACATTTACATCAGTCATGGTTGCTAATTAGTGAATGCTAGTAATAATACTGGATAAAACACAAAAATGTCACCTCCAAAAAAGAGAGAAAAAAAAGTTTTTTCAACTTTTACATTTAAGTCAATACTAATAGTACTGTACATAATGTTTGTTTTATAAAAATTATAAGAACATACAATAAATAAATTACCTTAGTAACATAATTATCATTGTTCAGTTTGGTGTCCAAGATGGCTCCCAGCAGATCGCCTATGATGTTAACAAACTGTGTAATAGTGAGGGGACGAACTAGGGCTTTGCCCCCATCCCCTCTCGCGGATAGGGCTTTGACTACACGAGCACATGTTAAGCGTTGCCACGCTATGTTTGATATTGCCCTGAAAATTATTTATTTGTATAGAATATAGTTATGTCATGTACTCCCTTTTACCTTAGTAATAATTTATTTCTTAAAGAGACCACTCGTGGTGCAAGGGCACAAAGTGTGACTGTAAAACCGACTGGCTGTTGGTCCCCACTTGAGGAGATGATATATTTACTTAAATTTATATTTCCATTTCTTCGCTCTAGTGTCGAGGCAAAGGGCGGCGTTGAGTTCTGCCAGTTAACACGGTATGTTTCCAGAATTAGATTAGTTTTCAGTTAGAAAGTAGATTGTAAACGACAATACTTAGAATGCTTATATTATTATAAAAATCTGAATTATTTATTGTAACCAAATAGTACAAAAGAGTACTCGAGGAGTCGCGAGTTTGATTCCGGTTATTGCTTGATAGGAAAAAATAAAATAATATTAGTAATAGTGTAGACTGTTTGCTTTACAATAGTAAGTGATATATATATGATTTGATCATTTGTTTACCTTTTTGTATAAAAAGATAAATCAAGTGGGTAATTTGATAATAAATTGATTGTTACACTTTGTGTCTTGCTACCGAGCTCAATTAATGAATATACATTAAATGTTATATTATTTAAACATAATAGTGGCGACGAGGCTAAATTTGTAAAAAATGGATCATAAAGCAGTGAAATTTGATGGATTTAACCCGAAAATTGACATTTGGGACAATTACATTGATAGACTAAAATTTTGTTTTGAGGCTAATGGAATCATGTTGGATGGGGCAAAAAGAGCAAATTTCTTTACTGTGTGTGGTGCGGAAGTGTTTGAGACGTTCTTAGCATTAATTACACCAAGAAAAGCTAGTGATGTGACATTCAATGAAATTGAGGTTATTCTAACAAAACACTATAGTCCAAAACCAAATGAGATTTCTATGTCGTACAAATTTTACACGCGTAATCAAAGTGTCGACGAAAAGGCATCAGATTATATAGCTCAATTACGGAAAATTAGTTCATCTTGTAATTTTTTGGATTTGGAGCGCATGTTGCGAGATAGACTAGTGTGTGGCATGAGAGATCATCGATTACAATATGAACTATTGAAGAGAGATAATTTATGTTATCAAGATGTGGTGGATGCGATGCTGTCTTCAGAGAATGCGGGAAAGGATTATCGTATGATACAGAATATTACAACAGAAGCTAAAACATATACAAATATTAACGCAGAATCATCACAAATTTCTCAGACAGAACCCATGGATATTAATTCACTACAACAAAAAAAGAATATACGATTATGTTACAGATGTGGTGATCGTCATGGTGGAGAGTGTCGTTTTATTAATGCAATATGTCGATTTTGTAAAAAAAAAGGTCATATAGAGAAAATTTGTACACTTAAAAAGAAATCATACAAACACAATATTAATTTTACTGAAGATGAAGCTGATACTTATTTAAACGGTATTTATAGTGTAGAAACAAAAAACAACACACCATGTTTTATCGTAGAGTTGTTATTAGAAGAAGTACCTGTAACATTTCAAGTGGATACTGGGGCAAGTTTTTCATTGATAAATGAACAAACTTGGCATAAAGTACGAAGACAACATCAATATCTTTTTCTTAAGCCCTCACCTTTAACCCTTCGTACATGGACTGACGCTCCAGTTATGTTACTAGGGCAGGTAAAGATACAGGTAAAATATAAAAATATAATTTGCAATTTAAATATAATTGTTGCAAAAGGACATGGACCAAATCTTATAGGACGGGACTGGCTGGATCCACTACATATAACACTGAATATTAATTGCCTATCAGACATTGAACATAATACATATATTAGTAAAATTACTACAAAATATACAGACATTTTTAAAGAAGGTCTTGGCACTTATTGTGGAAACCCTGTTAGTATTCATATTAAACGTGGGGCCACACCTAGATTTTTAAAGGCTCGCCCCGTGCCATATGCTATTAAAATAAATGTAGAGAAGGAGATTGATCGTTTAGTGGCAGAAGGTGTGTTACAGCCAATATCGTATTCTGAATGGGCTACACCTGTAGTGCCTATTATAAAAAAGTCAGGTGAAATTCGATTATGTGGAGACTATCGTAGTACTGTCAACCAAGCAACTGAATCTGATACTTATCCAATGCCTACAGCAAACGAAGTTTTTGCTATAGTAGCAGGCGCGAAATTTTTTTCGACTTTAGACCTTGATCGAGCTTACACACAAGTGAAAGTAAGTGAAAACACTGCAAAGCTGCTAACTTTAAATACGTGCAAAGGATTATACACAGTACACCGATTGCCATTTGGTGTCAAAGCTTGTCCAGGAATTTTTCAACGCCTTATGACAGCACTTTTAGCAGGAATACCAGGTGTGGCAGTTCTTATAGATGACATTATTATTAGCGGTCCTACGTTGCTGACAATGAAGCAACGACTTGAAATTGTGTTGGAACGTATACACAAATCTGGGTTACGACTCAACAAAAAGAAATGCAGATTTGCACAAGAAGAAGTAGAGTTTTTGGGATTTATCATTAACAAAGAGGGGGTGCACCCAGCTCCAAGCAAAAAAGAAGCAATTATAAAAACTCCAGAACCTAGAAATGTACAAGAACTACAGGCTTTTCTAGGGTTATATAATTTTTACGAAAGGTTTATTCCTCACAAGGCGACTGTCTTAGAACCGTTACACAGATTGTTAGATAAGTCACGAAAGTGGCAGTGGACAAATAATGAACAAAATTCCTTTGATATGGCGAAACGTTTATTAACTTTGGATACTACGTTGGTACACTATGATTTAAACAGACCTTTAGTGTTAATATGCGACAGTTCCGAGTACGGTGTTGGTGCAGTTCTATCACATGTGATGGAGGATGGACAAGAGAGACCAATTGCAATGAGTTCTAGGACACTTCATAAACATGAGCGTCGATATTCTCAATTGGACAAGGAAGCAACATCAATTATGTTCGGGATCCAAAAATTTCATAATTATTTGGCAGGAAGAAGTTTCACCGTAGTGACCGATCATAAGCCATTACTTGGAATATTTAATCCTAAAAAACCTTTGCCAGTCATGCTGTCTCCTCGCTTAATAAGAATAGCTATAGCATTAACATCACACGATTACGACATAATATACAGGCCTGGATCTCAGATTGGAAATGCAGACAGTTTGAGCAGATGGCCACAACCTGTACCGGATCAAGAAGACCAGTTTTTAGGGGAGATATTAATGATAGCTGAGAAATTGGAGGATTTTCCATATACTGCTAAAGAAATTGCGCGGGAAACTGAAAAAGATAAAGTACTTTCTCGAGTCTGTCACTTTTTAAGGAGTGGGTGGCCGCATAGAGTTACTGACACTGAACTACATACATATTGGCTACATCGATCTGAGCTATCATTACAAGATGGTTGTATACTTTTGGGATGTCGGGTGATAGTACCACTGCCATTAAGGCCAGCCATGTTGAAGATGCTACATAGCACACACAACGGAATTGTTCACACAAAAGCACTTGCTAGAAGCTATGTATGGTGGCCACATATGGATAATGATATTCAGAAACTAGTATCTGATTGTAGAAATTGTCTCGAAAACCGAAACATGCCGTCAAGGTCCACACACGAATGGATAATGCCGACAAGGCCATGGTCTAGAATACACGTGGATTTTGCTGGACCATTTTTAAACAAAACTTTCCTTATTATAGTCGATGCTTTTTCCAGATGGCCAGAAGTGATACCAGTAACTAATATATCGTCGGCAACAGTAATCCGTAATTTACGAACGGTATTTGCTACGCATGGTATATGTGAAACATTGATATCTGACAATGGGACATCGTTTGTATCACATGATATGGAAACATTTTTAAGCTCGAATAAAATAAAACATATAACTACCGCACCATACCACCCTTCCACTAATGGACTAGCGGAACGCATGGTGCAGACAATCAAAAATAAACTACGAAAAATGGATGGATCGTGGGAAATCAAAATTCCAAATATGTTGTTGGGATTACGAGTTACACCGTGTTCCAGTACAAATAAAAGCCCTTCTGAACTGTTAATGAATCGGCGTCTTCGCACTGTTATGGATAGTATTCACCCTGATTATTTGCTACATAAAAAACGAGAGAATCAATTGCAGAATGCCAATCAAAAAAGCTGTAGAGAAACAAGTGTAGGACAAAAGGTTATGTTTAGAAACTATAATAATGGTTCAAAATGGTTGCCTGGTAAAATAATAAATAAAGATGGTCCATCAAGTTACAGAGTAAAGACAGATGACGGTGTTGTAGTTAGACGTCATATAGATCAGATTATTAAATTAAAAAATACTGGAGAAACCGTAGATGTTAATGATGATAGTTTTCAAAATAAAGAACAAAATTTGGAAGATGAAGTAACAAGGTCAAATCAAACACCTAGTAATTGTGAAATAACTGAAGAAGAAAATGACAATATTATAGAAATTCCAAGCTCTGAACAGTGGGAAGAAATGCTAGGAATTCCTAGCTCAGCTGAAATAACAATATCAGGGGGAAAGATTAAGAATAAGTTTAATTTGCATTCGAAAGTACCATATTCTCGGCCCAGTTGTTCTAAATTTAATAATAATTAGATTTGCTAAAAGTGTATTGTGATTTGTATTTTAAAATAGATCTTTATTAAAATTCTTGAAGTGATTCATGTATAACTAAAGAGATTAATAATTACTTAGGGGAAAGATATGATATATATATGATTTGATCATTTGTTTACCTTTTTGTATAAAAAGATAAATCAAGTGGGTAATTTGATAATAAATTGATTGTTACACTTTGTGTCTTGCTACCGAGCTCAATTAATGAATATACATTAAATGTTATATTATTTAAACATAATAGTAAGCATGTTATTTTTTATTTATTCACTGAGGCATGTCGTGGCGCAGTGGCACAAAGTGTGACTGTAAAACCGACTGGTTGTGGGTTCGATCCCCACTCGAGGAGATGAAATAATTATATTTCCATTTCTTCGCTCTGGTGTCGAGGCTCTGGAGGCGAGCACGGCGTTGAGTTCTGCCACTCAACACGCAATGCGTCCAGAATTCGGCAGAAAGTTGGGAACAGAGTGCCTTAACACAAGGTTCTCTCTGCCTACCCTGCTGTGTGCAGGATGCAGAGTGAAGCTGATTTATTTATTTATTTAATTTAAGTTATTTCACAAGACAACCCAAGAGTCAGGGGATTCTTGGAATCTTAAACAAACAAGTACAATCAAAAATGTAAAACATTATTTATTTTATTTAAATTCTTAGATGAATAAATTCATCCCTTTTAAAAATATCTTTTGAAGCTCATGAATCTTTCAGTTTCATTCTGTATCCAAGGAAACCAAACATATGCATGATTGGACCATCATTTTGAGAACTCACTAGGAGAATGAACTATTTTTAGCTCTGATACACCAACTGACAAAACAATGATGTATTGGCTAGCACAATGTAATTGGAAATCAAACCATCAAATATGACGTTTCCAGTATGACACACTCCCTACCTTTGGTCCTTAACAGTGACAAATGCAAGTGCTCTTTCGAGGGAAGTCTTCCAGCCTCTGCTACTACGGTCTCCAGAAGGTGTTCTCTGAAAGTGTACAAAAAATATTTTTCTAAATACATAATGTCATTATTTAAAAGAAATATAATAAAAATAGATATAATTCAGATATTTAATGTAACATCCACACTTTAATGTAAAAAAGGTTTTATTTCCCAGTATTTGTAAATATAGCATGTAAATATAGCACTGTGTTCCTCCAGGTAAACACACTTCTTAAAAATTAGGAAGTAAGAAAAAAATTGTCTTTACATTTAATTCAGAAAAAATATCATGGACTTGCAATAAAATATAAAAATCTATAGTAATTAATAATATGAATGTATAAAACAACAGCACATACCACTGGTGTTGTAGTGGACCTCGGATAATGACTTGAATGTAATGGGGTCAGAGCCTGACTGTATCTAGCTTCACTTGTTTGTGATCGTTGAGATGTGGATCTCTGAAAAAAATGTATAGTAAATATAAGGAACAGTGAAAGTAAGGAAAAGAAAACGTGTTATTATATTTAGTCAGGAAAATATACCTTACAAAGGTTATATATTATTTATATGGTATTAATTAAAAAAAAAAAGATTATATTTAAAATTTTCAGTTGCAATCCAACTGATGCCTTGACCATTTTTATTCATATTTAGCTTTATAGGTGTCCATTTCTCCCATAATGTAAGCAATTTCAAGCATTTTTAAGGTTTTCTTATTATATTCTTATAACTGGATAGATAGATGTTTAGATATCTTTAAATATAAACTAAATTATACATACCGCATTTGCAGGCAATTTAGTAGCAGAAGCCTCTCTACTTAATCGTGCACCAAATGTACCTCGGGCTGGTTCAGCACTCTTGGAACGACGACTAGTAGTGGAAGGACGACGAGCTTCTGTTGATAGGCGGTCAGTAGAGCCTGGACGACGTGGTTTTGGTAGAAGAGAAGGTTTCCCTTCTAATCTGAAGTATAAAATGGGAGATCTTTTGTGGTTAGTTTATTAATTTCACAAAAGAAATACCTTTCAATTAAAGAGAAGACAATTATCTTAAAAAAGGTGCATATTAATAAATAGGAGCATTGGAATCAAGCAAAACTGTAAATAACAAAATTGTTCAATTAACACATAATAAAGGAAACAAAATATGAGAAGTTCTATACAAATAATGCACAGGAAAAAAAGAAAATTCTATAATAGAACATTATACATAAGTAAATGAAAAGCTTTAAATAATTTAGTAATATTTATTGGCTTTGATATAATCACTTTGATAAAACATTTAAAGGTATTGTAAATATAAATTTGTATGTAATTTTGTACTCCTTCATAAATATATATTTTTTCCATAATCTTTCTTAAATACAAATTATTTGCACTTCTAAGTGCTCTACCTATATCTTTTTTGTTCCTTTTTTAAAAAGAAATGTTTGGATTGTAAGTTGTTTTGTAAAATTTTATGAATATATGTGTTACATTGATCAGTTGACGAATATTTAAAAGTTTCATTTGTGTAGATGTTAATGGCTCAAAATTGAAAAAGAGTTTCAATATTTTATTTAATTTAATTTGGTTTATTTGAATAATGGGAGAAAAACAAAAAAAATAATATTGATTGAGGTATTAGAAATTGAAGATTTACATTTTACTTGAACCTACTAGTCTAACGTCTGTCTGTAAATAAACTTAGCAATTGGCATTTAGAAGATGCCATAATAATAATTCATTCAATTAAAATCTTATTAAGCAAACAAATAAGTTAATAAAGACCAAAACTTTGAAGATAGTCATATAACATACATTAGGAGAGAAAAGACAGCTTACCGTGATTTAGTTTTTACAGATGATTGTCCAGATGTGAATCTATGTGGAAGCATGTTCATAGTTTAACGCACAATATACTTTATTTAGTTTAAATTTTAAAATAATTCGTTTATTTAGTGATTAAAAGTTAAACCCAAAATAAAGTCTCAACCGTTTTTGTTGTTTTAAATTTAATTTGACAACTGTTTTGAATTGAACTGTATTGCTTACTTGGAGGTTGGCAGTTCTGCTTAAGCTAAGTCTACATTATACATATAAGCAAATTAATATGTCATCGCTCATCGTCTACTGAATTACTTAAATAAATAAATTAGTATTTGTTCAATAAATAATATGAAAAATTACAATCTGTAAGAAATATTTACCGTGTGTAATTTTTTTTATTATAAAATTGTCAATATTTTAGAAAAAAAACACACACACAAAAGAACTATATATGATATAAATGATGAAGAACACGATAAAATAGACGTTTTTTATTAAAAGAAATATTTGTCAAAAGGCTAAAGATGATGAAATAAAACAATAATTTAATAATAATAATGATTTTGTTTTCAGTTTCGCCACGTATCCCGGATAAAAAATGATACCTAGAAGGAACTTACTGCTAAGACACACCGTTCCTAGCTTTGCATCGAATTTTAAGGCATTGCGTGTTATGTGGCGGAAATCAACACTGCGCTTGCCTGGTTGATAGTTTCTACCTCAAAATTGGGTTTAGATTCCACCCGAACCTACATACATACATATGTTGCAAGTTAAAAGCGTTTAAAAATGGACATGTTGTTCGTTTGATTTTTTCATAATATGAAAATTAATTTTATGGACGCCTGTTATTAATTTTGTAGGTGCCTTTAGGCACAAGAGTGGGAACTGTAAATGCGACAAACTATGGTTTCGATCTACACTTGAGGAAATGGAATATTTAATATTTTAATTTTTACGTCCTGGTAACGAGGTAGTGTAGGGTTGATTTCATTTATCTTTATGGGAACGAACCTAAAATGGATGGAACCTGGGGAGCTAGCCCAGGTTCCATCTGCTTCACCTGTTATGTGCAGTGCGAAGCTTAAAAAATGCAGTAGATTAATAAAAGAATCATCTACGAAATTAAGTGAATTTTATATTCTTTTCCAACTAAATACATTTAAAAAAGTAAACAACTAAAAATAAAACTACTTCAATTAAAATTACTTGTTCCCATTGCTTATTAATTATTTTTAAATTTGTAGAAATTGAAGTTGAATCCGTAAAATATATTGAATTTTATTTTAATTTAATGAAATAATGTTATAATTTAAATTCAACATTACTTATTCCCAAGCATTTGTTTGCTAACTATTTTTTCAGTTTCTTGTACAATTTGTGGGAAGATGGGGTCGAGTAAGCATAATTTTACAAAATTCCTATATTCTTCTGGTAAAGTAATCTCATTTAATTTCCGTTCGTAACCTGAAAAAAATTATATATTATTTTTAGTTTAGGTACTCTTACTAAGTTACTTTAAAAAAGTTACTGCTATACTTAAGCAGAATGTACCTTTTTCTTGAAATGCTTCTTTTAAAAAATCATTTATGTTCATATATTTTGGTTTAATTTTGTTTTTTGATACAACAGAATTGTAATTCACCACAGGAAAACAAGAGCGGAGCTCCTTTATATATTTTCTAATATTAGTGCATATTTTGAATTTAATTTTTCGCATCTACGAAATATAATGACCTAGTCCTTAGTAGCAATTATTAATATAAATTCTAGTATTCAGTAAAAGACATATCATTTTTTAAAGTAACATACCTCTGAGCCAGCGACATTGATAATCAATATCAGTATATCATCTTTAAGAATCCCTTTAACTTTACCAACGAAATTTATTGATTCTAAAATTTTATCACCAGCAGTTATTATTAATAAATCATAATATACTCTAAGCAAAAGATTTGTTGAGTTAAAATCGTATTTGACCCAACTATCGCAACGCCATATTCTTAAATTTGCTATTGGTGTTGTAATTATATCTGAAATGAATATGAATTCTATATAGATTTCTTTTATAAATGCATTGAAAGCATTTTAAAAGAAATCTTGGACATGAATGAACTATACTCTTAATGTTGTTCTCCATTTCTCGGATAGAAAAATGCTATTTTTTTAGAAAATTTATATAACGGTAAACTATTTAATTACTGACGATGAATTTTTATATTAATTGTAAAAGCGCGGTAAAATTTGTGTGATGTTTTTAAGACCACCAATGGTGTTGTTGAGGTCAATCCTAATAATAAATATATTCTATAAATTATACAGAAGAAGTAAATTTAATTAACAAAGTATATTAATCCTTAATTAAAAAGTACGATACCGTTAACTACAGTTTAATTTCTTTTTTATATAGTTATTTAACTTTGGCTGAAAGTATTTAGTTCCTAAAATAAACACCTTAAAACTGAAATGTCAGCTGTCTGTATAACACTTGACAGATGAACTATGAAGTTTTCCTATAATATTATTAATTTTACAAGTTAGAATAGAATAGCACTATTTATTGCTTAATATCTATCATATGAAGAATATAAAAACTACCCTAATTATAAATAATAATTTATGTAAATGATAATTTAATGTTATAAGTATGGCAGGTACATATTATTTTGTAATAGTGGGTCACTCTGATAATCCTATATTTGAAATGGATTTTATACCTGTTACCAAAGAAGTGAAGGTAGGCTCTATATCACCAAAAATATATAGTACTGGAAATTTATTATTTAAACAATGTCTATTCATTCTGCATGTTTCGCAAGTATAATTTTTTTTTCAATGATTACATTTGTAACACTGTATAAAATGATACATTTTTAAGAAAGAAGACAACAGACACTTGAATCAGTTTATAGCGCATGCTGCGCTGGATTTAGTTGATGAGCACATGTGGAAAGTAACAAATACATATCTGAAATCTGTTGACAAATTCAACCAATGGTTTGTTTCAGCATTTGTCACTGCTAGTCAGGTATGAATGAATGTAGAATATAATTATAAATTGCAATTTCAAGTATCTGTACAGTATATTTAACAATTTTAAAAATGGGATTCCTCACTCATGGAACTCAACCCTCTTTTGGAATCAGTCTAAACACTCTGACCATTAAGCAGTACACTCTTGTCTAGATATGTCAAAAATCTTATGTTTAAGAGCATGATTATTAGCACAAATATTAATTGAGATCTTTGAGTAAAAAGTTTTATAGCTATGATGGTTCATATCTATAAAACTTGACATGGTTGTCTCTATAGTATTTAGTTAAAATATAAAAAATATATAAAAATCTCTCCACATTACTGCTAACAACAAGTAAGTTGAATATGCTTAAAACAATATTAATGTTACATGATAAGAATGTATGGCTTAGTAATTTGCATACTCAGGGACAAAGACAAAGTAAAGGTTTATTTCATGTTAAATTCTTAATAAATATTTATTGGTATTATAGTATTAATAATTATCTTTTTTTGTAGATGAGATTTGTTATGGTACATGATGCACGCAATGAGGATGGTATAAAAAATTTCTTTACTGATGTTTACGAAGCATACATAAAACTTTTATTAAACCCTTTCTATAAAGAAGATACTATTATCGCATTCCCAGCTTTCGAGAAGAAAGTACAATTGCTTGGCAAAAAATATTTAACCTAACTATATTTAAAGATCTAGGTTCTAATTCTGTTATTTAATATTAATACTAAGTAAATATTTAAAAATAAAAGAAAAATATTATGACGGACTGTTTTATTTGACAAAATAGTAACTAATAATACTGTTAAATTCACTTGCTTGTTAACAAAAAATAGGTCAAATTACCCACATGTAAATATTTTAATAGATAATTGGTTTCAATTACCAGTGATAATAAATAAAATTGAAATATTTATTATTATACAAACTTTTTAACATGTAACTTTTTAATATACATGGTGGATGTAGGTATATATTTTTGAACAAGTGAGTTATAATTTTAAATGTTTAAATTTTTTAAGAAACAAACTAAATTATATATTTTTATATTATGTTATAAATTTGTTCCAAAATATGTATTGTCATGTTCAATATAAGTTTGGTAGTCCCAGGTCTTCTTCAGGAATACTTTCATTAGAGAAGTCATCTGAAATACAAATTATTTTATAAGTTAAGATAAATTATGATACAAAAATTAAATTTAAAAATAAACTTAAGCTTAAAAAAATTAGGGAGCTTGCCAATGTAAATTCAAAAACATAATAGTTTTGATTCTCATTCGAGGAAATGAAATATTTAATATTTTCATTTTCTCACTCTGGTAACAAAGCAAAGTGTGGTGTTGAGTTCCACCACTTAATATGCCAATTCCACAAGAATGTGGGTATCTTAAGCAGTAGGTTTCCAGGTTCGCTCTCCCTACCCTGTTATGTAGAGGATACGGTGTGAAGTTAAAAAATATAATGAAAAACATCTTGGGTTATTTTGAGATAAAAATAATCAATTTAGATTTTCATTTTGTCATTCTGGTGTCAAAGCAAAGTGTGGCATTGAGTTCTGCCACTCAATCAATTTGATGAAAAGTAAGGAACAAAAGTATCTTAATGGGAATAGAGTATCTTTCCACTAGGATAGAAGGCTCATTTTGACTAACTTGATAAGTGCAGGATATAGAACGATGTAAAAAAAAGTTAAGAGTCTGTACCTTTACAACTCTGTCACAAAATCATTATTTAAAGCAGAAAAAGGATCTGGGATACATCTTTCTGTTATGCTATATTCACAAATGCAAAGCAAGAACAACAAAAAAAAGTATACTCTACCTGTAAAGAACTCATCTTGATATGAACAGTCAAATTCCAAGCTATGATTTCTAAAAGCTGGCGGAGGTGTGTTTGGTGGAGATATGTGATTTGTCAACTCTGGTTCTGGCAATGTCAAATAGTCCAGCAAATCTGATTGATCTGTAAATACAAAATATGAAAATTTTTATAATAAGAACAAAAAAGAAATATTAAAAATATGTAGCCACTAATAATTGTAATAAATACTTGTTTACAGATTTTAATGAATTTAAATGAATATCACTATGAACATTAAAGTTTAAACAGTAATCATATCTACATAAAATTCAAGAATATTGTTTAACATACCATACTTATATAAAGGTTTTGTAAATTCCAGTTCAGCAAAACTAAAACTTTTGTCATTTGATACACATTCATTGTCCGTATATATGAGGGAACCGACGTTAACAGCTCGAGGAGTAAATACTTTTCGGATAGGAGTGGCTTGTAATGTTTTACCAGTGTTTGAAAGAAAAGATTTTTTATTTTCGGCAATCTTCTTTACGGGCTCATTCGGTTTGATTGGACCGGATGAGACGGTTTTTCCCATATTCTCTATAAATTTTAATAGAACAAATATTAATGTTATTCAAAGTATCATGACCGCCTATTGATATATATTTTTTATATTCTTACCAATATTAGAAAACGGCTGTCTTGTTACATTTTTCACGGCTTGCCGCATCACATGGTCACCGAAAATATTATAAAGCGAGTCTGCCATTTCGTAAAAGTATTTTAACTAACGATTATACCAGATAATATAAATTTAATATTCTCACTATGTAATTAGTCGTTACTTTTTGAAATCATACGCGAGCAATTTGAAAGTTGAATGCAATTTTTCTGTGTCAACGTAAATTTGGATGTTGCAAGAAAAAAAAATAGGCGTTCAGAATTTATAATTTTAGGCCATTACCGTCTATCGTAGTATGAGATGAGAAAATGAATATATTTTATCATTAAAAGGCTTTGTGTAAAGTATTTTCTTCGTCTTAATTTTTAACTACAACATCCAAGAATTTATTATCTGTGAACCTAGTATATTCTGTAAATTACAACCATAAATAATAATGCTATAAAGCATATTCCAAAAGTCAAGTGTCAACATCACGATTTTTCTTCCAACAAATAAACATTGAGTTTTCTTCAGATTTTGTTGTGTAGTGCTTGTAATTAGTTTTAAATACTAAAAACATGATATAGTGGTTGATTTATATTTGACATCATCTATTTCAACTAAGTTTTTATACAATTCTGTATAGAAATGTCTAATTCAGGAGATAAACCAATTACAAATGGAGTTACAATAGATCCTCTACAAAGACTGGCATCAATGAAACCTCCCCGGGATCTCTCGCTGGGTGGAGTAAAGCCTAATAAAAAAATATTTACACCAAATCTAAACGTGACTAGGAATAAAAATAAAGGGTAATGTTGAATTAATCAATTTTATAGATTATTTCCCTATGCATAAGTACTTTAAATGAATAATTGTTTGATAAATATTTTAGCCCCTCTACAGCAAATTCTCGTGATCAAAAAAAAGATGAAAAGAACAGAAGGGATCGAAAGTCAGACAAAAATAAGCTTGCTAACAAGAATGGGCCTAAAATAATTAAATCTGGTGGAGTGTTTTCTGAAGGTAAATTATTATATGAAATTTGCTTTATATTATATACATATTCTTTTTATATGTGTGAGGCCTTGTGCAGTTACACAAAGTGCAGTTTTTAATTCTGTCACTAAATATCTCCAGTACAAATAAGTTGCTTTTTGTTTTACAATAATAAAAAAAAACATTTTTCAGGTCTTGGCAGTGCTGAAAGGCATCATAGCAGAGTATCATATGGTAGAGATAATGATGCAACCCCTGTTTTACAAAAACCAACTATTAAAGTGAAAGATATTGCAAAGGTATATTATTTTCTTTACTTTAGATTTTATTTCTGCAGGACACTTGATTGGTTATAGTGCTCTATATATAACTATTATAGAAACGTATATTTATGCTGGCATATTTTGTGCCGTGTGATCCTGGCCTAGAATATGATCATCCTGGTACTGGTGGTGTCGCAAGAGGCGACTAAAGTACGTGAGGTAGAGTCACGTCGCCAGCAATGGCAACACGCTTGGGCAGACTCGACCGGATCATTACCACCCCCGACATTTAAAACCGGCGTGAGGTAGTGGCTTTATGCCAGTGTGTTTCGCATCAGGTAATGCCGGGCCCCGGCGCCCAACCCATCTTAAAGGCCGGCAACGCACCTGTAGCTCCTCTGGGGTTGCACGGAGTCGTGGGCGGCGGTAATCACTTACCATCAGGTGACCCGCACTCTCGTTTGCCTTGTCTTTTCCATTAAAAAATAAATAAATAAATATACTTACAGATAGATAATGAACTTGAAGACCAAAAACTTAAAAAAGCCTTTGGTGACGGCACATCATATGAGGATGAAAGTGAAGACTTCAAGAAGATGTTAGATGTTGAGGCACCTGTCAAACTACCAATGGACGATGGAGGTATGCTTATTATTATTTAACTGTTCATAATATGTGGAATAATAGAAAGATTATTATAACATATTATTATTTAATTATATATTTATTGGTTTTTTTTTAAAGTTTGTCTGGTTTCAATTATTATACTAAATTATCAAATGGATATGTTACAATCCTAAATCTGATCTAAACTAATCTAGCTTCATGCTGTTTCCTTAGCGGGGTAGTCAGAGAGACAATCCTAAAAAAATTAAATAATCAAGATTCATCATGAAGCTTAAGATTCATTAAAGTTGACTATTATAGCAGTTGAATGCAATTGACAGACTCTCTATACTCTCCGTATTTAGTTGAACAATTAGATCATACTTAGGCTAGGTGCACGAATGCTGACAAGTTTGTTACATAACAGAAATTGTTAGAAATGGACAATATTTTTAGAATTACCTGAATGTACTTTAATATAATTTTGACATTAATAATATATATATTTTAATGTTAAATCACTCTTCACGCATCATTTATATAAATTAGTATTTATTTTTTTTTAATGTAGTAAAACTATGAATTTAGTTTCAAATTTGGAATTTTGAATGAGGTAAGATATAGTGTAGTTAATTGTTTTATAGGCTTTACGAATGTGAAGGCAGTGAAGATAAAACAGGAGGTGGTTATCAAAACGGAGCCATCAGAGGACTGTGCGAGTAAGATCTTAATTATACAGGCTTGTGATTGTGCTATAACAAATTAATATATATAAAGTAAATTAGACATTTACTGTAATTTTTAATTGTTTGGGTTAATTTCGTATTAGACAATAATGTGTATATAAAAAATGAGAATTAGCTGCCAATATTAGTTTTTTTATATAGCATTGGGGGCCATGTATAAATGACGTCACACGTTATCGGGGATGGGTCGTCGATCGTAGACGTATGAACGGGTGGACGGGCTGGTGGTCGATGCCCACCCCAGAATTCATATTAACAAATAATTAAGGCTGTATATGTACACCCAGAAAATAAACCTGGACTTTAGCTTTGAACAGATGTTTGTGTAAATGTTGTTTTTTTTTTATTTTTCGAGGCAAAAGGTAAAATTTCTGGGGTGGACATCAGACTATTCTGGGGTCTCCCCATCTTCCTTCACCTATGAATTCGCAAATGACCACAACTGTATACATACAATATTTTAATTGTGTGCCACAAGGCACTTGTAGGGGACAAGTATCACTAGATACGCTTGTGTGGGGAGGGTTCCTAAATTTCATGGTATCACATGTTAAAATTAGTATACTAAAGATTTCGCAAATGCTGTTTGTAATCAATAATATATACATTATTACTATATACATTGACGGGTAAGAGGGAAAAATGAAAATCATGTAACGAAATTTATGCATAGGCCCCATAGACGTTGACTTTTGAATAAAAATAATATTGAATTATTTTTATAATGAATAAAGTATTCAAAAAGAATATATATATTTTAATTTATTATATCACTATCGCACCAGTTCTGTATGAGATCGCATCAAACAAACGCACAGTACTCGTGTCTGACGCGTTACACGGTGCTAATATCAGCCAATATATTACTTTAGAACGTTTCGATCTTTTGTGGTCTTAATGTTCTATATTGCTTTTGATTTGATTTGGTTAATGGGAATTTTGTGTAAAATTGTTTTTAAGGGTCTTGTTTTAAAAAAAAATGTTAACAGTGGTAGTAATTATGTGTATTAATTGGAATTAATGGTAAAAAGGGTTGCTTAATTATTATAACGTTTACTTTAATATATTTTGATCACAGTTTTTCTATGTAATCGTAAAATGATTTAATATTTCAGTGCCATTTGTAGAAGAGCAAGCTCCACCTGATGTGAAGGAACTGTTTGAAGATACAAATGTGGTTAATTTGTTGAAGAGTGATAAACCTACGCTTATACTTTTGCAGGTGTGTTATTGTGTGTTTAATTATTTTAGAGACTAGAGAGCTTCGCACTTTATCCCGCATATATCCCGCAGGGTAGGCAGAAGTAATATAGGGTTAAGACACTCCGTTTCCCACGCACCACCACGCACAAATTTTCAAGATATTCTATGTTAAATGCATAGCTGAACGACGCCTTTTTTCTTTTTATCGAAGCGTGAAAATAAAAATAATTTATTCCCGTGTGGGAATTGATGGTTATCAATATAATTTATGTTTTTATTTAAATTGTAAAATTTAACGTTTTTTGCCATGTTACTAGTGCGAAGAAATGAAAATATAAAACAAAATATCATAACCCCGAGTGGGAATCGAACTCACGACCCTCGCATCTACATTTACACGCTTGTGCCACTGAACCACGGCATGACTTCACTAGTATAATTATTTATAATAGAATTTAGATATATTATGATTATTCGTTAAACTTGTATTTTTATTTCTCAGCTAGCGGACACGCTGCCAGGTCGCGGCGGCGGGAGAGACGAGGATGTGAGGAGGAAACATGATCAACCATCTACTTCCAATGAGGAGGAGAAACCTGTATGTATCTATAGTTTTTTTTAACTTCACGCTGAAATTTGCACATAGCAGGGTAGGCCGCGCGAACCTAGTGTTAAGACACTCCGTTCTCTATTAAGACACTCCGTTCTCTATTAAGACACTTACGATTCCCACTTTCTGCCGAATTTGGAAGGCTTGTTAGCCAGCTCCGCAACTCATACTACATATGTGTATCAAATTCTAATTTACTCCATATTTTGTCTATATATCGCTGAACACTTTAGTGGTGTAACTTAACACAGCATTTTTTAAATAGGAGCTTGTACTTTTTCAGACAGACAATCGATGTCGATTAAAGGATTTGGAAGAAGGCAAAATAGGAAATCTAAGAGTCCATAGATCGGGACGTGTCACTCTTTTACTGGGAGACACTATGTTTGAGGTAAAATGCTATAATAATATAAATGTGAAAGTTTGTGAGTATGGATGGATGTTCGTTCTACTTTCAAGCAAAATCTACTGAACCCATTTGAATTTTACGATAATTTTTTAAATAATATTTTTTTGCAAAGCTTAGCAAAAATCGTAATATCTTGTTTCACCTCCTCTCGTAATAGACCTTGATACATCACAGTAACGCATGGGCTGCAATTTATGTTAATCATTTTGTATAATTTGGATATTACATAAAGTTTAAGCTGGCGATTTTAACATTTTATGGTTCTATATACAACATTTATACATTAAAAAATAAAACACTGGTTTAAAACTATTTTCCAACAGGTATGCTCAGGTACCAAAGCCTCATTCCACCAAGAAGTGGTATCAGTGGGAACCAATGAAGCGTCTCGCTCTGCAAACCTTGTATCCCTTGGAGCTTTGCAACACAAACTGAATGTCACCCCGCACTGGCAAGCCATGTTCAATGACATGTCTGTGTAGTGGCTCACTAACCTGGAGACATTGTGACCCTGGAGATACTAATGTTGATAAATATACATTTGTATGTTGTTATTGGTTGTTTTATTGTTTTTATCGTTTAAAGTTTATTTAGTATAGAACAGCTTTTTTTTGGATTATAGAGCAGGCGGAGACCTAGTGTCAAGGTACACAAGATTTCCTAATGCATTACTTACTGCAAATGGAGATTGAACCTACAACCATCATATTTACAGTCAATTGTATGTCTATAAAATTAAGTTATATGAAGAAAATATTATTTTCTTTATTTAGGAAAATAATATTTTCATTTGTAATATGTAAAAATTGTAAAATTTTGACAATATAGTTTCTTTTCTATTCCTATTTTTAGCTTTATGAACGTTCTACAATTACACCAATGTCATTCCCACATAAACCAATTTTCATGAATTTAATTGACAGAACTCAACTCCATGAAGAAATGAACATATTTCATTCTCCTGAATGGGATTTCAATAAACAATTGTCACAATTACATAATCATCGCATTTACTCAGACACTGCTCCCAATTGTTTTAAAATATTTCACTATAAAAATATTTGTAAACTTATTAAAAAAAATGTTTATTTTTAGCTCAATTATCATCAATTTAACCAATAAAAAAAAAGTAAATTTATAATTTTTGTACTTTATTTAACACTTTTATTATATACCTAAATAAATTAAAGATTATTATCTTTCGCTAGTCTCTATTGAGCCTTAGCTTCTTTTGTTTCCTTCTCCACAATAATGGGAGAATCTCTTCCTGGGAATAAATTTCCTTTTAGATCAATTGCAAAGTTATAGTCCACTGGGTTGGCAAGAGCATGGTCAATTGCTGCTTCAAGATTGTCAGGGGTAATGAACGTTGAACTTAGCTCCTGAAAAAATATTGCAAAATGGCATATATGAAACGTAAGAAGGGACCAGTGAGCAGAGAACAAGAGTGATTAAATTGAAAATTTGCATGCTGGTTTTTCTTAGAAGAGTTTTACAAATTTCTGTATAAATATCATCATTTCTTAAGAGAAAATGCCATATAGACTTATCACACACTGAGGAAAATTAAAATATTTGAAAATATAAAATTTTTAGGACTGCAATGGATCCTTTCTTTTTAACTGATTACATTTTTCTATAACTCTTTCTTTCATTAGAGTGTGTGAATAATACTATAAAAGTTACAGAAATAAATTTAAATGTCCAAAATGGTAATTATAAATTTATAATATTACCTTTTGTTTTCTAATTTCCACTGAAGCTTTGCTTATTTTGTCTCTTAATTCTTGGTCCTTTGCTTCTATTCGTTTCAATATATAATCTTCCATGGCTGCCAATTCTGTTTTCCTTCTTTCTTCCCTTTCCGCAGCAACTTGAATATTCCATTTCTCATTAATCTGAACACACTTCTCCCATTCCTCAGCTTCTAAGCGCTGTGACATCTCAGAACTAGCACTTGCTAGTGAAGATTTTTCTTTAATCATTTCTTCGTGATAAAAACGCCTTATGGCACGCATTTGTGTCTTGTAGTTGTTGTTTATCCGTAATAGCTCTAAACGTTCTTCTTCAGATATAACAGGTCTTTTAGGGATGCGATATATTTTACTTTTAGCAACAGGAACCCATCTGGGTTTTCTATGTGCTTCGGCAATTTGTATAAGTAATGGACATGAACGTTTAAGTAAAATATTTTTGGGTATCATTTTAATTATTTATAAATTATAAATGTAAAATTATTTTCCAACAATAACATAACCTGTAAAACACAGGATTAGAAATCAGAATAGAAAAAATCACGACATTGACAGCAAACGTCAGGTTTTAAAATTTGGAAAGGTAATAAGCATTTACACATCAGTAAATTACGAATTATACCGTAGAAACTGTAATAAATAAAAGTATTCTTAAAGATGCTAAAGTGCATTTGTGCCGTGTGATCCCGGCCTAGAATAGGATCATCCTGGTACTGGTGGTGTCGTAAGAAGCGACTAAAGTACGTGTGGTAGAGTCACGTCGCCAGCAATGGCAACACGCTTGGGCAGACTCGACCGGATCATTACCACCCCCGGCATTTAAAACCGGCGTGAAGTAGTGACTTTATACCACTGCGTTTCGCATCAGGTAATGCCGGGCCCCGGCGCCCAACCCACCTTAAAAGGCCGGCAACGCACCTGTAGCTCCTCTGGTGTTGCACGGGGCCGTGGGCGGCGGTAATCACTTACCATTAGGTGACCCGCAAGCTCGTTTGCCGTGTCTTTTCCATAAAAAAAAGTGGTAATTTCACTTACCAAAATAAAAAAACAACAAAAATATAATAACAAAAATACTTATTTTAGTGGTCAGAGCGCCTGGTCGTTCTCCAGGAAGCGCGGGTTCGAGTTTCCGCTATGTTTAAATTTTTATACGTTTTTAAATAAGTATTTTTCTTTCTTAAGTGTGAAATAACACTTTAAAAATGTAATAACAACTTTCAATGAATTGGAAGCTTAATATAAAATAATTATAACATTTATACATACAAAAAAGAAGGAAAAAAACGAGAAATTTCCAGTTCCATTTAAAGGTTAAATAAACTTGATTTACATACAGAATTTAAATTACTTTAATAATTTAACTTCTTTTTTATTTAATATTATAATTTAAAACTTATAAGTCATAACTTATATATAATTTGACATTTGTTGTTATGCCTGCCAGCCGTCAGTGTAGTGTTGACTTGGGGGATTTGTGATTTGTGGACATGCCGGACGCTTTATAAAGAACTGTGTAACTAATGATACATTCTGTATTAAAAAATAAACTAAACAACGAAAATGATTAAAATAGCAGCAATTAATATTGAATCCGAAGAGAGCGGATCGGAAGAGGAGTTCTATAAAGAGGCACTAGAGCAAATAGCTTTTCAAGAGTATGCTAGAGCTCTAGAGTTGCAAAGAAAGGGAAACGTCGCTGAAGCTACACAGCTCTTAAAGGATTTATTAAGCACTGAACTGTTATCTGATGTACACAAACCAAAATCTACGGATGAGCAAGTTTCACGGCCCTTATTCAATTTAAAATATTTGTGCTATAAAAATCTTGCGTCTATGTTGCAAATGTGTTGGCGAGTTAGATGAGGCAATAAAAGCTTTCTCCGCTGCGTCTGAACTTGATGAAACTGATATTACTCTCTGGCATCGTCTAGGAGAGGTAAGCATGCAGGCTAAAAATTATGAAATGGCTTTATATGCATTTCAACGGGGAGTTGAAAGAAATCCTCGTCACTGGCCTTGTTTGGATAAAATGATTATTCTTTTACTAGGCCTAAAGTATAAAGAACATTGTATAGCTGCAATCCACGATGCTTTGCAACTTGATCCTGGTTATATGAGGGGACTTGTTTATAGAAGATACATTTACACAGTTTATAGACATATGAGAGAATATATGTCATACATTAACCCTATTTATATATGGAATGAAGCAGATGATGAGCCAATAGATGAGTGTGTAGCTGAAAAATTAATAAAAGAAGCTGAAGAAATTCAAGAAATATCAGCACAACAACAAAAAGCTGAAGAAATAAAAACCACTATTCCTAAATTAAAACTAGAAAAGTCAATTAATAAGTACAGTTGGAAATCTGTAGGTGATTCATTAGTTCATATGCATAAATATATAACAGAAAATGGTTTTAGTCATGCCTCACATATAGACATAATTGTGGAAAAAGAGGAAGTATGTGAAGAACAAAGTGAACTAGTGGAACAAAGTGTAGCTGACAGTGAAAAAGCTTCTGTGAGAAGAAGAGGTAGTGCCATAACAGCACTAGAAAGATGGGAATGGTGTAATAGACGTAAATCAGGTAGAAAAAAACTTGACAACCAGGAAACTCTGTATGATAGCCTTTATAAATTAGTACCTCTTGATTTAATGTTGGAGTCACAAAATAAAAAGCAAATTAAAGAGACATCGCTAGATGCAGTGAATTTAGAAATGTTTTTTGATGAAAAAGCAAATGAATATGAAAGTGATGAATATTTTGGTAAAAATGCAGAAGAAGATGATGTTAAATTATTTTTAGACAAATATATGGAAAATACAAAAGATATAATTGATTTATTGAATAGTTATCTTAGTATATTAAGCCTGAAATACAAATTCAAGTGGCCAGAGGGTCTGTCTGAGGTGTATGTGGAAGCAAATAATTGCTACAACAATCACATTGATATTCCAGCATGTACTGATTATAATCATGACAATTTAGTACATTTTGTATCTGTTAATTTGTTAGCACAAGAATTTGTGGTTAATGAAAAATTAAATTCGACATCTGATAAAGAACCTACACATGAATTAAGTACTGCAGAATCTATAGAAATAATAGTGACACAAAAGCCCAATATATTTTCTGGTACCGATTGCTTAGAAATGATGCTACGATCTTTGTGGCTTAAAATACACATACATCAAGTGAATAAGTGTGAGGATTATATGTTAGAATGTCTTTATCAACTATTGGAAGAATTCAATGCAATGGGTGAACATCACAACACCTATTGTCTTAATCTTGTTAACTTTACCTATAAACCAAATATCCAAGAGAATGTAATTTTAAAAAATATAAATTCTTTACAGAGAAACACAAAACTAGCAGTAGTTAAGGATTTATACAGCCAGAATAATTATGATGAACTGTTATCAATTCTTATGGAATATTTTGATCAATGCAAGGAGGTAGCCACAAAGCAAGATGAGAAAATGTCTTTAGATTTTGCAACTCAAGTATGTCTCATAATTGAAAGTTTCTGGGCATTAAACAAGGTTGATTCCTGTCTAAAGTGGGCATTTATATGTTTGCATGAGTCACTTGAAATATATTTTATAACAATATCAATTACAAAAGAAAATGAAAAGTGGTCTAGGGCCATTAATAAAATTTTATGTTGTATTGAACACATCCTTGATACTGAGGGAATATCATCTCTGGATATGGTATTGAGAAGTGAATTGAGTCAGGGAATTAATGACTTAATAAAGATAGCTAGTCATCAAATAGAAACTACTTCATCTACACTACCATTTGATACTATTGCTCCATGGATTATACTTCATTATATTTTACAAAGAGAAGAAGATGAAAAAAAGAATAAAAAGACTGATGGCAGTGACCGTTCAATTGCAAACAAAAATACTGTTGCATGTGATGAAGTACCAATTCCTTTACAAATTTTATTTACTGCTCATGAGGAATTAGGTGACAAAACTTGGTGTTGCCATTCAGAAGGAAAGCTGCTCTATTTTATTCTTGACAATGTAGTGCCCCGTCTTCGGTCTCCAATACTTGCCAAATCTTTACAGCAAATAAATCGATGTTTGGAGCAGTGTGTTTTTTGTCTTTACGGACATCCTGCAAAAAAGGCCAAGTCAAAAGTAATCGACCACAAAGCTACTTCACACACTTTAGATTGGAAAAGAGCTCAACAGATTTACGAAATATTTCGGCCTACTGACATGCCTACATTGATTGGTAATGTGTCTGCTATTACAAGTGACACAGAGACATTATTTCAACGCATCTTGACTTTATTGCCAACAGAATATGATCCAGCAAAGTATGTCATGGAAACCGAAAAATATATAAACTGTGTAGAGGAGAAGCTACCGTCGGTTCCTCCATTGTTGCCATACAAAATGAGGGACATATACTTCTTTTTGGGTGATTATTATTTTAAAAAGGAAGATAATGAGTTGGCAATAAAATATAATGTAATGGATGTGGTTATTAACAATGACCGATTTTTATCTTGGGCTGAAATAGCTCTTGCTAAGGCAGCTATTATAGATAATGCTTTGAAATTATATAAAAATTTTGATGGTGAGGCCGATTTTTTAAATACTGCAAAGTCTACTATGCGATGTTTCAAGCGATCGGTAAATTTAAATCCTAGAGTTTCTTACTTATGGGTGGAATATGGAACATTTGTATATCGAGTGCACTCATTCTGTTCAAGATTATTAAAACAGGCTAGTGAATCTCTTAGTATGGAAGAATTTAGAATACTCGAAAAACAAAAAGAGGAATGTTTGCGTATAACTAATAATTGTTTGACAGTTGTAGAACGCTTGAATAATAGTACAGATTCTGATAAATCTGATAATTGGTTGTTATATTATACGCTAGGCAAGGTAGCAGAGAAGAGAAATGAAGCTCCATCGATTTATCTCACTTTTTACATGCAAGGCGTTAAAAGTTTACAAGAGGCGGGTGCTATATATCCGTCAAAAATAAGTTACAATACACCACCACACCTGAGTATAGAAGTTTTAGAGCTTCACTATAGAATACACGCTTCTATTCTTAAATATATTGAGCAGCACGAAAACAAACGAATTTCTACATCGGTTGGCAAAGTGTTTATTAGATGTCTGGAGGAATGGCAACAGGGACCGTTCAAAAAAAAAATAAAAAAATATAATGATGAGAGTGAAAATGAAACAAAACCGGAAATACAATCATCTTTTCAAGCCGCTAATATTTTGAAACGTTCTGTTAGCGATGCGGGTGAAAAGGACAATTTCGAAGCAAAACGATTAAAGTCAGAAGCAGCTCCAAAAAAGAAACGATCAGCTTCGTACGATACTGAAAGTCACAAAGATTCCATAATAACACCCGCAGTTGATATCACAGATATAAAAGAAGATGAAAATGTAATTGCAGATCCTAATCCTGATGCGTCGTCCACTTCAAATGAACAGACAAGTAAAGCAATGGATTGTGTAGAAGAAAAGAAAAACGATATAGTTTCTGAAAGCAATGATGTGAATAATGACAAGCAAGACGAGAGTTCTAGGTCTTCTACATCATCGTCTTCGTCAGGATCTAGTGATTCCTCGTCAGACAGGTCTAGCGATTCTAACGCTAACTCAGATTCTTCGAGTGGATCTTCAGAAGATATAACTGAAGAACAAATAAATAAAATAGTTTCTGAATGTCTCGATGCGCTGGAAGACTGTGCAAGTCGTTATACGCCTCACTATAAAGCTTTATATAGACTCGCACATTATCATTTTTATTCAAAGAAAGGTAAAAATATTGAAAAATGTAGAGACTTGATGTTGTCTGCTTTTGTTTCAAGATCAGGCCAAAAGATGTCGGGGTTGTTTAGTAAAGGAAGATCTAATAATTTCTTTAATAATATTTGGCGCTTCCCTTCTACTGATGTAGAAAAGCCCGGAGGTTTCGCTGCTCATATGAATCGCTCAGTGTTGCTTACTTTAGAAATATTAAAGGAGATAGATGACCATAAAACTTTATTAGATTTAAGCTTACATTTGCGAAAAAATCCAGAAAAGGATAAAAAATATTTGCGCGATTCTGATAGAGTAGATTTGGCACAACAAGCATTTTCATTATCAGTGCAATCTTTAAAGGGACAGGTATTCAGATTCAGTCAGCAAGCTGATTTAAAAAGTAACGAAGTGGAGAGACAAGCTCTAAAGAGTCTAATGTTTGACATTTACAAAGCGTATGGCAAAGTACAAAGACAACCGAATTCGAAACAACTAATCAACTTACTAGTAGATGCTTACAAACTCATAATAACAACTCCGGTTACAGAAAATATGAATTTAGTTGACCTCAGTATGAAATATAGTCAGTCGTTAAAGCAACAGGCAACACAAGTGGCAAGTATGGATAAGGTTCAAACGTTACCTAAGAAACAGAACATAAAATCGATTGAAACAGCTGAAAATCGTTTGAAGCCTGTTCCACCTCAGCCAGTTCAGACGAAACCAGATCCTAAACCTCAAACGACGTCATTACCGTCATCATCCTCGATTTTACCAAAAATACCAGAACTATCATTTCAGGACTATTTGCCCAACTTTTTAAGCGATCCTTTGCTCACTCAACAAGCATTATCATACATCGGCAACATGAATGCCCTGGCCAGCTACGCATCTCTTCAGAATACTTTGCAGTCTACTCTCCAGTCTTCATATCAAAATTCCTTTCAGGCTGAAATCTACCGACAGTATTTAGAGAATTACTCGCCGTATGGTAGTATGATGCAACAGAAGAAAAAACGTGGCCCCAAGCCCATGAAAAAATCTTTATCTAGTGGAGTTCCTCAGGCAAAGCCGAAGCCATATGCGGTGTCTTTACCATCGACGACGAAGGCAGCCCCAACACCTGTTATAACCAGTCTTCAGAAATCGACATCTACCCCACTTACTCCTAGTATGGGTACAGTGTTGTCTTCATTGCCGCCATCAATGACAGCGAGTTTGTCGTCTTTTGGAACTTCTAGCAAGCATACGAATCCGCTGACATTTGCCCCTAAAGCGCACATGCCAAGTACAAGCTCACCTGCTTCTGTTACTTCAAAAGCGCCAACGTCACATAAGCAGGTCAGTCCTGGTAAAACACTACAAGAAAAGCTATTAGCGGAAAGATATAAGGCTCAAACAACGTCTAAAGTTATCCCACAAGAGATTAATGCTTCAATTAGTAGACTCCCTTCATCTTTAACAATAACTAAAACATCTGCGGCAAAACAACCGCTGGTCCAAGGAAGGAAGCCGGAAGCGAAGAAAGACGTAAGACCCAACCCCATTTCATCAGATGTGGTCATTGTGTTAGATGACGATTAGTATTTATTATCTGTATTTATACCGTTTATATATGAAATAAAAGTGTAAAAGAAATCAATAAATTTAATATGAATATTTTTCATTTATTCGATAAAATAGGTTAAGAGAGAATTGAAATATTTTGTATTGTGGTTATTTTAAAGAGAAAGAGCATTATATATATATATATATATATATATATATATATATATATATATATATATATATATATATATATATATATATATATATATATATATAAACATTAATTTAAATGATATTGTACTGTGAAAATTCGAAAATAATTTAAAAAACCAACTGAATAGCCCTTGAACTACTACAACAATGTTCAAAAAAATATTTGGTAGTAAAAAAATCATAAATTAAATTTGGTTGTTGATTAGAGTGGAAAGATATTTGAAATTAAAAATCAATCATTATTCAATATGCCAAAATGCCAATTCCTTCCAATGCCAAACCATTGATTGGAAAATTCTTTAAAATTTATATAAACATTTTCATATTTAAAGCAACCTTACTGCTATCGCTAGATTATTAATAGTAAATAAAATAGAATTACTAATTTATAATTAATTTATTTATTAAATTATTAATGACACCATATCAGTCAGGTTACATGTACAAGTGAAACGTATATTTAAAAACTATCATAAATTTTATATACAAAATATTTATTACACATTGATGTTCCCAAGCAATAGTTTCGTAATTTTAGTAAATAATATACTCTATTCGCAACCAATTTCTCCATCGGTATTTTTTTTAGTTTCATACTGTTTCTCGAAACTCAGTGTTAGACAGACACTCCATTCTCATTAGGAAATTTCCGTTCCCCAATTTCTGCCGAATTCTAGAGGCTTTGCGTGGTGAGTGGCACAACTCACCGCCTCGCTTTGCCTTTGGAAATTCATTAATCTTTTTATATTTTTTTTATTTCTACTATATAATCTTAAAAATATAATCAATTTTATAACCGTTTAACGATTACATTTAAAAAAAACACCTAAAAAACAGAATTATGAAGAAAAACCGTTTGTTATTGCTTAAGAACATGTTTGTAATTATACTAAATACTATGTTTATAATACCATAACTATAGTATTCTATATTTATAGAAGTCCATTAACATATCACTTAAATTCCATCCTGCAATTAATGTACCAAAATATATAAGAACTAAAGCGGGCAGCGGTAGAAGAAACACTCTAGCGTTTTTGATCATTGGTAAATCTGAAAAAAAAAAAAAAAATATATATTAATTAAAACTATTAGAATTTAAACAAAATCTCAATATTGTTTTTTGTAGCTTCACACTGTATCCTGTAGGGTAGCCCCTTTATTCCCCATTTTCAGCCGAATGCGAGGGCATTGCGTGTTGAGTTGCGGAACTCAACACCGCCCTTCTGTTTTACCAGAGCAAAGAAATTAAAATATTAATAATAAATCATTCCCCACGAGTGTGAACCAAACTCACAACCAATGGCCTCTTTTACTTTTATTGACATTTTGATATACTCACTACTATATCCTAAGAATGTGATGTACATATAATATATGATGGACGCTAACCAAAATGTATTAGCCACGAAGCATGATAAGAAATTTAGATCTGAAAAAATAATAAACAAAAATTATATAAATTATGTGGCGTCAATTAAATTATTAATAAATTTGTAATAGTTTCAAGATATTTTTACTTTTTTTCTATTGCCTTTATTTATCAAAAGAAAAGGTTTATTATTTGAATATTAAATACAGTTGAAACGATAACAATAAATAAAATTAATGACTAACTACTACTAGTTCTTATGACATTTTTCTTTTCTTATTACAAAAGTTGTTAAACAAATAACAACCTGACTATTAAATACAGATAAAATATATATAATTTTGTATTTTAAATCAACACATAACTTACTGTTAAATATAATAATTTGAAAGAAGTGTAACAAAGACAGCGGTGGGAAGAATGCATTGATGTGTACATCAAAGGCGTACCCCCACTCCACATCTCCCCCAGCACCGTCTACCGCTAAGTATTTATTACTTACATACCTGAAATATAATATATTTTTATTATTAAATCATGCTTATTGTTAAATTACAGCCAAATTAAATAAAATCTTTACATAAAAAGTAGTTTTGTCATACTGATGTATAAGCTATACAGCACACATTTATAATTAGCTGTAGTTGTAGCTTTCACATTTATAATTATAGTAGGATGTTTTTGCAAGAAAAAAATCTTTTTCTTCAACAAGTGGATTTCTAATTTCAATTATATATTAAAATTTTGATTATACATTATTCATATAAAGCCCATTTATGTCAAATAATTATTTATATGTTATCATGCTATTTACGTTAAATTAAAACTGTAAGGTATATGGAGGTTTTCAAATTTTCTTTTTCATTTTATAAAGAAATTAACATTTTATAATAGATTGTCTACTTTGTCCCCTTTGCTGTACTTATAAACACATACAAATTAGATAATCAGATGACATAATGACACAGTTTGTTATTGGCTACACAGTAAATGTCACATTAAAAAATCTGTAATAACAAATAATTAATAAACAATATGTTTTTAAATCACCCAAAAGGAATCGAAGAACTCTTATGTTGTGTCATCTAAAATTAGAATGGTCACAGTAATAATAAATTGAAAATCCATATTATATTTAAAAAAAATTGCCAGCAGCTCGCTCAGTGATAAGTTTACAATAGTGACAAATCAATTAAATGCTAATTAGATTTACACAATTTTTGTCCTTTGAGGCCTCAACAATTTGTTACCATTCTGATCATCTGATTACTCCTCCCTCCATAGCTTTGCAGCCATTTTGGCAATATAATCCATTTATATCAATAGAATAATTTTAAATTATTATAAAATTGTATATTTCTTACCAAAATATTGTGGAGACTACAATTCCAGCTCCAATAAAATCCACAAATACAACAAAAAGTACAAATAATGTTAGTTTTGTCCAGTTTAATCCCATTGCTAAAGCAAAGCATACTGAGGATACTGAAAACGTAAGAAAATACAAATATTGTATATATATATATATATATATAGTATGTATATATATATATATATATATATATATATATATATATATATATATATATATATATAATAACTTCATATTTTTTAGCTTTATAGAAGATGGCAGAAAAGAGTAATATTAATCCACTGAGCTATTCACACACTGCCCAATTTTTAAAACAATACACATTGAGTGGTAAAATAAACATCACATTTAATATTTATAACAAAGTAAGGAAAGAAAAATATATAAATTGAGAATTGAAAACTGCCACATTTACAGTCAGATGTTGTCCTCCCACAAAGGCCCAATAATATTGTATTTTTTTATTACATAATTTATAGTGTGATGCTTTACTTACAGAATAGCCATACACTTAAGAGAACTAAGAAAGCTGGATCATCTCGAGCAAATTGCGATTTAGTATCTGAAAAAATAAGCACTTACATTACTTATGTATATTAATTGAAATAGAACTATTAATACTAAATATTTTATTAAAAAAGTAAACTATATAAACAATATTTTAGTATGTCCAAAGTTCCAAAATACAAAAAAGGGCACTCAATAAGTTTTGAAATATCAAATTAATTCTTAAAAGTATTATAAAATATCTTTAAATATTTAGTAATTTTTTTATAGAAATGACAAGGTGAGCACACATCGCTACAGATGCCTGATCAGCTCTTTTCATGTAAAACCCAAACATCAAAAAAGTATTTCCATTTGACTTCTAGAAATTCTTATATCTCTACTGTCTGTCTGAATTGCGTGTTGTGTTTTTAATATTCAATTACACGCTTTTATCACAAGAGTGAGAAAATTAAAATAATCCATTCAGAGTTGGAAGCAAACCCACCATCACATAAACTGTAGTAGTGATTTTAATAAAATTTGGCTTTGTTATGGTTACAAATAATTAAAATACATGTTTTTTAAAACAAACTCTACTTACGTTTCCTATAGTTAAAATTTCTAAACACTTTTTGTGGTGAAACAAAAAGATAGACCATTTGCCAAGCTGCAAATTCAAAATCCATTTGATTAAATTTAAATAACCTTCTAAGATATTTGTATCGTTTGACTGCAGCACTAGCTGTGGTAGGCTGATAGTTGGCTGGGGCTGGCAACGGAGAAGTACTCCTCGGGTAATTCGAAGAAGTCGATGGAGTAGGTGAAGTCGAGTATTTCATCATGCATGCGGATTCTCCACATATACAAAATAATATATTATTCAGTTATTCTTTATCTAACTTTCTCTTTTGAAAGACGAATAACTTATTAATCGATAAGTAATTGTATTAAATTAAAACTGTGGGAAACTTTGTTTTTTAGATATCACGTCATTCTTACAATGTCACTTGTATACGTCAACTTCAAAGTAATCTTGACGTTATGGTCTATGGATCGTCAGTTTAGAAATTATAAATAAAAAAATATAGCGAGTAAGACGCATAGGTCATTTATTTCAATAATATATCTATTAAGAAACATGGCCCTATTTAACCAAAAAATATAAAATAGGCAATACCTGTTAAATTTCATAAAATTTAACTTAACTGAATTAAACAAGTGTAAAATATTTAGTAAAAATAGTAATAAAAGGTTAATAATAAAATTATATATTGTCGTACATAATAGTTACATTATTGTATTAATATTTCTATAACCCAAAAATATTCCAAAACTATTATTATTAGTTAAAGTGTGAGAATGATATACTTAAAAGGAAATATAATTGTAGTCAATATAAAGTACAAACAAAGAAGAAAGCAACTTCTTTAATATTATATTGAATTGAATTTTTCATTAATTACCTCTATTTATAAAGTGGCATAGTTGTAGTGGATAACTATTGTTACATACCTTTCAGTCAACGATCAATATTCCCATTTGCGTCAATTTATGTGATTGGCTCAACTGCAATTTTCATTGCGATTGCGCTTAAGGATATAGAAAATTCTAGGTCCAGAACAAAGACCTACATGCGTAGGTATATCGATGATATCGTATCGTATCATAGGATGGCCAAGGAATCATTAAATAAATATAAAAAAATACGTAGTTGCTATAAATAAAATGTGTTTTGTTCAATTTTTAATGAAGTAATAATTATTTATTTATAATAATAAATATTAAATATTTAATTTCCTCGAGTGGGAATAAAACTCACAACCTGTTGCGTTTATAGCCGCACGCTCATGTTCCTGCGCCAAGACTGGCCATTTTTTGATTTAAGCATTTACTTCTATAGTGAAATTGAAAAGACTTTTATTTTTTTACTTATATTGTTAAATGTTAAGGATCAAATACTAATATTTTAACTTAAGTAGATGAGAACTTTTAAATTTTTTTTAGAATTTCTAATATATCGTGTAAAGAATCTCTACATTTTCTGGTATAACATTATCTTTACACGATATTTTTTTATTGCTCTTTTGAAGTAATCCTACGTCATACTAAAACACCTCAAATTACATTACTAAAGTATTTCTCCTTAGGGTTAGGTACGGCTATTAACATCTATTATGATAATAAATTCACTTTTGTGAATTGTACTGTTGAAAAATAAAAAAAGCCAGCAAATGTGACTTAAGTTATATAGATAATTCTGTTATTCCAATACCTATGCAGATCTCTATAGTTTGTAGGTAAATTGAATTTAATTTTTCTCTAACATTCTATCGTTGTCAATTAAAAAAAACCAAGGTTTAAGCGGTGAGCCATAACGCCATAGAAATTAATAGATTTGGGGCCCTCGTGGCGCAGTGGAAATCTGGGTTTGACTCCCATATGGGGAGTCACATCATTTTCCTGCTCTGACAAGGATAGTCTCGGCCGCCTTGTTGTTTTTCGCCACTCAACACGAAATGTGTCAAATTCGTTCGGAAAATGTTTTTTTAGTAATCGAGTAATCTAAGAGTAAACGAAGTGATCAATGAGAGTAAAATCGGTATCTCACAATCGATCACAAGGTTCTCTCACAAGGATGATAAATGCGGGACAAAGCGTGAAGCTATGACATACAAGTAGAAAAAAAAGAAAATTTGTTTAATATCAATTTTATTTACATCAAGACAATTTCTCTGCCCTTTTAAATAAATTATTTTTAATCTATATTCGATGTTTAATTATTACAGCGAACTAGATACTTATTGATTATTAAATAAAACATGGCAAATTATATTATAAAAATTAATAACACATTATGAAGTACGCTTAAGGTAAATTGAATGGAATATTGCTTATATGAATCATGCCTTGAAATTACAGAAGCAAATCAATTTGTAATTCTAGTTATTTTGTTTTTCCACCTCCACCATGCACTACGATGTGAATTGAGAGAGGTAGAAGACGTAAAATATTATTATGATCTACAATTATCATCATATTACTTAGTACGGTTTCCGGTGATAGAATAAACAGAAATCATATTTAAGACGTAACAAATATTTTCAATTATCTTTCTTTAAAAATAGCAAGAATAAATAAATATTTTTAATAAAAATCATTTTTGTGGAAATAGTAATTACTTCATGATAGTATGATACCAATGTAATGAATATAATTTACAAAAAGCAGTCTTCAATAAAAAAAAAATACATAAATAAAATTGTCAAACACTTTATACAGTAATAAATATAGCAATTTAAATAAATAAATCGATAAGAGCAGCTCATTACATCGCTATTTTATCAACTTTTTCAAGTATTCGATAACAACTGTTTACCTTTTTTCCGTGACATAACAATATCGTGCAGTCTTCTCGCAGTAATAATGTAACCGTATATTATTTATCACTGACATTACAAAACACGTGATACGAGTATTTTTTTTTAAATTGTAGAGGTGTCCACACGCAATGCTAACGTTCATTGTGCAGTTATTACTTTTTTAATCTATATTTTAGTTTTATTTTAAATTCACATTTATATAGGTATAATACGTGATTCTATATAATATTATAATTTAAACAAGGCAACTGTTACACCATTGTTAGAGCACAAATTAGAGTTTACTTAATGTTTTTTTTAAATCATAATAATATTATTATTATTAATTGAATGATTTAACTTTACCACTATCCGTATCACTGGTTGTAGCACGCCCACTTATGCTACAATAGTAACAAAACCTATAATTTAACGACATTTTAAAAATCATGTTTTTTTTTATAAAAAGGACTTATAATTAATTAATTTTGGGCAACTTAAGAAAGATTTTGTTGTAGCCAAGGTAGGTAATGTGTGACTCTTGTATAAACACCGGGATAGCCGGGTTCTCCACATTTATTGCCGAAAGAAACAACGCCAATCTGTGTCCAGCGCCCATTGGCGAGTAACATGAGCGGTCCCCCCGAGTCTCCCTAAAAATATAAAAGAGAGTAATTTAAATAAAAATAATTTACTTATTTTTTTAAAAGCTATATTTAATTTAATGTTTATTATTGAGAAGTAAAATGATAAACTTCCACCTTCATTATTTTTAAAAATAACAATCAATTTACGAAAGACAATGCATTTTAAATTATTTTTAATACTTGCGTAATTAAATAAAGGTTTAAAGTTATATATTTTACGACAGCATACCTGGCAAGCATCAATACCGCCTCTTGGGTAACCGGCACACAAAAATGTATCCGTGATGGGCTGGAAATATGCTCTATCACAGTCTTCGTTCCTCCAAACTGGTAGTTTAGCTTCCAATTGACGGGAACTCTCGCCTCCGCCGTACCTCGTGGTACCCCATCCCACCACCGTCGCCACTGAACCATCGAAGAGTTGTCGAGCGAGGTCTCCCCGTGGTAAGCAAATTGGTATCACATATTTTGATCTTTTCACGTTCTCTGCAAAACAAAATTTTGAAAGTAAGAACATGTTTCTTACAAACATTTTTTCTTTTTATATTTTAAAGTTTACATAAAATCACAATTTTACATTTCGTCAAATATATAATAATAATATATAATAATTTTTATCTACATAATAAATTCACAGTTTTAAGTCACATATAGGAATAAATTCGTTTCACCGTACGGGGTTCGGTTCCATAATCTAAAACGCAATATATCTAAAATTCATTGTAAAGTTGGGAACAAAGGGAGCTACCAGGTTCCCTCGGCTTACCCAAGCGTTAGTTACGTTAAAAAAACATCGGTTTTAAGTCCTAGGAAAGTGCCATTTAAACAAATTAAATAAGCCGTGCTTACCAGACAACACAAGCACAGCAATATCATTATAATATCCCACTCTGGAGAACTTCTCGTGCGCGCGTACGGCTGTAACGCGCAACGTCACCGGTCGCGACGGCTCGTCCTCCCTCGCGAGGTCCACGTCCCCCAAACGCACGCTGAACTGACGGGCGGGGAAGCTGAGGAATATTAAATTTGTTTGGTTATTTATAAATAATTTTTATTTTATTTTTGTATTTTGTCTTATAGTACTTCGCAACATTCGCTCTGGGGAGTGTATACCTAATATTATATATATTATATATATATAAAATGTTGTTGTTTTCCATATTTTATTTCCTTCAATGATGAACTTTATTATTATTCTTGTGAAATTGTGTACAGTAAGTGGCGTAACTTAACGTCGCGCTTTACCTTGTTACCAGATTGAAAAGATGAACACGCACATTATTATACATTTCTCCAAATGGAAATCGAACTCACAAACGTCGCGTGTACGGTAACATGCTTGGGTCCCAGGGCCATGACGGCCTTTAATATAAATCACATATGATTGATTTCAAAATTAATAGAACCCACGGTCGTTGTTTCGAGTCTCTCGTGCAATGGGCGGCCGTCAGCACGTGGCGTTTGCCCACAAGGGTGCCCCCACACCAGAACTCGCGTCGATTGTTCCCGTGCAAGTATATGGCGGCCATCCACGGCCAGGCGCCAGGTTTGGCCTCCGTGCCGCCAACTATGCGCCCGCCTTCGTCCTCTCTTTGCCCACATTCTGCCCAAAAAGAGATATCAGTGAACAAAACATTTTAAAATAAAGATAAATATTTCAAAATAAAGTCAGGAATTACTGTACTTTGTATAAATGAATCAAAAAGTGTATCAACTATTAAGATTTAGGGTCAAAATTAAAGTTGACTTTGCATTACTTTTGAGAATATAATTGGAAAGTATTATAAAAATAAACAAAGAATACCATTTATATCTACAATGTTGGAGAAGTTTCCGATGAAAGGTGGAGCTACGGTGTAGTAGCTGGTCGTCGAAGGTACTCGTGTTGTTGTAACAGCAGGACTAGAAGTCGGTGTAACAGTCGTCGTCGTCGTCGTCGCCTTGGGTCTTTTTGTCGTTAGAACTAGAATTGCCGAGGGCTTTTTCGTAGTAGGTTTTGGTACAGGTCGTTGTGTTGTGACAGGAATTAAGTAAGTTGGACTGCTCGTCGTTGTTTTCACTGGTTTCTCTACTACCGGCGTCGCAGTAATTACAGCATCGCGAGGACAGCACACTCCAGGAACAAACAGATCCTTAAAACACAGAGATTCCCGAAGACTTACAAGATTTAGAAGCAATTGTGGACAATTACTTAAATCTTCACATACACCCTGTTCTCCTTCAGGCGTTGTACACGATTTGGCATCATTTTGACTTAAATCTGCGGTCGCTATCCTCGTTATTGGAGCATCTGGTAAGACTTTTGGTAGTGCTTTTTTTACAATAGGTGCTATTTTATCAGTTACATTCCTACCAAGAAAGTTTTTACTTATAGTATATAGTGCTTGTGGAAGTTGTTTCAAGTTTGGATCGGATTCGTTTCGTTCGTTCTCGTTGACCATGTCAATAAGATAATGACCGACTGTGTTGATCGCTCCCAGAGTTTCAGAAATTCGCGTAAAAGCAGACTGTGATAAAAGTCTTCCATCGTTCGGGACGTTTCTACTTTCTGTATTAATGAGGTCAACAGAGGATCGACTGTTGAAATTTTGGGGGTAAATCTGAAAGTTTTGAGGCCCTGGGCCTTGAAATGGAATTTGACCTTGAAAAGGATTTTGATTATAAGAGTAGGGCTGATTATGAGGGCCATTGTAATATGTTTGGATATCAGGTGATCTTTTCCGAGGAGATGTGAATTGCCACGGCGGATGTCCTGATCGGTAAATATTGGAGGTTGAACCTGGAGATTGGGCGAACGAAACTGAAATAGAGAAAATATATTAAAAATGTATCTAAAAAATAATTGAATAGAAATATTTGTAATAATGTTATTGATGCATACCTACCCGGGTGGAGAGGTTGGTACTGACATCTCGTGGGTAGAATGATATATAGCACACCTGGAACAAAAAGTAGTTCTATGTTAGTTAAACAATTTCTACGTTATATAGAAATTATCCCAAAATATTTAAGGTTTTCATTTACTCGCTCTGGTAACGAATCGGCAAAGTGCGGGGTTGAGTTCCGCCACTCAAAACGCAAAGCCTCCAGAATTCGAAGGAAAGTGGGGAAAGGAAGTGCCTTAAGGTCACGTTCCTTCTACATACCCTGACGCGAGCGATCGATGCGAGATTCAGCGTGAAGCTAGAAAAACTAGCTATATTTAGATTATTTGCCTCGTATTTTAATCATGAAGCGTAAAGTCACCTTATTATTGTGACAAAAGAGGATGCAGTGACATTAAAGTGAAGTTACGTTATGTGTACTGTTTGCGAACCTCTCGTCCGCACTAGTTAGCTGACGACTTGAGAGTTCACCTTCAATATTTTAATGATAACTCTATAACTTTGTGATTTTTTCTTTCGGGATTTTTAAATATGCCTACTTATTGTATTTTTTTAGCTTCACACTGTATTCCACATATAACAGGGTAGGTAGAGGGAACCTGAAAATCTAGTGTTAAGACCATCTGTTACCTATTTTCACCGAATTCTGGAAGTATTGCGTATTGAGTGACGGAATTCAATGCCACGCTTTGCTTAGTTACTAGAGCGAGGAAATAAAAATATTAAATAATTTATTCCTCCGAGTAGTAATCAAACCCAAAACCTCAAATTAACAGAGGTAGAGAGAACCTAGTATTTTAAATGAAACTATTTTAACCGGATTAATCGCGTATATTTTGTATTTTTATACATTTTCCGTAGGTCCGTGGTCACGGGTAGACCTAGTAACCTAGAATTAGCATGTGGAGTGGTGGAACTCTACGCTGCTTGCTCGATTGGAAATCGAACTGACAACCATCGGGTTTACCGTCAAAGGCTGCCTGCCCTACTGCATATCACGGCATAGATTATTAAGATAATGCTTATGTTATTATAGTAGATGTTTTTATAGTAACAAGACGGCGTCGGCGTTGAGTTTTGCTACTCCCTAGAAAATTGAACAAAAAGTGGATTACGGAGTGTCTCAACACTATGTTCCCTGCACTCTGCTATTTGTGGGTTATACCATGAAGTTAAAATATAAAAAAATATGGTCAATTACACAATCCCAAATAAATTGTCCTGTTGGACAAGTTACTTTGATTACTCACAAAAAATAAGTACGATGGGTTATTTATGATTTTTTTCGTATTAATATTTGTAAATATACGTCATAGATGTTATAACGTTAAAAAAGAGAATAAGTAGAGAATTTGAGATTAAAAAAAAAAATGTAGGTATAAAAGATATTCTGAACATATGGCGTCGGGTCGTAAATCCCCAGTCGGATTAACGTCGGATCGTAAATTAAAATATAATAGATGACCAACTTAAAGGCTCGTCTTCTAACTTTCTAACTCCTAATTGGTTGTATTTTATCAAAAAAGGAATCTTGGTTGAGAAGCACGTATCCAAAAATTAAATAGAAACTAACTAAGTATAATGGTAGAAAGAAGTGAAATTTATGTCAGCGTTTTGTGTTTGTTATTTTGTAAATTAAGATATTTAGAAGGGTCATTTTAGTGCAGTGGAACATAGTTGTTAAAATATTAATTACCTTAATTAATTACGATATTGAGATATTATGTATTAGGTGAGTCAATTTTAATAAGAATATTTTTTTTAGTTTTACACTGAATCTGGCACATCGCTAGGATTCCAGTATCAACACACTCCGTTCCTAATTCAAACAATTCCACAAGCATGGCGTGTTGAGGCGTAATTCAACGCCGCGCTTTTCCTTGTTACTTGACCAAAAAAAGTAAATACAAAATATTACATTCCCGCGAGTAGGAACCGAGCCCACAATCGTGGCATCCACGGTCACATGCATGTGCCACTGGGCAACGAAAGTCTTCAATATAATATTTAGAGTTAATAAATAAATAATAAATATTTTATATATAACTGTCGTTGGTGATCAAAAATATTTAGACAGCGCCAAAATGGTCGTATTGGTAAACGGATATTAAATCCTGAGTTGAGAGAAAGGTAGGTAGATAATAAAATGTTTATAAGACAGCCTTATCATTTATTATAGTTTTGTAACCATTTTAAAATGTATTTTCAAATAAATCAACATGTTTTTTTAAGAGCCGTCAATTATATAAAAAATTTAAAAGATTTCATGTGCTATGTTGTGAAAATTTGTTATATAACTCAGTCTGCGTCGTATTTTTCACCAACTTCAAAAAAGAAGGAAAGGAAGGAGGAAGGGGTAACCGTAGTGACATGTATGTATGGATTATTAGAACTGAGTCATATTTAAGAATAATAATATTATGTTTAGGGTTCGAAGAAGTTGTGCTAAATTTGCATATAAGTGTATGTTTGCCCATCATTTTTTCGGCCACTAAAAGTGGGGAACGAAGCAACAATTTATCCTTATTGTATGGGGTAATACTTTTAATTATACAATACTTTGAAATTATTTAGCGGACTTTTAATTATATTATAGAATATTTTAGAATTAAAAGTCCGATATTACTTTAGATATAATAAATACCATTGCATTTACATCCATGTTGTTTGGGTTTTTTCAAAATCAGCACAATAAATTTAAATTTTATAGATCTGATATGTAAGCATTTGTTTATGTCAAAATTACATAACATGAATGTAAATAATATAAGTGAATTGAGACTTTTAGAGCACTGAATAAGCGTGTCTATAAGAAAATATATTAAAAAAACATAAAAACTCCTTCAATAAAACGAAACAAGCATAAAGATTATTAAACTCGGACAAACTTTTATAATACTCTATACAATTTAACATTTTTTAAGTGCATTTAAATAATGGTCTTAGGATTGTTAACCACTAAACAAGAGATATGTAGGTATCAGTTTATTATTTATTTATGCGAATAATATCATGTTCTTTGCGTTTTTATTAAAATGGACATATCTGATAATTAAATGTTGTTCAATTCCATGTGCTTACTTCGTAACAGTGTGTGTATTATGTATATAATAATATAAAAAAATTAAATCAACCTCACGCTGTATGTCGCACACTGCAGGATAGGCAGAGGGAACCTAGTGCTAAAAAACTCCGTTGATATTAAACAGACTCTCCGTCAATATAGGGAAGTTGATTTACATCTCCGAGATGACTCTCTTTAATATGCTCTGAATCTCTGTAATATGCTATATCGCAGTCCATCCCAAATGCTAAGCATCAGCGAAAATCTACTGTGTATCCATAGAAGCCCCATGGACGTCCTTACGCCCTACGAGAAATATACGGCAGTAAATATTCAGCGATAAGGGCAATGCACTCCCTTCATATTGTAAACGTCAAGGCGATGTTGGTATCGAAAGACCTAAAAAACACCTCACTTTTACGCAAGAGGAGAAATACTCCACGATTCAACAAGGATACGGGGTGAGTACAGGTTTAAACATGTTACCGATTCAAGAAGCTCAGGGTCTGACGAACGTGATGGTAGTAGTAGTAAACACAAAGTCGGCAAAATTACAGCTGCATGACAGCGTCCCGTACTTACAGCTGCTCCTACAACAGCGGTAGCAAAGACGATGCGGTCAAATCCACATTGCAACAATGGCAAGAACAAAAGGACTTTTTAGGAATAAAAAATCTAGATAATAATCTCTAGTTACATAGAAGTAGCAGATTAGCTATTGATTAGCTGCTAATAATAAAAAAGTCTGTAGTATTTAGTTAAGATATACATGTATATAAAAAAACTCCGTGCCCCATTTTCCGTCGAATTCTGAAGGCATTGCGTGTTGAGTGGCGAAATCCAACGCCGCGCCTTACCTCGACACCAGTGCAAAGAAATTAAAATATAAAATTAAATAAAAATTTAATTTCCTCGCGAACCCACAACAAGTCGCGTTTACAGTCACACATTGTGCTCCTGCGCGCCGACTGGCCTCTATATAATAATAAAAGTATAAAAAATAATATTTAGTAAAATTATCCCATCATTAAGTTTACTGTAATGTGGTAAATGTATTTTGTAACCGCATAAGGGGTGAAGGAACGCTGGACGAGGTCGCCGGGGACCGGTCGTGCCGAATTCATGTGAGATGTCAATTGTTTTTTTTTTAATGGACTGCAGTTTTGGCCAACGATCTGCATTCATTCTTACAGATTGTTAAATTTTAATCCAATGCATGTATAAATTATATATTTTTTTTAAATATTTAAATAGGTATTTTTTTTAAATATTCGGTGGTTTAAGTGGTGGGAAATTTGCGAAGTTACTAGTTTAATTATTCTGAGTCAAGGATTGATTTCGTAGATTTTCAAAGTCACAGTAGTCGCGTTAATATGATGATTGATAATTATATCTTTTTGAAGTTATTTTGTGAAAAGTGGGACATGTCTTAATAGATATAAATTAATTTTAGTACCGTACGCCGTTTAGTAATACGCCATTTACATGTGTTAAATTAATAATTTTTATTAAATAATTTTGTACATTTCAGTAATGAACTAGTTTTACTGATATGTCACAACATTTTTGTTTTTAAACTTCTTGTAAAAAAAAACAACTTTTCTGCCATAATTTCAAGCATATCTTGAATTTTTAAATTTGGCAAGGATCTCACTGATCATGAACTGCTTGTAGAATTCCATTTGTAGTCACTAGAAAGTGATGCCGTAATTATTTGCGTAATTCAATGTTTTCGATTTTCTGAGAAAGAGGAGGAGGAGGTTGGTGGAGAAATCGACCTTCACATTAGATGGCAGATAATCGGTAACATAACTGAAAGTATGTGAATCAAGATGGCTGATATGTTTGTTATTGTTTTATATTGATAGGTGTTTTATGTTGTTTTATCATCTTTCATATTATTTTTAAATGAATTTAACCCTTAATTTGATAATGTATGCGCCAACATACATCAACTTTAAAAAAATATTTTATATTAGAAAATACATAAATAACGTAAAATTATATTTTTATCACCTTGCAACTTAAACAACTTTTAGTAGAAAATATAAAACGGGCATCTGGTGTCACTAGTTTTGACACTAGTTGACGAAAATGACGTACCGGCGGCCGTCAGCTGTTCTCTCCAAGGTATTTATATAATTTTATTGATTATTACCCAGTTTGGGAAAAATTTCACGACTGAATCCTATGCTTGATATCATGATTATATAATTTGTCTAATAAGTTTGCAGTTTTAACTTTTTACATTGGTGTTATTTTGGATATTAACATGATGTATGCTGTGACATACATTGCCAAGCTTGTTAAAAAAATACCCCTATTTAATTTGTATGTCAGGGCATACATTGCCAATTTTAGGGTTTTGCTTTGCTTAGTTTGTATATTAGCATGTTTTTCCTTTGCCTGCAGCAAAAGCTTGAAACTCGTGGTGGTAGAATTTTAGCGCTTGTCCCTGCTCTAAATGCACCCTCTGATGATAGTGAACACTCTGATATTGAAGACGGAATACGTGTGCACACACCGCTTTTCATGTCCAGCTCCTCTGCAAACTCAATTGATAGCTCTTTAGAAAGACTTAATCTTTTAGACGATGAAGATCCCACCAGCGAAAATGTTCACCTTACACCAATTTTCCAAAATGTTTATTCAAGCCCTTCTCTAGAACCGAATTGTAGTCAAGTGCCAGTACTGAGTGATATTCCCTCATTTCCCGCAACGCCTGTAACCCCTGCTACTCCTGCAACTGCAACACTAATTGCACCTAATGCACCCCCTGGTTTGGTAACACCTAGCATGTCGACGAATGCCTCCTCCACATTACGTATTTCCAGAAAAACAAGATCACAACGTCCCACTGTTCATGTTGCTAAACGACCTAGACGTATGCAAAAGTTTACTCTTAGTTATAATTGGAAAAAAGCTGTGTTTCGACATGCGGCTTCTATAGAAGAGGAATCGGAACCTGTCGGGAGCGACACAGTCCTGACTCCCCTGGAGTATTTTTACAAGTTTTTTTCCCCAGACATTTTGACAGATATTGTCGAACAAACAAATACGTATGCAATATCTCAAACTGGACGTACTCTGGGTTTGACTGAAAACGAATTACGGGATTTTTTAGCGATTCATATCATTATGGGTGTTGTAAGCATGCCGTCTTATACTGATTATTGGAGTTTGCGATATAGATACAAACCTGTGGCTGATTTGATGCCACTAAAACGATATCAACAAATACGTCGTTTTTTACATTTTGTTGACAACAACGTACAAGATTCTGACAGATACTATAAAGTTAGGCCGTTAGTGCAAAAAATAAGAGACAATTGTTTAGCTCAAGAAAATGAAAGGAGATTACATACAATAAAAAGATACTGCAAGGACTCCAAAACGAAGGTTGACGTTGAATGTCCGCAAATTGTAAAGGAATACAACAAGCATATGGGAGGGGTTGACTTGGCCGATATGCTTATCTCCTTATATAGAACACCGTTCAAGACAAGGAGATGGTATATCGGCATATTTGCCCAACTTCTTGACATCTGCATCAATAACGCGTGGCTCCTTCACAGAAGAGATTCCAAGACAAAGTCAATTGCTTTGAAGGACTTTAGATTCGAATTATACGAAGGTCTAAAAAAATACCAGCATTCTGAGGGTAGTAACAAAGGCACCAAAAAAAGAGTACCACAAGCCAGTCCAGTTGAAACGTCACGATTTGACAACGTTGGTCATTTTATGACAATGACCACACAAGGAAGATGCCGATTGTGTTCAAAACTTACAGTCATACAATGTATGAAGTGCCCAGTCCGCCTTTGTTTCGTAACTGGCAAAAATTCCCGTAATTGTCAACTAGATTACCATGTGCCTACGTAATTTCTATGTATTTTTTTATGAAAATAAATAATAAATATAATAGTTGTTTTTTTTACATACATAGTCAGTACCTGCAATAATAGGTAATTGTACAAGTAATTGGCAATGTATGCCCCTGCATACAACACATTTACGATTTGTATTCTTGAGTAGTTTGCGGTGTATGTTGTGGCATACATGAGTTTTCAGGAAAACTAAGCTTTTCAGATTTTTTTTCAAATTTTTCTTTAGTCGTTTTATGTGTATAAATAACATCTCTGATGACGAAATTCAGGTTTTATAGCATTTTATACTTTGCCAAATTAAGGGTTAAATAATAAGTGTACGTACCGTCGGTACTGTGTTAAAGGAGTTTTACAAAAAAAAATTCTTTTGGAATCTGTCCTAGTGGATCCCTACCTGTAGATTTTACTAATAAAAAATTAGCCCCGACAAATTTTGACATTACGACAAAAAATGTATTGTACAACACAACATGCACAAGATTGTTCTGTGGTGGGCATGGACCACCCAGCCGGTAAACCCTAACGAAAAATTCAACAACTACGAGAAAAGAGGTTTCCTTTTTAATTGACGAAAATATTTGAGGATAAATACTTACTGTCAGTCTCACGACCAATCGTAAAACGGTAACGTTTTTTTGTTTCTCATACCAAATCTTGGACAATGGCTAATTAGGGAAGAAAGAATTTGAAAATTTTCTAAATGTTTTTTTTTGTCAAAATAATTAAACATGAAATAAAAAATATATAAAAAACATTTAAAAAATAATAAGCAGATATTTTAATATTTTAGACAATTCCAACTGCGCCAGTTATAAGTTTAATTCTCGCTCGGTGAATTGGAATGCACTTCAACGTTAATTTATCGCATTCAATACATAATATCTCACAAATTGGGCCGTAAATGAGGAATGGAGCGCCTTAACTTCAGATTCCATCTACATTTCCTGCTATACGCGGTACACACACAGCGTGAAGATAAAACAAAATGAAATAAATAACAATGTTATCAATTTATTTTAAAACACCCATCACTCTTCACAAATGGCGACGTTCACCAACAAAAACGGAATCAGAATTTAATTTCAAATGTACTTTCAAAATAAAACAAGAAGCGATCCTTCTTCGTATCGTATCAATACAGTTAATTAAGTATCAATTATTTGGAGATCATTATCTTCCTCTTTCATTAATGATAATCCTGCAAAATATTCCCGAGATATTCACAGGAAGAAATCAGTTTGAAAAATAAAATAAATAAATATTAAAAGGTTATGATTTTAAAATCGATTTAACGTGCACGGAATATATGTATATCGGCGATGCGATCATTCTTGCGTTGCGTTGCGTTCGTTCATTTCTCGCAATTCATTCAGTTATTACAACATTTATGTAATTCCCATTTAGTTATTTTTTTATAGTTTCACGTTGTATCCCTCACGCAGCAGGATAGGCAGAAGGAACCTTTTGTTAAAACACTCTGTTCCCTATTAATAAATTGTGAATCGTCTATAATACGAGTACATTGTATATTTGTAATCACTTGACCGAGTTTCGACACAAAATTATGTATTTGCTTGCGTTTATTGTACTAGAAAATTCTAAATAATGAAAATTATAAGTAGGAGGCATTATACCTTCTTGTAATCTTTAAATAGATATTGAAGCAGTATTGAATGAATGGAGGAAATTAGAAAATCTGTTTTTCTAATTCAATAAGGCTTAACATTTTATTTTTAGGGTTCAGTAGCTAAAGTGTAAAACAATAGGACGACGGACCCTGTTGTTGTGTACGACCGTCTGTCTGTATGTCAATATATCACTAGGCTGTATTTCATAAAGATCATGGATGGAGTACTCTGCTCTCACTTATGAAATGGTTTTATCAAGTACTAACAGTACTAGTAATTACAGACTTTGGAGTCAATTGAGGGACGAGCCAAAAGGTAAATCAAATATAAGACCCTTGACTTGAAGTTGATACCATAAAGACTCAACTGCAGAATCTTAGCCTCCGGCGTATAGTTGCCTCGTTGTCTGTTTTTAACGCATATACTTTGGAGAGTGTGCCCTGGATTTGTACAACTTAATTCCGCCTGCCTCTTTTTATTAGGCAAGCGTGCTCGTCACGTTTGATGCGGTCAAACGCAAGCCTATTCAATATAAAAAAAAATATATATTTTCAGAAATGATGTATTTCTGTTGCCGATAACAACAAATGCTTAAAATCAGAATAAACTCAATGTTTAAGCTCCCATATAACAAACGTAATTTTTTAAAAGATAATAGGATGAAATTCTTCATGCGTTAATAATATACCTAGAAATAACATGACTAGAATAAAACTATTGTTCTATGAAATGCGAATATCAAACAGAAATATCCTCTTATCTACGAGTGGGCGACGTTATTAGATATTATAAGAAACTGTCTACATAACATGCTGGATGGTACAATTTCTAGACAATTTATTGTTCTTATCGTCCTTAATGGACCGCTTAGACCAAAGTTATGTATTGATAATTGTGGGTTCAAATTTTAGTCAAGAAAATTGAAAATTAAAATTTGGTGACATCAGTAACCAGTATGAGGGTAGAGGGTAGGTAGTAGTATAGTGAAGTTGAGTCGTGCGTGTTCTTTGGGCAGTAAGCGTAAATAGCGAAATATTCACTAAAACAGACAGTATGTGTATGTTTTGTAATATTTATTTTCTTCCTCTCAGCTCGTCGCTTCATCACCGCATTTCACAGCCATTGTGTTTTACAGAGGGGCCTGGATTTTAGCTTTAAATAAATCGTATAAAGGCTTTTTTTTATTTCAGGTAGATTTTTTTGTGGTAGGAACATTCCTGGATTAGGAACAAGATTATTCTGGGGTGGATACGGCCCACCTGGCCTTCTACCTAGTAGGCAGAGAACAAAGTTTTAAAACATTCCGCTCTTCGTTTTCCGTATGAGATTGGTTATTGGATAGTAGAACTCAACACCGTGCTATGTCTTCCTAGAACGGAAAAATAATTCTCCAGTACACCAAACCCACACTATGCCACGATGGCGTCATATTCCAATATATAACAATTTCATTTTAGTTTAGTTCAGTTCTCGTCTGAATATAATTTAATATAAACCTGAGAGCTACAGCCAGGCTCACGGGGTGGCATCATATTGATTTTCCCCCTCAGCTATACAACACTATACACTGTATGTACTGCATTACATGCGTCAGGTGGGGGATGGCCAGGGACTAGGGAGACGCACGGGAGCTGTATCGATTTTTCGGACGCGTGCTGCTGTTGCATCTGTTGCTTTTTGTTTTATATCCTTTTTCGTATTAATAGCGTTTTCCCGTTTGAATGTTTTGAAATTTTTCAATAGTGGGTACGTTGAATTAATATAATTTATTTGCTTAGTTGAACATTTTGACTTAATAGTTTAGATAGCTTTACGTTTTGGGAAGAACTTAGAATCAAATGGCAAAACATAACGCCGCGTCTTTTTAAATAAGTGAAAATAATCGCCCCCAATCACGGGGGTTGAACTCGCAACCATTGAAATTACACTCGGGTGCTATTTTACCACGCCACTATGCACTATGGCCTATATACTTTCCTTTCCTTCCTTGTATTTAGATATATTAAGCATTTTTTACTTCACGCTCTATGTCGCATATAGCGAGGGAAACTAGAAACCCAGAGTTAAGACACCCTGTTTCCATTAAGACACTTCCGCTCACCACTTTGCACTATATTCTGGAGACATTGCGTATTGGTGAAGCTCAACGTTACGTTTGCGCCGTTATCAGAGCGAGAAAATAAAATTAAATATATCATTTCCTTGAGTAGGAATCGAATCACAAACTGCACCGTTTACAGTCGCACACTTGTGCCCCTGCGCTATGACTTACTTCCAAAATTAAAAAAAATATTAAATCTTATTGTTTAAAGTATGGGAAATTAATATCCATATCATGTCTGGAACAGAAATTCGAACCCTGTCCATAGATATATCTTCTTAAACTAATAAAGTAAAATCGCGGTACAGCGGCAGATTATATATGTGCAAACACAGCGTTTATGAGTTCGATTCCTATCTGACAATTCAAAAGATTTCCATATCCTCTCTCACGTAACTACACAAACCGCGGCATCGAGTTCTGCCACTCAACACCCAACGTCTCGAAAATTAGGCGAAAAGTAAGAAACAGAGTGACTTAACACTAGGTTCCCTCTGCCTACCCTGCTATATGCGGGATACAGCGTGAAACTAAGAAAAAACGTAATGATAATATGAATGTTCGTGGCGTTGACTCAGTGACCGTCATCCGTTAGTGAAAGCTAGTGATGTCATCTTATTACGCCGCGGCTCTACATATGAATGGAACTCTTAAATATGGATTAAGACAGGGCTGTTCAAATTTTATTGTAAAATTACAATTAGTTTGATATGTGACTATATAATATCTATTAATAATTAATTAATTCCCAAAATTGAACTATAAAGACTCTACCAATATATAGAGTATAAAACTCGACGAGCTAGTCTGAAATTAATTTAATATGTTATAGAAACAAACTTGTATTTTTTATTTTTTATTAGAAAATTATCTTTTCGCTTCGTTACACTCCTTAATCTATTTAAATGACAAATATCAACTTTCTTAGTCAAGTAAACTACTTGACTAAAAAAGTTGAAATTTGGGCATTTGGGCGTTGTCTGTCAGTCACTCAGTAACGGAAAACTTTTATATTTAAATTATAAGTTTTATATATTATACAGATTAGAGCGGCCCATAGCTTGAGTTCCCCTCCCAGGCATTGTACTAAGATATGCATTATGTAAAATTATTGTTATCGACATCGGTAATGGTGTTATTTTAATTTCACTTTGAATTTCTATGTGAAATTACTGGATTAGATCGTCACTTTCATGTTACATTATATTTTAAAGCAACTAGGATATAAATTTCTTAGCATTTGTTTTGTTTAAGATCGTAATAATGTAACTTAATATGTTTATACGTATACGTATGGGACCGACGTGGCACATCGGCACAGCCTCTGAACGTGGCAGTTGTGGGTTCGATTCCGATTTGTGGCTCTGGTGTCGAGGCAAGTCGCGGTGTTAAGTTTCAAAACGTGACACACAATGCCTCCAGAATTTGGCGGAAAATGGGAGAACGGAATATCTTGACACTTAGGTTTCACTAGGTTAGACAGAGTCTAACCTCTGTCATATTTATATTTCTTTGATAGGAAAGCAAAACAAAGCAGCGCGTTGAGTTGCGTCATTTAAAACATCATGTTTAGAAAATTGGCCTAAGCAGTAGAGTCCCTGTGACTCTCTCTGACGAAATAACCAAGAAAAATGTATTTATACTTATTTTCGTTTATCAAGTTGTATCACTAAACGTAATGTTTGTTGATATATTTAATTGTTTTATTTCTTAAAAAAAACGTTATGATCATCATTTCAACATACTTAGGTCCTAGATAAATAAGCTATAATTGCTATATAATATATATAATATATATAATATTGATTTCCCATCTTCGTTTGATATTGTGTTTTTAAAATTAATTATTAAAATTTCCATGCTTTGGTAACAAGATAATGTACAGCATTGAGTTCCGCTTCTTAACACGTAATGTCTCAAAAATTAATCTATACGTTGGAGATAGAGTGACTTAACACAAAAATAGAAATACTGTAAAATCAACTGGTTGTGGGTTCGATTCCTACTCGAGGAAATGAAATATTTATTTACATTAATATTTTCATTTCTTCGCTCGGGTGTCGTGCAAAGCGCGGCGTTGAGTTCCAACATTCAACACACAACGCCTCCAGAACTCGGCGGAAAGTGGGGAACTGAGTGTTTTAGCACTAGATTCCCTTTGCCTTCCCTGCTGTGTGCGGGGTACAGCGTGAAGCTGATTTGACTTTATTAAATAAAATAAAAATGAAGTAAGTAAAAGACGTCACTAACATTACTCATTTGGATTACGAGTGCAAAGTGGCACATAATATAACCGGATATGTTGCAAGTTAGCGTAACACTTCGAGTCCGGTTGTGTGACCGACATCTTGTGGTGCGACAATAAGCGATTTTGCATATATATGCATTTGTCAATAGGCTAGTGACTTTTTTTCAGATGGAACGTAGTGTTAAGACGCTCCGTACCCCAATTTCCACCGAATTTTTGAGTGCGTGCGTTGCGTGTTGAGTGGCGGAACTCAATGAGGGGAATATTAACTCATAAAATGAAATTATTTCAAATAAAACTATTATGTAAAGTTTTTATAAATATTAAAATAATTGTTTGTTTTTTCTTTATTTTCTTGTAAATACTATGTTAAATAGTCTCATTTGGTGCAACAATGACGCAATTGCATTTTTAAAAATGTAATTGTAGAATACATATGTATGTCTGCAATATTTTAAAAGTGCAATATGTCATGGTTGCACCAAATGAACGATTCCCTTATCTATAACATATAACTTTATTAGTTTGTTTCAAATTTACGTTTGTCGAGGCCGGTCGTGGCGCAGCGGCACGAAGTGTGACTGTAAAACCGACTGGTTGTGGGTTCGATTCCCACTCGAGGAAATGAAATATCTACTTAAATTTATATTTCCATTTCTTCGCTCTGGTGTCGAGACTAAGCGCGGCGTTGAGTTCTGCCACTCAACACGCAATGCCTCCAGAATTCGGCAGAAAGCGGGGAACGGAGTGTCTTAATACTAGATTCTCTCTGCCTACCCTGCTGTGTGAGGGATACAGCGTGAAGCTGATGTAATTTTTTTTAATTTAAATATATAAAATATTTATATATTTTTTTACATTTTTAAATGTAATAGAACAAAGAAAACATTTATTTTTAAAATCGTTGTCCGTTTGTCTGTGATTTTATTAATGCTAATCTCAGAATCAGCTGAATCGATTTAAATACGAACTTTCCTTTCCGTTTATTGTGACAAATTGTTTAAAAAAACAACGAAAACTCACCCATAATTATGCCACTTATAAGTATAATTATGAACTATTATATATATAATTATATACTTAATTATAATTTTTGCCTGCCAAATGTAGTCCTATTAATAATATTATAAATGTTAATGTCTGTTCTACTTTCACTCTAAAACTACTGAACGATTTTAGATGAAACTTTATAGTTATTTACCTTATATATAAAAAGAGCACATAGGCTACAGTTTATATTGAGATTTTGTATAATTTGGTTATAATTAAAATATAAAAAAACATAAGCGTTTAAGTCGCTATTAAATTATATTTTAAAAACTTAAATTAAATTCGAATTTGTGGAAATAACACGATGGCGCGGCGGTTGACTGACCGCAAACGTTCCCTCGTAACGGATAACTAGCATAATACGAACGGAAAATAACGTTCGCCCTTTATAAGTATGAAATATGTATCTTTATTATGTTATTTCCTAAAAACAAAATAAGGTGAGTCTGTTTACAGTGTATCAAGCATATACCTAGCAAGGTAGGCAGAGAGAACTTAGTGTTAGGACACTCTCCACTTCCCACCGAATCATTCGAGGCATTGATGGTTGATTAGAAGTCAGGGCCGTTTACCTTTTTAATTGTTGGCTGGCTAGTTACCTAGTATTAAAAAAACTCTGAATGACTCTTTTCTTTTCTTGTTTCCTTTTTATCTCGATTGTTTTTTTCTATTTTCTAGTTTTGACTTCTTTACCAGAGCGAGGAAATGAAAATAATTCATTCCCCCAGGTCCAAATAGAAATCACCACCGTCGTATTTGCTGTCAGACACTGTCCCTCTGTGCCACGATAGCCTTAATATAATAAGTTGATAATAAAATTAAGCTTTAAAATGCTGCATTAAGAATATTAATTTTCAATCTACGAGTATTAAATGATGATTGGATTTTTTGATTGATGGTTTTTAACCTAAAAGTGATCTTTCACCTTTACATTATATACAATATTTTTCGGTGCCCTTTCATTAGCAAATACGCTGACAGGAGCTACAGTGGGTTACGTAGAAACTATTAACTTCTGATAGGTATATTGCAAGTGCAGCTTGAGGGTTCAATTCGCACCGGTAGTTCCTAAGATTAGCGCATTCAGTCAAACAAACTCTATATTATAACTCTATATAGATTTTGTACTCTGATAATAATTACAAGTTCTTCATAGTGTCCACTTGTCACGGACAGAAGGTAAAGCTTTGTTAAATGTCAAAGTTATAGTTTCACAAAGGCCGGTCAAATATAAACGTCAGAAACAGAAAACCTATAGCTTCTGTAATTTATAAAAAAATCTACTATATTATTTATAGTAAATTTTTTTTGTGCGACTGTAAATGCGACGATTACGGGTTCGATTCCCACTCGGGGTAGTTGAATATTTATTTCATTTTCTCGCTCCAGAAACAAGACAAAGTGCAGCTTTATTAAGACACGCCTCGACTGAGCTACCAGAATGTTAATTGATTTATAATATTATATAATTTTTTAACTCATGTTATATCTAAAAAGTTTTTACTAATAAAGTTCTTAAATTTTAATCATATAGATTAAAATATGGTAACATTTACACAGATCCAATCAAAGCACACACGACTAAAATCGGAAATACTGCGAGTAAATTTTGCTCTCACCTAACTCGAAGGAAATTACATTACAGAGTACTGTCAGGGTGACCATGATAGTATAGGGATAGTGAGAATAATGAAATTGGCTTCACGTTGTTTCCAGCACACGGCAGGGTAGGCAGAGGGAATCTAGTGCTAACGCTTCGTTCCCCACTTTACGCTGAATTTTCGAGGTGTAGCTTGCCGTATAGCTGTTGAGTGGCGGAACTCAACCGCACCCTTTGCCTCGACACCACAGCTAAGAAATGAAAAGAATATAAATTTAAATAAATATTTCATTTCTTCGACTGGGGATCGAACCCATAACCAGTCGATTTTACAGTCACACTTTGTGCCTCTGCGCCACGATTGGCCTCAATATGAAAATTTGTATATACTTATATGACACTAGTAGGCGCGCGCAGCTTCGGATGCTTATTTGCACCCTTAGGAGTGAAATCTAAAAAAAACACGAAACACGTGTTCAATAATATATTTTTAAGAGTCTGTAATGCCTCCAGAATTCGGTAGAAAGTGGGGAACGGAGTGTCTTAACTCTAGGTTCCTTTGCCTACCCTGTGTGCGGGATACAGCGTGCAGCTGATTTGATTTTGATTAATTTTGTATTCAGGACAATCCCACAATGACTTAAATACATGTAGACCACAACCACGAGTGGTTTTGAATTCAATTATCCTGTGGCATACGCCTGTAGGCTTAAAAGGTCAGAGTGCACGTGCAGGTGCCCGATGGAAAGGTTACTGACAAAAAGCCTCTACGCTTTGATGTCAAACTGAAATGGGAATCTGTGTTGGAGTGTCAATAACGTGTTATTTGGGAGGTGTAGTTGTGTTAAAGTTACAGTATGTTGGTAGTCCTTTGTGTAGAATTTGTTATTATATTGAACATTTTTTTTTTATCTTATCGCTTCACGCTGTATCCCGCACAAGCAGAGGAGGCTGAGGAAACCTAGTGTTACGATACTCCTTTACTCATTTTTCGCTAAATTATATAGGCAATGCGTGTTGAGGCGTGTAATACTCAAAGCCGTGTTTTGCCTTGACAACAGAGCGAAGTAATTAAAATATTAATTATTTCATTTTCCTCGAGTGGGAATTGAACCCATAATCTAACTAAGATGACAGTCACAATGTTTTGCCTGGATGACGACAGTAAGAATGTACAAAAAAAAATTTTTTTTTATGTAATGCATTGTTTTGTTTTAAGACATGTAACGACATTCAATTCTGTAATTTAACATTAAATTCGGACAGTCGAGGAAAAGGGAGTAACCTATGTTAATTGTACCCTTAAATCTTCACTGCGTATATTTTTTTATCAAAAAAACCAGACAATTTATTTGAATAATTTAGAAATTCTAGTTACTATGTGTTAAGTTAAAACTTTTGATCATTTTACCAAGCTAGGTAAATGCAAAGTAGAGCCAAGTAAAAGTTGTAAATAAAAAAAAAGTGTCACACGATGGCCCACTTCAATACGTTATGTCAGCATTACATCGCGTGAATATTAATAAACTTTATAACCTTGATACTATTTTAAAGTTAGTGGCTGCATTATATTATCAGCTCGTCATATTTTTAATAAAAAATGCATGTAAAATAGAAAAATACTCCACTTCGTGACTTATTTACTACTAGTATTCCACTTCGGGACTTATTTAGTACTTACGTTGGTTATGGGTTTATGTCCTATATGTTGATCTGCATTTTGGTTCAAAACAGAGAGGTACGTACGGCTTTGGACTTATAGTCGTAAGTTAGTGTCCTTCATAATGTGAGAATGAAGAGAGGTGTCAGTACTCTCGAAGTTGCAGAGAGTCACTCTCTCTGTACAATTTTTGGTTACGGCTGTACGGGATATTAAAGCAAAGTGTAATGTATACCGTAGCGAGGTAGGGAGAGGAAACATGAAGTTTCGCCTCGTATAATGACATTGCGTGTTAAATGCCGGACCTCAACGCCGTGTTTCACCTGATTGCTACTTTGATAAATTATTTTTTTTGTCACTGTGCCACGACGGCCTTGTATAATATAGAGATAAAAACAAACGGATATTGAACAATAATTTAATTCCTTTTACTTATAAATAACCGTACAGAGGCCATCGTGGGAATAATTTATTATCTATTAATATATATTTTTTTCTTTAACAAGGCAAATGCCCGGCGTTACTGCCTGTGAGTTCCATCACTTTACATGCAATGTCTTCAGAATTCGGCGGAGAATGGGTAAAGGAGTGCCTTAACACTAGGTCCCCTCTGCCAACCCTGCTGTGTGCGGGATACAGCGTGAAGCTGACTTAATAATTCTTTTCATTTCATTGATCTTATTTGTAAATAACCTACTTTCGTCGTCTTAAAATAAACATTATGTAAAACAAAGTGAATACAACAATTTTAGTTAAAAGCAAAGCAACAAGTGAAAGTGACACCCAGTTATCTTCCGGTGCGTTTCATTAGACAAATAAGGCAAAAAGGCGGACGAACGAACTTTTTTGTTCGAAAACTTTTTAGTTAATTGACATAGTTGCTCGCTAGGTTATGTTTTTTTTCGGATATTTAGTATTTAAATAATAATTTTAATATCATACGAAATAAAGATATTGTCGCACAGAGGCACAGCGTGCGATTGTAAACGCGACGGTTCTTGGTTCGATTCCCACTCGGAGCAATGAAATATTTTATGTTTCGATTTCTTCGCTCTAGTAATGAGTCAAAGCGGCGTTGAGTTTCGTACTTAACACGCAAAGAATCGGGAATACAGCAGAAAGTGGGGACAGAAGTGTTTAATAGGAACTAAGTGTCGTAATGTGAGGTTGCCAGGTTCCCTCTGCCTACCTTACCTTACCTGACGTGCCGGCTACAATGTGAAACAAAAAAATAAAGAATGACGTGGTTGGGCGGAGAGATCGGATAAATTAGTTTGGTGTATGTCACTAATACATGAAATACAATTCTCAATGAGCTGAGTCTTGTATTTTTGTAAGTTTTAATTATAAAAGTAGAGATAGATTTTTTTTTAAGTTTTTTTTAAAGGACATTACAAATGCTAACATTATCAAAAAAAAAAATGTAGATATGTCAATTTATTTAATTAGCTATATATTAAAATGTTATATTTTTCAAGTGTCAATCTAGTGCTAAAATACTCTATTCTTCACGTATCGCGTGGAGTGTGTGAGCTTGTCTTGTTTAGAACAGCCGATTGAGGTGGTATATCGGGGAAGTATATATGTTTAGTAGAGAGTAATGGTACTAAATGAATTTGGAAAGGCCTATTACTGCCGATAACAGAGTTAACGGTGCTTTAGCGGCAGTGGTGAAACAGCTAAGCATCAGCACTGCTCGACGTTTACACACAATGCAGTGCTGGTATGGAGGACCCCCGGGGATATAGAAAGAGGTTGATTATAGCGGACTCCTCGTCCCCATCGTCTCTTGCATGAGGTATGCGGTAGACCGTACCGTTTGACCCTACGTTCTTTCTGGCTACCCAGCAAAAGATACAGCGAGAAACTAAAAAAATATATATCTTTTCAAGTATAAAGTATTACATACTTAAAATAGACAATAATTTCATATATCAATATGATTTGGACTACGCGTGTACGCAGAATTTGGAAATTAAAATATTGCAGTATAGTATGGCAGGCAAATATTGTCATTCAAAAGCATAGGATAGGAAAAACACATACCCGCATAATATCTAATTAGATACTACTATACTACATATAATACAACCCAATTAGGTTGTTGATAACGTGTTCCATGAAATAATTTATGAAGGTAATGTGCATAAAATAGCTGAAATTATATTTTTTATTGTTGTTTAGCGATTTTAAAAATTGACTAGACTATGATTTCGATTGTAACCAAAGACCTTTTGATTATATTTGTAATCAATATGAGTTTATAAAAAATTTAAATAGTTTTTGAAGCCGGTCATGGCACAGAGGCACAAAGTGTGACTTGTGAAACAAAAGAAAGAAAAGAGAAAAGAAATCTTTTTTTTCTTTCACAAAAAGTTGATGATTTATATAATAATTAGGCTTTGATTGTAATAATTATAAGCAATACCACGCAGAATATTTTCAAAGGGCGAGAATTCACCGTAGGCAAATGTTTGTAAATACTCGTATTATATGATATTTACGTAAAAATTTAAATTCGTAAGTAAATATATATTTTATTAAATTTATAATGTCTTTAGGATCTCTTAGTTTGTAAACTTTAGAATACTTGATTAACGTGCAATGAAATTTCTGTTAGTCGTGATGCAGGCACAAATGTGCGTATCTAAACGTGACGGGTTATGAATTCAATTCCAACTCTAGGAAATAAAATATGTGATATTTTCATTTCTACGCTCTCTTAATCTCTCTTCTCATTAGGTTATCAGGTTCTCTCTACCTAGGCTATGTGTAGGATATAGCGTGAAGAAAAAAAAACAAATAATTATTTGGGCGGAAAGAGGGAACGAACACTATGTTTTCAATACTAGGTTCTCTCTGTTGCCCTCCAATAGGCAGGGTACAGTATAAAGCTTTTAAAAAAGGTATTGCGTAAGAGAAAAGCTAAAATCTTCTTCATATATCATACCCACACGTGTGGTCTCAGTCTCGCTCGGCTCGTTTAAAAGATAAAATTCCCAACATACTTTCTAGAATTATTCCATTTAGATTCCTGCCTGTTTTTAATTGTTGTTTGCTGTCAACGTTTCTGTAGGTATATCTTAGTGGCTTTAAATATATGAGCTTGTAGCCTGTGTCGTTTTATTAAGGATCTGAGATAGTGTTGCTTTAATGATATTGTATATATTGTAATCGAGTTGAGGCTGTCGTGGCGCAGGGGCACAAAGGTGTGACGGCTGTGGGTTCGATACTCTTTCTAGGAAATGACGCTCTGGCACCAAGGCCAAAGCCCGGCGTTGAGTTCCGCCATTCAATGCCTCGAAAAATTTGGCGGAAAGTGGGGGACGGAGTGTCTTAAAACTAAGTTCCCTCAGTCTACTGTGCTGTGTGGGAATGGGAATACACAGTGAAGATGATTTTTTTTGTAAGCGAGTTTACAAAATATGAAGGGGAGGAATAATGAAGAGGTGTCAGTTTTAATTGTACTAAGTATCAAAATATTGGCGTCGTGATTAAATGACTCGAAGTTTTTTAGATTGGGTAAACTAATGATAGCGACGTTAGTTTTTTTTTAAAAACATAGATCCAGATAGATAAATATACACGTGGAATTTGTAAATAATAATGTTTGCGGAGCCACTAATTAAGTTTAATAGTTTTAATATTTTATATATGCGCACATAGTTATTTATATTATAGTTATTTATATTTAAAAAATAAGTAAAATGCTAATGTGAGACAATAAGTTTTTTTTAAATATCAAGATATATATTTTTAAATTTTAATATAATTAGAAAAATTATAATTGGTAATATTCGTGTGTACCTACTTAAATAGAATATTTTTTAACAAAAAAAAAAAAACTTACCAAGGACAATATAAATGTAGCATTTCCCTAACCCAATAGTACACGCCATTGCTGCTCTAATGTAATGTTTACGTCACTGCACTTTCACTGCCCGCAACATAACTTATGAAACTGAGGACGCTGCACTCAGTTAATAAATACAAAATGATCTATAATCCATATATAATTTATTCACTTATAATAAAAACCAAAACATAACATAACGTTTTCTAATTAATTATTAATTAAAATATAATTTCAAGGCACTTAGAAAAAAAATGTAATAAATAATTATCTGTGACTTCAACGTCAATGTCAATTTTTGGGGAGTTTTTTTTTGGGGAAACGCGTCTTTCGCGCTCACTTTCGTGGTAAGCAGTGAGGCGAGCACGTTTTGCCGCGTGCTTTTACTTTCCACTAAATACAGTGGGGATCTGAGTTACGTGTGTTGCGATCATCGTCCCGTAAGCGATAAACGCCGCTAGAAATTATAATAGTGAGTAATTATTATTCTTTTTTTTGTTCTGTGTAATATTTTTAATTGATATGACATAATCGAGTTAAGTGTTGAAAATAATTTCATTACTTAGTGCATGTACTAAAATGTATAAAGAGGCCTGTCGTGGTGGCGCGGGGACGCAAGTGCGTGACTGTAAACGCGACGGGTTGTGGGGTCTGTTTCCACTTGAGGATATGAAATATTAATTTTAATTAATATTTTCATTTCTTCGCTCTGCCTGTAATTTAGTTTACTATGAGGGTAATGAAAATATTGTCAAAAGCGACGCAGTGTGAAACGGGACGTCTGTTAAAACGTTTATTAAAAATGTTATCTTATATATAACATTTAGTTTACATTCCTCATTTAAAAGACATGGCGTTGAGATAGAAAATATATAATCATCAAATACTTTCATTGTTATCCATTCAAATATCGTTTCGTAACGTATTTTTGAAAGATAATATTCAAATGCTATTGTTTCGTCGACTCATTGATTAACTATTGAATAATATTAATCATGCATCACGATCACGATTTTGCATAAACAAAACAAAACAACTTCTTTTCTTTACACATTTCTTTGGTCGTGCATAGCGTATGATGGGAAACACGACAGTAATGGGTTCGATTCCCACGCGGGCAAAATAATTATTTTCATTCTCTTAGTCTATTTTCATTCTCTTATTACTACACACATAGAGTGGTGGAACGCTACAGCCACTCTACACACAAAGTATCGAACTCGGATGGTTCGTGGTGAACAGAGTGTCTTAATACTAAATGCCTCTTAGGCATAAAACTTATTCTTCTAAAACTTAATGGTATTATATTCCGTTCTCTACTTTCCATTATATAATATCCATAATATTAACATTTTTTTTGATAGTGGAGCTCCCGTTTGGTGCTCCCTTCTCTCTGACTACCCCGCTAGGGATAAAGCGTGAAACTAGTTTAGTTTAGTTTTAGCTCCCGTCCCGTAAGTACGCTTGTATATAATCTTCATGAATATTCATGACTTTTATCAATCACTCCAGTTGAATTTAGTTTTTTAAGTTGAAGTAAATTTTATACACTTACCTAACTTGTTCAAGCCAATATATATTTTTTATTGTTTTTGTGAGATACAGACCTCACGCTCAGCTCAGGGACAGAGGAAATTTAGTATTAAGACACTTTGTTCTCCTATTTTTCTGTTAAAGTCTGGAGGCATTGCGGGCTCAGAACATGCGTACTATATTTACATTGAACCCATTAGAATAAACTTAAAATATATTTTTTTATGATCTGTGGTAGCTTTAAAGTTTTGAGATATATATTTGTATGTAATGTCGCACTACGGTAACGAAATTGAAAGATGCAGCAAAATTCTCACACTTGAAGTTTACAAAAATGTGCCACGAAATGGGCAAATTTTAATGAGGTCGTTCGTGGCGCAGGTGCAAGAGTGTTACTGTAACGCGACGGTCGTCGCTTCGACCCCACTCGGGGGAATAAATTATTATTTATTGATATTGTCATTTACTTCGTTGAAGATGAAATTTACCCCTAAAGCAAAAAGCCCGGCCAGTGTCACCACTTAACACTACTGTACTGAGTCTCTTAACACTAGGTTCCCTCTGCCTACCCTGCTGTGTGCGGGATACGGCGTGAAGCTAATTTATTTATTTTTATTAAAAAAAAACTTTTTAGGATTTTTTTTAACATTCTCATTAAGTATAAATAATATTTTAATTAAATTTTAGGGAATAAGCCAGATAATTTTGACACTAGCATATTTATTTGTACACTAGAGAACCACTGGCGGCTTCGCCCGCTTGAACTACACAATTATGCTTTTTGTCATTTGAATTGATTTCGTATACCTATATAATATCATTGATACTGATCAATGATATTATCAGTTTGTAGACACTATCCATACATTGAAAACTAAAATTTCAGTCAATTATAAAAAAAACATTTATTTTGATAGCATTTTTTTTGAAAAAAATGCTTTATAGTGATATTTTTATTAATTTAAATTACCAAAACAACATTTAAAACTTTGAATCGGTTTTTGAGATAACCGTGCACAAGGATTGAATGCCCTACCAATAATATATTTTCTCATATTTTTTTTTCTTTTTTTTTTTTATGGAAAAGACACGGCAAACGAGCGTTCGGATCCCCTGATGGTAGTGATAGTGATAGTGAAGTGCCCACGGCCCCGTGCAACACCAGAGGAGCTACAGGTGCGTTGCCGGCCTTTAACGTGAGTTGGGCGTCGGGGCCCGGCATTACCTGATGCGCAGTGGCATAAAGCCACTACTTCACGCCGGTTTTAAATGACGGGGGTGGTAATGATCCGGTCGAGTCTGCCCATGCGTGTTGCCATTGCTGGCGACGTGACTCTACCACACGTACTTTAGTCGCCTCTTACGACACCACCAGTACCAGGATGATTCTATTCTAGGCCGGGATCACACGGCACATAATTCCATGTACCTGTAACTACCAAGCACAGACAGCGACGATTTACTTTTTATTATATAATAACTAATTTTATAATAATTTTATTATAGCAGATTTTCCTAAAAGTATCAAAAATGTAAGCAAATTCGTGCAAAATATGCACGGTCACGCGCAACGTTTTATTTTATTTGTTCGTGCTATGCTCTACTTTCTTAGAAAATTTTAAAACGTAAACCGTTTTAAAACTATTGAAATGACTTCAGTCTTTAGATTTTTATATATAACATAATTATAGCTGAGTGTAATATTGGTGTTAAGACACTCCGATCCTCACTTTCTGCCGAATTCTGGAGGCATTGCGTGTTGAGTGGCAGAACTCAACGCCGCGCTTAGCCTCGACACCAGAGCGAAGAAATGGAAATATAAATTTAAATAAATATTTCATCGCCTCCAGTGGGGATCGAACCCACAACCAGTTGGTTTTACAGTCTCACTTTGCCTCTGCGCCGCCACTGACCAATATAAGATGTAAATAAGATTTACAAAAAAATATTAGCTTCATGCCGTTAAGACAGTCCGTTCTCCACTTTCCATTGAGTTTTCGAGACATTGTAGTTTCAATGTCCGAACTCAACGCTCAATGAAGTGAGAAAATAAAAATATTTCATTCCCGCAAGTGAGGATCGAAACCATAATCGTCGCATATAAAATTAGACGCTGATTGATTGCTGCAGCTTACGACGGACTCAAATATCAAACTTCAACTTACTAATATACTTAATAATAAACACGCACGTATCCATATTTAAGATTATGGAAGCTTTCCAACGGCATCTTTGTGTCATTTCTCGAATCATCCTTGACATATGACATTAGGGAAAAAAAACAATATTATTCATAAAGCAGCCTTCGTAATTGTAAAAACCCGGTTGCGTAAAGGCAACCGTTTCTGGAAGCGTTACAACATACTGTTACGTTACAGTGCGTCTAATGGGTTCCTTTAAGAAAATTATGTAACAGAGTACTTATAGAAACATATATTTTTTTAAATGTATAAGAGTTGGACGTAGCGGGATTTGAACCCGCACCTCTTGGAAAGCAAAGTAACGTAAACGTTCGAAAAAGTATTTTTCTATGATAAATGTAGAATAATACTTAAAATGTTTAAAAATTCAGAATTTGGTGTTTAATAAAATTGTTATTTAAAACAATTTCAACGTGTGGAATCCTGTTCTGCCCACAGGAATATTTCATTTATTTATTAAAAAAACAGTTTCACGTTGTATCCCGCAAATAGCAGGATAGGCAAAGGGAGTCTCCGTTTACTACTTACTGCCGAAATTTTTGAAGCATTGCAAATTGAGTGGTAGTACTCAACACCGGACTTTTCGCCAGAGCGAAGAAATGAAAATATTATTATAATAAATAACAAATCATTCTCTCTTGTGGGGATCGAACCTACAAACCGTTGCGTTACTGTTACATTTAACTGGCTTGTTAACGAAATGTCCTAACACTAGGTTCCCAGGTTCCCTCAGCCTACTTTGATATGTGCGGCATTCAGCGTGAAGCTAAACAAAAGATAAACAAAAGATATATTGGAGTCGACCAAGCGGACAAAACTGCGATCGACCTACATAATACATTATAATGAGCAGAACGTTTAACGATTAACAATTATATTTTGGAAAAATTATGACTGTCCGCTACCCCACATGATTCATACTATTTCCATCAACAATAGAGATTGTAAATTGAAATTAAACGAAAAAATAAACTATAATGTAAAAAATATACATATATTTAGAAAAAAATATGTTTATACATCTCTTAGGTCGTGATATTTCTATTCGAAAAAAAAGTTTATATTTTAATCACTTTCATAACGTATTTCATATAGTTTTGTATAAGGCGTTGAATTTCGCCATTTAACACGCAATGCCTTTAAAGTACGGTGGAAAATGGGGAACGGAGTGTCTTAACTCTAGGTTTTCTCTGCCTGCCTTGCTGTTTACGGGATACAGCGTGAAGCTGATTAATTTACTTTCACATATATTTTTAAATTTAATTTACATTATACAGTATGTTAAAAATTATATGTATTTTCGAAGTAGAAATTAATTGAAGTAATTGTGCCATTGTTTACTTGTAAGTTGTAGGTATGTTATTCTTTAGGTAGTTATACATATCTATATTTCTGCGTAGAGTGAAAGTGGTTCCCAGGTTCCCTCTGAAATTAATTTTGTAACAGTTTTTTTTATTGGGGCCTTCGTGGTGCAGTGGCATAAGCGTGTGACTGTAGACGCGACGGTTGTGGGTTTCAACGCATTTGGAAATATACATACTTGATATTTTCATTTCAATTCTTTGGTAACAAAGCAAAACGCGGTATTCAACACACAATACCTCGAATGCCGGAAAGTGGGGAATGGTATGTCTACTAGATTTCCTCATCCTACTGTTGTACGCGATATATGTATATATTTTTAATATGTATATGAAAAAAAATAGTACAAAAGAAAAAATATATAGCTCATTACAACTTATCTGAATATTTCTTAGGCAGCCCGCGGTATAAATAGACCGCATTGATTTGATTTTCAATAAGGGCTGATTCGCATCCCGGACGTGGCTCTTATACCGTATAGAGCCTTTGTGAGGTAGGACTTGCCTGTACAATATTAACCCATTTTTAATAAATACTAGCTTTATACTCTAGTTTTGACTCCATTTTATAATATGACTTATAAAAAAGTAACTGTTTCTTTTACTTATACAGGGTGTAATGCGATCGACGGATCGACGGCGGTCTATGGGTGGAGGACCTCAGTAACTATCCGTTTCACCCCCAGGTATGTTCAGCTATTTTCAGTGGTTCAGCAGTTATTAGAAAATTTGTGATGTTGGGAAAAAATCTGATTCTTAAAGATAATTGGCTAATACAGCTCGAAAGTTGGGTCTCGAAAATATAATACGCGTACAATAATCTCTGAAAGTTTATGGCTATATTAATGATAACCTGTTAAAAATGTTGTTCTATTCGGGAATGCCGAGCTAGTCTATTGGTGCTGCCCAGAACAAGAACCAATTACGGTAAAAAAATGATAACTTTCGAAGGAGCGCAATTTTATAATAAAGTACCATCACATATAAAAAATGTTAACTCATTTAACACATTTAAATGTCAATTGGCGAATTACGTCCACGATAATTATTAGCAATGTGTTAAGTAAGTATAAAATTTACTATTTCGTCACAATAACTTTATCTATAATTATTATAAGTTATTTATGTAAACTTAAATATAACAGTTGACAACGACAACTGAACTATTGTATTTTAAAGTATTGTTCTCAAGTAAGTGGCTTAGGTCTTATTGAGAATAAATGTCTATAAACTGAAACTGAAAAATGTACTTGTATCATGAAACAGTGAATAGTTTTTCCAAAATTTCAGAAATCAGCTGAACCACTGTAAATCGCTAAACTGATATATACTGAGGTTCCCTAATCATAGACAAATGTTGATGTTTCGATCGCGTTACACTCTATATATATATGAAATTTTGTTTATGTTATAAATTGTCAGTTAAATGTTTTTATTTTATATAAAAAGTAATAGAAGCTTGCTTTGTTAATTTATAACAAGAATTAATAATTTCAATAAGACTTTATTTTAATTAAATATTTTGACCTCAGCACGATAAATAAGATAAAAAAACGCAATATATTTAAACTTTGACTTATTGATGGTTCTTGCGATTTTTACACATATTTTAAAACTTTTTCTTCACATTGTCGTTCGTAGGCAAACAGACCCAGTGTAAAGACATTAATTCAAAAAAAAAAATCATTTAAAATAATTAATTAATCCATGCTTAGTATTCGAGAGCAAAAATACTCTCATCTTCTTTTCCGTTTCCCTTCTTTGACTTACATAACGCGATCCTCTAGTAGTAAATCACCTGGAACAGTTTTATTACACGAACGTACCCTACAAATAAATAACCCCAAAAAAATGTTACTTACTCCCGTTCTTACTTACCTCCCGTTCATATGAAACGTAGGTAAAACTTATTTATATTTGGTCTTGAACGTACGAACTTATTTTATGAAAAATGAAAGGTTATATAAAAATTCATTTCACTAAAAGCTTTAGATAAAAAATAAAATCATCTTCACGCTGTATCCCGCACACAGTGGGGTAAGCAGAGGGAATCTAGTATTAAGACACTCCGTTCCCCACTTTCTGCCGAATTCCAAAGGTGTTTTTTGTTGCAGGCAGAATACAACGCCGCGCTTAGCCTCGACACCAGAGCGAAGAAATGGAAATATAAATTTAGGTAAATATTTCATCTCGTCGAGTGGGGATCGAACCCACAACCAGTCGGTTTTACAGTCACACTTCGTGCCACTGCGCCACGACCGGCCTCGTACTATAAAACTAAATACTTAAATATATAACTTCCATGCAACAAACGATTTTTTTGCTCATTTTTATAGTTTAAAAGAGGTGATCACCATTTGTGTACGAGGCCGATTCTCACTATAATAACCGGCTAGGTTATTATATTAGTAGATATAACATTAATAACTACATACATAAATATATATACAATTTTCAGACGCAAACAACAAATTGTTAAACCATGTGAAAGAGTATCAAAGAAGATTACATTACTTTTATTGTTGGGAAAATGTAATATTAAAATTCTTGTATATTATTAAAATCCTGTATTGAAAAATTCAATAATTCAGAAGCGCCTGCCTAGTTTTGCGCGCAATATCCTCTTTTCCACTCAACCTTTTATAAATGCGTTCGGTATTCAATATCCGTTCACTATTCTGCAGGCGCTCGGCCTAGGGTTAGGGCGTATTGAATATTTAAGGCATTTTTGGTGAATAAAATTATTTGAAGAAATATAATTATATTATAATAATATATCATGTATAACATGTTGTCGGTATACAACGTTTGACCGTTAACGAGACGATTGAAAGCTTGGTCCCCACTCGCTTTTACAGACATAGCTCGGCGTAGAATTCCGACATTAAAATAGTAATGTCTCGAAAAGAATTGTCTTTACACTAGGTGCCTTCTGCCTACTCTGTGGACTGGGAAAAGTTTTCAACTGATTTATCTGTAATATGTTTTTTTTTACATTAAATTTTGTCTGCTGTATGTGAGGCTCAATCAATAGAAATTAATAATCATTGCCTGTATTCTAGTATTGATCTCATACTTAATGTAATATTCGAATTTTTTCTGACCCATTTTTTCGTTTAACAAATAATGATTAATTATTATTATTTAATAATATTTTATATTGTTAACAAAATGCATTAGATTTTTGTTGTTGCGAGAATTGAACCTGCGGCCCTCGGAGCATATAAGGGTATTTTACAGGAAAATATGAAAAATACAATCACCTCTTACCATTGCCCTGTACTTGAGCATGAATTATTTGAAAACAATTTTCAAGAGAAATAACACGGAAACGTGGAAATTTTAATAGAAATAAAATTTTAATCAACAGTTTACAGACGTTTTGGATTTTCTCAAAAAATATTGTTGATCTTTTAGAAATGTCAGGACCAAAAGTCAATTAATATTTCATTTTCAATTTTTTGTAGCATCACAAGCAGAGGGAACAAGAAGTAAGCAGAGGGAACCTAGTGATAAAACACCTTGTTCACCATTAAGACATTTCCGTTCCACACTTTCGGCCGAATTCTCGAGGTATTGAGTGTTGAATGGCGGAACTCAACGTCGCGCTCAGCAGAGAAGCGTCAGGAAATGAAAATATTAATTATTTTATTGAATCGAATTGGGAAACGAGCCACCAACCGACGCGTTTACAGTCACATTTATAAATTGGCACCTTTAATTATATGGCGTGGACTGTCATTTAGAGTTTCGCTGTAGTTAACTTAATTATGTCTGGCACTGTGACATTTTAGAAATGGGAATAGTGCATTAGAGGGTTATTGAATTGGTTGCGGGAAGTACGACGCGTGGTCTGGAAAGTTAAACTACGACATGTATGGAGCAAGTTAGGGGCTGTAGCGATTTATATTGTAAAATATATGATGGAGGACAGCCCTGGCGCAAAGGCGCGTGTGATTGTAAATGTGACAGGTTGTGAGTTCGATTCCCATAAAGGAAATGAAATATTCAATATTTTCGTTAGTTTGCTTTAGTGTCGAGAAAAGTGCGGCGTTGTGTTCCGCTAGTCAACACGCGATGCCTCCGGAATTGGCGGGATGTGGGGAACGAAATATTATTGCGAACGAAGCGTTTTAATACTAGGTTCCCAGCCTGCCTACCTTGCTATGTGCGGGGTAAAGCGTGAAACTGCAAAAAAAATAGATGATAGAACAAAAATTGACATTTTGGAACATTCTGCAGAAAATGAGGAATGGAGTGTCTTAACACGAGGTTCCCCTCTCTGTAACCTGCTATACGCGGGATACAGCGTGAAGCTGGAAAAAAAAATCGAGTATTTTCTCTCCACTCTCACTTAGGTACACATTGTGCCTCAGGCCTCGTTACGTCAAAGCCATGAAGCGCCCCGGTTTCCGGTGCGAAGAAAGTCAAGAAACGTTTAATATTAAACTATTGTTTTCAAGCTGATATTTTAATTTTATTGTATGTTCTCTAATGTAGAACTTATAATATTTTAACTACTTATTATTTATTTATTCCGTTGAGGTCGTCGTCATGAAACAGGGTGATAAGGGTGTGACTGTAACGCGACGGTTTTGAGTTCGATCCCCACTCGAGGAAATTAATTAATGATACAAAGTAAAAAAGCCCGGTGTTAAGTTCCGCCAACACGCAATGCGTCAAAAAATTCTGCGGAAAGGGAACGGAGTGTATAAACACTAGGTTTCTCTCCGCCTACCACACTGTATGCGGGATACGGCGGAAAACTGATTTTGTACATTTATTACTTACACTTTTTAAAAAATAATTCTGATTATCAATGGCGGTAGAATAATTCTGATTATGTTTACAAATATATGTGAGAATAGACCGTCTAGGCGCAGCGGCACAGTCAGTCAGATGTCTTCTAAGTGCAACTGTCTTGATGTCAATTCTCATTACGATAAGAATAACTTAATAAATAAAGAGGACGTAATTATTGTCATATTGCCTCGCTCTTGTACGTTGGTGGCACAAATGCGTGATTGTAAACGTGACAGCTTGTATGTAGGTTCTTTTCCCACTCGAGGTAATGAAATATTCAATATTTTCATTTCTTCACTGTGGGTCGAGGCAAAGCGCGGCGTTTAGTTTAGCCACCCAAAGTTCAATGCCTCTAGAATTCGGTGAAAAATGGGCAGCCGTGTGTCTTAACACTAGGCTTCCTCTGTCTACCCTGCTACAAGCGAGATACAGTGTGAAACTGAAGCTCGTTCTTGTAACAAGATAGTGCTGTGTTGAGTTCTACCATTCATAAAACTCGAAAGGAGGGCGGGCAGTTTTAAAACTATTTGGTTGGTTGTTTCCATCTGCCTACTGTGCTTTATGTGAGGTACAGAGTGAAGCAAAAAAAGCAAATAAAGGTAATTATTGTCAAAAAATATTGTAGTTTTACTTTAAATTCTCCCATGTTCCTCTATAATATTACAAGATTATTACAAGAGAACATAGGACATGAAACAAAAATAACTAAAATAGTTGTATGAAAAGGAAGCCAGTCCATTTAATACAATTTAAGTGAGTTTTACTTATAAGATACGTCCAATAAAATAAATAGGATAATAGGGCTTTGTGAAATCATAGTTACATACGTTATCTAATATCGCTCATTTGGTGCAACAATGACGCAATTGCATGTTTTTATTTTTTTAAATAAGTTATACATGTTAATGAATGGGGAAATATTTTTTAAAAATTTTGATTGCAAATATGTCATTTTAGCAGCGACTGAATGATGTATCTTTATATCGCTCTTTTGGTGCAACAATGACGAAATTACACTTTGTTTAAAAGCCAATGTTAAATGGTACGACAATTTACTTGAAATAACTATTTACAAACCTGTTATCGTCTCCAATGTCATTGTCATTGTTGAGCGTTTGATTCCCTCTCCGGGGACATAATTTTTTTATTAGCTCGAATGCGCGAGGCAAAGCGCAGAGTTAAGTTCCACCATTTAACACGCTATGCTCACGAATTAGGTGAAAAGTGGGAACGGAAATTTCTTCTTGGAAAACGAAATGTCTCAAAACTAAAACTAGGTTTCCACATTCCTTCAGCCCATTAATTGCACTGTCACCACGAATAAAACAACAGATGCCAACAACAGTACCTGGACCCGCTTCGTCCCGACAAAATCAATGATCGTTGAACACCTCCATAGCTACAGCACAACGCCCGCGCCAGACATCAGCCATATCTATAAAGAAACATATTCTGATGAGACCTCCGTATCCCGGTCCGTATCGACTCGTCTAGACTTCCTGTATATACTTATACCTTGATGTTCCATGAAGACGGTTTCCAGACGAGTGCTTCTTTTACAAATTCTGTTATAATACTAGCGTCGCGAACGGCTTCGGCTGTCTAAACTTATTGTTACCAAATTATAGAAATTCTTTATATAAATTGTTATCTATGTATTATTCTGATGGATAAATTATATTATTATAGAGTTAATGAGGCCAGTCGTAGCGCAGCGGCACGAAGTGTGACTGCAAAACCGACTAGTTGTGGGTTCGATCCCCACTCGAAGAGATGAAATATTTACTTAAATTTATGTTTCCATTTCTTCGCTCTGGTGCCGAGGCAAAGCGCGGCGTTGAGGTCAACACGCAATGCCTCCAGAGTTCGGCAGAAAGTGGGGAACGGAGTGTCTTAACACTAGGTTCACTCTGCCTACCCTGCCGTGTGCGGGCATGCTGTATTTTTTTATTTTATCATAGAGTTTTATCTACATTCGTTCGGTATTTTTTGGGTGAAAGAGGAAGAAGCATCGATCGTTACAAATCTTCACATTTATATACTATTAGCAGGATTTTCATTTCCATATTTTCCCTTTCTCTGGTAGAAAACTAATGGCGTTGAGTTTCGCCACTAAACACTCTATGTTTCGAAAATTCACTTCCTTTCCCTATCCTGCTATGTAAGAAAAAGCTTCAAGTTTATTTTTCTTTTAAACTATTATTTCATTATTAAGCCCAGTTAAGGAAATTAAATATTTATTTTTTTTATTTCCTCGCTCTAGTAAGAGGCAAAGCGCTGCGTTGAGTTCTGCCACTCAACAAACAATTCCTCCAAATTTCGGTGTTAAGTGGGAAATAGAAACGAAAATGGCAACGAAATGTCTTAACACCAGGTTCCAAGTTTCCCTGCGCCTTCCCTGATTGCTACACGTGATAAAGCGAAAAGCTAAAAAAAGCATTTAATTAGATAGGTATTGAAAAGGCATCGACGTGAGATCAATATTCAATCATACATAGCTTGCAGCGGCGCGGCGCTGACAGCCAACTGACAGGACTCACGGCACTTCATTTCCTATTAAAACCAATATCTACTTCAATCTATCAGCGTTTTAAAATGAAAGAAATGGTTCCAACAAATTATGATTTTAAGTATTGTTAAAGCTTAAACCAATTATTATTTATATTCTATTGTATTTGTATAGAAAAATAAAAATTATATAACGACTTTTATAATAAAAGGAAACGCCCTTTCTTCTCTTGGCTACAATATAATACAATGCAGTTTATATAAATGGGAAAAATTAAAAAATTGAGTTTCTTTTTTTAGCTTCACGCATTTGTTGCATATTGAGCGATATATAATATTTCAGAGACAGTATGTGCATCGCTTTTATAAAATATATTTTATTTTGGTACTTAAGAGGAACGAACGACATTCCATATTTGAATAAATAACTCTAACATGATAAAAAAACACGATACGATCCCCACATTGAGATCGTCCAGACAACCGCTCGTTTGTTTTGTCTTTTTCCATTAAAAAAATGGAGGAATGATAATATTTCAATAATTTTCGGTCTGGTGGGCAAACCATAGAGAAACGGAGTGTTCAATACTAGGTTTATTTATATATTTATTTATCCACCAACGTTTATTTACATCAATACATATACTTACTCTGTACCATATCAAGCTAAATAGGCCGAAAATAAACTCACAAGCGTAGGCACAAATCATGTAAAAATAAGGTAGAATAAGAAAATAAGAGGCCAGTCGGGGCACAAATGTGCAACTGTAAACACAATAAGTTGTGGGTTCGATTCCCTTTCGAGGGAGTGAAATATTTGGTATTTTTATTTCCTCACTCTGTTAACAAGACGTTGAGTTCAATCGCAATGCCTCCAAAATTCCGGGTTGGTCGGTGAGGATATTTGTTTTATTACAAGGAAACACTCGTTAAGCTAGCTAGCTAGCTGTTAAGCTTGTTAAGTAGATGAAAGCAATCAATTTGTGCAAGGAAATTAAAATGTTAAATATTTAATTTCCTCGAGAGGGAATCGAACCCACGACCTATTGCGTTTACAATCACATGTTTGTGTCCCTGCACCACAACTGATTTCTTAGAAAAAAATACTTCAATAATATTTTCACATAATAATGTTAAAGGTTAATTTATATTGAGTTTCCTGAAACTGCACACGTACAGTTTACCTGTTTCATCCGGCCTGAGGGGCTTAATAGGAACAAAGGGGCGGCGGAACAAAGGCTTTTGAGGAAACCTAGGGCATATTGATTTACGTCCTAGGCTTTTTTTGAGTTCACAAACACAGACTTTATCTTTATAGATTTAAGATTGGTAATTTCAGCTAAATACATTTATAAAATTTTCTTCTTATTATTAAATTTTCTATAATTGAAATATTAAATTTTTTTACTATCTATAGAATAATATTATATATTCTGTATTAGAACTATATTGTGAATTTAAATTCTATAATTTTAAGCATCAAGCTGTATAACGTCAATAGAAGGGAACGTATGGGAGATGTGGTGTTAAGACACTCAGTTCCAAAAGCACTGTACAATTTTTGAGACGTTGGGGAATGAATTATTATTTATTAACATTTTCATTTCTTCGCTCTGGCACCAAGCCCGACGTTGAGTTCCACTTAACACGCAATGCCTCAAAAATTCGGTGGAAAGTGTGCTTAATGCTGCTGTGTTCGGAATATATAGAGGTGATATTGAAACCAATTACTTTGAACCACGGAGTTGAGTTGCGCAATTTTCACGGAAAAGCGTGATCATATTTAGGTCCAGAGAAAAATAATTAATAAAAACGGGAAAATCTGCTAATATTTTTTTTTATAAAAACTTAAAATATAAAAACAACAAGCGCAAATGCTGCCCTTTTCCGAATTTCAATTTAAAATCCTTTGTGCTGTACTAAAATAATGAATATTGTGCATTTGACACGGCTTCCGCGCGTGACGTGCATTTTTTAATTGAGTTGTTTTTAATATTATTTTGAGGCTGTTGTAGAGAGCACAATCGTGCGACTGTAAACGTGCCGGTTGTGAGTTCGATTCTCACTCGGAGAAATGAAATGCTTAATATTTTCATTTCTTCGGTCTGGTAATGAGGTCAACGCAAAGCCTAGAGAATTTGGCGGCAAGTGAGGAACGAAAGCGCCTTGATGGAAACGAAGTGTCTTAACACTAGGATCACAAATTCCCTCTGTCCACCTTGCTGCGGGATACAGCGTGCGGCTAAAAATAGTAATTTTATTCTTACTTAGTCTTAACTTTGTTGAAAATTTAAGTACTTTAAACTTTACGTTAGAATTTATCATATAATTATAATATTATATTTGATTCGATTGTAGTCAGTGATTATGATCTGTAAACCAAAGGCCATCGTTTTGATCCCTAGGAGTCGGTAATTTGTAAGATGAGTATAAGATAAATGATTTTATTTTGAAGCCGTAGTGGCACGGGACACAGCGTGTGACTTTGATTGTAAATCATGTAAAGGGGTTAATTAGTGGTATATTTGGGAAGTATGTTCAGTAGAGATGGAAGATATGATATTGATGTGAAAAGGCGTATTGCTGCCGGTAACAGGTTTAGCTGCATTCATGAGACGGCGAAACGTAAGCACAGCTGCACATTTGACCGCGCATAATGCAGAAGAATAAAAGAAAGATGAATGGAATACGATCTCCTTGTAAAACATGCAGAGTCAATTTAGCTGATGGAGTCCGCAATGAAGAGATACACAGAATGGCACCTGCACTGGCGAGGATGTAACGGTGAAAATTAAAAAGAATGTGCTCAGCTGGTTTGGGCACGTCAAACGAATGAGTGATGAAAGAATGGCAAAGAAGAGAGCGGTATGTGGAGACCTCAATTGACTTTCGAAAACATAGTATTGGTGGTACTGGATCACATAAAAAGCATGAGGATCCCCCGGAGGACATGTATGAAGAGGTTGATGACATGGACGAGACGAAAGAGGTATGCAGGTAGCGTTAGGCGCTCCGTTCTCTCTGACTACCCCACTAGGGACGCAGCGTGAAGCTAGATTAGATTAGATCTCCAGTAACAAGACAATGCGCGACATTGAATTTAGCCGCTCTACACGTAATAACTTAAAATTTATATACAAAGTGGGGAACCGAGTGTCTTGACATTAGCTTCTCCTCGTCTACTCTGCTATACTATAATCGTGAAGCTACTTCTGCCCAGAAAAACCAATGAACTAAACGGTTAAAATCACGTTGTTACTTATTTTAATATAATCTAAAAATATCTTTTCATTATCAACAGCCAACGCTGAACTTTACAGGATTTCAATTATCCTTTATCCTGGACTAAAATAATATGGAGTGGGCGGAGCAACCTCCGCCGTGTCGTGCAATTGACGCATGCATTTTTTAATTGAGCTATACTTGGAACGACGGAACTCATTTTGCTGGGTAGTTAGTTGTTAAAGTAGAAATTGGTTTTTCTGAAATAGTTAATTATAGAATATTATTTGTCGGTTGTTGTTAGTTATTTCGACGAACAAACCAAAGATCATTATTTTGTTTGTTATGGACTAGAATCGATACGTATGAGTTATATGTATGTACTCTATAATGCACTTAATTCAACACCGAATACAGACACAATGCCTAAATATTTATTAGTCTAAAAGTATATGGCCTTAGTTTACGATGCGATAACTTTACTGGGTTATTTTAAATCTATGTTTCCATTAACAACTAGAAATTGGAAAACAGTTATATTTGAACATTTGCTTAGTCTGTCAAATAAAAAAAAATAATGACAGACTGTAAAAATTATGACTAGGTTAATTTTATTGAAAAAAATGTGTTAGAAGGTAACCATTTTATCTGTTTTTCATTTCGTCGTATTGCAAAATCAGTCAATCTATTAAAAGGAACAGAATTTTAATAACGATTGTCAATGTAGCAGTAGCTATACATCACCAGTAACACCTAATGAGATGTTTGACATTTCAACTGTCTGTTGTTAAACAGTGTTGTCTATGATTTTTAATTTTCATTCTTAATAAATAAACTTAGCTAGTGGCCATTTTGAATATCCTATAAAATAACGATTTTATATATTACTAAATATATGCATCTCTTTCTTCACGTATAGCTAGCTGCATATTGTATATCGGTATCCAGGGAGAGAATTTATTTCTTCCAATCAAAGAGCGACAGGTAATGAACGATGCATATTATTACAGCACGGCCAATATGTCGTGGGCGCCTTGAAGTTAGGCTTTCTGACTATCTGCGCATTGGACACTCGTGGAGAAAACAATCAAAAGTATGAAACATCCTGTAAATAAGTCTGCGCAGCATTCTACAGCTAGCTTCAGGGCGGCCACGACTCACTGGCCGTACTGTACACACCTAGGCTGGTCCAGAGGCTGCGCGGTGCGCGGATCGATAGGGATGTGCCGCACCACCCATCCCGGGCCAGTCTGCGCTCGGACGCCGTCGCAAACCTTTTCTGAGCCGTTTTTATATTATTTTTAAACATTTAAAAGTGATTTTTTTAAATCATTTATTAGAATTTTCGATTGTGAACGCTCCGGACTTTTCTGGAGATGGGATTTTGCTGAAGGTAAGTATGTTTTTATTTAATATACTCTATATAATGTAATGTTATAGTTTTTGGACTTGGTCTAAAGGTCGTTTCACTATATTAAAAAAGTTACTTTTACAACAACAATAAAGTTAGTTTTATGGAAAATAAAAAACATTTTATTACAAATAAAGACTATGTTTTTCCTTTCAATTTAATTCTTTTTTTCTATTTATTTACATATTAGAGTCAATATCAAACATGAACGACCTTTAAAGTTAGGATTATTACCATAGTTTTTATATTATAAAGATTTTATATTTAATATCATATTTAATTTGAATTAGTAAATACGTTAGAAAGATAATATCGAAGCGAGAGACAGCGCCATCTAGTGACAGAAAATAAATTTGACCTCGCCCACTTACCTACGTCATCAAAAAATGTTGCATACGCTCAAACAAATGTCAAAATAACTTTAAATTAATATTCTTATTTATCTTAATCTTCTTACTGCTTGTGTTTACGCATACTAAAGAAATATTTTGTATATTTTATCGCTTTTTATTGAAAGCTGAGATCTAAATATATCTCAGTCAGATTTTCCGACGCCATTATGAATTCAGTTTTGACAGATTGCAAATGGCGGCCATATTTGCAATATTGACCAAGGAGGTTCTATGCGATGCGATTGAAAATGGCCGCCGCGATTGCAATACTGACCAAGGACTACGCAATAGCCAATAGCCGCCATCTTTGTGATATTATCGGGGCATAGGAAATGGCGACGCCACTTACTATATAATTTGAAATATCGCAATTTTTTTGTATAATGTTAATTTATCCGAGTTTTGTTGTAACATATTGCAAATTATAACTACTATTGACAAATATTCCGATTGTTTGATTTTGAGACTTTTAATTTATCAATCTATGTGTGTTGCGCTTTAAAGAAAATAACTTTAAAAACATACAACCATGTCGTGCGTATACAGATTTAAGGATATGTTTATACAATGTTAGATTTAATCGTGCCACATATAACAAAATTTTCTTAATTAATAAGAACTAGCAAAGTACCGTCAAAAACTTATTTGCGTGGCGCTTATCAGATTGAAGCCGTATATTATTATCAGCTACGTGGCACTGTATGGCACGACTAAATTGACCACTTAAAAACTTATTTTACCAAGTTAATTTTGCCAAATATTATAATGCTAATGTATATTATACGAGTATGTATATGATTAAAACATTATTCACCTGTTGATGAAACATACAGTAATATAAATGAATATCACAAATTACATGTAATTAATAATAATAATGAGCTTATCAAGAACTCTACTGGCACCAATTGAGTATAAAACGGTAGAGCTAGCCAAAACGACTTATCCTTTCAGCAATCAAAATTCAGAGCAGATGACAAGATTATATAATTTAAAATCTCACTTTGCCAGGATATTAACATACTCGTACATATGTCTCAGTTGCTATAGTTCATTCTATGGTCAATGCAGCGCTTAGACGCGTTATTGAAGAAAGCGTGGGTACTGTAGTCAATTTGTTCTGATATTTAACAAGGAGTGATGTTCATATTAAAAACAACAAGTTAAATCATAATAAGAGTTACTTGGACCTGGACCGATGTTGACAGCGTCTAAAAAAAAACGGCGCACTGGCACGAAGTGGACACCCTGTGTGGGGGATACTACGGCGAAGCTGATTGATTTTGAATTATCTTTTTTCTTTCCATTTAATTAAAAAAATAATAAATTTATTAAAATGTGCTAAGCACCGCATTGAGTTGGGCCACTAACCACGCCGTGTTTTGAGGATTGGGCGGAAAATTGAGAGCGGAAATGTTTTAATGGAAACGATCTATCTTCACAAAAGAGTTGTAAATTCCCTCTGCTTAACATGCTAGTGTAAAGGTCAAAAGTTCGATGCGATTGTATTTAAATTATTATTTATTATTTTAATAATAATTAAAAAGCTATATTTTTTAAAAATACATAACAAAGGCAACTTAAAAGATATTAATAAAAATCGCCTAAATGCCATTATTTTTTTGTTTTTAGACTAATTATTTGATAATTTTTACCTACCTGGGGGTATATAACGTTGGGGTCAAAGGTCACGCCCTCACAGCATCTGCGCAGATGCACATCCCCCTGGAATGGGTGGTATTGGTGGGGGATAGTTTCGGTAGTACAGTCGCCGTCAGACCGCCCAAGCGGACGGACGTGCTTCGTTCTGCCCTTAAAACATAATGAATGAACGTAATAAATTAATTTTAATCTTTTAAAGACAATTAAAGTTAATTTGTGCGACATAAATATTAGTGCATTGGCGACAATTTTCGGTAATTTATAGATTATAGAGCGTCTGCATTCCAGTGTGGGTTAAATTAAGAGTAAGTCTTTTTTTTTAATTGAATAAAATAAAATTATTTTAAAATTTATTAAAGTATGAAGACAAAGCACGGCGTTGAGTTTCAGCATTCAATATACAAACAACTCTCGAAAATTGGGCAGAATATGGGAAACGTTTTTGTTTTTTTTTTTAGGACTTCTTAAAGACAAAAAATAAAATTAACATATAAAATTTTTTGCCTATAGGATTTTTAAAAAAATGCATACTCGGTAATGTAGCCCACTGGCTTACCCCCGCGATTTATCCAATAAGACTAAGACCTTCCGTTTAAATGTAAACATTTCAACGGATTGAATTTGAACCCCCGACCGCTAGTTTTAAACGAAGTCTTAGGCAAAGAATTGTAAAAAGAAAAATTGTCAAACATTTTTTTTTTATTTTCTATGTTAAAAAACAATAATCATTTTAATTTTAATATAATTGAGGCCGAGGCGTGCCGCAGTGGCACGAAGTGTGACTGTAAAACCGGCTGGTTGTGGGTTCGATCCCCACTCGATTAGATGAAATATTTACTTAAATTTATATTTCCATTTCTTTGCTCTGGTGTCGAGTCTAAGCCCGGCGTTGTATTCTGCCACTCAACACGGAATACCTTCAGAATTCGGCAGAAAGTGGGGAACCGAGTGTATTTATACTAGGTTCCCTCTGCCTGCCCTGCTGTGTGCGGGATACAGCGTGAAGCTGATTTTATTATACCTAAGAAAATATTCAAAAAAAATACAATTGTGTAGAGAGAAATGTCTTAAAATTCATATTGTCTATTTTATTTATTTACTTCCATATTTCAAACGTGTTAATTAAAACAAGATCACAGTAGTTGAAGATAGATAATTGCTGGCCGCCGTCCAAAGTGGCGGGCCCAAACGTCGTCTCTGTTGAAGTGTCAATCGTTATTCATTGGGCAATATGATACGGTTTTTTAAATTAAAATAAATATTTTGTATTGCATTCTAGTATTTATTGCTATTAATAGTGGCGCAATTGAACAGCGTCTTGGCGGTAGTCGTGATGGTTGTGGGTTCAATTTCCAACTCCGAGATGTAAAAAAATATATTTTTCACTCTACAAAGAGGAAGTGTGGCGCTTAGTTTCGTTACTCAACACGCAACGTCTCTAAAATTAGGCGGTGCGCTTGGAGCGGAGTGTTTTAACATTATGTATTCTCTGTCACAAATAATACTTGTGGGATTCAATGTGAAGCTATAAAAAAATAAAGTGCGAAATTAAATTTTCTCAATATTTTAAACCGCTGTAATAATTTTCTTCGCTAACTCGATTTGTGCTTCTAAAAATAATTTTATTGCTTTTCGTCATGTAATTTACAATTTGACAAAATTAAGTGAATGAACTCGATAATCTACAGTAGATACAAGCGGAACTTTTTAAGGATCACTTTATTGTCCGTCTGTTTGTCTGTCTGTCTCTCAGTAAATTGTTGTTTATTTGTAATTGTAATAAAACAATCCGTAAATGTTAAATAAATCCCTAGCCCCTAAATGTTAGCGCTAGGACAACAATTGAGGACAATAAATTTTGTCTAGGCATCTGTAAACAAGTGAAATGGTCAAATACCACATCTGTATGTTATAGAGCCCCCGGGACCATAATACAAGTAATATAAGGGGGCCAAATCACCAATCTCATGGAATCTATTAAAGAGCCTCATTGTATATTGAAAACCGAAACATTGAATATTATTAGGGGGCCCTATATATAAACCTTGTTTTATACAAATATCTGTTTTCTATAAGACTTAAAACTGGAAGCTCGTACTAATTTGTTGACATCCGGCGGCGGTCGGAAGCTGAATCAATTTTCGCGTGTCCCCTAACTTATTTACATGTCGGGTGTGCCTTTTCAAATAACATATAAGTATGTATTGTATAGTATCTTTGGTAAAGTAGCCATTGTGGCACCGTGGGATAGCATCTGAATGTAAACGCCACGGCTGTGGGTTGGATTCCCACTTGGAGGAATTAATAAAAAAAAATAATCAAATTAAATCAGCTTCACGCTGTATCCCGCATACAGCAGGGTCGGCAGCGGGAACCTAGTGTTAAGACACTCCGTTCTCCACTTTCTGCCGAATTTTGGAGGCATTGCGTGTTGAGTGGCAGAACTCAACGCCGCGCTTAGCCTCGACACCAGGGCGAAGAAATGGAAATATAAATTTAAGTAAATATTTCATCTCTTCGAGTGAGGATCGAACCCACAACCAGTCGGTTTTACAGTCACACTTCGTGCCGCTGCGCCTCGGCTGGCCTCAAGGAAATAATTATTTAATTTTTTTTTCTCTATTGATAACAAAATAAAGTGAGGCGTTGAGTTTTTGAATATATCGAAAATTGGGCATAGAATGAGGAGAGGTGTGTCTTTGTACTAGGTTATCTTTGTCTACTTTACTAAAAGAAGAAATTTCATCAAATCTCAAAGATCAGCGAATTTCGAGCATCTATTTCTTTTTTTAAGTAGATATTTTTCTTTAAAAATAAACACGAGTACATTCCAACTCTGCCAGGGTGATAAAAATATAGTGACGTTAAAATATTTTTAAAACTCACTTATTAAGGTGTGAAAAATTACACTGTTATATGTAACGCCTTGAAGCTTCCACCCTATAATTTCACTTTGCATTTTTTTTATGGCAAGTTTTAAAAAATTGTTATCAAAAAAAATCAGCTAACAAAGTGTTAGCAAATATATATGTTTGTGTTTGGAAATTGGAATTTAAGAATTTAAAATTAAATTTAATTGAGGTCGTCGTGACGCAGGGTATACTATATTTTTATTTCTTCGCTCTGGCACCAAGGCAAAAGCCCGGCGATGAGTTCCGCCTCTCAACACGCAATGCCTCGAAAAATTTGGCAGAAATTGGGGAATAGAGTGTCTTAACACTGGGTTGCCTCTGGATACAACGTGATGCTCATAAGATTTTTTTTAACAATATTTAATCATCATCATCATCATTAACTGTCAATCATGGTGACCTTGCAGTAGACTCTTCACTTGTCCACTGCTGGAGTGCTGGACTTAGAATAATATCAAGTTTTGTTTCAGACAGAGGATGGAGGTCACCCGGCCATCATGCGCCCTCTTCGTTATATTAGGATTTTTAATTTTACACCTCACAACGTAAGTAAATTTACATTTAAATTTCTTTTGTTAATTACATTTAATTTTATAAATAAAGGTATTTATATTAAAAAGTTCCGCTACTTTAAGCGCGATGCCAGAATTCGATGAAAAATGGGGTACGGAGTATCTTAACACTGGGTTCTCTGTGTCTAGATTAGGCGGGCGAAGCCGCGTATTGTTCGCTAGTAAATATGTAAATTGTGTGCTAGGCTCCATTCTTATACAAGGCCGTCATGTCGCAAAGGCACATCGTATGGTTGTAAATATCACGGCTATGGGTTCGATGCCAACTTCCAGAATTAATTATTTTGATTTCCTAGTTCAATTTTGATTTTCGCCACGTGTGTGAGTGTCGAAAAGTAGGTGGTGTGCGAGAAACGGAGTGTCTATAATAAATTTTTCGTCGCCTACTCTACTATAAATATGTTGTGGGTTACAACGTGAAACTCGTCGAAAAAAAATGTCTCTATGAGGAGAAAAATAAAAAAAACTCGCATTTTTCACAAAACCAAAAGACAAATGGGTGCGGCTAATACTGAACAAACTAATATATTATAATTTTTTAAGAAGTCTAATATAACATATGTTATTGGCCGACATATAAATCATCTAGACAGTAAAGTATGTGAGTAAATAAATCTTGACATTGTGCCGCTTATGCCAATGTCAAGTAAACTATTATTTGTGTCGAAAATAAATTTGGTATTTTGGAAAAATGAAAGTGAATAAATATTTTAAGAAAATACAAATTAAAATCAGCTTCACGCTGTATCCCGCATACAATAGGGTAGGCAGAGGGAAAGGGTAACACCCTCCGTTCTCCAGACACTCCGTTCCCTATACTTAATCGAAAATAACTCTTCAGCAGAGGTAATTAACCTACTACTAATATTGGAATTAATAAGAAATGGTAAATGCCAGTCGTGGTGCAGGGACCCAAAGTGGGACTGTAAACGCAAGTGGTTTTGGTTCCATTTCCACGAGGAAATGAAGTATTTTATTATTTTATTTTTTATTAAATTTATATTTTCATTTATTCGCTTTCGTGTCGAGGTAAAGCGCGGCGTTGAGTTCCCGCACTTAACGCGCAATGCTACTAGAATAAGGCTCAAAGTGAGAAATGGAGTGTCGTGAAGCTGATTTTGAATTACTAATAATGTTAATAAAAAATGATTTGTTACTACAATTTTTACCTTAAAAACTGTGAAATGCAATATTTACACCGCATTTCCGGCACAGACAAAGGGAATCGAGTGACACCTCATTTCATACTATCTAAACATTAAGAAACGTGCTTAAATTGTAACAAATATGTAAGAATTTCGATGTAACTCGGTAATAAAGTACGGCTTAGTGGTCATAGCTTGGATGGTTTCCAAGAGGCGCTGGTTCCAATCATGCTACGTAACTTTTTTTATAAGTATTCAATACAGAGTTCAACTAAGTATTATTCTTGGCATGGGCTGATATCACAACATACCAAACAAAATGTGTTGGGATAACTAAGTGAGTGATCAAGATGAAGTTATACACTCCGTAAAAATAGGCAAGATATAAATAAAGCTGGAGCGTGCATACCAAGAATTTTAAATATTTTAAATATCCTTAAATTTTTACGGAAAAGTTTTTAAATACTTTTTGTATGGCTTAGTAAAGTCATCGTTGTTTTCTTTATTTTGGAAACGGTTAATACCACCAGTCCCCAGAGTGTAGCCAGCCACTGAAGAATAAATACGAGCTCTGATGAACGCTCGTGAGAGGGACCGCGACTGCAGAGGAGTTCTTCTAGTCCTACTTTTACGTTAGAGCTATCAATAAATTAGTCCATTTTTAAGGATTTTAATTAAATATGAGGCATCATGACGGACGGAAGCCATGGCTGCATATTATCTCAATGGGGCCTATTCATGCTGTCAACATGATGATTGTGAGTTTCTTTGTCACTCATGAGAATAAATTATTTTTATTTTCCTCGCTCTGAGTAGCGGAACTCTACGCCGCACCTTATTATGACAAATTGTCTCAAGTATCAACTGTTGAGTAATATATAATATATGGAAAACGGAGTGTCCTGACGTAAGATATTCGGAATACAGCGTGTAGCTTTAAAAAATCGTAGGTGTTTTTATTTTGATATACACAGAGCTGCCAATTTCTAGTCGGTTATCATTTAAGCAAACATAAAACATACGTTCAAAAATAAAGAAACTAGAAGATTTAAAAAATAAAAATTTCTACAAACAAAATATCTCAAGCCTGGACACATCTGTAGACAGCTGAATCGACTGTTATATATTTAGAAAAACCTTGTTTATTAAATTTTTGTATAGTTTTCTAGGCAACTCTAAAGAACTAATTTGTTAAGTGTCAATTATAAAATTTGTTGAATTTCTTATTCAAATTTTAATGTCAGTTCCAAACATATAAATTTACTCAATAGAATTGGAAATAAACTGAAGCTAAACAACACTTTGTTTTGGAACTAGATATTCAATTCTACATTATTTGTATTTATAACCTATCCCCCACATAGCAGGATAGTCAGAGGGAACCTGTGAACAGACATTAAGACACCCCCCGTTTCCCATTGTTCGCCGAATTCTGGAAGAAGTGCTTGTTGAGTGGTGGAACGCACCGCTGCGCTTTGCTTCGATATCAGAGCGAAGAAATGAAACAATTTATTTACTCGATTCGAGCCACTGTTGACCTCCTATTCATATTATACTAGAGTTATCTTAATAATAAATACATCATACAGTACATACGTACGCAAAATAATTATAATTTGCAATACAGATGTTTGAACGCGAAGATAAACTTCAGAGAAAAGGAAAAACAAATCCTGGATCAGATCCTAGGTCCAGGACGGTACGACGCTCGCATCCGGCCCTCCGGCATAAACGGCACTGGTGAGTACACCACCTACTACTACACCTAATAAAACCACTGTAAATTATATAAATAATCATTAATTACACTAGTAATATATTTAAAACAACAGCGAAATATCACGTTGCTGCTTCGCACTTGATAAAATGCTAAAATTACAAAATATTATATATATTTTCAAATTGTATTATTATTTGTTAATAAATATAAATAAACTTAGTTATCTAAGCGTTTATAGATGTAAGCACAGAAATTTGATGTTTATATAGAATAGAAATAAAATGGGAGCTAAAATCGGCCCTTGTAAAATAATTGTTTACCTTTTTATAAATTCTTACGGCTTACATTGTTAGGTTGCCGTTGCACACTTTTATTCGTCGTTGAAAAGCAGGTCATAAATCACTTGGGCGGTTGTTTTTAGCGGCATCATAATATGTTTTCGAGTATCATCCTGAGGCGGCTATCATTAGTGCTGGATAAAAAGTCGCTTAAGAGAAGAGCAATTCAGTGGAGTGCGCCTACGGCTCGTGGAAATATTTACATTTTAATGATTGAGATATAAAATAAAATGCCATAGACATTTTAAAGATTTATTTCAGTCAGTCGTGGCGTAGTGGTACAAGCGTGACAATGTAAATGCGACAGATTGAGGATTCGCTTTAATATTTTCATTCTTCGCTCTGGTGTCGAAGCAAAAAGCGCGGCGTTGAATTCCGACACTGAAAAGCAGAATCCGGCGGAAAAGAGGAAGTGGAGTATATTAGCACTAGTCTCTCGGTCCCTACCCAGCTACATGCGGAATACAACGTGAAGCTGAAAAAAAGATACTATAAATGAAAAAAAAAATCAAATAAGTTTTGCAAATAATTTGAGTCATATTGAAATGAAAAATGGCATGTTTCTCGATAATTATAAATAAATGCCGCGTCATTTAGTAAGCAATGGAAATACATATTTAGCTATTTAGCGTAGGGCAATGATGAATGGTGAAAAAATCTTTTTGATTCATTAATTTATTCCGAATTTTGCATAAAAGAACCATTTGACGACCGCTATACAGAACTCGACAATGCTGTTGAGTTTGATCATTATATTTCATAGCAACTCCATTGAGTTTATAATTTGTCTGAAGTTTACAATTTATTAGTTAAAAGTATAATAAATTTATTTAATGATATATTTATTTTTAAAGAGTTTTAATTTTTTGTGTTTTTTGTGTCATATAAGACTGAGCAATTTAGGTTTGCCGTGTATATGGACCAGGTCCAAACACACATCCTTTACTATATGTTTTCACATCATAATATGAAAACGGTCATTTGTATAATTTTATTATTATTTTTTAATAAGAGACAAGTCAGGCAAGCTAGAGATTTCTTAACATATTGATACACTGGTAAGGCATTGACATGTTCGACAGATGGTCCAGCTGTAGTTAATATAAACCTCTTCGTCAGAAGTATAACCACCATAAGCGACATTAAGATGGTTAGTAAATACAAAGAATAGACAACGGTCGTAAGCTTTTTAAATTTGTATGATATCTCACTTGAGAATTGTACTGTGAAATGTAACATTATCAATATTGTCATCATGGAGGATAATGGGAATTAGAAATTTTAGCAATTATTTATTAGCGTTCTCCATACCTTTGTGAGTGAGATATTGTGCATTTCGCTTCAACCCTTACCATGAGACTGTTATCAATACTGGTGATTAAATATTTGTTAGTAATTTAAAACAAATTGCACCCTGACATTTGAAAAAAAATCTAAGAATAAAATAAGACGACGTTAAATGCATTCCCTTACAGTAATTTACGAGTATCATTCATATTACGCTTTAAAATAAATTAACTAAAGTTTGTAAAATTAAGAAAAGGATTTGACCATAAATACTACGTTAATATAAAATTAATTTCTTTACTGTTAATACTCACGTAATTACTAATATTTGTAACTCTATGGTAAGGGAACACCCGTAGGAGTCCTGTATATTTTTTTTAATTATTTTATCCAAAGCCTGATCGTGATTTTGAGTGTCTAACGACTTCCAAGACATAACACAAAAGGTGTTTTTATTTATAAAAAAAATATTCTACCACAGCATCTATTCGATAATTATGTCTAGAAAGTCGTAAAATTTGAGTACCTTAACTCATATTACGGCCTGGTGGATAGAGTTCTGTACCACCGCAAGAGTGCGGGCGTGGTTGGATCATAAAATTTTTATATCTAACTGATTTCTTGTATCACATTAACTTTATTTTATTTCATATATTTATATATGTTTAATTTGTTGTATGTGTTGATAATGAGGTCGAATTTGTTATCTATAGTGGATACGAGAAACATGTGACATACCTGTGAAAGGTATTAAATTAAAAAATCAATAGAACAAAGCACGCAATGGTAATAAATATTTATTTTATAAATGTATAAGTACGAATAGAAACAACAATATATTGTGCAACATGTAATATAACATAGTATTACCTCAAAATATATTTTGTATGTAATAAAATATGTAAATCACAACCGATCAATCTTAGAATTTCACTTTCAGTTACAGCTTAAGCGTAATCCGAACGAAAATCCATCTAAGAAATATAAAAACAACTTTAAACAAAAAAATATATTTGAAAAAAAAAAAAAAAGATTTTTAAAGGAATACTTAATTTCAGATATGACACTTAAGTTAAACACTTAACTTAAGGTAAACTTAACATGTCGTTACGATGATATTTTGTTTATTAAAGTTAAATTAAAATCAGTCCAGTGACTTTTGATAATCTGTACTGTTTCGGTTAGATGTAGTTTCACTGTAAAGTATTTAGGATATTCTTTTTTCTTTTAATTTTCATTTTTGTTATGTTCTTATATATTTATCTAGATGTATTTATTTTTTTAAAATTAGATTTGCATTAACTTCATTCATTCAAGTCATGAGATCAGCCAAAACAAACAAACATGTGGTGCTTTGGCTACATTCACACACTTATAACTTGACATATTAAATCAGTTTTTTTATTACTATTAAATTAATCTAACGTTAAATCTTTATAGCTTGTGACTAAAGTTCAGACTTAAACACTAACACAAATTCCTATTAACAAGCCAAAGTTGACTTTGTATTACCTCCCATATTTTATTTAAGTTAATTTTTTATTCATTGTTTTAATTTATAATATATCATCGACTAAATCATTCACATTTTAGGTATGTGTAGGTCTGTTTGTACATACATTTTACAGGCAAAAGGTGAGTAAAATTAGTCAAGTGTGTGGTTTTCAGAGTCGGCACCGCGTGATAAGTTTGCTCCATTAGGGCTTAGAGATTTTTTTGTAATATAATATCAACCATATATTTTGCTTGGTACTTAGATGGGCCAGCCGTAGTGAGCGTCAATATATTTGTGCGAAGTATATCAAAAATCGATGACGTCACAATGGTAAGTCAACGACCGACTGGACCATGCTTAGACTAAGATAATGTATGAGATTGTTTTCTTTTTTTTTAATTCTTTTAATCCGGTTTCATTTTCCAACAAGTCAAATGAATGGGCAAGTAGCTCCACATTACGGAGGCACTTACCCTTTACTTATGTAAAGTTCAGTTTTTATATAATAATCTTTTTATTTATCTTCTTCCCTTTGGTGTTTGCGACCAAAATCGTTTTTAGCGCGCGCGATTTTTATTTGACCGCCGTAAGAGTTGCGCCATCACTTGTGACAGATAACTAATTGGAAAGTCGGTTATCTTTTATGTTGATACATTCCAGCGATTCATTTCGAGCGTAATTTTCTTCTTTAGAGTGGTTGAATGTTTTCATTTTATTATTTTCGAGTCGCACCGGCTCCTCATAATGGAATGGAACTGCGCACCAGCGCCGGATCCACTCCATTAATTGTTAACACCCGACATTACATCATTGCGTCTTGTATTTGGTTCTGAAACGTTATTTTCATCGAAAGCGGTTTAAAATGTTAAAATCATGTTTTCTTCTCTAAGGCGATGCGCCCACGTTAGTCCGCGTCAACCTGTATCTTCGATCCATCAGCAAAATAGACGATTACAAAATGGTGAGTGGTTGCACCTAACCAATTAACCAAACGATGTAAATCACGACACTTTTATTATGAAGCAAAGTTCTGAATGATTCAAATTCCTGGTCCTACTGTTACCATATTGTTTTAGTACTTTGCTTATAATAAAATTGGTTGTAATACAAATGGATATAAATGATGCACTGTGCTCTATTCAAGCTATCGTATATTTGGATATGTGTTTGTGTTATTTTTCGTTTATTATTGTTTATTATTATTTTCATTTACATGTATATTTTGCACAATTTTACTCCCTAAATGTTCATTATTTCAAACTGATTGAGTTCAATGCTCCCTGGATAATTGATACTGCGGTGCGGAGCCCCGTTGCTCATTTATTTTAAAAATTGGTCTAATATTAATAAGAATTGGTATGATATAAAAAAACCCCATAAAATTTTTACTTAATCAAAATTTTATTTATTTATTTTTATGTTTATGTTTTGATTATTTTCGTTTTAATGTAATTTAGACGGCACGCGGTATGTACAAACACCGGATGCGAATTGGCATATTATTATAATATATTATGTACTTTATTATATCAGTAGATAGCACAAAATTAACCGCTTCGATACAATCAGCACCGAAACGATAACTGTAAAGTTAGCGTATCCGAGTAAAGCCACGCTTCAGACTAGGTCCACTGGGTGAACGCGGCCCGCACCATCGACGTCATCTCATGTTTTTTTTATTTTGTTACCCCCATCTCCCCCGTCCCCCTTTTCGTTAATCATGCTTCCTTTTGATTAATGTCATGCAACCTTTGTTTGATGAAATATAAAAACTATTTTGGTCGTGTACGTTGACTGTGACATAATTGATATTGTCTTGTTCATGTGAATTTGTGTTGTGTAAAGTTATTATTGTATCGGGAACTATCGTCGCGTCCGCACTCGCCTTGGTGCTTCGGTGGCTGACCACCTGACCGCAATATGTGACCCTCGCCCTGAAGCTAGTAAATACCGTATCGTAGCTCTAGTTAACTGGTCCTTTCGTCTGCATGAAGGTTAAGCATTCCATCGACGAATGCTGACGGTGAGTTTATTTGGTAATTGCGCTTGTACTGGAGGAATGTAGCATGGTTCCTTTGGCAGATTATATCGATATAAACCTATCAGCCCATCACTAGTCACGTACCATTAATATAACACGTGGGAAGTATATTTTTTGTAGAATACTTGCATGATAGCTTAAACGAAACAACTTTTGTAAATATTGAAATAATTATTTATAGTGAGTCTATAATATTTATATCGATATATGTATGTATGTATGTAGAAAAGTTAGCATTTGGGTATTTTAATTTGCTTGGATGAAATTTCATAAATAATAAACGATATTAAAATTGTAGAAAAAAAAATTAAATTCAATAATTAAAAAAACCTAATTCCAGAAACAGAAATCGATCTTTAAATAATTATAAACAAAATGATACTGTTACACAACTTTGTACTACAATAAAGAAAAACAATACGACGTGTAAAATGACGTGCAGCCCACGTTTGGCCCGCGTCCAATATAATAAGTGAGTAATCTCTTTGATGATTGTCGGCATCCATCACTGTCTCCCTTCTATGCTATCTATGCAATTATTATCATTATCGACGAATTTTGCACTATCACGTACATACGAGTATGTAGACGCCACCGTGACGCAGTCAATGTTGTGTGCAAATTTGAAACTCGGTCGTGGAGAGATTTGTATTTTATGGATTTTTCTCTGATCTGATCGGGTTAGTTACGTACGGTGTTGAGTTCCGTCATCTAACACGCGTGATTGTAATTTATAATAATATTTTTAATATGACCGACATGACCAATATATTATTTATAATATATTGGTCATGTCGGTTTGTTTTTCAAATTTGGAAAAAAAATGGTGTAAACGTAAGTTAGGAAAATGACGAATTTAGTATATTTATGTAGTAGTGATATATAATTAGAATACCGTATTATTTTCATACATAAGTACTTTAATGTAGAATGAAAAAAAATCCAAAAGCTAACTTCAGCATGTGACGTTTTACGTAGTAAGCTTTATATGTTACGATAATTCATTTGACTTGCTCTTTTGATGTCGAGGGATCTGTTTGCTCTGTTGTTTTTTGTGTCAAATTAATTATTAAGAACCTTCGACACCAGCATTTCTTTTTTAATTTATTCGATGTTTAGAAGTATCAGCTATGTTTTTAACTATTGGGCTAATCGATTTTTGCACATAAATTTAAAGGCACTTTTGCGAAACGAGCAAGTTGGTTGGTAGACTCGTGTTGTCCTCCACAGTGGAACATTTGCCTTTTACTAACAGTGATTGATTTTGTCTCTTGTATATTATGTACCAGCCAGACCAGAGTCGTGGTGAGTTATTGAAATTGATGTGTTTTATTAAATTTTAGATCTATTTATCACACGTTTAAGCACTATTGTTCATTTTGTATTTGCTGTATTTGCTACGATTCTGGTCGTTTTGTTTTGAAGTGTGTTAAGAATTAGACGGTTTTTGATGACAAAATCATTGTAATACCTGCAGTCCCATGAGCTTATAGAGTACCAACAGTAACGCCATAGACTTGACAGTGTTTGAAAGGAAAATAGAGAATTAGCGTTGATACTCTTTTGGGGTGGATCAAATACAAAATATTTTAATATAATGTACATTTGATCTTCCCTCAAGAGTTTTTGTTTTCATAAATATTAAACAGATTGCAAGCGATATCTATGTTTACAGGAATACTCGGTTCAATTGACGTTCAGGGAACAGTGGTTAGATGAAAGGCTGAAGTTCAATAACTTAGGCGGTAAGTTTAATTTTCTTAAGTTTTTGTTTAGTTTCATGTTGTATTTCCAATTTAGCAGGGTAGAGGGAGCCTAAGTACTAACGCACTAAACTCCTCAATATTCGCCAAATTCTGGAGAAATGCCGTGTTGTGTGGTGAGCTCAACGCCACGCTTTGCCTCGACACCAGAGTGAAGAAATGGAAATATAAATTTAAATAAATATTTCAAGCAGAAAGAAATGAAAATATTAAATATAAGTATTTTTCTTGTTGTTTAAAAATAAATATTTGATTTCCACGAGTGGGAATACTCGCCTGGAATCCACCTTCAGCTTATTATTGTAATTTCCAAAGATTATTAATTTCATACTAAGGAAAGAGCAATATTTCAGGAAACAAAACAAAAAATGACGTTCAAATTTTAAAAGTATTTTTTTTACATATTTTATAAATTAGTTTCTCTTACCAAATTAAAAGACCTCGTTACAGAGATGCTAGCAACATAAATAAATTGTACCTGACATATAAGAATTTCTTACATTTTTAATGTTATCACGCGCTAGGGAAAAGGAAACTTATAAACATTTGAAAGTAGCTGGACTCGCATCCTTATACTTGAATAAAAGCGTATAACAATTTAGACTACTGCTACGTTCAAATTGGTAAGCGTTTTTCAAATTACAGGTCGTCTTAAGTACCTAACCCTAACTGAAGCGAACAGAGTATGGATGCCAGATCTTTTCTTCTCCAATGAGAAAGAGGGCCACTTTCACAACATCATCATGCCTAATGTCTACATCCGGATCTTTCCTAACGGCAACGTGCTGTACAGCATCCGAATCTCCTTAACTCTATCCTGCCCGATGAATTTGAAGCTGTATCCGCTTGACAAGCAGACTTGCTCGTTGAGGATGGCTAGTTGTAAGTACTTTTTTATGTACCTATGCGTAAATATTATACGAAACACGTAATATTTCTTTTTTGCGATATATTTATGTATTCGCATTCATGATTCATGATTCGCAAGTTTCATAACTTATTTATGTTTTAAATATTTATATTGCATAATATAAACGTGTTATAATGTTTAAAGGTATACTTACAATAATGGCTGCACTAGAGGTAATCTGGTGTTAAGTTAATCTGTTCTTCATGCCAACGCATTTTGGAGACACTACGTGCTGAATGGCGGAACTCAACACCGCGCTTTACCCTGTAACCAGATAGTGGTTATGAAAATAATTCATTCCTCTGAGCGTTGAGTCGAACCCACAACCATCACGATGACATTCAGCTGCTGTAGCGGCACAGATTCACATATTTATGTTTAAAAAAAGTACGGGTTGGTACCGTATAACCATGTTATAAGATATCATATAAATCATCATTAAGACGGAGGAGGAAAGAACCGTAAATTTAAAATAAAATTGTTATAATTTTATATAACTCTAATATTTAAAAATAGTATACGGCAGTTTTCAGTAAAAGCTTTTAAAATTAGACATTTTTTAAACACAAAATTCGCCAACATCCACCATAGTCCAAATAGCTTTGGCAAACGCATTAGGATCTGAATCGAAAAAATAGAGATTTAAAAATCTGATTTTAACCGATTGCGTAAACACACGTCGCCTTGAATTAATGTACACTAAAAATATATGAATGTGTTAACAGAAGAAGAACATTTGTGATGGTTTAACATCTCTTTTAATATAAACGACTTTGTTTTGTCATGAATATAAAATAAAAATCAGTTTTCACGCTGTATCCCGCACACAGCAGGGTAGGCAGAGGGAATTTACTGTTAACACTCCATTCCTCACTTCCTGCCGCACTCTGGAGGCATTGCGTGTTGAGTGGCAGAACTGAACGCCGCGCTTTGCCTCGACACCAGAGTGCAGAAATGGAATTATAAATTTACGTAAATATTTCATCTTCTCAAGTGGGGATCGAACCCACAACCAGTCGGTTTTACAGTCCCACTTTGTGCCCCTACACCACTGGCCTCATGAATATACTTTTCGATAATATACAGCTTCACTCTGTATTCCTCACATAGCAGGCTAGGTAGAGGGAACCGCTTTAAAACAGAAGAGTTATACACTTTCCGCTTGGCCTCGACACTAGAGTGAAAAAAATAAAATATAAAATATTTCATTTCCTCTATCCCTCCGCTCGAACCCGCAACCAACTCGTGTACAGTCACACACTTGTGTCTCTGCGCCACGACTGGCCTCCTCCTCAGTTTTTGTAATTTTTTAATAATATTTAAAATACATAAAAGATCACCAAAAAATATAGTCTATTTTTGAAAAAAATATTAACTATTTACAGTCTGTATTCTACGCGAGATGTTGTGTTGCTTAAATTGTTTTTTTTTTCGCCACTGCAGCTGAATATGGTGCATCGTTCCATACTTATCTTTTAATAACTCGTAAATTCAAGGAAAATGGAGAATAATCAAAAAGTTGCACTTTTGCTATAGATGGCTGGACGACTGATGATCTCGTGTTCCTGTGGAAAGAGGGTGACCCTGTCCAGGTTGTGAAGAACCTACACCTGCCTCGCTTCACTCTAGAGAAGTTCCTCACTGATTACTGCAACAGCAAAACTAATACTGGTTTGTATCGATTTTAATATAATTGAATAATTTTTGTAAAATAATGCGTAATATATTTTTTTCAAAGAGTAAGAAGTAATTTAGTTTTTTTTTTAAATAGATTTTTTTTATATTTTCCTTCTCGTTCTTAACGTTGTAGTATGGAAGCCGAAGGCATTAAAATTCCTATTAAATATAAATCAAACGGTTCTAAGTTCGTACTCGTGTTAAACCACTTATGACGCGGCCCCGTAGTGTGATCTCCCACATCACTCGAGGATTATTTATATATAAAACGAGCGACCCGCCTCGCGGCTTCGTCCCCTTGAACTACACTATCTATACATAGACAATATCTATACATTGAAAATTAAAATTCAGACAGACAAATAAAACGTTGTACAAAACAATTAATATTGATATATATTCCTTTTTTTATTTATAAGTCGACTAAAATAAAACAAACTGAATGATATAAGAGATTTTTGACAAAACACAATCGTGAAAATTGTATTAAAATCTATAAATAAATAAAGCCCACACAACACACAAACCGACAGACAGACAAAACGTCGTTTTGTGTTTTACATGCCTTCAATATTAGATTTTCATATTCAGATAGCGATATGTATTTTGACACTCTAATGTATACAGTTTTTGTACAGATTTTAATTACAGTCAAAATCACAATGTCTCGAGCGCTTGGAACGGAGAGTCTTGACAGGTTCACTCTACTATATGCTGTATACAGCGTGAAGATAAAAGAATAAACTTTTAAAATTTTATTTTTATTGATTTCCGTCTGTACCTATATTATGCATAGGACCATGAATTGTAGTACAATTATTATAAAGCTCTTCTCAATATCCATTTTATACAGGTGTAGGAAAAAGGAGGACAGTAAGTCACGCAATAGCAACTAAAAAGTAATTAAGCTTAAATCAATATCTGATAGGTTATGTGTTAATTACTATTTATAATATTAAACGTATTATAAAAGAAACCTTTTTTTTTATTTTCTAAGGTTTTTTTTTTTAGTAAAATTCTGGGGTGGGCACGGGCAACTCGGCTCCTGTCCTGTTTCCACGTCCTACTTAATAAAATTGTCATATTAATTTTCCCACAAAAATTTAAGCTTATACATTTCCTTAGTGTAGTAAAATCCTATAATATACGTAGATACGTTGCACGTGAGTGTTGCTCACAAATCACATGAGTAAGTTATTTCAAATGTAATATAATTTTTTATTGTTCATATAAAAAGCCTTTGAGGCTTACTTTTGATTATTCCGGAATTCATTTGTTATACCAATTTCCCCTTAAAAGAATAGATATGAATAAAAACATTTTATTGATCTGGTAAACCAAAGTATAACTTTAAAAGCTCCCAAGGGATGTCGGTTCAAAACCTGGACATTTTAATTGTTATTTTTCTAAATATATTTTTTCCTTATTACTTATATGAATAACTCTTTATATTAAAAAAACCCCATAAGCGCGAGTCAGGCTCACTCACCAAGGGTTCCGTACAAAAATTGGACGTCTCGAGCTTTTTCTGAAATTCAGGCTTAGCCTAGCCACAGCCCCTTCTTCTCCTCACTGGAACTAGCGGCTTTAATACCAAATTTTTACTCCTTTTAAGATTATTACTTTTGAGGATTTAACTTCAAATGTATAGTTTTAATTTTTTCCTGAACTAGCAGCCGAAGTAGTAGTAGTAGTAGTAACTGAAGATGGTAGCCGTTAAATTTCATAATTCCAGGTCAAATGGAAGTACCCTATAATTTTGATCCCCTTTATAGTGTCGAAATACGCGTTTTTGCTATATAAACGGCCATATCTGTTTTCTAAGTAAATAAAAAATATGTTTTTTATCAGGAAATCATGGGGCCATAGATCTGAGTATATGTTTTGAATTTCAACTCGATATCTCCAAGCGTATGAAATATTTACTTAAATTTATATTTCCATTTCTTCGCTCTGGTGTCGAGGTAAAGCGCGGCGTTGAGTTCTGCCACTTAACACGCAATGCCTCTGGAATTCGGCAGAAAGTGGGGAACGGAGTGTCTTTCACTACATTCCCTCTGCCTACCCTGCAGTGTGCGGGATACAGCGTGAAGCTGATTTATTTATTTTTTATCTCCAAGCGTTCCAGAGATAAAAGGACTTTACAGACAGACAGACAGACAACAACAGAGTGATCTTATAAAGGTTCCTTTGTTCCTTAAATAGTACGGAACCCTAAAAAGAACATACAACTTTCTGATTTAATGAAATGAAAAATTGACAATGTTTGCACAAGAAGAAGAATCTGAATTTACATACGCTAAATGAAATCAGTTATGTTCGCTCACAATTAATTTACCAGTCAAAGAAATAGTATTTTAAATAATAATTTCACCATGTTATATAGCGCCTACATTTTTTTAAATGTATGAATACATTTTAAAATGTATGAATGCATAAAGTACAGCACAAAGTGTTCTCGTCGTACGAACACGTACTTGTACAGAAGTGGAGTGACAAGTGACACGAGCACGTTATTTGAATATTAGTATTACATATTATTATGTCACTTCTCGTTCTTTGATGTTGTTCATATCAAAGCCTTTGAAGCGTTTTGAATATATTAAATATATAAAACTAGAATAATATGTTAATATGCGCGTGTTATATCTTGTGTTAAAAAAAATAAGCAGCTTCAGCGGGATATATGCTATGTGCTGTACATAGCAGGGTAGATAGAGGGAACCTAGTGTTAGGACAATCCGTTCCCCACTTTCTGCCGAATTCTGAAGGCATTGCGTGTTAAGTAGCGGAACTCAACGCCGCGGTTTGCCTCTACACCAGAACGAAGTAATGGAAATATGAATTTAAATAAATAGTTCATTTCCTCGAGTGGGCATCGAACCCACATCCACAGTCCCATTTTGTTACCCTGCGCCAGTACTGGCCTCATATTCTTATGTTCATGCATGGATACTCCTTTGTGGCTCATGTGTGACCTTATCTAAACGATGGTTGTGACTTCGATTTCCTTTCTAAATATTGGTTTTACTTTTTAAATAGATAGGCATGAATGTAAAATCTTATTTTAAATCACCGAAATCACTGTAAAGAATTGTAAGCATTGAATTCATGGCCTTGTTTTAAAAATAAAACTTTTAGAAGAGCACATGCCTTCGTGCTCGATAATAATAAACATTGAATACCGACATTCAAGACGCAACGTCTCGAATTCGGGCAGAAGGAGGAGAACGGAGAGCAATCGGAGTGACATTAAACAGTATGCTCCTATGGCTTTACCTCGTTATGCAAAAAAATTGGCTAAGCGCGAGACGACCCCTGCATCGGGGCTTTCGTACTAATATCAGTATTGTAGATCAGCGAGAATTACAATTTATAAAAGTTGAAAAACTTAAGTTTGAAATGAAGTAAACATGTAACGTTGTATTGTTTTTTTTTTCTATTTGAAAAACCTATAATTTTTATCTTTTCCTTCCTTTCCTCGATTTTTCAAGTAATTCCATTGGAATTAAAGCAAAATGGATATATAGATGCTCCTTCGTATCTTTTGATTGCGTTGACTTAGAACCCTTGAAATTTATTCAGTGGTCCATAGGACCGTAGACTTGAATATTTTATATTAATTTCAGCTTGATACCTCCACGCGATCTTGATAGAAATGGTCTTAACAATACAAATGACCAACAATGTGATTCTTGAAATGTTCCGGAATACGGAACCCTAAAAATAGACGATGAAAAACATCTATTATATTTATTTATAATTTTAGGTGAATACAGTTGCCTGAAAGTAGACCTGCTGTTCAAGAGAGAGTTCAGTTACTACCTCATACAGATCTACATCCCTTGCTGCATGCTGGTCATCGTGTCGTGGGTCTCCTTCTGGCTGGACCAGGGCGCGGTGCCTGCTAGGGTGTCGCTTGGTAAGATGGTTTTTAAAAAAATTAATACGAATTTTTTTTTTACTTATATTGAATTCATTAAATTTTTTTTATGTTTATGATGTACGACAGGTGTCCTAATAACACAGTCTATTAGGTAGAATACAGTATTGGTTTTTGTAAGTTAAATGAACCACATACAGGATTTTTTTGTGGTTATTCTTTATATTATAAATCAGCTTCACGCTGTATCCCGCACACTGCAGGGTAGGCAGAGGGAACGTAGTGAAAGACACTCCGTTCCCCACTTTCTGCCGAATTCCGGAGGCATTGCGTGTTAAGTGGCAGAACTCAACGCCGCGCTTTGCCTCGACACCAGAGCGAAGAAATGGAAATATAAATTTAAGTAAATATTTCATCTCTTCGAGTGGGGATCGAACCCACAACCAGTCGGTTTACAGTCACACTTTGTGCCGCTGCGCCACGACCGGCCTCACTTCTTTATATTATATTTATAATTTTTGAGATAGACGGCAACGGACGGCTTAATGCAGGCGTTAGCAAATTCACATACATAATAGCTTAATAATAGCTTTATAATATTAAAGTATTTGTACACAATAAGCATTGTCTGATAATAGAAGACTTGTAAAAAATGCAACCACAAATGTAAATATGTAAAAAAATCTATTTAAATGTAGTATAATTCTCGTACTAAGATTTTTTTACTGTTTCATGATTTAACTACATTTTTTATGTTGCCATTGAGAACCGCCTATGAAACTTTCAGCCTATTCTATACTTATTTTACTAGTTTTTAAAATTAATGCTGGTAATAAAGAACCAGTATTTTTTTTTCGCTACAGCCCTTGAAATTTTTTGATAAAATTTAGTTTATTTAAAAACAATTTTTATATCCATTTTATGTCCAAGATTTATAAGTCAATAGTTTTAAAATATTACATTATACAAAAGGCCTACTATTTAGCAATATTGAGAAAAAGTCATGAGCGCAGACTGAACAGGTGTCCTGTATTTGCCAATTTTATTCAAAAATACGATTTTTTCAAAAAAAAAATTGCAAATATCGGTCGAACTACTGAAAATCGGCTAATATACGTGGAAATGAAATGGATACCGTCCTCTTCTCATAGACATCCGTTGATCCGCCGATCGCGTTACACCTGTATATATTTTAGGTGGAAAGCAGAAAAGTGATTGACAATAATAGATGGTGTATATTTGATAAAAAAATAATACTAGTAATAGTAACAACAAAGTGTTCGAAAATATTCTTCCGAATACGAACTAACAACAACCTTGGTTTATAGGTGTAACAACACTGCTCACCATGGCGACCCAGTCCTCCGGCATCAACGCCTCCCTGCCCCCCGTGTCGTACACAAAGGCCATCGACGTGTGGACGGGAGTGTGCCTGACGTTTGTATTCGGGGCGCTACTGGAGTTCGCACTAGTGAACTACGCGTCCCGCTCCGACATGCACAGGGAGAATATGAAGAAGACCAGGCGAGAGATGGAAGCTGCAGCAAGTATGGACGCCGCCTCTGACCTCCTGGACACCGATAGTAACACAACATTCGCGATGGTGAGCTCGCATTTGGTCAGGTCTTTAAAAGTAGATAGATATCATGGTATAACATCTAATGATTTGTTGCTACGTTGTTTAAGTTGTTCCCTTAAGTCAATTTGGTTTGCAAAACAGCATGTTCTGACGTCCATGTTAGACTGGTCCGTTTTTTTAATCTTTTTTGGTATTGATCAATTGGTATAAATTTTTTTTTGTACCTGCTTGAATGCTCCTGTATTCTAAAATCTTTTTTTTTCTGTACTAAATATTATGGTGTACTCACTCATCGTGTCTGTGTGTATGTAGCGTTGAAGTAACTTTGTAGGTTTGTTTGTTGAAGATAGGCAATTTTTTTTGTCTCTAAAATCCACGTCATTTTATAGCTGGCATGTCTGAATATGTATTATTAATAAATTTTATATTAATATTTTTTCAAAAATAATTTACGTAATTATATGTTCAATATAAATAAAATTAAGGCAACATTTAAAAATTCTCTTTACAAAGTGTAACGTAACAATATATATACATTTTAACGCAGAATTTATTACTAAATTTCTAAATAAGGAATTTCATATTTCTTTCTTGATATTTCCAAACTTATTGTAAATTAAAGAAAAATATAATAAAAAGCATAAAAAATGGGAACAAAAAAGACTAGGGGCAATCATAGGATAGTAGCCAAAATGTATCTAGTCCGTCCGCCCTGACTGGTCTGCAACTGACAGAAACCCCTGATGCGCGGCGGCGTGACGGACAAGATGCGGCAGTGTGAGATCCACATGAATCCGCCGCGCAAGAACTGCTGCCGCCTCTGGATGTCCAAGTTCCCGACGCGCTCCAAGCGGATAGACGTCATCTCCAGGATCACCTTCCCGCTGGTGTTCGCGCTGTTCAACTTGGCGTATTGGTGAGCTTGACTGTTTTTTTATTTTTTAATATTACTGTATGTTTGTTTCATAAAATTAAAGAATTTTGTACGTTGCGTGTTAAATTGTAGATTTTAAAATACTTCAAATTTCACCAAATCAGGTCTACATACCTATTCCGCGATGAGGACGAGGAGAAGTGATTCTCCTGGTCGTCAGACGGCGGCGCGCAGGCGGCCCGCCTCGTCGCCGCCGTGCTCCTGCCCTACGGCGCCTTCGCGGTCATCTACCTGCTGTGTCTGCGTCCCCGCGACCCGCGCGCCTCGCGCCCCTTCCACTGCGTGCCCTCTACCACCCCCCGGTCTCGTCTGCTTTAAGAACCACCAATGTTTAGCTGAATGGTTGGACCACGACTTCCACTGGATTCCACGGTCTCGCTTGCCCGTACTTTTTGAATTGCATGCCATCTACATCACCGGAGTCTCGTATGATTTAAAAACGATCCAGACTGGTCAACTAAATACTGGAGTCCAATAAATTGTGTGGTCTAATCTACCCTCAGAATCCACCAAAAGTTACCAATGTATGGGGAAATAATTAAAGTTCTCGCGGCGTCATCAGCCCAAATAAGCCGTCAATCTTTTTCGTCATTCATCAGCCATTAATGGTCAATATTGTTAACAATTTTATAAAAAAAGAATAAAAAATTGAGACGAAATAAAAAAAAAAAACTTTATTTTATAAGAAAAACTATCGAAAAACGAGCCAAGCGAGATCCAACAACAACAAAATCTGTTCCTCCTACACCGACTTACAATCCAAATAATTATTGTCCAAGCAACATTGAATGAACAAAAAGAAACAGTACAACAAGCAGCAAGACGAGTCGCTCACTACTGGCGTATACTTTTGTGCGTCAATTCAAAGGCAAGGCGAGTGAGGGCGCGACACAGCATACATACAATCAACTCATTGTACAATAGACATTACTTCAATACATTTTTGGATAATTTTACTTGAGCGATTGATTGTGATGTCGTGAATGGACTACAGTAACTGTGTAATGATTAGTAGATTCATGTATTAAATGTCTAAATAACACGTATTAAATACATAACGTATTAAATAATAGACGCACTTACACTTAACTGATGACAGGTCTGTGCGGTAGAGATGCGGACGATGCGATTTGTGGTTGATGAATATGAATAGTACTCCAATATTTATGGTTTTTTTTTTTGTGAATGCTATTTGAAAATACTCTAATGGATTACAGGTCTAAATCAAAATAGATTTTTGGATATTTTACATAAATAACTATCTACTATTAACTCTATACAACAGCTTGAATGGGTACTGAAATAATCGCATCGGCACGCATAGTTTAGTTGATAATAGAAAAATCTAGATCAATGGATATCATATTTCCTCTGTGGTGTTAGAATAAGGAAGCAACCTCAACGTCGTATGCTACAAAATCCCTAAACTTATTTATAAATAATATATATAATATTAAATATATATTTTTATTTATAAATAACGATGATTATTAGTATGCGACTGATAAGGTTTGTAGCTAAAAGAAGGTACATACATACATACCATAATATGTCTATACTGTAGTTATATATGGATGTGACATTATTTCGAACTTAACCATCTATGATTAAAGTCTGAACGACTTTCTCAGTTACCGTAGTATAGAATAGTATTATGATTCATTATTTCAATACATGGAATATATAAATTCATTAAACGTTAACGTAGTTTTAGGGTATGCGTTAAACATTATCTTTTTTGGTGCAACCAGTTCTAGATATGAGGGTAGTTGGAAAAAAATTGAATTCGTTGAACCTTGAAATATTTTACGAAAGGAGTAAGTGGCCTTAAGGAAAGGGGAAGGTAGTAAAAAACTTATAATAAAAATCCTAGAAAAAAATTTAATCTATATAAAAAAACGGACATTGTCCGTATGTTCTTATACCGGAAACCAATTTTAATGGACATTGTCCGTATGTTCTTATACCGGAAACCAATTTTAATGGATTCTAACTATTGAATAAATATACATACATATTATGTAAAAAAAAATTTAATTATATTAGTATATTTTCGAATTTATTAATGATTATGTAATTTTCTTAACGGAGAATTGATTACTGGGTGTGCCAAAAAAGATGGTTATATATTGTGAAAGTAGGTAATGGGAGTGTAAATAAATACCTACTCTACACCTGTGTCGCTCACTGTACAGTTACTTTAGAAGACTATACTAAGATTTTATCTATACTCACACCACTCTATTTTCCACTGTATATATTAAATGTACTATAAATAAACAGCGTGATTGTTTTATAGTTTTACATATGAGGCGTAGTCCGATTAAAAGATGACAACTTCTCGAAATGAAGATTAAAACTAGATTGATTATGAAATTTGATAAATTAAGTTAGTTTCAGTTTAACTATCAACGTGGTGCCATATCAAGGAAGAAGTTCAAATTTTCAATCCGGAGATAAACCTAATATAAACAAGGCAACAACAACCTTAAATTTGCATAAAACTAGCATTTTAATTAGAAGAAACAATAACTAAACTCCGTATTGGGGCGGAGCAGAATACTATCCCCAATCCCACGTCGGGGCACCCGGGAGTCGTAAGAGGCGACTGAACCCGACCGGTGGTAGGGCCGCGGGGCCCGCCTGGCGCGACACCACCCTCCTGAGGGAACACCACGCGAAACTCTACCTCGGACCTCCCGAGATTGAGGCCTTCGCCAGGCAGTTCAGGCCACCCAGGAGTGCCAGAACATGGTGTGATATAACACGCGGGATGAAATGAGACCAAATATTTGGCTACATGATTTAGAGTTTCATAAAGTAGAGCTGGATTCAAATTCTTGCATAGGTTGTTATGATTTCTTATCCCTATTATTTCCTTACGTCTCGTCGACTCCTTTTTTAAATTATTTATAACGTAATGTTTATTAATTTGTGATTTGTATTTTTATTGTGATACTATTATATTATTTTAATGATTTATTACAATTTTTATGTACAATTCACTTTAATTTATTAAGGGCTAGAGAGCGGGGTTTCGTCGAAACTTTAACATGTAGTCGATTTTTTTGTCTATGGCTCTAAAGTATTCAGCCAGTTATTTATATAGGTGCATTTAAATTTTAATAATAGTATAAGATTGACCTGCACAGGTAGTTTCGGCATGACATTAAAAGCCGAACTAGTCAAAGCTTGTTAAGGTTGACCCAAAGGTATTGCTTGCTAAGAGATAACACGACGACTCACTGACATTCTTGTTTACTCCAGTGAATATCACACTCTCCTTTCCTTTAATCTATACATTATCTACAAAAGTATTCCTCAACGCATGGACATTAGATTTTCCCTAAAATGTCATTTTAGTAGAGATGATGGAAACATCAGGTGGTGAGCAAGGTGCAAAGAGAAGAGAGCTTTCGAGTTTTTTTTCTTTTTGGGGTTAGAATACGCTGGAAGAGTCGGTTAAAATGGGGGGTGACATTATAGAGGCAAATCTAACTGCTACTACATGCCTTAATCTCAGTACACCTCGTGGGGGCTCGGAATACGCTCTTAAATCTAGACTGATTTTGACCGCTTTGTCTCTTGTACATAATTAAACTATAAGCATTTACTTTATTCGTTTGTTACGATTTCCGTGCGACTATGTCTTTGGGTCTCTGATCGTAAGCGATCACAGCCTCAAGAACATCTCTCACGGGAACCGTCATCCGCCTTCTTAAAGGTTGGTTTAGATTTAGGAGACCACGTTTCATTTGCTCTACCTTCCCAAAGTATAGGGATGGCCAGCCAACAGGTTTATCTCTTTTCTTTACGGTTAAATTTCGCTGCTATTCATTGGGGTGAATCGTTGTTATTGACCTTGACAATTTTTGGCACGATGTTGGCATAAAACAAAAAATAAAATTATTATTTTTTGTCACTAACGTACCTACACGTAGGTATTTCTAAGGAGTAATTAAATCGTTATCTAGATATGGTACCGAAATATGATGCAATAGGTACTATTTGTACTCGGCGAGTAACAAAAATGAAATATATAATTTCCATTACTCATTTTTAAAAATCGAATAAATTCGAAAAATATTAAAGATGAAAAACACACGGGGCTATAATTATAAGAATATCGGATAATATAAATAAATGTTAAAACAATAAAACAATCATGCTGTGATGAATAATATATTTAGTATTCAATGTAATATATCACTATCGCTGTGTTCGGTTATAATAATGTTTTAAATTATACTAAGAAGCGTTATCCAGCTCTGGATCTGTTTTTCATTCTGCTCATTTCTATATTTCCGTGCCTTTGTTTCGTCATTTACTTTGTTGACTGCACACGGTTATTGTAATTGTTAGGCAAAGTACCGTCGGTAGCATTAATGGTATCAAGTCTTCAAATTGGGAAATCAGTAATGGTTATAGTAAGAAAAATCTATGGAAAAAAATATTTGAAACATTCTATTCTATAATAAGCTATGCAAAATGAATATATTGTAATTGTAATAGAAACTTGATACAATTAAACTACATCATAATATATTAAATTCTAAGTTGATAATTTGAGGCTAGATAAGCGATGATAAATAATGAATGCTGTAATAACAATCAATGATTAATGATATTATATGAAACAGAAGCGAGCCTCAAATTCTCCAACTAGAACTACTGCTTTAGTATTGCACGTGCACCTGGATAGATACAACGTTCATCGTTAAATTATGATTGAAAAATATATTCATTATCCGGTTTCATTATTGGATTTCATGATTGGATGGTGGTGCAATATTAAGAAGCAGGGTAGGTTATGATCATTTATAAATGTGAATGGAAGTAGCCCATTTGTTAATCTGTAGTGAATCTGTTGTCTATTCATTTGGATATGTTCTCGTTAGATATTCTTGGGCTGTGATGAATAGATAAAATGTCCATATTATATTTGTTATTTTTACTGAAGCGCTGGCAACATAATGTAATTTTTTATTTCATTTCTGGCAACATCGGTCGTCTGAAAATGAATTAGGTCAATTAAGCAAATGTAAAAATTCAACATATCGAAGCTATTTATTATATTAGTGTACTTTTACTTCAAAAACACTAAGGAAAAAATATATTTCAGCTCCTACAATAACTGGCCAGGTATTATACTAGACTCATTTTTATAGAATTATCTTATTATACTATGTAAAATGCATTGTTACGTTTGTTTTATTTGTTTAAGTTATATGGACTGTTGTATATGAAATGATGCGAAAGATTTTAATAAAATTATACCCATCTAAATATATGAATTGATTGGTCTTTTATTTCACAATTCCTTAATTATAAAGTTTTCAAAATATATTGTATTAAATTATATTGTGATAAATACTTTATTATTAATAATAATATAAAGATTTCAGTGACTATTACAGTATGACAAATACTTTTGTATAAAGTGCCCCACGTTCTTAACGTTTACTTGCTAAGGAAAAAATATATCTCAGCTCCTACAATAATTGCTTAGAGCCCATCTAGTCTTATTATTAGATATTATTACCTAATCAGTAATAATATCTAATAATAAGACTAGATTGGCCTCTTAGCAATTAGGTTAGGCTAAGAAGGGCAAAAAGTGTGACTGTAAACGCGACTGGTTATGGGTTCAATCCCCACTCGAGGAAATGAAATATTTACGCAAATTTACGATTCGCCTCTCAACATACAATGTCTCGAAACTTGGGCAGAAAGTGGGAAACGGAGTGTCTTAACAGCAAGTTCTTGCTGCCTATCCTGCTATGCTATGCTATAGTGTAGACTGTAAAAAAATTTTAAAAAATGTGTTTATTTAACCTCTGGCTGTCAGTCACTGTCACTAATAAATACATGCTGGCATATCGAATAACCTATGTGAAAAATGTGACAGAAAATTTTTAAGCTTTTAATGCTGCTTTTCTTTCTTTCCATCTAAATTATAAAAATCTTCAACACATAAAAGAACCAATTTCCAATTAAGAGCAATTTTTCTGTGAATTTAATTAATAAATTATATAAAGCACGCTATTCCTTTTTATTTTTAAGGTTCCATACCTCAAAAGGCAAAGCGGAACTCTTGTAGGATCATTTTGTTTGCCCGTCAGTCCATCTGTCAAAAGCATTTATCTTGAGATCGTGTGAAGGTATCAAGTTGTAGTTAGTATCAAATATTTGCGTATATGGTCTCTTGAAGCACAGAAAATATCAAGCTTTTAAGTGAACGCAAACAAAAGATACGATCATTTATGTATCGTTTTTGCTCCAAATATTCTGCGTTACGGTATTTCTCACAACACAGTAAAGGTAAAGTTCACGACTTATATTCAGCATACTGATTTGGCTATAATATTACATATTCAGAGATGAAACTCAAAGCCACGTTTTTTCCCTACAGAAGTAATGTAAGTATAATTATATCCCTGAGAGGAGATCGAACCCACAACCATTACGTTTACAGTGAAACGCGCTCTCATTGCTGATCTAAGTCAATTTGTATCTAATTATTATTACTAGACTCGCAACTCGCTATAATTCTTTTATTATGCTGCATTTATCATAAGATTATGCGGCGGCAAGGGACTCGTGCCTGTGCTTGCGGCCGTAAATCTGTTTACGCTCTGGCGTTAAATTATTTTAATTTAACATTTTCTCATAAAGAATATATTCAAATCACATGCTGTAAAAGCTAAAGTTTACCTTCATAAAAAATCCTTGATGATGGAATAACTTTTACTCGTAAGTTTAGTATATGTATGTCATATAAAAAACATTTAAATATGACCTTGCAATTTTCAATAATTTTTGTCACAAAATGCCTAATAAGTGACAATAGTGGCTTATTTAAAAGTAATACGATGGCGTTCATTATTACTGTTATTTTGTTATTTAAGGCTTACTAAGATAAGAAGACAAGCAATGTTATATATTTATACTTGTATATACTTCTGAAGAATGTAGCTTTCATATAAAACAAAAAAAAAGAAAATCGGACCATTAGATCCCGAGATCTTAGCGCTTAAACAAACATACAAGCTCTTCCGCTTTATTATATTAGTGTAGATTAGATAGTGGTGTACACTTAATTATGCCTAAGCATAATTAAACTCAAAAAAATTAGCATAATTAAACTCAAAAAAATTGAGCCCCTAAGGGCTCAATTTTTTTTGCTTCACGTTATATTCTGCACTTAGCAGGATAGGCAGAGAGAACCTTGCACCTAGTGTTGAGACACTCTAAGGGCTTGATAAAAATGTTTATTAGGTACTTATATTTTATAATTAAATTTAAGATTTGACTTTACATATAGTGATCACACACTAATAGATATGCTGTAGCACTCGAAATTTAAAACTCAAAAGCATAAATTGGTATTTTTGTACATTGTACTTTTTATACAACAAACAACAGGTAGAGAAAAAAAATATCTTACCAAAATCATCGTTTATTGGAGCTGATCATCAAGATCGATGATAATTTCATCATCCCTCGAACGCTTCCCCCATCCCGATGAGAATGTGAGCTGTCCGTCGGTGGCAGCAAAGAGGTTGGCCACAGCGAACACCAGACAGAAAGCGGCGCGTTTGATGAAACGTCTAAGATCAGCCATCTTTAGTACTCGAATGAGATTGCTGGAATGATTGGAAATGTATTCGTTTCACTATTTATACTCCTAAAGTACTCTTTCCTGAAATTTTCTTGAAATAAAATGTGTTTAGCCATTTTCAGCGTTATCGTGGAGAAACAAAGGCTAGTTTAGTATGCAGTTGTTTGGTTCTTGAAGATATATCACTTAATTAAGAACAAAATCAAGTGAAATCATATAAATGGAAGAAAATTAATTATCTCAATGTCTTATTGTTGTTTTGTGGGAAGCTTCTGCTTTTGTGTTTGATAAGTTCTTTGGAATTTTGAAATTATAATAATAAACATTTATCACGATGATTAAAAATCCTAAAAACGCACTTGTCTTCTTACTTTTAATAATGCTGAAAGTTAAGTGAACTTGTATGTTTGTCAGAATAAAAAAATCTCAGAACGATACGGGTAGTAGTAGGTACAACTACTTTTAGAGACATAATGCCCATTAGCGAATGGGAAGTGGAGACCGAAATGGAGATATATAAGATAATAAACATACATTTACTACGTTAACATCCAACCTCACGCTATATCTCGCATGCAGCAGAGTAAGCAGATGGAGTCCAATATTAAGACACTCTGGTCTCCACTTACTGCTGAATTTCGGAGGCGTGCGTTTTCGATTGCGTGTTGAGTGGGGGAACTCAACACCGCGCTCTGCCTGCCGCGCATATCAGAGGAATGAAATGAAACTAATAAATATTTTATTTCTTCGAGTGAGAATAGAACCCACAACCCGTCCCGGTTACAAACACACCCTTGTGCCCAGATGCTACAACTGGCCTCTATTACCACGTTTAAGTAGCAAAACACTTTTTTTCAAAATTAATTGAGGTAGGTGTGGTTAATCCATGCTTTTAAGATTAGAGCTATCAAATGCTTGCGCTGGTCATAACTAATTGTCGAGATTATGTGTGAGATAAACAGAGATAAAAGAGTTATATTAATATATTTTTATATAGTTAACCCTGCAAAGTTAACGTTTAGTGACATTCAAATTCTTATTTCCTTTTGAATATTACGGAACTGGCAAAGAGAACATAGTGACCTATAACCTTGTGTGCACAATCAGGATATCAAAGGTGGATATATCTTGAATTGCTCTCTGAAATCATTACTTAATATAGTTGATATTTAATATTCGTATTTTCCGGAAAAACATTATAAAGAAAAGAAAATTTCCCCACAATCGCACTCTAAATTAAAGAGGCCGTACACAATTAGTTTTCTCTTGTTATAATTGAAAATAAATTAGACATCGAAGGGCTTCAGAGATATAAAAGCAACAGACATCGGACATTAGATCACAAACATCTGCGCTTCCATTCAAATAACAACAAAACAAAAAACCAAAAAATGTTCAGAGTTTTGATCTTCGTATTCCTCGTGGCTTGCTTGGTGGGTACGCAGGCGCAGTTAACTTTCACGTCCAGTTGGGGAGGGAAGAGGTCCGTGGGACCAATTTCATGCAGGCATGAGGAAGCAGTGGCGCACATTTACAAAATGATCCAAGTAAAGTATTATTCTTTTTTTTTTTAATTTTTAAAGTGTTATTCCACACTTGGGAAAGAAAAATACTTATTTAGAAAACGTATAAATATTTGAACGTAGCGTAGGTCGGTTTCCAGGAGGCGAGGGTTCGAGTCCCGCTACGTTCAAATTATTATACGTTTTCTAAATAAGTATTATTCTTTTATTTTGAATTACATAGTTTATATGTTAGATACTTATTATTTAGTACATCGTTTCCTGTCAGCCTTGAGTGTGTACTAAAATTGATAGTGATTTGAACTTTTTTGAATGGCTGAATCCAATATCCTACTTCGTCTTTCCACACCGAGAAAATGCGTATACTATAAAAATGTACATAGATACCTAATCAATTCCTCACTCCAAATGGAACTGTCCCGATAGCCACGGGTTAGCCGTGCCCACCTAAAAAATGTTACTTCCAAAAAAAATACCCTGATAAAATTGAAAAATCATTTTTAAAAAAATATTTCTTACTAGATTACTAATCTTGCTTCATTCATTTATACTAAAAAAATGTTTTTTTTACACAGAACGAAGCTGAAAGACTAATCCTCTGCCAAAAGCCTTGAAGAAGCGTTGCTTAAAAGTGACACCACAATGGATCTCCCCGCTTTATACGGACAAATATTATTTAACCTGCCGCATAATTTAATCTATTTATCATATTTTACTGTTATTGGATTTATGCAAATGTATACAAATAAATATTTTTGATTAATTTATTTTCTTTTTTTTTATATATCTACTTATTGCTTCAAAAAGAAACTATAAAACAATTATTACCATTCTATGCCTAGAGTTTATTTAAAACATTAACAAATAAATATATGACCATAGACAAATTTAAATATTATTTCTAATATACTCATATCTCGAAAAATTAAAAGCTCGCCTTTTATTATTAGACTGTGTAAACCTAAAGAAAATCTTATACTTTTATATTACCGATGTCTAGGCTGGTCATATTAAAGATTTGTTCTGTTATTTGACAATGAAATCATATTTAATCCTACGAATACAGGAATATTAGTAGTATTTATTAATTTGTAGTGTACTACAAATGTATAGTTTTAGATTTTTTCCTGAACTAGTACTACCTGTAGATGGTAGCTGCCAAATTTCATGGTTCTATGTCAAGCGAATATACCCTATAAATTTTGATTCCATTTATCGTATCGAAATATAAACGACCATATCTTTTTTTAAGTAAATGTAGAAATACACATCACATACAGACATTGATCTGAGTATATGGTTTAAATTTCATCTCGATATCTCGAAGTGTTCCTAAGATAGACAAGGCTCTTGACAAACAGACAGACAGATGGACGGACGGATAACAAAGTGATCTTATAAGGATTCCTTTTTTCCTTAATGTACAGCACCCTAAAAAGAAAAAAATGATCTTAAAAATACTAAAATGTGATGAATGTACTTTTATCACAAAAACAAAAACTATTGACTCAAGAAATATGGTAAAGCTATGATCGCATTTTTATTATTTGTCAGTCCAATTATATGGTAACAGTGACGACAATGCAGCAAGGATATAATACAAAATACTTTTTTATATCACTTTTCTGTTTTTTATGGTTCCGTAACTTGAAAGGTAAAAACGCAACCCCGTCAAGAGCATTTATCTCGAGATCGCGTGGAGATATCACGCTGAATTTGATACTAAATATTTATATTTAGTATCAAATTGCTTGCTTGCGAGTGATTGCTTGCAGCGCGGCAAGCAAAATGATACAAGCATACAAGATACATCGAGTTTGCTGCATTTAAAATTCACCATATAACAAAAACTTGGACCTACTTCACGTGCACCTACAATTATGAAATTTGGCATGTTGTGAGATCTTACAATACAAATAAAGGCAAAGTCCGAAATGGGAATCAAAGTCAAACCCACAATAATCACCACATTTGCAAAACTATCATATTCACCTGCATTGTTATATTTTGCATTGCAAATTGAGTGACAGTACTCAAGTGCTTTGCCTTGTTAGAATATTAATATTACTAAATAATAATAAATTTTCCTGAATAGAAATCAAACCCACAACAAAAAGAAAAACAAAGAACAAAAACACCATGTTATATAAAAATTTATTTAAAGTACAAATATTTCATGTTATATAGTCAAATTTAACTTTAAGGCTATGATGCCGAAGGTGACAAAACCTGTGAGACACCACTTGTATCTAACGACATTCTGTTAGAATTAATATGAGGAAGATCATCTTCATCCAGAGCTTCCCTCATTCTCCGTTTATAAATTTCACTATCAGGATTATTTTCCTGATTTCGACATCTGTCCAACTTTTTTTCAATGATTCGTACTCGTTCTCTTGCTGGACTCTCAACCATTTTGACCATAGATCTAATTTTACGAACTGCCTCAATGAGTATTGCTAATTTATCAGAACCAGCATCACGGAATAACATATCTGTTACATAGCTATCCAAATTCTCTTGTTCTTTACTTGCTGCATGTAATACGGCAGCTAATGCAATTTGTGATGGTGCATATAATAAACATGCATCTGTTAGAAATACTTTCTCAAGAAACTCATCAATACCACTTCTTAAGCGCTCAGGATTTGCTAGACTGCATCTAGTCTTAATATCAATTAAAAAGCCTTCTACAGGTCTAAAGGGATTATGGATTGTTAAATGATAGTTTAACTGTTGCATTAATAGTAGTTCATTATTCAATATAATATCTGAAGCTTTCTCTCTATCACCTTTAATATTTGCAACAAACTGCCCAATAGAAACATTAAATTCCTCAACTTTACATGCTAAATACACGCATGTGGCTAAAATTTCTTTTGGATGATAATCCATTGTAGAATTGTGTAAATAAAATCTTTTAAAATAGTGAAAAGCAGTACCAACAACTCCTTTTGGCATAGGAGGTGTAAATCTTTTGCAAAATTCTTTTAAATGCAGCTCATATTGTTTCAATAAAAGTCGTTCTTCCTCTGGAGATAAAAAGAAGTTATACCGTTGATATTCGTCGATTTGTTGCCCATGTTTTGATATGAATTGTATGTTATGCTTTTCACGATGACGAGCCAGCTCATTTTCATCACTGAATGTCCAAAATTTTCTCTGACTGCTAGTAGAAAACATATTTCAATTATTTGTAGTGTTAATACTTTAAAATTAAATTTATGTTGTCTTAATAAATTAAAAATACAACGGCCCCAACACACTCTAAAACGTCGTTTTTAGTGACTAGATTTTGACGTTTATTTAAATGTAGGTTGATGTTAAGTAAACCTAAAACGGAACGTGTTAATATTAACAATCTTCATTATTAGCAAATAAAGTAAAATTTGACAGAAATTTTAAAATAATTTTAATTTGAAGTTTGACGAAAAACAGAAAAATATTTACAGTATTCAAACACTGAATAACTTTTATTTTTGGATTTTATCTATATATAAAAATGTTAACTATTTTTTATCTTAGAAATTGTAAGTGTGAATGTGAGACACGCATTTCTTATTTTTCCTTATTTCAATTCAATATACAGTACGTAATGCTAAATTAAGCTTAAATTAGAATTTATTAACAATTACCTGAATTGATTATCTACATAATATTTCTTTGTTTAATATTTTCTACGTATTACGTTTTTAAGACAAAATATTAGATTTTTAAGTTATTTATAATAACTATCATAACTATTATCTCGATTAAAAAAATCATATTTAAATGCTATAAAAATCTCCTTCTTTTCTATAGCAATTAATTTTTAATTTTCCTTAATTATGTCTATGGGCTATGCTATAAATTATAACACTACGTGAAACAAAACGTATCAATTGAATCATCCGTGAACAGTGATCGTCGTCCACCGCACAAATTAGAAAATATATAGATAAAGTGGATTATATTTGGTTTATTACCTGATTTTTTCGTGTAATAAACATGTCGAGACCAGGAGACAGACCTAGTCAAGCGCAAACATACAAACTAGTGGTCGTCGGTGGTGGAGGTGTCGGAAAAAGTGCTATCACAATTCAATTTATTCAGGTATTTTGCCGTATTTGGCTACAGATACGCCTACGAGACGGATGTTTATCTATTTTTAGATAATCTCTTGATTCCATTGTTATATATATTATATAAACGCCTAATAAGATGCTTAGATTTTGTTCTTTACTTTATGACAGATCTAATGAGTAGAGTCACATTTATAAATAGTGGATCTATGGAGTCAAGGTCCGTCTAGCAATGAATGTTGCCGCCCACCGGCGGCATCACCTCCAAGAAATATTTATTTACCACAACCAACATATGGGCAAAGTAATTTTTATTGGGTGTACAATATTTTATATGGAGACTTCATTAGTATTCTTGTTTACACTACATTAATTTCCTGTTTCCTTGTTTCTTGAACGTTTCTAGTACAAGCTTTGTTCAACTAATTTACTGCAAATTGATACCTTATCAACATTGCCATTGTGAATTATTTCAATTATAGTTGTTAAAAAGTTGTCTTTTTCATTCAATTGATTATTAATTTTATAGGCTAAAAAAATTATAATAATTTAAATGTCTAAGTCCTAAGGAATGTGTTTATTAGTAGATTAAATTACTTATAAGATATATTGTAATAATATTTTGTTTCCACAAAGTTATATCTTGCATATATAATAGTACTATGTTAATTATTATGTTTTTACTACTCTCAGATTTATTTTAGTCTATTCAACTACATATTTAGTAGAATAAACTTACTTTATAAGCTCTAGCTCTCTACTTTATAAGATCATAGAAAACCTACTCTCCGAAATCAGTTTTAAATTAAAAAAAATCTTTTTGTGGTGGAAAGCGTAAGCAGAAAAGGAAGGCTATTTACTATATTACAGCACTGTAATCATTTCAATGTAATCCTCTGTACCCTGCGGCTAGCAGTACATCCCCCACTTAAATGCTATATACACTTCATAGTTTTTTACATTGGACCATGCTGGTAAATGCTGCATGAAAAACATAGCAATTTATAAATGATCTACATTATTAATATTTCAGAGTTATTTTGTAACCGACTATGACCCAACTATTGAAGACAGTTACACTAAGCAGTGTGTCATTGATGATATCCCGGCAAAGTTGGATAGTGAGTCAGAATTCTTATTATTTTAAACACTTTATTTATCCTTGCTTGGTAATAAATTTCAAAATAAATTACACATTTATATTATGACCTACATATGTTGTATTGACAAGGTCATATTATAAAGATAGAAACCACAAAAGCTATTCTGGCACAGTCAGATGACTGTAGAGGGTGGGTGATTGTGGGTTCAATGGTCAAATATATATATTTAAATTATTTTTATTTTCTTATCTCAATTTCCTGCACTCATAGACTAAGAGAGGCACCAAGTCTTGAAACTTAACATCCAAGTATTATAAAAGAATGAGGAGTTGAGAATGTAGTGTTTAAATTGAAACTGACTCATGTGGATCATCTTATATTGTTGTAGTTTACTTGAAATTTATGATCAAGCATTTTATTTAAAAAAAAACTACTTCATCCTAATTTGTGCAAAGTAGGAGAGGGAATCTAGTATTAGTTAACTATATTCCCTACACATTGCAATGATATTACATGTTGAGTGGTTGACATAATGTTGTCCTTTGTCTTGTTAGCTATGCAACAAAACAAAAATACCTCATTCTTCTTAGTGGAAATTGAACCCACAACTGTCACATCTACAGTACGCATAAATCTTTTTCACTATAATTAAATTTGCAATTTTTTTAAGCAAATACTATATTTTTTCATTTCAGTCTTGGACACAGCTGGCCAAGAGGAATTTAGTGCAATGCGAGAACAATACATGAGGTCAGGTGAAGGTTTCCTTCTGGTCTTCTCTGTAGCCGATCATGCAAGTTTTGAAGAATTGGCTAAGTTTCATAAGCAGATACTGAGGGTTAAGGATCGAGATGAATTCCCTATGTTAATGGTTGGCAATAAAGCTGACTTGGAACACCAAAGACTGGTATGTGATATTTTTGTATGTTCTGCATATAGTGGAGAAATTCAGAGAATCTAGTGGTAAAAATCTCCATTTGCCACTAAATATTGAATATTTCATTTCCTAATGTTGTCATGGAAAGTCAAACCTACAATGTGTTGCGTTTACAGTTAGACGCTTGTGCCTGTGTGCCATAAACAGCCTCAATACTTTTGGCCTTCACATTTAACTTCTTATGCCCGCCCAGTTATAGATACATACTCTTACTGCACAACTATGGCCATAATTATATTTAAAAATGAATAATTAAAATGTTAATTTATTTTGTACTTGTTGTTAAGAGCTTTAACTACTACTATTAATATTTAGTAAACATACTAACAGAAATCTGTTTGCTGTGTTCATTTACTTAAACCTTAAAGTTGTTGTGGCGCAGTGGCACAAAGTGTGACTGTAAACCAACTGATTGTGGGTTCGATTCCCACTTGAGGAGATGAAATATTGACTTAAATTTATATTTTCATTTTCTTCAATCTAGTGTTGAGGCAAAGCGCGGCGTTCAGTTCTGTCACTCAGCACGCAATGCCTCCAAAATTCGGCAGAAAGTGGGGAACGGAGCGTCTTAACACTAGGTTCCCTCTGTCTACCCTGCTGTGTGCGGGATACAGCGTGAAACTATTTTTTTTTTTTAACTAAATATTATTTAAGTGTGTGCTTAAGGAAAAAAATGGTTGATCTTAGTAAAAAATTAGTAAAGCTAGTTGTCTATACTGTTATACACTAAATTCATTAATGTAATTTAAACCTTTAGAAATATTTGGTTATTTCATATCTATCAGAGCATTACGTCTTGCGTGGTAAATGCGGTTTTCCCCTCATAAGTCCGTATAAAAAATTGCCTTATATTTTGATTTACTACTTGCACTTTCCTCTAGTGAAAGTCCCATAAAAATCATTCCAGCAATCCAGAGGTTAACCCAGACAAGCAGAATGACAGACAGACTGACTGTAGTCGGATTGTCATGTCCAATTAATCTAACTCAATAGACATTTACTACACCAATTTATAAAACATTATTATCACTGATAGTAACAAAAAAAGGATTTCTATCAAATGTATCTGTATAATGTCAACTGTAAAAATAATTCATAATTTATAGTGATCAAAATAATGTGGTAATTGTGACATTGTTGGGCATTGTGGGTTCTATCTCAACTCCAGGGAATGAATTATTTTCATTTTCTCTCTGGCATGAAGATAAAACGCGGCATTGAGTTTCGCTACTGAATTTTTAAGTTCAATAAAGCATTTTGTCTAATCTATACTTGTTTATTTTAAAACAGGTAACATTAGACGAGGCACAAGGCTTATCAAGAGAATTGAAAGTACCCTACATTGAATGCAGTGCTAAAGCCAGAATGAACGTAGATCAAGCTTTCCATGAGTTAGTACGACTCGTGCGTCGTTTCCAAGAAGCCGAGAGGATTCATATTAAATCTGAAAGTCGGAACAAGAAGAAAAAATGCACCATCTTGTAACAATGTCAGGTAACTGTCAAATGTCAAGTGTAATATCAAACGTCAATGTCATTAGGATAGAAATTGTGGTCTTTGAAAATAGAGTACAGTAAGGTAGGATATTGAAAATATGTGTTTTTAATTTTCATTATCTTTTAATAAATATTCTTATGCTTTCTTTTTGTGGATTCCAGGTTATTTTCAATTTAATTGGATAAAAATTTTAAATTCTTTTATTCAGCTCATTGTCTTTTGTCTCATGCATCTACTCAATTGGATAAAGCCTGGCTCAAATTTTATTTTTGGCTGCCTTAATTTAATTCACTAAGTTGTTATGGGAACCCTTTATGATATTGTCTCTATTACCAATCAATCTTTGTTGTGATTTCCCCATCCAACATGAAATTGATAAAGTGAGTGTCCTAATACTAGATTCCGTTTGCCTTCCCTGCTATATGCTGGGGTACAATGTGGAGCTAGCAAAAAGATAATACCTTACTGTACTCTTTAATAAGGCCATAAGATTTATCTATCATTAGAATATATTATTATATGGTGCTTCACGATTTTGCTGCGAAATTGTATTATAGATTGTATTTTTTTTGTTTACAGCACCATATTTTTTTTTTATTAACCATCAAAACCACCTTTTTTTAGTTAATAAGATATTTATGTAATATCTATTTATTTATTCAAGTTTTTCGTTTTGGCACCCTAAAATTATTCATCCATTTTATACTTGTATTAAATCAGGTTTTTATAGATGAATAAGTTTTTAAGAAAATCCAGTGATAATAGAATTGCTTTAGTTAAGTAAAAAAATATTATTTATTTTTATAGTTTTTGTTTTTTATAAACTCTATTTATCCTTTAGTGTAGAAATAGTTATGTTTCTATACACTACAAGCTACAATTAAAAATAAAGTATTTTTTTTGTTTCCAATTAAAATTGGAATAAAACAACAACAAGTGTAATGAAATAAAACTAATAAATTGAAAAATTTACAATAAGATATTTAATCTGGGACTTGAACATTTTTATTAGTTTAATTATATTCTGAACTATATCCAAAGACAACTTTATACGAAATTATTTCAATCCTTATCATCAATTCAAGAAATTAAAATATATGTTACATAATTCAAATAAATTTACTTTTTTTTGTGTAATATCATTTTTTTAGTTATATTTGTAAGAGACGAGTGTTTATTTTTTAATTTCTACTATTAAAAATATTTGCTGGTAAATATTAATTTTGAATTGAAATGTGCAACTGTTACATGTTTTGATACCAAATACTAATTGTGTATTATTTTGTTACTATTTTTGTAACAAGTTAATCTATGTGTAAGCTTAGTAACTGTGTATTACAGATTTTAAATCTAGATTATACTTTTTAAAAAATTACGCATGTCTACATTTTGCCACAAATTAAAAAAAAATTAATGCTTCTAACAAAAAAAAAATCTGTAATGTCACATCTCTTTCTGTTGTTTATTTGTATTGTAATAGAATAAGTGAAAATAATTAATCATTTAGAATAAAAACATTATAATATGTTGTGGCGTCTCACAACTTTTTAAAGAAATGGATCTAAAAATCCAAAAAAAAATAAACTTCGTGTCTTTATTTTTAAATTTGAAGTCAGACTTTCTACATTACTGACTTGATAACCCAAACTGTGTAAGGTATTTTATAAAAGTATATACTATATATTTTTTATATCGTATATTTTCAGTTTGTACACATTTTTTGCTAAGCGAAACGTTACTTATGCACAAGTTTTGATACAATATTTATATTAGCTTTTAATGTGGCTGATATTCATTTCTAAACTGCTTTATTGTACATATCATAAGAATTGTAAAAATATTAATTTTTATAATTGCTTATCTAGGATGTTTATCAAGGATTTTTACATATATTTTCTACGTACAATACAAGTATAAAAATTGTAGAGTATTTATGTACTTGGGATTTACTTTTTTTATGTGTAGTATTTTTTATTATCTAGACTTGTCTATACTCTGTGCAATTTGATATAGTTGTATGTTTACCTTAAGCACAAATGGTGAGCAGTATTTTGTGTTGTGACATGCAATTGTTTATATCGATTTTATATGGAGGGTAGCCGTGGACGAAGCGACACTTAAGAATTTAAAATATTATTACAAAACTACCCAACTTTGTTGAAAAATATGAAGTCAAGGAATCCTTCATATAAAAGAAATTGTAATAGATATATTTTTAATAGTTCATTAGTGTCGTTTTGTCTTTAAAATTAATAATTCCAAGAAAGAATTATAGCAAATGTAATAATTTATTCAATAAAAATATCACATGAAATAAAAAATCTTAATATGTTGATGACTGGATGAGTCCAGTTACGGGGTACATGCCAATGAAATAATTGAAACATTTTTTATGTTCTGTTAATGAATATTGATTTCTTTTGTTAATTTGTCAATAATTTTATGTATCTCTATAAAGGAAAATAATGATTTATCTTATGTGTCTTCACACTGAATTTATTATAGTTTTTTTGAATTGTGTCATATAATCCGTCATATAATGCGTGGGTTATGTACAACGTCTAAAACATTTCAGCAAAAGTGCAGAAATGATCGTGCTATATGCGGGAGACCGCGTGAAGCTGAAAAAGAAACAAATAATTCAAAAACAAGAAAATGTCAAACGTATGTATGACAGTGACATTTCTCATTAAGAAGTCACGTGACGAGATATTGACCGTGTAGGATTGACTATCGTTTACAATTGATATATTTATTGATGATAATTGATACTTTGCTATATTCTCAGTGGATGAAATAATAGTTTAGGCTAAGAGTGTGACGATAAGTTGTAAAGAGCTTTAACTGTGGGCTTTACGCCCTTAACTGAATAACCGTACTGTTGTCAAGTAATATCGTATTGTAATAAAATATATATAACTATTTATGGATTTTTATTCTATAACCTTATTTGGTTACAACCATAGGTGAGGTAAACTTTTAATGTCGTGAATAACTGAGGCATTAAAGTAATATTAAAGTTTATAATTGAAGGTCGTCGTGGCGTAGTGTCACAAATGTGTGACTGTAACGCGACGGTTGTGAGTTCGATTCGCACTCGAGGACATAAAATATTTAATTAAACTTTTGTTTCCATTTCTTCCCTCTGGTGTCGTGGCAAAACGCGGCGTTGAATTTCCGCCACCCAGGAGTGTTTAACACTAGGTTCCCTTCGCCTGTCCGGCTGTGTGCGGGAAACAGCGTGAAGTTGATTTTTTTTAATAATAATTACATTAAAATTGACTCAACTAATTTAACATCTACTTAGTCAAGCATTATAAGAGTAGTTAGATTTTTATACATAACATTGCTAACACATAACGCACCTTTACAATTATAGTGACCTAATCAAAAAAACCATGATTTTGTGTTTTTGTAAGAAATTGACCTTGTTCCCCACTGTCCGCCTCTAAAAGTCGGCGGAAAGCGGGGAACCAAGTGTCTTAATTTTAAGTTCTCTCGGCCTACCCTGCTGTGTAGAGCGTCGCTTTAGGTCGTCGTTTTAGGTCAATTTCTGACAAGAACCCAAAATCATGTTTTTTTGATTAGGTCACTATAATTGTAAAGGTGCGATATGTAGTTAACGTACGAGTAAGTAATTCTATTTGAAGTCAACGATAAATGTCAAAGAAATTCAATTAATTTCAAATTGTATACAATTATGTTTAGTTCTCTTATGTAAGAAAGACAGTATTTATTTAGAAAAAAAATATATAATTGATTTCAATTTAATGAAATTATTTAGCCAGATTTACTTTTCTTGTCCAAACATGTTGCGTTGCCGCGGTCTAAATTTTCTTTCTAATGGTCGGTTGTAATGGCCTCTGTTACGTTGTACCTATATTAATATGTAATGTGTTCCACACTAGTTTCCATGATAAAATTTGTAGAAAAAAATACGAAAAAGAATGTTAGAGCTTGTTGAAAACAAACTTGAATAATACAATCGAAATTATTTTAATAATATTTATAGGTCGAGTTGAGGCCGGTCGTGGGGAACCCTAAAGGCGATGGTGGCCTGCATTAGGCAGGCCTTCTACTGAGGCGTCGTAGTTGTATGTACGAACGATCCTGCGGCGTCACATATTGGTGGAGAAGGTTTCCGCTGGGTTTTAGTGGTAGTATCAGGTTATTCTTGATGAGTCCCACAGTACCATACGTTCGATCGTGGCGCAAAATCTGGACAGAGCGGCCAGTTCTGCGACACACAAACCCAGGGCTTGTTGCTCCTGTTCGGGATGCGATCTTTATCATGTTATTCTCCTATATATTATGATATAACTTCGCGCTGTATTGTATGTAGCAGGGCGGAGTTCTACTGCGCGCTTTTACCTGTGGTACCAGAGAGAGGAAATGATGATGCATATTAAAATAATAATCCATTCCCGCGAGTGGCAATCGAATCCACGTTACAGGCTCAGGCTAGTCACTGCGCCACGATGGCCTCATACGTATAAGAATATGTTTATGAAGTACAATATAAATAGAAATTATATGATAATATTCATATGATCAACTTTATACAAAAAAATTGTATTGCAGATGATGAAACAATCACGAATTCGACACAGTCCATCTTATTTTGATAACATTATATATTATATTAATAGCATTATACATTATATACATACTTATACAAAAAAAAAGTATTGCAGATGAATTATGGGACTAACTTTGTTTAATAGAAATAAAACAAGCACAAACTATACAATCGATCTCACTTTAATAACATTATTTAGAACATAAATAGCTAAGTCTACTTGGCCAAGGCGGCCAAGTCTGCGATACAGCGGTCCAAGGCTTGTTTCTCTTGGTCGGGGGTGATGGCCTTGGTCACGTTGGACACTATCCAGTCGACCATGTTCTTTTGGGCGATACGGCGTTCTAGGTTAGACTTCTCGAGTTGGTAGTCTAAACGGCGTTTGACCTGTAATTAAAATGTAAGTATTAATTTCTTTATTAAGTCATTTATTAATTTATTTGGGTAATAATGAATGGACTATAGCTTAGTCCATTCATCACATCACAGTCACTGTTTTATATTTATTTAAAGAGTAAACTACAAAAATATTTAAAAAAACTGCTTATAATTTTTTTATTTATATTTATCACTATGAATATTTGAGTCGCAATTGATATTTTTCAACATATATATATGTTTTTTTTTAATTGGGCAGAAAACTATAACCAAAGCAATTTATCATAAATCAATATTGAAAAAAACTCACAATACAGGGAATACCTACTATGTACCATGATGTATGATGTTACGTACATGTATGTAAAACGTACATACTGTTTTAATAATAATCTTTCCATTTCTTTTTTCACTTTATAACCTTTGCCTACGCATTTTATGCTTTGGGTACCTTTATAATGAACATACCTCTAAGTAAGCGTTCATCATCCTCTCTCTGTACGCAGCTTCCAATTGCAAGAGGACATTTTCTTTCTTAGCTGCAATAAGGAGTTCCTGTCCCTGAGCACGCCATTGCGCCTCCTTCTCATTTTCAATGGCTTCTTCTAAGGATTTGACGTTTTCTACACGGCCTTGGTTCCATTCAGCTTCAACTGCCTGGAAAAAATATTTTAAAGAAAAAAATATTCTTAATTATCAATTTTATATCTATATTAATTTATTATGAGGTCTTTGCGACAAAGCATATGACTGTGAATTCCAATAATATAATTAAATATTCTAATAATGTAGAATATCTACACTTCTACGTCGGAAAAAGTGTTGAGCTATTTTCTTTTTCCGGTGACAGCTACCAGAACAAATTTTTTTCCAGCTCCACGCTGTTCGCGGGAACATGTAGTAGGGTAGACAGAGAGAAAGCCTAGTGTTTAGTTAGACAGTCTGATATACCCACTTTCCCACTTTCCGCCGAAGTTAGGAGGCATTGTACGAAGAAGTGGATATATAAATATTTCATTTCCTCAAGTGGGAATCAAACTGACAACCCGTCGCGGCTTACAGTCACATGCTTGCACCGAGTGGTGTCTCTAAGTATATTCATTATGAAATTTTAGCCCATTTCAAGAAATAGCATTACAATGGAAACTAATGCTGTGCTTTATTTTAGCAGAATGAGAAAATTAAATATTTTGGCACTCTATCTACAACCACCATCGGCTCACTGTATCATCAGTGACTCTAAATCAGGGATTCCCAACCTTTTCTTGATCAAGTACCACTTTTATATCATTCTTGGTAACATAGACCTCTGTGCACGTGGGTATAATAAAAAATAACTGTGATTATCAAATAAAAACTTCACCTATTAAATGAAACTAATTTAACCGGATTAATCGCGTATATTTAAGATTTTACATTTTGGAAACCCGACGTTTCGAACACTTTACAGTAGTCCGTGGTCACGGGTAGACTGAGGTGGCATTCGTCTGTCAGTTGATATAATTATCATATCAAACTACCGCCAGCGATTTCTTAATTGCCTCGCGTACTGCCCTGGATTCCTGCAGAATGAGCTGATAGTATCTTGCCCTCTGGTATGGTGGGTTTGAGACTTCAATGATTTTATGAGTGGGTCCCAGGTGGTAGAAAGTTTCCAGCCATCCTCTCTATTGAAATTAGGATGTTTTTGTATTTCAATAGCCTCACGGATCATCCGAGGAATGAATCTATTTTCCTTAGCGAGGATTTGAGGATTATCAAACCTAATGTAGTGGCTGGGTTTATCCGCAGTATGCTCACACACAGCTGACTTCGATACATGCCCATTCTTGATATCTGAGATGTGTTCCTTCACCCTAACACCGATGCTTCTCTTTGTTTGACCAATGTATGATAAGCCACAATCACAGTCTAGTTTGTATACACCTGCACTCTGTAAAGGAATATTACTTTTTATTGGTCTCAAGAATTGGCTCACTTTCCTGTTAGGCTTGAATATGGTTTTTATTGAAGCTCTTCTTAAAATGTTGCCAATCCTGTCTGTAACCCCCTTCACATATGGTAGAAATGCAGGCTGTCTCTCTACTGTGGGTGGCTTGTTGGTATTCTGAGAACGCTGGCGGGGAACTGGCAGCTTGTTCTGACGAAGAGTATTCTTCACCTGGCGAAGCTCGTCCCCTAGGTGTTCAGCGTCACAGAGGTGGTGGGCTCTCTGAAACAAAGATTTGCCAACGGTAGATAACTGTGTAGGGTGATGGTGAGATTCACCATTGAGGTATCTATTGGTGTGCGTGGGTTTCCTATATACTGTGTGGCCTATTGTGCCATTGGGATTTCTAATGACTAAAACATCTAGAAAAGCTAGGGAATTATTTGCCTGTAATTCTACTGTAAATTTAATATTGTCATTAATAGAATTGAGGTGGTTTAAGAATATATAAATACTGTCCGTAGGTAAAATGGTGAAAGTGTCATCTACGTACCGCTTATATATCCTAGGTAGACAGGGTGCAGAGCTAAGAGCCATCTCCTCAAAGTCCTCCATGTATATATCTGCTATTACCGGGGACACAGGCGAACCCATAGCAATGCCATCTATTTGTAAATAGAATTCTTGATTGAACATAAGATATCCAGATGTGAGGCAATGTTCCAAAAGTTCAAGATATTCTATAGGCATATTGTTATCCTCTAGCTTCTTTTTGACAATCTTGATGCAGTCCTTGATGGGAATACTAGTGAACAGTGACTGGACATCAAAACTGACCATGGTTTCATTGTTAGCTAACTTAAGGTCTTTCAGTCCGCTAACAAATGGTAAGAGTCCCTGACACAAGATGTTGTGTGGCCACGCAGTGGAGAAAGTACTTTGGCGACATGTTGAGCCAGCTTATACGTCGGCGTATCGATTTGGCTGACTATTGGTCGAAAAGGTACATCTTTTTTGTGTATTTTTGGTAACCCATACAACTTTGGAGGTTTTACACAACTAGGCACGAGAGATTTAATGTCGAGATGTAATGTTTTCGCGTGTTTTTTGATTAAATCGGATGTCTTTTTAAGTATTTTGTTGTAGGGTCTTTATCAACAATTTTATACGTTTTTTGATCCGATAGCAATATTGACATTTTTTGTATATACTCGTCGGTGTCCAGTATAACCGTCGCGTTACCTTTATCGGCTTTGAGGACTGTTATATCCTCGTTTTTACGTACCTTTTCGACCAATAGTCAGCCAAATCGATACGCCGACGTATAAGCTGGCTCAACATGTCGCCAAAGTACTTTCTCCACTGCGTGGCCACACAACATCTTGTGTCAGGGACTCTTACCATTTTGTTAGCGGACTGAAAGACCTTAAGTTAGCTAACAATGAAACCATGGTCAGTTTTGATGTCCAGTCACTGTTCACTAGTATTCCCATCAAGGACTGCATCAAGATTGTCAAAAAGAAGCTAGAGGATAACAATATGCCTATAGAATATCTTGAACTTTTGGAACATTGCCTCACATCTGGATATCTTATGTTCAATCAAGAATTCTATTTACAAATAGATGGCATTGCTATGGGTTCGCCTGTGTCCCCGGTAATAGCAGATATATACATGGAGGACTTTGAGGAGATGGCTCTTAGCTCTGCACCCTGTCTACCTAGGATATATAAGCGGTACGTAGATGACACTTTCACCATTTTACCTACGGACAGTATTTATATATTCTTAAACCACCTCAATTCTATTAATGACAATATTAAATTTACAGTAGAATTACAGGCAAATAATTCCCTAGCTTTTCTAGATGTTTTAGTCATTAGAAATCCCAATGGCACAATAGGCCACACAGTATATAGGAAACCCACGCACACCAATAGATACCTCAATGGTGAATCTCACCATCACCCTACACAGTTATCTACCGTTGGCAAATCTTTGTTTCAGAGAGCCCACCACCTCTGTGACGCTGAACACCTAGGGGACGAGCTTCGCCAGGTGAAGAATACTCTTCGTCAGAACAAGCTGCCAGTTCCCCGCCAGCGTTCTCAGAATACCAACAAGCCACCCACAGTAGAGAGACAGCCTGCATTTCTACCATATGTGAAGGGGGGTTACAGACAGGATTGGCAACATTTTAAGAAGAGCTTCAATAAAAACCATATTCAAGCCTAACAGGAAAGTGAGCCAATTCTTGAGACCAATAAAAAGTAATATTCCTTTACAGAGTGCAGGTGTATACAAACTAGACTGTGATTGTGGCTTATCATACATTGGTCAAACAAAGAGAAGCATCGGTGTTAGGGTGAAGGAACACATCTCAGATATCAAGAATGGGCATGTATCGAAGTCAGCTGTGTGTGAGCATACTGCGGATAAACCCAGCCACTACATTAGGTTTGATAATCCTCAAATCCTCGCTAAGGAAAATAGATTCATTCCTCGGATGATCCGTGAGGCTATTGAAATACAAAAACATCCTAATTTCAATAGAGAGGATGGCTGGAAACTTTCTACCACCTGGGACCCACTCATAAAATCATTGAAGTCTCAAACCCACCATACCAGAGGGCAAGATACTATCAGCTCATTCTGCAGGAATCCAGGGCAGTACGCGAGGCAATTAAGAAATCGCTGGCGGTAGTTTGATATGATAATTATATCAACTGACAGACGAATGCCACCTCAGTCTACCCGTGACCACGGACTACTGTAAAGTGTTCGAAACGTCGGGTTTCCAAAATGTAAAATCTTAAATATACGCGATTAATCCGGTTAAATTAGTTTCATTTAATATGTGTAATAATCGCGAAAATCAAAGAACTTAAAAACTTCACCTCACTATCCAGTCATAAAATTAAAATCGTTCGCAGACCATATTTAGGCTTCTGTGGACCACTGGTTGGGAACCAGTGCTCTAAATTATTTTAAATTTCTCTATGTCTTACGTTGTATCTCGCAAGTAGCAGGTTAGGCAGTGGTGGCAAGGTTAACATGCAATGCCTACAGAATTTGATGGAAAGCCAAGTGTTATGACACTCCGCTTCCCACTTTCCGTCGAATTCTATAGGCATTGTGTGTTGAGTGGTGGAACTTAGCACCAGAGCCAGAAATGAAAATATTTAATATGTCACTTCCTCTACAACGCTACAACTGCCCCAACTGGCCTCATTTATTATTAATAAATAAATTATGTTTATGTATTTTTTTTTGCAGTTGCAGCTTTGAATTCAGTATTTATGAAGCAAATTTTAACAATATGGTGCATTGATATTGACAAATTGACACAATCTGATTTTTCTGAATGCCTCTAATTAGTTAAATATTTCAGAAAAGCACTTTTTTTTTCAATATATTTACATATATATATATATATATTTAAATATTATAAAACTAAACATAATCATGTATCGATCATCATGTTTTAAAATATATTTTTTTAACTGTGTTAAAATTTATTTTAACTCACATCAACTTCCTTGTCCAGCCAAGCAGCCATTTTGGGTCCGAACTTAGTGCTGGCATAGTACACCATCACAAAGATTGATAGACCAGTATAATATTCATGCTCCATTACATAGATCTCCTTGCTGCAGAGATATGTGGCTAGACCTACACCAAATGTGTAGGGACCAGTGACACCAGTCTTGGAATGGAAGAATTGGAACCTGGAAAAAGAAAGAAGATTTTTTCTTAATAATGTTATTTTCATTAAAATATGATGATTTCGATTAAAACATTAAGATTAATGTTTATTTATTTCAAAATTTTGAATAACAACAACATTTTATAACAATAACAATACCAGTAGTACAATACTGTTATTAAAACACGATTTGTGATAGGAAAATTTTGTAAGATATAATCAAATTGTTGAAATATTAATAATATAAATATACATAGAGACAGAGGCCTATCACAGCATAGCAGTGTATCCTTTGACAGTAATGAGATATAAGATTGATATCCACTCAAAGAAATTAAATATTTAAATTTTCTTGCTCCAGTACTAGCTACAAGTAAGTGAAGTACTACATTGAGTTTCACCACTCATTGTGGTGGTGTGGTGATGTATAGGGGACAGTGCCAGAACACTGGGTTCTTGCTATACGCAGGCTAGTGTGACGGTAAAACTAAAATATAGGTAATAGTAAAATATCACATAAAAATAATGATTCTTTCTGTTGTCTTGAATAACAAGAATAAGAAGATCTTACCATTCTTCTGGAATGAATCCAAGTCTGACTTTTCCAGGTTCACCTCTCACCGGGCGAGGGAAGTTCTTCTCATCTCGCACTCCGCTCACCTCACTGGAAGAGGCTGAGCCTCGCGCTACGAGGGATGTTGGTGTCTGTCGGGCTGCGACTGTAAAATAATTGGAAATTTTTTATTACAAATTATACTAAATTATAATTTAAATCCTTATTAATAATTGATCGTTTAAAGATTTTAAGACGTATCAATAAGGTTTAAGTAATTAAGTTCAAAAAATATTGAAAGAACATAATTGAAAAACTTGAAATCTAAAATTACATGTAATACCTAAATCAGCTGAACAAAGTTAGGTTAATTTTTACCGAGAACTAATAATTATAAAAATCTTATTTAATAAACAAAATTGTAATTGGAAATATTTAAATAATTTTATATACGGGGTAAATTATAGAAATATTATTTTTTAAATTCAGAATCATCACTTCGGCACTTGTCACTGGCGATTACATAAACCTCCCTAATACCAAGGTTATTAAATTATAACAAATAAACTGACGTACATTTATTATATTGATAATTAAACGTACCTGAACGCAAAGCTAGGCGTGAAAACATTTTTAAAACGCAATTTTATTAAAATCTAAAATTATGCGACAGTGCCCAAATTCACGTACTTTGCGTTAGTGGTGTACCTTAAACTAGTTTGGCATATAGATATCGATATTGCATATTGCCACTAATATCGATAAAATAAATTAAAGCACCGACCCCGTTTTAAATCGATGTGAATATATAAAATATTGAAATGTTTAATAATCCAATATTATAAAATTTTCTTTATTTGAAAAAAATATAAATAACTTACAAAAAGATATATAACTTACATTATAATGTATACTTACTTTTACTTTACTTCTTACTTTTTTAAATGTATAATACTATGCGTAAACACAATGTTTGACTAATAAAAATCTAACTTAATTTTTATATATTATTCTACTGAATTACATAAAATATGTAATAGGTATATGTATTATTTTTTACTTTTTTCCAAAAAAATGTATCCAGTAAATTTTATTAGTTGGTAATATTACAGTATTGATCGGTTCTATTTAATTCAAGCTCAACTTCAACTTGCGCAGTGATTGTGTGTAATTATATATTGAAACTAAATAAGCAGTGTTCAAAAATGGCAAATTTACTTATAATTTGGAAGAGAATGGTTAGTGAAATAAAAGCTTCAATTAGACGATTGTAAAACATGTAGTTGTATTTTATGTGTCGTATAATTTTATTTAAAAATGTAGTATTATTACCGATAATGATTTCCTTTCTTTTAATTTAATTTACAGATTTTTAGACGTATGCAGTGTTTTTTGTTATAACTTTTCTAAACTCACTTACAGTTGTCAATTTTATTGACAATAACTAAGTAATAGACGATAGTTGATAAGATTGGAATGTGATCGTGATATTTTTTACGAAAACAAGTTTTCTTTTCCTACAATGGGAATATTTACGTCTTGCTGTAGACCTTCAGCGTCAGAAGTATTGACCCCAGATGCAGTAAGTTTATTAGTGACTTTTAGAAATTTTATAACACCTGAGATTATATTTTAAATATTGCATTTATATATTTTCGTATTTAGTATAGATTTCCTTGTACTTTTTTGCTGTATAATATTGTTTGGGTTTGTTGTGTACTCTAATATAGAATAAAGAAACGGGATAGAAAGCTGGAGTACAGGTAAGTTATTATGAAAAATATTTCGCAACATTTTTGTGTCATATAAATCTATATAGAAGAAAGGTCCGTCAAGAACCCTGACTTTTTTGTCTTATCAAATTTCTGGCCTTCATATATTTGTGTACATAAACTTAAATTATTTCTATATATTTTGAACTTTATACTGAAATATTTATTATTGATAAGCTATAGAAACACTTTCATCTCTTTGCAAAAGGAAACAAGACGCAGGCAGCAGACCGAAGCTGCTGAACGTCGCCGAGCACAGGAAGCTGCTAGAGGTGTCAAGGATCCTGAAAGAGTCAGGCGTATGCAGGAACGTGCTGAAGAGATGGATCGACGGGAACAAGAGCTAAGGAAGGAGGGGGGAGCAAATTTAAAGGTTCATACCAGAGATAAACTTTTTTAAATATAGATTTTTTTACCTTCACTGTATTACACATAAAGAAGGATGTAGTCTTAAGACATTCTATTCCCCATGTTCTGCCAAATTTTTTTTTGATATTGCTTGTTGATGACGGAACTCAATGTCAACTTGTGTTTTTATTAGAACTAGGAAATGAAAATAATTAATTCTCCCAAGTAAACTAGCAGCATACCTAAAATTAAACGTAGTTGTAACAAGCATATTATACCAATGTATGATGGATGAAAATTTATATGTTGTCAAGACAAAGAGTGCTTACAAAGCCAGCTACATTTATAGTTTCTAAATACTTTCTAAATATATTTCTTATAAATTTCTACATTTTGTTTTATAAATAATAATAATTTTCTGTTATTCCAGTGGACGGCCAACTGAGATGAGGCACAGGGCGAGAGTAGTAAGTCGCCCGCTGAAAAATACAAATACATAAACTGAGTCTAACCTCTACCTTTTACTTTACAAAATAAAAGGCTCACATTTTAAGAATTTAATTTAATCAAAAGCTTATAAAGCTCATATGTGTTTGATAAAGTATATTAAATTTTGGATATTGTATTTTTAAATCTTAAAGTTATCAACCCTTGTAATTTAAAATTATAAATGTTGATATAGAAAATAAATAACAAAAAATATCTTATATAGACATATATTGTCTGTATAATTGCATGATTACAAAAAAGTGTAAGCCACTGGCTTATTTCTTTTTGATCTCGATTACTAATTCTTTGTTAATGATGTCTATTAAATAATATATTCTGTTAAGTTTTTTAATGTTGAAGTATGTTTGCATGTGCATTTTATAGTATGTTTTTTAAGAAATATTTTTTAATTTATGGCCTAATTTACAGGTAACGAAATTATTCTTTTCTATCAAAGATACATAATACAAAATAATAAATATTTTTAATCTGTGTTTATATTAATTATGTTTAAAGTATATGATATACATTTTCAATGGTGGTATTTAAGTAAAATAAATTTTGCTTTTATTGTATTATTATTTATTTGCTCTTAATTTTCCTACTAATATGACTAACGTGAAAGTGTGTGAGGATGGATGTTTGTGTCACTTTCACACTAAAAATACTGAACAGATTTTGATGGAATTTTCCAGTAATATAACTAATGTAACACATAGGCCACAAATTATGCAAAGATTTTATATAACAATAATATTAAGCGGGCGAAGCCGCATTTTGGTCGCTAGTCTTATATAAATTTAAAAAAATAATTATTTCACTTACATTAAGATTATAATATGTATTTAATTACAATAAAATGTTTTATTACATATTTGTTATTGAATTGAATAATTGTTATTGGTTATTATAATTATTAACTCAGTTCACAGTGTTCCTATCCACTTAAAAAAAATACTATTACATCTTCTAGTCCTTCAATGTAGTCAAATACTTGAATAACTTATTGTGGGGAAAAGTTACTATAAAGGTAATATTTATATGTGCTACAATTTTTTTATTAGTTTTTCTTTATTCTTTTAAAAATGTCTAACTCTTGTTTATTTTTTTATTTTTTCTACTATTTTTTTTTCTACTATTCATTATTCTACCTGAAAATTATCATTAACTTAATAATATTTAAGAATTTTGCATATTTTTTTTAGCTTAATGCTGTATCACTAGCGGAGACAAAGAGAAGGGAGTGCAACAGTCTTTGCACACCTCTTTGCCTCATCCACTGTCATCAACCCATCTATACCATGTCATGTAATCCAGGTGGTCCTAATTTCTTTTACGTGACTTCCTCTAGTATCATACTATGTGTGTTTTCAAAGCTATACCGAGGTCTCCTCATGCCTCTCTTACTCTCTTACTACTAATGTTTCCTTCATAAATATTTTTGCCGATCTTAAATGAACCATCTGAGCACGTCCTTCATTCTCATCATTACATTATTAACATATTAACTAACGTATTATTATACAGGGATTGATTTTTTTTTACTTATACATTTTAGACTCTTTACCTTTACATGGAATTGATGTGAAAAAATGACCTTTTAAAATAAATGCGACCAAATTTGGTGTGATTTGGTCGAAATTTCGAATATTATTAACATTTGAAATTCGTATTTCGAAAATTGGTAATAAAAATAATAATATATATTTTTTAAGATTTTTAAAGTATTATTCCACACTTAAATACGAATAGACAACGACACTATACACGGTGCCATTAGTGTATACATCGAGTGTCTCTGTATGAATACGAGTGTCTCCAATTGCAATATTTATTGTGACACAATAATTTGTGTTGCATTGACGACTTTGTCCAAATACATATCTAGTGTAGATGAATTTTCAAAATGTTCTGCCATATTCTGATGTTTCTGTCGTATTTCGTCAGCATTTCTGTTGTAGTCTATTCGTATCACTACGAAAGAAAATTACTTATTTAGGAAACGTAGGAAAGTTAGAACATAGCAGGATTTCGTCCAAGTCTTGGACGGTTTCCAATAGGCGCGGGTTCAAATCCCGCTAATTTCTTTTTATTTATACATTTCCTAAATAAGAAAAAGTTTCTTAACAAATTTCTGTTAAGGATCTTTGAAACTGAAAGTCTATTAATAACGATTGTTATACTAACGATGGTTATAACCGTAATAAAATTAAATTTGAAATGATTATAATAATATTGTTTCTTAAAAATATATAAATTGTAATGATTAGATAATAAGGTTGTTCTATATATAATTGTAGGTAGTAAAAACTATAATGTGTTTTTACACTACTACTACTTAAATGTAATGTAAATTGGCAAGTACATTAATTTTCAAAGAAAAACTTAGACGTGCACTATATTTTATTAATAGCCAATTTTTTTTAATATATACTTTATCAATAGTAGCACATAGTAGTATATTTTTTTAATATATTATAGTAGATAATAAATATTTTTGGTGTATGTATATAAAGTGATGTATAATTAGATTGTTACAGATAATGGTGTTGCTATATTTCAATTTCTATATAGTATTTCTATATAGAATTTCAATTTCTATATAGTTTTCAATTCTATCTAGAAATACCTGTTTCTTTATTTACTACGTGTTACACTTTCTAATAATATTTTTTCTATACCGAATATTGACCTAATTTGCTTGTAGGTAATTACCTTCTTTATTGGTGATTTGATTTTTTTGCTTTATTAAAACATTTATTTTTACCCATAAATAAAATTGATATTTTAATATATTTATTACTAACAACACCTTGCTGATTTATCAATGATATGAATCTTAACATAGCAAAGCAAATATTCAAATAGAAATCTTTTATAGCTAAATACATATTATTAATATTTCGTCACACCGTTTTATATCTTCATGCTGTATCCCGTAACTAGTAGGATAGGCAGAGAGAACATGAGAACCTAGTGTTATCTACTCAGCTCCCATTAAGACACTTTCGTTTCTTCACTTGCCGCCGAATTCTGGCGGCCTCGCGTGTTTATTAGTGGAACTCAACGCCGCGCTTTGCCTAATATCCAGAGCGAAGAAATGAAAATATTAAATATTTAATATCCTCAAAGACCAATTCAAATAATCTTGTCTTAAGTAAGTGTCCTATTCTATACACAAATTTGGTATGTATATTGAATTATTGTAATCAATGTTTTATATTTGAATGTTTATAACATATAAATGTATGGATATTATTAAATGTTACTCGATGTGCTGTGTTTGTTTTAATTATTGACCCTTTATAAGAAATTATTGAATTAACTAACCCACCTGTAGCTCCTCTGGTGTTGCACGGGGTCGTGGGCGATGGTAATCACTTACCATCAGGTGACCCAAACGCTCATTTGCCTTGTCTTTTCCATTAAAAAAATTAATAATTGTATACTCACATACTTTTTATATATTAAATAATAAAAATACCTATTTATAGAAATTAATGAAAAGTGACTTGAAAATATACAATTTTTCTTATAATATATTTTTTGTTGGTGGTGACCAAATTAATATACAGAATTCCAGAAAGCCCGAATCTCTTGCAATTTATTAATAAAATATTCTATCCATTATCTTTACAATAAGTTTTTCGAGACATATACTAGTTTTTCGAGACATATACTGCTTGCCGTGTGATCCCGGCCTAGAATAGGATTATCCTGGTACTGGTGGTGTCGTAAGAGGCGACTAAAGTACGTGTGGTAGAGTCACGTCGCCAGCAATGGCAACACGCATGGGCTGACTCGACCGGATCATTACCACCCCCGGCATTTAAAACCGGCGTGAAGTAGTGGCTTTATGCCACTGCGTTTCGCATCAGGTAATGCCGGGCCCCGGCGCCCAACTCATCTTAAAGGCCGGCAACGCACCTGTAGCTCCTCTGGGGTTGCACGGGGCCGTGGGCGGCGGTAGTCACTTACCATCAGGTGAGCTGCACGCTCGTTTGCCGTGTCTTTTCCATAAAAAAAAAATATACTAGATTAAATGGCGCACCTCCAAAGCGAGGAAATAAAAATAATGCATTCCTCCGCGTGTTAGTCAAACCTGCAACCGTGGCGTTTACAAAAACGCCGTACCCATGCACCACGGGGGCCTTAATGAGATTTCTTTAAAAAAATATGTTAATTGGTAAGATTAATTTATTAAAAGAATACTAAGAACTTACGTTTCCAATTCTAAGCGTTTAAATAATGTTTTTAATGTTATAACTAGGTTATTTACATACATAACTAAGACACACTTTAAAACTTGTACGAATCTTTCAGTATTCTTCATTCTACTGTGATATTATAAGGTTGTGTGATAATTGCGGATTTATCTATTACTAGCGGCCCACTCGTGGCTTCGCCCGCTTAAAATACATGACTATTGATTTAATAAACAGAATTGATTGACAACTATAATGACTTCTAATATGATTTTTTAAAAACTACATTATCGTAATTTCTATAAGAATTTTTTATTGTTTTAAATTAAAAAATACGACCAATGTTGATATTTAATATTTATAAAATATACATAAAGCTAATTTTTATTTTTGTAACATTATATTCTTTTTACTTATGTAATGTACGTCTCATCATAATTTTAAAACTCTGTTAAATGTGCTGATGTCAGTGAATAATTTAATTTACTCCTTCAGAAACAGCCTTAAATGTTAAATTATTGATTTGAAGGATTCATAATATTCTTTGTAAAATAACTGTAATGATTGCATATTAATTCCTGTACAGTTTTTAAATTAGTTAAATGTACAATTGGTAAATATGTAGTTATTAAAGAGTACACGTAGAAAGGATGTTTTTAGGCATTTTTATTTCAAACGAACGAATAAACCAAACAATCTATGTATTTCCTTGAAGATCAAATTGTTCTTTATCTCTGTGTTGAATTAAATATAAATCAGCTTCATGCTATGCAATGTAGGCAGAGGGAACCTTGTATTAAGACACTCCGTTCTCCACTTTCTGCCGAATTCTGGAGGCATTGCATGTTGAGTGGCAGAACTCAACGCCGCGCTTAGCCTCGACACCAGAGCGAAGAAATAGAAATATAAATTTAAGTAAATATTTCATCTCCTCGAGTGAGGATTGAACCCACAAACAGTCGGTTTTGCAGTCACTCCTCAAATTAATTACGACTGTGTAATAGTGTTTCAAAATATATATATTATCAACAGTCATATAACCAAGACGTTTCGAATGACATTCTTTGGCCTAAAATCTTATGAGCGCGATTGCTATATAATATTCGCAGGCAAACTAATGCCTTGAGTTCATTCCAATGACGATAACTTTTTTTTAATGAACCTATTTTGATGAACCAAACTTTAGCAGCTAAGTTGAGTTAAAACAAAGCATTTGGTGAAAATTTTAAGTAAATCGGTTCAGTACTTTCAGAGAAAAATGAGGACAAATATATATCGACAGACAGACAGACAGAAAATTCAAAAAAAATATTTTTCTTTCTATTATTCTTTTTAGGTGTCCCTCTATCCATTTTAGTCAAAATTACTAAATGTATAGACAAAATATTTTTACTGTCTTATTATATATAGAGATAAGCATTTTTTTTAAAAATAAGTTTTATTAAAGTCGTTGTGGCCTAGTAGTAAGGCGTTTGATAGTGAATGTGGACGTGGGCTCGATCCTCAATACATAAAAATATTAGTTTAAAACTTAATGCGCGTGCTCGTGCAAATAATCGTACTTTTTGTTTCATCGAAATGGGGCAAGGATTTCCAAGCGTATACAGCATTGTAAAACTTCGCTGTTTTTTTTAATTTGCGTTGCTGCTGAGCAGGCGCGACGCTTGCCTTTCAGGAGAGGCCGTGGTAGCGTACTCGTTTACACGAGTACGCTACCACGGCTAAGAGGGTAGATTTAGGTGAAAAAGATGATAAAAGCAGTGGAATTGTAATCGGGGGCAATTGCTTGTTGGCAACGGCTCAATTGGAAGGAAACTAGTGTGAAGTATTGTTAGGTGATACATGTCACTTATTGAAGTTACGCAGTATCCCTTTCCAAATAGTTTAGAAACATAGGATGTGTGCTTTTACCGTGTTTTTTTAAAAACTATAACCGCTTCCGATTTCTAACAATATGTATATACCTATAAGTATATATATACGTAAATATCTAGATTATGTTTAAATATGATATGACAATACGCCAGCTCAGACTTAAAAGGAGAAAGTATGAAGCATTGAAATATTTGACACATACAAAAGTCCAACCGGCACGAAAAACCTCGCCCATCGAGGTTTCTGTACAGAAATTGAAGATCTTTTTTCGCAGAAAAGAAATCTTCAATTTTTGTACAGAAACTAGCTTCATTCTTGCTTAGCTTAGCCAAAATTTGATATTAAAGTCGCTTGTGAGGTCAAATGAGGTATCAAATTAAAGAGCTCCTGTTAAGCTAAGTCTGAATTTCAGACAAAGCCTTGACTTGATTTGACTGGCCATTGTCCGATTTTTGCTATATAAGCGGCCACATATTTTTTAAGTAAATGTAGAAATGCGTTTTTTTTCAAGAAATCATGGGGCCGTGGATCTGATTATATGGTTTGAATTTCAACTCGATATCTCCAAGCGTTTCTGAGATAAAGGCTTTTAACAGACAGACAGATAGACAGAGGGGCAACAAATTCTAGGGCTAAGAGTTCTTTTTTTTCCTGAAAAGGTACGGAACCCTTAAACGATTAGAATGGACAATAGAGTAAGTAATTTAACTTGGTTTTCCCAGTCTGACAATATATAGGCAAAGCATAAAATTTAATTCTTATGCAATGGTTGTGAGTTTAAAATATTTTTAGAGTTACATACGTTGCATAATACATAAAAACAGAACTCTTATAATCTCAATAGATAATGCGATGAGAGTTCCGTTTTTATCTATCCTTTGTTCCCCGTCTATCCGATTGTCCACAACATTTATCACGATATCGCATGGAGGCATCAAGTTAAAGTTAATATTAAATAATCAGGTGAAGTATAGATATAAATATTTGAGCTCAGAAAAAATCTATCTCCTTAGTCAATACAGTCAAAAGATGAGATAATTTATGTATCGTTTTACTCTCTCATCTGTGGACAACTGTGGATAGTATACTATCAAAATTAAAAATTTTACTATCACAACTCATGGATAGAACCAATATTTTTACAGTAACAGGCATGCTCGTGCATGAGTAAAATTTAATAAGCATTTATTTTTGTAAAAAGTGAAAGCAAACGAGCGTACGGATCATGATCACTTGATAGTAAGTGATCACCACCACCCACGACATCGTGTTACACTAGAGAAGCTACAGGCGTTGCCGGCCTTTGAGGTGGAGATAGACGTGCTTTTTGAAGGCACTACATTGTACTATGACGATTTCCTTGTTATAGTATCTGTGACACATATTATGTATTTAGTTTTAGTTTATCTTAAAAGATTTTTAAAATTTTTAAAATGTTATTCTACACTTAGTAAAGAAAAATATTTATTTACAAAATTCCGACGTAGCTTGATGAGAACGTATGGCTTAGTCAGAGCGCCTGGTCGGTTTCCAGGAGGCGCGGGTTCGAGTTCCGCTACGTTCAAATTTTTATACGTTTCCTAAATAAGTATTTATTTTGAAAGAGTTATTCTTACTAGTATTCGCGCTGTTTCCCGCACAAAGCAGGGTATGCAGAGGGAAGAGTTAAGACATTATCTGGCCCTCTTTCCGCCGAATATTGGAAGCATTGCATGCTGAGTGGCGGAACTCAACACAAGAGCCAAGAAATGAAAATATAGTTTTAAATAAATATTTAATTTCCTCGAGCGGGGATGGACCCACAACCAGTCGTGTTTACACTCACACTTTGTGTCTTTCTCTATGTAGGTAGTTAAGATAGAAAAATCCACTGGGAAGAAAAAAGTTAGTCAGTGCTAAGACACTTCGTTCCCCACTTAAAATTAATTTGGTACTCGAGTGGCGGAACTCTACCTCGCGCTTCGTCTCACGAAAGCGGAGAAATAAAAATAAGTCATCCCACGTGAGACGCTCACACTTAACGTATTCCTAATTAAAACTAAACGTATACGTATTAAAGCGATAGTCATTTCCATGTACTCGTACTTAATTAAGTATATTTTGTGACATTGACATTACAAATTTTTATGGAAGTAGCTTATGCTTACGGATTTAAATTTCTATATATTTACAAGCATACCTAATGTGGGTTGGAAGCAGGGTCCACTTCCGCTACTCCCAATCGTCACGCAAAGTATCAAAAACGAATGAAGTTGTGAAACGGAGCGCCTTACTAAACTGTATAAACATTGTTACCTTTAAAAATCGGTAGTTAAAGTTAAAAAGATATTATCTTGGCAATATCTCCTAATCCTATCCACACTATTAAAATAAACGTTTGCTTTTAGAGATAATTATACAGATAATATTTTCTTAATCTTAAGAACTGTTGGTTTTAGATTTTAGATTAATCTTCAAAATAATTTATAGGGTAGAGAAAGACTTGCAGATTTTTTTGAAGCTGTAAGGCTAACAATTTCATTAGCTTGGATAGTAAAGTTTATTATTAAATATTAGCGATAAGAATGCAAAAAAGATCCGAAAGGTTGTTGTAGGAGACCTGAGCAGGCTTTGGCTTTGGCTTTTTTTGAATCTGGAAGACGGTGTGCGGTGGCTGTAAACTAACAAGCTTTCTGAGATTCTGTAGACTTGACAAAGGGGCTTGACAGGCTTATGAGAAAGAAATTTTGTGATTTACCACCGCCACAATGTGAGCGGACCTTTCCTGCAGACTGAAAGTTCTTTATAGATATTAATAGGTATGTATGCCAGTAGGAGCTAGTGCTCCTACTGGCACACAGACTGATTACTGATACTGGCACAAAGGCGATATACTAATATCGCCTTTGTTTGATATCTAATCGGATGTAAAAAAAGGTGCGCCACGTCAGCTCGGTTGTTCAACTTATATTTGGATAGCTGTCTCCAAGGAAACAAAGTGACCTGAATATAAATTCCCTACTGTACACTGTAGATGATGCAGTGCTCATTACATTGCATTAATGACCACTCTGAAAGAAAGGTGTGAAAATAATGATATATTATTAGATTAGATTATTACGATGAGAATGAAGAAGAACATGTTGAGGTGGTTTGAGTATGTCGAACGAGAGATATGAAGGAATGGCAAGAACAATACTAAGGAAAAGTGAGCGGTAAGGGAGGTAGGGGAAGACTGGAAGGGGATTGAACTTCGAAAAGTTCCTTGAAAGACCTGCGAAAACCAGTATCAATACAGGAGGAAGGTCACTTAAAGGAATGAGGACCCTATTATTATTCTATTGACATCAATCAATAATACTTGGATACGTATAATACGATATTTATAATAAATCTAGGGATGATTTTGCTTTAATTTAAATAACCATAAAATCATTTATATACATACATACATAATTTCCACTATCTGAATGTTCAGTCCACAACTGTGGAATGTACGACAATAATATACGACAGTGTTTCCAGGTCGATACGAGTTGTCTTAACTCTTCCCTCTGCCTACCCTGCTGTGTGCGGAAAACAGCGCGAATACTAGTAAGAATAACTCTTTCAAGATAAATACTTATTTAGGAAACGTATAAAAATTTGAACGTAGCGGAACTCGAACCCGCGCCTCCTGGAAACCTTCCAGGCGCTCTGACTAAGCCATACGTTCTCATCAAGCTACGTCGGAATTTTGTAAATAAATATTTTTCTTTACTAAGTGTAGAATAACATTTTAAAAATTTAAAAAATCTTTCAAGATAAACCTAAAAATTAAATACATAATATGTGTCACAGATACTATAACAAGGAAATCGTCATAGTACAATGTACGAAATGCATGACTCACTTAAATTATTAGTCTTATCTTATGGTATTCATCTTAAATAACTAATTCAGTAAACAAACAAGATAACTTATCAATACTCAATAGTTATAAATAAAAAAGATTGTTCATTATATTGTGCAAATGTGTTCTTGTCTTTTTAGCATTTTTGGAACTAAAGAAAGAATTTTTGTTTTAACTTCACGCTGTATCCAGCATCTTGCAAGGTAGTCAGCGTTATATCTACCACAATTTTAAATACTCCCCTCCCCTTGTAAAGAAGGGTGGGTGATAGAAATATTCCGCCACGGTATATCATTTTTTCATTGTTCAGGATATGGTTAAAAAAGACTATAAGCTTAGCACACAGAGAGAACCAAACGCTTTCCAAGCTTCGATCGGAATATCATCAGGTTATACCGCTTTTCCGTTCTTCATGCGTCGAAAAGAATTTAGAGTAGTAATAGTAGATTGTATCTAACTATACTTGAATGTAATTTGGTATGTTAGTTTGGCCTGTGAAGGTAGTAAAGGCTATTTACATTTTGTTTATTTTATTAATATTTTCATTACTTTACTCTACCACCATTTTTCGAGGCATTTTTTGTTGAGCTCCTCCACCAACTCCAAAAACTTCGGCGGAAAGTGGAGAACAGAGTGTCTTCACACTAGGTTCTCTTTGCCTACCATGAACAGTAATCTATCTTTGTGAGATGACTCACATGTTAAGATAAATTTTTATTTATCTTACCACTCTCCATTCACGTTCATATGTTGCCTCCATGATAGTCACCACGAAAGCGAAGACGAAGTAAGTTTAAATATTCTTTTACCTTGGAAGGGTTGACTCATGGTGAAAAAATCGAAAAGGAAGTCTATCCTTTTGTAGAGATTTTTTGTTTTTGCTAAGAGGGAACCTACTGTTAAAAAATTTGCGTCATTACGATACTTCCATTACTCACTTTCGCAAAATTTTTGAGACCTTGCGCATTGCATGGCGCTCAACCAACGCCGCGCGCACATACGGTTAACAACGTAAGGCGGATTTTTTTTTCAATGGGAATGAAACCCAGCGCGTTCACACGCTTGTGCCACTGCGCCACAACGAATATTTAATTTGAAAATGTTCGGTAAAATAATATAATAGAAATTTAGTATTGATGCCGTCGTGGCACAGACGTGATTAATATTTTCATAGTGTTTATATAAACATAAATAAATAACGTTATCAAAAGTAAGCGCGTAAAGTACGAAAATATGTACCTATATATATAAAACATTGTACTTACACATCGAATTATCAGTTTCATAGAAACATTTGCTACTTCAGTAACTGAAATATATTTACGAAAGTTACTCATAGTGCTAATAATAAAGTAAAAAATAGAGCCAAGTTCAAACAATTTGAATGGTCGTGGAAATATTTTTAAAGGACATTTTGAGTGAGTTGCATTGTTGGGATAAATTTTTTCTTTGTTTCTAAATTTAAAATAAAAATTAGAAAGTGGATACAGACAGCATTTTTGTTGTTTTTGTTGTGTTATACTATGTTGTTGTATTTTTGTAATAATATTCGTCGTGGTGAGTGTGACGTATATTTAATGGTTCTTATAGTAACATAAATAAAAATAATTATAATTTATTATCAAAACGCGGCGTTGAGTTCTGCTACTCAACACGCAATGCCTCCGGAATTCGGCAGAAAGTGGGGAACGGAGAGTCTTTACACTAGGTTCCCTCTGCCTATCATGTTGTGTGCGGGATACAGCGAGAAATTGAAAAAAGAAGATAATATATGTTCTAACGTGAAATAATTAATCTTTTTCAAGTTCAATAGAAAAGCTTTATAAAAATATTCCTAGAGTATTATGTCAACTACAAATATTATAATAACTCAATAATTTTCAATTGAATAAGTAAGTAAGATAGCACAACTTTTATTTGATTACATCATCACGATCGAGTATATAAGTAAAAAAATTGGTCAAATGGAAGTCGAGCTCGCATACCGAGGGTTCCGTACTAACTTCAGGATTGTATCTCAACGGTAGTACAACGTACCAACAAAGTACAGTATATGAAAATTGACAAACTTAAGTATGTGGACGTATGCACTGATTCTTTATGAAATTAAGTATAATTGTAAGTTTGTAATTATTATTTTTTTCTATGAAATATTTATATATTTCACGTTTTAATTTTTTTTCTTTTGTAATGCAATTTCGCAGTTGTTGATTCGTGTTGAATACGCTCGCGAGATAAACACTCTTGACAGACGGACCGACGGACACCATAGTGAACCTATAAGGTTTCCGGTTTTACCTTTTGGGGTACGGAACCCTGAAAAACTATAAATTTGTCGATCACGACAATCTATTAGACTAAGATTCATCCTATCAAATATTTTAGCTTTTTTAGCGTTTTACGTATTCAACCTGAATTTGATCATCAATGGCCATGAGGTATAGGTATATTGTATCCCCAAGTGGTAGAACACGTGAACCTAGTGTTTCCATCTTCTGCTGGGAACATGGGAACACTATGTTCCCGTGACCTTTATTACCTGAGAGAGGAATTAAAAACAATTCATTCTTCCGAATTACCTATTCCGCCTACTTTATTATATTTTTAGATTCTATTCTCCGTTTAGACAATTCACCAACACAGCTAAGCACCGCGTTAATCAGATTTCCACTGGCGCCAAAATGGCGTCCGTCGTATAATAACATACATTTTATATCGTTTTATTTGAGGAGACACTATAAAGTTGCCACTACATAGAACCTTATCAACTGTTAAGTTTGACTTTTGTATAATATTTTAAATGTTTACAAATAAAATGTCTCTTTGTAGGGTACTTTTAGAGGTACGTTCCGTACCACACGGAATCCTTATAGGATCTCTTTGTTGTACGTCTGTCCGTTGGTTAAGACTATTTATCTTGAGATTGTGTAAAAGTATCGAGCTGATAAATATGATTTAATTCTAAATATTTGATATTAATTAGAAATATTTAGATTTATGGACTCTCATAGGGCTGAAAAAAAATTTACTAGAACAAAATATTAATCTGCAGAAAATAGTTAATGGGTTTGACCAGTGCAGAGAAGAATATGAGGAAGCTCTCAGGCTTACCAATGATCTTAAATCAAACAATTTACTCCATTTAATATAGTTTATAGTTAGTACCCAATAAAAGAACTGAAACAAATGAAAGAATAAAATATGAAGCAAATATAATTTTTCCAATAAACATATTATATTTTTTCCAATGAAATTTTTTTTATCAATATTTTCATTTCCTCGCTCTGGCAAACTTGACCAAGAACCTTGAGTTCCACCACTAAACACGCAATGCCTCAAGAAATTCGGCAGAAAGTGGGCAGCGGAGTGTTTTAATACTACGTTCGCTCTGCCTACCCTGCTGTGTGCGGGATACAGCGTGAAGCTTATGTAATTTCATTTTTAATTTCAAACAGTCGCGCTTACAGTCACAATCACAGTTTGTGGCCTCGGCCACGACTGGCCTCAATATAAAAAATATTAATCACTACATATATTTTAATATATTATATTAATTAATAACTACATTTTTCTTTTTAACATAAAACACAAAATAACAAAATATAAAAAAAATATTATTGCTAACAGTATCTATACCTGAAATATTTTAGTATTTCAAGACGATGATTCATACATAAAGATTTATCTACAATTCTACATAAACATCAATACATAAATAAACGTATCATACGTTCTGTGGATAAGATTCAATAGTTAAGTGATGGCCACTTGAGATGCTTCTATTTTTTTTATTCACGTGACCATTTTTTTTTTCATATAATAGGTATCGTCCGTTCCAAATTGGCATAAGGCGTTGTGTTATATTTGTTTGTTTCTAGGGTTTGTTGGTAGGAGAGTATTAAGACACTTCGTTGAGGCACTCTTGAGGCATTGAGTGTTGGGGGGCGAAATTCAACACCGCGCTTTGCCTCGACACCAGATCGAAGAAATGAAAATATTTTTTCCCTAAATGGAAATCGAATCCACAACCTGCCACGCTTACAGTTACACGCTTACTGTATTGACTCTTCATTATATGTATGTGTTTTAAAATTTAATTGTAGATTTTTTAACCTCCGACGAAAATATGGTATTTACTGTATGTTTGATTTGTATGTGTATGTGTGTGTATCTGTATATCTGTCTGTTGCATCGTAACTCACTTTTCGACTTCGATATTGTTCTTAGTGATGTTTCAAGAAAATATGTTAAGCCATTTGTTTGTTAACTTTTGATAGATTTTTGTGACGAGGGGTTTTTAATTATTTATGATTATAACATTTCCACAACAAGATGGACGACATTATTTTAAATGCTTCAATAATATATATGTGAATATATTTAAAAACACGCTAAACATTGTGCTTATAGAATGTGTTTGAAGCTATAAATGATATGACCCTAAACTCCAGTAGAATAGCTTAGTAATTTCTGAAGAATACCACCTAGCTACCTTTTCAGGTCCTGGTTTCATACATTGTGTGTTTAAAATCTAGACTCAACTCCTCAACTCGTGTACAATTCAATTATTGATAAACAGCATAAGAGAGCTAACTCTCCAAATCATTATCAATGAGTATCCACCTATATGTTATCAACAAGTATTCACTTTTCACTCGTTGATGTAATCTTTCCTTTGGAGTGGTGAAGGTTATTATTTAATCTCAATTCGTTTTTAGATTTTGTTATGTACTAGTGGGCGCGCGCAGCTTCGCCTGCTTACTTGCACCCTAAGGGGTTAATTAAAAAAAAACACGAAACACGAGTTCAATAAAATATTTTTAACAGTCTGAATTACAAATTTTACAAAAATCGGTGCTGTTTTAAAAAAAACCCCATACAAACTTTCAACCCCTATTTAATCCCTTTAGGGTTAAAATTTTTCAAAATCCCTTCTTAGTGGATGTCCAGATTAAGAAAATAAACATCTGTCCAAATTTCACGTTTCTGCGTCTTACCTCAGTCAGTCAGGTACATGTCCTTTTATATATATAGATTATTATAGGAGACAGTTGTGTTAGTTAGTTTTTGCTTTGTGCAGGAAGTTTTGGGTCTTAAAATCTACTTATTGCACTTAGTTTGAAATAAGTTTGTTTCTTTCTTAATATATTTTAAGGCTCGTATATTATTATATAATAAATCAATGAATGAAAACGGCGCCTCAAGATCGATCTCAGAATTGAGACCGATTTATAAATTCAGGCCTACATCACTTTTATTTCGATTTTAATCAGACCAAGATAACTTTAAGGGGAAGTTTGGTCACCTACGTTCCGAAACGTTCACGTCCACGTTGCAACTGTTAGTTAGAGTTGTTAGTGAACTTAATATTTAAAAAAATAACAAATCAGCTTCACGCTGGTTCCCGTACACAGCAGGGTAGGCAGAGGGAACCTAGTGTAAGACACTCCGTTCCTCACTTTCTGCCGAACTCTAAAGGCATTGTGTGTCAAGTCGTAGAACTCAACGCCGCGCTTTGCCTGAGCGAAGAAATGCAAATAAAAATTTAAGCTGAACCCACAGCCAGTCAGTAAAAAAATAATGACATTCAGATTTAAATGTAGCAAATACTTTATAGATATTTTAACCTTATTTACATATATAAAGCAACACGTCCCCTGCCATCGTCTCCTTCGTAAGCAATTTCCATATTTAAAAAAATCATATAATTACATGTAAATTCATGAAGACTGCTTTCCAAGCCTATATTTATTTAAAAATATGTTTATTTAAAAATTTCGAAGTGCTTTTTAAGGGCCGACAAGGCGCAGTGGCACAGAATCTGCCTGTAAACACGAAAATTGTGGTTCGATCTCCACATGAGGGAAAGGGTGACAAGACGAAATGCGGTGTTGAGAATCATTAGGTTTTCTCCGCCTACCCTGCTAGAATATCTGGTCTGGGTGGTTTTGAATAATTCAAATATATATAAAATAAATAAACAACACTTAAAAGTTTTAATTACACAATAGAAAAATAAAATTAAGTTCTTATTTAGAAAACATATAAAAATTTGAACGTAGCGGGACTCGAACCCGCGCCTCTTGGAAACCGACCAGGCGCTCTGACCACTGAGCCATACGTTCTCAAATGGTACAAATTTTGCTTTCCGCTGCGTTCAAATTTTTATATGTTTTCTAAATAAGTATTTATATTTCCTAAGTGTGGATTAACACTTTAAAAATGTTTAAAAAATAAAATTAAGTTATTGTTACAGCAGGTGCAAACATAATATTTTTTTTGTTACAGATTTAAACAATTAACAGGTGTGACAAATGAACAATATTCAGCAAAGTTGATTGCTTTGTTACTTATTTTAAATATTTTAATACTTACAAGATGATTAAACGGTGGGATTGCACTAAAGGTAAATATTTTTGTTAAAGTTATAGGTAGAGAAATTTATACTTTTAATATATTTATTTATACAGCACGCGTTTTCCCGCCTAGCCGGGTAGACAGGTGGAACCAAGTGTTTGCTGTTGTGATACTCCGCTCCATACACTGTCTAATTTTCGAAACATTCCGTGTTGAGTGACGGAACTCAACGCCGCGCTTTGTCTACTAAAGCGGGGAAATGAAACAATTTAACTATACTATACTGGAAATTAAAAAAAACATGGTTACACATATGTGTACCTAAGATTTCAATGAGGACCAAAATTCTTCTTAGTGGGATAACTTTCGAAAGCAATTATTTGTCAAAATACAGGTACATATTACATTTTACGCACATGGCGCAGCACCGTGAGGAACATGTCGGATGTCTACATTTAGACGCAAATTTTGCGCCTATATAACGGGGTAGGTGCCCTACATTGTCCAGCCTAACCTCTGGCGTTGGTTGTCTGACGATCGGCCGTTTTTTCTTTACAGGAGGTCCAGCATAATTCTCTTTTTCAGTATAGCTGGGGCTGGGTATACCTGTATAGCTAGAGTCGCGGCTGGGTGTTGAGGTAGAGCCAGAAGTAATGAAATAAGGATCACATCGCCCACCATCATATTTCATCATCGCCTTCCCTAAATTGATCCTATATTGCAGTAATCCTAGCTTATCCTTTGTTTGAATATTTTCATTCTTACAGCAGCGTGTATACATAATCCAGCAGTTCATGACTATCATATCTAAAAAGAGGCAGAAAGTTCTCACTGTCCATTTCTTTGTACATATTGCAGTCCGATAGTACGCTTTCGCCATCTGTCGCATTATCTATCCCACCCATGCAGGTGTTATAATTTTTTACAACAGCACGTTAATTGACATCAATTTTTTGCTTCTGGACTTTGCACAAACGCTTATAGATATCTACAACCGTACTACCTCCACACGTAGAGAACATTGTAACTGCTTTTGTGTCTTTCCACTTAAGAATACATATATTTTCATCGCTACTTTTTCATCTTATTCATCTCTTGCTAACTGCTTGTTTGTCCCCAACTTGCTCTTAACTGGTTCAATTCTATTCGTCACAGCCGTTCTCGTCAGATAGATCTCTTTATCGCTTTTATTCAAGTGCTCAACTAGTTTCAAGCTCGTGAAAAATCGATCAGCGTACAGAACACATTTGTTGTTAATTATACGGCAAAGAGTTTGTACTATATTGAGGCCATGTGGGGTAGGCTTAGATGGCACGTATTGTCGGTAATTGCATCGCCCAGAAAATCGGATGATCTTCTCATCTATTGACATGTGTTTTGAGCGTGGTAATGTATGACATTTGTCTAGGATAGAATCCATGAAAAAATACGACCTATTTTGACCTGATTTAAGATTACTTTTTTGGCGCGGAATACAAATTGGTTCAGCTATTAGCTCCCAAAAATCTTACCCCTGTTATTAAAAAAAAGAGTATAACACAGAGGTGTCCTGGGATAGTAGTATATCTATATATAGATATCTATATCTGGACCTCGGGATAAGTACCTCCTTAGTACGCCAAAACAGCCGTGCTGAACTTTGAATCACTTCTTCTGTCTGTTGTTGAGGCGGCCTCTCTTCTTGCTCTTCATCAGATTCCTTCAGCTGACAAATATTTTGAAGAAATTCTGAAGGCAAATATTCGTCCTCATCGTCATCCTCAGAGAAATCATAATAACTTTCTATTATTAGGATGCTATTAGAAGTCGGTACTTAACTGTTTTTCGCAATAAATAAACATGCACATATGTTTACGTGTAATCTGAAGTGGCTATAGTGCCAGACACGGTTCGTCATCGTTCCGATCTCAGCCTTTTCAAAATATTCTATAAATTCAAATATTCTATTAAAAAACAATAAATAAGTTATATAAATAAGTTCTTTGATTTTCACGATTATTACACATTTTAAATTCCGAACACTTTGCAGTAGTCCGTGGTCACGATGTCGTGACAAGTACTTATTGTACGACAAGTACTATATGTGAACCAGTACGGACCGGAAAACGAAAACGTGACCACGGACTGACTGCAAAGTGTTTGAAACGTCGGGTTTCCAAACTATATAATCTCTTCTCTATATTTTATATAATAAAAACAGTAAAAATATTTTGTCTGTACATTTAGTAGTTTTGACTGAAATGGATAGAGGGACACTTCAAAAGAATTGTCTGATGCTAGTATTGATATCCTGTCAAATAGCCTTGAAGTATTCAAGACTAAAATTATTGCATTCCTGCGCTCTTCTTCGTCTTGATACTAAGAAGTCATGCTACCTCGATCACGTTTCTGTATGTTACTTCTTATATTTTGTATTTTTTGTTTATGTTTTATATGTACTTATATATATAGATTCAATTGAGTTTTTTTTTTCTTGTTACATAAGAAATTATAATAGTTATGTAAGTAATTAAATTTAGTGTATGAAACTGTCCCTAATCATGCCGTGACAGCTTATAAGTAAAGCAACACTAAGCCAATAGTTTTTAAGACATGATTGTAATATTCGATTAAGTGTATGTTTTGTTAGTTGTCCTTAATAAATAAAATAAAAAATAAAAAAAAAATTGTCTGTCTGTCTGTCGATATGTATGTCAACTTTTTTCTCTGAAAGTACTGAACCAATTTAATTTTACCGTGTGATCCCGGCCTAGAATAGGATCATCCTGGTACTGGTGGTGTCGTAAGAAGCGACTAAAGTACGTGTGGTAGAGTCACGTCGCCAGCAATGACAACACGCATGGGCAGACTCGACCGGATCATTACCACCCCCGGCATTTAAAAACGGCGTGAAGTAGTGGCTTTATGCCACTGCGTTTTGCATCAGGTAATGCCGGGCCCCGGCGCCCAACCCATTTTAAAGGCCGGCAACGCACCTGTAACTCCTCTGGTGTTGCACGGGGCCGTGGGCGGCGGTAATCACTTACCATCAGGTGACCCGCACGCTCGTTTGCCGTGTCTTTTCCATAAAAAAAAAATATATTATATAGAAATCGCGCTGGTAAGATTTTAGGCCAAAGAATGTCATTCGAAACGTCTTGGTTATATAACTGTTGATAATATATATATTTTGAAGCACTATTACACAGTCGTAATTAATTTGAGGAGTGACTGCAAAACCGACTGGTTGTGGGTTCAATCCTCACTCGAGGAGATGAAATATTTACTTAAATTTATATTTCTATTTCTTCGCTCTGGTGTCGAGGCTAAGCGCGGCGTTGAGTTCTGCCACTCAACATGCAATGCCTCCAGAATTCGGCAGAAATGTGGGGAAAGGAGTGTCTTAATACAAGGTTCCCTCTGCCTACCCTGCTGTGTGCGGGATACAGCATGAAGCTGATTTATATTTATTTAATTCAACACAGAGATAAAGAACAATTTGATCTTCAAGGAAATATCAAGGAAATACATAGATTGTTTGGTTTATTCGTTCGTTTGAAATAAAAATGCCTAAAAACATCCTTTCTCTTTAATAACTACATATTACCAATTGTACATTTAACTAATTTAAAAACTGTATAGGAGTTAATATGCAATCATTACAGTTATTTTACAAAGAATATTATGAATCCTTCAAATCAATAATTTAACATTTAAGGCTGTTTCTGAAGGAGTAAATTAAATTATTCACTGTATTTTATGTATTTTAAGCCGTGAGCGGGCCGTTAGTCTTAAATATACGCGATTAATCCGGTTAAAATAGTTATATTTAATGTGTAATAATCGAAAAAAATATTAGATTTTTGAACTATATTTCATGTTATTTTTTACAGCCAAAGAAAAAGTAGCATCATGGTTCAACAAGAAGACGTTCAAACCCGAAAAATTGCGAGGGGATCTTGATGGGCATCACTTTAACAACTACATTAGGAGAGATCTGCGTTTTCAAATTAATTAAACAGGACATAGAAGTTGGTGAACTACCGCCTTACACAACAGGTATATTTTTATTAGCGTCACGCTGTATCCCGCACACCGCGGGGTAGGCAGAGGGAGCATAATGTTAAGACACTACGCTTCCCTACTTTCAGAGGCATTGCGTGTTGAGTGTTCGAATTCAATGCCGGGTTTTTGCCTCGGTGCAAGAGCGAAGAATGAAAATGTTATTCAATAATAATTCGTCACCTCGAGTGCCACCCACAACTCTTATACCCTTTTGCCACTGCGCCACGACGGTGACGACCTCTATGTTTTGATCTGTAGCGATGTTTATAATATTGTTAGGTCAATTCCCATTCAGGAGAACAAATAATTTTCCACTTTATTATAGTTCCCATTCCCGGCTTCGCTCGCGTACCATTTATAACTGTATTATTATCCTGCATTTTCCATAATATAATCAATATAAATTAAATAATTAATATAATTTATACATTCAATAATTTTGAGAAAGTGCACTAACGTGGCTGCTTGCGAGAACGAAATCGGCGGCAAGGGCGCTGGATTCGTTTCTATGCTTGCGGCCGTAACCGGAGCGTTGAATTATTTAAAATTTACATTTTCTCAAAAAGTATACGTTCAAATTACATGCTATAAAAGACAAAGCATTTCTTCATAAAAATCCTTAATGATGGAATAACATTCGCTCATCATTCATAAGTTTCAAAATCTTTTTCACATAAAAAATGTTGAAATAAAACCTTGCAATTTTCAATTATTTTTTGTCATTAAATATCTGATAGTGACTTATTTATAAGAGATAGATATACCATATCGCAGACTTTTTTTAGAATTAATAAAATAAAACATTTCTTCCATACAATGTACTGACATATATTGGAAATATAGTAAATATTTGCAGTGCACGCGTTTAAAGCAATTCGATGGCGTTCATTATTATCGTTATATCGTTATTTAAGGACAGTTAATACGTACACCATAATATTATAGCACTCCTGAAGATTGCAGCTTTCATACAAAACAAAAACAAAGTAAATCGGACCAGTAGATCCAGAGATCTTAGCGTTTATACAAACAAACTCTTCCGCTTTATTATATTAGTATAGATGATTTAATATACATTTTTAACTGAAACAAATTAAGTTGAAGTCTGTGTAGATTTGTGGATTATTACTAAAAAAAAATATTTATATAAAAATTAAGTGACTATTACATTTGCTCGTATGTAAATCTTGTAGACTCAAGTGTATAGACGTTACCAGAACCTATTATGTACTATGAACACATATGGAAGGCAAGAAAATTATTAAATTGTGTTTAACCAATAATAATCTATTAGTATAGATAGTCTTCCCTGGGTGTGTTTATTTCAGTCCCCATTTCATCCGAATTCCGCCGTGCTCTGCCTTACCAGAGCAAGAAAATTAAATTATGAAAAATTCCATTTCTTCGAATGAGAATTGAGCCCACAACCTGTCGTGTTTTCACTTGCACACCTGTGCTCCTGCGCCACGACTGGCCTCAATCTGTTATTATATAAAAATCTGTTATTAAATATTTTTTCAGACACACTTATCTTAGCGTTATCAGTCTTTGAAGCTTTAATTGCCCCTTTTATCTCCTGGTGGGGTTTTCGAAGAAGAAGATCAACGCTCCTCACCTACACATCGGCTGTTTTGATGTGTTGCTTGTCCTGGTTCTTCATGCCAAACGTAGATGGGAGAGAGGAATCTAGTAAGTTTATAATATAATATTTATTATAGATGTACAACAATATTTTTTGGAAAGAAATAATCAAAATATACTACATATAATTTATAAAGTAAACCAATTAGTTTTTATTAAGTCTATGAATATAATAAAATCGTCTGTGCGTGGTAAATTTATGAGGACGTCTATAATTGGACGCAATTTAACAATGTAATAGACCTCATAAGAATGTTTCTTTTTTGTCTGTTTTCTGTTATCTGTGCACTTGTGCACGCTAAACTCAGAAACTGCTGAATTGATTCTAGTGTAGTTTATATTCATTTTTTTGGGAAATTTATCTTAACATTTGGAGTTTGTTTTGTTAGTTTAATTGTATCGGTTCGTAAATTTTAAAAAATATCAAAACAAAGACTTTGTTCGACAAAATTACTATAAAATAAATGTTTTATTGAATTGGCTGAAACTTTAGCAGTCAATGTTTAGAGTTTTTTAAACTCCGGTCTGTACCATTTGCGTATTAATACAGTAGATTTTTGTAATAAACTCAAGATAATACTTTTTATTAATTGAAATTGTAAACTTAATTGAAATTCACCCATAGAAGCTCTTCGAACATTTAATAATAATAATATTTTTTAGGAAACCTATATTAATTAGAATAGAAATATAACGAGTTATAACAGTATTATTAATATTTTTATAACAGTCATTTTGTGCCGTGTGATCCCGGCCTAGAATAGGATCATCCTGGTACTGGTGGTGTCGTAAAAGGCGACTAAAGTACGTGTGGTAGAGTCACGTCGCCAGCAATGGCAACACGCATGGGCAGACTCGACCGGATCATTACCACCCCCGACATTTAAAACTGGCGTGAAGTAGTGGCTTTATGCCACTGCGTTTCGCATCAGGTAATGCCGGGCCCCGGCGCCCAACCCATCTTAAAGGCCGGCAACGCACCTGTAGCTCCTCTGGTGTTGCACGGGACCGTGGGCGGCGGTAATCACTTATCATCAGGTGACCCGCACGCTCGTTTGCCGTGTCTTTTAAATAAAAAAATAAAAAAATATGTGTCACAAATATTTTTCAGAATTTTGCAACCTAACAAATGGAAACGCCATCGGAATTGAATATGAAGGCGTGACCGTCCGTTCAGCGACCCGTCTAGTGATGCTGATCTGTACGTCGGTGTTCTTCATTATATCCCGTGTTGGGTGTTGGAGTCACGGAGTTGCTTATACCGACGAATATGCACCTTCGAAAACAAGCTTACACTATGGTAGGCGTATTATTTTAGTTATATTTTAACCAAGTGAGGCCAGTCGTGGCGCAGCGGCACGAATTGTGACTGTAAAACCGACTGGTTGTGGATTCGATCCGCTTTCGGGGAGATGAAATATTTACTTAAATTTATATTTTCATTTCTTTGCTCTGGTGTCGCTCTCTTGGCGGTGAGTTCTGCCACTTATCACGCAATGCCTCCAGAATTCGGCAGAAAGTGGGGAACGGAGTGTCTTAACACTAGGTTCCCTCTGCCTACTCTGCTGTAGGCGGGATACAGCGTGAAGCTGATTTGATTTTTGATTTGATTTAATGGTCTAGAGTGTTTGGACAGTATCAAAGAAGCGCAGGTTCAAGTGCCGTTACGTAATTTTTTTTACATTTTTCTTAATACAATTTACTGACATAAATAAACCTCCTATAATTTTATTCCATGGATCCTTTACTTTCTACAGGTATAGTTATTTTATCTAGAATAATTCCACTGGTAATTGGTGAAAGAATGATGACTGGAATGATGGAGAAGAATTTATCGTTGCAGACCTTAATATTTGCGCTAGGATTCCTTCTGAATATCGTACAACTATTTTTCGTTGTGCCTAAAATTGCACCAGAAGTTGATGGAGAACAAAAATGTGCGCTACCAAACGAGAATAGAAGTAAGTAAACTAAAATATTTGTGGCATAGAAATAAACGAGAATAATCGATTGATGGTTTTTAAAAGGCACGGATTACTGAGTTTTTTATTAACACTAAAAAAGTTTAAATTCATAAAGGAATATTTACTTATTTTTTAAACTGACAATATTGAATTATAATGTTACTGAAGTGCACATCGTTCCATTCTCAGATTTTTGCAGATATTTAACATATTTTTATGACGTTTCGTCTGATTTGAATACAATTTTCATTTAGCTTCATGCTGAATCTAACACATAGCAGAGTAGGCAAAGAGAACTTGAAAACCTAGTGTTAAGACACTCCGCGCCCATCAAGACCCGCCTCCATTGCGTGTTAGTCGATCGAGGAAATGAAAAGATTAAATGTTTCATTACCTCGACTGGGAATCTAACACACAACCGTCGAATTTACAGTCGTACGCTTGTGCCCCTGCGCCACGATGGACTCACGTACCGAGCATGTTTTTCTTGATGAGAATTTAAATCATAAGTATCATGTTCAGGAAAGATTTTTAAAATGTTTATATTGAAGTATCTTGTAAGTCAAGTACTGTACGAGTTGGATGCACTTACAATAATGTAATTATTGAAAATAATTTTTTACAGGCTTTCTATTAAGCGTAGGAAGAGTGATATACAATTCTGTAGCGATGTCACAGATGTTTTCCATGGGTCTTCTGGCGGCTGCGTTGTGGGGATATGCATATAACGAAATAGATATTGTTATGGTAAGGTGTCATAACCTTGTATGTTTATGCCTAACGTTACCTGTAAGTGGTAACTACAGTAGTAATAAAATCGTATTTACGTACTACTAAAAATTTGGGTTGCATATCCCAAAAGTTAGAAACGGAATCGTTTGTTGTCCGTGATCAAACCATTTATAGTGAGTTCGCGTGGAGGTATCAAGCTGAAATTTATATTTAATATTTGGATTCTCTTTTAAGTCAACATAATCAAAAGTAACGAGCTTTTTTTTATGCACAGATTTTGCTGCATTTTCTATGAAATTCGCCGCGTAATCAAAACCTATAGAGTAACCCGTGTACTTACAGTTGTGAAATTTGGCCCGAAGTGAGAACTTATAATACAAATAGAGGAAAGAAATTGAAACGTGAAAGTAATAGATATTTCATAGAAAAAATTAATTACAAACTTATATTTGTAGTTCATTTCACAGAAAATGAATGGTAGTAAACTTTTATACATTGTACTTTCCGTTGACCTACAATCTGATTTATTTAAGAATGTTAAATTTTTCTATTGTTTTTGTTTTTCAGATAAGGTTCAACATGCTTCGTGAAAATAATATATTTGTTAATTCTACAGATTTTATACTGTATCACTTTTTGATTGTCACTGTAGTGGTAAGTTGTTCTTTTGATATTTATTTAGGTGCTTAACTTCACGCTTTATCCTAGCGGATTAGTCAGAGAGAACGGAGCGCCAAACGCTACTGTACTTTTCTTTTGTTGGATTTCACAGAATTCACATAAATAGATAGATTTTTTTTTTATGGAAAAGACACGGCAAACGAGCGTTCGGGTCCCCTTATGGTGAGTGATTACCGCCGCCCAAGGCCCCGCGCAACCTCAGAGGAGCTACAGGTGCGTTACCGGTCTTTAAGGTGGGTTGGGCTCCGGAGCCCGGCATTACCTGATGCGAAACGCAGTAGCATAAAACCACTACTTCACGCCGGTTTTAAATGCCGGGGGTGGTAATGACCCGGTCGAGTCTGCCCATGCGTGTTGCCATTGCTGGCGACGTGATTCTACCACACGTACTTTAGTCGCCTCTTACGACACCACCAGTACCAGGATGATCCTTTTTTTTGGGCCGGGATCACACGGCTAGATATTAATAATTTAAATTTAAAAACTGATGTTTAGTGATATATTTATAAATATTCTTTCGGAACATAGTTCGTTGTAAAACGAAATTAACTCGTGACAAAATGTAATTTAGAATATGTTTCTCTGGTCTAATTAAAAGACATTTAAGTTTAAGTCAAATTAATATACAATCATTTTTTTTGTCTCTTTCATTATATGAACAATGAGGCACTGACTGTCAGCGGGACAGCCGTGGGTTCGACTCCTATTGAGAGCAATGTTTTTTTTTATTTGACCATAGCTTTCCTCTGCCTTCCAGTTATATGCGGGACACAGCGTGAAACTAAAAAATATATATGGATCTTTTTGATTTGCCAATTTATTTTAGCTTGCTGGTGTGAAGTTCTCAGCGCCTGTTCTTACAGAGTTTTGCAATTTGAAGGCGATAAAACAAGCTACCATGATGAGTATATTAACATTAATAATGTATATAGTGATAACGGCCGTCCCACGCTGTGATAAGGGCGAAGTCGTGGGCCTTGGCAGGAGCTTTTATGGACAACCTGAATGTAGCTTGGGCTGCAAGTATGTTACCTATATGATATTTCAAAATAAAAAATCAAATCAGCTTGACACTATTTTCCACACACAGCAGGGCAGGCAGAGGGAGCCGCTTGTAATTGTAAATAGGACTTGTGGGTTCGATTAGTACTCAGGTGAATGAATTATTTAATTTCAAGACAAAACCCGATTCAATACGCAATATCTCGAAAATTGCACCGAAATTATCTTTCGCCTGTCAATAATACGCAATACCTCCTAAATTCAGGAAAAGTAGGAAACGGAAGCGTCTTAATGGGAACGATTCCTTACGCCTACCCAGCTCTGTGCATTTCCTCACAGGGACAGTGTGATGTTTACATAATGTTTGTATTTTTTATGTTTTAATGTATTTCTAGCTGTAACGAACTTTGGAATAAGTTTCAACCAGTGTGCGCTGTGGACGAAATGGTTACTTACATATCTCCATGCCAGGCTGGATGCAGGGATTCTGAATATATAAATGGAATTCTGTAAGTACTTACTCCAATTACTATTTAATAAATAGATTTAATATTTTTATCTATATAAATAATAACACAGTAAAAATATTTTGTCTGTACATTTAGTAATTTTAACTGAAATGGATAGAGGGACACTTGAAAAGAATAATAGAAAATAAAAATATTTTTTTCGACTTTCTTGTCTGTCTGTCTGTCGATATGTATGTATGGTCATATTTTTCTCTGAAAGTGCTGAACCGATTTACTTGTAAATTTCACCAAATGCTTTGTTTTAACTCAACTAACCTACTTTGGTTCATCAAAATCGGTTCATTAAAAAAAAAGTTATCGTCATTTGAATGATCTCAAGGCATTAGTTTGCATACAAATGTTATATAGCAACCATTCGAAATGTCTTGGTTATATGACTGTTGATAAAAAAATATATTTTTGAAGCCCTATTATACAATATTTTATACAATAAGTAAACAAAATTGAATTGTTAGTGGAGATTACCTTCATAAATCATAACAGTTAAGCTTAAGTCGTAATTAATTCAACACAGAGATAAAGAACGTTTTGATCTTCAAAGAAATATCAAGTAAATACATAGATTTTTTGATTCCTTCGTTCATTTGAAATAAGTCTATATAAGAATGTCTCCTCCTCAAAACATCCTATCTACGTGTACACTGTAATAACTACATACTTCCCAATTATTTTACAAGGAATATTATGAATCCTTACCCAAATCAATAATTTAACATTTAAGGCTGTTTCTGAACCAGTAAATTACATTATTCACTGATATCAGCACATTTAACAGAGTTTTAAAATTATGATGAGACGTAGATTACATAGGCAAAAAGAATATAATGTTACAAAAATAAAAAAATAGCTTTATGTATATTTTATAAATATCAAATATCAACATTGGTCGTATTTTTTAATTCAAAACAATCAAAAATTCTTAGAGAAATTATGATAATGTAGTAAAAAAATAACATTAGAAGTCATTATAGTTGTCAATCAATTCTGTTAAATCAATAATGATGTAGTTTTAGCGGGCGAAGCCGCGAGCGGGCTGCTAGTACATTAATATAAGATAATATTTTCTTATGATTTTCAATGAAAGATAATTGTAAAGAAAATCATAAATAACCACATTTATGGGAACGTAGTGAATTAGTACTCAGTTCTTAATTTTTCTACCTAGTCTATAAAAGCCTAATACAATTAAAACGAAAGAGATTTTGCTTTTGAAAAAATCATTTTTTGAAACAAAGTGTGTGGTTTCATTTAAAGTGCTGAAGATAAAAACACGCTGTATACTACTACTAACGAGGCTAGAAATTAAGAAAATTAACTTTTTTAATATAAGATCGTTGCGCTATCGTGGCTAGTAAGACTTTTCTGAAGAAAGTCATTATTTTGCAAATAATATTTCAGCGTGTACTCGAACTGTACTTGTAGTCATGGACGAGTTCTAGATGGCGCCTGCAGCGACGTTGTGTGCAAGCCGCCCTATCCGCTTCATTCGATGTTGTTCTTTATTATAGTTACATTTACAAGTAAGTTTTTCTCATCATATATTTTTTTCTTCACGTACCTCCATTAAAGGCATCAGAATAAAGATATTATGTGGGGGGCTGGACTTTAGCATTAAACAGATATTTCGTATATAAATGTTGTCTTTTTTTATTTTCGGAACAAATTTTATTGTAAGTAATTTTTTTATGGGGTGGGCACGGACCCCCTGGTTACCCCCTTCCTACGTCCATGCATATCTTTCGCAACACTAAGCAAAAATAATATTTACATAGATCTTCAATAATTTGAGTTGGCAATTTATTGCACGTTGAGTTGCAGAACACAATGTAAAGTATATATTATTTTATCAGTTTCACGCTGTATACAGTACACAGTAGGGTAGGCGGGTGGGTAATCTAATGTTAAGACACTACGTTCCACACTTCTGCTGAATTCTGGAGTCATTACGCGTTGAGTGGCGGAACTCGATGCCGCGCTTTGCTTTGACACAAGAGCAAAGAAATCAAGATATGAATTTAAATAAATATTCCATTTCCTCGAGTGAGGATTAAAATGATATTTCTTTTGATTTATGTTACTAAGGTATTAAACGAATTAATTAACGGGGATTCCCCCCGTTAATTCATTCGCCACAACTTAATTTTTGTAATTAAATAAAAAAATGCATAACTTATAATTATTTCTTTTGTTATTTGCACCAAATACCATAGATAGCAAAGTATGATATAGGACTATGTAGGTATACGTAATATTTTTTAAACCATCTTAAGCAAACTTTTTTGTTCCGCAAAAAAAAATAAACCAAAAACTCATCGCCAGTAATCCTTTGTTCTACGTTCATGCAAAACTACTGAACGGATTTAAATAAAACTTTATAGTAATATAGCCTATAAATAAGTACATCAGCATAACACTAGCTACAATTCATGCAGGCAATTTAAATTTATAAGTTTAAGCGTTCGAAGCCGCATCTGGGCGGATTGTCTATTGTATATATTGTTATTGAAAACTTATTTCATTATATTTACAGTATTGGCTTTCCAAGCTCAAGGCATGCTGCTTCTACGAGTTGTGGATAAGCGAGATAAATCTGTTGTAATGGGACTGTCGTGGTCGATGGTAGCATTGATTGCTTTTGTATGTGGAAATTTTATTTTCGTTGGGATACGAGGTAATTTTCTTTTTGTAATATTCTTTGTTGTATCCTCGGGGTTCTAAATAGTGGGGGTGCATAGTCTTTTTAGGAAATGTTCGTTTTTATATTTTTTTTAACAGATTGCATTCTAATTTTTTGTGATAAAACTTATTCCATATGTTATGATAATAAAAGAAGTGCAAGAATAAAAAAATAAGTTAATGGCAATGTTTTTGTTCATTTTATAATAATAATAACTTCTTTTATATTTTCACAGTAGCTACGTGTCGTTGGTTCGAGGCTGGAAGATGTCACTTACACAACGAATATTTTCCTCATCTCATTGGTGGTACATGTTCTTTTTTCGTATTATTATCTGTGATATTCAGTATTGGTTCCTGGATTTGTTTACGAGTATCTAGTAAAATTTCTAGCGAACAAAATACACAGCTATAACTAAATATATAATTATAAGAATGAAATATTTCGCTTTATAAGTCCACACTTACTAGTGAAAAAATATTTGAAAGATTAAAAAAAATTGTCACGAAGTTTTGTGGATTTCATTATGTATAAGTTTTTGTATATTCTTTAGATTTAAGTCAGTATATCTTTTTGAAGAATGAACTTAAATGTTAACATAAAAATAAACCGATGAGTTTTTTATAAAGTGTTTTTTATTTTTAATCTGTATCTTACTTTTATATTTAGGCTTAAGGATATACCTTTTAAAAAATCATATCGTACTACTCATTCTTTTAAACATTTTTTATCTCATTAAAATAAAATAAATAAATACGGTAACAAAAGGACACAACATTAACTCTGTAAAATAAAAAACATATTTATCACTCAAAACTGACATTGACATATTCTACCAAATTTGACATCTGTCAAATTTACATAAACACGGTGTTGTACTCGCATTGGTTTTAAGTAATTAAATAATTTAAACGGTTTCTGCAGTGAACGATGGGTGATAACGAGCCAAGGAAGGTAATAGTTATCTATTACAAACGATTGAACTCCGCAAGGAGTTATCACGTTCTTGTAAATACGACAGATATTATTTTCTCGACCTTGCGCGTTGCAAAGGTCATTGAATTTTGATTACACACTTCAGATTAAATTAATATTCTATAAATACTAATACTATTTCATTTATAATAAATATTCTATTAATTGTAAATGACCCAAAATTTTGTAGGTTATATTGGAGGAAAATTTATTTATAATTTGTACTGGTGTTGGGTACATTATGTCACAGTTCTGCCAAAACATTTAAAATTCAAAATATACTCTAAAAAGTATAAAATTTATAGAATTAGTTATATTATACTTATCAAACTTGCAAAGTAATATCCATTTTTTTCTTAATTAAGACTAAATGGGTAAAAGATAAAGAGCTATTATAAATTACAGGCCGATGACAACAGGCTGAAACCTGCGGTAAGAGAAATAGACATAAAATACATGTATTTTTTTGTAATTAACAGGATTTTATATTACACATTATTTTTACATAGAAATTATATATAGAAATAATAAGCATGTTTACAGACTTGTTTTTCATAGAAAATGCATGTTTATTTACAAATATACAATTTAGGTGATGGTATTATTGAATCTTTTTAATTGTGGTGATGTATGTGTACCTTATGTGTTTTCAAGTTTTTATAAAATAAATGCAAGTTTTTTATAAACAGTAATGAAGTGATTTCTGTTTAAATGTCAAATGGAATGAATAGTGCATTATATAAGATTAGTTGAAGCCATTGTAGCATAGTGAGATAGCATCTAAATGTAAATTCAATGATTGTGGGTTCACTTCCAACTCAGAAAAATTAATTATTTTCCTTTTTATACAATCTACACTTTTACACTCGGTTCACTCTGGCTATCCAGCTTTGCAAGGAAAAGTATAAAGCTTGTTTTTTTAATAAATAGTTGTTTCTCTATAGCTGAAAGAATTTTACTTGATAAAACATTCATAATAAGGCTAGAGAGAGCTAGAATCTTGGATTACATTGCCATATACAGCCATATTAAGTGTTACTCAACCATCACATGATATAGATAATATTTGATGTAAATACATCAATTTTACTGTGTATTTACTATAAATAGAATGGTGCTAATGAGGTTGTCTCTGCAGGAATAAAGAAATGTATTTTTATACAATGAATGATGAAAGAATGGCAAAAAGATTTATGAAGGCTGTAAGGGAAGACTTCAATTGACCTTCATATTGATAAAACAGTGTAGATGATACTGGAAGGTCATATAAAAATCCCAGACCTCAGAGTCCTCACGGTATTTATTAGACCTTTAGACTTCAGAGCATGTGTAAAAAAGTTAATGACAGTAGACAAGGCAAAAAAACTTAGAGATTGTAGCTTAGGCTAGCTGGCTAGGAGGATAAAGCGTGAAGCTAAAAAAATACTACTTAGTCATATATCAATTAGTAACAAAATTTTTATAATTTCCTATGAAAGGTTTGGGTTTTTTTCAGTTTAGTAATTATTTTTACAAAAAAGATGTATACCTATAATTTTATGATACAAGCAAGTACATAGTTTGTTTTAGTGGCACTGTACATAAATTCATAAAAAAATACTAATATTTATCAGGTTTCTGTTATATGTATAATTTTTGATGTCCTTTTTTAAGTGTTTGTAGGTTTACCGCACCTAACCTAAAAAAATAAAACTTAGAAAAAAATTGGACTTAGATTAGGATGAAGATAAAACCAATATCCTATTTGACTTACATAAAAAAAATAGGATTTGAACCTCCTCCTAAAAAAGCTCCTTTTTTCGTACGTAAATAATCCATTTCAAAATAAGAAAGATAAATTCTCTAAATATTATATAGCAGTCTTAAATTTTGTTAAGAGTGCTTCGTGTAATAGTCTAATCAACTTTTTGATATACGCGCGATAAACTATCTGAACTTTGTTACTAATGTTTATTTACGATTTTTCTCGTCACATTAGAATAAAATAAAAGTCACATATGTAATTAATTAAACATATTAAGTAAAAATCCTGATTTTCATCAATATTAAATTAACAATAACCCTGTAATGCAGACAAGTTTTCAGAATAATTATCCGTAATTACCTATTTGTATTTCTATCAAATTATTAGTAACTAAATAAAATATTAAAGTAATAAAAAAATATTTCTTACAGTACATGAATTTAGTTGTGATTAGCGTGTTATTCCTATTGTCCCGATCGGGACATTTAATTTTTGGGTCGCCAAATTCGGGACACCTAGCAACGCGGGATCGAATTTCGATCCCCATTTATGAGTATATTTGTAGTAAAATAATTATAAATCATATCATTTAAATTTAATAATTCTCGTCGAGGCGGAATATGAATGCGCCCATTTGGCTACGCGAATAAAACATAAGGTTAATAAATAACATTTTTTTTAATTTACTAAGCCTGAAGGCTTGCTTCTTCAGTCAGGTTAGACATATACAATATTAAATATCGCTTTTCACAATAAAATAAGTTTCATCGATGAGATTAAAAGTACCCTTGAGTTAGTATAAAAATATTTTATTGCACCATAGTTGCTTTAGTTCGTAATGTGTCATTAGGATTATAAGAAAATTGAATACCTATTACTAACGTATGCAAATTGATATTTATTTTTTATATCTAAAATATATACACCGAGGCACCACAATTAAATAAGATGACAAGGAAAAAAATAATTTTACCTACCTTTGGAAGTACCTTTAAATTTATATTAATATATAATATAATTAACATCGCAACAAACAAACAGTAAGCGTACGATTTGTGTAATTATATGAACAAGCACATAAGTAAAGCAATTTCATCATTTATCATTTAGTATAATAACGTCCGTTGACAATTGTGCAGCTCGCTGTGACATCCCGCTAAAAATTGACAGTTCAAAGTGTCAAAGTGAAGGCTGTTTTTTTTTCCGCGGATCGTGAACTTTAGCTATGGATTTACTGGAAAAGGTAGGATTTTTATATATATTTTTCTGTCTGTTCCATTGGCCTGTAAGAGTAGTTTAGCATGTAAAGTAGTTTTCTTACTTCTAACAAAATGTAACATAGGATTATTCTTTACTTTATCTCGTATTTTTTTGTATTGTTTTTAGTTAAATTAATTAAGATTTATTGCGACATATGAATATAATATTACAATTCAAGTTCAATCAATGCCGTTTATGTCCGCTAACGCAATGTAAAATAAATCCGATTCAAATATATACTAAAACACTTGTCAAAACATTGTTGTCATATATGTTTTAATATTGACGTTATAATTTATTACCTAGGCTCGTGTAGTATTTATTATAGGTTTAGGGTCGTTTTAATTATAATACATGTATATGTTATAACATTTTATATTTTTCAATGAAACAATCAAAACAACAACTCATTTCTGTGCCTGATTTAAATATGATCTCTAAATTCGAATTTGTTAAGATAAAAATTGAGGTTTATTAAGCCTAATACTAATCATTCGATTAATAATGATTTAATTTTAACACTTGTTCAGTTTAGATAGACATTAGCATTTACGGAATATTAAATTGAATTTATTTCTTAATACAAATGACAAATCTAATTTTAAATGTTAATTAAAAAATAAAAGAACTTATAAAATAGTACAAGGTACAGTATATTAACAATAATATTATTATTTAATTAATATTATTAAAAAAACGCCTGAGTGAATGCAGCTGTTCCGTACAATATTTCGATGATAATATTGTGTAACATCGGTTACCGCTTAATTAATTAAAATGGACCCGAAGAAACTTATTAATTTAGTAAAAAAAGAAAAATGCCTTACAAAAGAATTGTATATGTCGAGTGTCGTCGTACACACAATTATCGCGGTCAGTATTTTATATATTTTTTTCTTGAATGTACTTTGTGTTCCAATGTTGCTATACATAACGTGACCATTTTTCCTTTGGTTCAAAACTGGACGTTGTAGGGCTTTCTTTTTTATTTGTATACAATTGATTTAAAAAAAGTCCTTTGCTTTAGAAAAAAAGCTGTTCTCGATCGATCAAAGTTACAATTCGTTTCCGAAAAACGCGACAATTGTATGTGGCTCGTTCGGGACACCGGAACATGCAAGCTAAACACGGGACAGTCTCATTCAGAACGAGACGTCTGGTCACGTTAGCTACACCTGTAGTAAGTGTAGTGTAGTAGTAAGTAAAAATAAAGACACTACTAGTGTAAATCGTACCTGCGTAGAATCTTATTTACTTCTTATTGTATGTACCTACTTATGTACAAATATGTTCTTAGGTTGCATTGTCACGTTTGTTTTGCATTATACGTATATGAATGGCAAAAAAGATTTTGATGGCAAAATTAAGTGGTAAGAGAGGTAGGGGGGACCTCGGTTGACCTTCGAAAACACAGTATTAAAAATATTGGAGGAAGGTCACTTAAAAAAAATGAGGACCCCCGGAGGGCACGTATAAGACGTTGATGACAGCGGACGAGGCGAAAGAGGTAGTATGTAGAATACGAGACGAAAGAGGTACCTCTTTGACTATCCGCTAGGGGTAAAGCTTGAAGTTATTAATGTTTATTTAGGTTTACACAGTATCCCGCACATAGCAAGATAGGGATAGGGACACCTGGTGTTAAGATAGTCCGTATCTATTAAGGCACTTTCGTTCTCGACTTTTTGCTGACATTTGGAGGCATTGCGTGTTGTGGCGGAGCTCAACGCTGTGCTTTGCCTCGTCACCAAAGCGAGGAAATGAAAATATTAATCATTTCCGTGAATCGGAATCGAATCCATTCGAATGAATTCCATTCGATTCGATTCCCAATTCCGCACGTTTATGCCTGCGCCACGACTGGCCTCAAATGACTATTTATTTTTTTAAAATATATATAATTTGTAAAAATATATTTAATTAGTATTCTCTACACAGTGCCTACAACTCCTTATAAACTCTAAACAAAGTTAATAATAGCCAGACATACATGTTTTAAGCGACGTCTACAGACTGACAGTAATTTGTTACTACCGTTTGTATAATAAGGTAATTATTGAAGCTTAATTTTACTATTTTCCTGTTATTTTTGTGTTTCATCTAATCAGAATTAATTTAGTCTGTTTATATTTGCGAGAAGTTCTTCCCGTATCTTGCAGGGAATACCGTACCATTTTCCTAGTGGAAACTATGCGCCACGATGACCTCTTAGATTTAAGTCCACCTACTATTAACGATTTAAATTACAAATCTATTAATGGTAAAATATTGTCTAATTCTTCGACCATCGTCTTAAAAAAATCATTCCATAAATTCAGATATGACCCGGGATCCCGGGATTCAAATATAGATATAATTCAAATATATATATAAGTAATATAAATAAAATATATATAAAAAACTAAAATCGTTTTTTTTTAAGACAAAAAACCGGTTTTAGTTTTTACAATAACCAGGATCTTCGATATTCACTAAAATTAAAGTTAAAACAGTAATAAAACCATGCCTGCAATTTAATTCAAGATTCTTTAAGTAATTTTTTTTAAACAATGTAAAATTTGAGACTATTCAACATAATAAGTCATTTGTGACCTAAACACCTTTTTGAAACTTCTTCTTAGCATCAATACTGTACTCCGGCCTACTCTACTAACTCTTCAGGAGAGTTTGTTTGCTGCCATTCTTTTCACGAATGCATTTCCTGCATCTTGTCATTCCAGTACCATGTCTCCCTGTGGATGATGCGTCTTCACTTAGAAACGCCAAGACAAAAAGACGATGTTTGAGCCATCAGCTTTTGCACTTAGTTACCCGATTTATGGCACCGTCTGGTTAACAAGTAGTCAAATTGAGTTGAGTGGAACTCACTCTTATACATGATTAGATGCTAAGGATTCTTCAGCTGCCTTACTGACATGGCTGTTCAAAACATTCAGCAAATGAACACTTTGAAGATATTTAAGGCCAGATTTCACAGAGATAACACAGTGTCAATATTGTGCGGATCAGTAAAAATGTTGACTCAGATTTTACACACGTGTAAACACTTTGTATGCTAATGAATTTAGGAATTTAAGTTTTAATTATTTATGCTAAATGCGGTGTAAGTATTAGGTATTATGTTAATATTTATATTATGAGAGTTTATTACTAGTGTATTATTTCTTGTTGAGGTTGATTAGTTTTTTGGCTTTAAATAATATTTAATAATTTGTGTGGTTAAAAAATATTTCATAAATATTTTGCTTTTGATCTCAAATGTTTATTGACTATAATTAGATTATTAAAAATTTTATTATTTAGTACTATTTTCATTTACTATTTCCCTGAAAATGTCCACCTAATTTCAGTTTACAAATGGGTAGAAGCTTAAAAATTACTAATTTTGTCAAATCCCAAAAATATCGAAAAAACCGGAATCCCGATTTTTTTGAAGTCAGTATCGGAAATACCAGTTTTTCTTGAATAGTTCGATTTACGATCCCTATATACGACACTATTGCATTATTAAAAAAAATATGTAAAAAATGAAAATTCTTGTGTAATATTATTTAAATTGTTTCGTGTGAGTTACGTTCGTAAATCTATTTTTAAATGTTTATGTTGAAGCAATAAAAATCAATTATTACCAAGTAATGGACTTGCAACAACAAATCAAAAAAAGTATCCATTTTGTAAATAATATGTTACCTATATTTTTCAAAATTATTTATCATATTCTGCATATTTTTTTTGTCAGCTTCACGCTGTATCCCGCACACTGTAGGGTAGGTAGAGGGAACCTAGTGTTAAGACACTTCGTTCCCCACTTTCTGCCAAATTCTGGAGGCATTGCGTGTTGAGTGGCAGAACTCAACGACGCGATTTGCCTTTGCCGACACCAGAGCGAAGAAATGGAAATATAAAAAAAATTAAGTGAATATTTCATCTCCTCGAGAGGGGATCGAGCCCACAACCAGTCGCGATTAGTCACACTTTGTGCCCCTGCTCTACGACTGGCCTCAATATATATTCTGCATAATTTAACAGTTTAATGAACTAAAAGATCTTGAGTTCTCGACCCCTCTAGAAGTATTAGAAAAGCGGCGCTTATAATCATTTCGTCCAAGTTCACTTAGTTAGAAATAAAAGACCATATGCGTGCGACTATGCGCGACAGTTTATGGGTTCGATTTCCACTCGAGGAAATGGAATATTTAATATTTTCAATCCCCTCGCTCTGGTAATGGGGCAAAGGGCAGCGTGTAAATCCGCTACTAAATTCGCAATGTTCCCAGAATCCGGTTCATAATTCGGAAGTGTCTTAATATATAAATAAAACAGAGTGCCTACACTAGTTTCAGGTTTCAGGTTTCCTCTGTCTACCCTGATATGTGAATGATACAACGACAAGTGAAATATAGGACTCAAAAATATTTTTTCAATTCGAACAAATACTTCCTGAGATTAGAGCGTTCAACCAAACTAACTCTGCAGCTTGATAATAATAATAGTATAGATATATATACTACCGTCAGATATCGAACACAGTACTTTGAAATATCATACGATCACATCACATCTACGCCAATATAGAGTTATAAAATAGTTTATAAATATAGACGGAGACAACTACGCAATTAAAGATAATATGTTTGTTGATTGCTATGAGATTGTATTTTTATTATTTTGAACTCAATGCCATTAGGATTAAAACTATTTTCGCTTGCTCACGTACTTTTAGTGCGCTTAAATGTTCTAAAGAGTTTTAAGACAAAATCCAATCATTTATAACACAGGGTTTTAATTTAAATGAGTGGAAGGCTCAGTAACTACTGTAGGTGAATCAACACGCATTGTTTGTATGAATGGACGCAATTGAATGAAATTGCCCTTGGTATAGCGTCTTGATATCTACTTTGCGTTATATAATATGTTGGTATAATTTATACGCTGTAGTGGGCGATAAGTTTAAAAATATAAAATACAGATACCGATTCACGCTGTATCCCGCTTGTACCTCCTGCGCCCTCCGAACCTCTGCTCTCCACTTTCCGCCAAATTTTGGAGTAGAGTGGTTGAATTGAGAGCAGAATGAAAAGAAATCGAATCCACAAGCTGTCGAGCTTACTGCGCAATTACTGGCCTCACGTGACAATAAAAAAATATTATATGCATCTAAAGCTATAACTTTAAAGGTAAATTTGTGTTATGATTTTTTTGTAATTTACTTTATATACAGTATACATTTTTTTAAAGATTCGTTTCGGATAGTATTAGTATTTGTTATAATAAAACTGTAATAACGTTGTTCAATTGTATTTTAAAGCACAGCTTCTGACTAAAAACGCGATGTTTTTGGGTTCGATTCCCACTCTGAGGAATAAACGCCACTCAACACGCAATGTCTCGAATTAAGTGTGAAGCGTCAAACTGAGTGCTGATGCTAGATTCCTTGTAGGTACATTACCTAAAATACAACGTATTATGTATGTAACGTACAACGTATTACGAGTATTTATGGCCTGAAAATAAAAGAAAACGTTTCGTGAATAACATAAATATTGTTTTCCATTAGCTTAACTCAAACATCTAAAAGATCATCATACGTGAAGAAACCTATTTCTTCTATAATAACAGTCTTCGTATCCATCAATTTAGTCAAAACCACAAGACAGAATTAGATCTAGGTTTAGATTGACAGGTAGTGGTGTCGCGTGATGTGAATGCCTCTATGGCTTTTTAGTTAATATAATTATCGCTTTGTGGAAGTAACGAGCAAACAAAATTAAAATCCCCAAAATAAAAATCACAACATCGACTTAGCAAAGGGCTTGTGGCACTGAAACTGCTAATTCGATTTTCATAAAACGTTAATGATTAATGATGAAAAAGATTTTCAATTAAAAAACACATTCAAATTGGATCATTCATTCATGAGCTATTGTACCATAGAGAAAAGACACACAGACACCCCTCTTTTCGGGGTTAAAAATTAAGTAACATATACTTTTTTGTGTAGAGATGGCTACATTCTTTTCTTATTTTTGCTTTTTTACTTTACCAAGCCCTTATGAGTGGGAAAGCGTATATCTGTAAACCGATGGCCCTGGATTCGATCCTTAGTGACGAGACACTCTGCGGCATGATCTGCATGTAATTTAATTATCTTTATTTTCGCTCTAGTAGGAAAAACTCTGCACGGTACGGACAAATTCCGCTGCTCAACATGCATTGCCTTGAATTCGGGTGGAAATAAAAAAGGTGGAGTGTCTTGACACTGAGATTAGAATCCATGGCCATCATGTTAATTATTTCTGCTAGTTGTTTTGCTATACAGGGAAGAACTTAAAATTCATAATTAATAATAATAAGGGCCATTGAGACAAGTCGTGGCGCTGGGGCACTAAGTGTGACTGTAAACGCGACTGGTTGTGAGTTCGATCCCCTATAGTTAAAAATAGGTTCCCTTTGTGCGGGATGCAGCGTGAAGTGTGATTTTTTTTTTTATGTTAATACAAAACAAACACATTTTCGTTGTGCTATAGATTTTTTTTATATTCCAACCAATTAAAAATAGCTTATAATATATATATTAAAATATGTTGGTATAATATATAGGTTTTTATTATGCTCGACGCGATAACCTCATTACTTATACTGAGTTATATCTACGATGTGCGTTGCATAATTGCGGTCCCAGTACAATAATAATAATATAGATAAAGATAGATAGAGTCAAGTGGGAACTTACAGGGACATAGAGTTCCCTCCTACTTTTGTTAAATTGGTCGTTATAATGAAGTCAAAAATTTTGTATTAGCCTTTTCTGATTTGTAATGTATTATCTATGTCTTTTATTTAACTTTTTTTGCTCTCGTCTATAATTTACCAAATACTCATAGTTAATAAAAAAATATTAACGTTAAAATTATTTTATATTTTTCATACATTATAAAAATATTTAATAATTTAAACATATATTTTTTTTAATATTCTATTCTCAAATATCATATCAATAACGGTCACGGATGTGTGTTAACTTGAAAGAGTTTATTATATGATTTATTAGTTATTTTAATTTCCATCTAATTGTAAAAGTGCGACTGTTACAAAGAGATGAATAAATAACCTTAAGCAGAATTAATAATTATCATAAATTTAAGGCCATCATGGCTCAGTCCACTGGCGTTTGACTGTAAAGTAAACGCGTTAGCTTTGGATTCATTGAAGCTGTTTTAATAATGTAATATAACTAAAAACAATAATTTTTAATATGCTTGTCTGTTTATCTGTGTCTTTGTGTGTCGTGCTAATAAAAAAGTTACTATACAATTTTAAAGTATGTGAACAATGACAAAATTGATGAAGGCTTGTAAATTAATAATTATCAAATTATATATTTACAAACCCTCATCATTTTTGTTCAAGCGGGCGAAGTCGCGAGCGGGTCGCTTGTATATGATATTGCAGAATCCTAATATAGTATGTTTGTCTATTAAATATAAACATTAGAAGCCCATCGTGCAATATATTACGTGCTTGTTAACCATTGTCCGCTATTTTGGAGGTCAGAGGTTCGATTCTCAAGGCGAACGTTTATTTTGAACAAAAATCGGCTTTTTACCATTAATTGCATGTTTTGAGGTCAGTCGTGGCACAGGGGCACAAAGTGTGACTGTAAAATCGACTGGTTGTGGATTCGATCCTCACTCCAGGAAATGAAAAGTTTATTTACATTTATATTTTCGTTTCTTCGCTCAGGTGTATAGGCAAGGCGGAAAGTGGAGAACGATGTGTCTTAACACTAGGTTCCCTCTACTGTGCTGTGTGCGGCATACAGCGTAAAGCTAATTTCATTTTTAATTTTTAATTGGCTATTAATATTGGCGTTAATAGCAGAAAAAAATATTAGATACTGATTTTAATACTCTATATACATATAGCCTTCAATATTGGTCGTAATATATACATACGTATATATGTATCTACATTCTAAAATGGTTTTTATTTTTTGAAACCCAATTTTTTGGTTTGAAACCCAAAAAAAAATGTCTAAATATTTAAGATATTAGAAAATATCGTTTAAAAAATAATTATTAATTAGTTTAATTACCTGTACAGATTAATACGAAATACGCGTCTCTCCTTCGTATGGCTAATTGGCTATACATTAAATATTAGGATTATTGACAAAGGTTGACATTTACTCGTATGTAGAAAAGAATTAGTCTTTTGCCAGTGAAGACGATAACCTACTTTATATCAATATTAAATTTGGAAGGAATATTATTATTATATATGTCAAGGAATATTATTATTATAAGAAAGCTTGTAGGTACGATTCCCACTCGAGAAAATGAAATACTTAATACATACATAAATGAACTGGATAAAAAAATACAATTCTTATGCCACTATTCAAATGACTTCACTATAATCTGTCTAGTGAAGCTATTACAGACGAACCGACGGACAGGATACTGTATTCTATATATAGATTAAACTATTTCCTTACAAAGTCAAATTTGAGATAACTACGACGTTATCAACTCAGTCGGTAATCGTACTGCATACAAAACGGTACATTTATATAAAATTACAACTTAAATAATGTTTTAATATTTGTAAGTGGATTTGGACTGAATTTGTTGAAATATGCCTTGCGAGAACGGTTTTCTTCCTCCTTGGGTATGTTTTATAATTTTTATTATGTATATCTTGTAGAGAGGCCAGTCGTGGCGCGGGGCCACAAGTGTGAGACTGTAAACTCGATTGGTTGTTGGTTCTATTCCCACTCGAGGAAATGAAATATTTATTTACATTTATATTTTAATTTCTTCGCCTTCCTGTCGAGATGCAAAGCGCGGCGTTGAGTTCCGCCACTCAACACGCAGTGCCTCCAGAATTCGGCGTAAAGTAGGGAGTGAAAGTGTTTTAATGGGAACAACGTATCTTTTACATGTGTACCTTTAATATAAAAACTATGCAATAAAAATTATAGTAAATTTATTATTTATACTTGATAAAAGATAATTCTTATTGGCGCCTTTATTTTTTAATGTCATTTCGTATAGTATAAAATTACAAATAGTTAATAGAAGTGACATAATAAAATAATATCTATTTATATAATAAGACACTAAAAATATTTTGTCTGTACATTTAGTAATTTTGACTGAAATGGATAGAGGGACACTTAAATTTCTTGTCTGTCTGTCTGTCTGTATGTTCACATTTTTCTCTGAAAGTACTGAACCGATTTACTTTATCAAAATCGTGTCATTAAAATAAAAGTTATCGTCATTTCAATGAACTTAAGGCATTAGTTTGCCTGCGAATGTTATATAGCAATCGCGCTGATAAGATTCCTGGCTAAAGAATGCCATTCGAAATGTCTTGGTTATATGACTGTTGATAAAAATATATATTTTGGAAGCACTATTATACAATATATTATACAATATTTTATACAAAAAATAAACAAAATTGAATTGTAAGTGGAGATTGTCTTCTTAAATCATAACAGTTAAGTTTAAGTCGTAATTAATTCAACCCAGAGAAAAAGAACGATTTGATCTTCAAAGAAATATCAAGTAAATTCATAGATTTTTTGGTTCGTTCGTTCGTTTGAAATAATCTTTATAAAAATGCCTTAAAACATCCTTTATATGTGTACACTGTAATAACTTCATATTTACCAATTGTACGTTTAGCTAATAAATAATATATGTAACTAATTTAAAACAGTACAGGAGTTAATATTTTAAACATTTTTAAAGTGTTAATCCACACTTAGGAAATATAAATACTTATTTAGAAAACGTATAAAAATTTGAACGTAGCGGGACTCGAACCCGCGCTTCCTGGAAACCGACCAGGCGCTCTGACCACTGAGCCATACGTTCTCAAAATAAAGTACTCGTATACGTTCCGTATACGTCCCGCTACGTTCAAATTTTATATATGCAATAATTACAGTTATTTTACAAAGAATATTAAGAATCATTACCCAAATCAATAATTTAACATTTAAGGCTGTTTTTGAAGCAGTACAATAAATTATTAACTGACATCAGCACATTTAACAGTTTTAAAAAACATAACACAGGTAAAAAGAACGTAATGTTACAAAAATATATACGTACTAGCGACCCGCTCGCGGCTTCGCACGCTTTAACCACAGAATGATTTACTTAATACACTAAAATTATATTTATGTTTCAATATACCTATAATGTATGCTTGCAATGAACTTGAGATTTCTAATGTGAAAATTATTAAAACCTTAGGTGGCATTTTCGTACCTCCCATAAGAGAGATGCAACTGTCAATATATTAATATCTTTAAACTTTTGCCTTATGGAGTCTTTAGGATAAATTGTAGTTATAACTATATAGTTATAGTTATATCGATACTTACAATAAAATCCTAACTCATCGGTGTCTGTACGTGGAAGATATATTAGAAAAAATATTATTATGGACATTTAAATATTTAATAGAACTTGATCAGTTTGTTTGTTTATCTCTGCGTTCACGATAATCGATGCGATGCTTAACCGATTTAAGTGCAGTTTTGTAATTTGGCTAACTTCCTTTAAATATTTAGTATTAGTTTTATTTTAATCGGTTCACACAAAATTAAAACCAGATTCACGCTGTATCCAGCCTATAGCAGGGAAGATAGAGGGAACTTAAGTGTTAAGATACTGCGTATGATATATGACTGACGTGAAATGAATATATGATTAAATTTCAATTCAATCCTCCAAGTGGGAATCGAACCCATAACGTCACGTCACTGGCACAATTTTGTGCCCCTACGCCGCGACGGTCTTTAATATTCATACAGAATGGAAGCTTCAGCGCACCCTTTACGGGGAGTATATAGGATAAACTATTATTATATAAAAATAATTAAAAATATAATAGTTTATTAAACCCATACCTAAAGAAATTAATCAAGATACCTCAGCAGTTTACACGTAGGATCTAAACCTGTATTTCCTGTGACGCAGTTACGCATCTATGCAGATACCAATAACGCAATCACATACTACTACAAAATATTACTAAAAGTTAAGCAACTTTGAACTTTGCCGCCAATACCTACGACTCGTATGTTTGCGTCTTTAATGACAAATAGCGTTTTATTTTAATATCAACGATAATACCTAAAATTTACTTTGTATGAAAAAATAACTTTTTCCTTCCATTTTTTTAATTGTATTAGGCTTTTATAGTACTTTTTAATTGTATTAGGCTTTTATAGTTAAAACTATGGTTTCATTTAAAGTGGTACTGATAAAAACATTTTATAATTGACTATATAATATCTATAGTGATTTTTTAGTGAATAGAATTATTATTATTATTACAACACTTGCGAAGAGAGCATATTTCGGGCATTTTTTAAATTCTTATACCTTTTGAGAAACTACCAACATTCTTATCGTTAATAATTTTTTTTTTAAATAAAAAAAACATTTGAATATTTTGTCTAAATTTTTCGTCATAATGACGCGAAAATATTCAAAATGTTCAAAATGAAAAGTTTAAAAATGTTGGTTGAAAATAATTATACTGTAGGAGGATACCTTTGTATGTACTGTTTAAATCTGTTGTTTTATGATATTATGTAGAATAATATAGTCGATAGATCGAATCACACATTCCTCTTCACACTTTTTATTCTTTAACTATAATAAGTAAATATATTTAACGTTATAACGTTATATTAAACGTATTAATAAAATTAATTAAATTTATTAATACGTTTCAAGTATTCATTTGTTTTGAATATAACATTAAGATTGATTCATAAAACATATTTGGCACTTCCTTAACTTGATTATTTCATCTATTTTTTTATATACAAAGTTTTGATTAAGTTCTCTTGAGAAATATATATTGAGAAATATATGTACTGTAAATGAATGTAACGTACCTACGTGCCAATGATTAAAATGTATTGATATCCCCACGTGATCCATCTAAACCCAATATAAACTTTTATAAACTATAGCAACCAACTCGCGGCTTCACCACATTTGTGAATTATTTGTTTGTTTCGATACAGGGAATTACTTGAAAGTTTGTATTAATTTTTTTTAAAACAGCACCGATTTTTATAAAATTTGAAAGTCAGACTCTTTAAAATATTTCATTGAACGCGTGTTTCATGGTTTTTAGAATTCATCCCGTAAGAGTTCAAATACTGGGTTGAAAGTTTATATGGAAAAATCTTTAAATCGCCACCGATTTTTATAAAAACTTAAATTCAGACTGTTAAAAATATTGTAATGAACACGTTTCGTACAGAGTAACAGAGGCCGGTCGTGGCGCAGCGGCACAAAGTGTGACTGTAAACCGACTGGTTGTGGGTTCGATCCCCACTCGAGGAGATGAAATATTTACTTAAATTTATATTTCCATTTCTTCGCTCTGGTGTCGAGGCAAAGTGCGGCGTTGAGTTCTGCCACTTAACACGCAATGCCTCCGGAATTCGGCAGAAAGTGGGGAACGGATTGTCTTTCACTACGTTCCCTCTGCCTACCCTGCAGTGTGCGGGATACAGCGTGAAGCTGATTTATTTTTATTAACACGTTTCGTGGTTTTTTTTTAAAATTCACCCCTAAGGGTGCTAATAAGCAGGCGAAGTTGCTCCGCGACCGCTAGTTTTAATGTAATAACATACAATATATTTATAAAAATGAGAATGTATTGTTTTGTTTAATAGCTCCTCATAGTTATTACAACACATGCAAGGAAAGATCATTTTAGAAAGTTGTTTAATTATATTAGAATTATAAAAACTACCAACATTTTTATGGTGAATAAAATATTTTATCAAATAAAAAAAAGTGTCTATGTTTTCCACCTGAAAAACACTAAGGGTAGAAAAAATATAAATATATATATATAAAAATATAGATACCACATTAGTATCAATACACTATGCTGGTAACAATAATTGAAAAAAATTATATACTACTTACGGGATAACTTTGTATGCAAAGTTTAAAACTATTAATTATATACATACATATACATATCTAAAGTATATATATATATATATATATATATATATATAGGCATCTAAAATATAAATATATATATTAGATATTGATGTCTTCTATAAAATTGCAGTACATCACTTTGCGCTATTGTCAATAATTTCCACAACGTAGGCGATATAAGGTTTTTTTGGTACTTTTTTACACGTTAATCGTGTAATTGTAAAAGAATTTTCCTTATCGGGTCTATTTAATCCTAGTGCTGGTGGTGTCGTAAGAGGCGACTGGGCAGATTCCACTGGATCATTACCACCCCCAGCATTAAAAACCGGCGTGAAGTAGTGGCTTTATGCCACTGCGTTTCGCATCAGGTAATGCCGGGCTCCGGAGCCCAACCCACCTTAAAGGCGGGCAACGAACCTGTAACTCCTCTGGTGTTGCACGGGGCCGCGGGCGGCGGTAGTCATTTACCATCAGGTGATCCAAACGCTCGTTTGCCTTGTCCTTTCCATAAAAAAAAAACAAAAAATCTAATGGACTGTCTTAATAATTTAAGTGGTATCGATACAAATCCCCCCCACACCCGCAGAGGTACTCGCCACGGTGCGCGAGGCCACACGGCACACACTACGCATTTTTTATTATTACATAATTTTCTTTAGATTTATATTTTTAAATTCGTTATATCTTTTGAATGGGATGTCCGATCTTATTAATTCAAAAAGTATTTTACAGGTATTGAAATTATCTTTCATAAAATATCATTTAATGGGATAAGGATTGATGCAGAGGTATGAACAATATGGTTTGATTATTGTCGGCACTTTTGTTAACGTATAAAATATAAAAAAATGATTATATTGTCATAACTACAGTAGTTAGACATATGCTATCGCGGACTTTTTTATAGATATTGATGTGCTCTATAATACTGTAGAACATTGTTTTGTTATATCATCAATAGTTTTCGCAGCGCACGCGATGATAGAATTATTAAGATCAATTTTTTCACACCTTGGTTTATATTATTGCATTTCTATTAGGGATCTCTATTTTTTTGGAAATGTAATATAGCCTATGCTGGTCAGTAAAGATGCAGCTTTCCAATAGTGAAAAAATTATTTAAATCGGCCCGGTAGTTTTTGTGTGAAAACTCTACAAACATACACACATACATACATACATACATACAAACATACAAAAATACAAATCTTACCTCTTTATAATATTAGTATAGATAATAAATGACTAGCTTTATGTATTTTTTATGAATATCAAATATTAACATTGGTCGTATTTTTTAGTTCGAAACAAACAAAAATTCTTATAGAAATAACGATAATATCGTAAAAAAATCATATTAGAATATTACATATTAAAGTCATAAAAAAATTATATTAGAAGTTATCAATCAATTCTGCTTATTAAATCAATAATCATGTATGTTAAGCGGGCGAAGCCGTGGGCGGGCCGCTAGTAAAGAAATATAACATTATATTGTTTTCTGTACCATGTATAAAAAATACGCGATAGTGGAAAATTTTACAAACAATTGTAGTTCTTCATTTACATTTTAAAATATTGATTATTTTAACAACTTACTTCATTTACTTTAGTTAAGGTACATACGTTATTTATACGAGTACTTTATTTTGAAACATTTTTGGCAATAATTAGAATAAGCGATAATTTTTTCAGCTTCACGCTGTAGGCAGGCATGTAGGTATAGGGAACCTAGTGTTTAGACATTCCGTTTTACATTTTTCGCCAAGTACTGGAGGCGTTGCATGTTGAGTGGCGGAACTCAACGTCGCACTTTGCCTCTACACCAGAGCGAAGAAATGAAAATATAAATGTAAATAAATATTTTCATTTTCTCGAGTGGTGATAAAATCAACAACCAGTTAATTTTACAGTTACACTTTGTGCCCCTGCCCCATGACTGGCCTCCATTTTCTTTAAATATAATTTGAAATTTTATACTATACGATAATTTTATGACTATTTGTTTAGAAATTGAATATTGATTTTCAAAATATACATATGACAGTCATAAAATAATTTGATTTCATTATCTTTAATCAAGATAATTAAGGCCAAAGGCCTCATAGAGCACATTACGTTTTTTCATTACACTTTGTAGTCTAATGTAACTTATTCTTTTTTTTTTAATATATGTTTTAGGTAGGAAATCTAGTAGATTTTGGAGGAACTGAGTATTGAAACACTGTTCCTCCGTTCCCAACACGGCTGAAATTGTTACCAGAACTAGAAAAAAATATATTTAATTATTCATTCCTTCGAGATGAAAATTACAAAATTAAAATTTATAGATAAAAAATATTTTAAATAATTTTATCGTTCTCAAACGTTTTAATCGAGGATACGTGAAACACGCAAAACAACCGCGCACTTACAGCAATGCTGTCATCTTCGTTACTTCCGATTGCAATTACACACCATAAAATTGACTGTGTTTTACGTTAAAGTAACTAAAACAATAATTCATATTTTATTATAAAAACCATAGACGCAGCCTATTACCTAATACCTATTACCTGCCTATTACCTTACCTTTTTAGGGTTCCATACCTCAAAAGGAAAAAAAGGAACCTTTGACATTTTGCTATACGTCTATCGAGACTACTAATCTCAAGATCGCGTAGAAGTATCAAGCCGAATTTTATATTAAATATTAAAATATTAAATCTCTTGGAGCACAGAAAAAAAATCAAGCTTCTAAGGCAACGTAATCAAAAGATATGAGCACTTATGCATTGTTTAAATACATTTTGTATGCAATTCGCCGCGTAATCAAATCCTACAGGATACGTCTCCTTGTGACATTTGGTAAAAACTGAGAACCAACAATAGATGAGAGAAAAAACTGTAAACATGTGAACGTTTATAGGTACTTCATAGAAAATAAATAATTACAAACTTATAATTCTAAAACAATTCAAACAAAATGAGTGCATACGCCCGCAAATTTTCAAAGTCCATAACAATATTTTTTATATATCGTACTTCCCGTTGACCTATAATCCTGGAATTGGTACGGACCCCTAGGTGGGCAAGTCCGACTCGCACTTGACTAGTTTTTACTTTTTTCAGAGTATTATTTCGAATTATGAATAAAAACATGAATGCCGGGAGCAACAAGTATTACGTAATGAAATCTTGGTGCCCCCTCCCCTGATTCAACTGTATGCATATTTGTAAATCGTTTTTTTTTTGTACTATTATAAATGTATTAAAACATATGAAGTCCCCATATAAAAGTTAAATTACATTTCAATAAACAGTTTTTAAATAAATTAAATTTAATTATTTTAGATTAGAAGTCATCAGAGAACACCTTCGGGATCACGGGACTTCAAGGAGGCGACCAAGCGAGATGCTCTCGCCAGGTTGGAAGTGGAACTGGAACGTCTGCTGTCATCTTTGCCGGACACCAGAAAGGTCCTAGTGGAGAAAGAATTCCGTGGTTTTAAGAACTTGTTTAGCAGATTTTTAGCTGAACGTAAGTATACCTATACAATATGAATATTACGAAATAGATAAAAAAAAACAAATATTAAAAAGTACAAGGACCCATTAAGGATAACGTTAAACTCGCAAGAATAAACTGCATACTCGTATATCCAATAATAAATGTCCTATGGGAATTACTTTGGAGTAATGCAGCCGGTATTCAATAAATTTTTGTTCTGCAGAAGCAAGCTATTCGTGCAATCTATAACTTAGACCCTCAAGACAAGAAATTAATATAATATATTGGCAGTTGCATTTCAATACATTTTTGAATATGTTATGCATCTTAAGGAAAACGTTAATGATTTTGACTAAATTGGTCATGTGCATAAATATTAATACCATAAATAGACTTAAACCTGCTGTATAACTCGATTGCATCGAATCCGTAATTCTTTTTTACAATAGGATCGCTTTTACAATAGGATCCCAGAAAATGTCCGGGAATCTTCTATCACGATTTAAAACAGATTTTTGTGTGTTAAAGTTTATTACCAAATTAATGATTTTATAAAAGATAACACGCCTTGGGAATGAAATGCTCGCCCCAATCTGTTTCAAAGGTATCATTGTCACAGATAATTAAATATGGTATAAAGTTGATTTAAAAAAATGTCCCGCTGAGTTTCTTGCGCGGTTCTCCTCAGGTCTGAGCCATTAACTTTAGTGGACTGGTGATAAATCATTTGACGTTCAAAAATGAAGCATGTGACTTCTTATTTTGAATAAAAAATTGACTTTGGCTTTGAAATAGTCGGGCAGAAAGGACTGAGCGAGCAGATCGGTCGAGAGATTTTCGGCCGTGTGATCCCGGCCTAGAATAGGATCATCCTGGTACTGGTGGTGTCGTAAGAGGCGACTAAAGTACGTGTGGTAGAGTCACGTCGCCAGCAATGGCAACACACATGGGCAGACTCGACCGGATCATTACCACCCCCGGAATTTAAAACCGGCGTGAAGTAGTGGCTTTATGCCACTGCGTTTCGCATCAGGTAATGCCGGGCCCCGGTGCCCAACCCATCGTAAAGGCCGGCAACGCACCTGTAGCTCCTCTGGGGTTGCACGGGGCCGTGGGCGACGGTAATCACTTACTATCAGGTGACCCGCACGCTCGTTTGCCGTGTCTTTTCCATAAAAAAAAAAAAAAAAGAAAGAGTTAAAATGAACTCACTCAGTTCTAGGAAGCGGAGCTAAGTAGTAAAACACATAACTCATTGTTAGTGAAAATGTAATCCCATTTTATATTAAGGGACTCATTTCTCTTTCGCGGACTTTTATAGTGAGTGGGGTAACTCAATCTCGTGTTTGTATTGCTAGGACGGGGAAATGAAATATTGTCAATGGTCAATGGTCTCTACAAAACTTCTTTTTTACCATATTTTTGACTGAACTCTGTTCTTATCTTTTTTTTACTTGTAGGTAGTGGTAGTACATTCAAATCGGTAACGAATTTCTACCAAAAAAATATATCTTTACAAATATGGTGCATTTACGTACCTCCGAAAATCCGAAAGTATTTCTTGATTTAACAAAATTCACCTAGTAGATCAGCGTAGAATCAGCTTCACACTGTATTCCGCACACAGCATGGTAGGCAGAGGGAACCTAGTGTTAAGACACTCTGTTCCCTACCTTCTGCCGAATTCTGGAGACATTGCGTGTTAAGTGGTAGAACTCAACGCCGCGCTTTGCCTCGACACCAGAGCGAAGAAATGGAAATATAAATTTAAGTAAATATTTCATCTCCTCGAGTGGGGATCGCACCCACAACCAGTCGGTTGACAGTCACACTTTGTGCCGCTGCGCCACGACCGGTCTCAATCTGTATCTGTATTTTTTATTACATAATTAAAGATAAAATAAATTCAACTTTTAGAGGGGCCATCAGTGACATGGGAGAAGATCCAGAAGCTGCCAGAAGGTGCAGTGATCGATTATTCAACTCTAAATACACCGACTACAGACAATGTCCATCATATGCTAGATAAACTGGTGGTAGTCAAGCTCAACGGTGGTTTGGGAACATCGATGGGTTGTAAGGGGCCCAAGTCGGTTATCCAAGTTAGAAACGATCTAACCTTCTTGGATTTGACAGTACAGCAAATTGAGGTGATTTTTTAAAAATAATAAAATGTAAAAAAATGTAGTAGAGACTATTCGTAGTGCAGGGGTACAAAGTGGGATTGTAAACACCACTGGTGGTGTGGTTGTGGGTCCGATCCCCATTCAACGAAATGAAATATTTATTTAAATTTATATCTTATTTTTTTCGGCCTGACTTAAATAAATATTTAATTACCTCGAGTGGGGATCGAACCCACAACCAACAAAAAGATGTGGATGAAACCATTTGAATGTACCTTTAAATAAATATTGTGGAGACCGTCGTGGCGTGCTGGAGCAGCGTTCAACTGTCAGTGTGGAGGTTTTGGGTTCGATCTCTTCTCGAGGGACAGAATTAGTTACACAGAATTAGTTTCTACGTTGTGGCAAGACAAAGCGCGCGTAAATTTCTGACATTCAACACAAATTCTCTCGAATTTGTTTCGATAGTGGAGAACGAAGAATCTCGAACACTTCAATAAATCATAAAATGTTCCTTCAAAAAGATAAAGAAGCAGAAGAGAGTTTAGTAACAAACAGTAATCTTTAATTATGGGTATTAAAATGTAGGTTTCGTTTCCTAGATGACTCTCTTTCATTTCATCTGTTATAGGTATTGATCGTCATTCGTTTATAATCTCTAGTGACGTGACAGGTCAAGATATCGTGATTATCTCGTATTTTTACGCCTATTAATCGATTACATAGAATATACATTCTATGAGCGATAAATGGATATACCTATAATTTTAGATTAAAAAGTAAATGTGGATAACAGCTTGAAATGTACGGTTAAATTGTAATTCAAATTAAAAAGATTCTTTATGCAAATAGACTATTATAAGAACTTTTGAATCGTCGGATGTTGCCACCGGCTCGGTAGGCAGCTCTGCTGAGAAGAGCCAGCAAGAAACAAGATAGATGAATATTGTTGAGGACACGTGACGCGGTAGGATAGGATTCAACTTGCTGATTTTCAGTTCGATTTCTTCTCGGGGCAAAGAATTAGTTTAATTTCTACACTGTGGCATGAAAAAAAAAATGGAAAAAGAACGATGAATTTGCCTGCTATGTATATTAAAGAGTGACTCTGAAAGAAAAATAATAATAAAAAAACTCATAATCTCTCTAAGATCATAATACTTCACGATTGTAATACCAGATAACAAATTGTTAATTCATGTGTTTCTTTCTAATACAATCATCTAATCTCCTGAACAAAATCTATATTTGACAACTTTATCTTTCAGCACTTGAACAAAACTTATAAATGTAACGTTCCCCTAGTCTTAATGAACTCCTTTAATACGGACGAAGATACCCAAAAGGTTATACGTAAATATAAGGGCTTGAAGCTGGATATTCACACTTTCAATCAGTCTTGCCATCCAAGAATCAATAGGGAGTCTCTTTTGCCGATTGCCAAGAATCCCGATGTACATTCTGATATTGAAGCGTAAGTATGACTAAAATTATCTGTTTTTAGTAGATTTTTGAATACTATACCTGAACGCATTATTATAATGTGGATTCTTACCCTAGCTAAACTACATAAAAGTTGCCATATATGATAGCTGATGCTTAAAATACCTCTATTTATTTTAAATTCGGTAAAGTTTAGCTTACTCTGTCTATATGGTAAAAAGCTTGAAACTAAAAACCAAAAAAAATTTGTTTTAGATAATTTTTTCTTCGGCTAGGCAAGACGGTAGATTCACGTAGATTAAATTTTTTAGATAGGCTTACTTTGATTTAAATAATTTTTTAAAACTGATTATATCTTTCTGTTTTCTTAAGACAAGTAGATTAAAAGATGTGTTCATCGATCGACATGTGTTATTGCAATATTTATCTTTAACTAATCGTTCGTCCACGATATGATATCATTTATATACCTAGCTAGTTAAGTCCAAAGTAATGATTTGATAATCAGATTATAATTTTTAAAGAAATTATTAAGTAACATTCTTTTAAGAACGATTACGATGATCATGTATGAAAATATTTTTACTAACCCGATCTTAAAAGCCGTTTTACTTATGAGGGGTAATGTCTCTAAGGTCATTGAAAATAATGTATGTATATATATATTTAAATGTGTTTAAATAAATGAACTCAATTTCTTAGTTATTTATTTATTATACGTTAAAATATCTACAGATGGTACCCACCTGGTCACGGCGACTTCTACGAATCCTTCCACAACTCTGGTCTACTCCAGAAGTTTATAAAAGAAGGCAGAACGTATTGCTTCATCAGCAACATCGATAATTTGGGAGCCACAGTAGATTTGAACATTCTAAATCTACTTCTTAACCCGGAACAAAAAGCTTGCTCAGAATTCGTCATGGAAGTCACTGACAAGACCAGAGCTGATGTCAAAGGAGGCACTCTAATACAATACGAGGATAAACTAAGATTACTTGAAATAGCTCAAGTTCCAAAAGAACATGTCGATGATTTCAAATCAGTCAGTCAGTTCAAATTCTTCAATACGAACAACTTGTGGGCCAAATTGGATGCTATTCAAAGAGTTGTGGAGCAAGGATCTCTAAACATGGAGATTATAGTCAATAATAAGAGTTTGGCTGACGGTGTCAATGTTATACAATTAGAAACAGCTGTAGGTGCAGCCATGAAGTGCTTTGAAGGCGGAATAGGCGTGAACGTGCCCAGGAGCAGATTCCTTCCCGTAAAAAAGACATCAGATCTCCTTCTCGTTATGTCTAACTTGTATAGCTTATCCCATGGTTCGCTAGTGATGTCACCACAAAGGATGTTCCCATCGACCCCGTTGGTGAAGCTCGGCGATAATCACTTCGCGAAGGTTAAAGAGTTTTTGAATAGATTCGCGACTATACCGGATTTGATTGAGTTGGACCATTTGACAGTTTCTGGGGACGTCACGTTTGGTAGAGGCGTATCGTTGAAGGTGGGTTTTTGTATAAATTTATAAATTAATACATATTTTTAGAGAGGTCTGATTGTTTATTGGTGATTTTATTCTATTAACTTAAAAAAAATAACTAATCTTAAGACAATTGCTATAGAAAAAAAAAACATTAACGCTGTATCCTGCACACAGCAGGCTCGGCAGAGAAAACGTAGTATTAAGACACTCCGTTCCCCATTTTCTGCCGAATTCTGGAGGCATTGCGTGTTGAGTGGCAGAACTTTACGACGCGCTTTGCCACTGATATAGATATTGATAATAAACACAATTTTAATGCTAAGATAATTAAAAGTCACCAAAGTCAGAGCCAATTTAACGATAATAACTATAAACTACTACTACGATTACTACTGTAATAATAAGTAGTAATATTTTTTTTCAATTTTCCTTTCAGGGCACGGTCATAATAATCGCAAACCACGGTGACCGTATCGATATACCATCAGGCGCTTTACTCGAAAACAAAATCGTATCCGGCAACTTACGTATATTAGATCATTAATAAATCGATTGATATCAATAACTTGCTTAAATCGATTATTGGTTGAAATCGATTTTTTTTACTTAAATCCATTATTGGTTCAATCTGATTGTCTAGTCGATGCAGATTCGATAGAATCCATCAAGTAAATTAAAAATTAAACCATATCTCTACGAAAGTAGAATTGTAAAATAAATCAAATTTAAAAAATGTACTTTTTTTCAAGAAAGCAAAAAAAATTATAACGAAATGAATACAATAAATTTTAAATTTATGATTTAAAATTACAGTACTCGTGTACATATTGAAATAGTAAATAATTTTTATATGTTTGTAAAATTTTATAAGGAATATTTAAATTAACACCAAAATTGTTTTTATAAACCAATAAATGTATAAGTAAGTTATAAAAATTATTGAAAAAAGTAAAATTTTTTGAGGGGCTTAATATAATTATTAATGGATTGTAGATATTTTTCTTGTTTTATATTTTCTTTTAGTGTTGCCATATTTATTTGTATTTATAATATTTTTTTAATGTTATAAAAATATATTTTAACAATAAAAAAATATTATGAAATTAATATTTATAATATTGTATTAATAATTCTTATTGTTTTGTTTATATATTATACAAGTACAAAGTGTGAAGTGAAGTAAAATTATTTTATTAAGTACAATTTGTAATAACAAACGGCACTTACAGATATCAATTAGGATTTAGTTGATATTAAATCTTAATTAACGTTTATGTGTAGGAAAAATAGAATATGGTGTTTTTTATCTATTAGCATAAAGTGAAATGTATAAATATAAATTGAATTGAATATTAGATTTTTTAAAATGTTTTTAGATTAAAATGGATTACAATTATTGTAAGTTGGTAATTTTCTATCGCTCAATGTTCATAATAAAGTTGTTAAAATAATATGTTATCGGCTTTTTTTTATTAAAAATAAGCTCTTGTTTTCTATTCATTCTAATAAATAAAAATGCAAACGACAAAGGTAAAGAAAACGTTTCATATATTTTGATAGCTAGCTTGATATGAAATATTAATAAATAACAAATGAAATAACTTTTTCTTTTGAAAAAAAAAATCTTCTCATTATTTACAACATATGAAAAAAATCTAATATATTTACATTAACAAAGCAATTTTTTCTCCATATTGATGTGGATGCTTATTTTATCTATAAATATGTTAATATAGAGTAACAAAGCGTTATTACTTTATTAAATTTAGAATTACATCAACGATATTCTAAGACAATATTATATAAGACAAATTAAAAGAGAAATATAACAAAAAATTAAACATTAAAACTAACTGACATCAGGGTCGCTAGTGACAAGCATTTCAGGTGCAGGCGGGAATCGACTCGCCATTATACTAAATATGCCCGATAAAATTGTTAGCACTGCGCTTACGGCACCTACCGACCATATTGAGAAATTATGAAGTAGACAGACCCCCTTCCTCTCATAGGCGCATGTTAAGTCTGAAATAGATTAATAAGATAATTAGGGCATTTTGTGGCGCACGGGCGGGGGCACACGTGTGCGAATGTAAACGTTATATTTAATATTTTCATAAATTTGTCGGACAGTGGGGAGCAAAAGTGTCTTAACTCTAGGTTCACAGGTTCATTCTGCCTACTCTGCTGTGTGCAGGATACAGCGTGATGATAAAAAAAATAATTATTGTTAATTCATTACTTTCCAAAGATAATACAAAATATCGTTTTATAACTACTTGTAAATTTGATCTTTATTTTATATATGCTAGCAAAGTTTGTATATTTAGTTTACTAATCCTCATAATCAATCATCTAATACACAATATCCTAGAAACTAAACTCAATTCCCTTTCCGCCTGGACTCGAGATCGTTTCTTTAAGCGCCGGAATGCAACACCACACTGTCCAAATGAAAATTATTCTTTTCCCTTAATGGATTCGAACCCACCAGCATCGTTTACATACTGGTTTTGTTATAATTTTAAATTAAATAATTATAGGGGCCAATCGAGGCGCAGGAGCACAAAATGTTACTGTAAGCGCGAGATTATTTCTGAAATAATTATATATACTTACGACTTATCACCATGTATATAGCGTGACCGAGAACGTGCGATAGCAGTCCAATGAGAGCGAAGCTAACGCCTAATGCTATAGGTTTGTCCCGCGTTCGTACTGCCCGTAGAATAACCATTCCTTGCATTAGAAACGACGCCGCTGAAAACAACACAGAATTATGTGTTATGTAGCACTTGACAATTTTTTATTATTTGTTGCTATTTATTAATTTCCTTATTGCACATAAAATTAACAAATAAATAATATTAGTTCAATGTATTATTGCAAAGCGTCACGCTGTATCCCGGGGGAACACAACAGGGTTGTCAGCGCGAATAACCAATTAGTGTAAACCAATTAGTGGTAGGATAGGCACTCTGTGCCCCTTTATATGCATTTAATCTAAGTAAGAACTCAACACACCAAAGCGAAGTGGGAATCGAACTCACAATTTATCGCAGTCACGTTTTGTGCCCCTGCGCCACTGCTGGCCTCTTCAATCATTTAATTATTGTGTAATTAATGTGTAAAGCACGAATTAAACAGTCTTCATTCAATTACCTGTGGCAGCAAGGACTAGTGTGAAAAATACCAAATAAATGGAATACGGAAGCCAACAGTCGGGCAGCGTGCAGCTCCCTCTCACTGCGCGGTTAGGACCACACTCGCAGTTATCGAACAGCCTGTATACAATGTTTTAAATGCTTAGAATGTATCTATAATACAAAAAATATAACACATTATATTATGAATGTAAAAAAAAAAATAATAAGTCGTGGTGTATACTTCCGTTCTCCACTTTCCGCCGAATTCTTGGTGTTGATTGGGGTAACTCATTTTTCAGTGTTAATTTAAAATATGTATTTGAATATATAAAATAAACAATATATGGACTTACAAAAACCCATTTAAATCTTCGTATTCTCTGCAACCGGCGTGACACGGCGAGAAATAAGTAGTAGACGTGTTTAATATGCACACCGGACTGAACCCGTAAGTTTCTGATGCACAACTGAAAAGAATAAATTTGATCACTTTTTAAGGTAGACGAAGGAACCTGTGGTGTTAAGATACTCCGTTTCCCAGTTTCCGTTGATTTTTTTATGTATTGTGTGTTGATTCCCCCGGAATTCAACGCCGCGCTTTGCCTCGTTATCAGCGCGAGGAAATGAAAATATTAAATATTTCATTCTCCCCAATTGGAATCGAATCCACAAACATCGCGTTTACAGTCGCAAGCTTGTGCTTATTTAATTTGAATCACTATTTCTATACGTACACTTTTAAAAAAATAAGCTGGTACCAGTTTTACCAGTTACCAGTTTTATTTTGACGGATATTCCTCATCGTTTTCTACGAATAAATATAAAGTACGGAAATGTGCGTAAAGACGGATCTGAATAATAAGATTCTTCATTTCCCACGTTTCAAATGAAATTGATTTAAGTATAATCATTTTCTCAAATCGGAATAGCTCCCATAATCATTACGCGTTATATTATAATTAAGAAAATTGAATTATTTAATTAAGTTTAGTGTTCAGTTCTTTGGTAATGGAATTTCGAGCATATATATAGATTTATCAATATTTCCTCCTACCCAAGAAGCGAGATTTGTCTTAAGAAAAGTAAACACAAGAAAAACAGAGGTCAAAGTAGTTAAGAAACATATATACCCGCATCCAGTACTGCAGTTCGGTTGTTTGTATATACCATCTAAACCTGCAATCTGATCAGTACTACAGCTGAGACCTGCAAGAACTGCAAAGAAAGCAGCCACTAGTACGCAAACAGCCCCACCGACTTTAGACGCAGTGTTAGATTTGACACCATCGCTTCTACGGACTGAAAACCTCATTCTAAATATCTGAAATTTAATTAATTGATTCAATTCTACTGGTTAAGATTAATTTAATTCTTCTATTCATTCTTATATTCTATAAATTTTATTTTCAATATGTATGTGACATATCCATTATGCCATGGAAAATATTATTTAATTAATTTAGAATAGACCCTAACATAATGATTAAGTGATTAACTATGGTTATATGTTTTCTCAGTATAAAGTTCATATAATCTTTGACTACTCTCATGAAGGCCCCAATCATTAAATGACAAGAAACTCCTGGAATCGACAGTCAGTCATATGAAGACTTCTAATCTTTTGTCGGTAAAATTAAGAACGAACAATATTTAATTTTGATCTTGGCTCTCATTCCACAATTACGTTTTTTATGTGATATTTATCTGTTGAAATTAGTAAGAAATAAGGTATACTTACGGAAACAAAGAAAATTATTACTAAAGAACGAAATATATCCATAATCGTTCGTGTAGTACGAGGGTCTTGCCGCAATGTCTCTACGTGGAATTTTGTCTAAAACAAGAAAAAAAAAATGTATCCTGTACGCAAAGGGAACCTGGGAAGGAGGGAACCCTTTCCCACATTCCACTCTACACTCAATGCCAAATTCTCGAGGCATTGAATGTTGAGTGGCTGAAATCAACGCCGCGCTTTTCCACGTTACCAGTAAATAGTAAGGAGTTATAAAGTATATTAAATACTTCACTCGCCCTAGTGGGAATCGAACCCATAATCATCGAGATTACAGTCGCACACTTGTGCCCCTGAGCCATGACGCGACGTCCTCTTATAAATGTAATATTCAAATAAAAGAAATATACACAGGTACCTGTATAGATGCGGTGTCGTAAGTGACGTATCCAAAGAGGGCTGTGTTTAAGAGAGACAGCGCTACCGTCTGCAACATTAAGGCTTTGTTACTTAACATTCGACCGATTGGTTTTAGTATACCTGAAAATGTAAAAAATATATTAAAACATTTATATTTGAATGACTTAAAAATTCTTTTTGAATCCACCTTTAATAATCAAAGCGCGGCGTTGAGTTCCGCCACTCAACATTGTTGAGTCCCGACACTCAACACGCAATGCTTCCTGAACTCGGCAGAAAGTGGGAAAATGATTGTCTTAACATTAGGTTCCCTCTGCCTACCCTGCTGTGCTGCTTGCTCCACGACTGACCTCTAAATTAAAGATATTTATGAATTTATAATATCAGATCAACTTACAATTATATTCCACCTCCTCAAACTCTTTATAATCTTCCATTTTCCTTGGAAACAGAGTGAACAATATCGAGAACATAAGAGTTAACATAGACAGCGACACCTGCGCCTCCCACCAGTCCTCCCTCACGGATACGCTCCTCATCCAATTCTGTCCACTCAAGCCCAGTGACAGGCGGATAGAGATTAAAATACCTTGAAAAGTTTAGAAGTAAAAATAAATTAACCTTAGAAATTACTAATTTTAAAAACTAATAAATTGCTATTGATATTTTAATATCTGTAACAAGTGAGACAACGTTGGCCTCTAACTATTTTTTTATAAATTTTTGCCTTTCCTACAAATATTCAAAAATTTTATTCTTACGATGTGATTTTTTTTCTTTCTCTTATTTAACTGAATAGATCAAATGTACCAATTGGTAAATATTTTTCCCATTTTGCACCATTTAACGACGTAATGTGAAATGATGTTTGGATTTTTAATTTCATAACTTATGTATACAGCGGAGTCAAGCAGTTCTCTATTCCTTAATGTCTTAACATTAAATTCTAATATTAAGATTTCCTTTCCCATTAAGACTCTTTCCCCACATACAGTCGAGGCATTGGCCATTACGTTTTGAGTGAATGTTGTCAGAGTGAGGAAATGAAAATATAAAATAATTCTAATAAAAATTCTTAAATATTCCTCCCACTTAGAGAAATGAAATGCTTCAGTATACTGTATTTAATGTGTCGAGTGCAAATGGAAGCCACAACCGCTGCGTTTGTTCGTTCGTGTCCGTGAGTCACGATGGCATTAGAAATAAAAAAAACAAACAAAATAAAGAACTCACCATAAAAATATGGTCCACTTTGAGGCTCATGGTCATCCAGGTACGTGATACCGTGTGCCCAAATACTAATCTTCGTCAAACTACAAAATATGGCTGTGATGATGAGGAAAGCTGTACGAGGGGCTAACAAGGGGTCGTACTCTCTAAAATCAGGTTCGTAATCTTCTATGAAAGAAGTGTAGGCTGAGATTTCTCCACCTCCACATAGTTCTGGATGGAATTAAATAGAAAATATGTAAGTATGAATGGTAAATGATATGGAAAAGAAGATATTTTTAATTTTATAAGTAATAATAGTAAATTAACAAGGGCCGGCCGGCCAATTATAAGTAATAATAGTAAATTAACAATTAACAAAATTTTGTGCCGTGTGATCCCGGCCTAGAATAGGATCATCCTGGTACTGGTGGTGTCGTAAGAGGCGACTAAAGTACGTGTGGTAGAGTCACGTCGCCAGCAATGGCTACACGCATGGGCAGACTCGACCGGATCATTACCACCCCCGGCATTTAAAACCGGCGTGAAGTAGTGGCTTTATGCCACTGCGTTTCGCATCAGGTAATGCCGGGCCCCGGCGCCCAAGCCATCTTAAAAGCCGGCAACGCACCTGTAGCTCCTCTGGGGTTGCACGGGGTCGTGGGCGGCGGTAATCACTTACCATCAGGTGACCCGCACGCTCGTTTGCCGTGTCTTTTCCATAAAAAAAAAAAAAAAAAAAAAAAAAAAAAAAAAAAAAAAAAAAAAAAAAAAAAAATTAACAGTCCAAATGAAGTCATTATACCGTAGTGGAGCTGTACTCACTATGGTTGTGGTTTCGATTCCTACTCAGTGGAATGATTATTTATTTTATTTTTTCTGTGTCTGAAAAGAAATATCGCGGCGCGGCGTTCACGATGTCTCAAAATTAGAAAATTTCGAGGAAAGTAGAGAAAGTAACAGTAGATTTTTTATTGAATAGTTATTTTTTTTCCTTAAAACTAACGACTAATGCAATAAATTACATAATAAACTTGTAAATAATAAAGCTATCTCTTGTGCAGACCAGACGTAGAGATTTAGAGAAGAGATTGCTATGAAAATTGATATAATTTTTTTTTCAGTTTCACGCTGTATTCCGCATGAAGCAGGGTAGGTAGAGGGAAGACAGTGTTAGGACACTCCGCTCTCTTATTTTCCGGCGAATTCTGGAGGCATTGCGCTGTGCCTACCAGAGCGAAGAAATGAAAATTGGATATTTGATCTCCTCGAGTAGGAATCGAAGTCATAACTTGCCGCGTTTATAGCCAGATCAGTCAGACCCCATGCACTGGACTGCACCATGATTGGTCTCAAAAAAACCTTATAATTTAATTTATAATTTAATGTAAATAGTTATAAATTAAAGAAATATTATTAGGCACCAATAGATATAGATATAGATCTTCATACAAAAAACAACAGGATGGTTACTGCCGACGAGCGGGTATTATCATTGATCGATTGTACTTCAACTAGTTGATATAATTCACAAACAAATTAAATATTATTACGTAAAAGCTAATTTACGCAGTTATGTTTGATTTCTTATGATTATTATTCTTTTTTAATACTACTAAATTGATATTAGTATTTGAAATTCTAATACGTTTTCTAAATGCCCGATAGCTCTGACCGAAACTATTAACGTGCAGTAATATAGCTTATTTACGAAGCGTCTTAACACTAGGTTCCCGGGTTCCTACCCTGCAATGTGCGTAATGTGCGTCCCTCGATAAATGGACAGTGTTAGATACAACTACAAAAAATGTGATTCCAGATCTTCTCCCATATTTTAAAACCGTGATACTTTTTAAAATATCCATTCTATTGAATTAAATTTTATTGAAATTTTTAAATTATTACCTGTCACTTACCTACAGATGGTTTTCCAGAATCAGGATAAGGGAAAGCTAAGACTATCAATCCCGACAAGGCGGTAGCACCCAGCCATCCTGCTAACGCAAAGTGTCGCGAGCCTCGCCCCCACCACGCTACTATTGAACCGAAGACGAATTCAGCCCCACCAAGTCCTAGTTTTAACCAATCTGGAATAATATTTAATATGAATCATTAAGAGTATTAAAATAAAATCCACTAAATATTTATTTGCCAGTGTGTTGCCAGTGTTGACCTATGGCGCTGAGACGTGGTCCTTCACCGCAAGCCTTATCCACAGGCTCAAAGTCGCTCAGCGAGCGATGGAGAGAGCTATGCTTGGTATTTCTCTACGCGACCGAATTCGAAACGATGAAATCCGTAGTCGAACGCAGGTTACCGACATAGCTCTCAAAATCTGCAAGCTAAAGTGGCAATGGGCAGGCCATATTGTAAGGAGGATCGACAACCGATGGGGAAGAAAAGTCCTCGCATGGCTACCACGTCTCGGTAAAAGGAGTACAGGCCGCCCTCCAGCCAGGTGGACCGACGACCTAAGGAAGACAGCGGGAATCCGCTGGGCTCAAGAGGGCGCAGGACCGGACGGAGTGGCGAGCATTAGGGGAGGCCTATGTCCAGCAGTGGACTTCAAAAGGCTGATAGATAGATAGACAGATACATTAAATTCGTTCTGTAGAAGCACAACCACTTGTTGGACTTTCTCTAAAATTAATTTAGTTTGGGATCCACGTTTTTCTTAGCAGCTTCTTATTATTCATAGACTAGCGGCCCGCTCGCGGCTTCGTTCGCTTAAAATACATGATTATTGATTTAATAAACTATAATGACTTCTAATATGATTTTTTTACTACATTATCGTAATTTCTATAAGATTTTTTTATTGTTTTGAATTAAAATTTATATAATTTTTAAAATATACATAAAGCTAATTTTTATTTTTGTAACATAGGAAAGCAAAAATATTTTTTTTGCTTTCTAGAGGCCAGTCGTGGAGCAGTGGCACGAAGTGTGAGTGTAAAACCGACTGGTTGTGGGTTCATCCCTTCTCGAGGAGATGAAATATTTACTTAAATTTAAATTTCCATTTCTTTCGCTCTGGTGTCGAGGCTAAGCGCGGCGTTGAGTTCTGCCACTCAACACGCAATGCTTTCAATATTCGGCAGAAAGTGGGGAACGGAGTGTCTGAACACTAGATTCCCTCTGCTTAGCCTGCTGTGGGCGGGATAAAGCGTGAAGCTGATTTGTTTTATTTTATTTCTATATCAAATACCTCAAGACAATCAAGCATTTAATAACCAATAATCACGCATTTCTTACCAATTAAGAATTTATTCTACTTATATATTACGTTACATATAAATATAAAATTTAAGTATACTATTTCAAATAAAATTATCTAGGATTCCTTACCTTCATTAATTGACCTCAAGTATCCAGATCCAGCGTTCCTCCTCAGAAGCAGGAACACGTAACTTTCTAAGAACACCACAATCAACAACGCCCCTTGTAAGAACAGATCGAACCTCGGTATAGTCAGAATATATTTGCGAAGAAGGAACCATGCTTTTGATATTACTAAAATAAAACATGAATTTTATGAAATTTACTCTTAAATTGTAAGTATTAAATCGTATAGCAATTGTCCGTTTTCCAAATTTAAAGACATTGCTCTTTAAATGGCGGAATTCATCGACGCACTTAGTCCGTCCAATTTTCGAGACATTGCATGTCGATGAGAGGAACTCAACGCCGTCGGAAACGGTTACGCACATGACCAAAAAAAAATATCTAACTCCTTTGGTACGGTGTAAACACAAATATCTATATAAAATTTAAACAGGTATTTTAATTAATTTATCAAAATATGCTGATTAGATATCGTACGAGCGTATATTAATTGTCGTAGGGGGTCACTCATTGTTGATGTCAATCTTAGTTCTATAAAGAATTAAATAAATACAAAATAGTTATTTAATGTGGAGGCCATTCGTGGCGCAGGGGCACAAGCGTGTGAATGTAAACACGACAGTTTATGTGTTCGATTCCCATTCGAGGAAATTAAGTATGTATATTTAGATTTCTTCGCTCTGGCGTGGAGGTTAAGCGCGGCACTGAATTCAGTCGCTCAGCACGCAAAGCCTAAAGAATTCAGTGGAAAATGAGGAACAGACTGTCTTAACACTAGGTTCCTTCTGCCTATTCTAAAGTGATTTTATAACCTAAAATTAAAATAACATAAAAATATGTTTTACTTAAAATTTATTTGAAAAGGGGAAGTATCAACGACCTCTGACTTAACCCAAGGTTATGAATAATTAATCAATTTATAAACATTACATAAATATGTTAAGATACATTTAAAATAAAGGAATATTTTTATCCTTAGTCTAGCTTTTGAGAAAATAATCTAATTTTAAGGCGGATTTCAAGTCGTCGTGATGCACTGGCACAAGCTGTAACGCGTCGGTTGTGGGTTCGATTATTATTTGGAGAATGAATTATTAATTATTAATATGTACAATGCAATAATGTGTACAATGCTTCGAAAAATCGACGGAAAGTGGCGAACGGAGTGTCTGAGTGTCACTTCGTTCCATCTGCCTCTCAACTATAAATTAAAATAAAGAAAATTAAAATTAGCATAAATGTATGTAGCTACGTTTTAATTTCTAATTGTAAAATATAGTCAATGTAATTTCCTATCCGAATTACAGAAAACATGAATATGGACAAAACATCATAAAAAAAGTAAATTTTGTGTAATAAAACAAAAAAAAAAGCAGAAACTTACACATCATGTCCTAACCACGATCACAGGCACTGTTTAACTTAAAAAATATATATAATCAACAGCATTTCAATTTATATTTTACCTTAAATTATATTAAAACTAATGCGACCATGCGACGCTAAGTGTACACTGCCGTACACGTTTTCGGTTATCGATTGTCAAAATTATCAGATGATTTAACTGATATGATAATGTACATATATACTTAAAAAAATGTAAAAGATCAACGTGTGTATGTGTGTTTTTGACGTGATAACGTCTTAATTCAAAAGCGAGATTTACGCCTAAGCTTGTCACGTTTCGCCTGAGCCAAGGAAGAAAACGAGAGCGCAGTATAAACGATAGGGAGGCACGATCGGCCTAAGCGTTCATTCACATTGATACTATGAATTAATATGTATTATTTAAGTAAAATATGGTTGTGGGTTTCGATCCCTACTCGAGGAATTATTTAAATTTATATTGAAATATTTATTTAAATTTATATTTCCATTTCTTCTGTCTGGTATCGAAGCAAAGTGCGGTATTGAGTTCCGCCTCCAAAATTCAGCGGTAGTGTCTTAACACTAAGTTCCCTCTGCCTACCATGCTGTGTGCGGGATACAGCGTAAAGCTGATTTAATTTGACTTAATTAATGATAGTTCAGTGACAATAATTGAATTCTATTCATAAACTCTCCTTATTTTTCTTATGTACGACGATATCAAATCAGCTTTACGCTGTATCCCGCATATAGCAGGGTAGGGAGAGGGAACCTAGTGTTTTAGACACTCTGTTCCCCACTTTCTGCCGAATTCTGGAGGCATTGCGTGTTGAGTGGCAGAACTAAACGCCGCGCTTTGCCTCGGCACCAGAGCGAAGAAATGGAAATATAAATTTAAGTAAATATTTCATCTCTTCGAGTGGGGATCGAACCCACAACCAGTCGGCTTTGCAGTCGCACTTCGTGCCACTGCGCTACGACTGGCCTCATGTAAGACGGTATCACACAAAATTATCGTCCGTTAATCAACTTTACAGTCAACTAGTTTTTGATATAGGTTTATTAATCTTTATGTCACACTTCACGTTGTTCCCCTTTTCTTTATTAGATACCAATAATCAGTTATTTACCAAACGTTGTTAGCTTAAGTTATTACTTAAAGCAATAAATTATTACACTACTATTTTAATGTTTCTATGTTTTTCATATTTTATATGTTTTTGTGTGGAATAACGATTAATCTATTCGTTTCTTACACTGCCTATTTCTCTGACTTTTAAAAGAGCGACCGTTGGGTTTCCTGCTGGCTTTTTTAAGCAAAACTGCCTTCACCAAACAAACAACAAACTGGTGGTACTCTACGGTTGGATTGACACTGCAATAGTTTTTAGAGTCTATAAACGGTTATTTTATCAGTATTTTGATTTTAATAATGTCTCGGAAAGTGGAGAACGATAGTGTCTTAACGGAAACGGAGTGTCTTAACATTAGTTTGCCAGTGTTCCCTCTGCGTTCAGTGCTATGTGCCGAAGAGTGGGGCTAAAAGTTAAAAGTTCGCTAAACAATCTTTTAGGATTTCTAAGCAGCATTACACTGACCAACTGACATTGAGTCCATATAAATTAATATCTATTTGTGATTGCCACTCAGATTATCTGAAGACTTGTTTACCTTAAGATAACACTTATTTTTATTTTATCGAAAAATTGGCGATAATTACCGAATCGAATACGATAATTATTAATTTTTACATGACCTTTGCCTGCGTTTATCGTTAGGTTGCGTGATACCATTTTTTTTTTGGTAAAAACCTAAAAAGAAATATTATAGAAAAATTGAATGTATTGTGATTTTTATTGATTACATATTTGTAAGAAATCTAATAACATTTCTTCTAATAAGTGCTGCCATAGGATTAAAAAAATATCGTTGGTCGCCAAAAAAAAACTATATGAGGGTGACATATACTTTTTTTTGTTTATCGCTCCATCTGTGTTTTTTTTCAGGCTCATAAGGCCATTGATCTAAGTATATAGTTTGAATTTCATCTCGATATCTCCAATCATTCCTGAGACAAAAGGTCTTAACAGACAGACAGGCAGACAGACGGACGGATGGACCACAAAGTGATCTTATAAGGGTGCCCTTTTTTCCCTAAAAGGTACGGTACCATATAAATTAATAAATTTGAATAAGGTAAATTTCAGATTGGGTAAAAATTTAGCAGAAAAACTACAAGCTGTCATAAAAACATTTATTTGTCGAGTCACTGGATATAAAAACTAATTCATAAACACATCTTTATGATTTTTGTGATGACGTTACTTTTTCACAACTTTCTGATAAGTGTCTTATAAATTACTAGATAATCTTATATTTTTTACAAATAAAATATATTACTAATACGCAAGGTATCAGTCAACCTTTTAACAAATACTTATCAAAGAGAAGGAGTTATAATTAATGTTATATTTTATTATAAATATTTACAAAATTAAGATGAGATTATTTATTTCAAATGCTATTTTATTATAAATATCACTTTGCAATTTTATATATTTAAATAATAATTTTATTTAAATTGAAGATACAATACTTAAAAAAAATCAATACTGTTTATTCTCTTATTCATGTGTACAATGTTTCGTTGAAATAAAAAAACAATATTCCTGAAATAAAAAAAATTATATAGGGTAGGTACTATATATATATATATATATATATATATATATATATATATATATATATATATATATATATATATATATATATATATATATATCTTCATATATATATATCTTCATATATACATCTTTTAAAAATGTTATTCTTAACGAGATCTGACGAAATATTGATACTATGAATGAACTGATATTTCGTCAGATCTCGTTAAGAATAACATTTTTAAAAGAATTCAGTAATATTAAATTAGTAAATATTTTGAATTTAATAAATGTATTAATTTTATTGATAAAAAATAGCAAACTTTGCAGAAATGAATGGTTTCATACAGAAATTAGAAATATGAAGATTTTTGCAATGATATAGATACATAATATATTTGCTAAAATAATAGTATTAAACTGTATGTCGGTAAATAGTATTTAGAACAATGGAATTAATATTTAATTGGCAAATATGGCAAGAATGACTTTTATACTGTAACACCAAAGTAAAAAAAAAACTTCAAATTGACGTTTTATTACTCATAGAATTACCGTCCTTATGTAACGAGATAAACAAATGACGTTTGTTACCATAAAATTTTACGATCATAACAAGAAATCAGGCCAGTCGTAGCCTATATGCAAAAGCCTTTGACTGTAAACGCAGCAGGTTGTGGGTTCGATTGGAGGTAATGAAATATTTAAAATTTTCTTTTCTTCATTCTGGCGAGGCTATAAAACTATAAAGTGAGGCTCCGCCAATCAACACGCATTGCCTCCAGAACAACGTTTTGCTGGTTCACAAGCTGATTGAATGATATTATTGACTGATTTATGATTGTTTTTGACATCTACTTATATTGTAAATTAAATGATAATATTATTTTAATTGTTATCACAAAATTATTCATAAATATATTTTTTATCACCTAACTTTTAATTAATAAATATATTTTGTTATATTTCATTGTAACATATTATAGTTGACTGTATTTGTGGACTTTTACCTCAGAAAATAAGAAAAAAAAAGAAAAAGTATTACAGCTAGAAAAAAAATCTCTGTAAAAAGCTTAAAAGGAAAAAAGAAAAAGCTTTCTTTGTGAGTCTATTAAAATCTCAACAATGACCATTATGAAAATAAAAAAAATAATTAAATAATAATAAAAAATCTGATAAAAACTACGACTATTTAACCCTAGTTATCATATTAAAATCAATTTGTCTATCTACTCTAGCAGGCCGTTTTCTCATATTAGTCGTTTTTTATTCAATACCAAGAACATATTTAGAGAGCCAAGGCACAAAGTGCGTTATTCGCGAGTACACTCCGGGGAATCCCGCTTCGGCGCAGCGCTTTCCATACGAAACTACACCAATTTGATAGATGTATGTTGTTAGATTCTGTTGATAATACTGAAAAGATAAAGAAAACCGTTAATAATAAATAATAATAAATATGTAAATCAGTGGAAAGTAGTGAACGGAGTGTGTTAACCTCTAGGTTCCCTCTGCTGTGTGCGGTATACAGCGCGAAGTTGATTTAATTTTTATTTTATGTAATAAGTCTCGTTAAAGAAATTGTAGCTGTAACTGTAAAAGTATAAAATGAGAGTATGGAAATCCTGGCAATAGTTTTGCTTATATGCAACCAATGGGAACTAGTCCGCATTATCGTCATGGTCATTTGTATGATGTAATGTTATATATAGAACACATTCTGTGTCCCAATAATTGAGAAACATTTATTATACGGGTTTCTTTATTTAAAAAAAAATATTAGCATTTCAATATCGTGTTATATTAATAATTAATATTATTTAAGAAAAAAAAAGAACCGACTCTCACCGGATCTCATAATGAAAACCTAACCAAACTTCAATCTGTATCTCGCACACTGCAAGGTAAGCTAGTGTTAAGACACTCCGTTTCGTACTTTACTTTGTAAAAAAGTAAAGAATCAGAAAAATATTATTTAATAACAGTACACTCACAATAGGTTGCATCAAGGGACCGCCACTGTCACCCTGGCAGGCGTCTTTTCCACCCTTCTTAAATCCGGCACAGAGCACCCTCTCGTCGATCACTTGGGCCTTGTACGATGAGTACGCGTTCTTACAGAATTCATTACTGACCACTGGCAGTTGTAACACTTGGAGATGTGTCGCCGATGGTCCACCTGGGAATGGAAAATTGTATTGATAATAATCAGTTTCACGCTGTATCCCGCACACAGCAGGGTAACCTAGAGGGAACCTAGTGTTAAAACACTCTGTTCCCCACTTTTTGGCGAATTCTTGACGGATTGCGTGATAATACGATTAATTAGGAAAATTTCTTCATATTTGGCTCATCATCGAGAAACTCAATTTCAAGATACTCTTTAATCAAGTATTCTTTGCAAAAAGTTTTCAATTAAAAATTTATATATACTTATACTTTAGAGACCACCTGCTCGGAAAACTAAGGCAAGGCCGGCAACAAGCTCGACACTTGCTCTTTTCAATATAAAGATTATAACCGTATTGAGATCAAAATAAGAATTCTTCTACTAGGAATCGAGCCTACACTATACAGCATCCTCGTTATAAATTAATAAATAACTCACGGAATTCGGTGTCGCCCCATCCAGCAATAAATGGATTGTAGTTTTCAAAATTTCTGGCTCTCAATTCGCTTGTCTCTGGTATACAAATAGGTTTTATCAAATCTGTAAAGCAAAAACAAAATATTTAAAAGAAGCAAAAAAATATATGATAAAAAAAACTTTTTCTTTTATCTTCACGTTGTATCTTTTATATTGCAGAGGGAATGTTGGTTCAAGACACTTGCATCTCTACTTTCATACCTAAATTTCTAATAGACTAAACGCAACACTGCGGTATGTTTTGGTTTCAGTGGGCTCTGAACTCGCAACCACCGTATTTATGGTAAAAAGTGGTACCATTACGCCACATTAGCATAGAAATATTTTTTATATGTTATATGGTCATACGGCTTTGATAACGTGTACGAATCACTCATTTTGCAATAGCCAGAATTTTCTGACATTCCACTAATGTATGTTTTAGGTACAGAGAGAATATCTCTTCTTACATGAATAAACCGTAGAAATAAAAAAAACCCCTATAAATATAGCAAGTAAAGTCAAAAACTTTCTGAACTGATATTTACCAGTAAATTGTATGCTTTGTTCCAAAACAAGAAGGCCGATGTCATTCGTGAAGGATTTAGGGTTGTATCCTTCGTGTTTAATTTTATATTTGATGAGGACGTCTATTGGTATTGCACCTTCGTCCTCCCTCGCGAGGTCCAGTTCACCGAGACGTACGACGTATCTGAAAATATATGTATATTACTTTAAGTTTTAGATTTCCAATAAATATTATTTTTAAAAATTTTTTACAAAATATCTAAGAATTGTGGGTATTTGAATCTATACTTAATAGACAAATGATATGCTAGTAATAGTCCAAGATCCCAGACCCCACAGACCTACGATATATAATCCTAAAAAAAAATCTACTTTACTAAAATGACCTAGGTCTGGGGGGCCTGAGAGCTCAGTCTATAATATAATTATTATGCGGATATATAATTATTACGATTTTGTTTTCTAATTTGTAAATACGGTTTTTCGAAAAAGTATACTTTTTAGCTTATCGCTGTATCCCACACATAGCAGAGTAGGCAGAGGGTACCTGGGTACCTAATGTTAAGACACTTCCTTAATTCACTTTCTGCGAAATCTCTAGACCTGCATTGCGCGTTGAACTCAACGTCGCGCTTTACCCCCTTACCATAGCGAGGAAATAAAAATACAAAATATTTCATCTCCTCTAGTGGGAATCGAAGCCACTACTTATCGCGTTTACAGTTTACATTCATAAAACCATATCTGACAACAGCTCACAATAAGATATATATATATACATATAAATAAGTAAAATTATTCTGCCACACTAGGACTTATGGAGCAAATTATCCATCATAAATTACAGCACCGGGCGTAATAACGTTGAAACGGATATAAAAAATATTATGTAGTCAAGCCAATTATTACGTATGTAGCTATAAATATTATGATTTACTAAATTGCTTTAAGAGGCCAGACGTGGCGCAGCGGCAAAAAGTGTGACTGTAAAATCGACTGGCTGTGGGTTCGCTCCCCATTCGAGGAGATGAAATATTTACTTAAATTTTTATTTCCATTTCTTCGCTCTGGTGTCGAGGCTAAGCGCAGCGTTGAGTTCTGGCATTCAACACGCAATGCCTCCAGAATTCGGCAGAAAGTGGAGAATGTAGTTTCTTAATACTTGGTTTCCTCTGCATACCCTGCTATGTGTGGGATACAGCGTGAAGCTGTTTTTTTAATGACTTTTATATATAAAAAAATATAGTGCGACAGTAAAATATATTTTCTTATAATTGTTTTTTATATCAACAACTGAAGTAGGCTATCTGAAATATTTGAGTGTTTTAATATTTCAGGCCGTCGTAACGGAGGGGCATAAAGTGTGACTACTGTGACGACTGGTTGTAGGTTCGGTCCCACTTGGGGAAATGTAATATTTACTTAAATTTATATTTCCATTTCTCCGCTCTGGCAAAAGGCAAAGCGCGGTGTTGAGTTCAGCCACACAATACGCAATGCCTCCAGAAATCCGGCCGTGGAAAGTGGGGAACAGAGTTTCTTTACGCTAGGTTCCCTCTGCCTACCCTGCTGTGTGCGGTATACAACGTGAAGCTGATATATTTTTTTATTGTATATAATAAAATTGCATTTAATCTGAATCAGATTTTTATTATATGCAATATTAATAAAATTTTAGAGAAACAATAATTATATATTACAAGCATAATAGTATTATACTTATCACCATATATTCTACTCACAGATCATTCTCGTGATTGTGGATGCAATGGGCGGCGGTGAGGATATGGTGGGTGCTTATCAATGAACCTCCACAGAGCCATCTGGTTGGTGACCCTGATCTACCTTTATAACCCAAGAGTGCCATCCAAGGGAAATCACCTGAAAAATCAAATGGTACGGTAAGAATATATCAAAGGCATTAATATATATATATATATATATATATATTTTGATTAATATACAAGGTCAATGGTTACCGTGGCCATCGTCAGTCAATTCTTGAAAAAATCATAGTCACACAGCAGGGTAAGCAAAGGGAACTTAATGTCAAAACTGTTGTATGCGATATAAAGAATTAAATTGAAAAAAGTGAAATACATCATATATTTTATAAATCACTCTTATTTATTAAACTATAAGCGCATATTATTACACTATAAAGTCAAACTTACCAAGTTTAGCATCTACTCCGCCAACGACGCGACTGAATGAAGCATTGCTGACACCACATTCAGGGGGAACGGGGAATCTTTCCAAGTAGTCCGAAGACGGTAAAGATTTGCCAGATGCTGCATCAGATCCGGGGTCAGGTGTGACTGGTGCTAGTGTACTTGGTGCTGAAGTAGTGACACTGGGTGGAGCATCAGGGATAGTTTGACGAGGACAACAAACCTGTGGATATAACATTTATAAGTACAACAAACCGTTTAAGTGCGAGTCGGACTCGCAAGGCTTCCGTACCATACACAAAGTACAAATCTAGGTTTGTAATTTTTTTTGTTTGTTCACTTTTGTCTTGTAAGTTTTCACTTTTTGCCATATTTCATATCTGTAGAACATCGAGAAGTGCCTTTTGGGTTGCGATCAGGCGGCAAATTTCATACAAAATGCAAGAAAAACAAAATCTAAATCAAAATAAATAAGATAAATGGTCTTGACAAACGGACAGACGTACAACAAAATGGTCCTATAAAGGTTTCTTTTTTTACCTTTAAGGTAAAAACCCTAAAAACAACAAATTTTAACGAAGCAGAGCACGTTGTCCGCTACTCTACACGCAATTCCTCAAGAATTCGGCGGAAACTGGGAACTCAAATGCCTTAATGGGGAGCGGAGTGTTTTCAAACTAGGTTCCCACTCTTTACCATTTTATACTGCTGCTTTCCAGGATTCAGCGTGAAGCTAAAAAACAATTCCCAGAAAGGAAAATGAAATCAATTCATTCACGTAAGTAAGTTAGTATTTTTTTTTAGTTACAGACAAGCGTAGGTATTATTTGGTGGAACTAAGCTCAACATATAATATGGTCCTAAATATATAGTATATTAGAATTAATTTTAACGTTGTTTAATTTCCTATTAGCTCGAAATAAGAATTAAAGTTAATTATTTTTGGTTTTTTACCGTTAAGGTTTTAACATTTTTAGAAAGACGTCGTCGTGGTGAAGGGGCAGCGTGTGACTGTAACGCGACGGTTGTGAGTTCGATTCCCACTCAGGGGAATGAATATTATTCATTAATATTTTTAATTTCTTCGCTGTCGTACTTAAGTAATAAAATAATTGTTTTTGACAGGTCTTACTTTAGCTTCACGCTGTATCATGCGTAAGGTCATTTCCCACTTTCCGCTTAGTTATCGAAACAAGGCATATTGAATGGTGAAACTTAACGTCATGCTTTGTATTATTACAAGAGCGAAGCACTAAAAATACTTATTGCTCCAAACAGAATCGAACCCACAACCGTTGCGTTCACAGTCGCTGCGCCGCAACGACCTCATGACTTGATCTACGTGATATCAAAGCAAATAGGCTTATAATTTAGTCTGTTGTGTCATAAAAGTTCTAATAAATTTCAAAAGTTCTACCTTAGGGTTATTGCCTTCGAAGCCGCAGTGGGCTTTCCTCAAAATCTGGACGGCTTCGGGGTTGGTCCTGGCTTGTTGCAATATCTTTACATATGGCCCGCAAGTGGTGATGCTGAGGCAACTTCCCACTCCACCATCTATTGTCGTACATGTCTCTTCTGAAAAAAATAAAAAAATTATTATATATATATATATATATATATATATATATATATATATATATATATATATATATATATATATATATATATATCATTATCTGGAGTAGGAAATGGATGACTCGTTACAAAAAGTAATCATCATCAATACAGAAATCGGTTATTTATAATAACAATTTTAATTTTTTATCTATACTACAATAAAAAAATACAAAAAAAAATATTTAAATAAAAGAAAAAGCTTAAGCAAATACGTCTGGCATTTACGAGTTGAATGTGCAAAAAATATGCAAAGATGAATAAAATTAAAAATATATATATTTGATTAATTAAAAAGATAAATTTTCGTTTTATTTTCCAGTTCATATTTTATAACCCACTATATAAGATGCTAAGTGCAAATTATAAATACGTGCAAACCAGCGCAAGGGCATAAATGTGCGACGATAGCCACTCGAGGAAATGAAATTTAATATTTTCATTTCCTCGCTCTGGTAAAGAGGCAAAATCGCGGCGGTGAGTTCTGCCCTTCATCACGAAATGCCTTCGAAATTCGGCGGAAAGTGAAATAAGCGGCTTAAAATACAAAACAAGTGCGGCCCGAAGCTGTGCTTGTAAAACTAAGGCTAAATTCTAAGCCACCACATTATAATTGAGATTGCATTACAACCTCAACCTTTACCTAGTTAGTTAAATGTAATTATTTTTAGCTTCACGCTGTATCCCGCGAATAGTAGAGTAGGCAGGGGGAATCTGGGAACCTAGTGTCAATGCACCTTATTCACTACTTTCTGGAGGCATTGCATATTGAATAGCGGAATTAATTTAGCATGGAACTAAGTGATATCATTGTTTTATGACTTCACTCTAATCAAAATAAAATAATTATGATTCTTTATCAAAAAAAAGCAATTTTTATTTATATAGTGTATCATATTGAATTAATATCTAAAAACATCGTACTTTAGACTAATTAAATCTAAAAGAAATCCCATACACATCAATATTTCAACACAATTATAGTTTAGTTCACTAATAAATATAGTTCTTTAATAGGAAGATTTATATTTAAGCCGAAAACAACAATAATGTAATGAGAATTTGTAAAACAACCTGCCAAAACGTGAAATAACGATATGAGCTATAATCATGTCGTGTCGCGGGCAAAGCCGTGAAGTGGAACTTGTATTATAATTTTAAAAGCTACTATACTATACTATAAACGAAAAAAAATCCTGTTCTGTATTCGTCACTGTCTTTGTATAGTTTTTTAATTTCCTTGAACCGAAGACTTGCCCACAATAACTTTGAATTTTATTAAAAACCTTCACAAAAAACTTAAAATGTTGAAAATGAATGAATCTCATGTTTAAAATAAAGTTCGAATTTGGCGAAATATTATTAAATTTACATATTATTACATTTTTTTAGCTTTGTCAGCTTTACACCACAGATTCGTATAGGTGGCTAGGTATGGGGAACCTAGTGTTAAGATACTCCGTATCCTACTTCCCAGCTACTCTGTCTTATCAGAATAGGTAAATGGTAATAATACATTATTCCGAGCGTCAAACCTTCGATTATAGCCACATGATGCCCCACAACCCCACGAAGGCCTCACATAATGTTTTTTTCAAAGCAAGGAAAAAAAATTAAATAATTCATTTCCACAAATAGCAATCGAACCCACAACTGTCGCACTTATAGTAGTGATCTGCTCTTGCCCCTGCACCACGACGGCCTCATGATCATCGTGTTTATTCCACAAAATAGAAGATATTATCTTTGAAAAAGATTTAAATAAACAATGTATGGAGGAGTCATTAAGAGTTGTATGTGCCATACAATTCTTGCATCATAACGATCAGCAAATAGAACAAAGTGTACAAATAGAAATCCTTGTTACTTCAAATAATTAACTAACGTTGACTAAGCTACCCTTTTAAGTCAGTTTTAAAAGGATATAGATTCACTTCCGTCATATGAAATATGATATATATCATATCATATTATTATAAAACATATAACTATTTATAACAATGTTTCATATCTACTTATATGAGAATTCCGTGTACGGAATGGACCTCGTTGTTTCTTAGATTTTCACTTTTATTACTAATCACTTTTAACCTTAACCCACATTCTAAGCAGATTTTTTTAACTTCACGCTGTATTCCGCGCTCAGCAAGGTAGGTAGATAGGGAACCTGGGAACCTAGTGTTAAGACATTCTCATTGTTCATTTTTGCGGTATTCTTGAGGTGTTGTGTGTATTGGGCTTCACGCTGTTCCGGATTTAGCATAAACAGAGAGAAAGAACCGCCACGCGCCAAGCAATGCCGAGATAGAGAATTCTGCGCAAAACGGGCAACAGAAGTGTCTCAATGGGAACGGAGCGTCTTAACACTTGGTTCCCAGGTTCCCTATGCTTTGCTTACTTGTGCTCCCTTTACCTACCCTGCTTTTTAGCACTACGTTGTATCCCGTTCATGGGTGGTACACAGCGTAGTGCAAAAAAAAGTGAACTGACTTTGAGTAAAATATAAAAAAAAATATTGACTTATACCTATTACTAAAAACTTCTTATTAAAATTTCATTTCCCACATTTATACCTAGTTCAAATCATTCTTAAGAAATATTATATAGATAATGTATGTTTTAAAATTTGATTTTGAACTTATGACCTTATAAAATACCTATAATATAATAAATTTTATCTACATATTTAATATAATTTTATATACATAGGTTCGCGCTTTATCCCTAGCGGTGTAGCCAGAGAGAACGGAGCGCCAAATTTCACATATTTTTTTATAATATGTCAGTGGCCGTCGTGACGCAGGCTCACAAGGATATAATTGTAAACTCGATGATTGTCTATTCGATTTACACTAGGGTAAATGAAATTTTTAATGTATTAATTTCTTTACACTAGCGACGGAAGGGAGTATTTTAACACTAGGTTCCCAGGATCCCAACTAACCCTTCTAACCTTCATCGTCTTCGGCATACAGCGTAATGCAAAAAAAATCTACAATTTTATTTATTTAAATATTGTAGTAAAGGTTCCGTGAGACATAAATTATTTTTATTAGGCGAAAGAACACAATTTACTTATAACGCCTTTGCTTATATCAGCCAATTTAAAAAAAAACAATCTCCAATATAAAAATATGGCCACAATTTTTTTTTTACACACATTCTGTGCACAGCTTCGTAGCTGTCGTAAACTAGCGACAAACATCGTTATATGGAAAATCAGCGACGCGATCTTTTCAAGATATTTATCTATATATATGCTTACTATTTATATTGAATGCTAAATACTGAAGTCATCGAATGAGTGACTGTCGACATTAGTATTCACAGTTTAGAGTTACTTCATGAATAAAAAAATATTTTCATTTTCCCACGCTGTGGTAACGAGGACTGCACTGGACAGGCGGAACCCAACCCCGTACTTTGCATCGACACCAGAGCGAAGAAATGGAAATATAATTTAAATACATATTTCATCTCCTCGTGGGTGATCGAACACACAACCAGTCGATTTTACAGTCGCACTTTGTGCCGCTGCGTCACGACTGGCCTTAGTTTATGAGCAAGTACATTATAATTTTTTTTATTATTTTCCATTATGAGGCCAGTCGTGGCGCAGGGTCACAAGCTGTGATTGTAAATGCGACTGGTCGTGGTTTCGATGCCTCACTCGAGGAAATGAAATAATAATAATATTTTCTTTTTCTTTGCTCTGGGAAGGAGGAAATGCCTCCAATATTTGGCGGAAAGGGAAGAAGTTTCTTAATGGGAATTGAGTTTTCTAACACTAGTCTCCCAGGTTCCCTCTGCCTAATCGGCTATGTGTGGGGTACAGCGTGCTAAGCAAGGAAAAAATATTATACTTTTTCTCATTATCTTTAGCTATCTATGGTGCAAAAATATGAGCCCCGCCTATAACAAGGTAGACTAAAGCAACCCAGTGTTAAGAGTTGAGACACTCCAATTACCCAATTTCCGAGACATTGTTTATTAGTGGGCATAACTTGCCACACTATGCCTTGTTACCGGAGCGAAGAAATAAAACTAATTAATACTATCAACTGGAAATCGAACTCACAGCCTTCACGCCTACAGCCATACACTATCGCTACGCCACGACGACCTCTCCTAAAATATCCTAATCATCTTAAACATAAATATCTTGAAACAGGCAACAATCAAATGTCACTTCGTGATTTACATATGTAAATGTAAATAGTATAGTATTTATTTAGAGCCTTATATAAATACTAAGCAGGTTTTAGCTGTCTGCCGAGATATTGGCCTTGGTGGTTGGTAGCATCTTTAATTTTAACGTACGTACAAGGAAAATCATTGAAATCACTATTTTCCTACGTTCTAACTAAATGTTGGGTAATAATAGATTCAATAAGGTCAAAATTACATGTTATACGCGTACTTTACTTATACGTGAATGGGTGTTTTTTTTTCTTTTCACGCAATATGATCATTGATCATCAAATTAGATTTTCTTAGACCATATTAATCACAGGTTCCAGTCCTCTCAAAGTTAACATTTTTATAGGTTTATACGTTTAAAAATACTATTGATCTTTCTTTTTATACTTATGTATATATTTACTTTTTATATAAGATTTGTACCCATAACCATTATCATATTTTATCACATCAAATTTAAATAAACTGCGTCATTATAGCGTCTAATATTTAAATTTTAAAGGTATTTTCACGGTTCAATATCAGTTAGTAACGACATGATTAAATAATAATTAGGTTACTTATCAATTACAAATAAAGAGTTAATATCCAAAATACGCATATTTTTTTTACCTTTTAAGGGTTGATATAAAAATGAGTGTTGCCATATGTAGCTACTTAAATAGTATGAAGACTATTAAAATTTAAATGTATTTTGTTAACGTAATGAAAATTCTACACAAAAATTATTCACGTTAAAAATATACCGCACCATAATCTTAATTACTAATCCAAAACCAATGTTATTTATCCATTACCGCGTCTTAGTTACAGTTAAACAATTAGTAATGTAACTAAAGAAAATTATTACTGAAAATTCCGAAGGACCCGAAGTTGAAGTTGTTACGAGACGCTGTCAGCGGTACAGGAGTGAGAGCCGGGAGTGTCGTCTGGGAGAATCCCGGAGGAGGGGCGTTGGGTATACCGTGTCGATTCTCATCCACACTTCCTTTATCTTGTTCCTTCGAAGCCTACATTACCGTTATCAATTGGTGCAAAGGTAGGCTTATTGTTAACCTTATCTTCTACATTCGCTTCCGGTGCGTTTGTCACTAAAGGTACTTCGTTACCGTTACCGTTAAATTCTTTTCCGGTATCTATTGGCCTTTCAACATATCCTGGATTTGGATCCACAAAAGGATTCGACGTTGATTGTTGGTTTTCATAACTCCCATTGCCACTTACGAGACCGTCATTTGGAAATCGGAGAGGTTTTTTAGGTGGAATAATTTCATGTTCTGGTTGATACTCTTGAAATTGATTGTTGTTAAATTGCCCATTTTGATCAAACTGATTGTTGTTATAGTGTTCATCGTATTGGTTATTGACAGGTAGATTTGGATTGAACTCATTGTTGTTAATTGGCCGGTTTTGGTCAAATTGGTTATTATTGATTGGTCGATTCTGAATAAATTCGTTGTTATGAATTAATTGATCTTGATCAAATTGATTGTTTTGAACTGGACGATTTGGGAATGGGTAGATGTATGCAGGATTACTGGCTGGTGTTTCAGGTCGAAGGTGCAAGATGTTTGTCAAAGTATTCCTTAGTCCGTTTGGGCCGGTAAAAAGATTTTGAGCGAAACCAAATGGTGATGAAATTCGGCGATCTGTTCGTTGTGGGAAGAATCCTATAGGACATAATTATATTTAATTCTTTAAAATAAAAACATACACACGTAATAAGTAATATAAATTTAGGCAAACTTAATCTAAAATAAAACTTCATAAAAATGATCATAAACTTAAATTTAAGTCTTTGCTTTAGAATAAAACATGTTAATGTTGTAAAATATAATCACGGCTCCACAAAACTCAGGTAAAGTACCGAATGTATCAAAATTTTCCCACAAAAAGTTTATAAAAAGGCAAAAAAACGTATCGCTTAGATACGGTCAATTAGATACATGAGTCACAAATTCACAACTCACAGATCCTTTTGTACGAATATGATACTTGTATAATAATAGCTTACATTAAATTTTAAATACGGATTTTTTTTAGACCTGTGCGCAGTGGCACAAAGTGTGACCGTAAAACCGACCGGTTGTGGGTTTGATTTACTTAAATTTATATTTCCATTTTCTTCGCTCTGGTGTCGAGGTAAAGCGCGGCGTTGAGTTCTGCCACTCAACACTCAATGCCTCCAGAATTCGGCAGAAAGTGTCGAAAATGTCGAAAATGGAGACCGAAATACAACAACATGTAGTGTTTATCTCAAAAAAATCAATCTTTCATTTATTTTTCCACTTAGTGTTGAGTGACGCAACTCAATGCCGCGCTTTGTCTTACCAGGGCATGAACTTTTAATTTTTTATGTTGTTTCTCATTTGACGTTGCAATAAATTAAAAACATAAGAGCCACCGATTGGCACCATTATTGCTGTAGTCTAGTATATCTATAAGTAATTTCAATATAGGAAACACCATAATTTATTAAAACCACTGTTCATTGTAACACGATACTTAAACTTCGACAATCATAAAATACGTAACTTTGCATATAACATTCATAAATATTAAATAATACAACAAAATATACGTTGTAATTTTATTCTTGGTATTACCCTCTGTTTTTTTTTAAATAAACAGAGTTGAGGCACTACGTACTCCTTTAATTGAATGATATAATAGAAAATAACGTAATAACGTAATCTTGTTTGCCAAATGAATACATACATTAAAAATCATAATAACACAAAAAACTGTGTGTATATTGAATATTGCATATATTATTAAAAATAAATAGATATAAATTTGAATTCAATTTTTTTTTGTTTTTGGTCTGTTCTGCGCTGTATCCAAGTTCACTTGGCGCCCGAATTTAAAGCATTGCATATTAAGTATGTGTGTGAAGTGTACGGCGGAAATAAACGCCGCAAATTGTCTTTACCAGTGCTCTCCGCACTGGTAAAATAAGTGGTAAAATGTTGACGTATATGTGTGTAGATATGTGTGCTTGAATGGGTGTATGTGTTTGTCTATTTATGGCAATGTAGCTTCGGAACGGATTGATTTAGTTTTTTTTTGTTTGAAAAGTTACCCCGGTGTCCTTAGCTACGATTGTAGAAAATATTTTCAAACGTTTCAAGATCTCTATTCTTGTTGTTTACTTTCTAGAGCTTTTTAATTATCAAATATTGTTTGTCCATCTGTTTATTTACCAACTTGTCATTAGCTACCATTTCATAAAGAAGTGCCGTCAAATGATCAAAAAATGAAACTAAATGAGCTTCACGCTGTATAGGGAACACAGCAGGGTAGGCAGAGGGAAACTAGTGTTAAAAAACTCCGTTCCTCACTTAACGACGAATATTTTGAGCATTGCGTGTTGATTGGTGGAACTCACCGCCGGTACTTTTGCTTTGGTGCCAAAATGAAGAAATGAAAATACTTATAAATAATATTTAATTCCATCGGGTGGGGATCGAACCCAACGACTGTCGTGTTACAGTCACACTATTGTGCCGATGCGCCACGATGGCCTGTGCTATATCATATAAATACCACAATATATTCATATTTATAAACACCTACATATTATTATGCACTTAAAACTAACATTCAATCTCGAATATTCATTAACAAACAGGAGGCTCTTATAAATGAGAGGCTCTTATAAATGAGAGGCTCTTATAAAGAAGAGGCAAGGCCAAAATAGAGGCCAGTCGTGGCGCAGAGGCACAAAGTGTGACTGTAAAACCGACTGGTTGTTGGTTCGATCGCTACTCGATGAGATGAAATATTTACTTAAATTTATATTTCAATTTCTTCGCTCTGGTGTCGAGGCTAAAGCGCGTTGAATTCTGCCACTCAACACGCAAAGCCTCCAGAATTCGGCAGAAAGTGGGGAATGGAGTTTCTTAACACTAGGTTCCCTCTGCCTACCCTGCTGTGTGCGGGATACAGCGTGAAGCTGATTTAATTTTTAATCTTATAAATACGCTAAATAATAAAGACATGTCCGTTACCTAATTTACTTAACATTAACAACATCTAATAAAAACAGAACATTCTAAAGGCAAACCGGTTTTATATTTATATTGATTGGATTTGCAATTAGTAACGTATTTGTATAAAACTTTATTTAACATTTTAAATCAAATTTATTCATTTTTGTAGTTTTGCGTTATAAGGAATGAAAAGAAAAAAATTCTTAAAAAATAAGGTCTTTTCATACTATCGGTCCGTAGAAGCCCTTAAAAACTTGTATCTACCAAATGATTTCGTAATTTTTTAAATTTACTAGTAAAAGCTAAATTTAAATACATGGCTTTTGCGGGTAATATAATTATTATGTGCTGGGTGTCGGAACTTAACACCGCACTTTACCTAAGAACCTCATATCATACTACAAATTTAGATATATTATTAATACTAATTACATTGACAGTCTAAATGAGACCACGACAGTTTCTTATTCTTCTTTCTCTTACTATTATATTCTCTATTCTTCTAAAGAGAACACTGACAAATCACTTTGTTTCTTCATTTATTTCTATTATTTCTATTTAAATAACATCTTGTTGCGCAGAGGCACAAACGTGTGACTGTTAACGCGATAGACCGTAGGTTCGATGCCCACTCGATAAAATAAAATATTTAATGTCGAAGCAAAAGCGCCGTCGACTACCGCCACACAACACGCAACGCTTACAGAATTCTGGGCAAAATAGGAAACGGAGTGTCTTTACACTGAGTTCCCTTTTACTACTTTTCTGTGTGCGGGATACAGCGGGAAACTAAACAAAAAGCTTGATGTATAGACACGGTTCTTTGACCCGCGATAACTGTAAAATTGAAATTTAATAGTTTCTAGAATTTGTTTACGTTGTCTTTGCTAAGAATTGTATTGAAGCGGAACTGTGGTTTTTTCGCTTCAGGCAACAACAGGTAGTCGACAAAACGCGGACAATATTCCAATTAAGCTGATTAGATACTTGAAGGTTTAGCCTTGATTTTGTTCACTTCTGTCATATATCATTATGAATATTAATGCATAATCTAAGTTGAAATATTTTTCTTCGTCGTGGCGTAGAGTTACGCCACTCAACACGAAATTTATCAAAGAATCGGCAGTTAGTGGGGAACTGTCTACACTAGAACTCCGGTTTACCGTCACTATATTCTCTGCCTACCCGGCAACATGCGGGATACAGCGTGAAAGTTACATTGCTTAAAGCGAGACTAATAAAACGATTTTTTTTTATTAAACTTATATAGTTAATCGATATCGTAGTGGCTCAGGGGCAGAATGATGAACTGTAATGCGACGGTTGTAGGATCGATCCCCACACGAAGGAATTATTTATTATATATTCAACGGAAAGTGGGTAATGGAGTGTCTTAACAATAGGTCACCCTGCTGTATGCGGTATACACGATTTATTAATAGTAAATCGTCTGATTTTGATGTGATCGTGTCATTCTCATTGCAAAACGAATAAAAAAATAACAAACATATTTCTATTTTTCTACTGTCCTTATGTTTCACGGGAATCGAATTCATATCAACCATCGATATCAGAATGCTAGTTAACCTCGATTACGTCGACTTATCATCAAAAACCAATATTGCCTTATTATTACATTGACGCTGTTGTACCGCGTTCGACAAGAACCGGTTTCACAATTAACTTTGGCGATACGTGCGGTCAGTGGCAGCGAATCACGCTTAAAATATTTTATTTTTTATCGTTTGTATACGATTTTGTAAGATCTATGTAAGAATATCTTTTAATATAACTCCTTTCGTATATATATATCCTATAAATTTGTATTTAATTTATAGTGTAAGTAAAGGGTAAGCAGAGGTTACAGGTTAGTGTTAGGACTTCCATTTTCCAGCTAGTTCTGGAGGTATTGCGTGTTGAATGGCGGAACTAAACGCCGCGGCTTGCCCCGACACCGACATTATATTCTATGGTAATCTCGAACTATGATGACGAACAAAAATTACGTAAAATAACTTTGATTTTGTTGACTATAATACATAAAATCACGTTTTTGTCGTTGAAATTTTAGGAAATTTGCGCCTAATTCGGGAAGGATTCATGCATGCCAAATTACAGCGTTCTACGCCGCTTAGTTCCGGTTGTGTTATCTATCAGTCGCTGAATATCGGAAAAGTTTTATAACATACATAAGTATCTATAATAAATTGTTTATTTACGTTATGCTGTCGTGTTACGCAATTATATTAAATAATAATCTTAATCTTAAAGACAAATAATAATTGTATAACATCATAACATAAATAATAGTTTAATAATTATATATTGATTATTTATAGTTGAAAATGAGAATAAATGCGGTGTTGAGTTCCGGCGGCAATGATCATGAAAAAATATGGAAGTTAATATCATATTATATATTCTTTTTTAATTAATACATTGTGAGCGCGACAGATAATGTAATATTTAATAGTTTAATTCTGTTCTGTTGTGTTGGTAAGTTCCACTACTCAACTCTTGATGCTTCCAGAATTCGGCGAAAAATGAAATGACGGCGGAAAGTGTTTTAATGGGAACCAAGTATCTTAACACTAGATGCCCAGGTTCCCTCTGCCCATTTTGCTTGTATAGGAAATATAGTGTGAAAGTATATCTCAACAGATGCGCTCAATGAAAAACTTGTGTTTCAACCACATTGTGGTTTAAAAATAAAAATAAAAAACAATTACATATTAATGAACAAAAAATTAAATTAGTAGTACTTAATATGATATATTATTACAACGTAACATATGTATGTATTTCCTCTTTTACAAATGAAATTACGTCATATCCTTCTAAAATAATTGTTTGAATTTACATATTAGCGCTTTATTTTACTTTATATAATTCTATATTTTAACTCTTTGTTTTATTTTGTAGTCTTTCTTTCTTTAGCTTTAGATAACCTCAAGCGGCAATCGAAATAGATAAACTAGGAAATAATCGCGTTCATTCTAATAATTTTTTTTAAATGTTTCAAGTTCACACTGTATGACGCATTGAACAAGGTAGACAGGAAAACCTAATATAAGACAGTCCATTCTCCAACTGTCGTCCAAATTTTCGTAAAAACCAAAATAAATAAAAATAATACATTGCCCCGAGTCGAGGCAGATTCGAACACACAATCATCGCGGTTACAGTCAGACGTTGGCCCGCTACGCTACAGTCCCATCAAGAGATTTTTTATATTAACAGTATAAAAATATTGAATTGAGGCCAGTCGTGGCGCAGGGGCACAAAGTGTGACTGTAAAATCGACTGGTTCGATCCCCACTTGAGGAAAAGAAATATTTATTTACATTTATATTATAATTTCTTCGTTATGGTGTCGAGGCAAAGCGCGGCGGTGAGTTCCGCCACTCAACCCACAATGCCTCCAAAACTTGGCGGAAAGCGGGAAACGTAGTGTCTTAACACTAGGTTCCGTCTGCCTACCCTGCTGTGTGCGGGATACAGCGTGAAGATAAAAAAAAACACTTTAAACATTAAACAATAACTAAGTATTTTTCTCATGAAATAAATTAGCATTTACATACAAACCTAGATCAAACGCAGTGATGTAATTTAAATTAGTTTTACTACTTCATTGTTTCTTTTTATAGAGCAATATAAAAAATGGCAAAATGGACCAACATACAGATGTTGGTCCATTTTGCCATGTTTTCCAATGTATATATTTTCTTCTAAATATAATTTTCCATCAATATTATTTATATTGCGATTAAGTCAGTAACGTGGCGTAACCCAACGCTGATATTTTTTTAAATATATAGTTTCCTACAAGTAAAATCAAACTATATAGTTCTGTATAATATGTATACATATACGCAGCCGAAACTCCCGAACTATTATATTTGATCATTGGGAAATATAGGGGAGCACTAAGTGAGGATTTCTCAAAATTCCAGGTGAAACGGGACAAATAAGATCCACAAAGCCAAGTTGTGGGCGGCGACTAGTATGTCTGTTTGTTTATTAACATCATTTTATTCAAAGATGAAGCAAACGAAGTTGCAACCACTTTCAATAGAATACTATATGCGTACGATAACTATTCTATAAATCCTGTAATAAAAGACAAATATAGGAAATTCCTGTTTAAAGCAATTTTTGTTTTTACTTTACTATTTTCAATTTAAACTGTTTTTAGATCACTTGATTTTAAAATTAGTAAATTGATAGGTTTTACTAAAATAGATAGCATTTTTTTTATCTTTATGCTGCTTCTCACATATACAGTAGCTATAGCAGGCTAGTGATAAAACATTCTAAAGCAGTGGTTCCCAAGCAGTGGTCCGCGGACCATTAGTGGTCCACTGAAGCCTGAATATGGTCCGCGAACGATTTTAATTTTATGATTGAAGATGGTGAGGTGAAGTTTCTGTTTAATAGCCACAGTTAATTTTGCATAGTGGTCCCTGCTACCAAGAATTATATAAAAGTGATCCTTGATCAAGAAAAGGTTGGGAACCCTTGCTCTAAAGAGACCAAATGAATATAAATATTTGGAAAGAGGGAAAACAATTAGAAAGTGGGGAAAATATTAGACTTTCCGACGCTTTCTTAAATAAATTTAAAAAATTAAGTTGAGTTCCCACTTCGGGGAGTAAAAAATTTTAATATTTATTTTCAATTCCGCCTTCTAGCAACAAGACACGACACGGTGTTAAGTTCCGTCACTCAGTGGAGATCGGGATGCCTTTATACTAAGCTACTATAATCTCATAAACATAAAAATCATTTGTTTACATTAAACGAGTGATGTAACGTGACCTGCGTTTGAAGATATTACAAAACAGTGTTATTAAAGTTCCTTCCTTGTATTTTAATTATATTTTTAATTGTCTTTATTATTTTTTATTGGCTACTAATAAAAAAATTTCCAGTAAAATACTCATATATAATGTGCCTAATGCTTATTTTATTGGGAAAAATGATTCCCCTAGAATTTATGAACGTAAATTATTGTAAACATCAGTTCAACTACTGTAATCATGTAAATACATATCACTAAGTCCTATGAATCAGCTTTCCGTCCGCGCCTTTACCCTCTTGGTTTCCCAAAAGACAATATTTTGTGTTAAAAACGTTTAGGCTGTGGGTTCGATTCCCACTAATTAAAAAAAAATACGTTCAAATTATAATATTCCTTTAACTTTTTTTCGTAAATGAAGTTCAAGTTTCAATTTTAAATTACACAATTCTCTATGAAAACGAGGATATTTCATGAAAATTCTCGATGTAAACCCGAAAAGGCTCTAAAAACTATTTGAAAAATTTTAAAATTCAAAGTAGTTAGTTAGATGGGATGTGCGTTGACTCCTATAGTATATCAGTCATAGAAATCTTAGCCTTACAGTCCTATGTATATTAGAATATATAAAAGTGAAAGGCTAGGATTTGAACTTCGTTCTATATTGAGAAAGAAAATAACTAAAAATGTACTTATAAAGAAGTTATCAATATCAAAAATTTGTCCGTAACTACAATTCACAAAATTTAATACAAAAATACAAAAACGATCGAATAGTAATCAGAGATATTTCTAAATAGATCCTTAGTATCTTTACATTCATACCATGTAAGATTTAATAGTATACTTAAAGCTAATTAAAATACTTATACTTAATGACACTTTAAAAATGTTAAAAAATAACTATTTGCTATTACCTACACGTCACAACATAAGATTATCAATATATTTTGATGAAATTTTTCTTTTCTAGATAAAACTAGCGATCTGCACCGATTTACTTAGATTTATATTTAACAATATTTTAAAATATTTATATTTAACTGTACGCTGTATTCTGCAAAAGCAGGGTAGGCAGAGGGAACCTTGGAACCTAGAATCAAGACATTTCATTCTGAGACTTGTATCTGTGCTGAGGTCGACCGTCGGTCTCAACGCAGCACATTGTTATGTGAAAGAGTGGAGAAAACAATTTGATTTTTTAAATACAAATCAAATTTAAGAGTTAAAATTGACAGACATTAAAGTGTAGCTTTGTATATTTAAATTTACCTTTGAAGGTTGTTGATTTAATAAAAATACATAAGTTTCATTAAACATAGCATTTAGATTCTAGAAATGATTTAAGACCTGAGATTATCAAGCTTTCTTAAGAACGTGCAACTCATTAATATGTTTATATTATATTAACATTTTTTTAAATAAAATAACCTGTTTCTTATCTGAGTAAAGTCGGGACAGATTCCTAGTTTCACATTAAATAATAACAAACGTTCAATGTCATTAATTTATATAAATTAAAATAATATACACTTAATTAAACGATTTATTTTAATGACATTGACTAATTATAATATATATACGATTTGTTATACAAAATTAAAATTCAAAACAATTTTATATAATTTCTAAACTACTTTTTTAACATATAGTTAATTAACTTAATATTTTAACTTAATACTAGCTTAAACTAAAATAATAATAAACAAATTATTCTAGTAACTCACCATATTGGCCATACACAAAATTTAGACACAAACACACACACAAACTAAATATATACACCTTCCCCATGTCCGACGCACACAGAAGCCGATTTCAACTAAGTTTCTAGAGGCGTCCGTCTGTACCGCATTCAACTTAGTAGTGGCGCGATCTTGACCGACATTTCAATATAAACCGTCCGAGGCGACAACTGACCAATAAATACCGGAACCTAGTTCCAAGGGAACTTGGAAATCCCGATTTTAATTAAATTGATATTATAGCATAGTATATATAGTCAATAGTGACTGGTAGTGGCAAAAATTATGCTATTACACATTTTAAAGCAAGAAACAGACGTAATTCAACGCCGTGTTATCAACTACGGAAATATCTACAGCTGTCCTTTTTTGCCTAAAATAAATATATATATTTTTTTCGAATATATTCAGATTATTTGATAGTCTCACACATATTCTTAATAGGAACAGGTTTGTCTTAACACTAGGTTTTCAGGCTCATCCTGCTAAGTGCGGGATACAGCGTGAAGCTAACACATAAACATCTGTTGTAACAAGATTAAATTAAAAGAAAACGTAATATTTCACCACCTTAACATAATATTTAAAAAAAGTAGAAGGCAAAGTGATTCATTTATAGGTTCCCCTACTTCCATAGGTTGTGGAACCAGCAGTGACGGGTAAATTTTATAAGCATAAATAATGACGTCATACTTTTTAAAATGATAACCACTTTGGTTTTAAGAAATGAATTTTACATATAATATAAAATAATGTACTGTCCAAAACGTAGATAAATTTCAAGAGTTGATTAACATTGAGAACTTGTTACCCCTGACTGATATAATTAGTAATTTGTGTGTGTACGATGATTCATCTCGAGATAACCCAGCATCTAAACTAGGATGTCGCAAGTTCGATATGACCTTAAACGTGTGTGAAATTGAACTTGTGACATCGTTGAGCTTTGGGAAGCTCTTAAAAAGCATTGCGCCTGACCTGTGACTAGAACACAATACAATATACTAATTTGTGCAAATTGTCATGTATACTAAATACATGACAATTTGCACAAATTATATACAAAACACACTAAAATGACATATTATCTATATTTCTTTACTACCTCTTCTCTTCTTCTTTTATTATCTTTACTTCTTTTTGTGCCATGTGATCCCGGCCTAGAATAGAATCATCCTGGTACTGGTGGTGTCGTAAGAGGCGACTAAAGTACATGTGACAGAGTCACGTCGCCAGCAATGGCTGTTGCGCATGGGCAGACTCGATCGGATCATTACCACCCCCGGCATTTAAAACCGGCGTGAAGTAGTGGCTTTATGCCACTGCGTTTCGCATCAGGTATTGCCGGGCCCCGGCGCCCAATACACCTTAAAGACCGGCAACGCACCTGTAGCTCCTCTGGTGTTGCACGGGGTCGTGGGCGGCGGTAATCACTTACCCTTAGGTGATCCGAACGATCGTTTGCCAAAAAACAAGATGAACAAAGATGAGATGATGATGACAAAGATGAAATGAAGATGTCAATGTCATTGTCAAAACGAAATTGGTTAAATTAAGCATCACTAGGACCAAATACCAGTCGTGGCGCAGAGGCACAAAGATCGCGTGACTGTAAATGCGACATGTTGTAAGTTCGATTCCCACTCGAGGAAATGAATATTTAATATTTTAATTTAATCGCTCTTGTGTCGAGGCACAGCGTGGCGTTGAGTTCCGCCATTCAGCACACAATGGAAGGAAAATGGGGGACGGAAATGTAGTAATGGGAATAAAATGTTTTTACATTAGCTTCCCGGATTCCCTGTACCTGTACCCTTGCCGTATCCGGGTACAGTTTGAATCTAATAAAAGACCACTGACACGTCAGTCAGACGACCCTCGTCATGCTTCGAAGAGTACGTTGAGTAGATCCTGGTTGTTGATCTAATGTCACCTTAGTAATCATATTATTGTGATAACTGATCTGACCACAACGACGTTCCATATTATATGTATATGTACGCGGGAAGTATAGGTAATGAAGAGAAAGTATGTATGTAATAGGAACCAAAAAAATCTTTTTTCCAAAACATATATACTTTTTTAAATAAAAAAAATTATAACATTACGTATATTTTTTTATGCAAAGGTAAAAAAAAACGATTTTTTTTTATTCACACCAAATTAAATAAATTAAAATAAAATCAGCTTCACGCTGTATCCCGCACACAGCAGGGTAGGCAGAGGGAACCTAGTATTAAGACACTTCGTTCCCCACTTTCTGTCGAGTTCTGGAGGCATTGCGTGTTGAGTGGCGGATCTCGACACCGCGCTTTGCCTCGATACAGAGCACAGAAATGATAATATAAATGTAAACAAATATTACATTTCGTCGAGTGGGATCGAACCCACAACCAGTCGGTTTTAAAGTCACACGACTGGCCTCATATTTACAGTACAGTACCAAAAAATGTTGACATTGGGAACTGATTATAAAAACTCTCTCTCTCTCTCTCTCTCTTTTCTCTTATATAAATGACACAGAGAAAACAACATTTTCCAACCAAAATTTTATTTTTTAACATTTCTAAAATATTATCTCACACTTAAGAAAAAAACATTTTTATTTAGAAAATGTATAAAAATTTGATCCTGGTTCATTTTCAGTCCAAATTTTTATACGTATTCTAAATAAGCATTTTTCTTTCCAAAATTTTGTTCTCATTTTTTTTCAGTTATTTAAATTCGTATTCTAATTAATTTAGATATATTTGATAATTTTTTAAGATTATTTTTATAAACAAAATAAGTAAAGGGTATTATGAAAACGTATAAAAAAATCTTTCTTTCTCTAAATGTGGAATAACATTTTAAAAATTTTCAAAAAAATAACTAATAGTAATTAAGTGAAATTCTCAATATTACAACAAATATCTAACTACATATTTAAAATAAACAAAAAAAAATTATAATAACAACCGTAATTTATGGATATTTTTTAATATTAGAAAAAGTACGTAATTAATTAAAAGGAACGAAAAAATAATAAGTAAAAAATATTAAAATTACAAGAAATTATTAATATTGGAATAATTAGCCAATCCTGTATATATTATCAATATTATCATTATTAATATTAAGAGTTTCGAAATTAAAAGTAATTCTATATATAAGCTATATTCTGTTAGATACACAAATATATTTGTCAAAAGACCTAACATTTTTCAACTCCATGAAGTATTTATTGGCGTTTTATCTGAGCGTAAGGTCACGGTTTGTATGTGCGTAATATTATTTAATAAGTACCTATGTACATATATTCAATGTGGTTTTGCTGATAACCTTATACTTTCATTAAGACAATCGTAAAATCTATATGTATATATATACGCAGTATTTTCTAGTTAGTCTGTTTTTAATTATAGTGTCATTTATAAAACTTGTGCCAGTCGTGACGTATGGTGGTAAATTCCTACTCGAGGAAACAAAAAAAATATATATTTAACAACACTAAGTTCCCTCTGTCCACCTTGTTATGTGCGGAACATAACCTGAAAACACAAAAAAATAACAGTAAAGACTTACCTGTCAACTTCTGAGACTTCTTTCTTCCTCGTTTCACCACAACTTTATATTTACGCTTAACGTTCTTCGCGTTTGGCGCATAATTCGTCTTATACGCATAAGTGGTATTGAAACCACTACTTTTTGATCCGTAATAGCTAGGAGAAACGTATGTAGGGTGGGAATTTTCGTAACTTGGGTACCCATATATATAATGACTTTGATCATATTCATGGCCGTATGTGGGGTTGGGGTAAAAATTATAACACAACTTCCGTTCTACGGAATATTTTTTGTTATACAAATGGGGAACTCCATATTGGTAATCGTTGCATGTATTTTCGTGGAGAAGGGAGGAGATGAGGGTGTCGTAGGCCTCGTAGTACTCCGGAGCGTGGGTCGGTGATGGAGGCTTATAAATGAGCGGAGTATGAAGACATTTTTTTGTATTTTGCACTAATATAAGCAAAACTGGAAAAGATTGTATTATGCTACATATAGTATTACCCGTTATGGTCATCTTAAACGTTTTTCTTTTTATTTTTTATAGTTTGTATTCAATAATAGGACCGCGTGTATGGAAATTTCGAATAAAACTAAATCTATTTTACCATGAATGTATAGAGAAAGTGGGTTATCTTCAAAATCTCGATTTCAATGTTTATTCTGTTGCAATTTCCTTTGTTGCTGTAATTGAGCGACAGTCAATACAATAGATATATGAAAATAATAACCTATTTATATTAAATTTTGTATGTTATATTACTATTTTTTTATAATTATTATTATACAGAGTTTTTAATAGGAACATCATTACAAGAAATACATACAATATATATTTATCCATTCATTTCTAGTACGTATTGCATAAGTTTGATGTATAGTTACTACGATTTAATGACACATTTGTCATTAAGGCGTCTGGTCTAGTATACTCCAAGGTTGTTCCGATTCTTATTCGGTGCATAATTCAAATTAAAAATTGAACTCGATCTCTTTTTTACATGAATTCTCTTATTGTGTATCTCTTTTTTATACCATTTTATTACCTTCGATCGTATTACTCAAGATCCCAGGGCCGCCAGATCTACGTCATTTTAGCAAAGCTGAAATTTTGAGGACTATTTAGTTAGTTTAATATGTAGTCAAGACAGTATGCGTACTTACCAACTTGATAGTGGGACCCTTTCAGAGGTAGCGCCAAATAAATGTACATTTCTGTCTAGGAATATGATTGAGCCATCGGACTGGTCTGGGTGCTTATAAGGGGCGTGAAATTGTAGTTTGCTCAATTATAAACAACCATTAGGACGTCTGGCAGGAGTAAAGCGGCACGTAATAGGCGCGGGTTCAAATCCCGCTACGTTCAAAAGTTTTATACGTTTTCTAAATAAGTATTTTTCTTTTCCAAGTATGGAATAACACTTTAATAATGTGAAAAATAATAAAGACAATAATTATGAAAAAAAATATATAAGATAAGAAATAATAAAATATGTACTATGCAAAGTCGACCACAATTAGTGATTTCTTATATTTTTCTATTAACTTTTTTTTTGGGACCGTCGTGGCGCAGTAACACAATCGTGTAATTGTAAACGCAACGGTTGTGGGTTCGACTCCCTCTTGAGTGAATGAATTATTCAATATTTTCACTTACTTGCAAGTAACAAGAGCGTGGCGTTGGGTTCCGCTACTGACTAATTAATGTTTCTAAAATAGGGTGGAACATGAAGCGGAGAACTGAGTGTCTTAACAGGTTCCTCTGTCTACAAAGACATTTGGGGGTATAATATCAAACTAAAAAAATTATATACAAACCAGTCGCTATTTAATTTATCATATATAGGTATAGTATTAGTCGATTCGTCCTTACCAAGGCTTTTGTTTCTCTAGAAATCTAACTAAGTACGTGTAATCAGAACGGATCTTACGCATATTTTTCCACACAGTATATAGTATTTATATACAGTAATAATATTTTTAATTTTATTATTCTCATGTGTTTTATCGAAGAAACCACAATACATTATTTAATTTTATTGAGTTTTAAGGTTAAAATTTTATTTTTACCGCTATTCGTATTGAGTGTCGGAACTTAACGCCGCGCTTTCGCATATAGCAGGAGCGAGGAAATGAAAATAAACTTAATAACTATCCAATTTTTTGAGGCCAGTTGCGTCGCAGGGACACAAAAGTGCGCTGCACGTTGTGGGTTCGATTCCTGCTCGATGAAATTAAATATTGAGTATTTCAATTTTCATTGTGCCACGACTCAACTGGTAAAAACTTAGTAGTTTTTATTTTTAACTAGTGATTAGGAGTAAATAAAATGTTGTTTCTGTGATTTTTTCCTTTTTGACTCATGTAAAGATGTGATAAGAATTTTTATTTTTACAGTCACTAATTATAAAATAAAAGAGGCCAGTCGCGCAGGGGCACAAAATGTGACCGACCAAAACCGACTGGTTGCGGCTTCAATTCTCACTCGAGGAAATTAAATATTAACTTAAATTTAGATTTTTATTTTTTCTCTCTGGTGTCGAGGCAAAGTGTAGCGTTGAGTTCCTGCACTCAATACGCAATGCCTCCAGAATACAGCGTAACGTGAGGAATAAAGTATCTTAATACTAGGTTCCCTCTGCCTACCCTGCTTTGTGGGGGATTGAGTACCTGTCTACATGTCGCGATGACGTCACCAAAAGTTTAGTAAACCAGGCGAATACAAATGAAGAAATATTGAATACTCATCTCGTGTAGAGTTTATTGATGACATTAAAGTATTTTCTTGTTTCTATCAATTTCTGATCTCATTAGGTGTTTACTGAATTTAAATTAGCTGTTATTTTTAGCTATTATGTATTTCAACCATTTTTATATTCGACAAGTGGGCGCGCGCGGCTTCGCCCGCTTATTTGCACCCTTAGGGGTGAATTCTAAAAAAATCACTAAACACTGGTTCAATCAAATATTTTTAATAGTCTGAATAGATTTTTTTATAAAAATCGGTGCCGATTTAAAGATTTTTTCATATAAACTTTCAATCCCTTATTTGAACGCTTAGGGGGTAAATTCTAAAAAAACCATGAAAAACGTGTTTAATGAAATATTTTAAAGAGTCTGAATTTCGAATTTTATAAAAATCGATGCTGTTTTAAAAAAAATCCATTAAAACTTACAACCCCTATTTCATCCCTTTAGGGTTAAAATTTTTCAAAATCCCTTCTTAGTGGACGTCCCGATTATAAAAACAAACATCTGTCCAAATTTCACGTTGCTGCCATCAGCGGTTAAGGCTGTGCGTGCGTCTCACCTCAGTCAGTCAGAACAAATCTATCTATCTATATATATGAAAGATATATATAGATAATGTATTTTTATTAGCCATGGTCAAATTTTGTTATAATTTTTTTTTCAGCTTCTTATTGTTATTGACAGTTATTGTGCCACAGAGCCACGACGATAATATAGAGGAAAAAAAAAACTAATTTACAGTTTATAATATAAAGTTTAATTATAAAAAATTTACACATCTAACGAAAAAACCTTAAATAACACAATGTACATGTATAAATACTTAAAATAAATTTTAATATTATACTATTTACCGTTATTAAATAATAAAAAACATAAATATATACATATACCTAAAACATATTTTTTTTATCTTAATGCATACGCATATAGCAGGCCAGTGGTAGTGCAGGGGCACAAGCGTGACACTGTAAGCGCGACAGGTTGTGGATTCGATTCCTACTCGAGGAAAAGCAGTGCATTGCATTCCACACACGGATGGACACTCAATGCAGATTGTTCCTTTTTCGTCGAATCTGAAATTCAACGTAAAAAGAAGAACGGAGTGTCTTAACACTAGGTTATCTCTGCCTACTCTGTTGTATGCGGAATACAATGCTTATTTTAGGCAATCACTGAATCGGTAGTAGCGGAACTCAACGACGCGCTTCATTTACCAAAGAGGGTAAAAAAAATAAATAAAATATAAGCATTCTATCGAGTTGGAATCGAATCCACAATTGTAGCTTTACCAATAGAAGCTGCCCCACTGGGCCACGACGGCTTATGCATAATATATTTTAAATTAGCAAAAATATGGATTTAAGTCCTTGGGTTTAAGTGTTTAAAATATTTTTTTATGATTAGTAAATAGTATAATATTAACAGAACTATATTTAAAACTAACTAACTTACTTAAGTAATGACTAAAAGGCATATATGGCTTTATAAATATATCTAAAACTATATACACATTTAAATAACGATTATCTATTTGGTGGAATGTCTCCTTATTGTGGAATTGTATAATATAAGTTACTATAAAAGCCTATGTGTTGGGAAATCTTAGCTTTAACTAGTAAATATCAAGTTTCACCATATCAAAGTGGTAAATTTTTTTAAAATCGTAACGATAGTTATCATAAGAAAATAATAAAACTTAAGATTTACTAGCAAAAAAAACATTAAAGATAGATTTTATAGTAACATATATATTTATTTATATTTACACTCACATCTTGAATATAGACCATTAAAAATATAAATTGATAAGCTTCATAGAACAAAATATTATACATTGTTTTTTTAGCGTTTCCTTTATAATAAAAGTTACGGCCATTCGTGGTGCAGGGGCACAAACGTACGGCTGCCTCCACACCAGAGCGAAGAAATGAAAAATAAAAATTAATTAAATATTTTATTTCCTCGATTGGGCATCGAACCCACAACCAGTCGCGATTACAGTCACAATGTGTGTCTCTGCGCCGTGAGTGGTTATTATGTATACACATATTTCATTAATTCATTATGTATACATACATTTAAAATTGCAAATTGTATATATATATTGTATGGAAGTAAAAATTTTGGTCTTTTACATTCAACACATTTTCTGTACAATAGGGTTCAAATTTAATGTCTTAAAACGTTGCGTAAAAAAATATTTAATAACAGAGACAGACAGACAGACAAATTAAAATATATAACATTAGAATGGATAAGTCAATAAGGAAAGAACGGAATGTTTTACCACCAGATAGATAAAAAAGATACGTAGTAAGAATTTAAAAGAAAACGTATAATTAAAAAAAAATAACCAAACCAGTACAAAATTGACTGCTTGTTTCTTTAATTTAAATATCTGACTAGCTCTTAACGGATATCTTGTGAGTTGTGAGTCATGTAAAAAATATTTATAGATAATTTATTTATAAATTTTAACAGAATGACTTTACAGGACATCACTATGCTAGTAATTAATTAATTAATAATGTACGATGACTGATTGAGTTTTCCCATTTGCCAGCTATTTACCTACATTGAGGCCAGTCGTGGCGCCGGGGCACAAGATACGAATCTCACTCGGGGTAATAAAATATAATATATATTACTAATGAGGCAAAGTGCGGCGTTGAGTGCCGCCACTCAACACGCGATACCTCCACAATTCGGTGGTAAGTGGGGAACAGAAGTGAGTCATCGGAAACGAAGTGCCTTTACACTAGGTTGTCAGGTTTCCTCTCCCTAAGAGGTATAAGAAGCTACAGTTATGGTATGGCATCACATCTAATATGAATTGTAAAGGTACGACGGCGACGGTCCGTATGTATATGTTTTTACTAAAAATTTTTTTCGTTAAAATGATGGGATAAAAGGGCGTCATTTTGATATAATACGCACGTTTGTATCGTTATAGGTTATACGTATATTATCGTTATAGGTTATACGTATATACGTAATATTATCCAGTCTCTTACATGAAATTTGAACCCACAATGTCTTGTTAACTGTTCTTATAAAAATCTATTAAGTACTATAATACATGGTGTTTGATTTAATATTTACAGTATATACATACAATACACATTGAGTACATTCATTGAAACGGAATACAATGTTACATTTTCGATTTTTTTTGAATTTAAGTATAAAGATATATGTATATTTTATCTTTTAGAATTGATTTTATTGGCTTCAACAGTAACTATTTAAAAAAAATGATAATATATTTTTTTATGTATGTGTTGGTAATACAATATTTTTACATCATGAACTTATTATCCTTATTAGAACGATCAAGATAATAAATAGATATTATGTGTTAAATGGCGGAATTCAACGCCGATTTTTGTCATGTCACAGGAGGATCTTGTTAACATGGATTTGATGAGAATATAATATTGTCTTACCAAGAACAAGATCTTGTATCACTGCCGGAATTATCAACATAGTGGAAAGACATTGTTGAATTAAGAAATTGAACGCCGCGTTTTGTTTGTTTCGTTACAGGAGAATTAAATGACGCCATGAACCTGATCGCCATCCTCGTTAGGGCCGTGCGGGAGTGCTCAGTTGGAGTGGTTCCTGGCGGGGCGCGGCGGCTGCAGCGCGGGGTTGGCCACGGCGATGATGCTGTCGCCGCGCGCCGCCACCACCTGCGGCCGCGCCTCCTCCGCCTCCTGCCACACCTCTCCCATCACCTACTCGCCCACTCGCAGCCACCACGCCCACGTGCAGCGTGATTGTGGCAAACGTGTTATATCAAAAATCTAATGAAATCAGCTTGTCTCGCAGCCAATTATATCTCGTTATGCCTGCAAAATTCGGCATAGAAATGGGAAATGGAATGTCTTAGCACGTCGTTTTCCCTCTATCTACCCGGCTGTGTGCAGCATATAACATAAAACTGATTTCAGTTCAGTTCAGTTTAAAGCAGTTCAGTTCAATTTAAAACTGATTTAATTTATTTTTATTCTCACTTTCTACTAAATTCTCATTCTTCATTCTCAAAACTCAATACCGCGCTTTGGCTCATTACCAGAACAAAAAAACAAAAATATGTTTAATATTTCATTCCCCAGAATGAGAATCAAACCCACAACCGTATCGTTAACAGTCACACGCTTGTGGCCTATTTATTATTGGTGTAGATAAATGATTTAGTGGCAAGCTCACAGGCGGCGGCGTGCTGGTGCTCGAGTACGAACATCGCGAGTCGGCGTCGTCGCTCTCAGTCTTGACGCCCCACCAACTAGAACCCACCAAAATATATTTAACTCTACTTTATTTATATAACTAACTTACATTATAACTGATTTAAATCACAATTACAAACACAATATTAATTTAATTATTTTAATAGAATCACATTTTCAATAGTTAGACGCCCTCATGACAGAGCGCCTGACCTGATGTGAACTATGGTTGAGTTTCGAAAGCATGAATTCATTTCATTTATACGTTTTTTACAATAAAAAACGAAAAATCTTTTAAATAAAATTTGAAAGTAGCTAGGAGAGAAATTTTTTTTTACCAAAATAAAAAAATATGTTATATTACCTATGATTCGAAGTCCTGGCTGTGTCCGGACTAGCTCTCACTCCATTCCCTTCGTCTCCCTCCTGGAAAAAATCATTTGTTAAGACATTTTCACAAAAGGTACAAAATGAAATTTTGATCGGAATATTGTAAGAATCTAACAAAAATTTTACAATACGGTCTACGAGTTGTGGCCTCTCTGAAATTGGTCGTAGACGGGTACGCTGATAATATTTTTTTTCTTTTAATCAACTTCTTCCCGAATATAAGCACGAATGTTGGTAATACCTATTTTTGAGACAACCACGACTCCTCAACCGTACTGTATATTTGTATACTGTATAGGACAGACTTGTTGTAAAAAAAAAAAAAGTGTGTCAGTTCTGATTTTTACGTACTTGTATAATTTATTAAAAGTATGAGATTATTTTATAAAAAAAAATATCACAAAAATAGTTTTTATATTAATCATTATTATAATATAAAAAAATGATGCATAATTATGTAAAAAAAAACTTTTTAGTTGCGAAATTTTGAATTTGAACCCCATTTATATTAAGAAAACTAAAATAAATTAAATAATTCATAAAAATAAATCGACTTGACACTGTATCCCGGACAAACAGACACTCAGTTCCCGAGAATTCCCAAAAGAACGAACCTACATTAAGAGAATTTGTAAAAAGCGTAACTAAACTGAAAGATATACTTACCGCAATAAATGAATAAGAATTGGTTAAAATAGAATACAGAAAGAAAAACAAAAAATAAGCTTTCGATTTGCATGCTTACCTTTACCGTGTTAAATTAGGCAAAAAAAAGAAAATTAATGTGTTATATATTAATTTTAAATGTATTAATTTTGTATAGGCGTAAAATATGTCAATTTTTTTTTTCTTTTACGTAATTTTTTTGAAAGAGTACTTCAAGGACTCTTCAGGTCCAATTTTATTGCCTAAGTCTAATAAATTAAGATTTTTTTATATTTATTTAATAAAATATTATATTATTTTGAAACAGAAGTATTAATGTTAGTTCTTATAAGATTTAATAAGTTCTAAGTTTCAACTTGTACAGAATTATTTTAAAGGAGTGGTTGGAATTGGATTTTTCTTATAGGAATCAAGATCATTAATTCAGCTTCACGCTATATCACGCACACAGCAGGATAGGCAGAGGTAACTTAGTTTTAAGACACTCCGTTTCCCACTTCCCGCCGAGTTCTGGAGGCATTGCGTGCTTAATGGCGGAACCCAACGCCGCACTTTGCCTCAACACCACCCGAACCCACAACTAGTCGATTTTACAGTCACACTTTGTGCCCCTGCGACTGGCGTTAATTCTTAATGTGAATTATTTTGATATCCGTGCAAACATACTAGAAAAAATACATTCTAATTCAATCCAATTCTAATACCAAAGAGTCCTTGCAGAACACCCTCAAAAAAAATGTTTAGTAAAAGAAAAAGTAATGATATATTTTACATCTAAATTTAACTGAATATCAGTTCAGAAGTTGAACAACAAAATTAAAATTATATATGTACGCAGATTTCATATGAAATGCTCACTATTTTATAAGACAATACATCTAATGTAGTTTGTGGAAACTTGATTGGTATGTGTACTATCTTTGTTGTGTTATTAGAATATATTTAATGTACTGTATGTTTCCCTTAAAAAAAAAATATATAATAATAATTAAAAGTTAATGTTTTATTGTGAATAAATAAATAAATAAATCAACTTCACGCTGTATCCCGTACACAGCAGGGTAGGCAGAGGGCACCTAATGTCATGACACTCCCCACTTTCTGCCAAATTCTGAAGGCATTGCGTGTTGAGTGGCAGAACTCAACGCCGCGCTTAGCCTCGACACCAGAGCGAGGAAATAGAAATATAAATTTAAGTAAATATTCCATCTCCTCGAGTGGGGATCGAACCCATAACCAGTCAGTTTTACAGTCACACTTCGTGCCCCTGCGCCACGACTGGCCTCAAATTATTATTTTATATTGAAAATCAATATTAATAATTTACATTATATGTAAAGAAATATTTTTACGATGTATGGACGTCTTCGTACACATTTGAATTTGTCTATTTATCTTTTATATAAATACCTACATCACATTTACATACATACATATATATTTATTATTAATATATAACACATGTAAATCAATAAAAATAAGATTATATAAAATATTCATAATACAACTCCCTTTAATTCCTATTAGTATGCATTTCATATAATCTAGTTTTATCTCTTTATCTAATATTTATAACAAAATTTTACATATTTACAACTGAACTGAACTGAAAATAATAATATATATTTATAATTTTTCCCTTAAATCAATATGAATATCGCATAAGACCTAGGTTAGTGTCTATTTCAATAATATAATGATTCCCTTCGTTAGATATATTTCAGATAGCGTTAGTTAGTATTTAGTCGGTGAGGTCTATGTGAGCGACCTGTCGCGGGCGCTTGCAGGGCGCCTCGTCGTCGTCGCGGTCGCGCTCCTCGGGCGCGCTCGGCGGCAGGCTGAAATGATTTGTATTTTAGGTTAAAATATTTTAGTTTTTATTGTTTCAAATGTGGTGCAGGGGCAAAGTGGTGTGGGTTCGATCCCTGTTCCAGGTAATGCGTTTATTTGAATTTGTATTTCGATATTTTTCGCTCTGGTGTTGAGGCAATGCGCGGCGTTGAGTTCCGCCACTGTATAATGAGGCGTTGCATGCAGAAGTCGGCGGAATGAAAAACGGGGTGATTTAATACCAAGTTCTCTCTGCCTACCCTACTGTACGTGGAACACAGCGTGAAGCTGATTTATTTATTTAAAATAGTCATAAATTTTAATATTTTAAAAAACAACTACTTAATACCCCGAACAAGTTGAGAAGAATTATATTATAATTGAAATTCAAAGAAATGTTAACATATATAGTTAAATATAATAGTAGTTCTGATAATCTATCAGATCATTGCTAGCTAAGTAAGCGCTTGAGGTATACCATGTAAATGGAAAGTTACCTAAGATCCAATATCTAGATCGAAATTTACTGTAATATATCACATAATGAAAAATTAAGAAACCTGTATGTACTATATGAAACAAAATATTTTAAAAGTACGAGTTTTCAGTAAAGTATAACATGCGTTACCCGTGCTTGGAGTAATGCAGTCCAGCTCTCCGCACCAGCTGCCGCGCCAGCGGGAACAGCTCGTCGCGGCGCGTGAGCAGCGCCGGCACGCACCTGCATATCTGCGCGGCCGCCTCGTTCACCATCACCTATCATTATTTATTGAATTCCATCTAAATAATCTTCAATATTTTATATTTGTCAAAATAATATATTTATAGTAATGTGTGACTGTAAGTGCAAAAGTAACTGATTGTGGGTTCGATCCCCACTCGAGGAGATGAAATATTTACTTAATATTTCATCTCCTCGTCACTTTATAGTTCCATTTTTTCGCTCTGACGTCGGCAAAGGCAAAGCGCGGCGTTGAGTTCTGCCACTCAACACGCAATGCCTCCAGAGTTCGCCAGAAAGTGGGGAACGGTGTGTCCTAACACTAGGTTCCCTCTGCCTACCCTGCTGTGTGCGGGATACAGCGTGAAGCTGATTTTTGATTTGATTTTTTTTAATATATTTATAGTAATTGCCAGTAAATACATATAGCTAAAATATTACATTAATTATTAGATAACTTGGACTAAACAAAATAAATATCATGTAATTAATGTAGTATTAGATTAATAAATTATTTTAATCTTAATGAGTAGCGCACCTCATGAAGTGTCAAGGGTTTTTCTGGTTTCCGCTTGCAATCAAACCTTCCATATATTGCTGCGTACTTTCTAATCTCCTCCATCCGTCTCGGATCAGATTCTGGCATCATCATCACTAATTCCAAATCCTTGCACATTTTTTTCTTTGTATTTTGTGGCTTTGGCTCCAGTTGAGGTAGATGCTTGCTCAATTTTTCAGCGGCAGCAGACAACTTTTTTACATGAACATCTAAAAGGACTGGTGTTAACTGGACGGGTGATGTCACTGAACTAGGGCTTGACCCAGAAGAAGCTGGAGGACATGCACTTTGGGGAGAAAAAGACCTGGCTGTCGTAGTTATTGGGGCAGCAGGGGACGAAGGAAGGACTATTTTAGTAAATGTAGCTTGGCTATGTACAGGACTAGCGTTAGGAGCTGATGCATTTGAACCACAACTATTTTCAGGTGCACCAGGAGATGGGCTATACATTGGCCTGTTGTTATCTGGGGAAGCTACTGTTCGAGGTAAATTTGGAATAGCCGGTGGTATGTTCAGAATCCTTTGGTTACATTGCATAAAAGGGTTGTCGGTGGGACAAATGTTTGGGACAATTGGGATTTGGAACAAGGCAGGATTGTTCACCCACTCCTGGAGGGCTTTCTGTAGACGCCTCACGTGTAATGGTTTAGATGCCATACCAACTAAAGCCATAATTTCTAAAAACTCTTCTTCACCAGCATCACATAGTTGTTGAACGTCATCACCACCTGAAAATATATTTTTAATTGTTTATTAATTATTTTACATAAAACCAAATACGTTATCATTTATTGTTTTTTTATATAAACATAAAATAGGTAGTGTACACATAATTAAGTGATCATAAATGTTATTATCACTTAAAAAAAATCTCTAAAACGGGCGAATAAATGTACAGAATGTCTTCTCATACCATAAACAAAATTTTAAACTTAAACGATTCTATAGAATTACATAGATTAAAAAGAAATTTACCTCTTGTAAAAATGTTCAATTACATAAAAAAAAAACAGATAACAAATTCATATGCAACTAGTGTAGCAAGTTAATTCCGCTATCATTGTTCAAAGCAAAAACGTGTGATACTTAAAAAAAGGGCCAGCTCACACTTTTAATTTAGGCATATATGCAAATGCCTTACGTGACCATTTTGCGAAGGGGCTTTGGTGAAAAAAAACAAAAGTTGCCAAGGAGCGGCCGAACCCTTCCTTAGTGGGTAATTGCCAGAATTAAAAAAGTACAAAAATTAAAGAAAAAAAAATAGATTTGCATGCGATGTCTGCGCGGCTTTTTTCGCTTATGGGAATTCGTTTTTTTAATGCCGTTTTTGATGTTCGATGAGAAAAGATTTTTTTGATAGTTCCTTGGGATGTTTTTGTGTGCTCTAAGATTCGGATTGTTTTATTTTATTATTATTATTATTATACATATCATTTTTTGTGTGCTTCGTTTGTCTTGCGGGTTATGTGAAGAAAATATAATGATATATATCTTCTTGTACTAGTTTGATGTTACCCGTTGAATTTTAAGCCGCAAAACATTTTAACTATATTTAATTAATTTTAGCTATATTTTATTTTATATCCTATTAATGTTGAATACCTAATATGCCCCCTTATACTTTTACCAATAAACTTATAATTATATAAATACAAATGTGAAATACTCAAAAGTTTTAAATATACAACTTAAGATTTTATTTAGAGATTAATAGAAATTAAAAAGAAATTATTAAGAAAAATACAAAAAATAGTTAAAATTAATAAAATATAAATACTCCTTTGCCACCCTTTAACCAAATAAATAATATCCCAAAACTTATTAGAAGAGGAATCTACCCTCACCCTCTTCACAAGGCACTGCGTTCTTAATATAAACGACCATATAGAATACTGATATCTAATAATAGTGAAGTTTAAATATTTTATATCATAATAAATTGACTAAAGGTTCGGGTATTTGAAAGAAATGAAGAAAGGACAGAATGCAAGATCGGTGGAAATGGTAAGATATTAGAACAAGAGAATGAAGTGATATATAGTAGTAGTGGCATATTTGGGAAGTATATTCAGTAGAGATGGAAAGTACGGGGGATGTGAAAAGGCGTATTGCTGCCGATAAGTGGGTTAATGGAGCCTTAGCTGCATTGATGAGACGGCGAAACGTCAGCACAGCTGCGCGTTTGGCCGTACACAACGCTGTGTCGGTACCGACGCTCTTATACAGTAGTTTCATCGCAATGAAGAGGTACACGGAATAGCAGATACGTACTAGCAGAGCACGTCGAACGGATTGGGTTTGACGAAAGAATGGAAAAAATATTTATGAAAAAGTTATGAAAAAGTGAGGGATAATAGAGGTAGGAGGAGCCCTCGGTTGACCTTCGAAAACACAGTATCAAGATACTGGAGGAAGGTCACGTGAAAAGCATGATGACCCCCTGGAGGGCATGTATGAAGAGTTAGATGACGAGGTGACAGAGGTAGGTATGTAGAGACCGTAGCGTTTGGCGCTCCGTTCTCTTTGCTCTACTACCCCGCTAGCGATACAGCGTGAAGCTGTGTATATATGTTCAATCAATATATCAGAAATAAAAAATGATATGTTTCTTAAAAAGTAATTATATTGTAAAAAGCTAAATTATATATTTTTTTTCATAATTTCTGCGCCATTCCGTCTTAAAATAACGTATTTATCACTTGATGATAAGAATTAATTATTAATATATATATTTAGCCATCTTTATAGTACAACATACCCATTTCAAGCAAAGTATCGTAGTACGCTAGTAAACTAGCTCTCTGCATTACTCTGTACAGCTGTAATTCTGCTTCATTGGCTGGTGCTGACGTCACAACCACTGTAACAAAATAAACTTTAATATATATAAATAATACCAAAATAAAATAATTAATGAAAGTATTAATAAATAATATTCAATTTCTCCGTGTGGGGATTGATCCCACAACCGTCGCTTTACAGTCACACGCTTGTGTGCCTCCGTCACTACTGGCCCTAATTAAAAATATTAATATATTTTCTAAAAAAAAAGTATTTTTTCTTTCCTAAGTGTGGAATAATTAAAAAAAATGATATAATAATGAGAACTTCTATACCTATAAGAAATAACATATTATTATTTTCTATATCTATAATATCAATATAATGTCAAGAAATAATGTGCTTTCATTTATTTCTTTGTTTTAAGAAAAAAAAGTTAGAAAGTGTTTCTTAAATGTCATAGTAAGAAAAAAATGTGAGCTATAAATAACTTGATAAGGTTATTTCATTTTCTTTTTTCGTATCGCTTAAAGTAAATAATACTGTTACATATGACATTACAAAGCCACTGACATTTGTACGTGAGGGTTGTAGGTTCAAATACCGATACGGGAATAATTAGGTTAAAAAAGTAGACCATTTCAATAAAGTTGTTAACTAAGCAATTGATGGCACCTTGTCCTTCACATTAAACGTAATTTAACGCTTTCAAAACGCAATATATCATAAGTTTTATTATTTTCTTAATAACAAATATGAGGCTAGTCGTGAAATCGGGGCAAGGTGCAGTAAACGTGACTGGTTCTGGGTTCGATTTCCACTCGAGGAAATGAAATATTTCATATTTTCAATTCTTCGCTCTGATAACGAGGCAACACGCGGTGTTGTGTTCTTCACACCACAAAATGAAAACAAAATATTTTTTAATTTATGTTGTATAATAATATGCGGGCATATTGCACGGTAACAGGATCCTAGTGTTATGGTACTCCGCACTTCCCACCTCTCATTCTTTTCATTACGAGAGAAGATAATTCATCTAATGCTTCGAGCGAGTATCGAACCCACAACCGTCGCGCTTAGTCAGATGTTGTCCTCTTCGCCACGGTGGTCTCATATTATTACAATATAAATACACATATAATATCTAAATCGATAACCCATAGCCAGACGCGGTGCGTGCTACAAGCAATTTCGTCCCGAGTCGCGTGAGGAGACGCTCAACAAAAAACAACCCCTTTTAATACCAACCCCTGTCATTACCGAAAGAATCGCTTCAACCGTTACCGGACGAAAAAATAGATGAATAAAATTTTTACATAAAAGCAGGCCCCTCTCAAAACGAAACGAGTTGAATACGGCCAATGCGGTTCGCGCGAGAAAAATATCGATCGTTTGTATGTTATAAAAAAATTGTTGCCACCCCTAGTTGTGCATTATTGGTTTTTATGGGGTAGAAAAAATGTGGGGTGGGATGGGACTCCACCCTAAGCAGGTAAATTAGGAAAAAAAATGTAACTTAATGTTATATATTTATAACCTATATAGTATACATAGATATTATGTATTAGGGATATTTAGATATATTTGTATGGATTTCGCCCATTCGAACCTTATTTTCGTTTTTAAAAAGTAAGTACAAATGTATAAAATAAATGTCTTTTTTTGTTTATATGTTTTTTTTTTAACTTTATTTAACTAGTGTTTATATATGTTATATTAATAAAATGTAAATCGATAAGTATTTTTTATTATAAAAATAAAAACATTATTGTATTTAAACATAATACTAAAATTTTTATTCGTTATTATCAAACGAAGACAACAAAGCTCAATTTTATTCAGCCCAAACGTAATTGTTCATCGTATTTTTTACTCATCTTACACTTTCTCACTACAAAAAAAAAGTTTCTCAAAGGAAAAAAAAAATAAAAAAATCCTTTCTCAAAAACTTGCACAGTGTCCAAAAAATGAATTTGCATAATCTGTTTGCATATAAAAAATCGCCACTATCGCACGGCGTATGCAAATACAATCCCAGCCACGATGGGGTTAGACCACATGTCCTTCTCCTTTCAATTGTCTTTTTTTTTAAGTAATTTTATGATTTTTTTTCTTTTCTTATTTTTTCTTTTTATATATTTTTTTTCTTATAAAATTTGGTCACGTAACATTTTGAGATATAATTTTATGCAAGTCCCACGATGTTCGCCATTTTTTGTAATAGTTTTTGTCTTGAGAATTTTTGACATTGCTACTGCAAGGTTTTTATGGATACTTTTTTGTGTGTGTAATTGTTTTTTTATGTTCAATTATTTGTTAAAAATTTTAATATATACATTTATATACTTAGGTAAATAATATTAGATTTGATTATTAAGAACAAAAAGTACTACTAATTGGGGCCAGTCGTGGCGCAGAGGCACAAGTGTATGACTGTAAACACGACTGGTTGTGGGTTCGATCTACTTTCGATGCAAAGCGCGGCGTTGAGTTCCTCAACTCAACGCGCAATGCCTTCAGAATTCGGCGGAAAATGGGAAACAGAAGCTTGTTAATGGGAACGGAGTGTCTTATGATACCCAGTCCCAGATTACCTATGCCTACCTAATAATAATTTTTATTTGACTCAAAATAATAAAAACGGAATGACACTCAAGGAAGTGATTCTATTAAATTGTTTTCTTTTATCCGATCTGCAATGTCCTGAAAATGAGAAAAATGCAAAAGTCGGAGTGTTCGCACTCTCCTCTATCCACCCTGTTTTTATATGGAGAAAGAGCGTCAAGATGAATATAATTTAAAAATTTCCTATGCTCGCTCGCTCGCTAGCTCAGTGGCTAGTGACTCATCATAGTCTAAGCGATTATTAATTTATTTGTCAACTTCATCAGTGTGTTCTAACTAGAAAAACATGATTCATCAAAAAATCCAACTTTACCATTGTGACAATTCAATATAATAAACGCGTGGTCGCGAGTTTTTCTAATCTCATGTTAATAGTTCAGAAATAGATATTTAACTAGTTAAAATATATTATTTAATAGTGTTAAAATGTTATGCCACATTTAGGAAAGAAAAATACTTATTCAGATAACGTATAAAACTTTTAACGTAGCGGGACGCGAACCCATGCCGAATGGAATCTGACCAGGACTAAATTTGCAGTAAGGAGGGTAAGCATATCAGGGTTGGCAGAGAGAGTCCAGTGCCGAGACACTTCGTCCAAATTCAGCGTTTTGGAGGTTCAGTCCGGGAGAGTATTGAGTGAAACTAATTTCCACTTTGTCTTGTTACCAGAACGACGAAATAAATATGACTCATTCCTACGTATGGGAGTCAAACTCACAACTGACGCGATTGTAGTCGCATTTATAACTAATTGAGACCACTCGTGGCGCATGGGCACCAGCATGCATTTGTAAATGCGACAGTTTGTTAGTACAAATAGTAGTACAATACCTCCAGAATTTGACACAAAGTGACAAACGGAAGCGTCTTAATGGGATCGGAGTCTTAACTAGGTTCCCAGGTTCCCTGCCTAGACTGATATGTGCGGGGCACAGCGTGAAGCATCACACCGTACAAGCAATATTCATATGTATAATCGACAGGTGAATGTACATACACGTACATCTACTAGTGCTCTACAATATTTAAATGAAAATTTACATTGCGTTAGTTCGTCAAGACTCGAGAGGCATCAGTAAAATGATTTTTTATTCACATTAATTAAAACACACCGAGAACTTGCTTCATGAATATTGATATAGATTAACATGCGCAGACGGGGTAAAATATAAGCTATGCCACTCATCTCAGGTGACTGTCGAGTCAGCATTTTTTTTTTTCACTTTAAACTGAAATGTCATTTCTTTTTTTTTTGCTTCACGCTGTATCCCGCATATAGGGTGGGTTAGGTATAGAGGGTTTAATGTTATACCGCATGTAGCGGGTAGCCAAGGGTGCATATTGTTAAGAAACATATCTCCGTACTTTTCGCCGAATTCTGAATGCAATGCGTGTTGAGTGCCGGTACTCAACGCTGCGCTTCGCCTCGACCATAGATTATATCATATACTAGAGCTAGATGTGCCACTGAAAAAACAGACGTTATTGCTTACCCGTCCTGTACTCTAGATGTGGCTTATTAAGACTATAATAATAAAACGTATAAAAATTTACTGTAGCGGGTTTCGAACTCGCGCCTTTTTGGAAATCGTCCCAGAGTTCGAATCCCGCTACGCTCAATTTTTCCTTCCAAAGTATTAAATAACACTATAAAAATGATAAAATGTCGTTAGTCTTATGTATGGAACCGTGCTTACTATAGGTACCTAAAAGGTACCGTAAATAAATATTTCATTTCATGGAGTGGGGATCGAACCCACAACCAGTCGGTTTTACAATCACACTTTGTGCTGCTGCGCCACGAATGACACTTAAGTAAATATTTGTAATTTAATATTATTTTAGCGTTAAGCATTTCTAGCATATAACAGGCTGAGCAGAGAGATCTCACTATTGAGATACTACTGTTCTCCATTGTTCACTTCGTTTTTTTTAACGTTTTTTTAAGTAGTAATTTGTAAATTAAATAATTATATTAGGTAATTATGGTTATTGTTACTTATTTAAGTAAATATCATTATTACTACTTAATTAGAAAACGTAACAACATAAATAAGTTGTAATAAGCGTATAAGAATTTCGACGTAGCTTGGCGAGAACGTATGGCTCAGTGGTCAGAGCGCCTGGTCGGTTTCCAGGAGGCGCGGGTTCGAGTCCCGCTACGTTCAAATTTTAATACGTTTTCTAATTAAGTATTTATCTTTCCTTTATAAGTGTGGATTAACACTTTAAAAATATTTAAAAAATCATTATTACTAGTGAACACGCAAATATTGCGTGTACAAAGATGCACTGTCTCAAAATGTAGTAATAAATAATAAAAAATCTCTGTTTGCTACAGATTATAAAAAATGTCTCAGTTTTCACTATCTGAGTCTTTTTTTTAATTGTCTTAAAAATTACTATAAATAAATAAAATATATTTTTTAAAATATTTCCCTATCTTCGATTTGATTCAACAATTTTTATCTATTTGTTATACCTAAAACGAATAATATTTATTCCACCTAAAGCAGAGTCGGCAGAGTGTACTTAGTGTCTAAACACTCCGTTCCTCCTTTCCCATCCAATCTTTTTTTTAATACTATGGTATTGCGTATACTTCTGCGTATGCGCAGAAAATGTAATTAAATTAATTCATTCCCACGAGTGAGAAACGAACAAGTAACCTTCGTATCTTTAGTCATACATTTTACCGCGGAGCTACGACGACCACTTACCTATAATATATTTTTTATTTATGTCTATATATAAAATGATCAATACTTTTACTACTACAATTCAATTATCAAATTATCAAATTAAAAGATGATTCAATTTGATTCATATTATGTAGTTTGATTTAAAAAAATCAAATGATCTTAATTAATGAGGCCGTCGTGGCGCAGTGGCACAAGCGTGTGACTGTAAACCCAATGGTTGTAGGTTTGATTCCGACTCGTGGAAATGAATTATTATTTCTTAATATTTTCGTTTTTTCAGTTTGGTAAGAAGTTTGGTGAAGCGCGGCGTTGAGTTCCGCAACTCAACACATAATGCCACAAAACTTCGGCGATAAGTTTGGAACGAAGTCTTTGGGTCTTAATCAGAATAAACGTTATCATAAAAAAATTAAAAATTACTTAGAAAAGAGATGATCAGCTTGCAACTTAAACAGGATGCATATAAAACATTTATATGCTATAATTAGCCATCTCGTTACCGCAGTGTACAAACACGTGCACAATAAAAACTAATGTTAATCGTGCGAAAAGCAAGCCTAATCCCAAATACGATAATAATTACTGACAAAACTTACCTGAGATGAATAAGAAGACCGAAGAATAAACAAAAAGGTACCATTGTAAGTATAAAATTTGAATAACCATACAGCACGGTTCCCATCCGCGTTAATGACAGTTAGACAATAGTAACGGGATGCGCCTGCGCATCCGATTAGCCGTTTTTTCGCACTCAGGGAGTGATTGATATGCGCAATCTTTGTATGAATTTTAATAGAACACTAACGATATTATGCTTTTTACTTTTAAGCTTCCGTGTGACGGTCGTGTCTTGGAATGTCAGGTAAGGTATTAATTTTTTTATAGGTCACAAGGTCGGTCTCGGTGATAAGATTGATATTGATTCTGTTTATATGCCATTTGAGTTTTGTAGGTTTGTTTTTGTAATAATTAAAAATATAATAAATTATTAAGTCCAAAAAAGTCATGGTTCAAATCGTACCTACAGGTTTTATTTAAATCTAAATAAATGAAACAAACATACAATATCTCTGTTTGGACATAAAATTTGGAAACAAAATATTGCAACACTATTTTCTCCATGCTTAACTAACAAATCAAAACCATCAGAAATTGTATTACAAATGGAACCTTAGAAGAATCTTAATGGGGAACGGAGTGTCTTAACACTAGGATCCCAGGTTTTCTCGGTCTACCCTGCTATGTACAGCTTGAAACTAAAAAAAGAACCTTAAACTATCTACGCTGCCACTGCGCATTACCATCTTTTTTCATAATAAATCAATAAAAAATAGATTAAGATAATCCCTTCGGTTCAACTTCCGTCGATTTTTTTACAAAAGACAATGACTCGTCATTTACATACGTGATTTAGTATAAAAACTATCGGTGAGTTTTAAGATATTTTTTTTTTATTTCAAAGGAAAGTGATCAGAGAGACAGGTGCCAAGTTCTTCTAGTAATTAATCAGAGTTGCATCTGTTCTAAATTACCGTCAGCGTTTGAAGGCATAATCAAATATAATAAAGAAATTAGATCGTTTCGAGATGTTGATGTCGACGGGCATGTGCTTGCTTTTTGTTGGTCATTCTCGTGTAATTATATTAGGTATTGTTTTTTGAATATTCACCTGTATGTCATATAAGCGAGACGACGCGGTTATGTATTTTTTAAGAAATTCGTTTTCCAATAATTTTATCATAGCAGGGTAAGCAGACTATACCTGGTATTAAGCCACTCCGTTCCTTTTATATACTGCTGTTCCCCATAAGAAAAAAATAATTAATTAAAAATTACTACAATTATAGATAAATAAAAGTAATTTGTTCTTTCAACATGCGTCCGTCCGTTCACAAATATTTCAGTTTTTTTAACCCATCATTATAGAGGTTCATAAACTGTCGTTTTTCTGCTTTAAATTGGAATATCCTTATACGCACTCTTTTATTTCACAGACATTGCGGTGAAGTGAAACGGTGTTTGACTAAAAACGCTATTTTTGCTGGGTTCGATTCCCATTCAGATAATAAGTATTTTATAACTTTTTTATTTTTCCTCTGCCTTCCTTGCTATGCGGGAAAATGCGTAATACTGTTAAATTGCATAAAAAGAGATAGCCAAGTATAACATCATCTAAAATTTTAAAATTAATTTATGGTAAAAGTTGACTATATTAAATCTAATGAAATCTTATTTTTATTATTTTCTTATAGCTGTATTAATGCTGTATTTTTTTTGTTACGTATGTAATATTATATATATATATATATATATATATATATATATATATATATATATATATATATATATATATATATATATATATATATATATATGTTTTGGTTATAAAAAAAATTATAGTAAGTGAATTAAGTTAATTGACCGCTAAGGTCGTTGAGGTTTCCGGCAAAAACTCGACGACCCATATACGAGTACATTCTTGTCCCTGTTCACTCCCCATTCTCGTTCTTGTTAGGGCGCACGACAATTTTGTTTTATATATTTTCTTTAATTTTTAATGTAATTTTTTAATTACTTAATTTAATTATAATATTAATAAATTGATATATGATGATATGCCATTTGTTATTGCTTTTTTTTCTATTTTGAATTAAAAAATGGAGAGCTTACGTTAAAACATTACAAGCATATCAAACAATACAAATATTCCATTTTCATTCGAATGTACTAAATTACTATTATCACTATTATTATTATTACATTATTAAGCACTCGTCACTCAATTCACTAATTTAATTAAAAAAAGCAAAACTTAAATTAACTTGGCAATCACAATACCAATTGCTCGATCAGTATAATATATAAAACATATGAATCTGTAAAACATAACATTTAATTACAACAATCGATCAACCCTACACGAAAATCCTGAGTTCATCTCGCGCGACCCGTCCATAGTTCCGTACAGACAAAAAAGCCAGTTTTTTGTGAATGCGACCCCTGCGAACTCCACGAGCCCATATACTCAAAGCTAAGAATGCTAATCGAAAGTGATAGTTACGGAATCTGTATTTTAAGTAAGCATATAGTGTAATATAATTTTATATAGCGGCTGTCGTAGCGCAGGGGCACAGCCTTGCGATTGTAAACGCGGCGGTTACCGGGATAACTAATTCGGCAGAAAGTGAGGAACGGAGTGTCTTAACACTAGGTCCCCTCTGCCTACCCTGTTGTGTGCGGGATACAGCGTGAAGCTGATTTAGATTTCATTTAAATAAATTAACAAAATATACGCGAATATAAAAAAATATTCTTAGGTTGAACGATATATTATGTAACAATGTTTCATCGAATACTTGTATTTTTTCTATAAAATACCTGCGTGTGCGCAGGTACGGCTGCATTTAGTTAAGCCACTCAACTTAAATACTTGTTATACCTTAACAGTACTTTGGTATGTCTTAAGTCATAGACATGAGTAAAAAATTATTAGTTAAAAACGTTGAAATTTGCAGTCAATATTTTTATTACTTTATACTAGTGCTAAATTAAACGTATAAAATGTTGCGTATCAACCTAACTTGAATTCTTTTAAATTAAATGTGGAAGGAGCGTGCGACTGTAAGCAAAGGTTGTGGGTTCGATTCTCACTTGGAGTAATGAAATAATTAATATTTTATTTACTCGCTCTTAATCAGAGAGTTCGCAGCTCAGAAACCGGGGCTGTCAATTCTGCCACTTAACACGCAAAAGGTGCAACGCCTTAAGAATTCGGCGGAAGTGTCTAAATACTAGATTCCCAGGTTCCCCCTGCCTACCCTTATATGTGCAGGATACAGCGTTCAAAAAAATTATAGATTTTTTTATTTATTTTTATTTTATGAAAAAAAATAATTTTAATACCTTCTTTATTGTTTGTTTTTATATTTTTGACATACTAGTGAAAATCTTTACTAAACTAAGAAATGATTTCTTCTTATTTATAATTTTTTTTTTCTATTTATAAATTCGACAAGACAACCTGCTGTCTTTAATAATCTATTTCCTTTTTACTTCAACGGCTAAAAGCATTATAAATATAACGCACCCCGAGGCGCCACTTATAAGTTTTACACATGTTTCTATTATAACCTATCAGCTAATTGATACTGTGGAGCCCCAGGGCTTCGCATTTAGCACCTCACCTACGTTTCACTTTTTTCCATGAAACAATGTAAAAAAACCATATTATTTGTGTATATTGTGACCACCCTACGCGGTTAATACTACAAACTCTTACGTGTAGGGTTATGTCTTTCTTGACATTTTTAATGTGAATAAAAATATTGAAATCATTTTTTTTTACATTTTCAAAGTATTATTCCATAGTTAAAAAAGAAAAATGGTAAATAAAAAAATGATTGGTCAGAGCGCTTGGACGGTTTCCAAAGAGGCGTGGATTCAAATCGTTCTACGTTCAAAATCTACGTTCAAATGTTTATACGTTTTCTTATTAAGTATTGAAATGACTTATTAAAACTTAAAAAATATATATTTATAAATATATATGCCCATATTGGTATTTAAAATTACTAGTATTTAATTTACTAGTTGTTATACAAATAAAATACACCAGTTGTAAAAAAGTAAGTCAATTGATGTTGACTTTGACTTTTCATAGAAAATGAAAATAGAAATCAGTTATCATTAATATTTAATTACTACTCAAATATGAGACTGGTTGTGGGTTAACTTTTTTTTAACACTTGAAATAAAACATAATAAAAATATTTCAAACATAATCACGGTCAAAATTGAAATCAATTTGAAATTTAAAAAAAAATGCTGACCAAATGTTCTGACAGCCCTAGCTACCATTAGTCGACCATCTGTCAGAAGGGTTAGGCCGACTGTTTAACCGAATGTTTGCTTTACGTCCACACTCGACATACTGACATTGTAAATACTTTAACTGTATTTACTTCATTTACTGTATATAATATTATGTATTTAAATGTAATTTATTGTGGTATTGTGATAAAATATTTTATTTTAACGTCACGCTGTCGCACAAAGCAGGGTAGGCAGAGGGAACTTGGTAACCTAGTTTTAAGAGACTTCCGTTTCCCACTACATGGTGAATCCTCGAGACATTGCGTGCTGTGTGGCAGAACTTAACGCCTCGCTTTGCCTCACTGCCAGACCGAAGAAATTATTCCTTTTTTCTTTAATGATTTTTTATTTTTTCTTTAAACATCTATTAAAATATTGAGGCCGGTCGTGGCGCAGTGGCACGAAGTGTGACTGTAAAACCGACTGGTTGTGGGTTCGATCCCCACTCGAGGAGATGAAATATTTACCTAAATTTATATTTCCATTTCTTCGCTCTGGTGTCAAGGCAAAGCGCGGCGTTGAGTTCTTCCACTCAACACGCAATGCCTCCAAAAATTCGGCAGAAAGTGGGGAACGGAGTGTCTTAACACTAGGTTCCCTCTGCCTACCCTGCTGTGTGCGGGACATAGCGTGAAGCTAATTTTTTTAATTTATTTATTTTATCTATTAAAATATCTGTATAAATATAAATCATAAAACGATTCATCTTCACGCTGTACTGCAGCTGGGTAGGCAGAGGAAACCTGATGTTAAGACACCCCGTTCCCCATTTTCTGCCGAATTCTAGTCGCATTGCATATGCGACGGGACTCAAAGCCGCCCTTTGCCTCGAACCAGGGCGAAGAAATGGAAATATAAATTAAAATAAATATTTCATCTCTTCGAATGGGGATCGAACCTATAACCAGTCGAATTCACAGTCACACTTCGCGCCGGTGCGCCGTGACTGGCCTCATAAAACGATTCCATTTGATTATTTCAAGAATACTTCATTAATTCTCCATATTCCTGTCTCGAACCCCAAATAAGAGCTTGAAAGGGCGAATAATACGTCGTGCACCCCAAGTGATGGCTGCATGGTCACTTTTTATCTGTCCACATCCTCCCATTAGACTTCAAACATCTTGCCGGATGCTAAAAAATCAAATACACCGAGGGGTCATTCATTCCCACAACTCAAAAACAAACTAATAATTTTAGACAACCCTTCCGTGTTCTTTTTTTTTCATGAAGTCATGTGTGGTGCTATAGTCCATTCAGCCCACATTCAGTCTCTTCCGTGAGAACGATCAATAGTAGTAAAAACGGATAGTGGATGTTACGAAAGCGTTTTTATTCATCATCTTGCGATATGTAAATGCTATTATAAATTTATTTAGATATTTATATAATTTCATTTCTTTGCCAATGAACATGCCTCAAGGATTCGGCGGAAAGTGGGCAACGGAAGTATCTGGGTAGTGCAACGGAGTGTTTTGACACTAGGTCCCCAGGTTTTCTCTGCCTATCCCGCTATGTGCAAGATACAGCATGCAAATAATATATTCGCGTATAAGGTATTGTAAAAATGCATATTTTAAAAGATAAGCAGAAGTGTGGGTTCTGCCAATTTTTTAAAGATATTTCCAATTTTCCATCCTAATTGAACATATTATATGAAATTACATTTTATATATCAAAATTCACGATTTTAGCTTATCAACAAAGCGCAAATGATATCATTTCCAATTTTATCTATCTATAAATCTTTTAATAGACAAAATAAGCAGGTAGCTTAAAAAAATGTATGGGGGCCGCGAGTGGACACCTTGAAAGAGTTATGGCTGTATGATGAATAATAAATAGGGTGAAAACTATTATCTGATACGAATGGGTGATGCTTTTTGTCTCTAATTACTTTGACGGCGTGTTTTAGATGAGTTTTATGGGAAAATAAAAACGATATAAATAATCTTGGACTTGATAAAAGAGGTCTATAAATTTTACAAGTACATGTTTCTTGTTTGTTTGACATTTTTCTTACATTTTATATGTTTTTTCCAGTGTGGATCGTACATATGCCTTGTTTTTTATAGGAGGCGAAAGGACCTAGTGAATTATCGAGCTGCAGTTACTCACCCCATTTTACCTACGAAATCAATATATTTTGTCGTGTATATTTAAAAATGAATGTGATGTTTTAACATTAAATATCATTTTTTAATCTAAAGTTTGATATAATTAGCATATAACATTGTAACACGAACAATAAACATTAATCAAACGAGTAATAACGAATATAAAAATCTGTAGATATTAAAATTAATATATTTATATAAATATAAAAAGTTCATAAAAACTTAATACTCTACATTTATTCCCACGTTACAGTCATTAGAATGTTTTTATTTAGTTTTTTTTATGCATCGGATCCCTCACGCCTCTCCCTCAGCTACAGGTAATGGGTAAAAAATTGAAAAGCACCATAAAGTTTTTATAGGCTTATAAAAAGTTTATGACTCCAAATAAAGAGTAAAAAAACAGTGTTTTGATTTACCATTAAAATCTAATTTAGTTACTGTAATTTGACTTTGAAGAGATTCTTTTTAATTTTTCCAATTTTTTTTTATTTTTACGTATCGCTTATTTCATGGTTGGTGAGTAAAGAACCTATTGGTATATCACTTTTTAATTTTTCGTGTATTAAAACGAGCTCAAACTTATTCATTTCCTACAATAATGCAGCAGAATAATATTCTTGCATGCAATCAACCATTTAGTTTATTTTTAAAGAAATTGCAATTACGTCATTGTTGCACCAAATACACTATTTGTAATTCTTTTCATGGCTACAACCATCGCTTTTACCTTTTGACCTATCCGTTTAAGTTGCAGAAATTATAGTATTAAAATTACAAGTTAAAACTTGTTAGTTTTTCTATTTGCTGATTGTTATTTAATAAGAGATTTATGCTTTAAATACAAACAGTAAAGCGACATAAAATCATTTCCGCCTGGATATATCTACAATCCTACACCAACTGTCACAAACAAATAAATATAAAAATTTCAATAAAACAAAACCGAATCTCTATAAAACAGAAAAAATATATTAATAAAATTATACGGCACAATAAAATTGAAATGACGGCTCGACACATGCTATTTCCGATTCGTTGGCCTAAAATCAGTTACAATTAAAAAAAACACCCACATCCTCACCCAGACCCAACCGTGATGACAATTAAAAAGAAATAAAACAAATCTCTGCGGTCGTCACTGTCAATGTCAATGTCATAAAAACGCAGGAATGACAAATGCTGTTTTGCTATACAAATCTAATAATAAATATGATGAATGTTTAGTCTAGGTATTAGATTAAATAAAAGAGAATATTATTAGCATCAACTTATTCAATATCGAGGCTAGAGTCAGGGCGGAGTGGCGCTACATCAACGCGACAGGTTGTGGGTTCGATTCCCCCTCGAGAAAATAAAATATTTAATATTTTCCTGCAGAGTTCAAAGTAGAGTTAATGGGAACAGAGTGTTTTAACAATTTTCTCAATTCCCTATGTGCGGAATCCTACCCCGCTATGTGCAGGATAAAGCTTGAATGTAAAAAAAGGCTAATTTGTAAAGACAATGAGTACCTGCGTCATGATCATATAATATGTCACAAAATAATAAAAAATAATTCGAAAGCCATTAACCAAAAATTAAGAAATTGCGTTATTTTATATTTAAAAAAAATAAAATGTGTACATAATATGTTTATAAATAACAAATGTACCAATATAAATAGTTATTACACAGACAAAAAAGTTTCTACAGAAACTTTTTTTTTTTCAACAACAGGTGGCAAAGGGTTAAAAGTTTAATAATTTAAAGCTCATTGACCAGAGAAAGCGTGACAAACAGATAGTCAAAACATGTGTTAGGAATGGGAGTTAATAAGAAATCGAAAGTTAATGGTTTCCTTGGTTTCGACGGTTATTAATTACTTTACACCTTAAAAATAAAATAAAAAATATAAGTTTATTTACACTACTACTTTCTAATCCTTTTAATTTCGAATAAGTTATGTATTTAAAAATTACAACTATTTGATATTTGTTAGATTGTGTAATAAATTATACTTTACTATTAAGTTAACTCATAAAGAAAAATATATAAAAAAAATTGTGCGAAAATCTAATTATAAATTGGCATACATTAAAATTAGCAAAATGACAAAATCGTTTCACCTGTCACGTTGTCAAGCGATCTGTCAGTTTATCAATATTTACGTCAAAAGGCTATTGACCTTTGCATTTTCGTACAAACAGAAGTGAGTTTTTCTGCTTCAGAATAAAAATCCGTTTTCCTTGCACCCTTATGTAGGTAACAGAGGTGTGATTGCGTTACATATCACATCACATCAAATATATTATACTCTAACTTCATTTGATAAAGTCTATTTTGAAAGATTTTTTTTTGCTTCAAATAATAATATAAACGAATGAAAAGTAAGCTTTGCATTTATAAAAATAAGGTGCGTTTTAGTATTACAGTGGGTTTTTCTTGTCCGTCAAAGGTAACATCTGCCAAGCAGCTGCCAAACCGAGATTAGATCGAGTTGTCCGTTCGAATCAGGGTGGACGTTAGAACTTAGAAGGGTTAATAGTTTTTATCATGACTATTAAAAAAAATGTTCTATTAAAAACAAGAAAAGTGACGATGGTATAGAATTATTTATAAGTAATGTTATATATATTTTTTTAACACGTTATTTATTGACACTAATACATATAGTGACAATGACCATTATAAGTACAGGTTTTATAAGAAAATTAAAATTATACAATTTTATATAAAGTATAAGTGCACTGAAATACCATACAATTAAAAAAAATATACGAACATCCAAAGATATAAAAACTTCTGAATAATAATTTTTAATTGCAAATTAATACTTGACCATTTTCCTTTATATCGATGTAAACTTTGAAAGTATAAAACCTCATTAAATAAATATAATTTCATGTTATTGTCATGTGTAAAAAAATCAATGATTTTAATTTCAGTATAAAAATATCCTTTCGGAATAGACTTTAGGAGTTGATAACTATATATGGTCGTAGAACAAAAAGTTGATCATTTATGTTAATAATATTATGTTTGTTTGTCCCATTTAGTTGTTTACACTACGTTGGAGTTATAAATACCTACTAATAATATTATGCTATATTTGATCTAGTTTTTATTTGACATTAGTAATATTAATAAATTCATTTATTTTAAGGTCTTGTATAAAAGAAACAGTACAATATTTTTTCCGACGAGTCAAGACAACAATTTGTCTTTATGGATTGACATAAATGCATTGACCGTAATTAGAACAGTTGCTCTGCACTATTTAGTAAACATAAAAAAATGACTTAAATAGCAGTTATTATGTAGATATACATTTTTATTTATTAGGTCGTGTAGGTATATGATTGCAACGACCTACTTTGGCTATTATAAGCTGGCTCTTACGAACAAAAACCCAGCATTCTATGCCTAGACAGAAAAAAATTAGCGAATGACAGCGCGCGAAAGTGTTGCCGCGTAAAATTGACAATGCAACCGAAATAAACATGGCGGCCGCGATTCGGCGCTAGCCGCCTATTATAAATAATTAATGATTCCGTCCGCTCTTATGCACGATAAAATGCCATTACGGTTTTCATCGGGGATTTGCAAAAAACATCGAAAACCGCCGTCGCCCGAACCCGTCCGGACAAAAAACCACGCTTAAAAGACTGCGCGGGCATCGCTGAAATTCCCGCGATTTCTTATTGCCGCCCGGTCATTTGACTGGACCATTATGTGTGGAATTAACTACGGCAAAAAAAATACCGATTCGATAAAGGTATATTTGTGCTGTCGGCGACAGTTTTTGTCATATCACCGTGTATATGGAAAGGGCACAACCGCCATAATTACAGACTATAAATATTACTCATGAAAATTCAGCCAGTCATTACTGAGGGCGGGGAGGACGCCTGAATCGAACCTGGCACTCCCGATATGACAGTTCATTATGTGCAATAGTTGAAAAAATATTGTACCGTGGTCTAAAAGAAACCATCGCGGCGCACTTGGTATAAACCTGACTGGACTCTGTAATAAGTTAATATGAGCTTTTTTTTATTCCATCCAGTTCCGATAGAGTTTTTTTTAGCTTCACATTGTATCCCGTAAATAGCAGGGTAGACAGAGGCAACCTCGGAACTCAGAGGTAAGACACTCCGTTCCCCACTTTCAGCCAAATTCTTTATATATATTGTGTTATTCAGTAGAGTTCAGCATACAATATCTAAAATTGTACATACTGTGAAAAAAAGAGTGATATAAAACTATTTTGTCTTAGCCTTTTCCACAAGAACACAGTAGATGCGTAAAGATAAGCAAAATAAAAAAAAGTGATGTGATGTGATGCCAGTCATGATGAACAGAACCTTTCATGCACAGCAAACGACGCGTTAATATGTGGAATGACAGATGCATCACTGAAGATGGATCCCATCGGGCGGCTCAAATAAAAAGCTCCCGCAAGACAATTAAATACGATTTGCATATTCACACACAGCCATTGTTACTTAAAGTGTACAATAGATTTGTTAAAAAAAAAGAGAAAAAAACACGCAAGTGTCTTACTGTTTGCGGACGCATCTTTGCCTTGCTGTTCATTCTAATTTGTTTTGTATAGATAAAAAAACACAAATACAGATAATCAAATAACTAATAATAGTTTTGTAATGTTAAATGTTATTTCATTTTTTTTTACATTATTTTTTGAAAGTTTTATTATAATTTTTACTTATACAATTTAAGCAACAGATGATACTTTCTTGATGAAATAAACAGAAATTATTTATATTATATATAAAAAATTATATATTAAGATAATATTACTAAACAGACATTACAAACCACAACACATTTTCAAAAAACTTTTACTGTCATACTTCTATATTATATATTTCAACATGTAATTTGAACCTACAACCATTAAATTTACACAAAGTAGTTTGCCGCGCCGCAAAGGCGTCGTATATAGTCGTTTCTTGTTAATAAAACATATTTCTTATCAAAGTTATTACGCCATGCGACATGGCGTAAAAATTTAAAGAAATCTGCATTATATGTAGATTATGGTGTCTGACTCTTGTTAAGGCGAAGCTGAAATTTTCCCTTTACTTACGATACTTTACTAAAAAAATTTTTCGTTCGTTACTTATTTACTAAATACATAATTTTTTTTTCCATTTGGACGACGTTACGTTCATATTTTTATAAAATAAAAAAAATAATTAGATTCACGCTGTACCCCGATCACAGCAGGGTAGGCAGAGGGAACTTAGTGTTAAGATACTCCATTCCCCACTTTCAGCCGAATTCTGGAGGCATTGCGTGTTGAGTGGCAGAACTCAACGATGCGCTTAACTTCGACACCAGAGCGAAGAAATGGAAATATAAATTTAAGTAAATATTTCATCTCCTCGAGTGGGAATCGAACCCACAACCAGTCGGTTTTGTAGTCATGTACTTTTGCTAAATAAGTATTTTTCTTTCCTACGTGAAACAGTGAAAATATTAAAAAGTATTGTTTGTTTTTGTGTTAATTTGAATGAAGTAATCTTATTCTTTGATTGCGTTTATATAATAAGTTTTTTTTGGATTCCCTTAGTTAAGTTACATTATTTGCTAATCAATTAGCTAGGTTTTATTTCAACCAATATATTTTTTTGAAACTGATATAAAGAGGGAAAATATATGCTACCGAGAAAGCTGTTACAATGGAACTTGTCGGCTTAACCTCAGATATGGCAACAAAAAAAAATAAGTGTAGTTTATAAATAACTTCAATTTATTTATTATTAAATAGTAAATGCAAGATAAGAAACAAATATAAGCGCCATACATTTTCTTTTAATAAAAAATAATAAAATTTACTATGAGATTCTAGCAATATCAAGACGTCCCCTTAACAACTCGTATGGCTCCTTCCCGTCTGGACGCAAAAAATATTGCATAAAAGTATCGCACACAACCTTAATAGAAATACTTGCGCTATAAGAAAATTTACCGTTTTTTTCATAATATAATTATTGTTTTTTATCGCGTTGTGTTTTTATAATTAACGGGTAGATCTTTGTGTTAATATTTTTTTTTATTTTGCAGGAGTTATAATAAATATTATTCACAAAAATGTTTCAATGATAACGGAGTGTCTTACTAGTAGGAGTGTAATACTAGTTTTCCAGGTTCCCTCTGCATATCCTGCTATATGTGAGGTAAAGCGTGAAACTGAAAAAAAAACTATTATCTTCCCGCATATAGCAGGGAAAGCAGATGAAATCTAATACTAAATCTTTTCCAGACATTACATGTTGAGTGGCGACTTAACTCCGCGCTTTGTCTCGTTACTTAAGCCAGGAAATGAATACAACTTATTTTTCAGAATAAGAATTGAACCCACAGGCGCTGTGTGGCTGCACCACAAAGACATCATGAATTAAATTAAACCTTAAATGTTATCGACACCTTGCTCGACTATTTTCTGTTCACGAAAATTGTTAAATAGGGGCATTGTATACTTAAGGATATACGAATATGTTATACACGAATTTCGCATATTAATAATGTATAAAATTATAATAAAAAAAAACTTCACGCTGTATCCCGCATACAGCGTGCAATAGGAATAGCAGCGTAGGCAGAGGGAACCTATTCTATCAAGACACTTCGTTCCCCGCTGTACGCCTGTGTATTTAATTATGTTATATACATAATTATTTATAATTTTTATTAGGAAGAGGGATAATTATTGGGAACTATTGTTATTATGGGACAAAACGCGGCGTTGAATTCCGACACTCAACATCCAATTTCTCCAGAATTCGGTGGGTAGTGGGACACAAAAGTTTCTTAATGTAAAGGGGGTGTCCTAACACGAGGTTCCACAGCATATATTCCCTTAGCCTATCCCGCTGTGTGCGGGATACAGCGTGAAGGCGAAAAAAAAGAGAAATAGTAAATATTATATAAAATGTACGGAACACTAGAATGTCATTCTTGGCTTATATGAGGTCACATTTCGCTTTCGCGTTTTTCTTACACTTTTATAGCTTATTATGCGGACCGAGTTCTTTTTAGTTAAATTAACATAAAACTTTTTACAAGGAGTATTATTCATTCGCGAAAAAATTGCAAATGCCAACAAAATATTATGCAGTGAGTGTAAGAAAAAAATATGTAGCTGCCATTTATGTATGAAACAATAAAGGAGCAACAAATACGTTTTGTTATTTTTGTTGCGTCTGCCTTTTGTGTTTGTATTTAGATATTCTTATTATAAAATCGATTAAAAATGTTGCCAGTATTTTTTTATTTTTTGCCTCACGCACATTGCTGGTTTAGGGGGAATCTAGGAACCTAGTGTTTTCCGTCGCATTTATTTCATAAATAAGATAATAATATATATTGTCCTTTTGATGAAATTATCTTCTGTGCTTTATAATAAAACTCTTCAGAGTAACCAACAGACAGAGCACAGACGAAACAATTGGACTTAAAAAATTGAAATTTACAACATGTAGGTTAGAGAGTATAGGGAACTCTAAAAAGGATTCCCCGAAATTAATACAGAAAAGAGAAAATACCGGTATTTTTCGTTTATACGAGATCTTTTCAGTGTTCTATGGAAAAGTAGAGACTAGCTATATGAAAATTCAAACATTTTTCATCTGCCGCGATTTCCGCCTGACTTAAATTGTATTTAGGTTTATATTAATATGTTATAAATGATTAAATGTTAATGAAATAACATAATTTTAGCTAAATAATTTGAAGTTCGTCCATTATATTTATTTACCAAGCAACGCCACATATAAAACTAGTATAGAAGTAACGCTATACAACTACTACTTTTTGCTACAGCATGAGAGTGTCGTTTTTCCAACGTTTCCACGGTTTTTCCGACCTCCATACAGACTCGTGTTTTTGTTATCATCTGCACTCGTATCAACTGGTCTTGAAACTTGTGATAAAAGTAAAAACTACTTGACGATTTTTAGAAAATTTTACTTTATTTATTTTCTTTCTTTTTTCTAATTAAGTTCTTCTTTCTTATTATTTTATATAAATATTTGTTAAGCCTGCATTTTATATGTATAAAATGCGATTCTTTATACGTACATAACATTTCTTCGCGTTGATGTCGAGGCAAAGCCCGGCGTTGAGTTCCGCCACTCTACAGGCAATGTCTCCGGATTTCGGAGGCATTGCGTGTTGAGTGGCATTTGGTGGAAAATGGGGCACCTAAACGTCTTAATTGGAACGGAGTCTTAACACTAGGTCCCCAGGTTCCTTCTGCCTAGCCTACTGTGAACTGCGGGATACAACGTGAAAGGAATACCTAGTTACTTAAATGTTTAAAATTTCCTTTATACAAATACATTAGCAATAGATCAAAACATGTCTCACACATTGCACTAAGAAACAGAGTGGCATAAAAAGTTCAAGTTGAGACAAAGCGGCCCCGATGGTGCAGAAAAACACAAATTACCCCAACGGCTTCGAATCCCAGTACATATGATGTGAATTCTCTTTGAATTGCCACAGATCACTGATATGGAAGTGGTATATGCTCGCTTTGTATAGATTAGGTATAGTATATTATAGAACACGTTAAGGCTTGAAATATTATTAAGTTATATTGTTGAAATTAATTTTATTATGGAACTATTAAACCTTTTTTTAGTTTCACGCATGTATCCTGCTTACATATACGCAGGGTAGGCAAAGGGAACCTATCCTTAAGACACTCCGTATTACGCCCGATTTTCGAAATATTTCATATTGTTTGATAAAATTATTTAAATAAAAGCAACACCCTGAGTTCGATCGATCCCAAAACCATTGCGTTTACAGTCAATCGCTTTCGCACTGTACCACGACGACGTTATAAATGAATTTTAATTTAAATAAAAAAATCAGCTTCACGTTGTATCCCGCACACAGAAGGGTAGGCAGACGGAACCTAGTGTTAAGACACTCCGTTCCCCACCTTCCGCCAAGGTAAGAAGGCATTCAACGCCGCTCTTTGCACTGATACCAGAGCGAAGAAAATGAAAATATAAATGTAAATAAATATTTAATTTCCTCAAGTGGGGATCGAACCCACAACCAGTCGATTTCACAGCCACACTTTATGCCCCTGCGCCACGACTGGCCTCTAAAAGAATTTATTATCTTATTCCCATTTGTATTCTCGGTCAATCATTATCATTTGATGCCATTTCAAAGCCTTACCTCCGAGGCGTCTTTGCTTTTTTGCGTAATGTTTATCATTCGGAATTGCTCGCAAAAAAGTCCACTGATTGTTGTAGGAAATGCGGCGACAAAAAAAATCGTTTTCATTTGTTGCAATCGATGTGATTTTGTTCAGAGAATGAGGTTTTGTTTGTTATCTGTACATATAATACATTATAAGTGAGATGATGATTATCTGTTTCTGACTGAATTGTATCTGGAGAGTAATTACTCTGTGTTAGCACTTATTTTTTTTATTTTCTTGTCAATAATTTTATTTTTACTCTGTATATATTTAATTCTATTTAGATTTAGTTTAAATGTGTGTTTTATTATAACTAATCACTATTAACTTGTGGTCCATATCGCTTTCAGCTTTTTCTAAATTATAAATTGTATGCTTCCTAATCTTGCTTGAGGCCAGCCGTGGCTCAGGGGCAAAAAATGTGACTGTAAATCCAACTGGCTGTAGGTTCGATACTCACTTGAGGAAATGAAATATACTTAAATTTATATTTCCATTTCTTCGCTCTGGTGTAGAGGCAAGCGCGACCAAAACCCCGTCAAGTGTACTTTACAATAAAATGTTAAAAAATGAAGGCACGACACATATACATTTTACCTTCTAAAAATTAAATTCACAACTATCGAGCGGAATACATTACAATTCATTAATCAATTAATTCTTTCTTTTCTCTCTTTTCACTTCACGCTGAATTCATCAGGGTAGGCAAAGGGAACTTGGAAACCACTAGGGTGAATGGGGAAATGGTTTGGGGAATGGAGCATCTTCCCATCTGTTAAGATGCTTCATTCCCCATTTTCCGCCGAACCACATTTCTGTACCTAACTTCACGCCCAATGCTGCCCAATGCAAAACTGAACGCAACGGAACGCCGCAAGTCAATTAAATTAAAAAATAAATAGTAATACAGATAAATAAACAGTATAGAAAAATACGCGTGTCACATCAAAAAAAAACATAAACTCATTTAAATACAGATAATATTAAAATAAATATGAAACATATTCAGCCTAACCAAGTGAATATATCAAATAGGTAATCGTGTCTAATTAACCACATAAAATAAGACCAAGACCTTTATTGTGCGCGAATAAAACAAAATAATTACAGATACTTAGCGGTACAAAGAATGTCGTAATTGATGGTTCAAGAGCGGACTTAATTTCTAAAGGTGCTAAATACCGATTCAATTTTTTTGAATATATTAGTGATTTCTTCATACGGTCCCAATTTAGTAATAAATTTTATGTAAATCGGTAAAAGAAGTTAATATTATAGATAATATCATAGATAAAATACTTAATAAGTACTATTATAGGATACGTGAACTAGGCATAATGTTAATGACTGCCATTTTAAGGTAAAACTTTTTTGTATTTAGCATAGCAATGTCTATTTTTTTGAGGTTTTAATGAAAAGATAAATATGTAAATGACTAGCTATAGTCGTTAGGATGCAGATATATACATATACATTATTCCATTCCATATACATTCCATGGTCGTAGGTTTTATTCCTATTCGTGGTAAAATTGCAATTAAAAAAGCTGATCTTTTCGAAGTTTTAGCTACTTACTTATACAGTATTTTTTTAAATTAATTATAAGGCAGTCGTGACGAAACATTTAACACTGTGCGTGTTAAATGTTTCAACGGTTGTGAGTTCAACTCCCACTGAAGGGAATTAATTATTTTCATTTCACCCTCTGAACCAATCAATCAGTACTCCTGATAACAAGAAAAAGCGCGGCGTTGAGTTGTGCCACATAAAACGCAATATCTTTAAAAAGGCTTAGAATGGATAATGAATTGACTTTCTTATACTAGATTCGTTCTATTACTCTCGTCTATCCTGCTATATGCGGGATACAACATGAAGTAAAAAGAATCAAACATCTGATACATAACGAAATCTAAAAAGTCGTTCGTCATCGTTAAATTATTTAATTAAATTTATTGAAAGTATGCGTGCACGAAATAGCTCGGCAATACCTTAATTTATTCGTGCAATACTAATTGCATTTTCATATGTAAAGTTTGTTTATGGCATATTATATTTATATACCGTTATTTTAATAAGCAAAAATACTTTTTAATTCGAAGCGTATTGTTTTTATTGCTTGACCTTTATTTTTTTAATATGTATTTTAATTTATACATTTTGGTTTTATAAAGTTAAGCATTTATCAAATAAATAAAAATATGTAAAAAAAGATATCAAAACTATTGCTGGTAGCAATATAATATAAGATAATAATAATAAATCAGTATCATTACTTTTTAGAAAATCTGGTTTCGGAAACTTATGTTGTTTTTATGAAGTATCGATTTTTTGCTAAAACTATGTTTTGTGTATATAGGAAAATACATAATATCATAAAACTAAAGCTAGATAAATTAAGAAGTAAATAAAAATAAGAAAAAAATATATTATTAAATTCTTATATGTTTTGTATTTAGTGACACAGTAGCGCACATAGTTATATTGATTAGTTACACACCTTTTAAATATATTCTCATCATAAAATTTAAGACGTGTACAAAATTGATCATTAAAAGCTTAATGCGGCATTTTCTTTCACATCTCACTAACAATTTACATTTAAAATTTTTTAAAAGGTAAGATCTCGACAAGTTGTTAATTATCCGTTATTTACATATTTTGATAACAAAAAAGAAACTTGTTTAATCGTGACTTACTGGTTCCATTCACGTTGCGTCCGATTATCTTATTGGAGCCGTTCGGCTGAGCGGTCGGTGCGCTCCGTCCCGTTTCCTCGCCCGGACTCTCCATATTCTCCTTCTCACTCGCACACATTAACCCGCCAATAAACTTCACTTAAAACATCATAAAACACAGGCTATAAAATAAAAAAAAATATTAAAGATAAAAAATAAATTAAAATGTCAATGTCAAAATTGGCGCGATCGCGTTTGCGTTTGCGTTTGCGTTCGGATAGTCGCAGCGCAGCGTACGGTGTGGAGTACGCGTCGCGACTGAACGTATCGGCCCAGGGCGAAGCCCTACGGTGCAGCTGCAACGCCCCGCCCAGCGCCCCGCGGCCCCTCTTCGTTTCTTTCCCCACACTTTCCTTGCCCTCACATAAAAAAGAATATAAAGCCCAAATTTCGCTAATGTATGGGTTTGAGACTATGTGAAGGGAAAGGGTTAGGGTCGACGGGTGCGGTGTTTTTTTGAATTATAGTTGTAACATTTTAAAGTTTAGACACGCAACGACCAAACTGTTTTCAGAATTGTATTATTATCTTTTCGATTATAACTTGTAAGGTTTTTTATTAGTATATATTTTTTTATTTTTTTATTATTAATTCACAATAATATATTACATTTACATTTTATTTTACAAGAAATAACCATCTCAACAACTAAATTTTTCAAGAAAATGAAATTGTCATTTGTCATTGTTAAAATGGAAAAATAATTTATATTTGGTTTGTTTTATAACTTACATTTATATTATTGGTTAATTACAAAAAGTATCAATTTACTTATTGTGTCATTATTGACTCAAAATGCAGCGATAATAATCTCGCTCTTTCTTAAGGTAATAATTACGTAGTTTTTACTGAGAGCGTGTAAAGGCTTGTAACCTATATTTCTGTCTTAATGGTTATTTTTTGCAAATCTCGCGGTACCGTTGTCGGCGGACATTTTATATGTTTTTTTATATAGTTTCCAAGAACACGTCGGTTTTGAGGCAGCGGAATTAAGCTTTTGCTGATTATCATTTTTAATTTATTTCGGCACGAACGAACGTGGCGTTTAGTTTCTTGTTTTTTTTTAATTTTCTTTTGAGTGATTATTGGGAATTTCATTTAGTAGCTCTATTCAATTTGCTTTTAATCTTTTATCGTCACGCTTTATCCCTAGAGTACGAGGAAGACGGAGAACGGAGAGAACGAAGCAGTAAATTTTAATAAATATTAAAATAAGATAAATAATTCCTATACCCTATTACATCTATTCGAATGTTAAAAATTAAAAAATATACATATTATTTTAATTTACTCATACGATAAAGAAAACCTCAAGCCTACGAATACATAGTGTTTCGGCCTTTCTACTTAGAACTAGTTTTAAGCTTATGGTTGAGAATGTCCTCGAAACAATGGTACAGTTATTATTATTATTTATAATGAATGACATAAAATATTTTACGCTTCTCACTGTATTACGCATGTAGTAGCGTAAAAAGAGGGAACACAGAGTTAAGACACTCTGTTTCCTACTTTTCGAAAATATTAAATAAATTCGATTCGAAAATATTAAATAGTTTCACGTCGTATCCTGCATATAGCAGGTTAAGCAATGGGAACCCGGGAACCTAATGTTAACCCACTACGTTCCCAATAAGAATCTTCCGTTCCCAACTTTCCACTGAATACTTGAAGGCATTGTATATTGAGTGGCGAAACGCCGCCCTTTGCTTGCCAGATTTCCTCGTTTTTCGCTTGAAACAATTAAAACTGTCATTTTCTTGAGTAGGAATTCAACCCATAATCTGTGTCTGTGTGTTGTATTGTGTACGATTGCATCATCATAAATAAAAGATTTTAAATTTAATTTGTTAACATTATCTTAAGTGGAAAAGTAAACTTAGAACCAAACGTACAGACATTTTTAAATTGATTAAAATTATAAGTAATCGTAAGCAAGTATCGATTTTAACCCTTTATATTTGTATCATAAAAATGACAGTCTCTTTAAAAAATTGTTCCTACGTGAACCCCTCGCGTAGTTTATAGTAATAACCAGTTCTTGTACCCTAAAATATTGTCACAAAAAATGCATAATCGCACACAGCTACGACCTAGCTGAAGTAGAGTAGCTTATGTATACCAATACGCTTAATATATATATATATATATATATATATATATATATATATATATATATATATATATATATATATATATATATATATATGAATTAACAAAATATACCAAAATAGATACTAGTCGAGGTGCATGGGCACAGACGTGAGATTGCAAGCCCGACAGGTTGTGGGTTCGATTCTCACTTGAAAAAACGAAATACTTAATTTTTCCTCACTCTGGTAACGAGGTGTAGCGCATCTTCGTTGAGTTCCGCCACTCAACAGACAAATTTAGGAACGGAAGTATCTTGATGGCATCGAAGTGTCTTAAAACTAGACTTTCTAGATTCCCTCTACCGTCCCTTGTGTGGAATTCAGCCTAACTAAAAAAACACAATAAAAGGTTGTGAGTTTAAATTTGATTTTCTTTTCACGCTGTATCCCGCATATATTCAAATCCGCGATCGCATCAGCCGCAAGACATTATGTGTTGAATTTGAGTTGCGAAATAAAACTCCCGCTTTTGTCTTAATAACAGAGCCGCGAAAAAAAATTGATTCTTTCCCAGAGTAAGGATTGAACCAACGTTTTGGTCAACGCAAAAACGTTATATATACTCTTTATTGCATTTTGTGATTCACATTAATTGTTTGCAAAGGTGGGCTTATCTCTAATAGAGATTTCTTCCAGTCAACCTATGGGTATGAGAAAAGGTAAAAACTATTTGCAGGTCTAAAAGTGCAAGTGCAACATATACTTATATACATAACTTTACATATATACACATATACATACATACATATATTAGATATAAATATATACATATAAAATTGGTAAATTAATAGAATTATAATTGATCGTTTATTATAAATAGTAAATAGATTATTATTTGCGGACAATAACTTGTATAAACAGCTGCTGTTTCACTCTTATCTTAAATGTGTCAATAGACGTACTTTCCTGAATAGTTTTAGGCAAGGTATTCCAAAGCACATGATTTTTTCCCAAAACTTGTCTTGCTTATAAGGATGTCCAGCGAATGTGTTAAGCACAAACGCCTGGAACGGGTTGGGTAAGGAAGAAGGTTAAATCGTGAATAAAGATAGGGAGGAGAATGACGGTTGGCAATAATATTAAAAAGGACAGAAAGGACGTGCATATCTCGACGAAGTCCGATTGGGAGCCAATTAAGTGGAGCACGAAAATGAGATATGTGATCATATTTGCGTAAACCAAATATGAAACGTATCGCCAGATTCTGTAGACGCTCTAATTTATTAAGTTGCTCCTCAGCTACATCCAAATAGCAAACATCGGCGTAGTCGAGGATTGGTGGGAGTAAAGATTGTGCAAGCATAATTTTTGTTTTGAAAGGCAGAAAAAATTGGAGACGCTTGAGAGAATGGTAGGAGTAATGCATACGTTTGCTAACTTCGTTGACGTGAGCAACCCAAGACATCCTGCAGTCCATAATCAAACCTAAATTCCTTACCTTATCACAATATTGAATTTTAACACCTGAGTACTGTTTATCAGGCACCGCTTTCCAGTCTATTTTAGACCTGAAAGCGGTGCCTGAAATATAAAGAATATTAATATTATCCATATAGGCTGAACTATTTAGATTTATCACGTAGAGTAATGCTATTAAACTAGGATCTTATCAAAAATTATATAAGACATTTACAATTTTTTTTATAACATACTACATAATGCACAAATACAGCTACATAATGAACAAATCATTAAAAATTATATTGTGAGTGCAATCCCAACTCGGAATATCGAGTTCGAGTTATTACACGACCCCACCCCGGGAGAAAGATGAAACGCGGCGTTAAATTCCGCCGCCCTCACAATACAATGTATCGAAAAAGCGAACATTTTTTAACATGAAGTCTCAGCACTAGCTTCCGTCTGAAAAATATTTACCACATTTCAGAATACACAGAAACAGTATATAGTCAACTTATGTATTAATCAAATCAGCTTTACGCTGCTTCCCGCACACAGCAGGGTAAGCAGAGGGAACCTAATGTTAAGACACTCCATTCCCCACTTTCCGCCGAGTTCTGGAGGCATTGCGTGTTGAGTGGCGGAACTCAACGCCGCGCTTTGCAACATATTAAAAGACACAAAATACTAAATGGCCACCAAACATGAAAGTTTTACGACACATACGTAAACAGTAATGATCGTGTCAACTTATTACTGGATTTTCCTTTTAAACTGTAATCGCAGCCCCGAGTCGCGACTGTTTCCCACGATTTCCTTGCTTTTAGTTCGTGGTAAGAAATTTTTGTTGCATTTGCTTATGTTTGACTTTATTTATAGTAATTACCTTTTAATTGTGAATTAAATTTTGAATAAATCAGCTTCACGCTGTATCCCGCACTCAGCAGGGCAGGCAGAAGGAACCTAGTGTTAAGACACTCCGTTCCCCACCTTCCGCCAAGTTCTGAAGGCATTGCGTGTTGAGTGGCGGCATGCAACGCCACGCTTTGCCTCGACACCAGAGCGAAGAAAATGAAAATGTAAATGTATATAAATATTTCTTTTGCTCGAGTCGATTTTACAGTCACACTTTGTGCCCCTCCGCCACGATTGGCCTCAAAATTTGGAACTGTTCATTGATTGCGAAATTTGACGGGAGGAGGGAGAGGAGCGACTGCTCAAAAATGTAACGACGCGTACAGGACGCGAAGGAAATTTCAGTACCTTGACCGAAAAAAAAACTTAAAATTTAAAAACATTTATAATAATAATTATAAATATATGCAGTCGCACTGTAACAGTCGACTGATTGTGGGTTTGAACTCGAGGAAATGAAATATTTATTTAAAATTATATATGCGCCGTGTGATCTCGGCCTAGAATTGGATCATCCTAGTACTGGTGGTGTCGTAAGAGGCGAGTAGCTCCTCTGAGGTTACACGGGGTCCTGGGCGGCGGTAGTCACTTACCATAAGGTGACCCGAACGCTCGTTTGCCGTGTCTTTTCCATAAAAAAAAAATCACCACTCCAAACAAGTGGGAAATTAAGTGTCTTAACACTCTCTGTCTACCTTGCTGTGTGCCGAATACAGTGTGAGCTTCACAAAAAAACAATTTCAAATATAAATTATATATTTTTTTTTCGTAAAGCAGTAGTTTTTCCCCGTTTTTCATAAAAAGCACGGTTCCCACAGTACTAACGGCCGTTACTCGATCATCGTACGTATCGACATATTTCCAACTAGCCAGCGCGACAACCTTTCACCGAAGGAAAAACCAACACTGCCTTAACCGCCGATATATTATTTACAGAAAAACGTAGGCCATTAAACGCGATGCGGAATTATACATTTTAAATTATAAAACAGAGGAAAGACACAAAAAATTGATTTATAAGGAACTGAGTCGAGCTGGATAATATGATTGCATCGTTTTGTAATATATTAAAATTTTTGTTTTTGAAGCGCTGTTTTCAGTCTAAAAACTTTTAACGTTTTGAAAATTTTTGGTTTAATATTTCAAATTTATAGACTGGAAATTGATTGGAAACGTTTTTCAAATAAAATATTTCAATATAGTTTTGTTAAATTTAATCAAGATTTTTTTATAACAAATTACAATTTTCTTTGACCTTAATTTAGTAAATCTATTGATATGTATTCAAAGAGACGATATACAGGGCGTTTTTATACTTGTACTTTAAATGAAAGCGCCATTATAATTACTCTATAAGGGCCTAATACAATTAAAACTTTATAGATATTTTCTTATAGATAAACGCAAGTTTTTACCCACGGCTTTGCTTGCACGACTTATTCTATATAGCTACACGTAGAGTATAACACGTTCTGAGTGAGGGATGTAACTCTGACTACATGAGACGGTGGGTTACATCGAAACAACTAACGTTCTGTAGGTATATAGACCATAACAGCTTCACGCTGTATCCCGCACACAACAGGATAGGCAGAGGACTTAGTGTAAAACACTCCGTAGCGAAATCAAAGCGAAGACACGGAAATAAAAATTTGAATAAATATTTTATTTCCTCGAGTGGGGATTGAGCCTGCAGCTAGTTGTTTTTACAGTCACTCTTTGTGCCCTGCGCCACGACTGGCCTTATATATATACTGACCTATTGTTAGTATATATATAAGGCCAGTCATAGCCTTCTTCGATAAATAGAATACAGTAACAGACTTATTCAAATCGAACCAATACTTCCTGAGATAAGCGCGTTCGATCAAATAAACATTTAAAACATTACTATTCCATTTACATTTACATCGATCGCTAGTTTTCTAGCCACAAACTAATAGTAACACTCTCTCGTAAGAGTATGTTCTCACGATCGGCCTCGCCTTGCAAGCATCACATTTTCATTAATACAACCAGTAGTTTATTGTGGCGGCCGACCGAATCCTTTCACCTGCAACCCGGACGGATTGGCTACCGTAATATAGGTTTCTAATTGCTGGGAAGCCGTTTTTTTTGAGTTCCAATCCATTTTGAGGAACATTGCAAAACCTGAGATCAAGTAAATTTGTATGTTTGTAACATTTTTTATATTTAATAATAACTTCACTCTCTGTTTCGCGCAGCGTGTGAAAGGAACCTAGGTTCATCCTGTACCTGCACAGTAGCGTAGACAAAGGGAACCTAGAGTGTGTTTATCACGTTCCGCCCAATTTTCTAGACATTGCTTGTTGTAACTCAACGGTAAGGTTCCTAGCAATCTGCCAAGCGAGAAATATTGTGAAGATACTTTTTATCTCCTTATATTTAACCCATCTTTTATTATCTTCTTAGATTCTTACAGACCATGTAGTTAGAAACTTATAAAAATATGTGTAAATAAAATCAGCTTCACACTGTATCTCGCAAACCGCAAGGTAGGCAGAGGGAACCTAGTGTTAAGACATTCCGTGCCCCACTTTCTGTCGAATTTAGGAGGGCGTGTTAAGTAGTATAACTCAACGCCGCGTTTTTGTCTTGAGACCAGAAGGAAAAAATGGAAATATAAATTTAAGTATATATTTCATCTCCTCGAGTGGGGATCGAACCCGCAACCAGTCGGTTTTACAGTCACACTTTGTGCCCCTGCACCACGACTGGCCTATATGTGTAAACTTTTCAATTATTTGAAAAGAAAACCTGCTAACTTCGCTTTTGTTTTGTTTTTTCGATATCTATATTTTTAACTTAACTTAGCTTCACGCTTTATCCCTAGCGGGGTAGTCAAAGAGAACGGAGCGCCAAACGCTACGGACGGCGGCGCAGGCTACGGCGCAGTGGACGAGGCGAAAGAGGTATGTAGAGACCTACATACCTCTTTCGCCTCGTCCACTGTTATCACCCTCTTCATACATGCCCTACGGGGGATCCTCATGCTTTTTACGTGATCTTCCTCCAGTATCTTTGATACTGTGTTTTCGAAAGTTAATCGAGGTCAAATTTATATTTTTATACTATTAAAAATTTAAGTATATTCTTTTTTTTTAGCTTCCCGCTTTATCCAACACAGGGCAGAGTAAAAAAATGGAACCTAGTTTTAAGTTTTGCTCGAATGGGAATCTAACCCACAACCTATTGTGGGTTCACTTCCAACTGGTGCGGGACACAGCGAAAAAAATAGACATTAACGCATTCAACCAAACAAAGTTTTCCACTTATCTTATCTTATCTTAGTATACAAATACAGATTCTTTCAAAAGTCCTTAATAAGCATTTAATCTTACTTAATACATAAATAATGTTTTATTTGTGGCGTTGAGTTCTGCCACTCAACACGCAATTCCTCCAGAATTCGGCAGAAAGTGGGGAACGGAGTGTCTTAACACTAGGTTTCCTCTGCCTACCCTGCTGTGTGCGGGACACAGCGTGAAGCTGATTTAATTTAATTTATTTATATAGTAATCATAGCTTTATCTTATAAATAGTGACCTAAGAACTTTATTATATGAACTTTCACTTTTCTAGATCTGTCCAGTAATATGTTGTGCAATTTCTAATTGGAATTTACAATATATTTTTTTATATTTCATCTAAGTACTCAAATTCAAATTCAAATAATTTTATTCAAAATAAGAAGTTACATGCTTCATTTTTTGAACGTCAAATAATTTACCACCAGTTCACTTAAGTTAATGCCTATGACCTGAGAAGAACCGGCGCAAGAAACGAGGCGGGACTTATTTTTCTAAAATCAATTTTATACAAATAATTTAATTTTCTGTGTTATTAACGTTAAGTAAGGCTATGTAAATAGAAAACTAGCGGCCCGCTCGCGGCTTCGGCATTCTTTTTAATATACTTTTTTTTATTTATGGCGAAATTTGAATGCAACAAACACTATATGTCAATGGAAGTTTGCCAAAATAGAATTTGTGAAAACTACATTTAAATCGGTTAAGCTGTTTCTGGGATTAGCGTACACAAACACATAAACAAAAAATATAAATATATATTATTGTCGATTCTATTATGCCTCAAAATAAAAATATTTTTTCATAGGAAGTCCATCTGTACATATAGACAACAATCAGTTACAATTTTGTTATATGTTAGCTACGTCACTTTCAGGTGATACAAAAACTAAGAACGTTTCTGGATTTCACTAAGTGATTGATCCCAAATATCTGTATTTTAAAATATTTAAGCTTTCACGGGGAACAAAGTGTCTCAACACTAGGTTCCCTCTGCCTACCCTGCTGTGTGCGGGATACAGCGTGAAGCTAGTTTAATTTATAAATTCTTCATAATCTGAATAGATTTAGAGAAACATTGGGCTCTGCAACCCTTAAATTACTCTACAGTGAGTTGGAAGTAAAGAATGGAGTGTGATAGCACCATGGGCGTAGGAGAAACATGGCGATTGCTTATGACCGCCCACCCCAGAATATTCTAGAAATTTTACTTACTAACAATTTAAAAAATGTGAAAAATTAAAAAAAAACCCTGTGCACAAGCACGAGCTATGTTCATAGCTAAAATCCAGAAAATATCTCTAGCCTATACCTATTCGAAAATTTAAATAAACAAAAGTAAGATAATGGTACGTCAATAACAGTGTCAAATGGCATAATTAAAAATAATAATACTTTATGTTCTTCAATTTATAAGACATTAAATTAAAGCTTGTTGAGGCCGTTGTTGAGGTTGTTGAGGCCAATCGTGGCGCAGGGTCACAAGTGTGTGACTTTTAACACGACAGATTGTGGTTTCCATCCGAACTCGAGGAAATGGAACATTTATTTAAATGTATATTTTCATTTTTTCGCTCTGGTGTCGAGGCAAAGTGCGGCGTTGAGTTCCACCACTACAGAATTCGGCGGAAAAATGGGTATTGGAGTGTCTTAACACTAGGTTCCCTCTGCCTACCCTGCTGTGTGCGTGATACAGCATAAAGATGATTTATTTATTTATTTGTAATTAGTTCCGAATCAGTTAACTCTATATGGCACCGCTTTATAAAACCACTGTACTTGACTACTAAGGAAATTCACTCAAAAAATATAACTTCGATTTCATTATTGGATCATTCTGTTAAGAAAAATGTAAAATAACTTTTTTGTTTGTTCGTAGCTTAGATGTTATATTTGCATTATATTGGCTTCCATCCATATCATTTTTAAGGTTCCGTCCCTTTTAAGGAAAAAAATAACTCTTATAAGATCACTTTATCTCATAAACGCTTAAAGATATCGACTTGAAATTCAAACTATATACCCAGATCTGTGACCCCATAAATTCCTGAAAAAAAATCTATATTTCCTTAAAAAAATTATATGTTCATCTATGTCGCCAAAAACTCATATTTTAACACTATCAAGGGTATCAAAATTCATAGGGTACTTCCGGTTGACCTAGAATTAAGAAATTTGGCAGCTTGCATCTACAGATACTAGTTCAGGAAAAAATCAGAAAACTATACTTTTGTGCTAAATTTTAAAAAGTAATAGCCTTAAATAGCAAAAAAGCGTAAATGCGCAGAAGCACAAGATTTACACTCGAGTAAATGAGAAATTTAATATTTTCATCGTATGCCTGGCACTCAATAATTCCGCGGAAAGTGGTAACCGAACCGTGCTCAAGTAGGTTCCCAGGTTCCCTGTGTCTACCATGCTATGTCCGGGATACAACACAAAGCTCTATATTAATTAACAAAATAATTCATTTCCTTTTATCACCACACACCAGTAATTTAAACGTGATAACAATTAACAAATGACTTTTAAACATAATAATTAGTAGAACTATTCGCGGCGGCCGCGCTATGTACCAACATACGCGTTTAACATACCAACATTCACTTTTTCACGTCCACCAACCAACGAGAAAATGGAATTGAACCCGGACTTCATTATATTCAGTTTTTGCTGTACTCATTACGCTGTTTCCTCCAGCTCTTTCTTGGGCAAAATTAAACACTTGCCGCATTAAAGTTATACTGTGAACGTTTTTGCCTGGCTCCGCGCTATGGCGGGATCGTACAGTTTTTGCTGAGACGCCAGCGACGCCTCTTCCCAGACTCAGTACCCAGCAAAAACGGCCGGAGCCCCGACCGCCGGAATCTTGGCAAAAAACTAACGCATCCACAATAACTGACGTCGATGAAATACCTACTATAAGGTTTTTTTTTCCGGTTCCGCAATTTGCATCCAGTTTTTCCTGTGATAACGATTCCCAAAACTGTTCGTGTTGATTTTTTTTTTATTTTTATATTTGCAGATGAAATTACGTTGGCTAACAATGGAATGTATTAATTTGTATTTTATATTTAGATATTCCTTTTATATTATATTTAAATAGGCAATATAATTTTTTTTGTATTAGATATCGATCTATGGATGTGGTAGATAAGTTGTACTGTGTGTGTATATACTTGTATTTTGTATTGTATATTTTTCTTTTATTTGTTTTTTTGTTGTTTGTTTATACCCATGTACAATGTAATTATTTGTATTACTAATAAGACTAAGATAAGATTAATCTTTCTCTGAATAAAAAATAATATTGTAACTTTTTTATTTATTCGATTGAATTTGAACCCACAACCATCACCTTCAGTGTTATGTCACTTCCGATACTACCAAAGAGGCAATATGAAGCATAATTATATTGTACAAAGATATCAAAATACATTTTTAAATAAAATTATAAAAATCAAATTGTGATTAATAAGAGACGTAAACGTAGACACTGGTAAATATCTAGCGCCATCTACCGGTAGTAAGAGTTATATTAAAATATTCTATTATAATTATTATTTTAAGCTCGAAGCAACCCAATAGAGAAAAAATTATTAAGATTGAACAAATATTATAAAAATAAATGTTATGTTATGTTTTACAAGTTATTTAGCCCACATATTCTATTTATATAGTTCCCAGACCTACATATGTCATTTTTGCAAAACTGTTTTTAGTTTTGAGGATTATTAGTCTAATAAGGGGATCGCATGGGATATGGGGAGTCAGCTGATCGAATCTGCAATTAAGAGATACTCAGTAGGTACTAGCGAGGATGTCACGATGAGAATGATAAAGAACGCTCAGCGGTTTGGGCCCGTTGAACGAATGAGTGATGAAAGAATGACAAAAAAGATTTATGATGGAAAAAGCAATAGGTTGGGGACCTCGGTTGACATTCAAAAACACAGTATTTAAGATACTGGAGGAAGGTCATGTAAAAGCATGAAGAGCGGTGAGCATGTATGAAGAGGTTTATGACAGTGAGCCGAGCCGAGCTCCGATCTCTCTGACTACTTGGGATAAAGCGTGAAGTTAAGTTAAGTATTAATTAGTCTAATATATAGGTAAGATAGTATATATACTCATTAACTCGAAAGTGGAGTCCTTTCAGAAGTAGCATAGGTAGTATAAAATGTCATAGTTTTGGGGGCCCTGGGATCTCAATTTATTTTGATTTATTTTTAAAATTTCAATTTTAATTAATTTTATAATATAACCAAAAAATATATCATTTTAAATTGACTTTTAAGAAAAAATGTTTGCTTAATAGTATCGAATAAAACAATCTATTTAATAAAAAAGTATATATTTTAAGATTAATTATACTAAAAAATAAATTTATCAGATAAGTTCATATAAAATATAAAATGGTAATATTTAACATTGAATAACAACCTAATTTGTTACCGATGGACTTATTGATAATAATGTAAATATTTTAGTGCAACTATTCGATTAGAAACTGACGTTTTTATTTTTCTTAATATGGCAACTCGATCCGAATATTAAATTTGAATTTGTTTGAACGACTAATTTTGTAACGACTTACTCAAACACTCAACGGATACTGTTGATGATTTTTTATAAAAATTAAGGCATTTTTAGGTTTTTGTGATTTTAAAACTAAATAACTTTTGTGTATATTTGTGTTGTGAATTGTTTATGTGTGTACTATCAAGATGACGTCCGAAAAAGGATGCAGAAAGGAAAAAAATCAAAACATCCAAGTGTTTGTGAGGCTACGGTATGAACTTTACTAAAGAAAATGCAATTTAATATGATAAAAATGTGTATTCTCTAATAAAAAGATTATTCAAAGTAATAAAGTTTAAAATTATTAAATTTTAAGATCATAGTTATCCATTTTTATTTCTTTAAAAAATATGTTAAGTCATAGCTATCGTGATATTTTAAGAGAATTTAAAAAAGGTGTGCAAAATATAATTCCTTTTACAGTTTTTTTTAAAAAAAAAGAGATCAAATTAAACTACTCCCATGAGTCATACAGTTGATACGTTAACAATAAGAAATACACAAGTTATCTATATATTTAAGTACATATAAATAGTTATTTAATATATTTTTACAACAGTTAATTCGTTTTACAATATTTACAGTTAGTAAATTATCTTTTGTCTAAATTTGATAATTGAAACTCATACATAACATGTAGCTCTCTAGAAAACTTTATAAGAAGATACTATTTATAAATTATGGATTTATAATTTTTAAATTATGAAATATAATATTTATTAACTACATGCTCTAAACTAATTTACAAATTTTCAATATTATTATTTTTACTATGCATGAACTATGAACCTTCTCAAATTTGAAATGAAACTAAATAGACTGTCAATAGCTTTTTTAGCTATATGCTGGAATACAGAGAGAACATAGTGTCACAACATTTCATACCTCATGCACCCAAATAATCAAAATACTGCATGTTGATCTTAACACCACACTAGTTACCACCACTCCTTGTTGAGTGACAAAATTACAATAATTCCTTCGTTTAACTGAGAATTGAGTTAAACACCATAGTTTGCTCAGTCAGATACTGTGCCACTCTGCCATATCAATCACTATTGTCAATAGTCTATTTACATTACTATTTATATTATATATAGGCCTCTGAACCAAAGGGAGCGTGACATAAAATCTTTGGGTGTTGTGGAAGTTGCAAATGGACGGGAAGTAGTGGTTCGTCAATCTCAACAGAGCATGCACACTAAGAGATTTACATTTGACCGAGCTTTCCCACCACATTCTAAACAGGTATGTTTCTTTTTATATTTTAAATTTTATTTTTTAAAATATCTTCGTTGTTAACTACCATTAGAAGGAAGAACCTAGTGTAAAGAACCACCACAAACCAGCCAACTACCTTAATTTCTTTTAATCTTGTGTAAGTGATAACTTCAGGTTAGCACAATGAAAAAAATTATGTATATATTATATTTTAAAAACATACCTATTTTTAACTGTATATACTATAACCATTCTCCTAATATGTTTTTGTACCATAGCAATAATTATTTTTTCTTTTACGATTTTCTGGAGATATATATCGTTTTGATTTTTTCCCAGGTTGAAGTATACCAGGAAGTAGTGAGTCCTCTAATAGAGGAAGTGTTGGCAGGATACAACTGCACTGTATTTGCATATGGACAGACAGGCACTGGCAAAACTCATACTATGGTTGGCGAAGCTGCGAATAATGAAACTACATGGCAAACTGTAAGAGAGTTCTTAAAGATGTTTGTATCAAAAAAAAACAAAGCAAATTAAGAAATGAGACAATTTTTTACTAAATATAAATGTAGTTAAACTCTAGTTTTTCTAGTGAATATATATGTATTTAATATTTTTGTTCTTATTTTTATTGCTTTGACTTCTTTTTACAAACTAGCATTAAAACATAGAAAATAGTAACTATAAAACAATGTATAAAAATAATTTAATATTTTTCAATACAATCACTTGTAAGCTTTAAATTTAGAATAACAATAATTTAATTTACTTTTTAGGATCCTTTAGCAGGTATAATACCTAGAGCTCTAAGCCAACTATTTGACGAACTCCGCATATCAAACACAGAGTATACCGTCCGAGTGTCTTACTTGGAACTTTATAATGAAGAACTTTTTGACTTGCTTTCTACATCTGAAGATAATAGTAAACTTAGAATATATGAGGATGTTACGAGAAAGGGTGCTAATATTGTGAATGGATTGGAAGAGATTACTGTAAGTTTTGTTTTGTAATTAATATTTTAGCAAGTGATTTTTGTTATTTGTTTAATTACAGCAAAGTGTCTAACTGTGGATGTAACAATTATGGGTTCAATTCCCACTTGGAAAGAATTATTTACATTTTCTGGCTCTGATTAGAAAGAGAAAAGAACACTGCATTAGGTTCTGCCTCTGAACATGCAATATCACAAAAATATAGCCGAAAGGAAGGAACAAAGTGTCATAACCCTAGGTTCCCTGTGCCTACCCCACAATATGAAATGAAATTTAATACCACGAGGCTAAAGAAACATCACAAATTTAATTTCTATACATATTTGGTATTTTCTTATAGGTATACAATAAAAATGAAGTGTATAAGATAATGGCGCAAGGACAGGAAAGGAAAAGGGTTGCCTCCACTCTAATGAATGCTCAATCTAGGTAATATATTATTTACTATATTACATTTTTTTTTTTCGTTTAAATATTTAATTTAAATTTTATTTGTATGATATTGCAGCAACCAGTCAATTAACATGAAAACAACTTTGTAAGTTTTAAAGATATAAAGAAACTTAAATAGTGTTGTTCTCTTCAAATTGGTATTTTATTTAGCAATCATTACTTTTTAATAAATTCATATATTAGTAAAACATTATATTATATCATTTACATTGGTTTCTGCAATTATCATTTTATTTATTATTTTTTTTGTTTTTTGTTGCTTAGACCATTTAAATATTTAGATAATGTATTAATAAAATTATATTTTAGGAAATGCATAACAATAGTTATAATTACTAAACAAAGTAAAAATTTTATTGTAAATTTATAAAGATACAGACATTAAGATATAGACATTATACATTTTTTGTAGAATTTGTATTTCATTACAAAGTTACAATTGTTTAATAATTGCTGTATCACAATTATATTTTAATTTTGATTCTATATAAATAAATAAGCGGCGTTGAGTTCCGCCACTCACGCAATGTCTCCAGAACTCGGTGGAAAGTGGGAAACAGAGTGTCTTAACACAATAGGTTCCCTCCATCTACCCTGCCCCGGGATACAGTGTGAAGCGTGTGATACATTAAAAAAAAAACATATGACCAAGTTGAATTTGAATAAATAATATTACTTTTTTCTGTTATATTAATTTATGCTTCATGGTGCGGTCTTCCTATATATACAAGAGGTGTGGGTTCGAAATTTATTGTGTTCCCATTGTCCTTGTCATTTAATAAAGTCCCTGTCAAAGTAAAGAAGTCAAAAGAACATGGTCGTGGGTTCGAGTCCCGAAGCAGCAAATTTTTTATATATATTTTCTAAATGTAAGCTATATCTAAGTTTTTCCTGTTAATTAACTATAATTATAAATGTTCCTTTACAGCCGCTCCCACACTGTATTCACAATAGTGGTACATATGAAAGAGAACAGTCCGGAAGGTGAAGAATTAGTAAAGATAGGTAAACTTAACCTGGTCGACTTGGCTGGATCGGAAAATATAAGCAAAGCAGGGTCTGATAACCCGGCTAAGAGAGAAAGGGCCAGAGAATGTGTTAATATAAACCAAAGTTTACTTACACTTGGTAGGGTTATAACTGCGTTGGTGGAACGGCATCCACATATACCCTATAGGTAAGGGAAACGTTTTAAGGTAGTAGATAGATATTAGAAATATAGTAAAAAAATAAAAGGTTTTTATAGTCCCTGTAGATATTTTCAATTATGAAGATTATTGAATCTTAAACAAAACTTAAGAAAAGAGCTAAATACTACTTCACTATTATCCTATGACTTTAATCTATAGTTTTAACTATAATCTATAATTTAAAAATATTCTTATATAAAGTATTTGACAAGACAGAATTTTTGTTATTTATAAAAATATTTTTGTCTTACGATTTTGTTTAAGTTTAAAACTTAAATATTTTTTTCCTATTCCAGAGAATCTAAACTAACAAGAATATTACAAGAATCTCTCGGTGGCAGAACTAAAACCTCGATCATAGCCACCATTTCCCCCGGACACAAGGATTTAGAAGAAACAATGAGTACATTGGAATATGCCAACCGAGCTAAGAACATACAGAATAAACCTGAAGTTAACCAGAAAATGACGAAGAAAGCAATTTTGAAGGACTATGCGGAGGAGATTGACAGGTTGAAGAGAGATTTGCATGCAGCTAGAGAAAAGAATGGTTAGTTTTTTTTTTGCTTTTCATTATTTAAAAAATCCCTTTTTTATTATTCTATGGTTGAAAGGGAAAAATATACCAGGCATTTTTCTTGCATTATCCTTCTGTTGGCTGCTTTTTATTCACTCTGAAGCATTTTTAATAGTGATATGCTGTTAAGTAGTGAAAATTTTCTTCATTTTTTCCTTTTCTCTCTGTATTGACCATCAGAACTTTTTCTAGTTTAAATTGAATCTATAACTTGCTTAAATTTGTTATACATGATCCTTAAATAATAAATTTAAAAAATCCATAGATAAATAGACAGATAGATAGATCATAGATAAATAAAATATATTTTAGGTTTTTCCAATGTTTTTTTTTTTCAAATATGTTATACACGAACATTTTACATTAAACTATAAAACTACGATTCCACAGGCGTCTACTTAGCAAACGAAACGTTCACCGAAATGACACTAAAGCAAGAAGAACAAAGAAAGGAGATACAAGAATTACTCCTCAAAAAGAGAGCTATGGAGGAGGAGAAGGAAAAAATGGAGAACGTCTTTACAGAACTACATTGTAGATTGGAGTTAAAAGACAAGTGCTTGGAAAAAACAGAACAGAAACTTCAGAATACGAAAACTGAATTGGTTAATACTTTTAATGTGAGTGGTTTTTGATACTTTATTATTAATTACTGCAGTGTAGATTTGCGCAATGGCGTAGAAATATTGGAGGCCTAGGATGGCCCACCTCAAACTAAAACCACTGCTATATGGTTTAAATAAACTATTTAATTAAATCGCAAAATGGGAACTGGTTTGGACTACAATTAATCCATAAAAAAATTCTGCTATTTATTTCCTAGAATCAATTTTCCAATTATTAGACTATTAACGTATGTTCCTTCTTTCTTTAAATTATAAGAAACTAAACACAACACCTTATGTTAGTCTAACAATTATGATGATTTTCCAAAATAACACAACAACAAATTAAAAATTCTAGAAATTAAAATCAACAAAGCAGCAATACGAAGAGCAATGTCACCTAGTGTCGCGTCACTCCGCAACAGAGAACACCCTCTCGGCACAAGCACAAGCCTTACTAAAGGCGGCGGACATGGCCGCCACTGATGCAGCCACGTTATTACATAGCGTTGATAAAAGGAAGTGAGTATTTTGAAATAAGTAAATTGGCTCTCTGGTATATAAGCATTAATTTGGCGTATAAGATTATATATTTAATATTATATTTTGTGAAAAAAATGATACATTTTTTTCACTTTGTAGGCGATTTTTTGTTTCAGTAATCACTCTTTTTTCTGTTAGTGATATAGACAGAGAAAATGTAGTGATTAATATTCTGGGGCTATAAATATTAAGACCAGTCATGGTGCAGGGGCACAATTGAGTGACCTTAAACGGGACTGGTAGTAAGTCGATCCCCATTCAAAAAAATTAAATATATATTATCATATACCGTAACGTTTGGCGCTCCGTTCTCTCGTGACTACCCCGCTAGGGATAAAGTGTGAAGCTAAGTTAAGTTATTTCTACGCTCTGGTGTCGAGGCAAAGCGTGGCGTTAAGTTCCGTCACTCAACACGCAATGCCTCTAGAATTCGGTGGAAAATGTTAAGAAAACTTAATGATCAAGGGAAATTGAACCCACAACACACTTTATAATCCCATTTAATATATATTTTTTGTTTCATAGATCTGTGGAATCAACAAACCTACAAATTACTAAAACTTATCGCGAGGTTTCATCTCAACACAGAAGTAACCTGACTTCTGGAACTGACAATTTTGTCAGTGCACTGACACAGGCGTTGAGCGACTTTCAGACTAATTTAGGTATTTAGTTAAGTTTGTTTCAAACGCACCACTTCATTTTGGAGATATTGCGTAACTTAACGTTACAAGTTGTCTTGCAAGGAAAAAACAATTGTTTCCCGAGTGGGAATCGAACGAAACTCATCTCATCTCATCAACAGAGAGAGGAAATGAAAATATTAAATATTTCATTTCCTCGAGCTGGAATCGAACCATGAACCGCGTCGCGTTTACAATTGCACGCTTGTTTCCCTGCGAACTGGCGTCAATTCTAATTAAATCCTCAATACATAATTTATGACATTTAATGTTTGTTTTGAGGTCAGTTAGGCCAGGCACAAAGTTTGTCTGTAAAATTGACTGGTTGTGGGTTCGATTATGACCACTCGAGAAAATGAAATATTGATTTACATTTATATTTTCATTTATTCGCTCTGGCTCTAAGACAAAAACCCAGCGTTGAGTTCCGCCACTCAACACACAATGTATTTAGAATTCGGTGGAAAGTGGGGGAGTGGAGTGTCTTAACACTATGTTTCCTTTGCCTTCCCTGCAGTTTGCGAGATGCAGTGTGAAGCTGATTTGATTTGATATAATATTTTTTTACTTAGATTTTTTGTCGGTTTTTTATTTTCAGAATCATACACCGACGATAGTACGCAAATGCACGCGCAGAATAAACAGAAACTTGACAAGATGGTGCAACAAACTATGGATACTATGAATAGGGTAAAATTTTGTGATAATTTAATTATTAACTTGTTCCTGCCCTCCATTTCGTTTGCGTAATCCGTGAGACGTTAAAGCACATTTATTTATTGATCTCGTATATTTATTGACAAAACCTGTCGTAATCTGAAAGGAACTTCCATTCCAGGAAGAATATTCCAAATGAAATTTGTTCTACGCTGCGTAGTTTCGTGTATTGTCTGTTAGTATTAGAGGAACAAATACAAAACATTTTGTACTTTTAGGTGACAGCAATAAAGACGGCCATGCAAGAAGAAATAGTGACAGCGTCACAAACTCAATCTGCTCAATTCGTACAAATAATGAACGCAAAAAGCGAACAAGTCCAGAGTATTCTGGAAAAATTTGCAGCATGCATACAAAATTGCTTGCAAAAAGCTGGACAAGCTGATCTTAGTTCGAAAATAAATAAATTTCTTGATATTTGGGTAAGTTTATAAATTCCTAATATCCTGACTACTTTTTTAAATTATTATTATTAACTTATAGCTTAATAGCGATAGCTGAACACATAGTTCAGGAAACCTGGGAACCTCGTGTTAAAAGTAAAGAATACTGGAGGCATTGCGTGTTGAGTGGCCAAACTTAACGCTGCGCTTTGCCTCGTTACTACAGTGAGGAAAAATTTTATTAAATATTTCAATTCCTCGAGTGGGAAACGAACTTACAAACGCATGTGCCCCTCTGCCACGACTAAACTCAATATTATACAATTATAATTTGTTTACAAATTTATTTAATGAAAACACAAAATGTATTTAATTTTTAATGAATAGCTTTACATATAGTATTCTAAGTCTCTTTAAGACAATGCTATGACAATTAAATAATGGGATTAACGGGGGGGCGGTTAGTATTGACCGACATCGACACAGAGGTTGTCGCGCCGATCAGGAGAAGAGTGGACAAAGCTTCGATCCGGCGATGGAGTGAGGACCTAGGGTGGGACCCTAGGTCAGTAAGGTAAGCGCAGCGTTAACTGGGATTTGGGCTCCTGGTGTTCAGGCTGGTGCAGGTACTGACGGGCATGGTTGCTTCGGCAAGTAACGACATCAGACTGCACATCGTGACATGTAGCTGGTGTGCCATGAGTGGTAGGGTTTCGGCTGGGTTTCAATTCTCTATACTTCGACGACATTTTTTTTATTATGATTATTCCATTCAATAATAATTATATATACAATTTTCAGCGTACAGACACAACAAGCAACATATTATCGCTACACAAATCCCATTATGATTATGATGTAAGAGTTCAAAGTACATCGTCTAAACTGATTCACGGAGCCAGCGAGGAACATGAACGTAGGTGTCAAGTTAAGGGACAATTGAACGAAAATGTTGAAGAGAAAATTGCAGTGAGTTTTTTTTTAACATATTTGTAAAATATTTCAAATGTATAAAAAATATGTAATGAGATTCAAATGGACTCTTAATCCTAACGATGTCAAGGCAAAAATAAAAATTTATTCTCTCCACTGGGACTTGAACCATCACACTTAAAGTCAGCCGAAGTGTCGCTGCGCCAGAATGGCCCTAGTAAAATCAGCTTCACGCTGTATCCCGCACACGGTAGGGTAGACAGAGGAAACCTATTGCTAAGACACTCCGTTCCTCACTTTCTGCTGAATTCTGGAAGCATTGCGTGTTGAGTGGCAGAACTCGACGCCGCCGATCGAACCCACAACCTGTCGGTTTTATAGTCATACTTCGTGCCATTGGCTTTGTATCTGCGTTGCTAGACGTTCCGATTTTGGCTATTTTGTAACTTATTCTATTCACTTACATAATTCTTTTTTAATAACTTTATTTTTTGTAATAAGTTACTAACAATTTCAGAGATAATAGCCCGTTTTTCCTTCAGTCAAAGTCTGGCAACGCTGCCTTGTATTTAATATTATATTTTTAATTCATTTAATATTTTTTTTACTCAGGCTATTCTAGAAGAAAAACTACAAATAGACAAACATATAACAGAACAACTGACAAACATACAGAACGATAAAGAAGAATATGAGGACAGACTCAACAAATGGGCAGAAGAAGAAAGAAAACGTATCGAAAACCACGTTAAATCTGAAAAGAACTTCTTAGAAAACAAAATGCAGAAGAGAATAATTGATTTAGAAGTACAAAGAAGTAATTTTGAAAATAAAATGGCTAAAGACATTGAATGGATGAAGAATTTATTGAAAGCGAACGAAGAGGAGAATGAGAGGACAGCATTGGATTTGGGAAGAGTTAAGAACGAATTGGAACTATGTATGGCCGATTTGAATATACTACATGAAAATTATAAAACTCGTAAGTTTTTTATATAGCCTTTATTATTATATTTATATCCAAAATTACTATAATTATAGCAATGCATGAAGTTTCTGATTTCTTATCATATAGAATCCTAATATAATTCACCAGTAACTTTACTGTAAACAAGAAAGCATGTAATATTTAAATATTCACTCAGAGGAAAAAAGTGTTTTAATTTTCCTGCTGTAATAAGAAAATATATATTTTTCAGACAGCATTGGTTTATCTGATCAGCTTGAAAACTTGGGCGAAAGTACTGTAGCCGTTGCTGAAAAAGTGAAAACGAAACTAGTGAAGGAAATTAAACAAACTCAATCACACATAGAGGTACGTTTTTTTGCAGTTTCACGCTTTATAAAGCATAAATAGAGAGAGAACCCAGTGGAAAGATTGCCAGAATATTAGAATCATCTCTTTGGAACTGAATCAAACCTACAATTATGCAGTGTTCTATTAATAAAAAATTTTTGTTCTTTTTAACTAATAATCATTAAAAATATATTAAAAAGTGACATATTTGATAACATTTTTGCTCAACTCAACACCGCGCTTTGCTTGAGACCAGAGCGAAAAAATCAAAATATAAATGTAAATAAATATTTCACTTTCTCGAGTGGGGATCGAACCCACGACCAGTCGATTTTTAAGTCACACTTTGCGCCCCTGCGCCACGATTGGCCTCTTTTTTATTAATAATAAAAGTATAGTATTTGATATATTATTTTGTAATTTCAGTCTGAATCCGCTGCTCTTTTAGAAAAAAACAAAGAAACCATGACCAATCTAGAAGAAGAGTTCAGGAGATTCATTGAAAGTATAGAACAGAATTGTCAAAAAAATATGGAGTCCATTGTCCGGAAAGTTCATGTAAGTGGACCTGTTGGTTTGATGGATACTTTTCCTTATATTCACGCTTTATCCCGCATATAGTTTACGCACACAGAACCTAGTGTTAAATCATTTGACCACTTTATTTAACAAAACATTAATAAAAGAAACTAATTAATTATTCACAGAAAAAATCCACATCATCAATCCAAGAGCTATCTTGCATTTCTACCACGACTTCCACACTGTCTACCACCAGTCAGTCCCACTCTGACACTCAGAAACACACGTTAAATATAATACAGCGGCAGATTGAACAGTTTTATAATGGACTCAGGGAAGAGGTGTCGAGATTGGAAGAGTTGGAAGCTAGGTGTCTCAATCAGGAATATGCAGTATATTGTCCTTCTGGTATGTATATTTGTTTTATATATACAACATTTATTAGGGCCCGTCGTGGCGCAGGGGCACAAAGTGTGGCTTTAGCCCAAAATGTGTGAAATCTAGTGTTAACACTAGATTTCCCAATACAGAATACAGGATGAAGCTATAAATTACACAGTAAATAATTTAAAAATCAAATTAAAACAGCTTCCCGCTGAAGGGTAGGCAGAGGAAACCTAGTTATAAGACACTCCGTTCCCCACATTGCCAGTGGGGAACCGAGTAAATAAATTCTAAAACATTATTTTTACTTATATATATATATTTTTATTTTAGGTAATACCCCAGTACGGGCTGAATACAGGTATCCAAGGACACTAGCGGCCACATCACCTCACGAACGAATTCTTGCCAGATTTAGAGAAATGAGACAGAACAGTGTCGATGATGTATGTATTCATTTTATATATAGTAAAACCATATGTAGGCCGAGAGAACCTAGTGTTAAGACACTGTTCTCCTAACTAAATTTTTAAATTATTATTGGTGTTATGGTGCAGGTTCAAATCCTTATTTACATATAAAATTTTATTAAATTTTAAATAATTGTAATGTCACAAAAAAATTATGATCAGAAATTTTATTAATTATTTCCTATAAAAGAATGCGTGCTTATAAAGAGTAATAATCAACCCCATACCAATACCAAATCGCAAGTTCACACAACCCAATTGTCAAATGTAGACAGTTTACCGAAAGTATCGCGGGCTACTAATACAATCCTACGACATTTTAATTTACACGCACACTTATATTATTCTACTATTACTGTGGCCGCTGTTAGATGTTATTGGGTTTTTTTGAACTAATGCACCATGTTCACTCGAAAAGAAATCATCATTAAATGTAAGAAAATCCTACAATGAAATCTACAGCTAACTCCAGGGTGGCCATGACTTATTGGGCGCCTTTCAAGAAATTGATGTCGGAATATACCAAGCTTAAAAAGTGTCATATCTTGTTAATTAATTATTTTGAAAGTTAAATTACATTATTTTTTTCAGGATTGCGTTCTAGTAGAGAACGACAATGAGCCCCGTAGCGACACTGAATCCACTGTCTCTGAGGACTCCGCGGTATTCGCGGCCCCCTCGCCCCCTGTACGCGACCCCGCGTCGAACCCCAACCCCATCGTCAAGTGTACATCCGAAACTGATATTTATTTGAAGAGGGTAAGTTTTTTATCAATATAATAAAATAATATTTTAAGACGCTTCGCTTCTAAGACGAGTAACAAGACAAAGCGGCGTAAAGTTTCGCCACTCAATATGTAATGTATCGAAAATTCGGTGGAAAATGGAAATGTAGTATAAAAAATGCAATGTTTCTTTTGTCTACATATGCAGAATACATCAAAGATTTAGTTATAAAAATATATAAAGAATTTCTTTTCCCGTCCAATTGGAGGATTGCTTGTTGAGTGGCGGAACACAAAGCCGCATTTTGCCTAGTTACTAGAGCTAGAAAAATTAAAACATTGTATATTTCATTTCATCGTGTGAAAATTGAACTCACAACCTACGACGTTTAGAGTCGCATGCTTGTGCCCCTGCGCCACGACTTACCTCTTTATTTATACTTGTTTTCTTATATTCTTCCAGCGGCAACAAGAGCAAAACGGCAAAGAAAATGTAAACAGATCGATGTCGTTCAAGAAACCCTCAAAACTACCAGCGCCCGCTTCACATAAGAAACCATTAGTTGAAAGAAACGACAACTGACATATAAATAAATATATTTAATGCAATTTATATGAAATGTAGATAATGAAAAATATATGAAAAGTACTTATACATTTTTTTGACGTTCTACATCACGGTGGAATTTTCGAGACATTGTATGTACAATGTCTCGAAAATTGAGAACGGAATGTCTCAAAAATATAATAATGGATTATTTTATATCAATGTTACTTTAAAAGTTAAAGTCAGTAATTCCAAAATAAATATCTTTTTTTTTAAATTCATTGTTTTTATATCTACATTTCATATTTTTTAAGTACAAAAAATTATCTATATATAGTAAGCAATGTGTGCTAGTGGCCTAGCCTCTATATGTTTCATTTACTGTATTGCTGGTTCAAATCCAAATTGGATGTCGTTTATTAATAATTGGTTATTATAAACTGCAATAGGCTAAAATATAAATTTTCCTATGTTTTTGTTTTTGTAGTTACTGTAAACATTTTGTCGCATAATCCTATGTCGTTAGAATGTTAAATAATTTAACGTCAATTATCTTTTAAAGTTATAATTTCATTATGTCTATCTGATAGCGGAATGTTGTCAGTCAGTTATACTTTTATATTTATTAGATATACAATATATTTTAAAAATTATGCCAAAAACTCATGATTCATGATTTTATTATAAAAGTATGCTTTAGAGTTTATATCCACCGAAATGGCCACCTTATTTAAGTTAACATATTATAAATTAGATTATAATAAATTGAAAATTGAAGAAAAAACGTCTTGTAGAATAAAAATATTATTATGTTCTATCATAAAATTATGGTAGAATCATGTTAATAATATATAATGGAATCAATGAACATATTTATAAATACATGTGTGTCGCGGCTTCCCCGTTAACATTAAAAGCATGACCTATATCTACTTAAAACTCATCGCTCCATTCGAGTTTAATGCGCTTTTAAAATGGTTAAAGCTTATTATATATATTTTTTGTTTGTGTAATACCAAATAAAAGATAACAGATTAAAAAATATATCAACAAATTTATTTTTATTATTTTTTTTCAAATTTGCCGTTTCTTTTGAGAGATTTTGACAGTATTTTTACAGTATTCGGCTTGAGAGTGCAAACCTGCTAAATCGTTTTTTTTGTTTTTTTGTAATGTGTATGTGAGTATAAAAAAATACCAAATTCATCATTATTTTATATAGTAAAGAATACAAATAAAATTTCCAAATAATAATAACCATCTGATGATATTAAATGTATATATACTCATAGTTTTTTAAAATATGTTTTTTGTCTCCTGCATTAATTTGCTTAATAGGCTGTTACTACAAAAAATAACTTTCTATTTACTTATTTTATGTAGTAGTGAAAACTATATTAAAATCGGCTACCTAGTTTGAACGATATCAGGATACATACTTGAGAAACGGCTTCGTTTTATATGTACTAAGTAAAGATTGTAGTAACTTATTGTATCCATGACATATTAACATATTTGACTGTTCAGTATTTTGATTAATAATAAAAAAAACCTAAGGAATTTATGTACTGATGTTAACTTGTAATATTTTTGATGTTTTTTCTGACTTGTAGTATATATTTAATATAATATACATTTAGTGTAATTGCGATTTGATTATAATAAACATATAAGCACTTTAGATTTGTTTTATTGTTTTACACTCTATTGTATTCTCATTCGGAACAACATATTTAATTTTTTTATAAAATTCTCACTTTCATGGTGCAGTGTAGGGTTCCCTTTAACACGTATTACCTTAAATTTAATTTTTTACACCGTAACACATGAAAAGATAAAAATTAGATAATTATATATATATATTTATATATAGTAAATTTAAAACACTACAAATAAATCATGTTATTTATACAATGCAATTTTTGAATATTAGCTTCTTTTCTTATCAATTATTTTATCATATTTACATACGAAAAAGTATTTTAAATTCTCCGTATTTAGAATATATCTTATTACTCTATTGAATACAGTTTACGATTAACACAAAAAGATAAATAAAAAAATATTATTTTCTTTTTAATTTTTATTAGAAGACTAAGTACATTTTACAGTACAATAATATATTCTATTTAAAACAATTTATAAATGCTTTAATTCTATTCCACTTGAAAGAATGAAGTGAACGTTTAAAATAAAATTAATATTTACATTTAAATATTATGTAAAATAAAATGGTTTACAATAATAAATGTTCAATGCCATAGCCTTTATATATTAATTAAATTCTAGATAACTTTACTGTTTGGTTTATAAATTATAAACTAAAAAACTAAACAGAGCGACTCTATAGGATGTTTATAATAAAAAAATCGCAATGTTCAGAATAAAAAAAATTGTATTGTATTTTTGCAATTAAATAAAATTTTTTTTTTTCTAGGTTTAACGTTATACAATATCAAATTTAATTGTTTTTTTAAGAATTTTTATAATCTGTTAGTACTAAATTCGTGAACTGAATACAGAATGGTGGGAAAAATAATTAAATATTGTTTATATCAATAAACTATTTAACTAAAATAAATATCTTAGCATACATTCTATTTACATTTTACCTCTTTTCAATAAATAATTAGGAAGTAAATGCGTTCTATTTTTAAAGTAATTTAATAAATATTTTTCTCTAAAACGAATAGTTTCATTTTAACGGAACGGTGTCTGCTAAAGCTTTTTTTATTAAAAAAAGAAAATCGTGGTCATTTACTTTAAAAATGATAAAAAAAACTACTGTGAAAAAATACAGTCGATTTGAGAACCTCCTCTTTTTACAAAAGTTGGATAAATAAAATAGAATTTTTATTTTTCATAAAAGAATTAAAGAAAATAAAAATCTATTTATATTAATAATTATGTCTAAATGTGCGTATTTTATTTTACCTCTTAATCACACAATCAACAATATCGTTTTTCAATAGGACTCAAGATTTCTACGTTATTAAAGGCCAAATAAACAAAACAGTAGTAAACTTAAAAAAATCAAAGCATTATTGTTTTTAATTGATTGATTTTGAGACTTGTCTTTTGACTGATTTTGAAAGTATATATTTTTTAATTTACTTATAAATTATTTACGGATATAATTTGATTGATCCAACCAATGAATGCGGATACTTTGACGTATACACCGGGAACGTCCTGCCTTCCGCAGCCGAAGCCCCAGGAGACCAAACCCACTAGCTCGTAGAAACCATCGTCTTGACACACTAGAGGACCACCCCCGTCACCCTGGAAAATAATAAAGAAAAATAAAATATATAATTACATTGATTTTTTTTTTTTTTTTATGGAAAAGACACGGCAAACGAGCGTTCGGGTCACCTGATGGTAAGTGATTACCACCGCCCACGGCCCCGTGCAACACCAGAGGAGTTACAGGTGCGTTGCTGGCCTTTAAGGTGGGTGGGGCGCCGGAGCCCGGCATTACCTAATGCGAAACGCAGTGGAATAAAGCCACTACTTCACGCTGGTTTTAAATGCCGGGGGTGGTAATGATCCGGTCGAGTCTGCCCATGCGTGTTGCCATTGCTGGCGACGTGACTCTACCACACGTACTTTAGTCGCCTCTTACGACACCACCAGTACTCCTGGTAATCCTATTCTAGGCCGGGATCACACGGCAAAAAATAAATATCTTTTTAATAAATTTATATAAAAAAATGCCCGTGGAGAGTGGTCCTACATAAACTCCAGTCATAAAGCACCTATTTAAAGCTTAATTATTAAACATTTATTAAATATAACTAAGAATTCTAGAACAACAAAATAAAATTAATATATAAAGGACAACAAGGAAAATTCCGGGACAAATCCAAATTTCTCGGCCATATAACAATACTCTATATATAACAATACTAACCTGACAAGCATCATTCCCCTCTTCACCTCCCGCACAGAAGGAACTCGCGGGAAGTATAAATATTTTCTCAGTAACTGCATTAACTTTCCGAATGCACTCTGCGTCACTCACTATGGGTAGTTCCGCTTCACGCACACGAAGCGGTATTGGACCGGCTGGAGGTAAATTGTAAAATATTATAGAAATATGTACGTTAGTAATAATATATATGTTGAGGCCAGTCGTGGCGCAGGATGTGATTATAAGCGACAGGTTGAGGGTTTGGTTCAGAACCGAGGAAATTAAATATTAAATATTTTCATTTCCGCGCTCTGGTATTAACGAGGCATAACGTGGCTTTCAGAATTCGGCAAAAAATAGGGAGCGGAGTGTCTTAGCACTATTTTCCGACGTTCCCTGCTATTTACGGGATTCAATGTGGAGTTAAAAAAGTTATGTGTCATCGTGGCGTAATAGGATAGGGTCTGAGTGGTTGTGTTTTCGGTTTCCACTTGGAGGAATGAATTATTTTCATTTCCTCCCACTGGCAACACATATAAAATGTAAAATTAGTTCTTTATATATAATAATAGTAAAAATGATACACACTTTCTCCCATATATCCGTATCCGGTGACAGTACAGCGCTTTCCGGCGGCGTGGCTGACTCCCCGCGCCGGTAGACATACGAGACAGACTCCTGGAAGTAAAAAAATATATACAATTATTATTATTCAAAATACAAAAAAAAAAAATATTTTTATGATATCTTTAATATTGCGGTCAAAAATTATTTTTTTTTTTGCTTTCTGACGATTTTAGTGGCAATGTATTTTAAGTAAGCGGAACCAAACCAAACGCGAGACCGCCAGACCTTACAAGTGAGACAGCGTCTAAGGCAATGACTGTGGTCGATCTGCGAACGGGGATTTTTGTATAATATTTTTTCTATTTACTATTACATGGGTGGCCAGCGGCGTTGAGTTCTGCCATTTAAAATTCAATGTCTGGAAAATTGGGCGGAGAGGACGCTCTAAGCCTTGATTTGAACCGCTTCCCAATCACCCTGTGAACTGAATTCTAAGAAGCTTCATATATTCCAAAACTCACCTTCTTTAAGTTCAGCCTTTCCATGCAGCTTCAGCAAAGCAATATCATTGTCCAGGGTCTGGCTGTTGTGGTTGTGGTGTATGTAAGTGGTGGCCACGCGGAGAGTTTGCGCGCCGGGAGAGCCGTACTTGCGCGTGAGGTCGTGGTCGCCCACACGAACGTATATCGCGTCGCCTGAGCGGACGATGCTGGAAGGAAATGGCGTTATTAATCTTATTATTTATATTATTTTTCAAGTTTATCATATAATTGCACGGTTCAATATTATGTAATAATTTTAATTTTCAGCAAATCAGGTTTTCTGTGCATCAACGTACCATAGACCTGAATATTTGATATTAATTTGAGTTTTGATACCTCCACGCGATTTCAATATATAAGTTCCTCTTTTAATACGATTACATTAAGATATTTAAAAACGTATGCCGGTAGATTTATACCTGTAATATATCTAAAGTCTAAACGAACCGGAGAAAGGACTCCGATATCACATTAATTTAAGGCCAGGTCACTAAATGGTCCAAGAATTTGGCTTTTGCTTTTGTGGTAAGCTGGCTTTTTTGAAAAGTTGTATAAGTATAAAAGGCCTATATAACGGTATAGCCGTGTGACTCTCCTCATTACCAAAACGACGAAATACTAATCAATTATAATAGAATAATAGTAAAAAAACTATCATTATATTTTGTTATTCTATATTTACTAAAATATAGTTATTTCTCTTTATTATACTCACTTAGTAACACAATGAGCGGCCGTCAACACCCACTGAGTGCCAATCAGAGCGGCACCACACAGGTACTGATTGAGTGAGTTGATGAGAGCCACCTGCCAGCACCACTCTCCACGCTCTCCGTCCTCTCCGCCCATCACACGGCCAGCACGGCTTGATGTACCTGGAAGGGAAAAAATATTATTTATTCCTGCTATGTGTGGGATACAGCGTGAAGCTGATTTTATTTGAATGTGAAAATTACATATTTTTTATAGATAAAATTAAAAATTAAATCAGCTTCACGTTGTATCCCCTGCACACAGCAGGGCAGGGCAAAGAGAACCTAGTGTTAAGACACTCCGTTCTCCACTTTCTGCCGAATTCTGGAGGCATTGCGTGTTAAGTGGCAAAACTCAACGCGCTTTTCCTCGACACCAGAGCGAATAAATGGAAATATAAATTTAAGTAAATATTTCATCTCCTCGAGTGGGGATCGAACCCGCAACTAGTCGCTTTTACAGTCCTGCTGCGCTATGCGGGATACAGCGTGATTTAATTTAATTTACTTGTAATATTTGAATATAATAGTTATTATTAATATCATATTGTTACCTTTCACACCGCAGACGTATTTATTGTATTTCTCGGGGGTTCGTAATGTCGTTACGTAGTTTGGTTCGTATTGTGCTGAAAAAAAATGATACAGAATTATTAATTAAATTGTTAATGTGAAAGTAAAATTATAAAATTAATTCAACGTATTGCAGTTTATTTAGCATTTTTTTCATTATAGTAATATTTAAAATATATTTATATATATTTTTTCTCAATACATACGTAAAGGTGTAGTAAAAGGCAGCGTATAAGGCGCAGTGTGTGTATGCGGGGTGTAGCTATAGGTATGGGTAGTGGCCAGTGGGAAGGAATCGTTGCGATTAACGCCGATGACCTCTTGCACTTTCGATTTCGGTGCACAACACTGCGTGCCAGCCTTCTTGCATTTGAATACGTCCGTCATTTCTGCGTTACCTGTGACAATTAAGTATAATTTTATTAATAAATAATATTATTAACGTTTGAAGGGCCGTCGTGGCGCATTGGCACAAGTATGGGACAGGTTGTGTGTCGTGCCCTACCCCATACATTTTACTAACAAAAAAATACTCTGAAAAATTTAAAAAAAGACTAAGAATGTATTCAAAGCTAAAGTTTCCAAGCAGGTTCCTCTAAACAGTGTTCCTCTGGCCCGATTCCTCTGGCCGGTGAGGAAACATGTATCGTTCTTTATTAGATTGGATTGGAGCCTAAAACCAATTGTTAATATAATTTGGTAGCAAATAAACAATCTCGTAACAAAAATAATACATACGGAAACATGTAAAAGACAGCAGTGAAACAATACAGGAGCCAGGACAGTCGGGTCGCGGGTCGACGGGCGCCGGGGTGGTGGTGGTCGTCGTGGTAGTGGTGGGCCTGGGAGTGGTGCGTGGTACTCTGAAAATGGATAGAATAAGATTAATATAGGAAATCAGTTTTTCATATAAAATTAACTGAAGTAGTAGGCGATATATATTCCTTCTTTCAAATTAAATTACGCTACTTCAGAATCTTGACGATGTAATAAAATATTTTTGATTGTTAGTCGCTTTACTTTTTTTACTTTTACTTTACGCTTAATCGTTAAGCACATTTACATATAATCAGCTTCACGCTGTATCCCGCACACAGCAGGGTAGGCTGAGGGAACCTAGTGTTAAGACACTCCGTACTCCACTTTCTGCCTGAATTCTGGAGGCATTGCGTGCTGAGTGGCAGAAATCGACGCCGCGCTTTGCCTCGACACCAGAGCGAAGAAATGGAAATATAAATTTAAGTAAATATTTCATCTCCTCGAGTGGGGATCGAACCCACAACCAGTCGGTCTTACAGTCATACTTCATGCCGCTGCGCCACGACTGGCCTCACTTGCATATATTATTACTATTATTCGTCTAATAGGATCGGGCAAAAAATAATGTATATATAATAATAATAATATGAACACACAGATATTCAAAATATTTTAACTTCATATTATTAACATAAATAATCTAAATAACAATAAAAAAACTCACTTAGAATAATCGCAGCATACATATCCGTTGGTCTTGCACTGCGTGTTGGGCACCAGCACGGCGGGGTGCTCGCATAGCCAGCTCACCGCGCTGTGGTAGCATTTGCCCGGACACTTGGGGAGCGGGGGCTTTTGAAAGAATAAATAACCAAATAAATTAAATTTAAATTAAATCAGCTTCCCGCTGTATCCCGCATACAGCAGCAGGTAGGCAGAGGGAACCTAGTGCTAAGACACTCCGTTCCCCACTTTCTGCCGAATTCTGGAAGCATTGCGTGCTGAGTGGCGGAACTCAACGCCGCGCTTTGCGCTTTGTCTCTATAGATAAGAGAATAATATATAATGATATAATAAAAAGATTTTATTATTAATTTCACTTATCTATATCCAATAATATAGATATTGGACTGTTTAGAGTGGAATAAGTCTTATTTGTTTCTGTAATGATATAATATGAATGAGCCTATTTTTACATTACTTTCAATTTTATATATTATCGAATTGCATATTAAATTATTAATAACACTTTATATAATAAATCAGCTTCACGCTATATCCCGCACACAGCAGGGTAGACAGAGGAAACCTAGTGTTAAGACACTCTGTTCTCACTTTTCGCCGAATTCTGGAGGCATTTTTGCTCTAAAAACCATTTAAAACACTAACCGGAGTAGTAGGTCTCGTGGTAGTCGGCCGTCTTGTAGTAGCATCAGTGGAATACGAGTCAATCAAACAACAGGAACTGTCTCCGGGACAGGTCGCGTCCGAGTCGACATCGCATAAGTAAACGTAGAGTCCGGTCATACACTCTCCTCTACATTTCTTATTTTTTTGTTTGGATGCTGGCGTTGTGGGCTGAGGATTGTAATGTTTTTATTATAATTTAAATTGTCGTCAGCAATTGCATAGAGATAAATCACTGTGATTTTCCTTTCGTATTTTTTAAGATATTGATATAGTACATAATATATTTTTGGAATATTAAAAATAATTTAAACGAAGAAATAAAAATATTTAAAATAAAATAAATATTGTAAAAGGAAACGTGAACGCATCACATTTATAATTGAGCCCTGCCTCGTTACCGGAGCGAGAAAACGCAAATATTAAATATTTCATTTCCCCGAGTGGGAATCGAACTCACAACCCTCGCGTTGACAGTAACACGCTATTACTAATACCATTTCTCAAAGCAACTTACAGCAGTAGTGGGCCGTCTGGTCGGAGATTTCTTCTCATTCGGCACCACCAGGTCAGCAGGTCGTTTATCCCCATATCCGTCTTTGGATACACAGCACAGCCTCCCAGAGACGCACAGATCGTTGGTAGTGAGATATGCTTCACAGTACTGTGTCAGACGCGACTCTACACATACACCGGGACAGGCGACGTTGACTGGAATGATAGATTTGAGACATCCATATTATATCCATATGTATGTTATAAAAATGTTAAGGAAATGGCAACAATGAATATTTTTGTTTCAGAAAGTAATAGTTTCAGCAGCATGATATGTTAGTATCATTATCTTTATTAAAATTATTATATTTACACCAAAATACGATATATACCTTTATTTTTATACTTTTGAAGGTGTTAAAATGTTTAATTTTAGATTAACTTATACCGCTATATCGATAAACAAAAAAATCTCATATAAAATCAATCGATATCCTAATATTTAATAGGGTGTACCTAATAATTACCACTGTCTTTGTATTTGTCGTACGGCACGCGCGTGGTGCTCTCGTCCGAGTAGTCGGACTCGGTGGTGGTGTAGCGGGTGGTGAACGGCCGCCTCGTGGTGGTTGTGGTGTCGTTGCCTGGAATAAGAAAAAAAACTTAGTTTTCATGTGTATGAAGATTTATATCAGAAATTAACGTTTTAAGGAGAATGAGAAAATGACACTATAATTTTTGACTATACATAACTCCCTTATCTAGGAATATCATATAATTAACTACTACTACTACTAGCAGAATTGATAAATAAGATTTTTTTGTTATGAACTTAACTTTATCTTTATCTTATCTTTATCATTTTTATTTATTTTGTCTTTCTCTTATTGATTTTTTCTTTATCTATTTTATTCCTCTTTCACCTTGTCCACTGTTACCATTCCTACATTCCTCCCGGAGGAACGTCATGATGTTTACGTGACCTTCCTTCTGTATTATTGATACTGTATACTCGAAATTTAACGGAGGTCACTTCTTTCATCACTCATTCTCTCGACGTGCACAAACCACCTGAGCACGTTTTTCTTCATACTCATCGTGATATACTAGCGAGATAGTTATAATATTCTTTATTTTTTAACCAGCCCTCTGCCTACCCCGCCTAGTGTAAAGACAATTTGCCCCAAATTTCCAAATTATGGAGGCATTCCGTGTTGAGTGGCGAAATTCAACGCCGCGCTTTACCTCAACGCCAGAACGAAGAAATAAAAATATTGAATATTTTATTTCCACGAGTGGCAATCAAAGCCACAACATATCGCGTTTACAGTCACACGCTTGTGCCCCTGCGCCACGACTGGCCCCAATAATATTAATCTAATAATTTTTATTATTCACTTACCCGAAGGTTCATCGACACAGCATTTCATGGATGGGTTAGGACACTCCACCTCCTCCAGCACGGTGGGGCACATGAGGGAGGCCAGAGCGTGCATGCACACGCCGGGACAGTTTTTTGCATCTTCTTGTGTGTCTAATGACTCTAACAGACCTGGAATAGTAAGTTTCTCTAATAAGAATGTGTGTATAAAAATAAAATATATCGTTAATGAATCATCTATGCGTTCAAAAAAGAACGTTTTAAGTATATATCCATAGTAACTGTACATATTTTATCAATTTTTGTTAAAGAAAACCTGACGATGGTTATTGCGAACCATCACGCGTAGTAGACGAAAAATACAGAGCAAAATTCTCTTTGAAAGAGATCTCTCCGTTTAACCTACAATGAATACAATAAAAAAAAATATCCTACAAATGTTTAGTTTATGTGTATACGTAATAAAGGAAGGAATTTCAAATATTGTTTAAAATAAAATTCACTAAAACAAAAAATGAAAACTAAAAAAGAATAATTTTTAAGCTTTAAGCTGTAATTCGGCGTATGCGAGAAAAAGCAAAAAAAATAATTCTCCCAATTGGAACTCAAACCTACAACGACGCGTACGTTTAAACGGCCTCAACTTATATAATATATTTATGACATATTTTAATATCTACTTACCATATAATTATTTTTTAAAATTAATAAACAAAATAAACAATGACGTCACTGGACACACACAAAAAAGCGAAGCTGAAGCATAGCTACGCTTAATAGTGGACAGCCAGAACCAACTACTTTTCATTCCGGCGTCGTACCAAGCCACTTTTAGCCTTGTGAGAACGTATTCTTGGAAGGAAAAGAGATAGAGCGCTAGGCAGCTTTCACACTGTACGGACTAGAATGTATGTAAGTGAATGAGAAGTATATGTATGTATGTGTATGTATTTGAAAATATATAAATTAAAATTATATTATGTTTTATATTTGTAATACTTAAAAGATCGTCGAGAGTTGTGTGTGGGTTCGATCCCCTCTCGTAGAATGGATTAATTTATTTTCATATCCCCGCACCTTTAGATGAATTTGTTTTCTGTTTTTACTTTCAGCTTCTTGAAGAATCCTGCACATCATATTTCCACTAAAACACTAAAGTCCCCCATTTCAGCTGAATTTTCAAGACATTGCTTATTGAGTGGAAATCGACGCCGCGGCTTATCTTGTCTCTCTATTTGAGCAAGACAACTCAAATAATAAATAATTCATTTCTCCGAGGGGATAGAGAATCCACAACCGTCGCGCTTACAGTTTCACGTTGTATTACTGCGCCACAAAAGTCTTACTGGTGGACGAGGAATCGTGGCGTTAAGTTCCATCTCTCAAGTGTATTAACACTAAGTTCCCTCTGCCCACTCGCGTCATGGAAAGCACATAGAGCAGTTTTTTTTTCTTAGAATGTGATATTCTTTATTATATTTTTGGAGACATAGCTTTTAATACTTTATTTTCAATAAATGTAGAAAAGTAAGCAATATATTCGCGTAATGCAATAAAATAATAAGGCCGATTTAATAAGGTTAAACAAAAAAGGATGATAGGGCCATGCTGCTGCTTTGCACGTTTTGTTACATAATTTGGGCATTAGAATACAGAACTACTAATAACTATTGCAGAACATACCTACTTAATAATCTTAGTTTATTTTGCATTAAAAAATTGTAAAGAAACAAATATTACTGTACAGTTCAATTCAAGATAATTTCATAGGTACATTTATCATCTAAACAAAATTTAAGATACTAAAAAAATATAACATCAGCAAAGATTGATAAAACCCCAACAAATTACATACAGGCTATAGATTAATGTTTACAGAATATCAATTAATGAAAAAATCGAAACCTACTAACAAAATCAAATTTTTCCCTAGCCTGTACTGTCCCATTGCTGGGCAAAGGCCTCTCTCCATTTCTTCCATTCTACTCTATTTTGTGTTATTGAACAAACAAATCAAATACATAACAAAAACATGATATTAAAATACCAGATCCATATAAAAATTTCGAGAATCCCTGACGCATACATACACACATAGATCAATTTAAATCAGAACAGCTTAAAAAATCCAATACAAAAATTTCCAACGGACTGACAATCTTTCATCTTATTACATCGTGGCCTTCACCTACAACTACAAAAATAAACGAAACCGACAAAAACAACAAAAAACGCACCTTAAACTCTACCTCTACATACAGTTGGTACTGTAAAAGGAAGTCAAGACAAAATTGCCTCAAGTAGATCTAATATCGAATCTATTACTATCAAAATAAGGACAGTGGAGGATGTTTCTCGTAAAGAACCTGCAAAGTATTCTGAATCTTATCATCTAAAACAATAATATTTATAACCTGCAGAACTACATTCCTGTATACAAACCGTTAGGCCCTGCCGAGACAGTTATCGAGGCAAATGAAAGGAAAATATATGGATTTTGGTGCAAGTGATAAACTTATACTTGGTAGTGAACTCTCTAATTTTATCATAGTACGATCTTTAAAATAATATCGTTTTAACAGAGCTTCTTCTTCTTTTTCGGATTCACGCTGTTTCCCGCACATAGCTAGGAACAGCACAATAAAAGAAAATATTAAACTATTTTCTACCTAAAAACACTTTGCTTTTCACTTTACTCGTTTGAATAATTTAAAATAGATCTACGGTTCCTAGGTCCTATCGAAAGTGAAACACTTAAGCATTTCACTTTCGATAGGACCTTTTTTATTGCTGTTTTGAACTACCAACAAGTAGTAGTTAGTAGTTTTCCATTACATACACGTTTAAAAAACTCATAAGTAATAATTTTTTTATTTTTTGAAAAATCATTAAAGTTACACTTCTTAGTAATTTAAAGTAACTTAAGAGAGCGATAAAAACATTGCGAGTTTTCACTTTCTATACTTTACCTAGGTATCATCGATATACTTGCAATATATAGATATAGATAATGTGAATATGAGAGTTTCAAGTTCAAGTTTCAAGCCAAAATTTTTCTGAATTTTTTTCAGCTTCACTCGGTATCTCATATAACTTGGACACCTACCGTCACTAAGCTAAGACACTTTACGCCGAATTCTTGAGGCATTGCGTGTTATATTATATATTTAATTAGTAGTATACAACAACAAAATACCTAGTTCTATACATCAAGGCCGTTGTGGTGTAGGGGCACTAGTGTGTGACTGTAAACAAGGCAAATTGTGGGTTCGATACCCATTTGAAGAAATGAAATATTTAAGATTTTAATTTATTCGCTCTGCTGTCGAGGCAAAACGCAGCGTTGAGTTCCGCCACTCAACACGTAATGCCTCCATGATTCAGCGGAGTCTTATCCCAAAAAAATATTAAAATGTATAATCCCGCGACCGCTTATAACTTGTCACTTAAAACCGACCGTTACCCGATGACCTAACGTCGCTGGTGAAATCGCCGAAAACGAAAGTACATGACTGAGACGACGCTTGTACGACGTTCTGTCCTCTACTGTATACGGGACGGACTTGGAAATACTTATTATATATTATTTGTTGTTTTATTCTCGTTAAATAATTTGACTGAGGCCGTTATTACGTGCAACGGTAGTAGGTTTGATTCTCATTCAGGGGAATGAACTTATCAATATTTTCATTTCTTCAGAGACCAAAGTGTCTTAACACTAGGTTTTCTCTACCCACCTTATGCGGGATAGAGCTGAAAAACAATATATAATAATAATTTGTGTGCTAAAAATTTGGAGTTATGTAAACAGTAGTATATTTATAAATATAACAACGAACGCGACGTCTCGGAAAGTGGGGATCGAAGTGTCTTAACACTAGGTTCCCTCTGCCTACCCTGCTATGTGCGGGATACAGCACATAGCAGGCAAGGCATAACAAGCTGATTTTTTTTATACAGGAAATAACGCAAACTGACTTAGTATATATTCAATATATTTTTTTTATTAATCTAAAGACCTTTTCAATTATTATATTTGCTAGTGACGACGCTCTAAGCCAATGATTCTCAACCACTGTGCCGCGGCACTTTTGTGTGCCGCCAAATTACAAAAATGTGCCGCCAAATTTTGCAAATATATAATTTTTTTTGTAATAAACTATTTATGCAGTGTGTTGTAGTAAGTAAATAATTTTTATCTTTTTTGTGGCGTGCCGCCAGATTTTGAAATCATTAAATATGTGCCGCAACAAGAAAAAAGTTGAGAATCAATCGCTTAGAGTCTAAGCATTTACGTGTGTATACCGTTAATAATTCACTGACCACTTACTTTACTTTTTATAATATATGTACAATAATTTTCTTTATAGAGGGACTAGCAAGTTTTGTATAAGAAAAACTAATTGAGACTACTAAATATTTTTAAGGGCATTTTAGCATTACATTTTTTTTCATGCATTTTTTTTAACGAAAACACAGACGGACACAGATCGCTCTCTTAGCAATAAGCCTTCTCAAATTTGAACGTAGCGGGACGTATGGCTCAGTGTTCAGAGCGCTTGGTCGGTTTCCAGGAGGCGCGGGTTCGAGTCCCGCTACGTTCAAATTTTTATACGTTTTCTAAATAAGTATTTATATTTCCTAAGTTAAGGATTAACACTTTAAAAATGTTTAAAAATATTTATATAGAGTCGTCTGATTTACAACTTTATGTTTTATTAAATAATATCTGATGTTTAGAGATCAATATTAACAATTAATAAAAAAAAGCTTTAATATATTAATCCTAACGACTTAGTTCGTAGATTAAGAGTAACGAATACTTCAATAATTTTGAGATGGCACCAAAAATCAATAATGAAAGATTATTAATTTGAGGCCAGTCGTGGCACAGGGGCACAAAATGTGATTGTAAGCGCGACTGGTTGTGGATGCGATCCCCATTCGGGGAAATGATATATTTATTTAAATATATATTTCGATTTCTTTGCTCTGGTGGTGGTTTCTTTAGTTTCTGGTAATTAAACAAAGCGTGGCGTGGCTCAAAACGCAATGCCTACAGAATTCGACGGAAACTGGGGAACGGAAGTGTCTTAATAGGAACGGATTCACTTTGTCCACCCTGCTATATGCAGGATACAGCGTGAAGCAGAGTTCTATCCAAAAAATATCAAGTTTAAACTACTACATCATATTCATATCCAACAAGTTACACATACACAGATATATGTATTACTGAGAAACGAAACAGTAAATTATTAAAGCATTTCACTTTTTTAATTATAAATCCAGATCTGAAACCAGAGTCGGGAAAGTGAGTGCCATAGAACACCGACCTGCTCCACCATGGAGCCTAGAAAGTTTTAAACTACTTTTTTTTACTTTATAGTATCTTTGATGAGAAATAATTATTTTAAAATAGTTACAACAAATAGTGAGAAAATGGTACACTTTTCTATTACACATTTAAGGTCTATTTCGTCTGTCTATCATATTATTATATTTTTTTTGTAAATTACTCCACAGTAGTTTTATTAATATTTTTAATTCGTATATATTGTTTTCAGTTTCACGTTTTTCCCGCAACGTAAGATAAGCATAGACCACCTAGTGTCCAAAAAAGTCGTTCCTTTACATTGCAAGCTGGGAAACGAAACTCAACGCCTTGCTTTGTCTACTACTATAAGATATTTAATTATTATCAATAGTGCGGCGTTGAGGTCCGCCACTACATGCTATGCTTCAAGAACTCAGCGGAGAGCATGGAACGGAATTGTCCTAAGTTGGATCGAACCCACGTCTATTGCACGTCAGACGCTGTGTCAATGCGACACATGTTTTCATTCTTATAATATATTACAAATATACGACTCTAGTAATGAGGACGGAGGTCAAAGATTCAATTTCTACGCAGCTAACTTATAGTTATTTATGGTATTTACTGTAAGACATTAAAATATTATATTCATGCATCTTGGTAATCGCATAGTAGATAACTAGCATTATCACTATCTAAGGAAAGTAAAGTTTACTGTATATTAATTAATTAAAAATAAGTATAATTATTACAACATAATGCTTATATATTTATCAAACAAAACATTTTCATTCTTTTTCCCACATAATAATGTTGACACTCCGTTTTCCAATTGAGGAATGGACTTTAAGGCCGCGCCTTTTGTTCCAGAGCATTATTGCACATATTATTATAATATATCTCTCGTAAAACATCAATAATAATTTTAAATTAAATCAAATAAAATCCCAGAAACAGCAGGTACGCAGCGAGAAAGTAGTGATAAAATACACTGTGCCCAAAATTTTTAAGGCATTGTGTGTTGAGTGGCGAAACTCAACTTTTTGCTGTGTTGCCAGCGCGAAGAAAATACAATAATAATAAATAATAATTTATTTCCTTGAGTGAGGATCGAACCCACAAACATCACTTTACAGATACACCCGTGTGCCCCAGCGTCATGACGAACTAATAGACAATAATAGGTAATCTTAGGACCATTTAAATAATTCTATATTCTTACTACTAATTAACTTAATATCTCTATATTCGCATACCTCAACAATAATGAAAAGGAAACTTGAAAATGAACTGAAAATCCACCTTACTTGAAATTCATCGAAACTTACTACATAGAGTACGTTAACAAGTTATAGAGTACGTTTAGCTCATTAAAAATTATTATTGGTAGACTATCCAATACTCTAGGTCCAGATTTAAATTCATATTTTTATATTTTTTTTAATATATTTTATTAATTATGAAAATAATAAATAAAAGGGTGTCAAAGTTATAAAATTCTAGCTTGTACGCTCTACTCGTCACAAAGCAGGGTGCCCTGCTATATGAACCTGCGAACCTAGTGTTCGATATCTGGTAAGAAATGAAAACATTAAATATTTAATTTCTTTCAGCGGGAATAGAACCCGCAACATTTCGCTGTTACAGTCGTACGCTTCTGCTCTCTCAAGTTATAAAATGACAAAAAATATTGACTCTATATTATCAGTGGGTATTTGTTTCATGTATTTGCTTTCTCGTCGCGGGTGAACGGCCGTGATCGTCCGTTCAGCTCGGCTCACTTTGATCATAACTCATGTTTTTACGATTTTGTTTACGTATTTACAGTATTATCATATATAGATGTCTATCTTTACTCCAATTAAAAAATAAAATATACAACAATATATAAAAATAAATTCCAATCACAATTATAATGTTGACTCCTGTAAACGTATCGGTTATGAATTAGATTCCCACTCTATATTAATTATAATTTCCTGCTCTGATATGAGACAATGCGGTGTTGAGTTCCGCCACTCTACGCCGCTCAACTATATCAAAATAATTAATATATAAGATTAAAACATAATCTAGTCTTAGGCCTTATTTAAAATTTAATAAATGAAAATAATAACAATGATATAGGAGAGAGTTACGGACCATATGTTTTTAAAGTTATCTGATATTAAATTAAAAAAATACTATTTCTCAAATTCTGGTGGATTGTGGTCAAAGGACCGTCAATAGCCAAATCTTTCTGCCAAATTCAGCATGAACCTAAACAGTTCTACGTTTAAATTTATGTTGTATGGGTACTTATTATTATATAATGATGTTATCGTAATGCGATTAGGAAACTCGATTTAAAATTGTGGTTTTTAATGATGAAAAATATTGATGTTACATCAATATTTTATATGAAGTACGGTGTTAAGTTTCGCATCTGAGTGAGAAACGTGAGGAAAACAGATTAACTTAATAGTATGCTTGACATATGTTGAGATATAATAAGATTTTTTTTATGGAAAAGACACGGCAAACGAGCGTGCGGGTCACCTGATGGTAAGTGACTGCCGCCGCCCACGGCCCCGTGCAACCCCAGAGGAGTTACAGGTGCGTTGCCGGCCTTTAAGATGGGTTGGGCGTCGGGGCCCGGCATTACCTGATGCGAAACGCAGTGGCATAAAGCCACTACTTCACGCCGGTTTTAAATGCCGGGGGTGGTAATGATCCGGTCGAGTCTGCCCATGCGTGTTGCCATTGCTGGCGACGTGACTCTACCACACGTACCTTAGTCGCCTCTTACGACACCACCAGTACCAGGATGATCCTATTCTAGGCCGGGATCACACGACATAACGGCATAAATTTAGAAAATATCAACCAAAAATTCTATGATAACACATAATATCGTCAACGTAAGTTGTTAAATTATTATTTTTTTTCAGACAATTTATGATATAAGAGAACAAAATCATTAAAATGAAAAAATCTCGACTGTATCGATTATTAAAAAACATAAATAATAAAAATAAAATAAACAATAAAATACAAAGTTAATTTGTTAGTCTTCTGTATGTTTATCGTAACCAAACCAAAATAAGTAAGTAATATTACAATGTTATTTATGTTCATGATAATGAAAACACAACACGCGTGATAATAAATCTTTCGTTTCTTTTTAGGAATCACGATCTCTATATTACATATTTGTCTATTTTTAATATCTATGATAGTGAGCACAGTAGGAACGTTGTTTTTTAATTTATATATAATATAAATAAAATAAAAGACAATAAATAAATAAATCAGCTGCAGGCAACAATTAATAAAATAGCTAAGCAAATGTGTCACGCTGTGTTCCGCATAGAACTGGGTACCTTGGAATATAGTGTTGTGTGTAGTGAATACTTCCGTTTCACACTTTACGTGAAATTGTGGAGGTATTTCATGTTAAGTGATGGATTTCAGTGTCGTGCTTTACCTCGTTACCCGAGCAAGGAAATGAAAACATTAAATATTTTATTTCCTTGACTGGGAATAGAACTCGCAATACACATTCGTTTTCTTCCGCCACGATTGACTATAAAATGTTGTAAATATATTTGCGAGTATAATAACATTTTTATTTATAGATATAAAGGTTTTAATAATAAAATTATTCAATCTAAAGATATATTAACATGAATACGAGATGAATTTTAATTTCTAATTCTAGTTGTAAAAAAAAATACTTATTGGTACAAGATCTTACTTTTAGGCGACAAATAACGCTTAAATTTTTAGCAATATACCAGCTGGATATCTACCATCAAGTGTAATTTAAAGATAACTTACAATATTTTAAACGTTTTAAAACCGTTTCATGTATTACATATGGTCATAAAACTACAGCTGTTAAAAAACGAATTAACGTTCATTAAACAGGAAGGAAACACATACATTCTAAAAGGAAATAATATAACAAATATTGTAATTGCGTCATACGAATACATCGAAAAAGCAAAATTGAGAGCACTCAGCGTCAATGCGTCTATAAAACTTTCTCCACCTCCCTCCCCCCGAAATACTTCCACCTGCATCCTCTGCAACTCGACTTACACGCGTTCATTGCTCATCTTGATTACGTACTAACGTGCGATCATTGAAATTGAATAATCCATTATAACATGATGTTATATTAACTATATTGGTTGGGTAGGTTGTTGTGGCACAGGGGCACAAGTTTTTGACTGTTAATGCGATGGTTGTGGGTTTGTTTTCAAAGAATAATGAATACATTTACTTAATATTTTCATATCATATCAGCTTCACGCTCTAGACATACCCCGCTTATATCCCGCTTAAGACGCTGCGTTCCCCAAATTTTCTCCGAATTTTTCCAATCATTATGTGTTGAATGGCGGAACTCAACGCCGAGCTTTTCTTTAGAAGAGTAAGCCTTAGCTAAAGTAAAGAAATGAAAATATTAATACATAATAATTATTCCCCTGAACAGTGATGAAACTCACAACCGTCGCGTTAGCCCTTGTGCCCCTGCGGCACGACGGCCCAGTATTTTTTTTATATTATATCTACTATTGCAATTATTAAATATAAACATTACCTTAAATAAATGTTGAGTATACTAATATTGCGTGTTATGCAGTACCTTATAATATATCTAAAGTAGTAGAACTTATCTCACTAAAATATCAATGGGGTAGGGCGCGTGCGCGTTGATGTCTTTTGTATGGGAAACGAGATATTATCTTATTTGAACGCTGTTAGGAACTGCCTACATTAAAGTATAATTTTATGTTTTAGAAGTGTTTCTGATAGTTTAAATTGAATATTTAACCACAATTTTATTGATATAACTTATATATTTTGATTATTAATATTATATACAGTTATTAAACATTTTTATTCATATTAAGTAACCTTTTTATATAAATATAAAAATGAAGAAGAAGAGTTAGACTACTTTGATTATACTGATATCTACAAATATAATGAGTATAGAATATAAATTAACACCTAAAGAGGTAACGGACAGCACACCGTTACTCGTACGCGTATAGCCATATTCTTACTATTAAGAGCGTCCATTATATTAATGATTTAGCTTTTTACAGTACACAGGCCAGGGCGTATGGGTACAAAGTGGGCTACCGATTGTGGTAGTGTATTCAATCTCCACTCGAGGAAGAAAATATTTATTTAAATTTATATTTTCATATGCTCTGGTGTCGTGGCAAAGCGAGACGTCGAGTTCCGCCTCTCAACACGAAATGCCTCCAGAATTTGTCAGATATACAAATAAGCTGATTTTTAATATTAATTAATAAAAAAAAATTACGTACGTTTAGGTATTTTTTTTATTTCATTGACATAATTTGTAGAAAATTGCGTAAAATTCTTAGAAATAAGTGTACAAAGGCGTCTAACAGTATACTGTAATACAAACATCAACTGGAATTAGAAATCTCGCTTATACTGAACTCAGAGTATTACTCATCTCACAAACGGCGAAACTTTGTGAATATTTAACCATTATTCAAATTAATGAACTGTTTTATTTTCTATCATTATAATTAAAATGCGAAAGTCACTATTTTCGTTGAATGTTCGAACGTGTGAGTGAGAACTCACTTTTATTGCTGACTGTTTTTTTTTTCACATTATTATTACATATGATTTCATTTTGAAATTAATTTTGTTAGATTTGTACATAATATACTATGACTATGATCGCATACCCATAGGCGGTAGTTCAGAAAAATAATTACACATTATCATTCTCTTATGTGGCTCTACCGTTACTAAACATATAATTAGACTATTTCAAATATATAATTTTACAATAACTGTTTTACTATGTGACCGACTTCATTTTATAAATCATTTTTTTTATATTTCTTTAGTTTTTTTACTGACTTCACACTATACACATTTTGTGTGCTTAGAATTTAAATTAACATTTTATATTTTATGTAAGTAGAGTTGTCAAAATTTGCACGTTCTTTAATCTTGTTGCAAACTTTCCTTTTTACCGTACAACTAAAATGCTAATTGAAATAATACATTACGTAGAAACCTTTTACTTCTTTTTCTTTCATTTAGTTATTCTAGAGCGAATAAGCATTCTGTGTTTGGTATTAAAAATCAGATCTTAGATGCTAGATCTTATAAGAAAAATCATATATAGAGTTGTTGCAAAAACAACTAAATGCAACACTCGACTAGTTTGTTTACGTGGTATGTAGTATTTTTGCGTAGCTTAACGGCGTTGTTTCATCCTCCTATATAAGATATAGGCCGACGAGATCGACGTTAAACTACACTAACGTACGTATAACGTAGCGGTTTAAAATTCCTTACCAAATTAGTTCGGCACATTTCAATCGGGCACGCGGCTAATGTATGTAAGTGGGTGAACAGTATTACTGGCCTATTAGACGATATTTACCTGATAGGAAGGAGGTCGCGAAGGAGTCGTCCTGCGCTCGCGCAAGCGCAGTGATAAGGAAGAGAGCTGTAGCCACGGTCCTCATGGCGCACTGTGAAACTGATCACTGTCAACTGTCTAAAGGCATGGCGCGGCGACCGACCGCCGAGTCGCATAGAGACCAACTGCCGGTGAAAGAAAGAAAGGGGCTTGGTTGGTTTAACAGAGATTGTGAAAGGTAGATGCGCCACCGTAGTCTGAGTTTCATGCCAATGTTGCGAAACTTGAAGATTTGAGTATTAGATTAGATCTATAAGTAATATTTGTAAAATATATAACTGTGGTAAATATTTTTAAAATATTAAATGATCTTTAAGTAATATTTTAAGTACAGCGTTACTTCTATACTAAAGCATAAATATAAAACAACTTTTAGATGTTATTTAACATCTAAATAGCAAAATGAGAACGCATTTGATTATTCCGACGGAGAAAATGCTTTACAATGAAACCTGAAGTCACAAGTATCCTGTATCATATTATTATGCAAATTATAATAATACGAGAAGCCCTTTCATTATTTTTTAAGTTTTACTTAAAATTCTATATAATATATTCTATAGATATAACATATCAATATTTTTTTAAACTTTATATATAGATATTTTTGATTTTCTTTATCACTAACTGAGAGACTGTTATCATCTGTAGAGTTAAACATTCTTTGCATAACTTTTCAACGTCGTACAGCAAACAGGCGGTCAGCTCGCTCGGCGATGTGGACTGGTAAACGGCGATGAATGAAGCCATTGATCGCGCCAAACTCCACCAAAATTAACATCACTTTCTTACTTATATACTAATATATGATAGAAATTATAAATAGATTTTTGCTACTATGTTGACAGAGTATTGTAAAACATTACAATTGGATGTTTTTTGATACCAGAGTGGTTAAATTGGACCTATAGGTTTATATTCAAATTCAAATCTACTATTGGGTAATTTTAATCTTTAACTTTCTTTAGTTTTATCTATAAGACAAGGTGGTGAGGATTAAATAAAATGCGCCGCGTATACTTCTTTCCCAAATAAATATTTATTTCTTTAAAGAGTTAGCTAAAAATAAAATATATTACATAGATACATAATATCATTATGATATATTGATATGAAAGGAAAAGGCGACTGTCTGGTTTGTTAAACATAGCCCTAAGCATAGGATATGAAAACGATCGAAATTAACATTATGAGGAAAGAGACAGGAAAGTAACTTTTGATTTTTAAAGTTTAATTTACTGCAGAATCTACAGTAATTTAGAGACTCTACAATATATTCAATTCTTTTTTTCAATCTGTAGAAAACTTCGAATGTAGGATATTTTTTCTTTATCATTGTCAGAAAAATAAGTAAAAATATATTTTACAAGATTTTATTCATTCAATATCCGTTATATTAAAGAGCAATATATATTTTTTATAATTATAATATACGATGCGTGTTGGAGGTTAGGTCCCAAGAGTAAATACATTCCTTCGCTTTCACTTACTTCCTCTATTCGATCCTATCCGATAAATCGAAATTATTTGAGGCCAGTCGTGGCGCAGTGACACAAAGTGTGATCGAAAACCGACTGGTTGTGGGTTCGATCCCCACTCGAGGAGATGAAATATTTACTTAAATTTATATTTCCATTTCTTGGCTCTGGTGTCGAGGCAAATGCGCGGCGTTGATTTCTGCCACTCAGCACGCAATGCCTCCAAAATTCGGCAGAAAGTGGGAAACAGAGTGTCTTAACACTAGGTTCCCTTTGCCTACCCTGCTGTGTGCGGGATACAGCGTGAATCTGATTTAATTTAATTTTTTTAATTTAAAATTACAAAATAGCATTCGTGTTGTATCGATACTATTACTTATTCATCTATATAGTTGATATTCTACAATATAAAATATATATTTTAGTTAAAATCATTCATTCATCCAGGTTAATTTAATTATGAATTTTGATTCTTAAATTCGAAGCGCAGCATCCTACCGGAAATGCGATGGTTGTGAATTCGATTTACACTCGAGAGATTATATTCATTTCTTCGCTCTGACAACAAGATTTTACTGTTGCGCGGCATTATGTTCCACCATAAAAGACGCAATGTCTTAGAAATGAGCCAGAAATTACCGCCCGGAGTGCCTATCACAGCATTCCCTCTGCCAAACGTCGTATCCAGAAAAAGGTGAAGCTGCTTTATCCTTTTTTTTCCATTATTTTAGCGCTAGATATTAAAATTATTCATAAAAATGATGATGAATGAAATGAAATTCGATTTTATACTTCACACATACCAGGACATAGGAACCTAAAGTAGTGTGCTAGCTCTCCGCTTTTTTACCACAGGGAAACAATCACAACAGTGTTTTACCACTTAATTTACTTAGTCTGCCGAAAAGCCATATATTAGACATCAACGCGTTTATTTAAATAACTGAGAAATGAAAAAAGGTCGTCGAACTTCGCAAAAGTTTTATTATCATTTTATGATTCAGCCAAAAGAAGGTATTTCCAAATATAATACATAACACTGACTAATCAAGATTTTCGTTAGCCTAAAATTTTTCTTTGTGCTTTTATGATAATTGAGGTTATTCAAAAAAAGGCAAATTAGTTTTATGTGCAGTTAAAACACCTAAATCTTACCAATTTTATTGTAAAAGAATTAATTACATTAGTGAAACGATTGATTGCCAGTTTTTGAAAATATATTTTTTATAATAAAAAAGGCATACTAAAAGGACAAAATTAAATTGATATTTTTGTCTCAGTTCCGCCGCTTAACATTATTGTCTCGAAATCAGGCTAAAGGAGGAAGTTTCTTGACACATGGCATTTTATGGGAAAAAGTGTGAAGCTGGACCGTTAGCAATTATTAAATAGTAGGTGTGCGAGAATAAAAAAAACAGTTATTAATTTGGTCAAATTCCTAGAGGCTTTTAAACCTCTGACTACGTACACATGACGGACTCTCTCGGGACAATGAATTATTTTTATTGCCTCGCTCTCGGCAAAGCAGTGTTGAGTTCCGCCACTTAGTACACAAGATTTTGAAAATTAGGCAGTGCGTAGAGAAAGAAATGGTCTTAACGCTAAGTGATACAGCGAACTCGAGAAACAGTGTGATGCCAAAAAATCCTAGAACCCAAATAATGTAGTAAAAGTATATAAATTGAATATGTCTGGAATATCTGATGCAGAATTAAAATTAATGTCCGACGGAAGCAAGATTTTTAGCCGAAACCGAAACCGACCTTCAGTTTAAGTATCAGTTTCGGTCGCAACCGAAACTTTTCAACAAAGAGTATAATTAAAGACAAACTGAAACAATTGATGAAGGTGCCCATTACCTACTATTTTTACCCGATATTGCATGATTAGTAGTTTTACAGTTTTCGAAATAACTATAGTCATGTATGTGTTTTAAATTAAATATCATATTTAGGCAGTAAAATGATTAATAAAATTTATTCTGATAGATTTATGTCCAATGGTAGTTCATTTTGTTATAAGGTTACGAAATTTTGAAACGTTAACTGTCTCAAGGCGTAATTTTCAATAGATGTCGCTGCGGGACGAAAAAAAACTTCCATAAGACGTACAAAGTATGCATATATATTATACTATATATTATTTTTAAATCAGCTTCAGCAGGGTGGACAGAGTGATCCTAGTGTTAAGACACTCCGTTCCCCACTTTCTGCCGAATTCTAAAGGCATTGCGTGTTGAGTGGCAGAACTCAACGCCGCGCTTTGCCAGACACCAGAGCGAAGAAATGGAAATATAAATTTAAGTAAATATTTCATCTCCTCGAATGGGGATCGAACCCACAACCAGTCGATTTATAGTCAACTTTCTGCCTCAGCGCCACGATTAGCCTCAGTTATACGTTTTTTGTCGTGGAAACGTTTTTTTGTAAACAAAAATTTTGTGTTAGATGTTAACACAAAATTTTTGTTTACAAAAAAACGTTCCAATACTTCTCGTAATACATGTATACGAGTATATAGCAATTTTTTTTTTACAAAACTAAGGAACACATCACTCAATTTAATATAAAAACTTACCAATCACACTTTGGCATAAAACTTGCACAGAAGAACAAATTTTTTGAATACTGAAATCAAGCTAGACGTAAAGGACTTTAATTTGTAGTTGACCATGACCATGATATGGACTGAGCCTATTAAGACCTGATAAGACTGGTGAATGTTTTAAGCGAATGTGTCAAAAGAGCTTTGGGTAAGTATAGAAAGAAAATCATCTTCAATGGCACGTCAATCAGAACTTTTATAAATTAAAAGACACTGAATTTGTGAAGTTTATGACACAAATTGAATCTAAGACCATGGCTAAGCATTTTTTAATAGTCAAATGTTTTTTTGAAAATAATAAAGTATTCAGATATACTTGCCAAAATGTTTAATATTTTTCACAATTAGGAGCTAATGTTAGTATTAAATTAAAATTCCCAATCTTTTACAATTTTTCCATTTGTTTATGATTTGTTTGTGTTTTGGGCTACGTCTAAGTCCACTTCAATGAATTGTCCTGATTGTTCTGGACCATGACAAAAAAGCTTAGAGAATTTTTTTTTTTTATGAACAGCATACCCGTGTGCCGTGTGACCCCGGCCTAGAATAGGATCATCCTGGTACTGTGGTGTCGTAGGAGGCGACTAAAGTACGTGTGGTAGAGTCACGTCGCCAGCAATGGCAACACGCATGGGCAGACACGACCGGATCATTACCACCCCCGGCAATTGAAACCGGCGTGAAGTAGTGGCTTTATGCCACTGCGTTTTGCATCAGGTAATGCCAGGCCCCGGCGCCCAACCCATCTTAAGGCCGGCAACGCACCTGTAACTCCTCTAAGGTTGCACGGGGTCGGTGGGCAGCGGTAATCACTTACCATCAGGTGACCCGCACGCTCGTTTGCCGTGTCTTTTCCATAAAAAAAAATGCTTTTATATATATTTTTTTCATTAGTAAAATGTAGCCATTAGTTTTTGTATCAAAACCTAGAGCCAATTTTTCAAATACGATGTTCGTCAAGTATTCAGCACATCCTTGTAAAACAATAGGCGGCGGTGAGTTCCGCCACACAAAACAAGTAATGCCTCCAATTATTGGAATCATTTCAACGATAACGGACCCGCTATTATAATTGTAAGTAATATGGTAAAGGTAAATAAATATAGTCCACATAAAAGAAGTGGTGGGGAAATGGACGGTTTGAAAGTAAAAGAGAAAATTATAGAAAAAAGTTTTATTACAACAACAAAAGTATCTCTTATAATTAATTATTTACACTTATCAAACTGAAATAACATAAAAAAATGAAATCAAACAAACGTACACACAAAATTAGTAGTTATGTATATTATATTTTCTGTATATTGGACACTATAAATGACTAAAATTATATAGAAAACTTTAGTGACCAATGACTTCACTCTCCGCTTTATGTAACCATATTGAGAAAACATTTTTAAAGTAACCTTAGTCCAAGTCAAGGCGTTAGTTTTTATATTCTTTATATATAAATATTTATAAAACAGTCGATGAAAAGCTTTTATTTTTATAAGCAATAAAATTGTAGGAAAAAAAAACAATATGAGGACTTCAATATTTTGAATAATAGTATTAAGTAATAAAGGCTACACATTCAATACGGATGGATATAAAAAATGATTTAGATAGATTATAGAATATTTATCTAATACATATACAGGGTGTTAGTGTCAGCGCTCCTTTTACGGGAACAGCATATAGGGTAACATATTTCAAACCGATACCTAAAGAAATGAATTAAGATACTTCAATAGACGTAATTCTTTTTTCATTTCACGATGTTTATCCATGCCTGTATTTCGTGTGACGCAGTTACTCATAGACACCAATGATTTAAAAACATACTACTACCAAAATACTACTAAGCGTTACCAATCTGCCGCTTTTCATTCTCAAATAACATACTAGAACGAGAAAGGGAATATCTCTCGTTCTATTTTACGTAATTAAACATCGCCGCCATCACCTACGACTTGATTTCGTGGATGAGGCGTGTGCGGCGTTATCGCTTTGATAGGTTTGTGTTTGTGTGCGTTATTCTTGACAAATGGCGTTTTATTTTACAACGATAATTTTATTAATTATTTTGTTTGAAAAAAAATCACACTTTTATTTTTAGAAAAATCTCTTTTGTTTGTTTGTATTAGGTTTTTATAGAGTAGTTAAAACTGTGGTTTTATTTAAAGTGGTGATGACAAAAACACTATGTATAATTGTTAGAATAAAAAAACTTTATTGTCTAACTAGCTTCACGCTGTACGTGCGGGATACAGCAGGGTACGCAGAGGGAACCTAATATTTTTTTCGCCGTTCCCCATTTACCGCCGAATTCTGATGGCATTGCGTGTAGAGTTACAGAACTCAACTCCGCGCTTTGCCTCGAGCCCTAGCATAAAAAATTAAAATATATATTTAAATAAATAGTTTCCTTCTTCACGTGGCGATCGAATTTGTAAAAAGCCGCGTTTACCGTCACACACTTGTGCCGCTGCACCACGACTGGCGTTAAACATAAAAAAGACTTAAAATTTAACTTGATTGATTCTCGGCTGTTAGAAAGGCATGAGGCTGCATTTATATTCAAGTATAATATAAATGACTAATACAGGAAAATGTGTACTACTAAGATTACTAACTCTAAATATCTATGGAAAGAGAAAAAAAAGGATTTTATCTATAGAAATTAAGTTACAACATGCAACAATCAATATCAATATAATTATTAAAATATAGTATTTAAATTTTTTATAATAATTGCGATTACAGACAATTTAGAGAGTATTTTTATTCTTTTCATAACATAAGAATATAATGAAATAACAAAAATATTTTCTAATATCTATGAATATTGATAATAGAGACATTTAATTGGTTTTTCTTTTTCAAATATTTTTTAAAGTAAAGTTAAAATTTATCTAACCAATTGAGTTAACTAAAATTACAATAAATTAAGCATCCAACAATAAATATGAAGGTTAAGGGTGTGATCCTCATTTGGGGTGATGATTATATTTAAACTATATTCATAGTACAACATAGACAAATGCGGCGTTGAGTTACGTCACGGGGAAAAACACAAAGCTAAAGAACAAAATATTTACTATTTGCCAAAATAAAATTACAATAACCAAATTCTTACATAAATGTATTTAAAATCTTTTGTACAGATATCATATTTATATATATATATATATATATATGTATATTATAAATTTGAGGTAAAAATATATATTTAACTTTAAACTGTGAGAAAAAATATTATTTACAATGTATTATGTTTTTTTTTAAATTTTAATTTTAACATAGGGATGCCATTTTAATCTTAAATACATATCATAGTAAAAAAATTACATAAGTCAAAAAGATTAGTAACAACTCTAGAAACTGCATATATAGCTTTGCATTTTGCTCTGTGAGTATGTATGTCAGTAAACTATAACTACAGAACAAATCTCAATGAAAATAATTTTTACATTGATATTATATAAATATATTTAGTGCTAAATAGAAGATTCAAAATCCCTAGCTCATATTAACCTCAATAACTTTCAGTGATTTTTCACAAAATTATTTTTAATTGACTTAGCAAGGCTATGGTAGTCGTTTCTAAAAACATATATTTATACTTTGTTATAGCAACAATGTCAGCAACTAAAGCATCAAATCATTTTTTAATAAAAAAAAATAAGATTACAATTTATATAGACATCCCTAGTTCTATATAGATATAATCAACTATTACAAAATTAACCTTAAAAGAAAAACTACAAAACAAAAAAAAATGAACTTACCATTATGCATTAGACACTTATAAAAAAATCAATCAACATGAAAAAAAAAGATCAAAAACAATGAGTCACTTAAACAAAAAAAAATCTTTTGTCCTTTATAAAAAACACACGAGTCCTTTTAAAAATACACACACATTTATTCCATGTCCATAGCGTTTTTCATGTAACTCTCTAGTTCTTTATCTAAAGCTGTTTTAGTGCTGGCCATGTACTGGTCTAACTGTAGATCTAACTCTTCTTTGGTCGGAACTGCTTTTTGTTGCCTTTCGATGCCACGGCCTGGAATAATAGACAAATCTAATCTTTATATTTGTTAATATTCTATTTAATTTCATATAGTATCCCACACACTACACGATAGGCAGTAGGCTTAATGACACCGCGATTTTAGAGGCATGTTGAAGGACGGAATTCAACGCCGCGCCATTTATTTGCTCGAGTGGAGATCGAATCCACAACCCTTGTTGACTTTCACATGTTTGTGCTCCTGCGCCACGAATATTGAGTGACCTTTAAATGTTTAAATGTTGAGTGGTGGAACTCAACTTAAACATTTCATTTCCTCGATGAGAGCCAAAGCCACAACCTATCGCGTTTATAGTAGCATGCTTGCACCCTTGCGCCTCGACAGGCCTCAGAAATAATCAAAAGCAAGAAACATCATAAATCATCATAAATCAACATAAAATCAAATCTGCAAAGCCACCTACAGGTAACTTTTCATCAACCACGACTCTCAACCCTACCTGTAAAAAGAGGTAAAACTCACCTCTCCCCCTCCCTCTCCCTCTTAGACCACCCCTGCCCCGCGTTCCCCCCGTTTCCCCCATTATGCGTCGTTTCCCCCGTTGCTGGTTACGCATTCTGTTCACTAAGTGTTGACGGTTGGCGCCGCGGGATCTGTGCAAATGATTAAAATGGTGGTAAGTTTTAGTTAAATATAATTCGCAAGTAGCTGTAGTCAGAGATATTTTTAAGACACTTATTCTTCAACTTCTGGAGACTTCTGACAGAGAGTCAACTGAGACAAGACTTTAGGAGGAAGTGTGAAGATACCTGGAGGCAATATGTGTTGAGAGACGGAACTGATCGCCGCGCTTTGCCTCGTTACCAGGGTGATGAAAGGAAAAAATAAAAATCAGCTTCACGCTTTATCCCACACACAGCAGGGTAGGCAGAGGGAATCTAGTGTTAAGACACTCCGTTCCCCACTTTCTGCCGAATTCTGGAGGCATTGCGTGTTGAATGGCAGAACTCAACGCCGCGCTTAGCCTCGACACCAAAGCGAGGGAATGGAAATATAAATTTAAATAAATATTTCATCTCCTCGAGTGGGGATCGCACCCACAACCAGTCAGTTTTACAGTCACACTTCGTGCCGCTGCGCCACGACCGGCCTCAATGAAATTAAAATATTAAATATTTATTTTCCTCGAGTGGAAATCGAACCCACAACATGTCGCGTTTACAGTCGCATGCTTGTGCTCCTGCGCCACGAGTGGCCTCTAAATAGAAGCTTAATTATTATTTGATGTATAGTACGTAGTTTGTTACTTTGTAATTGCTTCATTTTATTTAAGTATACATTAATATCTATAATACATTTATAAAGAAAAAAACAAATATGTTATTATTGTCTATTTAAAAAAACCTTAGGCCGGTCGTGGCGCAGCAGCACGAAGTGTGACTGTAAAACCGACTGGTTGTGGGTTCGATCCCCACTCGAGGAGATAAAATATTTACTTAAATTTATATTTACATTTTTTCGCTCTGGTGTCGAGGCTAAGCGCGGCGTTGAGTTCTGCCACTCAACACGCAATGCCTCCAGAATTCGGCAGAAGGTGGGGAAAGGAGTGTCTTAACACTAGGTGCCCTCTGCCTACCCTGCTGTGTGCGGGATACAGCATGAAGCTGATTTATTTTATTTATTTAAAAAAACCTTAAATATAGACCATTACATTATTTTATTAATATATTATAATAATACTTTTTAGAAATTAATGCTAACTTCGCAAAGCATTAAGTTTATAAGAATTGAATCCACATCCACCACTATACTAATATATTAATTTTGCTTGGTGGCTTTAGAGTCAAAATATAATTATACAGCATGACAAATCAACAAAATTTTAATATATAGCTATTCCTTATTCATACCTCATCCTTCCCCTTACAAGTCCCATACGTCCTCCCCTACGTCTGAACCCACGTCCACGCCACATGCCTTGCGATAAGTTGTTGAAAGACACTGATCGACTGAAAGAAATTAAAAAAATATGAAAATAGTTTTAGGGAGAGAAAATAAAAACAAAGACATTGTGTTTAAACAAATGGATATAATCATTCCTTCAAATGGAATTGAACCCACACCTAAATAAATATGTATATAGCACACACTTCGGTAAATACCTTAATAAAACAATTTAAATGTAGACAATTCTTATAATGAGAATAACAATTATTTAGTGTTAAAATTACTACTACAAAAATAGTACTAAGCGTTGCCGTTTTGACACTTTTCATTCTCAAAAAACATACTACAATGAGAAAGTGATATCTGCCATTCTATTTTACGCAATTCAACATCGCCACCATTACCTACAACTCGATTTCGTGAATGAGGTGTACGTGGCATTGTCGCTTTGATAGTTTTGTTTGTGTCATTCTTGACAAATACATTTTATTTTACAACAATAATTTCATTAATTATTTTGTTTGAAAAAATCCCCTTTCATACTTATTTAGTGTGGAATTCCTAGTGTGGAATAACACTATAAAAATGTATAAAAAATCACATTTTAGTTTTTAAATCTCTTGTTTTAATATAATCATATAGAATGAAAAGATATGCATGAATAAGGTATATAAAAAGTTACCAAAAAACCTTTGCGATTCACAGTGCAAAAGGACATTTCAAATTTATCATTATAGTAATTATAGACACTGACATAGTAAAGTTGTATATTAAACAGTAATACAATTTCATTAAATAGCAAGTAAAACTCACCTTAAGTTTCCGTTAGATTGCCTCCAAGAAATTCTTTTCATAACATTTCTTTGGTTCAAATTGTTAAAGCTATTTGAGCGCCTAAGTCCTGCCAAGCTACCCTCGCTGCCGAACCGTCTCAAGCCAGGCATGCCCAGGCGTTGTCTAACTGCTTGCTATAAATATTATATTTGACAAATGTCAATAAACAAAATAAATTTCATAAGTATGATAAAGTCAAATTTTAATTAAAGGTTATTATTACGTATTCCTCAATATTTGTCACTTTACACATTGTAACTATAAAGAAAAAACTGAATTACCTTTTTAGCATGCTGACCAAAATGTTGAGCTATTTGTTCAATCAGAGCTCGATTATTTACATTTCGGTCATGTGCGAACAGTCCAGAAGACCGTCGCCGTGGTTTTATCACACGACCTATGGGAGCAGTTGACGCCAGTATTGTAAACCGATCATTTAGAGATATACTAGTAGCTTGCAAGCCATGGACTTTTTCTATCACCATTTTACCTACACTAACAGCGATTAAAAACTGCCAAATTAGAGAAGTCACGTAATTATTAGTATAATAAATAAAAAACTACAATATTCCTGAAACATATATATATATATATATATAAATTGTCTGAATATTGTATTTATAGTTTACTAAGCGCTATTCTACTAACGAATAACGCCGCTATTCTTTATGCACAAACGCGGTTACGATTTGTCCCTGAAATTTGACGTTTATTATAAAATTTTGAAATATCGATAATCTGTGGTAACAGTTTTATAATTGTCACAAAAACAACTAAAATTTTTAACAATACCAGATGTATCTGTCGATGATTATTTTTGTTTTATTTTTAATAGATCAGCCAATATGCTTTAAAATTTATTTACCATTTTTGATATTTATTTTTAACCTTTATATTTTATAACAAGAAAATGTACTTATTTTTTAATGCATTATATATCTTTTATTTTATTTTAAAAGAGCACAAATAACTTATCCAATCCTACGTCGAATGAAATATTTATTTACGTCAAGACTAACCTTTCAACTTGACCTTTTTATGTCATAATTGACAGCAATGAAACATAGTATCGATTTTTCAATCATTCCATTTTTTATCTTACTTAATCGATTATTAAGTAAGATAAAAAATAAAATAAATAGATATATTTTTTTAAAAGCATGGAAATTATAAGATGAAGTAGTAATAGTAATAATTATTCCTTATTCGTTTAAATTGAAAATTAGTTCTATTTTTAATATGTTAATGGTTCAATATTCTTATTTTTATATCAATATCACATAAGAGTTTTGTGTCGTGTGATCCCGGCCTAGAATAGGATCATCCTGGTACTGGTGGTGTCGTAAGAGGCGACTAAAGTACGTGTGGTAGAGTCACGTCGCCAGCAATGGCAACACGCATGGGCAGACTCGACCGGATTATTACCACCCCGGACATTTAAAACCGGCGTGAATTAGTGGCTTTATGCCACTGCGTTTCGCATCAGGTAATGCCGGGCCCCGGCGCCCAACCCATCTTAAAGGCCAGCAACGCACCTGTAGCTCCTCTGGGGTTGCACGGGGTCGTGGGCGGCGGTATTCACTTACCATCAGGTGACCCGCACGCTCGTTTGCCGTGTCGTTTTCATAAAAAAAAAAAGAGTATGTTGTCAAATGTCAACATTTTAAAATCGATTTTAATATTATCGATATTTAATAAATTTCAACCGGTGTATTTATTATTTCTGAATCATGAATTACACAATTTTGTAAATGAAAATGTAACTGATAATTATATTGTATATAACTATTGAACAGCCAACGTTGTGTTGGAAGTAATGGCTACGTTATAAGTGAAAAAGAAATGCTTATTGGGTTATTATAATAGATTTTAAAGTTGTAGTGGTTAAGTGCTCGCGCAACAATGTTGGAGTGCCTTATAAGAGAGCGCAGCTTCGGCTGTGCATTCAGTTCGATCCAACCAACGATGTCGGAGGTTGCCAACGACTGTTTAGACTACGAAATCTGCTTGTTCGATATGGACGCCTGCTATGAAACCTTTGATAAAGATGGGTATGTTGGATGCAATTCAAGTTCCATAATTCATAATTTATTTTCTTAGAAAAATAATTAAATGAATTCTTATTTTTTTAATATTATTCTTTATATTGTTTAGTTTTCAGTAACTTAATTATCCTGTAAAAAACTTAGGCACCGTCTAATAAAGTTTTGTCTAGCGGTATCAATATACATACAATCAAACAAATCTTTTTAATTGTTTAAAACTTTAAATATGATCTCTGTAAAAAATATTACTAATAAATTAAACCATTTTCACTTGTTTATTGTTTAAAAATTTTGATTATTAGAATTTAAAAAATATTTTTTTTTTTTTATTATTTCTATAAATTTATAGAAATATTTTATTCAAATTTAATTGATTGAAAAACATGTAAACAACATTATTTAGTCACTTGTACAACGGTAACAAGATATAGCTCCATGTTGATTGTTGTTGTTCTGCTTCTCATCACACCATTTCTCTACAATTAGACATTGCCCATGTAAAGACACTATTCTCCATGGAATAGACATTTTAAGATACTCTATTCCATGGGAAATGGAGTGTCTTATCAAAAAGTTTCTGGTTCTTTGCCTATCTTGCAATATGCAATATGGGATACAGTGTTAAAAGATATATATTTTTTATCACTTTATATTAAACAAGTTATAATATTTTACCTTTTACAAGTATTTTCCATATCAGATAATTGTAAATAACACTTAAGATATGAATGTATAAGGAAATATATTTTTTTAGGCTCCACAATGTATCCTACATAGAGCCAGGTAGGCAGAGGGACCCTAGTGTTAAAACACTCCATTCCCAACTTTCCGCAGAAATTTTTGGGGCATTCAGTATAAACGCCACCCTTTGCCTCGTTACCAGAAACCCTGAAGTTGGAATAGAGCCCACAACAGTCGCGTCTACTCGCACACCAGCGCCTTGACGGCCTCAATACCCGTATTCACTTTATATATAAAATACCATGTTAATCTTACTATATTTGCTTGTACAATATTGAGACTGTTATTATTCCCAACAATAAGAGTTACAGTTCTTTCAGTTCTTAATAAATTTTACGTAATTTCAGTCGTGGCGCAAGGGCACAGGCGTGCGAGTAAACGCGACGGTTGTGGTTTGATTTCCGCTCAAGCAAATGTAATATTTCATATTTTCGTTTCGTCGCTCTAGTCAGAGCCAAACCGCGGCGTGGAATTCCAAAAAAAAATCATTTACGTGACTAAATTTCAACTAGGTAAAACATGCGAGGTAAACAAATGAAAACCCCGTATGATATTTTGTTCTCTTGCCTTCTTCTCTTTTCTGAAACATTAAGTAGCGATACACAACGCCGCACTTTTTAATTATATACAAATGGGAACCCCCTCAGTGGGATGGGAACTCAACGATCGGACGCTATCGAAATCTTCCACCATGTTAGATAACTAGATATCAAGGATACTAAAGTCTCTATATTTTTAGTATTTAGTTTGAATGACGAAATAACCGTGACCAATGTGGTATGTATGCATATTATTGTTATTTTTTGAACAATTGTAAATATGAGGTAATATATTGTTTGAACATTAGCTTGTTTCGATCGCGTAAGTAAGAAAAGAAATGAGATCGAAAGAAAGTACTGGCACAAGCGCGTTGATTGTAAACGCGATGGTTGTGGATTCGGTTCCCACTCGGAGGAATGAATAATTATTTATTAATATTTTCATTTCTTCGCGCTACCAGAGCAATGCACGGTTTTGAGTTCCGTCACTCAACACTTAACATGCCTCGACATGCCTCAACATGCCTCGATTCGGCGGAAAGTGGGGAACGGTGTGTCTTAACACTAGAATCCCTCTACATACACTGCTATACGCGGGAAACAGCGTGAAACTGAAAAAATAAGAAAATTCCGCGGTAATTTATTAAAATATATTAGTGTATTAATCTTATAGTGATACACTCCGTTCTGTTTCCGAATTCAGCAACTGTGTATTAAATGTTGATTCTTAATACAAATTTATCAAACAGAGCAGGAAAATGTAAACAATTCATTCCGCGAGCGGGGATCGAACCCACAACTATCGCCTTTGATACTAAAAGCAGCGCCACATCGCCACGATGGCCTTACCTTACTTAGATACCTTTACAGAATTTTCTATATAGTTTATTCAAAGACATCAAATAAGCAGCAATGGTAAGATTTTAGGTGAACATATATTTTATATATTCATTTGAAGTCGAACTCGAACCCAAAAACTTCGGAGTCTATTTTATGATATAATTACAAATGATATCCACTCAACAATGGTCTACTATCAAACGAAATGACTGACAATACGATTTAAAAGAGATAATTATGTAAAAATTGTTTAAATACATATCATATTATTATTTTTCCGCAAATTTGTCCAAATTATATATAATTGAAAAAATGTTTGGTAATCATCAGATAACAGGATGCTTCTCGAAACTACACAAAAATTATAATTATACTAGCGGGCAGCGGTTTACACGCGGCTTTACCCGTATATACTTAAGGTTATATAAATAATAATGAATATCATTAAATAAATTTTAGCGTGTGCATTATTTTAATGTATAAGCGAAATTACTGTAAAGTTTCATCTAAATCTGTCCAGTACTGTTTGCGAAAAAGTGGAACAAACATCCATCCTCACAAAATTTTACATTTATATAGTACTAGCGGGCGCGCGCAGGTTCGCCTGCTTATTTGCACCCTTAGGGGTGAATTCTAAAAAAAACATTCCCGGCCTAGAATAGGATCATCCTTGTACTGGTGGTGTCGTAAGAGGCGACTAAAGTACGTGTGGTAGAGTCACGTCGCCAGCAATGGCAACACGCATGGGCAGACTCGACCGGATCATTACCACCCCCGGCATTTAAAACCGGCGTGAAGTAGTGGCTTTATGCCACTGCGTTTCGCATCAGGTAATGCCGGGCCCCGGCGCCCAACTCATCTTAAAGGCCGGCAACGCACCTGTAACTCCTCTGGGGGTGCACGGGGTCGTGGGCGGCGGTAGTCACTTACCATCAGGTGACCCGCACGCTCGTTTGCCGTGTCTTTTCCATAAAAAAAAAACATGTGTTCAATAAATTATTTTTAACAGTCTGAATTTAATTTTTTATAAAAATCGGTGTAAAAAAAAATAATAAAAATTAAATTAGCTTCACGCTGTATCCCGCACACAAGGTAGTCAGAGGGAACCTAGTGTTAAGACACTCCGTTCCCCACTTTCTGCCGAATTCTGGAGGCATTGCGTGTTGAGTGGCAGAATTCAACGCTGCGCTTTGCCTCGATACCAGAGCGAAGAAATGGAAATGTAATTTAAATAAATCGATCGAACCGAAAAGATCGAACCCACTACCAATCAGTTTTACAGTCGCACTTTGTGCCCCTGCGCCACGACTGGCCTCGATATCCATTTGTATCCAATACTTATATTATTTTTATATTTTATTTTTTATATTGAAGCATTTAGTTTCATGATCTGAAGGAGATTGTTGATATAGATTAAATAAGAATGTATTACGCTTTTTTACCTTGTATCCCGCATATACTCGTAGCAAGGTAGGCAGAGGGAACCAGGAAACTTGTGGTCTACAATCAGTTCCCATTAAGACACGTCCGTTTCCTTATCCGTACTTTTTATTGTTATTGTTAATTTGATATGAAAAGGAAAAAATATTTAATTCATGATCATAAAGATTTAGTTTACAGTTAGAGGATTTTTATTCTCAAGCTGTGAGTTTTTTTATCATTACTCACTCATACAATGCACTCTTGTTTAAAATAAAATATAAAGTAAGAAAATTTATAAGGGAGTTACATTATATGAAAATACTAGCGGCCCGTTTGCGGCTTCACCCGTTTCCCACCTATAATTCTCTTATTGTGCTGCATTTACCATAGAACATGTTATATAATTTATACATTTTTCATCGTCTCCAGACTGAAGAAAGAAAAGCATTAAATTGCTATTGGGAATCGATCCCGAAACCGTCGCGTTTACAGTCCCCACATATGCTCCTCCGCGACGACGGCTTCATCAAAATAATTAATTCCCGCAAATGGGAATTGAACCCGCAGCCGTCAAATTAACAGTCAGCCGCTGCGCCATAACGTCATACTTTATTTATTTACTTCCCTTGCATCCAGTGACGGGCAATTGAATCTCGACGAGTTCCGCCTCATCTGCAAAGCTCTGTTCCGCAACGACAAAGGCCACATCTACCCGCTGTCTGAGGAGAGGGCGCGTCATATTTTCCAGGTGTTCGACAAAAATGACGATGGTTTCATAGATAAGGAAGAATTCTCCTTTTGCTGGAACCATTGGATTAAAATTGTAAGTATATTATATTAAGTAGAGAAATACACAATTTTAAGCAGACGGTTGTGAGTTCGATTCCTACTCGTGGTATAGATTGTTTTTATTTCCTCGCTCTGGTGGGTAAAAAGTGGGGAATAAAATGTTTTAATAATAGTTTTTTTCTGTCTGTACTGCTCTAATCGGTATAGCGTGTGACTAAAAAAAAATTAACTTACATTACAATTCTTATAAGGTAGGCAAACAATCATGTGTCTTTGAACAAGTATAAGGTTACCTATAATTTTAGATTTACACATTTTCCACAAATGGCATGATGCTTATTAGTGTCCAATCGTAAATAAGTTTTTAGCCGGAACCAAAATCAAAACTGACCTTCAGCTTTGGTTTTAAGATCAGCTAGAACCGAAACCGAAAACGATTTTTTTCAATATAAGGAATAATTAAAGACCAACTGAAACCGTATAGAAATGGCCGTTAGCAACAATTTTTACCCCATATTGTATGGTCCGCGGTTTTACCGTTTTATGAGCCATACAATATTTTTTTTCTAAATATCACCCTGTGCAATTGGGGGGCGTTGAATTCCGTCATTCAACACACAATGCCTCGAGAATTTAGCGGAAAGTGGGGAACGGAAATGTCTTTAATGGGCAACGAAGACTAGTTACCCAGTCCCCATATGCATACCCAGCGGAGTGCGTGATGCAGCATGAAACTAAACAACAACATAAATACCATATGAAAATTAAACTAAATTTTTCCTTGTCCGCGATAAAAATTATGAATTCTCATTAACTGTTAAAAATGACTTGTGATTTTTTATCTTTTATGTTTTTTAAAAATGTTTTTAAGGAAAACTTCGCTGAGTTGCATTTAGATGAACAGTTCGTTTTTTATTAATCATTTTCTTTTTTTCAAGTCAAAATCATATTAACTTCACGCTGATCTGTACTCATATAGCGGAGTAGGCAGAAGGAACATACACTATGTAAGACACTCCGGAGCTCATCGCCGCGCCGTGGGTTTGTCTGCCCTAACGCCAGAGCGAAGAAATGAAAATATTAATAAATAATAATTTTCCCTCCATAGGGAATCGAACCCACAATCGCCGCGTTCAGTCACACCCTTGTGCCCCTGCGCCATTTTTCATCTTTCTTTCATCATTTACACATAGAGATGTATAAAATATAGTAAATATAACAAAATAGTTTTCAGTTACAGTTTGTATTCATATTTAAATTTAATTACATTTTTAAAATAATATGTAAAACGAGTGAACTGTCACGTTGGACAACAATAACTAAAGAACTACACCTAACTGTCGTTAAGTCACTAAAAATCAGTATAATTTTTATGATAGATCCATACTTACTTCAAACTTTAAAAATCTTTAGAATCCATACTTTTAAAAGTACGACGCCATTGTGTTGATGCCAGTTGTGGCCGATCAGGTCAGTCGTATGTTATTAATTGGCACCAGAGCTATTTGGGCTGGATTTTAAAATATATTAATAATTTTCTAGTTGTATGGTTTCGTTTCTTCGTCCTCAGATCGTGCGTCCAGTCAGCGCGTTCCTCGTCGTCGACGTACAAAACGACTTCATATCTGGAACTCTAAACATCAGCAAATGCAACGCACAGCAAGATGGAAGCGAGGTAGGTGCCAATACAGTATTTTTTATTTCATAAAGTTTTTAAATATATTAAATTTACTTTGTAAAAAATATGTTATTAAAAAACATACATTCCTATATTCTTCTGTTTGGTTGTTCGGATGATATTTTTTTCAAAAACCATCCGCAAAGTCTATTTGCGTGTAAGGCCCGTAATTCGTAAATGGCTCCCAAGCCTGAGGACGATGTGAATCTGAAATTGTTGGGATCAGATGATTTGTGGTCCGATTTAAATTTAAATGCCTATATTTAAAAAAGTCATACCTATATATGGCTTTACGACTACTAGAAATATCGACTAGAAAATAATCCACCAAAAATCTAATGTTGTCTTAATATTGAATGACTTTTTGTCTTAACAATGTATTTTCATCTTGATCGAGAATAAGGCTTATATATATATATATATATATATATATATATATATATATATATATATATATATATATAGATACATATATATATATATATATAATATATATATCTATATATATATATATATATACTATATATATATATATATATATATTATATATATATTATAATATACATATATATATATATATATATATATATACATATATATATATATTATCTATATATATATATATATATATATATATATATATATATATGTTCGTTTCTCTCTCGGGGAATGAATTAATATTTATAATTACATCGCTCTGGTATCGCGGCAAATCGCGGTGTTTAGCATCGCCACTCAACACGGAAAGTGTAGTTGTATTAAAAAATAAATTAACAATCTCTTTTATTTATTTATCAACAAATAAAATGTGTACATTATAAAAGCGCCAACGCTGTTTTAACTCTCGTGCGAATGAGGTTTTCGCTGCTATAAAAAAATACCTATATATTTTGTGAAATAAATATTTAATATTTCGTATGTGGAAATCAAACCCACGATCTGTTGCGCGTTAAAGTCTCACGCTTGTGTCTCTTCACCACGTCTGGCCTCAAATGGTTATTGATAGTAAGAAGTTTAATCAGTATAAGATAGTAGTAAGAACGTATCCATATATTTTATTTCAACGCTTTTTTAACGCACGTTAAAAAACCGTCCGTGCGTATAATATCTAAAAATACACATTTGCATTTAACAATGCTACCACAATTAAAATCTTTATTCTTCAATAATATAGTAAGATATAATAAGAATCATACAAAGGAGCAAAAAGACCATAAAAAAGGCAAACTGCAATGTTGCCTTTTTATGGCTGCACATTTTCTTACATGAGATAAGATTAAATTAGACGTGTTAATAAAATTAAACCCGCTTTTTTAGTATTTGATTGTTGTGATAAAATATAAAAAAATTACATATTTTTTAAAAATTTTGGTTATTTAGGTCCTTTTTTTCGTAACATAAAACTTGAAAGTGCTCGATTATTTCACATTTCGTGCTCGAAGTCAATATCATCGACGGCATTAGCATACCGCTCTGCCGCATTGGCATTCAATAACTTTATATATAGACTGTTACATGTTAAATACAAGATTTTTACTTTGTTAGTACAATATGTTAATCATTTTATTTAATAAGCCCTAGAGAATGTGGTCGCGGCCATATATTATGAGCTGAAACTTTTTCTTTATTACTTAGTTATAAAACTACGTAGTGACTACACTTGTTTACTTATTCACTTACTCTAGAGTGTTTTGACACTACTATCCCCCCATCTTGCAAACAACGAAGAAAATTTATCTAGGTTTTTTTAACTTCTTCAGGAACGCACATAGCAGGGTAGACAGAGGCAATCTGGGACCCCAGTGCTAAGACAGATACTCCGTTCCCTTTAAAACACTTTCGTTCTCCACTTTCCGCAGAATTCTGGAGGCATTACCTATTGAGTGGCGCAACTTAACGCCGCGCTATGCCTAAGTATCGGAGCAGGGAAATGTAAATACTAAATATTTTATTTCCTCGAATCGAAATCCATCCTCCAACCTATTTAGTTAATTTTATGAAAAGGTACGTATTTTATTACTTGCACGGACGCTGTGAATCATAAAACCTGAAATATTTGAACATAACGTTACTTTTATTGGTTCGGTAAAAAGCTTATTAAATTGTCACTCAATTATATCAGCTTTTGTATAAGAGAAAAAAACCGGTTAAGTGTGAGTCGGTTTCGCCCACCGAGACGTCTGTACTAATTTCAGGATTTTAGGTGAACGGGAAATACAAGTTATTAAAGTAGACAAACTTAAGTTGCGGGCATACGCACGTATTTTGAAGGAAATGAACTACAAATAAAATTTTGTTATAATTTTTTTTTATAAGAGCAATAATTGCGCATGTAGCAGGGTAGGCAGAAAGAGGTTAGTGTTATAACTTATGACACTCCGCTGCCCACTTTCCCGCTGAATTCTGGAGTGGTGGTGTTGAGTGGGAACTCAACGCCGCGCTTCACCTCCACACCAATTGCGAAGAAATGAAAATAATGAATATTTAATTTTACACAAATATTTTTTCAATTTAATTAACTAGGTCCTGACGTTGGCGTGTTCAAAGGAACAAATTTTTTAGCGTCATATTACTGCCATATAATTTTGTAGAGTTTCAATTTCCGATTAAAATTGTTCACAAATACATATCAACAAAAGGATTGTATAAAATAACAACACTATTATTCGAAAAAATTGAATACGGTGTAATTTAATCAGATTCGGTTATTCTACTCTTTGTACCTTTGTTGTTTACGTCTATATGTGCATGGCACCGAGTGTATCGATGTTTTGAAGGACAATAACTCGATTAATTTTATTTGGCAATAGGGTTTATATTTTCATTTCTTCGCTTTGATGTCGAGGGGAAAGAGCGGCGTTGAGTTCCGCCACTCAACACGCAATGCCGCCAGAAATTGGCGGAAAGTGGGGAACGAAGTGTCTTAACACTAGGTTCCCTCTGCCTACCGTACTGTGTGTGGGATACAGAGCGAAGCTGTCAATAGGGCTAGTCGTAGCGCAGGGGTACAAATTGTAACTATAAACGCGACTGGTTGTAGGTTCGATGTAGGCTCCACTCGAGGAGATGAAATATTTATTTAAATTCATAATTTCATTTTCAACACGCAATGCCACCGGAATTCGGCGGTAAGTGGGGAAAGGAGTGTCTTAATACTATGTTCTCTCTGCCTACCCTGCTGTAAGCGGGATAGTATGTGAAGCTGATTTAATTTAATTTTTATTTATCAATAAGGCTGGATGTTTGTAACCTTTTATAATGACTGGGGCGTATTCTTTTTATATTTCTTTAATATTTATATACTTTATTATATTAGTCTTTCTGGTCGCATATGATTTTTTTAGGAAATATATAAAAGAATAATTCGATTTTCTTACACAGTTTTTTAAAGTATATTTTTTACCTTAATATGGAATAACACTAAAAATGTCAAAAATATCACAAAAGGTACCTCGCAAAATGGTCACGATAATAATTTGTAAAATGATGTTATATTTTACTCTTAACTTCGTCACAAGTCTGAGTGCAATCAATATTGCATGGTCACGTGTCCGTACGCTGGTTACACGTGTCCGTCTCCGCTTACAAAATAAATATTTTTCACCTGCACGCTTATTCCTCCCCGCAAAAGCAGAGTTGACAAAGGGAACCTAGTGTAGATACTCCCCATTTTCTGATAAAATTTTAGACATTGCGTGTTTATTGGCTGATCTCAACGCTGCGCTTCGTTTACCACAGGGCGTAAATGAAAATAATTATATATAATCATTTCAACGAACCCAGATCCGTCGCGTTTACAGTCTGACGTCGTACTGCGACACGACGGCTTCTAATATCTTATTGATTCGATAGTTTTTTTTCATATATAGTTGTTATTTTTTATAAAAGATGTATGTTTATAGCGAATTTGTTGCGTGATCTATTTATCATGCAATGGTTGACTTATTTCGCTCGATAAGTATAATAGTCGTAGCGCAGGGATACAAGCGTGTGTCTGCAAAAGCGACAGAATGTGGGTTCGATTCCCATTCGAGGAAATGAACTATTTAATATTTACATTTCTTTCGCTTTGCTGTCGAAGCGAAGAGCGGCGTTCAGTTCCGCCACTTAACGCGCAATGCCTTCAGAATTTAGCGGAAATTGGCCAGCGGAATGCATTTAAACTAGGCCTGCCTACCCTGCTACAATCAGGATGCAGCGTGAAACTGAAAAAAAAGCATAATAGCTGATAAATTCTTAGCTTCAATACACTAAAAAATATGACGTAAAGTGCTTTGAAAATAAATTTAATAATTTTTATTGTTATAATCATCCAATTGATGAAATGAAAAACATCCAATTTTCCAACAATAGAACATTGATATTACAGTTGATATTACGGCAAAACGTGTAACTCAGCTAATGATGGTTGAGTTTTGACTCTCAAGCATCGCTGTTTTTAGTTACACCTTAGAAATGTTGTCTCCTTGAGATGTTTTCGGTCGCAAATAAGAGGACAACAATTACTCCATCGTAATCTTAAAAAAAATCTTATATATAAAGATACTTAACATTTTTGACAAAAATAAAAAACAACAAAAAAGAACGAACGAAAAGGAACGAGAATATATCCATCTGTCCATACACACAGTATTTGTGTGGGTTATGTGCATGTGTATGTGCACATGTGTGTATTTGTGTGCGTGTGTGCATGCGTGTTTTGCTTTTTCGCTATAAACTTAAAGGATATTAAGTGTTATATGTTAAGTGCCCCGTTACTCTTGATTATTTCCACTTATTATCTCGTAAAATGCGAGACATTCATGAAAATAACAAAATATAAAAATAAATCGACTTATGTTTCCGTGTTACTGGACATTTTATATTTGCATATTTAAATAGTATTTTTATTGTTTTACTTTGCCTGGCCTTGGTTTGAATACAGTATGTCGTTCAGACAAAGTTCAGTCGAAACGAACAGAAATTTTCTTTCTGAAAACCGAAAAATGTAGACCGGAGTGCCTCTACACAAATGTTTCTCTGCCTAATCTTCTTTATACATCTCTCCCAGATACATTCTTCTACTTGACTGACGCCAGTAGTGACGTTATACAAGCGTGTAACTGTAAACGCGACTGGTTATTGGTTCGATTCCCACTCGAGAAAATTAAATAAAATATTATACAAACAAATATTTTATTAATTGAATAAAATACATATAAATATATTTTTTTCTTCGCTCTGGTGTGGAAGCAAAACGCGGCGCTTACTTCCGCCATTTAACACGGAATGCCTCCAGAATTGGGCGAAAAGTGGGCAGCGAAGTGTCTTAACCCTAGCCTACCTTACATTTTGAATATTTTATAATAATTTAATTTTTTTTCTAATTCCTATTTAGATCCCCGTCTGGGTGAGATAAGGTACCACACGCGAATCGATCAAACGTGGTCGTAGCCATGACGTGCATGTACCATGCGTTATTGGTTATCTATTATGTTGCATATTGATTATAGTTTACGACACTTTTTTATGTATAGATTTTTTTATGTAAGAGTAGCTAACAAGAGAATGTTTTAAATATATATATATATATATATATATATATATATATATATATTTTAATCTGAATGTATCGAGGCCAGTCGTATGGGGCACAAGTGCACGACTGTAATTGCTATAAGGTTGTGGGTTTGATTCCCACTCTAATATTTAATATTTAACTCGCTGCGTTGAAATCCGCCACACAACACGCAAAGCCAGATCCATCCATCTAAAATTCGTCGGGGACCTGAGTGTCTTAACACTGGGTCCCCTCTGTCTACCCTGTAGTAAAAAAAAGGAGAATTGATTGATTGATTTCTTAATTAATGGCGTTAAGCGTGCCAGTTGAGCACAATTCATTTCGCCAATGTCACGTTGTATGGAAAACACACGAAGGAAGAACACGAAGGAGAATTTACAATATAAACAAAGACAAAAATTCGTAATAAAGTGAAAATATGTAGGTATTTAATGAAAAAAGAACCCGTTACAAATTGTAATTCAAAATGAATGCATACGGGCGTATGTTGTTTTTGCAAACTTAAGTTTGTCAACTTTTACAAATTGTACTTACCGTTGACTTACAATCCATAAATTAGTACGGAACCCTCGATAAGCGATTCCGACTCGCTGACTTCTCCGGCTTTTAACTTCATTATGCTATATATACATTATGGACAAACAACATTTTCTAACAGTTTCCTGTTACTAGGAAATGTATCATATGACATTTTGACACGTCATCCATTGTAGTGACGCTATGAAGTGCAATACTTTATAATTTGTACGAATCGTATATTATGAAGTGTTAAGTCGGCTTTTATCATATTCATATCGTTGTAACCGGAAATAAGGAACGACCTGGTAATATGTACATATTTATTCGGTTTTCGAATGCAAAATGCAAATAAGTTTTAATATTTATTGCAAACATTTGTACCTTTCCTTTGTATGATTCATAAAATTTGTGTTAAGACATTCCATTGGCCACTTTCTGCCGAATTCTGAGGGCATTGCGGGCGGCATTCAGCGTCGCGCTTTGCCTCGTTATTAGAGCGAAGAGATGAATATATAAAGTGCTTTATTTACTCGAGTGGGAATCAAACCCACAACAACCTGTCGCGTTTATAGTAGCACGCTTGTGCCCCTGCTTCACGACTGGCCTCGATTGTATCTTATAAATAATTTCTGTTAAATATCTAGAGTACCCTATAAACTATTATCAAAACATAAATCGACCTCCAAACTATACATACGTATATTCACAAACATAAACAAAAACTAAAAAAGAATATTTTAATTACTAATGAGTAAAGAAAATTGTATAACAAAAAAGAAACTGTTCTCTCTGTGTACAAATCCGTTATTTTCAGAGTCAGTGCTAGTTTTATTCTTTTTTTAAATATATATTTTTCATATGTGATTTTTCCTTTTGATGCTCCAAGAAAAAGTAAATATTATAAGAGAAAAAGTTGCTCGCACTCGTTGAATATATATAAAGTAAAAAAATCATCTTAAATTAAAGAAAAAGAAAAATCGACCTGACTGAATTATACGGTATAATGTCAATCGTTACACGATCCCGCAGACCTAGTTAACGTGACCTTTAAGGTACCTACTATTGTAATATATTACAGACAGTACCAAGCACTACCTACGAGACATGCTTTTAACGAAATAAAGATTTGTGGAAAAATTATATAACTTTTTTAAATTACTGCCTAAAATTAGGTTTTTGTGTTTTTTTTTGGCGCTGTGCTGTTTTCCGTATGTAGCCGTGGCAGAGGGAACCTAGTGTTAAAATACTCCGCTGCCCACTTCCCGCCAGGTTCTGGAGTCATTGTTTGTTCAGTGGAGGAGCTCAGCGCCGCGCTTTGCCCACCATGAAATATTTCGTTTCTTTGAAGTGGGAATCGAACCCGCTTGTGCCTCTGTGCCATGACTAGCCGGATGCATTCGCTCATTTTGGAGAAACAATAGATTTTTCTTCGGTACAACATTTTATTATTTCTAAAATCCTAGTAAAAAATCATCTTGTACCTACACTCCGTTTTATTATTTGAATATAATTGCTGAGTCAACCAGCCATTTTTTAGATGTTGTTTTACATATCCAGTAAGAGTGCGATAGCGCTTTTTCTAATTAAATCTTACTAAAAAAAATAGTATAAATATAAACATTCTTCTGGCTGAAAATTAAAACCACAACCCTCGCGTGTAACGTAATATATTTTTCAACTGCAGCACAATAGGCTCTGATTTCTTGGTGCAAAATCAAAAATGAAGATATTGCATGTTGGAAAAACTGCATTAACCGCAGATAACGAAGTTAGTTAACCAATTTGTTCATAAAATTCACGGAACCTTTACTTTGGCCATATTCCAATAAATGGTTAACATGTATACCTGCTTGTGATGGGTACGAAATAGTAGGTAAGGACTGACCTATGGGTGTAGTGATTAGTTACTCTGTGCGCCAATCAGGTTATCAGTTCGATTCCTTTAAAATCCTGTCGTATTAAGGCAATATCTAAGGAGTTTTAATCGTATTACAGGAGAGATTTATATATGCAATTGTATTATGTGGGGTTTTTTTATTAGAAATGAAAGTTATTCAAATAAATATCAAATTTGGACGTAGCGGGACCATAATGTGAAAAAAAAAATTATATGGCTGTCTATAAGCAATTTTTTGCATATTTTTTAAATATATTTTTTCTTTAATGTTGCACTTCAGTGTCAAAGGAGAATTTTTTTTATGTTTATATTGCTGTAGTAGCATATCCTGACATGACTCTCGCTTATTTTTTGTTGAAGATAGTAATGATACTTTTTACCAGTCCTTTGCCTCGTTACTGAAGCGAGGAAAAGGCGCTCCTACGTTTATGTCCCAAAGCCACCATTGTCCAATTTCTATATAGTATACTATACAATATAACAAATGGTGAAGTAAACTAATAGCTACAACACAACCAAAGACGTAAATAGTTCCTATTAACTCCATTTTCGATCAGACACCCAAAGGTCTGTCAGTGCCAAGGTGCTTAAATTAGAAATGGTTTGAATACCATTCACACGTTGAGGTGGTGAATACCAATTAGGCCATCGAATCGGTGCCAGGCACCGAAATGGGGTGGTAACTCGTCTATTCAGTACTGCTTTAAACCAAGTTTTCAAGATGTTTTAATAAGTTTCGCGTTCAACCAATTGAAACTAATCGTCTAATGTATTGCGTATTGCGGTTGTTGTAAATTATAATGCTCGTTTCTTACTTTGGATGGGAAGTAAGTAAGACAATTTATGGCGATATTTGTGATTCGTACCTTGAAACGGAACCCTTATAGGATCACTTTAGCCTGACGGTCGCTCAAGACTGTTTGTTTCGACAATCCGAATTATTATCAAATATTCATGGCTCCTTGAAGCGTAGACGGTGTCTCGACAATCTGAATCAAACTGTTCTGGAACTATTGTTGCGGGTTATTAATTAACCTTGACATATCATAATAAAATTATAATAAATAAATAAATCAGCTTCACGCTGTATCCTGCATATAACAGGATAGGCAGACGCAGAGGGAACCTAGTGTTAAGACACTCCGTTCCCGACTTTCCGTCGAATTTTTTGAGGCATTGCGTGTTGAGTGGCGGAACTTAACGCCGGGCTTTTGCCTTGGTGCCAGAGCGAGAAGAAATGTGTGTGGGCATACAACGTGAAGCATTCCTACTTATTCGGTATGAAATACTTATATATCGATAACATGATTTTTATACTTTTGAAGACACTTCAAATTTATAATTTTAGAAAGAAGGGTGTGGCTGAAACAATCAAATTCAGTCCACAATACAAATAAAACGAAAAATACTTGGTTAAATTACCATTAAATGTTTTCAAATTGAGTTGCATTTCGGTGTTTAGTTCACGTCGCGATGGTATTGTTTCTTACAAAGTGCATGACACAATGAATCACGAAGCATAATTTATTTCAGACCATTTCAAATATCTATATCAACTAAAATTGTATAATGTTAAACAACCATAGTAAATGAAATAAAAATTCTTGTATTTCTTTTTTGTATTTTTTGTATTCCCTTTGCTTGGGGCTAGGCACCATTTTATAGTATACTGTTTTATTATTAAGTAACGTTCAGAACATTACTTAATAATATAAAAAAATGTTGCAATGAATATGAAATACAGGCCAGTCCTGGCGCAGGGGCACAAAGTGTGACTGTAAACGCGACTGGTTGTGGGTTCGATCCCTAATCGAGGAAATTAAATATTTAGGTAAATATATATTTCCAGTTATTCGCTCTGGTGTCGAGGTGAAGGAAGTGGTCGATTTATTTTGATTTGTAATGAATTACATTGAAACTTTAAGTGTTTTTTAGTTTTAGGCTAGGCTAGTCGTGACGCTGGGGCACAAGTGTGTTATTGTAAAGCAACAGATTATGGATTCGATTCCCGCTCGAGGAAATGGAATTTTTAATATTATGTTTACATTTCCTTGCTCCGGTAACGAATTGAGTTCCGCCACTCAATGAAAGTGTCTTAAAACTAGGCTCCCAGGTTCCCTTAAACTAATCTGCTATGTGCCGAACTCACCATGAGGCCAAGAGAAAAAAAACTTTATACATTAATTTAATTTATTTATATAGGTAATTAAATAAATAAATAATAACAAATAATAAATACATAATATTATACAAAATTAAACAAAACTAAATGAATTTACAATTAAATGATCACAAAAAAAATATAATAAATTAATAATAGAATTGAAATTGTTAACTAAAATGACTAATAAAACTTAATATATTATAAATAATCCAAATTTATTACTCTTAATCTCTCTACACACGTCTTAATCCACACTACAGGGTAGGCAGAGGGAACCTAGTGTTAAGTCACTTCATTCCCCACTTTCTGCCGAGTTCTGGAGGTTTTGCGTGTTGAGTGGCGGAACTCAACGCCGCGCTTTGCCTCGACACCAGAGCGAAGAAATGGAATTATAAATTTAAAATAGGAAATATTTCATCTCGTCGAGTGGGGATCGTACCCACAAGCAGTCGGTTTTACAGTCACACTTTAGGCCTCTGCGCCACGACTGGCCTCAATAAAGTAAATTAAAAATAAAATTAAATTAAATTAGCTTCACGCTATATCCCGCACACAGCAGGGTAGGCAGAGGGAACCTAGTGTTAAGACACTCCGTTCCCCACTTTCTGCCGAATTTTGGAGGCATTGCGTGTTGAGTGGCAGAACTCAACGCCGCGCTTTGCCTTGACACCAGAGCGAAGAAATGGAAATATAAATTTAAGTAAATATTTCATTTCCTCGAGTGGGGATCGAACCCACAACCAGTCGGTTTTACACTCACACTTCGTGCCACTGCGCCACGGCCGGCCTCAAAGTATATAAGAATTCGATAATTATATTTTGTTTCAAATGTGCAAGAAATAAGAGATTTTTTTTAATTTTTTAATAAATAAATATTTATTTATAAGCTAAATAGATAGCTACTACTAAACGTATTGTGTTCCTATATAATAAATAACTATCAAGTTACTGCAGTACGTTAACAATGAAAAACGGCGTTACGCTCCATAAAGCATATCAAATTGATCGAATTAAACCGGATATGCGCACTGTATCTAGCTAATGTATGTATTTTTGAGACATACAGTAGACATGAGTAGACTTGTAGCTATTATGTTCTTTTTTCAGCTTCATGCTGTATCCCGCATATAGCAGGGCTAAGCAGAAGGAACCTAGTGTTAAGGCACTCCGTTCCCCACTTTCCGAAAGCATTCCGTGTTTAGTGACGAAACTCAACGCAGCGCTTTGCCTTGTTACCAAAGCAAGAAGTTATAATATTAATAAATCATAATTCGTTTCCTCGGATGGGGACCCACAACCGCGCATTACAATCACATGGTTGCGCCACTACGCTATGACGCCCTCAATAATTCAATATTATATTTTCATTTTATCTTTATATTTTACCATTTTGTGAAAATCTTCTTTTAAATCACTCACTCAACTTAGAGATGGGATCTAGCTAAAGAGTACATTGTGTTATTAACAATTTAAAAGTCAGTGGTTCAAGTATACCATAGCAAAATTTTATTGAAGCGGGACTCGAACCCGTGCCTGGTGAAAATCGTCCGTCCGTTTTTAAATATAGTTTTTTCTTTAGCACTCTACAGTATGTAAAAACAATAATATTAAGTCTTTATCAAATACAAAATATGTACAATAAGTTATTCCTATCAAAATGGGCAATTATGAGTCTAGGTTTTGTTCTACTTACATTTAAATTGATAAAAAATGTAAAATAAAGACAATACATATTTATAATAAACTAAATAATCTCTTTGAGCCACGCGTGGCGCAGGTGCACAAAGTGTTACTACTTTTAAAATCGACTGGTTGTGGGTTCGATCCCCACTCGAGGGAGTGAAATATTTATTTACATTTATATTTTCATTTCTTCGCTCTGGCGTCGAGGCAATGCACGGCGTTTAGTTTCGCCACTCAACACCCAATGCCTCCAGGACTAAGCGGAAAGTGGCGAACGAAGTGTCTTAACACTAGGTTCCCTCTGCCTACCCTGCTAAGCGAAGGATAAATCGTGAAGCTGATTTTATTTATTTTTTTATTTTCAATTCTTCGCTCTGGTAGCGAGGCAAAGTGCAGCGTTGAGATCAGCCACTCAACACGCAATGCCACCAGAATTCGGCAGAAAGCGGAAAACGAAAAGTCTTAATTCTAGGATCCCTCTGCCTTATCTTGCTATACGCGAAATAAAACGTGAAACATAAACAATATCTATTTGCCTATAATAAAAATATATTAAATTTTAAGGTGGTGGACCCTATCAATAGGCTGCAGGAGTCAGTGCCGTTCGACTGCGTGTTCTACTCCCTAGACTGGCATCCTCCAGATCACGTTAGCTTCATCGACAACGTGCATATGAGGGAACTGCATCCTTCTAGTCCTGTAAGTCAATAGTATATAAAGCTCATTTAGTGCGATATTTAAATAATTACACTTTTTAGGGTTCAGTACCTCAAAAAGTAATAGCAGAACGCTTACACGAGTATGTAACGCTATTATTGAATTAGCAAAACAGTTTCTTAACGAACATATAAACAGCTACAGACAGACAAGTCCTACTAATATTATAAATGTGAAAGCTTGTGAGTATGTTTGTTTGTTACTCTTTCACGCAAATCCTACTGGACCGATTACGATGAAATTTGGTATATAATTAGCTGAAGACCTAGAATAACATACAGACTACTTTTTATCCCGGAGTTCCCGCGGGATTGATTCCTAATTGAAAATAGATACATTTATCCGTTTTGTCCGTTTTGCGAATTGTCAGTTATTATAAACGCATTGACGTATTATCCAGGTCCAAGGTTATGTTATTGGCAGATTGTTCTTTGTATGATACTTAACTTTTTTCAAATTAATAGACTCACGGAAGCGTGGGTTTGTTTTCAAATTGGCTAATTAGAATTGTTTTTTGCCTATTAATTACTATTAAGTTATAATTTTAATTAAATAGGTAAGTCTTGCATTTTAAAGGTATTACGTGTTTTTGTTAAGTTCATTTTTTTAATTCTAACGATAGGAGCATACTGCAGTAGCTAGCGATAGACTTATGATTAGAGCTTTGTAATACATAGTTACCATATTTCTTATGTTCATAATATTGTTACTTTATCATAGGGACGCGGGATATTCCATGCGGACGAAGTCGCGGGCGGCCTCTAGTTTGTTATATTACCAAATTAAGTATAAGAAAGTGCTATACATATATATGATGCAGATACAGAGCAAAAACGAAAAAATAAACACAGAGCGTCCGAAGGTGGTGTAATTACTAGCAATCTCTGACGGACGACGACTTGAATTTAGTCTTGAGATACTAGTGAAAATTTTGAACGTCGACAAAATTATTTTATTTTCGATGACCTATCGTTTTTATCTTCAAGTAAAATACATAGGAGGGTAGGCAGAGTGAACCTGGGAACATAGTGTTAAAACATTCCGTTTCCATACACTTTCGTTCCCCATTTTCCACCCAATTTACGAAGAATTGCGTGTTGAGTGGCGGAACTCGCCATGAACGGTTACGCCTAAATCTCCATTCGATGCCTTTCATAAATCTTAAAAAGTAAGCATGAAACCATAGTGACTCAACACTCCGTCCGCCAGGTGTCGGCAGACAAGGCGCAGGCGTACGACACGGTGATCTTCGCGGGCCCTCCGCCCATGAAGCAGCGACTGTGGCCGCGGCACTGCGTGCAGGACACGTGGGGCGCGGAGCTGCATAAGGATCTGAAGGTTGGCTTAAACGTTTTTAATCGTTTATATTTTTTGCGTTAAGTTACGTAGAATCTGTAGTATCTTTTTTTTACGAACTTTCAAAAGATTGTGTCATGCGTGTTGGAGTTAGAGGAACTTAATAATGTGCTTTAACTTATTGTTTAATATTTTAAATTTTGGTAACAATTAGAGCGGGGAAGATGTAAAAATTATTAAATAATTCTATTGTTCGAGTTGGAATCGAATCCACAAGTGTCACACTTTTGTGCCACTGTGTTACTACTGCCTCTCGGATTGTTCGTATCCGTTGAAAAAACAATACATATTATGCAACAACAACATGCATATTATAAAACTGAATTTTGTCAAAATTACCAAATAAAACGTATACACACATAAATTCAACAGATCGTAGACCACGCGATAAAAGTGTACAAAGGCACCAACCCCGAAGTGGATTCGTACTCCGTATTCTGGGACAATAAGAAACTGACCGACACCAGTCTTTGTAACCAACTGCGTTTGAGGGGCGCCACCGATATATTTATATGTGGACTTGCTTACGACGTCTGCGTTGGTGAGTGACATTTTTTTTGTTATCACGCTGTATCCCGCACATAGTATGTTAGGCAGAGGGAATTGGGAACCTAGTGTTAAGACACTTCCGTTCTCTACTTGCTTACTTAGCCTCGTTACCGGAAGAAATGAAAGTTATAAATATTCCTTTTCTTCGAATGGAAATCGAGTTCACAACTTTTCGTGCTTACAGTCACTTGCCTCTGCGTCACAATATTTTTTTTGTCAAATGGAATAAAAGTATTAACTTAGCAGGATTGCAATCCTCCTTAACGCAACCGTTTTGATATCCTCCTTAGCGTTCTTGGCATTTAGGCTATGTTCTTATATATTTTCCCCTATATTCTTTACAGCGTAGTTTGGGAAACGTAATAAAATACCTATAGTTTCATGCTGTTTCAGATAACCGAGGGAACCCGGGAAACTTGCCCCCTAGTTTTCGCCGATTTCTTGAGGCATTTCGTGTTTAGAGTGGCGGAACCCAACACCAAAGCGAAGAATTGAAAATATTAAATATTTAATTTCCAACAGCTTGTCTCGCGCCACGGCTGGCCTCATAATTATCTAATTTTTATAAAGTTCAAACAAATATTCTCATCCAGGTGCAACAATCGCCGACGCCCTCGCCATCGGCTACAGGGCGGTGCTCATCGACGACGCGAGCCGCGGCGTCGACCTCGCCGACATCGAGGCCACTAAGACCAGCATCCTGAACAACAACGGGGTCATCATAGACTCCCATCAGGTAAACATATGTTTTTAACATTTTTAAAGTGTATTCCAAAGTTGAGATGATTCTTTTTATACGTTTTCTATGTATATTATTGCCTATTTCTATCTATTTTGCCATTCCTTCGTTCGACGTGCCCGAAATAGCCGAGCACGTTCTTCTTCCCTCTCACCGTTACATCGTCGCTATTAACTGCCGTTCTGTGTATCTCTTCGTTGCGAATTCGATCAGTTAATCTGACTCCTGATATCCTACAAAGAGATCACATCTCTTTATATTTATCTTTTTTTTTTCGCTCTACTTTTGTATCATATTTTTCAATTTCAAGACTTCTACTATCAATTTCCGATTAAAAATTACCAAAAATGGTGTTTTTGACAAATAATATTTTGTTTTTATTTTATTTATATGACCGCTGCATTAATTTCTTTAATTCCATATTATAAAACAAAAATAATTATTATTTGAGCATATCTAACGCAAATTGTGAGTTCCACATTTATATTGTTTTGTGATTATTATTTAAAATAGTAGTTTTAATACAATTGACATATTTTTTAAAACACGATAATAAAAATTTGAATACTTTAATGTGCTTGTTACTTAAAACGATGTCGTTGTCGTCTGCGATAACAAAATACATTGAAATATACACTAAACTGAACATATCTTGAATTCGAAGTAGTTATTTTTTTACCTTCACCTTTTTTTTCATGTAGCAGGAGAAACAGAGGGAACGTAGTGTTAAAACAATCCGTAGTGTTAAAACACCTCTTCACTATTCGAAACTTTGTTATATTAAAATTATTTTCATTACACCACTTTAGTAACATACAACGCGCAGCGTTAGGTTGCACAATTCAACATCAAAGGTCTTTAAAATTAGTTGAAAAAGGAGAATAAAGTGTTTTTACACTACGTTCTCTATGCTTACTTAGGAAAATAGAAATATTTTAATAAGCGTATGAAAATTTATGCAATGCTGAAAAATGTGAGGAATACAGCGTGAAACTGATTTTCATATTTCATTGAAATTCTAAGCAATTATATCCGGATAGCAGAATTTGTAAAAAACCGTCGTTAAAGAGATGCTAATATAAAAATAGCGTAGGTACAAGAACTTTTGAGCGTGGTCACATTGCTCGGTATCAAAGAATCAGCTTCACGCTGTATCCCGCACACTGCAGGGTAGGCAGAGGGAACGTAGTGAAAGACATTCCGTTCCCCACTTTCTGCCGAATTCCGGAGGCATTGCGTGTTAAGTGGCAGAACTCAACGCCGCGCTTAGCCTCGACACCAGAGCGAAGAAAATGGAAATATAAATTTAAGTAAATATTTCATCTCCTCGAGTGGGGATCGAACCCACAACCAGGCGGTTTACAGTCACACTTTGTGCCGCTGCGCCACGATCGGTCTCAAAAATCAAAGAAGCACGGGTTCAAATTACATATTTAAAGTGCTATTCCACATTTAGAAAAATACTTATTTAAAAAAGTAAGACTCGAACAAGCGCGTCCTGGAAACCGACCAGGTGCTCTGACCACTAAAGCCATACGTTCTCATCGAACTACATCGAATTTTTACTAATACTCTTGTTACAACTTATCTATGTTTATCATCTCTGTAGGGAGGTTCATACTACATGTACGGTATGCAGAAAAATATATATTTTTAATGTTAATAATGTATGTAAAATAATTTAAATGACAGGTATTAGCTATGGTGGAGGGTCGCGACCGTCGGCCCGAGCTTGGGTACAAGTTGGCTATGGAACTCAAAAGCGCCATGGATGACCAGTAAATTATAAATATTGTAACAAACACACAAACAAATATCATACATAAACACAAACATATCTATATACATATTTTATTATATATACATTTCATGACACGACAAATTATATCAACTAATATTTATATAATTATTTAAAACTCGATATCATAAAATTATTATTTTAATGTCTTTTTTCTAATTTGAGTATCGATTTTTGCAATTCGATTTGACTCTCGATTATTTAAATTGTAATGATGTATAGTTTTTATTATTATTTTTTCTTCTTCTTTCTTCTTTCGCTTTATTACGTAAAATATACCAGTGCCTTTTTAAATATTTATATGTTATATTCTTCAGCTTCATTTTCATTTTTTTATTAGAAGCAATTATTTTATTTTATTTTTTTTAGAATAATTATTTTAACTTACTACTGTATTGTTTTTCATCCTACTGAAAATCATAGACACAATAGCATTTTTTCACATATGAAAAAGCATTGATTGCTTTACTACACACACAAAACTATTAAATTATCATTCCCTAAAAAGAGATAAATTATTGATAAATTATGTTGTCATTTTTTTTCTGGAAAAGTAAAATTAATAATAATATTTTCTTTCCTTTTTGAACAAAAATAATATTAAAAAAAACATTTAGGTTTTTAATCTTTGACAATCAACTGTCATTTACTGTCTCTCTTGCGCTTTCGATTGCTCTCTTTCCCTTCTCTTTAATCTTCTAATCTATTTTATTTACAAATTCTAAATAAATTATAAACTCAATATTTAATTTTTCTCTTATATATTTAACTAGAGAGATCTCTCTAAAATTTTAAAGATTTGTTCCACATTTAAGGTAGAAAAATATTTTAGAAAACATATAAAAGCTTAAGTTTTCTAACACCATATATACGGTACATTCATATACCGATTGTCTCTGCATAAGTGTCTCTAATTAAATTTAGATACTACTAAAAAAAAGTGTCAACAGTACCTAATCGTACTATTGGATATTTATTCTATTATGCTATAATTTTCTAATTAGGTTTTTGAAAACAAGAGATTTTTTTGGTTTTATTTTTGTTGAAAATGAAAATTTGAGTTTCAATTATTGTTTTCAAAAAAGCTTTTTAGCAAAATTTTTATGTTAAAAAATTATTTCTTCAATAATTTTTGTTGCTTCTAATCTCTATTTGAGGCGTAATATATATTAATAATATACATTAATTTATTGTTATATTTAATTTCGTAGTTCTAAATTATTATTATTATAAAAACAATTTGATGTACCTTTCTTTTACTTAAAATTTTGTTCGATAAAATAAAAATAAAAATAAAAATACAAAGGTAGGATTAATCTAAATTTAGATGAAAGCTAAAAACTATTGAGGCTATTTTAGAAAAAAATTTAGTCTTCTTTATTTCATTCATTCGTGTTTACGAATTTCAAGTACAAAGAAAATTATTTGAAAATAACCAAGGACGTCATCATAACGCATTCGACGTTTTTACTTTGTATGAAAGTAATAAAGTAAATTTTTAAATTTTGTCCCTGCAAAATCAGGCCATTAAATAAAGAAAAAAGGAAAAAAGTCGAATTAGAAGTCACAATCATTTAAAAATTATATTTATTTAATAATATAATAGGAAAGACAAAAAAAAGTCAAACCAAATGATCACAAATATAAATTAAATTGTTTAATCTCTTAATTTCTATTTATTCTATAGACAAAATATGGTGAGTACATAGATTATAAATAGAATAGAACAAACAAATAAAACATAGATCTGCTAAGTTAGAAAGTAGATTGTAAACGACAATACTTAGAATGCTTATATTATTATAAAAATCTGAATTATTTATTGTAACCAAATAGTACAAAAGAGTACTCCAGGAGTCGTGAGTTTGATTCCGGTTATTGCTTGATAGGAAAAAATAAAATAATATTAGTAATAGTGTAGACTGTTTGCTTTACAATAGTAAGCATGTTATTTTTTATTTATTTACAATGATTGAATAATTGGATAGAGGTGATTTTAATTTTCACGTTGTATCCCACTTTTAGCAGGGCCGAAAGAGCAAACCTAATGACGAGATAATTCGTTTCGTCGAAATTAGTTCATTCCCACAATAAAGAATCCAACCTAAAACCATCGCGTTTGCAATCAGCCACTATGCCACTGCACCACGAGGGTTTTGATAAAATTTAAAATTGCTGATTACTTTTAGATGGTAAATATTTGTTAACATTAATTTATGTCTGTATTTGTACCCACATCACTTATACAAAAATACACTAAAAAAAACAGAAAAGAAAACAAATGAACAAAAGGTGGCCTTATGGCTATGTAGCCATCTCTTCCAGACGACCTTTAGGGCGAAAAGAAACTGTCATAATATTAAGAAGGACCTAGTTAAAAAACGTATATTAATGAACAAGAAAAATATATACAAAAAATATATATTATTTTTTATTAAAATATATATGTTTAACTTTCTAGGGCTACATTTATAGTATATTGAAGTATACTTTTTTTTTGCTACAACACCTTTATTCATGTATGTTTTCAATTTATTTGTCTTAATTTATTGGTTTGTGGTATCTTTTTTATTTTAAAGATTTTTTTTTATTTAAGGACAATGTAACTTTTTTTTAATTTAAGTTTGTATATTTACTCTGTCACTGTTTTGTTTGTTATTTAAGAGCTAAAAAATAAGCGTCGTAGGATATAAAATAGACTAATACTTTTCACTATGTAAAAGATTTATATTTGTATAAATTACTTATATGAAATAGAAAAAAAAAGGAAATTAATTCGAGAAATATTAAAAGAATTAAAATTAAAGATAATTGTATTATGGTTCGGAAATGTTTTGAAAAGGTAAATTTCCATATAATCTCTTTTTAAATTTAAAAGTATTTACCTATTTGGCACAAGCGTGCCACTGTAAACACTCGAGGGAATACTCTAATACAGAAGCAAAGCGCGGCGTTGAGTTCCGCCACTCAACACGCAATGCCACGATAATTCGACAGAAAGTGACGAACGAAGTGTCTTAATACTAGGTTCCCAAGTTCCCTCTGTCTACCCTGCCATTACTAGATATTTGTAAATTTAATAAGGGATTCTAGATTTTTTCCGCCATTCTATTTTTGGCTAAACCAGAAAAGCACAGACTCGTTTCCGTTCATACTGGTCTTATACAAATGTAAAACTTTATTCTGCACCTAATTTGGACATTCCTATTAGATATACTAAACTTACATTATTTATTTGATGGTTAGTGAGAAAATTTTTTTTTTTTTTTTTTTTTTTTTATGGAAAAGACACGGCAAACGAGCGTGCGGGTCACCTGATGGTAAGTGATTACCGCCGCCCACGACCCCGTGCAACCCCAGAGGAGCTACAGGTGCGTTGCCGGCCTTTAAGGTGGGTTGGGCGCCGGGGCCCGGCATTACCTGATGCGAAACGCAGTGGCATAAAGCCACTACTTCACGCCGGTTTTAAATGCCGGGGGTGGTAATGATCCGGTCGAGTCTGCCCATGCGTGTTGCCATTGCTGGCGACGTGACTCTACCACACGTACTTTAGTCGCCTCTTACGACACCACCAGTACCAGGATGATCCTATTCTAGGCCGGGATCACACGGCACAACTTTGAACTTATTGTAATAAATATTCGACATTGAATTTGTAGGTGTCTAATGAAATGGTTATTTATTGTTATTTTTTTTTAATTACGTCATATTTTGTTTTGGTTTTTATTTTTTTTATTGTATTATGATACTTTTCAAATCGAATTATATGGAAATGTATAATATATAAGAAGGGTTAAATGTTTGATTTCTGTCAGTTAAAACATATTTGAGTGTAGCTTCTGTTAATAAAATATTAAATTATTTACATAAAAGACATCTACACAATGTTAACGCCTTTTAGAATGTGATAGATCGCCAGTGTTCCTTATTGTGAACAAATACGTGTTTGCAAATATAAATATATGAATTAATTGGTGTATTTATTTAATAAGTCCTTTTCCCTATACAAAACGAAAAAACGAAATAAAAGAAAGAAATCCTGAGAGTAATATCTCTATGACTTTAATGATGTCACTAAAAAGTAAGCTTCTTATTAATTTAGTTGATAAAGGATATGAAACAAAAGAACGTTTATGAAAATAAGCTTTATTCAATATATTTAATTACAACTATCTAGTCTATTTGGGCAAAAAAAAAATACAAAACACCAAAGTAGAAAAAAAATAGTATAAAAACACAACCACCTATGTAATTAACAAAAAATATTTAAAAAAACACAATTACAGATTAAAAAACTGCAGCAGGACTGGCAAAACTTTTAAAGAGGTTACTCTATTCTCTGCAGTCCCAATACGAGATGTTAAAATGAAAAACTAGTAATACTAAAAAAAACGCTCACTATTCCTAGGGGTATAAAATATCTTAATATCATATTCAATGAAATCAAATATATTTTTTTACCCTTTGGGCTTTTTATTTACAATTTGGAATTTGGATACATTTTGGAAATTAGGCAAAATAGAATTAAAAAAACAATCAACCACTTCATTCTCCATTTACCAAAGAGAATATCGAAATGGTAAACTTTATTTTAAAAGTAGACAAATAGTATTTGATAAAATTTTTGATCTTTTTCATCAATTTGTAGTTTTCAATATAACAAATGTCACGAACGGTAAATCTAATATTTATTATATATATTCGGTTTGCCTTCCTTGCCATATAAAGCTAGAACTACAGTATAAGAAAAGTCTTAGAAAATATCAATAAATAAACATCCACCTCAATTCTATAATTACAGTGTTATGTATATCCTCCATACATATAATTTATAATTATAATAATGAATATAATTGTTATTTAAAATCCATATTTTAATTTGCAAACATTTAGACAATATATTTCAATATGTTGAAGGCACTACACTTTTTATTATAAAAAGGAAAATCGTCAAATATCTTAATCTTCTTTAAGGCTAAGATCACATACATTATTCCTAAACCAGGCATATTTAGTAAGTTATACATTTGTGATATTTTAATATAAATTTTGAAATCTCTAATATAAGCCTTTAAATTGATTTTATTATTTAGAGCAGACTTTAGTTTCTTTTTGGAAAGATTTATTATTTAAACGTAGTATGTGCATTATACTACTGGCTAGTCCGTATTTCAAGTCAGTATCACAATTTTCTGTGCTTTAATTTTTTCATCTATTTTAAGCCATTGTTAACGTTGAAAACACCTGTCTACCTAATTTATGCACAACAAAATCTAAAATTGTAAGTACTAGTTCTGTTTTACTAGACGAGCAACACAGTAACAATTCTATAGCACGAATACAATCTACGGGATCCAATCGTCTTAAATAATTGAAGACTATGTAGTACAGCTCCGTCAATTGCTTTTTGATGAAGGACCAAATTTCACGAAGTGATACCACAGCTGTAGGAAAAACATAATAATTCTTATATATTATAACAGTTTTTTATTCACTAATAATAAGGATAATACTAAGAAATGTATACATTTTTTATCATAACAGGGGTCAATCCTATACATCTTGAAAATGATACAAGCCGTCTAAACCATGCATTCTTAGAAATGAATGCATTTTTTAATAGTTTATTTACCAGTTTTCTAGGTTGAAAAGGATAACCTAATGCTGTGTCTTATTTTGCCATATCAGTTAAATGAACATAATTAAAACAAGCATTTCTTTAAGTGAGGATCATTTCTAATCACATTCACAACCATCATGTCTAACTGTGCAAATGCAGAGAGTTTTTTCACTGGGCTGCAATGGTATTAATAATAAATTAATAATAAGTTTAAATTTTGGATTTTATTTTTATGGAAAATATCTACAAGGTAAACGAGTGTACAGGTCACCCCGTGGTCAGTGATTACAACCATCCACCATGCCGTGTAACAGCAGAGGAGTTGTAAGTACAAGCTGGCTTTTAAGGTAGATATAGATAAACCGGGGCACTCAGTTTTTTTCAGGCCAACTTGGCCTTTCTTTAATATGATTGTTATACTGGCTGTCACTTAAAAGTCCTTTTACTGTCACTTAAAAGTTAAAAGCCTTAGTAAGGCTCAATATACTGATACGGCATGGCTTTAGGAGGAGTGTTCTCAATCTTATACTCACTAGATACTCCATATCCAGCTGCTCCTCCAATCCCAGCTCCAAGTGCTGCTCCCATTCTACCACCAGCATATCCTCCCGCGAGTCCTCCCACAATAGCAAATGTACCAGTTAGTATTGCTGCATTTTGGTCCCATACTATTTTTATGTCAAATAAGTCAACTAAAAATAAGATTTCTTTTTAATTCAAAAGTTTAAAATATATTTTACATTAGAAAATTGTATATACTAATAAATATTGGTAATGTAAGTAAATCATAATTACTATAATAAAGTAATATCTTTCTTCTTTAATGTTAATATAACAATATAAAAGATATATTTATTCACATTTCTTTTTAGCAAACATAAAAACTAGTATAAAAAAAAATAATGTGTATCTATTCGTTATTTTGAATAACTAGAAATTTCTAGAAAATTTTACTCACCCAATTTCAAAATAGTTAGCTCTATTTCTCTAAGATTTCGGCGTAACTCGGTTGGCATATGTGATTGTTCTAACGTCATAGGCATTTTTGTAAAAAATATGTATTTCTATTTATTATGTATTAGCCAATAACCCTTGTTTAGACAAGAGTCTAAATTGCGTATGCGAAAATGGGATAACAGCCAAATTATAATTCATACGTTGTAAACGTTTTATAACAAAACAGGAAATACTATATGAATCTGTAGTGAATTTTCGTGTGTATTTTTTTGTTTTTTACCAAAAAACTTGAAATGCTACAATAAAAAATAAAATAAAATGCAAATAACAACTATCAATACACTGTTATTTAACGTTATTCCCAGGCTCTACTATAGTGTTGCCACTTTGGATTTTTATAAAGCGCTAGGTCAAAAGTGAAATGTCGCCAGATTTCACAAACTTGGAACACAAAAAAAAACACCAAATAACGCTATATTATTGCGTTGAAATTATCACATTCAAGAAACCCTAATTTAAAATTAAAACGAAGGAATATGTTGTACATGCAAAAATTAGACCAAAATATTCGCTACAGCACAAAGTTTATTTAAAAAATATATATTTAGTACATAATCTAGCAGCAATGAAATAAAACGGCATAACTATGTTCATTTGTTATTAATTTGTAACTAAACAGTACAATATGAATTAAGACTTAAGAGGAACAAGTAATACAATTGAAATTAAAATTCAAGGTTATCAAAAGTTATATCTTCCATAACATCATCATAAGTAAGTAGAGATAAGAGTAAGTAGAGAATATTAAGAAATTCGGAAATGCTAGGTAAAAATGTGATGCCAGATTTCGTGCTGAAAACATCCTTAAAAACCACTAAAAAAAATAAAATCGCTGTGTTTTTAAAAATACCACTAAAAGCTTAAAGAAATCGCTAGTTCTAGTGGAAAAACCACCAGGTGGCAACACTGCTCTACAATCTTAGTACAACGAAGCTGGAAACTTTTGACGTATAATATTAGTAAATTAAGAAGTATATAGATTATCGAGGCTTTAGACCATTATAGACAACTTTTTATTTTGTAGCATTATATTTGCGTTAGTTGAGACTAAGAAATCCAGAGGGCGCTTTAGAATTGAATATTTCAATTAACATCAACAGATGTCACTGCAAATTGAATACGAACAATTAATATAAATTTAATTTATTAACTTTATATATTAATAATTATTAATATAAAATTATATTTACCACAAATAATTTCTTATATATCTCAATAAATAATTATATATTTTCGCAATCCGTTCTTCACTATCTGTGGTACTTTCAATAACTCTCTACTCTATGATATTCTTTAGTCTATTTATCTAATAATTATTAAATTTAAATTAAAAAATATATGTTGATCACCCTATACCACAGAGTACATTCTATATACTATAATAGAGACCAAACTTCGGCATCAAAAGTGGTAACATGGATCAACGCCATCTATATGTCTTAGTCTCAACTATACAAAACAGTTATATACATATATGTATATATATAACTGTGTATGCTACTATATATACCGTCGTATATATATACTCTTAAGTACATATTTCGTTGCACATATTATGTAGATGTAGAAAAAGTATACGAAAATAAAATACATCTCCAATTTATTGTTTTTATTGAATCTCACATTTATACAATAGATTTTAGGATAATATAATATTATTCGTAGGTAAATTGAGATTTGACCGTCGCCTACATCACAATATGTAAATTATTTTTTTACATTTCATTCAATAAAATTATTTTAAATAATTACGATTAAATATATATATATATATATAGATTAAATATATGATACAGGTAATATAGTAAGTAATTTCCAATTATTTTAACCCCATATAGTATGCACAGAAATTTTACCGTTTCCGAGACATTAGCCATTGTAAAAAAATTAAATACCATATGTACATAATCAATAGCTTATATATTAAAGTATATATTATTGAACTTGTAATTTTGTTATCAACAAATGACATAAGAGTAATAATAATAATAATGTCTCGGAAACGGTAAAATATATGTCTTAAGTCAGACTAGGTGTCTTTTAAAACATTTGTTGAATTTCTTCTGCATTTCTTAGGAATTTATCACTATCATCATCAATTTGCTTTCTCCCAGCCAATATCCTGTTGATATTTTTACAATAGTTATACATCAACCAAGAAATCACAATATAAATTATATATCCAACTAATTTATTTTTATGTAAAACACATTATTGAATACAATAAAAAATAATATAAATATTGTGGTTTTCATTATTTCTTTTAATTTTCTTTATTCTAAATTTTGTTTAACTGTTTTATTTAACATATCTTGGATATTTGAAATTAATTTAATAAATTCTTCGCTGGGAGTGCAATGCCACTGTCAACCTGCATATTCTCTATATTGTATATATTCAATTTCATCGTTGGAAAATAAATTACTCATACATTAACTGTATGATTTAAAAATGTTAGTTTGTTTTTTTTTAATATACACACATATACTATAGAGGTGCCATAATATGAGAATCGGTTTCTTTCACCTTCAAAGGTGTCATTGCATAATTAAATATAGATATAAAATCAAATGTGCAGGTCGAAGACATTTGTCATTGATGATGAGATCATGTAATGATTGGCAATGGTCATTTTCACATTTTACTCCTAGGATGTGGACACTGTTTAAATTATTTATTAAAAGTTGACATTTGTTGACTCAAACTGATCACAAGTAGGGTTGTTGGTGAGACACCTCTGACTTTTTACTGCACTAAAAAAAAATTCAAGGGTACCTTGACCTGGACTAAGCAGTCGTTTCGCATAATTTTTTTTTTGTTTTGCTGTCATTTATGGAGTCAAAAATATTGTCCAAAAATAATACAAGGTCAGCTGATTATTTACATTCTGCAGGTAGAACTCCTTTATCTGAAAATGATGTTAATAAAATGTTAATAATTTAAACTTCACATGATTAAGAATGTATTCCATATTGGATTGTAATGTAATAAACTATGTATTCCATATTGGATTTTTACTTCTGTCATTATGTGTTGGCTCACAAATGATATGTTCGTAATATATTTTTTTTATTTTAATTTAGCATAGTATTATATAACTTGATTAAAAAAAATATAACAAGTTCTTCATCTTTTTAACTTAAACAGATAATCTTCAAGATTTTTAATATTGTTCTATCAATTTGCTGAAGCAAATAGAACAATAGTATTCTTAAATTCAATGGTAAAAATTAATTATTGAATTCAGTGGGAAATGGGGAATGAAATGTCTTAACTGGTTTCTCTTTACCTCCCATGCTGTGTACGGAGACACATGTGTTCAAAGCTGTTACAGTTTTTAATTATTCAATTATAGTTAAAGGAAATTAACAAACAATTAACATTATGGTAAACTATTTGACGTTCAAAGAATGAAACATGTAACTTCTTATTTTGAATAAAATTATTTGACTTTGACTTTAAATGTTAAGACTAAAAATTTTAATTAAAGCACTAGTAATTGTTACCTGCAACATATCCTAGGTTTGAAGCTACTGTACGGCTAAAAATTTGAGTAGCAAATTTAACCATCATTTTGTTTATTTGGTCAGGGTTCACATGGCTTTCCGTTAATTTATTAAAATTAACGGAAAGCGAAAGCGAAAACGCGGGTAAATTAATTTTACTATTACTGTTACAATTTTGTTTGTTGTTGAGTTTGTACTCGTTACTTGTGTGTTGTGTGTGTGTTTCGGCAAGATTTTTAGGGCACATAATGTCTTCAAACAAACATTGCATGAAGTAAACCCAGGCTACAATGGTATCAGACTGATTCTAAAATGAACGGAAAGCCATGGTGTGCAATGATGGTTAAATTTGCTACTCAAATTTTACAGTACAGTAGCTTCAAACCTAGGATATGTTGCAGGTAACAATTACTGCTTTAATTAAAATTTTTAGTCTTAACTTTTAAAGTCAAAGTCAAATAATTTTATTCTAAATAAGAAGTTACATGTTTCATTCTTTGAACGTCAAATAGTTTACCATAATGTTAATTGTTTGTTAATTTCCTTTAACTATAATTGAATAATTAAAAACTGTAACAGCTTTGAACACCTGTATCTCCGTACACAGCATGGGAGGTAAAGAGAACCCAGTTAAGACATTTCATTCCCCACTTCCCACTGAATTCAATAATTAACTTTTACTATTGAATTTAAGAATACTATTGTTCTATTTGCTTCAGCAAATTGATAGAACAATAGTAAAAATCTTGAAGATGTTTAAGTTAAAAAGATGAAGAACTTGTTATATATTTTTTTTAATTAAGTTATATAATAGTATGCTAAATTAAAATAAATATATATACAAATATATATATATATATATATATATATATATATATATATATATATATATATATATATATATATATATATATATATATATATATATATATATTTATTAAGAACATATCATTTGTGAGCCAACACATAATGACAGAAGTAAAAATCCAATATGGAATACATTCTTAATCAAGTGAAGTTTAAATTATTAACATTTTATTAACATCATTTTCAGATAAAGGAATTCTACCTGCAGAATGTAAATAATCAGCTGACCTTGTATTATTTTTAGACAATATTTTTGACTCCATAAATAACAAAAAAAAATTATGCGAAACGACTGCTTAGTCCAGGTCAAGGTACCCTTGTTTTTTTTTTTAGTGCAGTAAAAAGTCAGAGGTGTCTCAACAACAATCCTACTTGTGATCAGTTTGAGTCAACTAATGTCAACTTTTAATAAATAATTTAAAGTGTCTACATCCTAGGAGTAAAATGTGAAAATGACCATTGCCAATCATTACATGATCTCATCATCAATGACAAATGTCTTCGACCTGCACATTTGATTTTAAATCTATATTTAATTGTCTAATGACACCTTTGAAGGTGAAAGAAACCGATTCTCATATTATGGCACCTCTATAGTATATGTGTGGATATTAAAAAAAAACAAACTAACATTTTTAAATCATACAGTTAATGTATGAGTAATTTATTTTCCAACGATGAAATTGAATATATACAATATAGAGAATATGCAGGTTGACAGTGGCATTGCACTCCCAGCGAAGAATTTATTAAATTAATTTCAAATATCCAAGATATGTTAAATAAAACAGTTAAACAAAATTTAGAATAAAGAAAATTAAAAGAAATAATGAAAACCACAATATTTATATTATTTTTTATTGTATTCAATAATGTGTTTTACATAAAAATAAATTAGTTGGATATATAATTTATATTGTGATTTCTTGGTTGATGTATAACTATTGTAAAAATATCAACAGGATATTGGCTGGGAGAAAGCAAATTGATGATGATAGTGATAAATTCCTAAGAAATGCAGAAGAAATTCAACAAATGTTTTAAAAGACACCTAGTCTGACTTAAGACATATATTTTACCGTTTCCGAGACATTATTATTATTATTACTCTTATGTCATTTGTTGATAACAAAATTACAAGTTCAATAATATATACTTTAATATATAAGCTATTGATTATGTACATATGGTATTTAATTTTTTTACAATGGCTAATGTCTCGGAAACGGTAAAATTTCTGTGCATACTATATGGGGTTAAAATAATTGGAAATTACTTACTGTATTACCTGTATCAGTTTGTCTATCTATCTATTAATCATGCTATATATATATTTAATCGTAATTATTTAAAATAATTTTATTGAATGAAATGTAAAAAAATATTTACACATTGTGATGTAGGCGACGGTCAAATCTCAATTTGCCTACGAATAATATTATATTAACCTAAAATCTATTGTATAAATGTGAGATTCAATAAAAACAATAAATTGGAGATGTATTTTATTTTCGTATACTTTTTCTACATCTACATAGTATGTGCAACAAAATATACGTAAAAGTGTATACATATATACGACGGTATATATAGTACCATACACAGTAACATATATATATATATATATATATATATATACATTTGTATAGTTTATACTGAGACATATAGATGGCGTTGATTCATGTTACCACTTGATGCCGAAGTTTGGTCTTTATTATAGTATATTAGAATATATCTGTGGTTATTTTCTACTTCTTATTTTCTAGTGGCTGCCGTGTGATCCCGGCCTAGAATAGGATCATCCTGGTACTGGTGGTGTCGTAAGAGGCGACTAAAGTACGTGTGGTAGAGTCACGTCGCCAGCAATGGCAACACGCATGGGCAGACTCGACTGGTTATTACCACCCCCGGCATTTAAAACCGCGTGAAGTAGTGGCTTTATGCCACTGCGTTTCGCATCAGGTAATGCCGGGCCCCGGCGCCCAACCCATCTTAATAGGCCGGCAACGCACCTGTAGCTCCTCTGGGGTTGCACGGGGCCGTGGGCGGCGGTAATCACTTACCATCAGGTGACCCGCACGCTCGTTTGCCGTCTTTTCCATAAAAAAAAAATAAAAATAAAAAAAATCTGTGGTTATGCCAATGTCAAGTGTCAAATGTCAACGTCTCTACGAAGACATTCCTTTATTCAGCTTAGGCCTTTTATTTTGTTAATAATAATAAATAAACTTTATTGCACAAAAAAACTTCAGATACAAACTTCAAATAATCTATAACAACAATAAGGCAGACAGCAGCCAAAGCGATGGCTTCCAGAGAATTATATTAAATGAGGATGTATCGATGCCGGTGCAAAGATTAAAATAAGTAAGAAACAATTTAAGTAGTTAAGGGTATCTGAATAAATTTATTAATAAAATCATATTAATCCTATTACATTTAATAAATTACACAAACTGAATACAAAAAATAATTATACATTATTCAATAAAACAATATACAAAACATGCAAATAATATTAAATAATACACAAAAATAATCTGTTAATATAAACAATTCAACTATATATTTTGATACATGAAGTGATAACTGTTAAAAAAAGAAAGTTCAGTAAATAGATAAAAAATAGAAATTGTATATAAAAACTAAAGAATAAAAGAAATAAGAAAAAGGAAAAAAAAACTAAACATACAGAAACAAAAAGTTACAAATTTGATCAGTTATTGTGATTGAACGATAAATTATAACTAGTAACTATATATTATAAATAATTACTAACATCAATATCACAATTAGTCTACAGTCAAGAATAAAATATATGTAATAAGATCCTTCCGATCATATTTATTTTGCTAGTCTAGTAAAGACAGTCTACACAAGTCTATAAAAATGTCAGTAAATAAATATTTAATTCAATATTAAAAGAAGTCTATCTAAGCAGTCAAACTGGATAATATTTGTTTCCCAAGAATATCTGATGTAACTTGCAGTATGACCATAGCGAGTTGTGTACCGTTTCCGCTGTTTTGCATTAAAAATTTTGCTGCATTTTTATAATCGTTGATACCTAGACCGGCTAGATAATCGTAGACAATGTCGAATAATTCAGCGAGTTTCCCTTTAATATCTTGCCATACGTCTCGCATGGATACAACTGAAAAATTAATAAATAGTGTTATGGCATTTGTGGGGTAGTTCGAGATTAAGTTACTATGACGTCGTGGTACGGTCGCACAATCATGTAATTGTAACCGCAACGTTTGTGGGTTTCATTCTCACTCGGGGAAATGAATTATTATTTATTGATATTTTCATTTCATCGCTCAGGTATCAAGGCAAAACGCAGCGTAGAGTTCCGCCACTCAACACGCAGCGCCTTGAAAATAAAACCATATAAAACGAGAAGTGGGGAAAGGAGTAAGTTAATACCAGGTTCCTTCTACCTACTGTGCTATAAGCGGGATACAGCGTAAAGCTGATTTGATTACATATTAAATTAAAATATAACGTATCTCACCAACAATCCCAAGTCCACAAGCCCCACCCACAGCGCCGCCGACCGCCGCTCCAATTTTACCTCCATAATGTTTGCCAATCAAGGTCCCAGCTAGTGTTAAGCCTGTAGTTACAAGAATAGCGCCTTTTGTTCGGGTATCGTTAAAGAGTATGCGAAAGTTAAACTTATCGCTTATAGTGAGAATTAGGTTTTCTAGAGACGTCGGGTCAAAGGGCAAACTGGATAATCCACATGAGCCGGAATCACGACAACACAGATCGTATTCTCCTTCTGAATCTGAATTAGAATAATCACTTTCAGAATCTGAATTCATTGCGTAATTAATGTTGACTAAGCGGAAACTAGTACAAAGGTGATGCGACGCGTCCAAAGTATTTCATTTATATTGCAAATGAAAACTACCCGCAATTAAAGATTGTCATTATCGAATAGTCAAAAAATATAACAAAATTATCTGTTAACATATTTAGAGTCCTGTATAAAACATAAATATATAAAGAGTTTCTAATAATTTAAAATCAATCATTTAACAACTGACAAAAATGGAAAAGGTATGTAAAGCAAGTTTTTAATAAAATGTGAATAAATTGAAGGTTGGCTTACTTTTATTGTTTTTATAAAAAAAAAAAAACATCTTCACGCTGTATCCCGCACACAGCAGGTTAGGCAGAGGGCACCTAGTATTAAGACACTCCGTTCCCTATTTTCTGCCGAATTCTGATGGCATTGCGTTTTGAGTGGCAGAATTCAACGCCGCGCTTAGCCACGACACCAGAGCGAAGAAATGGAAATATAAATTTAAGTAAATATTTCATTTCCTCGAGTGGGCATCGAACCCACAACCATTCGGTTGTACAGTCACGCTTCGTGCCGCTGGGCCACGACTGGCCTCAATCGTTTTTATATTACTTTTTATTTAATTATCATACTAAATCTACGTTAATAAATAAAAGCTATTAAGAATTCGGAACATAGCAATATTTTGATTGATTGATTTCTTAATTATTGCAATATTTTATTTTTAAATATTATGCAATATTTTATTTTAAGCTTCAATTGTCAACACTTTATAGAGTATACGTCAATGTCAATGGATACACGACAACGACATATATGTTATTTGTTATGATTTTCGATTAATATTATTATTATAGTGAATAGAAATTGCAATATTCACTATTTTAATGTACAATACTAATTAAATGACACAATGACGCATAGAAATGTTTATCAAAAATTAGGATTTCGTATATCTGAAGAGGTACAACTTCTGGCGGAAGAAAAATGGATCGTTGAAACTTTAGCTCAAATTAAAACTCAACGTAATTGTTTGCAGGTGTTGTATACGTATTTATTAAGGCATAATAGCGATTGTGATCTAAGAGAATAAACTGGTAGTTGATATTGACATTCTTATTGTTGAAAGTAAGAGCTACAAAACGAGCAATGCTTTTAGAATTATATTTATTTTTTTGAAATAAAGCTAATAATTCTTGATTTTGTCTTTTAATATATCATATATTTAATTGTTTATATTATTATATTCATTATTTTAGATAGAACGACTGCATTTGGAAAGTTTGAAGACTAAGTTAAAGAATACTCAAAACAAAAATGCTGTTGAAAATGACTTGACTGTGAATGATCCTGAGGAGAGTATAGCGAGCACATCTGCTGTTAATTTGATGCAAAATGTTACTGTTGGGAAAGCTAATGATAAAATGGTAAAAATAAATGAAGAATTCTGTAATGAAGAAGAGCTGAATTTAATGGTGTCGAGCCCTGGTTTCAGTAAGATATTAGTTTTATTCTTTTATACTAAGTATTAATGTTAACGTTTTTAAATCAATAGAGAAGAAACACCTTATTATTCAGCATGTGGTAGCCAAATCCATTATGTTTCATCAGGCAGAATTGTTTAGGGTAGAGCCTTTTTTTTAAAAAAAAAGGCTTTGCCTGACTAGTCCTTTAACTGATAGAAAATATCAAAATAATTTTTACATTACTCATTATACAACTCACTTCTAATTTAATATTAGTAAATAGTAATTATTCTATTAATAATACATGTATTATAATATATAAAATTATTTTTACAGTCAAAAATATGGATCATGACGACTATAACATGGAGGAAGATGAAGAAGAAAGTGATGATGACATGTTCATTGATATAAACATGTTGATGAATGGAACATCAAAAGGTCAAAAGAGATTGAAATGAATAGGTGTTGAAGAAAATTATATGAAGATTGAAATGTGATTAGGCTTATACAAAATATGCATAAATTATAAGCTTTAAGCATATTTTGTTATTATAAATTAAGAAATATAAAAATCTTGATAGTTTTTCTATAGAATTCAATTCCATTGAAGTAAATTTCTACTACAATCAAAAATATAACAATAAACTGAGTAAAACTTGTGTCCACTTACTTATAATTATATATTATAACAAGAAGCCCTTGCAAAGGGTCAGCTACTTTAAGTGAAAATATAAAAGGGATTATTTAAAGTTATTATGGTAAAGTAGGAACGCTCTTATAAAAATATGTATTATTGCTCAACCAATACTCTCAAAATTTGACACACAATATCTGATATTTATGAAGAACAAAGATTCAAGATCATATGACTTGAAGAATAAAGAATGTTGGCTAGATTTTAAGTCTTTTGGTAAGAAATCGGATCGATCGGATCGAAGAAGTGCAAAGCTTAATAAAATATTATAATATAAACTAGTTTTTTTTTGTATATTTGTTGTAACTTAAAAAAGACTTACTAACAATTGTGGCTTCGCCTGCTTTTACTACAAAATTATGTATTTTCCAATCTGAATTAATTTCGTGATCTAATACTATTATCATTTTAAAGACAATATTCATATATTAAAAGCTAAAGTTCCAACTAATTCATAGAAACACTTATAATAAATTACGTGGATACATTTTATAAGCTGAATTGTTACGGTTAAAACTTATTATATATATCAATATACCTTTCGAGGCAGCCTTTTGTAACTTCATTGATACTTACAAGAATCTATTTGAATAAGCAATATTTTAATTAAAATTGAATAAAAAATGAACAATTTCTATTATTCGGATCTACTCTGCTAGGGAATAAAAACAAACAATCAATATTATATTAACAAAGAATTTAATAAAGTTTGTCTTACATACAGAATAATTATCAATTTAAGTATGTATGTACAGTGTTTCATACAACATTTATACACAAAAATATTCATTTCATTGTTGTGAAATGGCACTAAACGATAATACTCGCCCCAAAGCCCGCATTTACTCGCTTGAGGCACTAATATTCGATAAGTGTGATTTAATGAAGGATTCGTTTACCAATAAATTGAAAAAATTGCAACAAAAAGTTACCTTTTATTGTTAATAAATTGTTTTAAGTTTCGATTATTCTTACGTATAAGTTAGGCAAAGGAATTAATTGAAATATGAACTATGGTACAATTAGACACCATGTTTAATCTAATGAGAAGGAAGGAGAAAAAAAAAACATTTTAAATATATGCATTTCCCACGTGTGGGAATTGAACCGAATTACAGTGTCAATAATTTTATAATATTAATCACATGTACAACAGAGACAAAATTTTTTTTTCTAATATATATATTAGATTAACCATACCACATTCTACTCAGTCTTTCTTCCAACAAAATATCCACACATTAGAAATAAAACTAAAATATTAATATAAATAAATAATTAATTCAAATGCGCCAAGCTTTTGTACAGCCATACACATTACATACAAAAATATATAATATTTCTCATATTATATATAATATATATAAATATTAATGTATGTATGTATGTTACCATTTGTAAATAGGCTACGGGATAGGAAGACGTTGTATGAAATGTCTTCATACATGACTTTGTGTAAAGGTGATGATAATATATAGTTAGTGTGATAATAGATAGTTTTAATATTTAAGTGGGAGAGGTAGGTCACTTAGATTAATTACAAATGTTCAGTTCAAAAGAAAAAGTTTTGTATACTTTTTTAATTAAGAAACATGATTTGGAAGAATATAGTATTGATATTTAGTTCGTATTATTCAAATTCTGTAATTTTTGTAGATTTTATAATACAAATATAATTAAATTAATTTTTAATCAGCTTCATGTTGTATACTGCATGAAGCAGGTTTGTCAGAGGAAGTGTAGTGTTACTACACTCCGCTTCTCACTCTCTGCCTAATTATAGAGGCATTGCGTGTTAAGTAGTAGAGCTCTACGCCTCTCTTAATTCTATGAAAACTCTAGAATATTTTGTTCTATCCAGCGACCACTCCACTTAAATGTTAACAAATATAAAAAAAATATCGTATTTAATATGAAATTTGTATCTGTTATTCAAATTCAGCTTCTAACACAGGTGTTAGAATTATATGAGAATATTGAATGACACTTTTAAATGAAAATTATTATTATCATCATCTTCACCTAGAAATATACAAACGAAGAAAATTTCAAAGTAATAATCAATATAAAATTAAAAGAAAAAATACTTTTAATTTTGCATTTAAGAAGGTACATTGATTACATAAAAAGCAGCTTCACGCTTATCTTGCGTAGAAGAGAAGGAACAGAGGCAACCTATTGTTGAGACACTTCACTCTCCACTTTCCCGCTAAAATTTCGAGACATTGCGTGTTGAGTGGCGGGACTCAACTACGTGTTTTGTTACGAGAAGAAATGAAAATAATTCTTAACCCCCGAGTAGGTGCGTGGGGAATGGAATGTCTTAACAATAAAAAAGAATTATTTTTTATATATTTTCCGAGAGAGGAACAACATGTGAAGGAAAATATGTATGTTTAGTATTGATATCTTTTTTTTCGCTATATAATTTTATTATAAATTTAATAGAAGGTTAAATAAAATAAAAAAGTAAGGAAGAATCCATAAAACAAATAAAATATTTATATGAAACAAACAAAGAAAATGAATAACTAAACAACATTCGAAATATTACAAAAACTAATCGAAAAAATCTCAATTATTTTTGTATTGGACATTGAAATTTCTGTATAAGAATATTACCGTAGTTGAATATGAACTCGTTTCCATTCGAATCGATTAAGCTATATTTTCTATCGAGTCTTCTATCCAAGTCAAAATATTTATACAATTGTTATAATAAAAGGCTTACTAAAACTTTTAAAAAATCTTTCATCGAGTTATGTTTTATTTTTTAATAAATACAATAATTAATAATAATATAAGGCGCAATAATTCTAATTAAAATTAAAGTTAATGGATGATGGACCTAAGTTAGACGTATATATGTATGAAATCACAACGAATTAAGTTTTTTTTTTAACATTTATAATTATTTAACTGGCAATTCCTTAAGGTACGGTCACTGGTGTTACCATGTAAGGCAATTGTTAATATTGCTTACCAAAAATAAAGTCCAAAACAATACAGTATAAGCCACGACGAAACGTATTAATTAAGTATTCAGGAATATTACTGAAATATACATGTTTTAACGGAAACCTCTTTAAGATTATATGGAGAGGTCTCTGTTTTGTTTATAATTAATTTCAATTCTCAAAAATAAGTTACAATATACTTATTGACAGTTAAATATATTTCTGAGATGTCTGAATGGAACCTAGAAACTGCAACTATAAATTTATCAGTTCGTTAACTGACATGAAAGTTAAAAAAAAAGTATTCAATTTTAAGAGCAATATTGTCAAATTGAAAATAATAAGTGAAACAATATATATGTATATCATTTGAACAATTTGACATGTTCTCTGCGTAGTAATCAAATTGTTTAAGCACTGTCAATAGAACAGTGAAAAAAAAAACCAATTTCATCACTTCTACAGCACTAAGTGTAAAAAGTTGGTAATTTTACACTTTTGCTATAGGAATACTTGGACACCAAAAAAAGTAAGTCAATATTACTAATCAGACTTCTCAAAAAAAAAGAAAGCAGCAAGTGACGTCATAACTTTAGTAACTTATACAAATCACTTTAAAACCGATTTCAAGTGTTCAATTATGCCTCCTGCATAGAATATAATAGGCAGAGAGTTCAAAGTGTTGAGCCACTCCGTTTTATACATGCTAGAGGGCTCGTTGACGCGTTAAATCCCCGTTGCCATAGCAACGTGTATGTCACCTTATACAAAACTGTATTAACGGTAACGGTACGGTAGTGTATTATTATGTTTATTACATTAATTTAAAGTATTTTTTTATGCATTATATAGACAACATATTAGTATTCTGCACTCTATATAAACTATAACTCGTCCTGCAGTTCTTGCTTCACGTAATAATATATAGAAACATCAACATCCCCACATCAACTTGTTAAGTATTTTCACATATGTATGTATGTTTGTCTGTGTGTGTTTATAGTGATCACGAGCGAGTGCAGGACGTGTAGAACAGTATGTAGGCGGCACTCGAGCGCACTTCGCTCGTTGGTATCTCTGTCACCAGGTGGTCGTCGTATTTGTACCATCTGGGGAAAATTAAATAATTATACATTAAAATAAATGTATTAAATTAACGTTATATTTTTTTTTATTTCGAAATGTGTTTAAGCTTCCCCTTTTTTTTGAGCATAGTAAAGTAGGAAGGTGGAAACCTTTACAAGATATTCGACTACCCAGGCGGGGAAATGAAATAAACTTTCCAACAAGTGGCTGCTCATTTTGTTTCTTGGTGGCGCAGTGATTTTTCTACTGTACCACCCAGGCTCTAACTTCTTTAAAAACAATATATGGCACTCTAACTTCAAAATTTCAATCAACTTTAGCCCCTAAAAAAGAGACCAAACAAAAAAACAATACTCACTTGCCATAGACGCTGCTCTTACAATACGCAGTGTAGTGACCGCCCTCCATCGAGCCGTAGTGGTTGGACACCGCGTACAAATTGTACAGGGGATTCCCCGGACAGTGCAAACTGAACTGCCTCATGTCCAGATCCTCCAGGGGAAAATCTATATACGTCTGTTTTTTCCTATACGAATTACACATATACTCCTTGGGATCCACGTAGAATCTCTTGAAATGTATCACCAGGACCGGCGGGAGACGTGAAATGTCTAATTTTTTTACAGCGTCACGTTTTTCCTTGCACGTCGGACAGTTCCAGCCCGGTATCGTTTCTCCGTTTAGATAGAGATTTAGGCAGTCCTGTAAAAGAAATAGTTTTATTAATAAATGCTTTGATAATGTAGTGATTGTGGAAGCAGCAGTGGCAGGACTCACGGCCAGCGTGCAGCGCGCCGCGTGCGCGGGCAGCTCCAGCGAGAGGTTGGAGAAGGAGTCGTAGGTGGGCGAGCTGGCGCGGCACACCGTGCAGCGCACCGTGGAGCGCATCTGCCCGTAGAACAGCCGCAGCACCAGGCTCTCCTTCGACTTGGTGTACTCGTGCCACGCGCGCTCCGGGGCGCCTAGGGATTCCTGGGGGAGTTAATATACTCTTGTAAGCATAGAACTTCATTTCACATATTAGACATAAGGAACCAGAGAAAACAATGTTATGATGGTCCGTTCCCAAATCAATCTCTTCCGTTTATCACTCTCCATCGAATTCTTGAGGCATTGTGTGTTAAGTGGCGGGACTCAAAACCACGCTTGGCCAAATGCACATAAATGCGACGAAATGAAAATAAATAATTCATGAATGAATTATTTGTTTCTAGAGGCCAGTCGTGGCGCAGCGGCACGAAGTGTGACTGTAAAACCGACTGGTTGTGGGTTCGAATTGTGGAGATGAAATGTTTACTTAAATTTATATTTCCATTTCTTCGCTCGAGGAAAAGCGCGGCTTGCGGCGCGTTGAGTTCTGCCACTCAACATGCAATGCCTCCAGAATTCGGCAGAAAGTGGGGAAAGGTGTGTCTTAACACAAGGTTCCCTCTGCCTACCCTGCTGTGTGCGGGATACAGCGTGAAGCTAATAAATATTCACGAATAATAAATAATTTTATTTTTTCGAACAAAAATTATTCAAATTACATATAAGTACACGAGTTCGACTAGTGAATAAAATAATAGTCTTAAGTTTAAGGAATCATTATTTTTAAATGTAACAAGATTATTCAGGAGGAATAACAAATTATAATCTAATATGTTTTTATTTTTAAAAGTTAATATTTTTAACTATAATAAGTTTTTAAGGTTCCGTATCTTGGTCATCTGTCCGTCTATCAAGACTACTTACTTGTATGTAAATTGCTTAGAGATATTCATCTGAAAGTAACATGACATATTCTAGTCTAAGGTTCTTTGGAGCACAGAAAAAGATAAGCTTCTAGGAATTGCAAACAAAACTAGTGCTTTTAATGTGGTTCCATTTTATTCACGCGAAAATCACACTAGTTTTAAATTTGCATTAAGTATGTGTGTGGAAAACGAACGAATAACTCAATACGCCAGTCGATTTTGATGATTATTTTTTTGTTGGAAAGGATACACTTCATCCAAGTACGATGAGAGTGCGGTTAGGTTCTGATGGGATGGGATCCGGCTAAAATAGTTTTTTTTTTAATGTAAAAAAATATATTATTAATAATTAATTTCAATTACCTTATGCGGTGGTTTAATAGTGAACTGTAGATCCAAATGCAGCCAGTCCATCAGTATGGTGAGGAACTCATGCGAGTCCTGCTGCTCGCTGCCGCGGAACGCGCGCTGGTGTTTGCCTACTTCGTTCTGAATAGAAACAAATAACAACATTTTAAGAAAGTATAACATTGAAATTGAATTACAATATGTAAATAATTCAAATTAGAATAGATGAGAACGTTAAAATAATAAAATATATTATAAACGTTGACACGTTTCCTAGTTTAAGCCAAACAAGCATTAGCGAGTTCTAGATTATATATATATATATATAGTTGAGGCTGTAGTGGTGCCGCGCCAAGGTGTAGGTTCGATTCCCACTGAGGTAAATTAATTACTATTCATTAACATTTTAATTTCTTCACTCTGGTACTAAAACAGGAAAGTTCTGCAGAAGCTTAGAAACGGAGTGTGATTCACGAACACTGAATTCCCTCTGCCTATGCTGATGACATACTATGAAAAAGCTGGAAAAAAATCGTTGCAATTCAACAATAAGAAAGCCAAAACAGAACAAATTCAAAAACTCACACGTAAGTCCTTAGTAGCTATAAACCGGTACTGGCCCGACCACAGCGCGCGCACCACGGCCGCCAGCTCCTCGGCGATCGCGCCCCGGGTGCTGTGCGACCTGACACACGCGTATAAAATAATACAACCGAGCCTGTATTTATACTATGTTGAGATATTTCATTTAAAAAATCTATGTTTCAATATAATATTTGTATATTTAATTTTTTTCTGTATCCCACATACATATGGGTAGGCCAACGCCAACGCCGCGCTTTGTCTTGGTGTCGGAGCGAAGAAATGAAAATATGATTAACCACAAACGTCGTACAACCGCTCCACATGCAATGCCTCGAAAAATTCAGCGGAAAGTGGGGAACGGAATGTCTTTGTTGTCTTAACACCAGGTGCTTTCTGTCCACCCTGCTATACGCGGAATACAGTGTGAAGCTGTTTCTTTTCTTGAAAAATACAAATCAAGTCCAGTCGTGGCTCAGGGGCACAAAGTGTGACTGTAAAATCGACTGGTTGTGGGTTCGATCGTCACTCGAGGAAATGACATATATATTGCGTGTTGAGTTCCGCCCCTCAACACGCAATGCCTCCAGAATCAGGCAGAAAGTGGGGAACGGAGCGTCTTAACACTAGGTTCCCACCGTACCCTGCTGTGTGCGGGATACGTAAAGCTGATTTATTTTAACAAATTTCACCTGTTAACGTGCTCCAGATACTGCCCATTGCAGAAGTAGGTGACGAGTATGGCCGTGTTGTTCAAACACTGTATGATTGAGTTCATATAACACGTGTTCCCTAGATTTTTCAGCCCTGTAAGTCCGCGGCCCTGGAAAACGTACAAGATATATTAATATTTCCTTTTCTATATAACGAGATTGAATTAGCAATATATATAACGATACATACCTACTAGTTGAACTATTGTACAAAAATCTGGTTAATTTAAACACTACATTTCATTAAAAAAATATATTCAATATACAAATATAAATTTTCTTAATTATGTTTATAAAAGAACTTATTTTAAATTGTGAATTTATATTAAAATATATGTTTTATATTAGGAAATCTGCCAGTGGCAAATATGACCATGTTATTAGGATAGATAAAAGTAGAGAGCACCATCGTGAGTGTTTTAATGGGAACGGAGTGAACACTAGGTTCCCAGGTTGCCTCGGCCTAGATTCTTTCGGTCTAAAACTTGAGGCAATAAAAATAAACGCAAAAAGAAAACGAAAGTAAATAAGTATATTTAATTAATTTTTAATTTTATATGTAGTTGTATGCGGATAAAAGCAATGCGGCTGAAGGCGGTCACCCAAGGACGTGCGTGCAACGGCGCTTAGTGCGCCTTAGAGTTTCAATCAAACGTGGACGGCTTAAGTGGGGAAAATGTCTAATTTAAAACTTACGCCCTTATTCACAAACTAAAATAGATATTTTTAAAATGAAAATGTCGAATAAATAAATATACTAACATTAATTAAAATTAAACTGAAAGTATTTTATAAATTTTTAATGAAAATTCTTAATAGTAATGAATAGATGGCTGGTATTTATAAGTGATGTCATAAGTTATCAAGTTTATACTAAATTCATAATATTAAATTAATTTTATATAAAAAATTACATGTAACCGTGATGTACAATGTGATTACAGTAAATATATATGTATATATCCCGTAGTTGTTTTATATGGATATGATCGCATAGACACAATTATTAAGAAGCTCATACAATAAAATCAAAGTAAAAAAAAATAACAAAATTTTGTTTATGTTTCACACTTATAAAAAAATGAAGGACTATTAATAAAACTACAGTCAAAAGGACATCCTTATTATTGTTACAAATTGTTAAGTATTAATTATTAATTAAATGTGAATAAATACATATAAATTTCTTTTACTTTTTTGTTTCAATTGAATCATTAATTTGTTCTATTCATACATATTTTTAGGGTTCCGTACTTTGTAAGGAAAAAGGAATTTCAAGAGCTTTTATCTCAGGAATGCTCAGAGATGTTGAGTTAAAATTCAAAAACAAACCATATCTAAGGCCACAGATATCCTGAAAAAGGACGTATTTTTGCATTTACTTAAAAAAAAAAGATATGGCCGTCAATGTAGCATAAAACGTGTATTCCAACACTATAACGGGAAACAAAATTACTAAAATACTACGGTTGACCTAGAATTATGAAATTTGGCAACTAGCATCTACAGGTAGTATTAGTTCAGAAAAAAATATATACATTTGTGTGTACAATACACAATATTAAAAAATAATAGCCTTAAAAGGGGGCTTAATGATTTAATTTTAATTTAAAAGGGGGCAAAATTTAGAATTAGAGACGCTAGTACAAGTGTCAGTAGGTATTAGATGAAAAGGCTGTGGCTAAGCTAAGCCTGAATTTCAAGAAAAGTTCGAGGCCTTCAACTTTTGTACGGAGCCCTACGTTGGGGATCCTGACTCGCGCTTGTCCGGTTTTTTACTTATGCACTATACACGGTAACATAACTAATACGTGGAAATCACTCTGATATTTGTATCCCTCATGGAGCAGGAATAATAATATTACCTACAACGCTTCGTTCCCCACTTTCTGCCGAATTCTGGCTACTATTACACACTTAAGAAAAGTACTTTTTATAGAAAAAAACGACGCACAGAGATTTGAACCTGTGCCTCTAATTGCTAACAATATAAATAATTTGTAGGGAGCGTATTAGAATTTCGACGGTCGATATCGATAAGAAAGTAATTAATGGAGAAAGCGCTTGAACAGTTTCTAAAAGGCGCTGGTTCTAATCACGCTCATTTTTTTCCTTTTTTTAAGAAAGCATTTTTTTCTAACTATAAGCTTGATCGAAAAAAGCTTCCTAAGTATTAATCGAATTTAAGACCATTTTATATCCATCGCACAATTGCGAATAACATCATAATTTAATGGGGGAAATTATATATTTATTATTTTCAATTTCTCGCTCTGGTAGAGGCAAAGCGCGGCGTTAAGCACCGCCATTCAACACGTAATACCTCAGAATTCAGCGAAAAGTAGTGATTACCATTTTTTACTGAAATTTAAAGCTAATGGCTCAATGGAGACGGAGTTTCTCAACACTAGGTTCCCTCTGTCTACCATTCTACGTGCGGGATACAGCGTGAAACTAAAAAAAAAGAATTTAAAAAAAAACATCAATCAGTTACAGAAACACGAGGCTAATTAAATCACAGTATTACATGTCGTATTTATAATATTAAGTCGGTAATTATCTGTGCTATTATAATAGGTATATATACGTATGTAGGTATGCACGTACCTAGTACGTCTTACATAATCTAGGCTTAGTTTTCTCATTTTACGCAAGACTTACATAGATATATATAAAATAAATAGTAGTTATGTTACCGCACAATTGGATTTCTGTTGCACTTACAACATGCATGTTTTTGTGACGTTTAGATTGAATATCTTGAGGCCAGTCGTGGCACAAAGTGTGACTGTAAAATCGACGGGTCGTGGGTTCAATCCCCACTCGAGGAGATGAAATATTTATTTACATTTATATTTTCATTTCTCCGCTCTGGTGTCGAGGTAAAGCGCAGCGATGAAATCGGCTACTCAACACGCAATGCCTCCAGAATTTCTCCTTTGCCTACCCTGCTGTGTGTGGGATACAGCGTGAAGCTGATTTAATAGAACTGTAATCGATATAAACAGGAACAGGAAATATAATTATTTATCTTTCCTAAGTGTGGATTAACACTTTAAAAATATTAAAAAAAAAATAAAAAAAAGGAACAGGAAAATTGAACCCACTAGGGGGAATGTATTTATTAATAATTTCATTTTCTCGTTCTCGCGAAACAAGGCAAAACTCGTTGAATTCCATCACTACTCAAGTCCACACGCAATGTCTCCGAAATATAACGAAAAATGGGGAATTAACTGTCTTAAGACTAGGTTCCCTCTGCGTACCCTGTTAAATGCAAGACAGACAGATCAAGCTAAAAAAAAAAAGAGAATGGTGAAATTTGTACATATGTATGTATATATTCGTTAATCACATTTTTTACTGCTAAATAACAAATAATTTTACTAACAATCCTCCATTCTTATATGACGATAACAATAAACAAACACTCACACGTCTGAACAGCCACACGATGTGATTCTGCGAGTACTTGAGTCTGACCTTCACCTTCAGTACCATGTTGGCCGCGTCCAACGGTATACATTTCTGTTCGTAACGTAGAATGGTGGAAAGCCTTTCTTCTTTGCTTGTGTTAAAATTGGTTCGAGTTTTTTTTTTAATATCTAATATATTATCTATTCTATATCTTTAAGTTTTAGTTATAGATTTTTTATTTCAATTTAATTTCTATTCACTTGCACTCGAAATCCTATTTGACAGCAGACAATTACAGAAAAAAAAAACAAAAAATGCAGCAAGGGTAGCGAGTACTGTCTTTAAATATTCACAGCCACAGTTCTAAGTTTTATAAGACCGTTTGCGTCAATGTCCTTTGCTTCACTTTTATAGTCAAAATTTAAAAAAAAAAAAATTATAAGGGATGACTTTTATATTTGGATAGGGGAAACACCAATACGATGAGCACTATTAGATAAATCATGAATATTGTTGAGATTATTGTAGGCAACATTTGTTTTGGACACTTTTTAAATATTTTTTCAATATCCTTTTTCACGTTTTTATGAAATATATTTATTTTGTTTTGTTGTGAAGACGAGTATCCGTGATCATAGTCGTAGTATAACTGAGGCACGTGTCTAGTGCGGGGTGGTTGGTGGACAGGGTGGTAGTAGGGTGAATGTGATAGCGTCAAAATTGGATACAATTGCTTTTGAGTAAATAAAGAAAAATATCTAAATTGACCAGTAAATTGACTGTAAGCACGACAGGATGGTTGGTCTGACTACCACTTGAGAAAATGATTTTTTTTTCTGTGCTCTGTGCAACGAGGCAAAGTGCGGCGTTGAGTTCCGCCAATGAACACGCAATGCATCCAGAATCGTCTGGAAAGCGCGGGCCTTCTGAGATCGGAATGTTTTCACAGTAGGCTTCTTCTGCCCACTCTGAAATGTGAGGGATACAACGTGAAGCAAAAAAAATCGAAATTGACATAGACCGGATTTTGTATTACAAATTAAGAGAAATCCAACAATTTGGAATCAGTATTAACATTTTTACTATCATTTACTACTAATTTTACTTAGTAAGGAAGAAACCGAAAGCTATTTTTTTTGCATTTTTTTGTCAGTCAGTTTGTTGGCCTAATGTCCTTGTCAGTCAGAGTTTTCCATACAACCTGGTCACACTAAGTCAACAAAGTCGGATCGCAAGTGTATCGAGTGGACGTCGTCGGAGTGAAGAAACTGCACGGCTTAATAAACGTTCTTTATACATTCCAGGCGCTCCTTCTGTGCTCTGCCCTCAACTTGGTTAACAAAATGCTCAACAAAAATGTTTACGATTTAGTAATTAATTTTTTGAAGACTTATTTTTTTTTTAGTTTCACGTTGTTTCCCGCAATAAAAGGGGGGCCTAGTGATAAAACATAGCATTCTTCACGCACTCTCCAATTTTTGATATATTTCGTGTTCAGTTGCAAAAGTCTACACCGCGCGTTTTTTTTTGCCAGAGTGAGAAAATTAAATTAATCCATGCTCTCGAGTGGAAAATGAACCCACAATAGACGTGTTAATAGTCACACACTGTCCCACTGCGCCACAACAACCTTTAAATAATTGTGTTGAATTATCAAAAAGAACATATTGAAATGCTTTATAAACATTGAAATGTAGCGAAATTTTAAGTATTTTTCTTTTGGAACTTAATTTATAGCTTAGCAAGTTTGTTAAATTTCAAAAAATTTAATCAGCTTCCCGCTGTATCCCGACATAGCAGGATAGGTAGAACTAGTGATAATATACTCCGTGTCCCATTTTCCGTCCAAATCTAAATCATTGCATGCTGAGTGGCGGAACTCAACACCGCGCTCTGCCTCGACACCAGAGCGAAGAATTGGGAAAAAATTGACAAATATTTCATTTCCTCGAGTGGGGATCGAACCCACAATGAGGTGCGCTTCAAAATTAACCATCCTTTAAATTGATGGTCAAATAAGTGAAATTGGGATAAATTTATAGTATAAAAGTTATTATTTGAAACGGCAAATTTAATGAGTAAAAAAAAAGTGGAAATTTACAAATTTTAATTTGATGTGTAAAAGAATGAAATTAACTTGTGAAACGACGAAATTGACACATGAATCTATAAGTTTTCATTGCAAAACCTACAGTTTTATAATAAACTCCGATAATAAATAGCCTTAGTATATTATTAACCTAGTTCAAAATTGATGGCAAACGATATATAAATACAATGTAAAAGTTCGCGTGCCACCACACAGTTTAATGTGGAGGTATTTCTTTCATTACGCCTTGTGGTACACCACCGTCGTGTGAGCCGCGGCGCTTAGAACGCGACCCATTAGACCGATTGCTTTACTTAATTCATTTTTTCTTATCTTGTCAGTAATTATTTTCTAATCGATCTAATCGCGTTGAGAAATTACTGTTTGAAATTGTTGTGTATCTTTAATTAATAGTTCAATCGTTTAATTTTTTTTAGCTTCACGATGTCACCCGCATACAACAGGGTAGGCAGAGAGAAACGTCCGTTTTTCAATTTCTGCGAATTCTGACGACTGGCTTGAATTGAATTTAACAGAGTAGGCAGAGGGTAACTAGTGTTGAGACAGTAGGAGTGGGTATTAGACACACAACCATCGTATGTAAAATTAGACGCTGTCCACTGTACCACGACGGTCTCAATCGTTACAAATAATATAATATCGAAAAATTTAACATTAAGAAAATCCATATAGTTCCAAGATTCCAAGACAGCTTGTGTTTACAAGCAGAAAATGAGAATGCACAAAGGAGGACGAACATCTTTTTTGAACCTATTGTATAAGATAGAATCAGTCGAATATAAGATCGATCGATCGAAACTATTGAATAAGTTGTTAGTGATAATAACAAAATGAACGGGCGGCGTTGAATTCTGCCACTCAACACGCAAAGAATTCGGCAGAAAGTGGGGAACGGAATGTCTTAACACTAGGTTCCCTCTGCCTACCCTGCTGTGTGCGGGATATAGCGTGAAGCTAACAAAATGAACCTTGGCGAACCCGGTATAATCACGAGCTCAACCATTTGTATGACCAACTACATATAATTAAAACTATCAAAGTTAGATGCCTACGATGGTAGCATCTTTGGATAGAATGAATGAAACTAGAACACACAAATCTTTGCTAAATTGAAAACCTGATGATGACCTGAAACTAAGGGACTGATAGACGGAGTCAATGAGGACCTGAGAATTCTGGGCGTAGTAGTAGTTAGTAGTAGTAGTAGTTGATTAAGAATAGGACATTCATCAGGTATTTAGGAATAGGGCATTGTTGAAAAAAAAATTCTGGACTAGGCCAAGGCCCATCCGTGATCGTGGGGCTTTCTTTGGGATGCATGGAAAATCCCGTTTCTATACTCTTCTATTAGTGTTTTCCTACACTTTTTAATCTAACTTTATAGCAAATATTAACATTAAAAGTCTAATTGATAACATATAAGCATTGTCAGCTACTTAGTAAAGGTCATTTTGTTAAAGTAGACATCGGGACGCAGTTCTAGTAAATTTGATTGCTACTCGGTGAAATTTTTATTGCAATACAATAAAGTAAAAATACACAAGATTTTGAAAACCTAGCGATACAGAGAATTAATAAAAAATTTCGTAATATTTCTACAATAAACAAAGTTTAATGTAATATTAGGGTTGTTGTAGACGACTATTATTAGTGATGGTTCCAGAGACACACAATAGATAACCATGAGATGTCAGGAATGGAAACACTGAGCGTGTCAAGATTTTTGAATAATTTATAAAATAAATCAAAATTAAATTAAATCAGATTCACGCTGTACCCCGCACACAGCAGGGTAGGCAGAGGGAACCTAGTATTAGGACACTCCGTTCCCCACTTTTCGCCGAGTTCTTGTGGGATTGATTGTTGAGCGGCGAAACTCAGTGTCGCGCTTTGCCTAGACACCAGAGTGAAGAAATGAAAATATAAATATAAATAAATGTTTCACTTCCTCGAGTGGGGATCGAACCTACAACCTGTCGATTTCACAATCACACCTTGAGCCTCTGCGCCACGATTGGCCTCTTAATAGAATTTATCAAGAAATAGTTATTAGAGAAATATTTTTATAAAGAATTTTTGGAAACTGAAATTTAACATATAAATAAGAATTTAAAATAATAGTTTGAATTATGATTCGAAATATAACAATAGAAATACGATTATTACGATTAAGTAAGTATACATCAAAATTTATTAGATTATAAACATTTGTTTAAGGCCAATATTATGTGACATGGAATAGTTTTCGCAACACGTGGTGTCCCCACGGCACAGTTGTGGGGATTCCGAGCAGGCTTAACGGTCAGTTACATGTAACTAGTGAATGTTTCCGCGTCTGTCCATTTTTGTTACTGTTTTTTGTTAAACTATTATTAAAAATAAAAAAAATCAGCTACACGCTGTATCCCGCACACAGCAGGGTAGGCAGAGGGAACCTAGTGTTACTTTACACTTTTTGCCGAATTCTGGAGGCATTGCGTGTTGAGTGGCAGAACTCAACGCCGCGCTTAGCCTCCGATAACAGAGTGAATAAATGGAAATATAAATTTAAATAAATATTTCATCTCCTCGAGTGGGGACAGAACCATCAACCAGTCGGTTTTACAGTGACACTTAGTGCCCCTGCGCCACGACTGGCCTCAAAAAAATATTTATAAATCTTCTTTTGAATTGTATAAATGAAATAATGCAAAAAATATATGTAACTTTTTCATTTTTCATATAATATAAGCAAACGTATGATTTTTATTCCTCGATACTATCTATTTACACCTTACAATGTGACTTCCCAAAAATCTCTTCGACACATCGCGTTAACACGTGCACAGAATTAGACAATGTATGAATGTTAAACTTTTAACTAACATATGTTTTTGTATGCAAATAAAATATTATATCTAAATACAATTTTTTAAAGAATAGGCGATTTTAGTAAAATCTTGTATAAAATCCTTGTTCTAAAATTGTGACTGAAAGAGTTAAACCACGTTTACAAATCTAATTTATGTCTCTGAGAGTGGCTGTTTATAACAAATGTGATTTTAGGTATAAAATACTTGATTTTAGGTGTTTTCTTCCCAAATTAACAATGAACAAAAAATCAGAAAACCTAACCTTGTGGCGACCACGACTCGTCGACCGTACTGTATCATTCGTATATCTTCTAAAATATTATATTGACACGAAAAAGTCTGGACTAAATTCAATTTACTCGACCTCAATAAAGTTCCCTCGTATAAAAGGCATCGAAAAAATATTGTACATATATACCTAAGTTTATGAACAAAAGACATAAAAGTGAGTGGAAATAAGCGCTAGTAGTAGTTTTAAAACGTCTTATAAATGATAAAATATTTTTTTTATCATAAAAGAGTATTTTATAATGAAAAAAAAATCAGCTTCACGCTGTATCCCGCACACAGCATGGTAGACAGAGGGAGCCCAGTATTAAGACAGTCCGTTCCCCACCTTTCGCCGAATTCTAAAGGCATCGCGTACTGAGCGGCGGAACTCAAAACCGCGCTTTGCCTCGACACCAGAGCGAAGAAATGAAAATATAAATGTAAATAAATATTTCACTTCCGAGTGGGGATCGAACCCACAACCAGTCAGTTTTACAGTCACACTTTGTGCCGCTGCGCCACGACTGACCTCGAGCCTATTTTATTATTTGAGAATGATTTATAAGGATATATACTTGTATATAGCATATAATGTTTAAAAAAAATTAATAATATAAATAAATAATACTGGCCGATTTCTAAGTTCAGCCATGTTTTTCTACACGTGAGTAAATTCGGACAAGTCGCTAATAAGCTTATAATTAATTTGTTTCAAGTATATATAAGTATATATATAAGTATATATATATATATATATATATATATATATATATATATATATATATATATATATATATATATATATATATATATATATATATGTATGTATGTATGTATGTATGTATCTATACTAAAACTTTCATTTGGACATATTTATCGATATTTATTTCGTTTGTTTTATTTGCAATCATATTTAAACATTAATGTTATCATTGTAATTATTCTATAGCAATTTTCAAGTATTTTATATAGAAGTATTCAAAAATCTTAAATTATATGTGATTCGTATGAAACAACATCGTAAAAATGGGTTTTATTTTAAAAGTAAGTCATTAAAAATATATAAAGATAGAAAGTTAAATGAGGCGAGACGTAGCGTAGCTGAGGCACATGCGTGTGACTGTTACTGCGACAAGTTGAAGGTTCGATTCCGAGTAGAGAAAATATTGAAAAATAAATTGAACACATGTATATGATGAAAATTAACAGTAGGTACTTGCTTAATTTTATTTAATTTATAAATTAATCTCGAATTTCATGTTATATATTACTGTAGAATACCTTGAAAACTAAAATAACTTTTTAAAGTTTTGAATTATACATTTGACATGACATCACTTAAGTTAAAATAAATTAAAAAAAACAACAATTGCCACAACCAGACCAAAAAAAAGGTATGTACATTGCATATACTTATATATAATAAAATATTATATATACATGTATACTTTTGTAATTTTTACGATTCGGTATTGTCCTGATTACAAATTGTATAAATGTATAATTCACGTAAACTAAAGTGAGAAACATTACGCGACATGAAAAGTAGTGACTTAAATACAAATTTTGTATAATAATTTAAGCTTTTTCAATTCTCTTTTTCATGCACTGAATTGTCAGTATGTTCGTTTATCCGAACGCAACAATTCGTTCTGTTAATGGAGTGTCTACTTTAGCCTTTTGCTTATGAGTATGACTTTGTTTATGAGTAAGTTTTTATATTAAGTAAGGTAAGAACGGTTACTCGCCTAATTCCAACAACTTAAGGTATAAAAAGTGACAGGCATATGTTACTCACCACATCCCCCCAAACAGGCTGAAAGTCGCGATGGTGCATGTCCGAGGAGGGCGCCATTTTAGCTGGTTTCGTGCTGCGGTCGAACGTGGGAGTGGTGGCCTCTTCTTCATCCGATGATATTTGCTGTTGGATAAAAATAATTCATATTTGAGAAAACGTAGTGGCATTGGAGCCTGCGTTTTTTGAATACTGACCAAATGCTATTTACCATTAGGCCACACATTTTTATCAAGTATTTTAAGTAGTTTCTAAACGGTTCCTTTTAAAATATTATATATTTTATTTATATGGTACACACCATATATTTCACATTTACAAAACTAAAAAAAATTAGAAGATTCCATAAAAAATAATTTCCTTTTACATAGAAGTGGAGAGCAGAGAGTTACCAATTATCAATACCAAGTTATTAATAGCTCCAAGTTATACTTGTGTATGTTATGTGATATTAATATTGCATACCTTGGCAATGTTAGGCGAGGATTGTGATCGATTTAGTCCAGTGGCTCCAGGACTGTCCGCTGGTGACCCCATATATGAGTCGCCATCGTCTTCCTGCACAAATAATATATTATTTAGTCATTTGTTTCATATTTAATAATAACTACAACTTTTTTTACAAAACTGATGGAGTAATAAATTTATAAATTTTGCTTTAAGTCTCATCACAGTTACTTTCGATGTACCTTATCCGCCGGTTTCCTCTTGGCCCTGGCCTCCGCCAGTTTCCTCTTCCTCTCCACCTCCATGGCCTCCCGTTGCCTGTCCAGCAGGTCCCTCCTGGCCCGCACGGCCGCAATGCGAGCTCGCTTGGCGGCCACCTCGCGGGCCACTTCACGGGATTTCTCCGCTACTATATTAAAATGAGAGATGGTTGCTCATTCTATTAAGACTTTTTTATTTTACACTAGTGACCCGCTTGCGGTTTCGCCCGCTTAATTTGATTGCTTCGCGGCTCCACAATTATTTATTTACTAATTGGAATGACTTTCTTTTTCTAACAATATTATAACTTAAAAACAGTACCTATGCTGTATTGCTTTAGCTTTCAATGTAAAAGCTAAAGTTTTAGATAATTTATTAAAAATGTTGCAATTTTGTCAAACTAAATCAATTGTAATAATACTGATTCCTAATAAAATATCCAAATACCTTGTACTTCGACATCAGGTACTGTCTCTTCAGTAGCTTTGGCAATGGTCTCCGCTAATCTCTCTGCTTCTTCTCGCTCTCTTCGTTGGTACTCTTCAAGCTGCTCACGAAGAGATAAGTTCTCTTGTTCCTGTAGAAGTGTAAATATTAGGTTTTTTGTAAATATTAATTATATTCACTTTTAAAATATATTTAATATACAGTATTGAAATTTTTGTTTAAGTTTGTATAATTTACTTATTTAGAAGTCCTAAGTGTGGATTAACACTTTAAAAATGTTTAAAAAATATTTGTATAATTTTGTGGATATACAGAATTAAATAAACAGCACGGTAGGTAGAGGGAACCTAGTGTTAAGACACTCCATTTCCCACTTTCCGCCGAGTTCTGAAGGCATTGTGTATTGAAATTTGCCTCGACACCAGAGCGAAGAAATGAAAATATAAATGTAAATAAATATTTGATTTTCTCGATTGGGGATCGAACCCACAATCAAACGATTTTACAGTCACACTTTGTACCCATGCACCATAACAGATTAAATTTACAAGATTAAATTTTTTCAAAGTCTTAAAACCTTGCAACAATGCAATATTTCGAGAACATTTACATGAGATAATCTTTTCATCATTTTTCATTTATTGTACATTTCATTTGTGTGTGCTATGTATTCATGAACATATATTGTATAACAAAAACCTATGTATGCGTGTTTAACGTACGTATATGTATATATAAGTCTAAGTTTGTTAACTGTATGTTTGTGTATAAATATTCAGACTTATGTGTGCGTATGCGTATACTTGTACATGTTTTTGTAATTTCTTATTAATATTAATTATATACAATGTCTTTTATTATTATTGTATGTGGAACTGCATGCATATGTGTAAATATATCCGCGTGTGTGTGAGTGTGTGAGTGAGTGAGTGTGTGTGTGTGTGTGTGTGTGTGTGTGTGTGTGTGTGTGTGTGTGTGTGTGTGTGTGCGTGCGTGCGTGCGTGCGTGCGTGCGTGTGTGTGTGTGTGTATGTGTACACACCATGTCGTACTGCTTGCTCTCGAGCTGCATGAGCTGCGAGATGATCTCGTGCTCGCGCAGCTGGTACACGGAGCGCATCTCGTCCCGTTGCTCCGTTTCCCGTTGTTGGCGGACTTTCTCCCAATCCTGACACACAATTACAACCAAATATTTCAAAAAATATCTAATAAAAAGATTTTGGACAGAACTATGATCAGATTATTTTAATATCAATTATTGTTTTGTCAAACTCTTACCAAAATGGAGAAATTGAAATTATTTAAATATAAACATTCAAGTGAGATTGAGATTGTAGACGATTGATTGTGTGCACAAAATAACATCGTTCTACCATGTTACGACGGACCAACATTGTTAGTTATATTATATAACTATATTAATGTTATTATACATCATAGTTACACTTCCATTTATAACTGACACCGATGAAGAAACATAAATAACCATTTCTATGAATTCAATATCTTAAGTACAGCTTACTTAAGAATCATTTATTCCAAGCTTAAGTTTTTTAAACAGATAAAAAAAACTAAAATATTTTACTAAACAATTATTAACTCAGAAATTTCCTCTAAATTTTAAGCCAGTTTAAATGTATAAAAAAAAACAATAAATCACCTGTTCAGCTTCGAGTCGTTGCATTTCTAGAGTCAAAGACGTATCGGCGATACGTTCCTGCTGTTCCAGAATGTTCTGCATACTTTTAGCTCTTTCCTCGTAAAGATGAACTGCGGCAGTCTGCAAATAACAGTATTTTTGTTTATTCGTTGTTTTATTTTTTAATATATCATTCGCGACCTAACTGCGGCAGCCACATTATGTAAAATGTTTACATAAATTTTGGAATGTGTGTTATTCTGATGTGTAAGCTATAATTGCTGTTAAGTTTCATCTTAATCAATGCAGTATTTTTTGCGTGAAACCAGAACAAACGTCCATTTTCACAAATTTCTTATGTAAACCTACGTTTATGGAGAAACTAGTGTTAAGACACTTTGGGATATTACATGTTCACTAGCAGAGTCAAACTTCTCGGTGTGGTAAGCCATAAAAAATATATAGTTAAAATGTCAGAAAATTTAGAGCGACAACGTCTCTATAAAAACAAAACACGGCATCGAATTTCATCACCCAACTGTGTCCCGAAAATTGAGCGAGAATGAGGAAGGAGGTGTTTTAAGTATTAAAATATATCAAAATAATAAGGACTATTTAATCAAAAATGTTGAAATGTACTTAAGTATTTTTAATTTTAATTAATTTAAATTAATGTATATATTTTTATACAAACCTTACTACTTCTGTCTACAAGGGGCTCTCCGGGCTTCACGGCTCTGTTGACGGTCACCGGTGGAGGACTCAAGTCTGAGAAATTAGGATAATCAATGCCACCTGGAAAATATTAATTATTATGATTTAATTTTTTTTTAATTACATATATATATGAGGATACATTTTCGTAAAGTCAGAATAAAATAAATAAAAATCAAATAATCAAGTCCCGCACACAAGCAGGGTCGGCAAAGGGAACCTAGTGTTAAAACACGCCCATTTCCCACTTTCCGCCGAATTCTGGAAGCATTGCGGGTGGAGTGGCGGAGCTCAACGCCGCGCTTTGCCTCGACACAATCGTGAATCAGGGCAGTCATACTTGCCGACAGCACTATACATTTTATTGACAAATAAATACAAAGTAAGAGAGAAGCAGTATAACCGTCGTTCTTTATACTAGTTGACTAGTTTGTATCGGACGATAGGAATTTAGGGGTAAGGAAGTCGTATATGCTATTAATGAGGACCATGACCCTTTATTTCTTGTTTTACCACCGCCTTATGTACATTTTACCCAACAACTTTTATTATTAAAGATAATAGTATTGCATTTTATGTACAGGGAAGAGAAATTTTGTTTGTTTCTTACCCAACATAATATCATCCAAGTCGCTCTCCTGCGAGGGTGGTACGGCTTGAGGGTTGGTGGTGAAGGCAGGGTACTTGAGCAACCAGTCCTCGTACCCTCCATGGAGGGCCACTGGTTGCCTGGCATAGTGCACTTTTACGTCCCACTGGAACGATATTATAGATTAATGTAATAAAATATTAATAGGCACAAGCGAAAAACTGGACGCAACAGGTTGAATTCCCACTTGTGGAAATATTATGTTTCGAAAATTTGAAAACGGAGTGTATTCGAAGTGTACTGTAAAACCAACTGGTTGTGGGTTCGATCCCCACTCGAGGAGATGAAATATTTACTTAAATTCATATTTCCATTTCTTCGCTCTGGTGTCGAGGCTAAGCGCGGCGTTGAGTTTTGCCACTCAACACGCAATGCCTCCAGAATTCGGCAGAAAGCGGGGAACGGAGTGTCTTAACACTAGGTTCCCTCTGCCTACCCTGCTGTGTGCAGGATACAGCGTGAAGCTGAGTGTGTTAGCACTAAGTTCCCTTTGCCGATTCTGTTATATGGGGGATACAGCGTGAAGCAAAAAAAAATGTATTTTTTATCTTACTCCTTTTTCGTCCCGACTAGCAAACGAAATTGTAATTTGTTTAACCAAAGTAGGTAAATAAGGAAGAATTCACACTATATTGACAGTCAAGGTTCATTCTCGGTCCAATCTCAGTCTGTTAAAAATATTCTTTTATAAGAAACAATGAGAGCATTCATAAAATAGTTTCGGTTCAATCACGCATGTAAGAATATTTCTATAGAATATGAGATTGGAAGAAGAAAAAATAGTGACCGGCACTATATTATGAAACCTGCATAGTAAAATTCAATACACAATTTTCAATATTTTTACTTAACCATTTTAAATTAGATACATATATTTGAAGCATTCTTCTTTACCTTTTTATATTAATAAAAAATTGATAATTTGGCGTGATTTTCTTCTAAAAATGTACTTTTTGTTCCTAAATGTAGACTATCACAGATTTTTTTTTCTCAAAATTTTTATATTTTACCTTAAGTAAGATAGTCTTCAGCAAATGCAATGTCTTTCCAGGTATAACAGCTGTACTGCTCCAGTCCAACATCACTATCAGGTCCATTGAGGCCCTTTCTGCCCATACTGGCTTTGATGGTAATGGGAGGTTGCTTTCTAGAACATTTGCTGATTGTCTGTAAAGATTATGTGGATATTTAATAATAGACTAAAATAGCCAGAAGGCCAGTTAAGGCGCAGGGGCTCTAGGGTGTGACTGTAAACGCTACTTCTAACAGGTTCGATCCCCACTTGAGAAAGTGAAATATTTATTTAAATGTGTATTTTCATTTCTTCGCTTTGGTGTAGTGGCAAAGCGCGACGTTCAGTTCTACCACTGAACACGTAGTTCCCCCTACCTTCCATTGTGCTGAATATGCGAATAAAAAAAGACCTAATGTTTCAAAAGTTTAACTGGCACCGTCAATCAATAGAATCTGTTAATCCATGGCAGAAGTTTTTCTTTTTGTCAATGAATGAACTATTCCAAAAAAGGATTTTTAATTCCTACTTGTTCCAATTGAAACCTAATATGGTATATGCGGGCAGTGTGAAGGCACTTACCCTGGCGAAATACATTCCTCTGGCACACTGATACAAGCTGGGTGATTAATATGAGACTCTATATAATCCTTGCCTGATCTTGCATCCATTATCATTACTTTCAGTTTACCACTCTTTAATATTGTATAGAGCTGTTCACTTTTGATTGTCACATCATCAGGACCTAAAAAAAGAAGAAAAGGATTATAGACTGATGATCAAAGGTTTCTGTAATAAAATATTATAATAACAAAAAGAAAAGTAAAAATGAGACTGTCATGACGTTAGTAGAATAGTGTGTGGTTGTAAACGTAATTGTTTTGAGTTTGATTCACAATGATTATAATTAAATTATTTTCACATCCATGCTTTGGAAGACGAAGCACAGCAGTGAACATCGACAATCAACACGTAATCTTTCGACAACTTTACTTGGGGAACAGATTATTTTAACATTAGATTTGCTCTGTCACACTCTGATGTGTGAAAAAATGTGAAGCTGCTGCGTAAAATTTAAAAACTGGAGTAATAGTAATAAGAATTTTACTGATTTGTATTTTGTTTTTTTTTATTGTACAATAAAGTGTATATTATATATATTTATTATTTGCTTAAATTAGTGAATTCAGCCTTTTTTTTTAAACCGAAAAAAAAATATGCAAGGAAATAAAAAAAAAATCAAATATAACATACTGTGAGAATTGAACCACAATTACTTTGTGTACTTCAGACACAGTTAAGAAGTAACTTTTATATATTTCTTAACTTTGCCTGAATAGGGCATTTTAAAATTAAATTGCCATACATTCAATAAAGATATGGTGCACATTCATGGCTTCTTTACATAATCATATTTATTAACTTACATTGCCATGCTACAAAAATTTTAAAGGCTTTTTTTTTTTTTATGGAAGAGACACGGCAAACGAGCGTGCGGGTCACCTGATGGTAAGTGATTACCGCCGCCCACGACCCCGTGCAACCCCAGAGAAGCTACAGGTGCGTTGCCGGCCTTTAAGATGGGTTGGGCGCCGGGGCCCGGCATTACCTGATGCGAAACGCAGTGGCATAATGCCACTACTTCACGCCGGTTTTAAGTGCCGGGGGTGGTAATGATCCGGTCGAGTCTGCCCATGCGTGTTGCCATTGCTGGCGACGTGACTCTACCACACGTACTTTAGTCGCCTCTTACGACACCACCAGTACCAGGATGATCCTATTCTAGGCCGGGATCACACGGCAAAAGGCTTTAAGTAGTTGTTTTTGCTCAATGCCTCTCTGGAATCCAATCCAAAAAGGGAACCAATTTTCCAAATTTTACATGTTGAGTGGCAGAACTCAACACTATGCTTTGTCTTTTTCCAGGAAATGAAAACAACTTATACCTTCAGATGGAAATCAATTCCCCAACACTCATGTTATTATGTATATATATAGATAACCAGAAGCATTATTGGACTATTAGAGCATTTGAATTTTGATTTTCAATCCTATCTATATATTTTTTTATCTAATTGTGATTCATGCTCTGTGATATACAGTATTAACTAAAACAAAACAAACAATACAAATAATTTTAAGTACTATATTTAAATAATAATAATAATAATAATAATAATAAATATTCTTTATTGCACCTTAACAAAAAAAAAAAAATAAAACAATGTAAAAGCTTAAAAATAATTTTAAAAAAAAAGTACAATAAGGCGGCCTTATCGCTTAAAGCGATCTCTTCCAGGCAACCTTTGGATGTCGGAGTTATGTAAAAGTTTAAATTTTATTATTTCATATTCTTAGATTTTATTTTTGAATACTATTCAAAAATAAAATCTAACTTTGGCACAGGATTGACTGCAAATTAACAGGAAATATCACAAATTCAGGCAGAACGTGGAGTCTTGGTAATGCTCATGCATTATTAGCCTATTTTAGAATAGTGTAAATTTTTATATGTATTATTATAATGTACCTGGAAGTCCAAAAGGGTCTGGTTCAAACATGGTAATAGTTTCCATTGCTTTCTTCCTATTCTCATCAATTTTCTTTTTCATTAATTCATGTTCCTTTATATCTTGTAACCGCTGATGTTCTTCTTCTTTCTTATATCTAGAAAACCAAATTAAAACACACATTTGTCTCTGTGTACAATATAAATTATAAATGAAATTGAATTGGGAAGCACAATTATTAAAGAATGTTACCTAATAATTAAGCTATTTTTTAATTTTTCAGCAGCATCTAATGCCTTGTTTGGATTTTTTATGCCAAGCATATTATTGAAATAGGTTTTGTCTTTTAAATAATCCTTGTCCTTGCTTATAAATGCCACTATCCGAAGATATTTCATATATTGTACATAGGAATATTCTTCGTCACCCTTTTCTCGAGCCTCCTCGGCAGTTTCGAAGAGCTTTTGTGCCGTTTTGCATAACCTGGAACCAATTTTATGATTATCTTGTATGCTCGCGTATAAAATCATATAAAAAATTGAGAATACATACATAGCGGCTCTTTTGGATTTTAAATCAAGTACATTGTGTAATTTGTCCAAATCTTCAATACATTTCCCCAGATGGAGTTGTGAACGACGCGTCTCTGTCATTTTAGCAATAAAGTCCACACTCACAGCTATATAACGAAATAAGAAGTTATTTAAGTCACTAGGACGCCAATCATTACATTGGGTATTGAAAAAATAGAAAATATTTCTGAATCACATCAGGAAAAACAAAAAACTGATAATACAAATAACTCTTACGAAAACGTCACAGTTTTTACGTTTTTGTCACTTCAGGTGTCAGTTTATCAATAAATTGTCTACGGTCACCTCTCAAGTTCTTATTCAACATTATAAGTCGCTTGTTTCGTTTCATGCATTGGATTCTTATAACATATTATTTAAATAAATTTACTAATATTAATTTATTTATAATCATTACTGTAAAAATAATGCAAGCAATATTTGATTAAATATTGTTTGTTATATTTCAAAAAGTTTCGTTCATATCATTATGATAAAAAAAAGACAATGGTCACAACCCTGACGTCTGTTATATGTAATACATATATATCTGTATCTATATAGTATATATATATATATATATATATATTCATCAAAATAATTTGCGAAAGAGCGCAAGCTGCGCAAGTTTTCATGCGCAATGATAACTTCCTCCAACCTCCTGGTCGATTGCGGTGTTCCATTTAGTTTTTCAGCTGATCACGCTTTCCACGGGCGCCTTGCAGACGCGTCGGCGTGTGTCATGTGCGGATCTGTTGCAGCGTAGTAAGACGAGTGCCTGTGTACCGTGTAGTTGCTAGCTAGTGGCTGTGAAAATGTTTTCAGGACTTACTAACCAGGTCAGTTCTTGGATGGGAGCGGCTAAGGGCGAGCCTCAGGATGAAGAAGTGCCCACCCCCACGAAGGAGCCGACGGGTGAAGCTACGGCTGAGGGCGAAAAACAAAGGTTTTTATATTCTTTGTTTACATGTTTCTTTTCAGAACATTTTCCTTGGCGTTTACTCTAAATATTAAAACTTATAAATTTTGGCGACAATATAAATTTTGGCGTAAATTAGCTCTGTTTGTCCTTGTACAAATAGATATTTTTTTTTTATTTTTTCTGAATTCTTGGGCAGATAAGTAAAAAGAATTTCCCGGGGGTTGCGTAGCGCAATATATTATGTTTTAAAAAAAAGACGGCGCAATATCTATTATTTCGTACACCATAGAACCCGATTGTTGCATAATATAGGTACTTATTGATCCAGCATAGGTAATGTAAAATATGATATTTAGGTCAAGTGTTAAAAATCTGACTCATTGCCAACTTGCAAGAAGGCTATATTCCAAAGGGTTGATTGATTCCAATTTCATTTTATAAATAAAAATGAAATGATGATTGACTTTAAGCTTTTTTTTATATATATGTATTCTTTTACAGTCCAACAAAAGGTGGCAGCAAGCTTGATCTTATAACAAATGTCAAGTCACAGATGACTGGATGGCTTGGATCAGGAATTCCAATTCCTGGACTTAGAAAAAATGAGGCAGCTCCATCTGAAGCAACTGAACCAGTTCCAGAACCTGCTGAAATTGCAGAACCCAAGCTCGAAACTAAAGATGATGATGATAACTCTAGGTATAATAGGTACGAGGGGTTGACAGAAGCAATGAGTTTGCTTATGTAATTGTTCAAAAAAAAAATGGTGTGTCATTTCTAATCCAATCAGATTATTAAAATACAAAGTATTAACAATATAACTTAAATGATGTAGTATTCATTTTTATCTTAATGTTATGTAACAGGATGAGAAATAGCATACCAATAAAATTTTATTATACTATCTTCTGAACTTCAAAAAAAATGTCTGTTTTCACAAAACTAGCACAAAAAATCTATTATAGCAAACTAAAATAGTGTTAAATTGAAGCTTTTTATCATAAATTTTATTATTTTCTCAGCTTATGGCACATTTGGCATTCTGACTCTTGATTGGCACACCCAAAAAAATTTCTTCACTATATTACATAATCTTTTTTTAACTTTGTTCTTATATGAAAATCTTAACTCAATTTTATTACTTTCATACATTGGCATATAGAATAGAAAGAAATAAGGTTCAAAAAAATGTTACTTTATAGAACATTTTTTTATAATATGGACCAAAATTCTGAAATGAAGTATTTATAATAATTTATTTCATATAGATGTAGTGTTAAATCATTTTTGATAATTTATTTAGAGATAAATACATTTTATTTTCCTATTAATGAAACAATTTATAGCTAAAGCAATAGACATTCACACCAGAATAGTAAACTCATTTATTCTGCGCAATCCCCATTTTTTATCATTTTGGTGCATTTAATGTTACTACATTTTACTTAATGAGCATTGCATAATATAAAAAATAATAATTAAATAAACTTGTAGATTTTTAAAATAAATATTTTCTTATTTAACACTTTAAAGCATAAAGTTTTCTCCTTTATTTTATGCATTGCTCAAATATTTTTATTGTTCTATTTGTTATCTGTTATTCTCTCTCTTTATTATTATTTATGTAGCTTAAATAAGTTTAATTTACTTATGATACAGGAAGAATGATTAAAGTACTATTTATATTAAAAAAAAATTGTAAAATTTTAATAATTTATATATATTTACATACATTTCCCTGCTCCAGTGAGACAAATTGTGTGTTGAAATCATCATTTAACATAGAATGATTTGAATTCAATCAAAAAATTAAAAACAGAGTCCTTTGACTCTAGGCTTTCTCTGCTTACATAGATGTATAAATGTATCACATATTATGGTAGATATATAAAATATAATGAAATTTAACAAAATTTATAAATGACATTTGTAAAATTAAAATGTTTCATAGTTATGATCTTCTGATTCAGGATTCAATTCAAATTTATTTGAACATTTAATAAATGTTACCCAAATAAATAGAAAAAGAAAAATTCAAGGTGATGGTAATAAAAAAAATACTGGTATAGTAGATTATAACAGGAGAGTAATATTTCTTTAACATCATTAAAAAAATGAATGGAGTGACATTTCTAGTAAAAAATTTTTTAAATAAATATTATTCTTATGAGGATCAATATTTAAATTATAAGGGCTGTTTTACATGTACCTGCAATGTTTGCCTTGAAGATAATATGATATATGATTATATGATATGTATAACCTACATATAGAAATTGTGTTCTAAGCGTTTTTTTTTTAATTTTCGAAATTGACAGCCACGCCCTTTCGTCGCAATTAACTACTGATGAATGGCTTCTTGTACTCTTATATCATTGAAATTTGTATGAAACAATGATCAAAATTTATTGAAATCTTTTTGTTCATATAACAGCTATATAACATTAATCTGTAACGTTTGTACGATATTTTATTAATTTTTGTAAATTTTTAAGATAAATCGTAAGTATCGCAATCTCTAATGACAAACTCAATGAACTTTTAAGTCTCAGTTAGGCAACATAAGAAATTACAAAAAAATTGAGTTATCTAAAAAGCATTCGACATATGATATACCTACAATAAAATTTCAATGGTTTTCTTTGCATTTTTCTTTTGTTTCACAATTTTTTAATATATTTTTTTACATATATAGGTGTAGGTTTAGGTTTTATTTAGCATTTCCCTATAATTGTATTTTTCTTTAACAGTGCCACCGGTGGAGCGGATAGTAGGCCCGCGTCGACCGGCGGCACTCCCACTGAGGATCAACCGGCTGGAGTAGGAAATGGTAAGTTTTTTATGTGTAGTTTACCTGAAAATAATTATTTATATATAGTATTGTGTAGTGAAAATAATTTTGTAGAAGTAGAATGTGTTTAGATCTTAGAACAATTATGGTTTATTTGATGATAATAGGTTATAGTGATGAATAAAGGCAGGTTCTTACTAATGCGTACTTTTTTTTGAAAAAATAAACCTTTATACCAAAATATCAGATCAAAACGTCGTGAAAATGTCTCTAGGTACTCCCACGAGTGCTTGCCTTTTTTTGAATAGTGTAGAATAACAGTTATTTTGCTTATCATCAATTAGAATCTTTATCAAATATGTAATATGTATTATAGAATTAGAAAAATATGTTTTTTTTAAGTTTTTTTTTAATTGTAGTTGCTAGTGTTTTATATTTTTTTTTGTTGTGCACATTTTCAGGTCAACAGAATAAAAAAATGTTCACAGTAGATGCCATCGAAGTGCCAGATATGCAAGAGTGTTAGTAATTTTTTGTTTTTATTTAATAGTAAGTTTATTTGTAATTCTTTAACTTTGCTTTCGCATGGTACTTGTACAAAAACTGCATATATATACAAACATACATACACTACATACTTTTTGCCGTGTGATCCCGGCCTAGGATAGGATCATCTTGGTACTGGTGGTGTCGTAGGAGGCGACTAAAGTACGTGTGGTAGAGCGCCCAACCCACCTTAAAGGCCGGCAACGCACCGTGAACACAACGTGATCACTTATCATCAGGTGACCCGAACGCTCGCTTGCCGTGTCTTTTCCATAAAAAAAATACATACTAAAAGTAACAAACAGGTCTTCCAGGACAGGAAATTGATAGTGATATTTAATTCTGTCCTTTTTTCCAGCTTTTTCATTATCAATCAACCTTCTCTTATTATGTTAGAAAGAGAATGGTGAACAGCGTAACCCAACACCGCAGTGTGGAAATATAAAAATATTTAACGTATATAAATGTTTCTTCCAATTGGAAATTGAACCCAAAACTATATTTATGTATATAGTCACTATTATTTATTACTTACAATATAATACAACGATTCTGTGGAACGACATTTTTATTATCGTTTATCTGTTTTATTTTTTTGTATTATTATTATTATTTAATTTAGCAAAATTCTATAATAAGATTGAACCTGTAATTTTCTCGGTCGTCGTCGTCATTTACTTGAAAGTGCTTGTAGGTATGAAGAATTTTTCCCTGAGAGTCACTTTAGCAGTCGAGACGGCGGAATAGAGTAATGAGCGGCGTTTCCGCTGGTAATACGGTAGCTCTGTAATAAACAGCTTAGGATTTTTTTAAATATTTATTTCATGTAATATATTTTAATTTTTATTTTGGATAAATAAGAAACCATTAAAAATAATAATAAAAAAAATCAGCTTTACACTGTATCTCGCATCTCACACAGCAGAGTAGGCAGAGAAAATCTAGTGTTAAAACACTCTGTTTCCCACTTTCCGTCGAGTTCTGGAGGCATTGTGTGTTGATTGGCGGAACTCACCGCCGCGCTTTGCCTCTACACAAGAGCGAAGAAATTGAATAATTAATTTAAATAAATATTTCATCTCCTCGAATGGAGATCGGACCCACAACCAGTTGATTTTACAGACCCACTTCTTGCCGCTGCGCCACGACTGGCCTCAAAAATAATTGAGATTGATAATTTTTCTTTTTGGTCACTTACTGTTTGGTTTCTAGTTTGTCAATTGATATAATTTTGTGTTGTTGAACCTTTTCTAGTATTTTCTATAACCTTTTCGAGAACGAAATTCCAATTCCTAACATCTGCGTTGAATAGCTTATTTAAGACTTGTCTACATTTTAAATGAACTTATTCTATTCTGGATTAATTGCGTATACATATTTTGTCATTTGGAAATATATTGTGGAAAACCAGACGTTTCGAGCTCTTTACTGCTTTCCGTAACTTAAACAATTGTAAAATGATGAGGCCAAAATTGTTCCAATTAAAATGTTTAAAAATCATGAACACTAAAAATTTTATTATAGCTTACCTACCCATACGAAGGCGCAAAAAATTAATTTCTACTGCCAGTATCGCTATTTATGAGGTTATTTACTAAAAAAAGTTTATATTAAACAAATATTTAACATTTACTTACTCAACAATATCTTACGGTCCTCAGAAATCACGTCGTTCTCCCGTCCGTCTGTTTTTGAATAGAGCATTTTTCGTGCGTGATGGCGACCTTTTTCTTTTTCTTACGCCTACAAAAGGTGATATTTTCCTAAAAATATTGTGACAATACGCAAAAAAGATGAAATGTACGCTTCTTGAGATTATTTATAGTCTTGTTTTTAGGGTTTCGTACTTAAAAAGTAAACTTTTGTCAGTAACACAAAAAATATGAAAGTGAACTTTATTTAATATTTGGTGGTCTCCTATCTTTTACAGCCATAAAAAATCAAAATTTCTAAAAATCATAAGATTTTTCCCTGAAATTTGGCTCGTCGGCTTTACATGTCAATGAGAAAATAGCAATTGTAAATGTATTCTTATCCCGAATCTGAACGAATATTTTTAAAAACTGTATATATATATATATATATATATTTAGAATTCTGGATCACTCATAAATTCTTCATAAATATGTGTCTTCATTTTAAGAAAAAGCATTTATGGTACCACATCCATGTTTCTAACAAATTACCCTATAATATGACTAAGATTGTCTGATCTTCTTAATATATCTTGGCAGGAATTGTGCCAATTTTGCTTTCATTAACCTTACGGCCAAGAAAATATATTTGATAGTCACATAAGCTACATAATGGATATTTTATACTTGGCCATTCCTCAATGGCTGTGGCCTTGTGCCAAACTTGGCATTGTGATGTTAAATTGCTTTATAGAACATTTACATTTATATCCAGAGTGAGGCCAGTTATGGCGCAGTGGCACAAAGTGTGACTGTAAAACCGACTGGTTGTGGGTTCGATCCTCACTCGAGGAGATGAAATATTTACTAATTTATATTACCATTTCTTCGTTCTGGTGTCGAAGCAAAGCTTCTGCCACTGTCCGTTCTGCCACTCAACACGCAATGCCTCCAAAAATTCGGCAGAAAGTTGGGAATGGAGTGTCTTAACACTAGGTTTCCTTTGCCTATCCTGTGTGCGGGATACAGCGTGAAGTATTTTTTTTTTAATTTATATAAATTTGGTGTTCTTGAAGTTTCTCTTTGTTATTAATGGTTTTTTTATCTTTTTTCTTTCCTTTTTTGTGTGTAATTTATCATCTTGTTAGACATGCAAATTAAATTTCGAGAAGAGAGTCAAGGAGAGATGCGTTTTATACGATACCCAAGATTTATTACCTTTATATGTAGATATTTTCTAGCTCAAAGTAATACCTGATGCCATGAGTGGAGGGACTCAGCTGCTTTCTTTTGTATAACTGAGCCGTTCCCCGGCTCACATATTCGAATAGTTTTAAAGAATTTAAATCTACAGAGGCCGTCGTGACGCAGGGGCACGTGGGCGTGACTGTTACGCTACGGTTGTGGATTCGATCCCCGATCGGATGAATTAATTATAATTATACTAATATTTTCATTTCTTTGTTCTGGCACCAATCCAAAACAGCGGGGTTGAGTTTCGCCACTCAACAGGTTCGGCGGAGAGAGAAATACTTACCATATGCATTTTCTTTTTTCTTCAATTTGAATCCACGAGTTAACTGATGCTCGTGGATTCAAATTTAAATTTAATATTTTTACATTTTGAATTCAATTTAAATTAAAAACGATTCTGCATATACACAATATGTTTTAAAAAAACCTTTTCAGTATTTTATACTTACTATAGGTGCAGTAGGTGCACGTCGTTTGCAATTTAATTTATCTATATTGCCGTGCGCTTAATAAGATTACGCTATAATACAATATATTGATATATTATATAATGTACAATGGTTCTTTGTGTTATTTATTTAAATTTGTAGTTAAAAATTTTTTTAATACTTATTTTATAGAGAATATGGTGCACAGATAAAATATTTTCGTGTAATATTAGTTCAAATTCAAAAAAGTTTATTACCGTTTTATGACTATACTAATACATACTCTAAAGACCGTGCAAAGTGGAGTAGGTTGAGCAGGAAGGCAGACCCTGGCAAAAGTCGGGATTAATGCCAGGATGAACAAGAAGACTATATAATACAATTAAAATAACAAGCTAAAAAAGAATAAAACAATTAAAAAAGTAAAAAAAAAACAAAACTGTAAAAGGAGCGAGTCTCAACGGATGCTGTAAGACGTTTTGTCTACAGATATTGTGAATTAGGATATGGCTGTTTTTCAGCCATATCCTAATTCACAATATTTAAATAAAATAAATGTATACAGGAGAGAGAGAGAGATACGAAACTCGTTATGATAATTTGTTATAAAAAACCAATAATAAAGAGAAATAAAATAATAATAATAATAACATTCAACAGGAGACATAAACGAATGTATATATTCATTCATAGTTAAGGCAAAACTACTTTCATTCTAAAAACTGTTTTAAATATTGTATTCGTGGGTAATGAGTTGAAATTAATTTTGTAACTGTGTCAATCTACTGTAAAAACTAACGACTTGGAATCTGTAATATTATACCGTCTGTACATGATGGTGTGCATTCAATGATACTAATATAATAAGTATTCTCTTAAAAAGATTTACTTGTAATAATTGGATTAGTTTTTATTTTACTTAATAAATTTTCAAGAAAACAATACTTGGCAAAAAAATTCATACATTATGTGGCCGATTTCTCTTGGTCTTTTTCGCCATGCTCGCCAAATCGCTCATCAATTACCTCCACTCGACCGTCAACAAGGCCAGAGTTAATTTAAATACAACAAATCTTAATGATGAGGCTAGTCGTGGCATCGTGGCACAAAGTGTGACTGTATACCGACTGGTTGTGGATTCGATCCCCACTCGAGGAGATGAAATATTTACTTAAATATATATTTCTATTTCTTCGCTCTGGTGTCGAGGCAAAGCGCGGCGTTGAGTTCTGCCACTCAGCACATTGCGTGCTCCAAAATTCGGCAGAAAGTGGGGAACGGAGTGTCTTAACACCAGGTTCCCTCTGCCTGCCCTACTATGTGCGGGATACAGCGTAAAGCTAATTTAATTTTTTTTTTAAATCTTAATGATTATAATGTAATGTTTGTGTTAAACGATACTTGGCCAATCCTAGTTGTGAATAGTTGTGAATAATTTACCTTTCAGGAAAATATATATTTTAAACAAAATTTTATATTCCTAATACAATATTTCAATAAAACTAACGTAGCCAATCCTAGCTAAGCATATTTTTTGGATTGTCAGTGACTACAAAAGCGGTGGCCGGCGCCAAGTCGCTCGGCAACTTCCTCTACTCGGCGGTGAACAAAGCCGGCGCTAAAGTAAGCGAGGCCAGCGCCAAGATAAAGAAGACCGTTGAAGAGAACGTGAGTAATAGATTTTAGATTTACATTTTCAGGTTTCCGGTTTACATCATTATGTTTAAAATGTTAATTAGTTTTATTAATTTTAAAATATTAATTAATTTAAGCGTCCATTTTAGCTTCTTCAGAGCTTAGACCTTCATCATCATCAATCATGGGGACTTAACAATGATTTACATGTTGAGATTGTTTTTTTTTTCATATTAGAGAGAAATGTCTTAATAACAAATATATACGGGTAACATTAACGTAGAGACAATATTAAAAAAAAATAACTTGAATTTTGAAGTCAAATGCAGGAAAGGAAATTTGTTGTATTAATCTTAGACTCGCTCGTACTTCGAGCTGCTTTACTTATATTCAGAAAATCTTACTAAATACTAATAGAAAAGTCAAAAATATTCTGAAACGTAAAAGCCTAGTAAATATTTATAGCATATCCAGATAAGGTCATTCGGTGCATTACGGAAATGAAGTCTCGTATTGATCCGACATTGGACAAAATGGCGGACGTTTATTGATGTTGCCTAACTAAAAGCTTTTGTTGCTAAGTTTAGCTTCAAGTTTAAAATAGTATTAATAACGTATGTGCTTAAGTTAATTTGAATTGATTATTTGTTTTCGATTCTGGTGGTTGTGGGTTTGAATCGACATACTTGAAATATGATTGCTTTCCTAATTTGATTAGATTTTTTATGTTTTATTTTAACGTGGCTGCAATCGAATGTGTAAAGGATTTAAAATATATATTTATATATATATTAAAATTCTACATTGTACCATTATATTATGTAAATTAAGTTATTTTCTCGGCGAACAATAAGTTATATCAGGTCAAGTCTCTTAAAACGTAAATATATGTTAGGTTCACCTCCAGTACTTTAGTTGTGGCTGCAGAGCGTGCCAGTCGAGCACAAATCACTTCGCCAATATGACGCTGAAACAACTCCATGCACGCTGCAAGTTGTAAAATGAAATGTAAAATTGTGTGACTTTTTTTTCATCAGGAATTATATTATACTGAAGTAAAAGCACTTAGTAATTTAGCTCGAAACCTCTAAAGCTAGAGTTTTCCGAGAGCTAAATAAATATGCTTGTTTATTTTCTGAGCACTACTGCCTTGTTGGAAATTAAATTGATATTTAGGTTTTTACATGTTTTTACATTTTGACTCTATCTCACCTACTAAGGAGGGGAGGCCTATGTCCATTAAGGGACCTATATAGGCTGATTTGATTGATAAATTGATAAATTAAAGATCAATAAAAAATCTTTCCGTTCTTCTATTTATGGAGGATTTAAAAGGAAATGAAAAGAGTTAAAACATGAAACGAAATGTCAGTCGTGGTGCAGGGGCTGAAAGTGTGCTAGAGGTTGTGGATTGGATTCCCTCTGGGGAAAATGAAATGATTAATATTTCTATATTTTTGGCCCTGGTGTCGAAGCAAAGCGCGATGTTGAGTTTCGCCAATCAATATGCAATGAACATGGGGAATGGAATGTCTTGAAACTAGGATCCTTCTGCTTACACTGATGAGTGCAGGAAAATCAAAAGTAATTTCCGACTAAATGTGGGTGTGCTAATAGTACATTTGAACGCCAGTGTTTTTTAATTTTTCTAAATATTAAAATGGTAGAAACCTAAGTGAAACGTGGGTGTGCTAGTTTTATATAAAATCGCAGAAAGAAATACGAAAATACCTAAGTTAAAAAAGAAATACCTAAGTTGTAAAGTAAATACGTTTTTAGCTGAAACGCCACTGCGTAACTAATGGACGCCACCCACTGTTCTCTCTAATAGTGCATTACCGTAGGGAATATGTTAATATAGGTTATATTACCAGCTATAATGTATTATTTAGATGAAGAGATTTTTATTCGAAATTTTCCGATTCTGTTTTTTGTTTCTTTCAAAAATACAAAGGTTAATAAAATTGATTATTATTTAAGGCTCGCAATATTTACTTGATCAAGGACAACTTTTATATCTTTCTTATTAGCAGGGACCAGAAGGGACCACAATGTAGGTCTGAAAATAAATTGTAATAATCAAACTGAAACTTTTATTTTTAAGCTTAATGCAGGATACAATGTGAAGCTGATTTTTATGGTTGAACACAATAATAAAAATATATTTCATAGCTATAAAGTTCAGCTAAACTTCAGCTAATCTTAACAAAAGTGAAACCGAATCGTTTTGTCGAAAACGAATTACGGAAGGATAATTAGAAACAAAGTAAGGCGGATACAATTATCTATTGATTAAATGGAAGTGTTGGACCGTGTCTAGTTCTGGATCGTTTCAATTTTGCCGAATTATATCTAATAGTCTCCTTTGGTTTAGTATTAATTATGTGTTCCACCTTTATTGAGGAAAGTTGTGAGTTCGATCACTAATTAGGTGTAACATATTGATATATTTTCTTATATTGAATTTGAAAAATAATTGAATTTACAAATAAATATAATTTTGCGTAAACTGGAGGCGAGGCTTCGTTTGTTTCTTCGATTTGCTTAGATTAAGTATATCGCTAAGCACCGATTCTTAGGTCCGGTTGTATATAAGTAAAGGAAAATTGGGAAAAGATAAAACGAAAATTAGGAGATAACATTTTTTTTTCAGCAAAAGCATGCAGTCTAATTAAATAATTTTTAACGAGAATTTCAATCAGAATGGATAGAATTGATCTCCAATAATTTAACCAAAAATATTGTATGTGAATTAGTTATTTGTGATAGGAAAACTAGTTCCCATTATATAAAAGAATATATTTACAAATAAAGTAAACATAATAAATATTTTTAACATTTTTAAAGTGTTATTGACACTTTGGTAAAATATCCTGGAAAGCAACCAGGAGGCGCGGGTTGAGTTCCGCTACGTTCAAATTATTATACGTTTTCTAAATAAGTATTAAATTAAACTAAGTTAATAAGGCAGAATGAAAATAAGCTTTCGCCATTGAATGCTTCCAAACGTCACAGTGTATTCCGTAATGGAAGCACGTCGTACTCGTTATTAACAGTCCCGTCTATTAGCTGGCTGCCATTGTAAGATACACTGTACGTTTTAATTAACTTAATGTGTTTCTTATTCACTTTTTTTAAAATAATAGTAATGATTTTCAAAACGATAGTAATATTCGTTTATTATTATTATTTACTTTTAATTTCTATTTCTACTCTGTTTGGTGACAAAAAGCTTTTTTGGCTTTAGAATTGTACAGGATGATAGACGAGTCGTGGCTGCTCTGCGTTGTGTGCGATTTTTCTTCCTATTGATGATGATTTCCAACATGAACGATGAACAGAGGTTTATGCACGCCACGACTCGTCGATCGTACTGTAATTCGGTGTAGCTCTACTACGTCATACTTGTACTAGGTAACCTTTTCCGACGATTTCACGCAGTCACTACTCATAGCTGAATATGTATCTACATATGTAGTAATTAAATGCAAATGTGTACGTACATACATAACAATGTATGTGTATTTACTGCTAGTGCCCTATTTAGCTTAAAAACATCTAAAAAATTATAGAAAAACCAAACACACTAAACAATTCAGGATAAAAATAACAATTTTCACAAGCATCCAAATCAAATGTTAGATATTACTTTTGTTTCAAAAGTTAATCCAAAGTTTCTCAACTACATTTCTGTTGGTTGAAAGAAATAATAGACGAAGAAAGTTCCACATAACACTGAAGACAGTATAGCATGTTAATGTTAGTTCAGCGGAACGGCAACGGGCGGTAATTCAATGAACTCGGGAGGGAAAACTCAATCAGCCACAGTAGGAACTTCAATTTTCGTTCGAAATATTGAATTAAAATGGCGTAGGCCCATTTTTTTTTTCTTTATTTTGAGATTTTATGTATTTCTCTTACTTATAACGACAAAAATGGGGAAAGTGGGGAACGAAAGTGTCTTAATGGGAACGGAGAGTCTAATACTAGGTTCCCAAGTTCCCTCTATCTACCCTGCTATGTGCGGGTACAGCGTAAAATAAAAAAGAAATACGTACTCATTTATTAATTTACGGATGGACAATATAAATGTTACCGTGGTATATAGTGAATGTACTCGAGTACACTTTTTCTATACATATGTTTGCAAGATCCAAGTCAATAGAAATATTCCATGAGGAAAATATCGTCACATAAAGTGGGCATTGAATTACATAAAGTGAATCGTATAACGTGAATCGTAACATAAAGTGGGCATTGAATTACAACAGAATTTTCTACATTTCTAAATGCTAAATATAAATCAGTGTCAAGTCGTAGCGATTCCCGATCGAGGAAATGAAATATTTAATATTTTCATCACTTCGCTCTGGTTTCCAGGGGAAAGCGCGGCGTTGACTTCCGCCACTCAACACGCAATGCCTCCAGAACGGGGAACGGAGTGTCTTAATATTAGACTCCCTTTTTCTACCCAGCTATATGCGGCATACAGCGTGAAGCTGAAAAAGAAATCAGATATTAAAAATGAAAACACATCAAGACGTTATTTGATATTTGAAGACTTTTTAGCTCAAATATAATTATCTAGATGCATTCTTTTAAGATATTAGAACAACTTGTCGTCGAAACAACAAGGGGTCGTTCACTATTTTTAAATGAAATTAATAATTTATACCTTATATTTATATATAATGTACAGAACTCCCCTTTCCTTCCTCACAAACTATCTATACATAGTTTTAGTTTTATTAAGTTTCGACTCGATCGAACTGTAACAAGGCGTCAGCGATGAGACTCTAAGACCGCGATCCGCCTCCGCTAACTTCTCTAAAAGCCTTGGGGGATTGGAAAATATAATATATTTTATTATAACGTTGGAATATTGCTATATTTTTATGTTGAACCTGGCTTCTGTTGTTATACAAATATATATTATCTTTTTTATAATGTAATATGATACAATTTATTTAAGAAAATTACACGTTGTGGTGTACTAAATATTTTGTTTTACGATTAGGTATATTGCAATTTCTCAGTCTCTCAAATATATAAAGACGGAATGTGGAGAATGATGTAATTTATCATCAGGTTTCATTTCTCTTTGGTATTTTTTGTTTTTGGTGGTGTAATAAATTAAAATGAACTCAACTAACTTTATTATTTAAATGTATACAGTTAAAAAACTAAAAAAATACATGAACGTGGAATAGTTAAATAAAACTTCAACTGATCAAGACTTAGATAAATTATAGTGTATCTGAAATTACTATAAAAAAGAGCCATTTCGTCGAAATCACTATAACATTATGCTTAATTAACCTAACTTATCCAACATACAACACACATAAACTTTGATGCTTATAAACTAGGTATACTAGAAGTGAAGTAAATAGCTAGATCGTTTGTTACGTGTACAGCTCGGGAGCATGCAAACTGCATATTACATTGTACGTAGTCATAGATGCAGTATAACTGGCAACCCCGAATCCGCTCGAATTAGGATTGGTCGTTAGTACGAAACTTGTGGGTTTTGTTAACTGACATCGCAATCTGTGCAGCCAGTGTGTGTTTAATTTGTTTTTTTTTTACAATTAAAAAATATTGCATTTATTTTATGCTGTTTTGTGTAGTTTTTTAGTTAAATGATCTGTGTGAATCTTTAGATAGTTAGATCGTCTATATGATGGCTATTTAGATTTTTTTTACTTAACTTTGTATAGAGAACCTGGAAATCTAATGTTGATACTCTCATTAAGACACTTCCGTTTCCTACTTTCCGATGAATTCTGGAGGCATTGCGTGCTAAGTGCAATATGTCGCTGCGTCACGATATATGAATGAATAAAAAAGGAAAATAATTACGACGAAGTAAATTATGATTTCTTTTCATGTACATGTCATGTCATACTATTAATCTAATAACTCATAGTTTTTTGGCGCATTTTTCCGTATAGGGATATAGGTAGGTAGAATCTAGTGTCAAGATACTCAAAATCAATTGATTCAAAATATGCATTATTAAATTAGACTATTACAAACACTTAAATCTTACGATTCAGTTGCTTAGAAATGTCAGTAGCTTCAGATCTATAGGAAGCTACCTAGTTTCGGAAGGCAGTACTACTGAGAAGAGCTGGCTCTCTCTCAGATCTCCACTTTCCGCCTAAATGCGACTATACCACCATATTGAACATATGCAAGAAACCAACAAGAAATAATCCAGAAACTTCAATTTGGTCTGCTAATGGTATAAATGGTCTATCAATTGAAACGTGATTGATTGCGGCCACGATAGTCCGACAACGGTATATTGATCACAGTTCAGCTCTCAGCTATCCTATTGCGGTTTTAGAGCTATTTGTAATACCCATTATGGACGTATCCGTAAGGGATATTAATGATCACACTGTTCGATCAAACTATTGAGTCTCTAATTAATGATTTGAGCTCTGATTCGTTTGGAATTAGAACCTGGTAAAGTTGATTGGAGAAGCCATTTGTGATTATTTTTCAGATTGAAGTTTGTAATTTTTTTTTTCAAACTGAAGCTTATATATAGCCAAATATTTTACCTTATTTTTTCATTATCTGTCATAATTGGGTCAAAAATATTTGTGAAAATTATGTTTTATCTATAAACAACGCAAAATTAAGCCTTGTTTATTTACCAATCATTCAGTTTTCGTTTAATAAGTTCATGTGACGAGGTTCATCCAAAGTTAACTAGATGTCAGCAACATTAAATTCTACAGTATATTAATCAATAAAATATACCTACTTATTTTTTAGCTTAACACCGTATCCCATACATAGCAGGATAAGAGGTGGGAAAAAAAACCTAGTGTTAAGACATTCCGTTGTCATTAAGACAATACCGTTCTTCACTTGCCTCTGACTTCCGGAGACATTGCCTTTTCAGTGGTAGAACTCAACGCCGCGTACTATATGGATATATAAAATTAATTTTATCTATTACGATGTAAGTCCGAATGAGAAGTTTTAGATAGTGATTACACACGGATCCCCATTTATATTGAATGCTTAAACCTATAAGCTCGGAAAGATGCGGGGCCGTGTCCAATCGAATAAGGTTTTTCAATTAATACCCTCCTTCCGACCGCTATTGGTATCGCATTGACCCAATTCCCTCTCACCACTGACCTCCCAGCGTTTTATGTAAAGCGTCCCGATTGCCCTCCCTCGTTGACTTTTATTTTTTATGTTGGCATTAAGTATATCTGTTATTTGATTCGTTTTGCGGAATCGTTTCTTTTTATGTTTTAGTATTTTGGGATAAGATAGGCAAAGATAAACTCTCGGTATTTTATAATTCTCATGTGGGATTACAACCTGCTTCAAGTATATCTACTGATAGCACATGCTGTGAAAAATCTATTTAGAACAGCTATACGAGCTTTTATTGGTTTTGAATAAATAATATTTCGATAAGCCCTTGCCTGATTGAATACAAAGAGTTGAACAGGTAAAAAAATAAATAATTATACTCTAGAGGCACAAACTGTGATTGTGTGAAGTGTGGGAAAATCAAATGGTTGTGGGTTCGATCTCCACTCGAGGGTATGAAATATTTATTTATGTACATTTATAGTTTCATTTCTTCGCTCTGGTGTTGACGCAACTCAACACGCAATGTCTGCAGAACTTGGCTGAAAGTAGGAAACGGACTGTTTTAACACTAGGTTTACCTATCCTGCTGTGTGCGAGATACAGCGCGAAGCTGATTTTTTTTATTAGATAAACGTTGATTCCTCTAGTTGTATTATACTTGCTCTAAATGAGCAGAAACCTATGTAAACATTAAACACAATGAGGCAATATGTACAATTAAGGTGTTGAAAGTATTGTTTGGGTGAGCGCGTTAATCCTAAGAATTTCTAAATTAAAACATAATTTTTGTAAAAAAATCACTTAATCCCGAAAATTGGCTAAAATCACTTGAATTGTTCCGGTGTAACCCACTGTTTGGTTCATAACTTTTAGTTGTTTCCATTTGAGCATGCGGGCGAAGTCACATGTAAAAGCTAGTATGAAAAATGTAAGAAAAGACACTGTTCTTTAAATGTTAAATTTCTTTTGTTTCCCTCTTCGCAGAACAAATTTAAATATGATGGATGTGGCGAAAGTTTCTTTGGTAACCGCATCCGTCTTCATGAATCCAATTATTTATTACGCTATAACGTACTTTATGTTTTTCTTCTTTTTAACTTATTGTTTGATTTGAAATACTTATTTATAGATTGTGGGTCAATTTATTATAATAAATATTAACTATAAAAGAATAGCGATGGTAATGGGTTCGAATCGGTTTTAGGAAAATATATTAACGACGTTAAATAAAGAACGTAATATGATATAGATGCTTATTAAAGGTTTTGATTACCTTCGACAAAGATGTGGTATTGAGTTCTGTTGCTCAGGGTGGGTTTCAAATGTGTCGAAAATGGTGACTGAATTGAAGAATTATTATCTTATTTATGTTATCTTTTCGTTTATAATGTGTAAAAATAAAACAACATATAATACCATATATATTATTATCAGCAAAATTTAAGCTTATTTTCTCAAAAGCGGATGTATAAGAATTTAATTTATCGTACAGGAAATTTGTACGCTGAAATGTTAAAACCACTACGCAGATACCCCTCCCGGGGGGACCATACATTTATGTTTGCAGTCAATCGAGGTTGCCTTTCACCGCAATGTGAATTACGCATGTTCACTGTGGATCCCACGTGTATATTTAATAATGTATTATTCTGTGGATTATTGTTATAGAGTGTATACTTTTTTTTTTAGCTTCACGCTGTATCCCGCACACAGCGTGATAGGCAGAGGGCTATGTTCCATCGTTAATTTATTCCGTTCTATTGCGTGCTGAGTCGTGGTGTGCTTAGTTGCGGTGTATTGAATTGTGGTGTGCTGAGTTGCGGTGTACTTTACGCTTCACCCACGTTTAACATGGATGGCGATGACAACCTACAGTCACTCTCCATCTATAATTACTACTTCTTCAGAGAAATTATTTAATAATTGAAATATAATTGTAAAGAAACAATTGTTTTTTTATTATATCTTGTGTTTTGTTTTTATTTAAATATTATGTACATAACTGAGGTTTACGATCTCTGTACGGTTGTTATAACTTATTAGCTTCTCTGTAGGAATATTTTTATGAAGGGCAACCATGAGTTGTTACGAAAAGTGATCATTCAGAATACTATTACACGATTTTGTAAAATACTGCTAAAATAAATTTTAATGAATCCGAATGAGCGGTAAGAGAGGTAAGTAACGGGAGGCTTTCGAAAACACATTATCAAAGATAATGGAGAAACGTTACGTGAATAGCATGATGACCCTCCGGAGGGCATGTATGACAAGGTTGATGACTGTCTCTATGACTACCCTGCTAGGAATACAGTGTGAAGGTACTTTAGTTTTTTTTTATGGATCAGATATAATTTTTATGTATAATTCGACACGTTTAAATATAGGAGATTTTTTTTTGACAAATACTACACTTTCCTTAGCTGCTTGATTGATAAGGAAAATATAGGAAACACATAATCTGGACCAGCTTATTATAAAACCAGCTTTACGCTTTATCTTACATAGTAGAGTAGGTAGAGGGAACTTAGTGCTAGGACACTGCGTTCCCCACTTTTCGCTCATTTTGACTTTGCGTGATGACTAGGATAACTTAACGCCGCGCTTTGTCTACATATGCGTGGAAATGAAAATGAAAGACTTCCAAGGTGGATCGAAACCACAATAACTGCGTTAACAGACGCTATCTCACTGCGCCACGACTGCATCAAATTTATATTCTATTTGAACAGGCTTATACCGTTTTCATACACGAGTCTAAAATTAGAATTCAATATTTTCATATTAGTGCATATCACTTCAATTTCAATCCTAACTAAATTCATTCCAATATCAAATATTTATTAATCACTGCGAAACTAAACGTTTTATACTCATACGCTATGTAAAGGTTATAAGGGTACGGGCAGTGGTGAGTGTCAGGCATTTAATAAATATATTTTACCTAACTTACCGATATGTTGGTATATTTAAGAAATAAAAATACTTTACTACTGAGGCCGGTCGTGGCGCAGCGGCACAAAGTGTGACTGGAAAACCGACTGGACCGAATTCTGGAGGCGTTACGTTGAGTTCTGCTTTAATGGCAGAACTCAACGCAACGCCTCCAGAATTCGGCAGTAAGTGGGGAACGGAGTGTCTTAACACTAAGTTCCCTCTGCCTACTCTGCTGTGTGCGGGATAGAGCGTGAAGCTGATTTAACTCTTTCTGCAAACTTGAATAAATACGATCGTTGATTATATAGATATCAATCAGAAACAATTATAACTAATAATTATTGTTAATAATTTATTCGATATCACTCAGTCAATAACCTAAAATAGTTAGTTTCATAGTATAATTTATTTACCGAAATTTCTTTTAATTTTCAATATAATAAGAATGTATCCGTTGACCTATATATTTCTTTATATGGTAAGCATAATTAAGGAAAAAATAGCAACATTTTCGGACTACTATCTAAGAGAACCAGTGCACGTTAATTAAAGAGCGTCTGGCTTTTGTAACATTTCTTTCTTCTAAACATAATGAATGTTTATTATTTTTTTCGTACGTATCATATAATCTTATCAATTACTTTGTTTCGCTTTATTCTCTACTTTCGAGCACTTTGTGTTTAGTTTGATGGCACACTTCCGGCAAAATAATTAAATCAAAAATAAATCAGCTTCACGCTTTATCCCGCACAGAGCAGGGTAGGCAGAGGGAACCTAGTGTTAAGACACTCCGTTCCCCAATTTCCATTGAGTTCTGGATATATGGCCTGTTGAGTGGCGAAACTCAACGCGGCGCTTTGCCTCAACACCAGAGCGAAGAAATGAAAATTTAAATATTAATAATTATTTTGTTAAAATTGTAATTTAAAGTAACGGTTATAGCGCTGTATAGGCAGGCTTATTTACATATGTACATATATTATACACAGTAGCATTCGCCCGTGGTTTCGCCTGTGTGGTCAAATGGAAACGAGCTGCATGTTTTATGAATGCATGCAACTCTTCAGCTTTATAACATTAATATGGGGAACGTATGGCTTAGTGGTCAGAGCGCCTGGTCGGTTTCCAGGTGCGTGGTGGCGGATTCGAGTCCCGCTACGTCCAAATTTGTATACATTTTCTAAATAAGTATTAATATAGAAGTATAGTACCTATACTAGTATACATTTTGTGTTAGTATAAAACAATTTTGGTATTTACTTACGATATGAGTTATTCAAACTGGTAAAAGTTTCGTCCAAAGCTATTCGACCTTCTTTCTCAAATAAGCTCGTGTTGCTACGTCGACTTTGAATCGGGTCAAGTGTCTTTTTGGATTCTAAATAAAATATATCAAACTGAAAGTGGTCTCTTTGGATTTATTTCGTATTATAACATATCATCATGTTTCTTACAAAAAGTTTCACATAAATTCGGCAGAAAGTGGGGAACGGAGTATCTTAACACTAGGTTCCTGCCTGCTATATGCGGGATACACCGTGAAGCTGATGAATGATGAATGAATGAATATAAGTAGAATGCATTTATTAATGCGAGATCACGGGCGTATCTAGAATTATTTTTTTTAATTTTTCAGTGCAACTTTTTGTTAGTTATACAATTGGGGTGGACACAAGAATTCTGGGGTGTGCACGGTCCATCCGGCCTTCCCCTATTCTTTTGTGTAATTCCACACATATTAAAAAAAAATACTTTTTTAAAAAAAAAAAAAAAAATCAGCTTCACGCTGTATCCCGCATACTGCAGGGTAGGCAGAGGGAACGTAGTGAAAGACACTCCGTTCCCCACTTTCTGCCGAATTCCGGAGGTATTGCGTGTTAAGTGGCAGAACTCAACGCCGCGCTTTACCTCGACACCAGAGCGAAGAAAAAATTTTTAAAAAACATATTAAAATTTGAACGTAGCAGTATTAGAGCCAGACCCTTTGGAAACCGTCCAAGCTCTTTGACCTCTTAGCCATATGCTCAGTACATTTTGTTTAAAATTTTTGATTTCTTATGTCCTTTTTATTTTACGTACAAAGAATCGCAAATAAAAATTATGATTTATTCTAAATAGTATTAATATGCTTTCTCATAAATTTAATTATTCAATCAAAACAGGGAAACCTTTGTTTAAATTGTTATTGGAAGGTTTGCTAATTCTATATAAGGAAGGAAGAAGTTCAAAAAAACGCTCTCTAATTGTTTCTTCTTTTAATCACAATTTTGTTTTACCTTTAATATTATAATATTATTTAAATAAAAACAAATATATTAATTAATTTTTATTGATTAAGTTATATTAATAGAATTGGAAGGTCGCTCGTTGCTCTGTTTGACTAACCCATTTAGAATATATTTGCTTTAACCCTCTGATGCGAAGTAGGTGTGATATAATTACGTTAGGGATTGTAAATGTTGAGTAAATGTGAGTGTTGGACGTGATAAATATGCAGAGTATTAAGAAGGCATGGAAAACAAAGTGATTTGCCACTTTTCTCTCCACATTCTGGGTTTATAAATTGGCCTTGGATAAGAATGATGGATGGTATCTAACGTTTGTTTATTTAGTTTGTTAGAAATGTGAAAATCGACATAAAAAAATATCTTAAGAAAAATACTTGGACTATACTTTGGGTATTAAAAACGCTATAAATGCTAAAACCTAGCTCAATTTTATTATATATATACATACATACATAGGTATTTCAGGTCTTACTCGTGCCCACATGTTTTATTACTCACATGATTTTATTCATTCAGCAATAAAAGGTTCCCTCGGTCAAAAGTCTATATATACTCGTATAAAGTACCTAAATTCGGATTCTGTCCAGACTAGTCGCCAAGTCTCGCGCGAATCGATTCCCTTCTCCCCTTTTAGAGGGTAAGTCAATATTCTGAGGCGTAAGTGGGTTGCCTAATCTCGTATAGTTAAGTTGAAAAGGGACTAAGTGAAGAACTCTTTAAGTACTTCGCTGTGTACTTCACTGTGGCTTTTATTGCTCCTTTGATACTATAATTTTTTAACTTGAAAAGGTGTTTTATGTAACACATTTTACCCTTTTTTTTTAGTTTCATGCTGTATCCCTCACATAGAAGGGTGGGGAACCTAGTTTTAAGACGCTCCGTTCTCAGTATGACACTACAATTATCACTTTTCGCCAATTTCTCGAGGCATTGCGTGTTGAATAGCGGAACTCAACGCCGTGCTTTACCTTGTAGTTAGTGCGAGGAAATGAAGATATTAAATTTATAATTTCCTCGAGTGGGAGTCGAACACACAACTTGTCAAGTTTACCTTGGTACACTTGTCTCTGCGCTACGACTGGCCTCAACAAATTTTACGCCTGTAATTTTTTAAACGATTTTTGTTAAAATTACTATTAAATAAATAAATAAAAAATCAGCATCACGCTGTATCCCGCACACAGCATAGCCAGAGGGAACCTAGTGTTAAGACACTCCTTTTCCCACTTTCCGTCGAGTTCTTGAGGCATTGCGTGTTGAGTGGCGGAACTTAACGCCGCGCTTTGCCTTGACACCAGAACGAAGAAATGAAAATGTAAATAAATATTTGATTTCCTCGAGTGGGGATCGAAACCACAACCAGTCGATTTTACAGTCAATACGTGTCTCTGCGTCACTGACACTGACCTCAAAAAAAACTATTAAAGTTATATATCTTAGTTATTTTACTAAATTATACAGATTATATAGATGGTTGCTTTTAATAAATTATATTATATATGAAAATAATATATTAATAAATGGTAAAATACGACCTTTCTTCGCAATTGTTGCTCCCAGAAATAAGGGTCGTGCGAAAGTAACAATATATAGCTGGGTTTATTTTTGGTCCGCAAGGCCTTATTTATTACAATCGAGATAATAATGTGTTTGATATTTCTACGGTATATTTCTTATTGGATATGTATGTATAGGTAGTTGCGTAAGGGATTTTTTGGCGAATTCAGGGAGTGTAGTGTTACTGAAAATGTTTATTGTTTTAGTAAGCATTCATACCCCTTTATTTTAAATGTATATTTTTTGAAAATACATACAGATATACTATTATTGTCTAAACGTGATGGTTTCGAGTTCAATTTACACTTTGAATTAGGATACATTTGATTAAGGATACATTAAGATTCGATACTCACACACAGTCTCTAAATACGTTAATTAAATAAGGAGAACGTGGAAGCGTGCTCTGATTAGAGCAAAAAATATAATAAATAAAAAATTACAATACAATTTTAATCAATATTATGTATATATATAATAAAATTTTATCCGATCGTTGTTAGTACGTGGAAGATTCATGTAAAAAAACGATTATCGAGTACCTTTTTAAAGTAATAGGACGCAAAATAATGTCTTTTAGCATTTTTATCTGTTTGTCGGTTTGTCTGTGCGTTGTATATATTTTTTTTGTTAGTGTTAAATGTTATCATTTTGCCAAACTTCCTATAATATGCAGTAATTGTTTTATTTCAATCAGTTGATGAATAAAAAGTTGTGTCAATATATTTTGTTTTACTAAATTTCTACATAATAACTGTTTTATTGGAACGATTGAAGCTTAGGTTTTAATGTATAGGTATTGTCTTTTAACTCATATATTTTATTCACACGAAATTAATTCACATAAGTAAGTTAATAATTGTGTAGTTCCAGCGGGCGAAGCCGAGAACTTTTCGCTAGTTTAAAATGTTATAGCGGAAAGTTCGAAATGGAGGGTTGAGACACTAGGTTTTTTTGCCTAGCTTCTATATGCGGGATACAGCGTGAAGCTGATCAGTCTTCTGTCATTTATCACATTTTTTTTATTTAGTAGTATCTACAGTTCCTATAAGTAGAAACCATGAAAGCTTGCTTTGATGTTTCGACTTGCCAACAGCCGGTCCACACGCCTAATTACAAACATCGTTTATTCCTGACCTTTTTGGACTTAGATAAATGTCCCTTCTGAGCACTTTTGATTAATTATTTAAAACCTCCTCTTTGGATGAATTGGTTGTAATTTTTTTTAATCTTATATTTTATCTTATTATTTTATCCGACTACGGCGAAGCAAAAAGGAAGGTTATGATTGTTGATGTGTTAGATCATGTTCTGGCGTTGTTTAGGTACTTCTATATTTTCATGAGACTAGTGATTTTTATAATTCTAAATTCTGATTATTTATAATTTTATTTAAGTTTTAACGCAGTCAGTAGTTAGTTTTTGTAAATTTTTTTGGCAAATTGTTGTCTATTTTTTTATTAGTTAAGGAGACCCGAAACCCATTTTTTTATTTCAATGATATATATGGCTCTGACTTAATCCAAAATGTAAAAGTCATAAGATAAACTGTCTTAACCTAGCAGTAGCAGTGGATAACACCCACCCCCAGGGTATTGTAGGCTTAGTGTCCACTTGGGTAATTATTTCCTCGCCCTGAAACGAAGTTCTGTATTAGGTAGGTAGTGCCTTACTCGCTAGCATTAGCGTATTTAAAGTTCGTTGTTGATATTTTCTGGTTGTTGAGCAGTATGTAAAATTTCTGGATGGGCACCAGAGTATTCTGGAGTGGGCACGGCCCGCCCGGTTCCCCCCTGGTTTGACAAATGGACAACAGAGTGTCATGACACTAGGCTCTGTCTGCGTCTCTTACTATTTGCGGGATGCAGCGTGAAATTATTTACAGCGATGAATAGCAAATATTTAATGTGTATAATAATAAATTAACAAAAAATCTAACGAAATCTAATACATATATCTAGCGAAATAGATATTTGTTTCCTTACATTATGCTTACTAATAAGATTCTTCAAATAAGATCAAAATAAATTTTCATGTTAAATTACGTAATATTTATATCGAGAGGATGGAATGGCTCCAACTGGCTCCAACGACGATGTGGGCGTCACTACAGCTATGTAATTTCCATCAATGTCGCGTCGTGCCTATTCAAATCCATTCAGAGAACACATAATGGAGTGCGAATTGAGATATGCTTGCTTTTTATAAAAAAGTATATACGAAGTTGTTATCTTTTCCTATTTTTTTTTATCAGATATATACAATATTTGATTTTTGATTTTCTATATTAAATCGTGTTCGTGTTCGCTAATATTTCGCCATCATGTCGCAGATTAAAAGTGTGTGATATATTTTTTCTTTAGAAAAATAAGAAAATTTTTACATTCTTTGTTATTTAAATGACTAAAAAGAATAATAATATTTTTCCGCGTCTGATTCAGCGGGATAGGCAGAATCTGGTAGTCTATTGTTAAGACACTCCGTTCCCTACTTCGTTCCACTCCGTTTCCGCCGGCTTTGCGTGTTGAGCTACAGAACTCAACGCTTCGCCCTAAATATTCCATTTCATTAAGCGAGAATCGTACCCACGACCTGTCGCGCTTACTGTTACACGCTTATGCCACTGCGCCACGACTGAAATCTAAAATTAAATATAAAGAAAATGAATTTGGTTTTACGATATCATAAACGTTATGAAGAGGGTTCTTACACCGCTTCCTTCCTCGTTATTTAAGAGTTTTAAGGTCAAGGTTCATTGATTCTTTGTGCCGCAATCACTTTCGTGATTACGACTTTTCATCTGCTGTTAAATTTGAGATTTTCATATAATGAGGTTTTGAAATTATACTGTAATTTGCTTTGTTTGGGTACTTTTTTGCGTACATCTGTTTAATATTTTTTATTTTTGAAGGATTTACAATTTTTCCGCCGTGTGATCCCGGCCTAGAATAGGATCATCCTGGTACTGGTGGTGTCGTAAGAGGCGACTAAAGTACGTGTGGTAGAGTCACGTCGCCAGCAATTGCAACACGCATGGGCAGACTCGACCGGATCATTACCATCCCCGGCATTTAAAACCGGCGTGAAAGTAGTGGCTTTATGCCACTGCGTTTCGCATCAGGTAATGCCGGGCCCCGGCGCCCAACCCATCTTAAAGGCCGGCAACGCACCTGTAGCTCCTCTGGGGTTGCACGGGGTCGTGGGCGGCGGTGATCACTTACCATCAGGTGACCCGCACGCTCGTTTGCCGTGTCTTTTCCATAAAAAAAAAAAATTTGTAGTTCACGAATCGTCGTCAGAAAGAATCTAGTGCTACGGTACAATTCGTGACGCTGCTTGTTGAGTGGCGATTCAATGTCGTACTTTATCAAGAGCAATAAAATAAAAATTAATAAGAGCCCCAAGAGAAGCGCCTAACCTAGGTATAGGTCCCTAGTTTTTAATTTTCCGTTCATTTTAAAGAAATTGTTTAGGATATCTAGCCACGAACAGAAATCTTCCGTCGAATGGAAATCAAACCCATAACCATCCACATCCAGGCATTTCTTAAGTACTATAATCATCAGGATAATAAAATGAAAATTTAATTAAACCATGAAGCGAGGCGTTTTAGAAGGGTTTTGTCTTAAATCGATAATAATGAGAATGGGAAGTATAAGGGAAGTTTACTGGTAAACTTTGTTCGAGTGTTTTGTGAATGCCTTTGATGTAATATTTCTGGATTAAACTCTTTAACGGGATTTACGGAGGCGTCAGCTGGATCGACACTGAACAATTTTACTGTCATTTCTCTCTGCATATTAGATATTTCTTTTGTTTTATCACAATATTTAAAGAAAGATGAAGAACTAGGCCAATAGTGACACAGGGGCACTGTGACTGTAAACGACCCGACGAACGCGACTGGTCATGGATTCGATCCCCACTTAAAAAAATGAAATATTTAAATGTTTATTTTCATTTAAATGTTTATTTTCATTTTTTCGCTCGGGTATCGATGCATAGCAAGGTGTTCAGTTCCGTCACTGAAACACGCTACGCCTCAGGAATTCGGCGGAGAATGGGGACGGAGTGTCTGAACACTAGGTTCTCTATACCTACCCTAGAAACTGAAGAAACAAAAACAGAAATTTTTAAAATAAAAAAGAATCCATGTCTATATTTGCATAGATAAACAATTTTGTCATAAACACGTAATATACGAAGGATTAGAGGTTACGTGCTCGTGAAAATACGTAACTCCACGCGATGAGCTGACGAATCGAACGGCGCGCGCTCCCAACGGCTATCAAATTAAAATTAAATCCGCGTCGACGATTGGTCGACGGGCGCTGAGGGCGAAGGGAGGGGAAGAGAGGGGAGAGGGGGTTACGGAGCGCGATCAATACGCCAAGTTACGTAAGCCGGCGCCTCTACGCCTCTACGGTCTACACCTCTACGCACTCTTGATGTTGAAATGATAGAGGAATGGGTGTAAATGAACTTTATATTTTTTAATGTTCTTTGGAGGTCGTCGTGGCGCAGCGTCGAGCTGTGAATGCGACGATTGTGGGTTCGATTCCCAGTCGGAAAAAAAGGATTATTGGATTATATTTGGATTATTTTTATTGACCCGCTCTGGTGGGTACGGTTTGGATAATTTGGGAACGGAGTATCATAATATAAGAATACCTCTGCCTCCCTGGCTATGTGGGTAAAGCTGCTTTTTTATATAATTTTTAATATTCTTTAGCGTTTATTTAATTTAGTTTTTCATTATAATCTCTGATGAAATATTAAAATTATATTCTAAGCATTGAAGTGTATAATATTCTAATAAATATTAAATTATATTAGCGGATTCTGTTAGTATAGGATTCATAATTAATGTAGATGTTGGAGAGAAACGATTATGTGATTAGATGGTTGGAATTGGTATTATTAATATATGGGATACAATTATTCTGTATATTTAAATGTATATATAGTATAACTCAGTAATCTTTTTATAATGGAATATTTTTTTGTCATCAGCTTGACTCTATAGTAGGGAATCCCGCATTTAGTAGGAAATCTAGTGCTAAAACACTCCGTTCACCACTTTCTCCTCGATTTTTTCGATTTAGTGGCGGAACTCAATGCCGAGCTTTTGCATTGGTGTAAGGTCGAGGAAATGAAAATATTAATCAATTGGAACCTATTTCCCCAAGAGGGAATCGATTCCATACGGCCGTGTTACGCGCCATTACGGCCTCGTTTTATTTTTTTATTAGAAAAAAAAAACTAAAAATACTGTTATATGTATACCACAATATAAGTATTAATATAAGCTTTTCGAATAACATATCAAAATCAGATGCTTTCAGTGCCGCGTCGTGTCTCTACTATTTAATTTATGGCTTTTGCGATCGTTTCCTTTGTGCTGGTGCTGTTAGGTTGTTTTACGATCCTATTCAGATTTATTACTTAAACCGAGATGAAACTAGATCACCATACTGCCTGCAATACTTTGTTGGTTATATGCTGTTTTATATTACAACTAGACAATGTAAGAAAAGTAGTTGTAGTGTGTGTCTTTTTATAGTTTTCAAGTAATTACTTAATTTTAATTGTCTTTTTTTTTTGGTATCGTGGTGTCCCGTAAATGGCAGGGTAGGCGGGGTGAACCTGGGAAGCTAGTGTTTAGACAGTCCGTCCTATCAAGACCCTTCTGTTTCCCATTTGAAGCCGAATTATTATTCATAGAGGCAGGTCGCAGAGGCACAAAGTGTGACTGTAAAATCGTCTGGTTGTGGGTTCGATCCCCACACGAGGAAGTAAAATATTTATTTACATTGATATTTTCATTTCTTCGCTCTGGTGACGAGGCAAAGCGCGGCGTTGAGTACCGCCACTCAGCGCGCAAAGCTTCCGGAATTCGGTGGAAAGTGGGAACGGAGTATCTTAACACTAGGTTCCCTCTGCCTATCGTGCTGAGTGCGGGATACAGCGTAAAGCTAATTTTAATTATTAATAGACCGAATGGCGAAACTCAACGCCGTGCTTTGCTTCGTTACCAGAGCGAGGAAACGAAAATATTTAATATTTAATAAACATTTCATTGCTTAGCTTTAAAAATAAAATCTTTGGTAAATATATTACACAGACTATTTATTATCAAAACATTCACCTTTATGACGCTTACATTTTTTGTTACAAAAATATCATAACAAAGAATCATTTCTTGCGTGACATTTATAATTTAACACAATCTCAAATGCGGATATGACGTGTCGTATATTTCCTTTGTTCACCGTTCACTATGTATTTATATTCACTTTTATTTTTATATTACTTAGGTATAATTTATATATTTTTTTAATTTTTTAGCTTAAAAAAGATAGAATGGAAAGACACTGCATTTCTACTCTCCGATCAATTTTTTTAATTGCGTGTTGAGCGGCGGGACGGAACGCCGCGCTTTGTCTTGTTAAAAGAGGATATGATAATAATGAATTCCACCGAGTGCAAATCGAATTCACAACCGTCGTACTTACAGTCAGCTAAGCCTTAATAATATTTTCATTTTATTATATAAAAATAATATTAGGTATACAAATATATATTTTTTCGGGAACGGGCCGCTTCCATTAAATACTCCCTAACGAGTTCAGTAAGTCGATAAAAGACTTTTGTGCCTTGTCAATTATTTTGCTCCAGTTCGGCGGCTGCGATATTGTTCTTATAAAAGACATTTGTAATTTGAAATGTTAAATTGCTTTTTTCTTTCTAAATGTCAAATAAATACGAATTAAGTCTTACTTATCATTAGATTTTGATTAAGGAGTTACTATAGAAATATTTTATTAACAATTCATTTCATACTGTATTAAGACTTCAATTTACAATTATTTTTCATACTTTTTCAACAAATGGACTATCCAACTCAAACAGATTTTTATTCAATTTGAATTAGTAGTTCCTGAGTAAACCGTGTTTAACAAAACTGATGCTTTATAATGATAGTAGAGAAGTGAAGATAATGTACCCATGTCTTTCTCATATGTTAATACATATGATAAAGACATATGTATTAACTTAAAACGTAACTTCAAATGAATTGTTTTAATGAGAATGAAATAGCTTAACCGTAGGTTCCCAAGTTCCTTCTGGCTGCTCTGTCTGACGTATACTTACTAATAATTACTCAATTTAACTAAATTATACTATATATAATAACTACATATATGGATGTTCCTTAAAAGAAATTATCATGATAGGAGAATATCTCCTATATTTCCCTCATATACTTGTATTCTCGGATATTCCAAATATTTCCTTAGCCCCCGTACAATAGACGGAATACCTCCCAGACTTACCTCTAAGTGAATTAAATGGAGTACGAATTACGCTTCATTATACCCTATAGCGTTAAGTCAGTTGAATCTTGTTGGCGTGTTTGAGCAACTATCGATCCTTAATCTCAGATGAGCCGTCTTATTTGGCAGATCTTGAAGAATTTGTAAATATCATTTGATGAAATTAACGCCTCAGTGGGGTATATGGACGTACATCCACAATCCATTAAGACCATTTATCCAGAAATGGCCTTATCAATGAAGATGATTTTTCGATGAAAATTAGAAAATTAAAACATTTAATAATAATAATATAATATACTAAATTAATTAATGGGAACGGAGTGTCTTACATTCCTAGGTTCCCTCTGCGTATCTACTACGATACAGTGTGAAACTAAAAAAATATTGATCCATCGTTCACATTATTTTCGTTCTCCCGTATGACATGAGTTCCGCGAATCAAAACGCATTCTCTTATTCAATCAGAAAGTGAAGAACGGAGTGTTTTGACTCTAGGCTCAATCTGACTCTTGTTGTATGGAAATATATTTTGTATGCAACGTATTAGATATTGTAAAATAACTATTATTTTTTACATTTTCAACAACATCTGACATGAACAAATATTTATACGAAAATGTAAAAAACCGTTCAAGCGCAATTTATATTAGAATTTTTAATGACAATTAATTTTCTAAATGATTATAATTGCTTGTTATGAGGTGATTTGGCAACGACCCAAAGGAGGTCCTCGAAGTTTCTACTTAACCACTGTCATCAAATTGTCTTGTCCCTTTTTATTTATGAAAAAATATTAAGTGCGACAGAGATGTCAATTAACATTTAAGTGACATTAAACCGGCGCAAATCAATACTAGCGTTTCGAAGTAATAGTTATTCGAAGACTTTCCCATTTTAATTAAAATATAGAACAATGTAAAGAAATAAAGATACAAATGAAAGTCATAGTATTGGTTATAATTAGATAATTAGAAAGTGTTTTTAATTCTACTGTTACTACTATAACTTTAATTTATAGTTTTTCAGCGAAAATATATAATATCCTCGTTTTTATTTTCGTCCATTTAATACTTGAGTAAGCTTCTTATCTACTTTGAGTTGTGTTGAATAAATTTGAATCTCTTTTCTGTTTCCTAAACCAATTAAATAGCTTATTACAAAGGAATTTTAATTAATCAGTTATCAAATATATAAAAAAAACTGTCAATTTTGCAGTATTCGTTTTAAATGGTATTTTTGGTAAGGATTAAAGATTGTTGTGAAGTTATTGAGATAAGCGTGTTACAACGAACTAAAATAGAAGTGTGTGTAGTGTGTGTAGTGTCTCGTTTTAACAAAATAAGTCTTTTTCTGTATTTTTTTTTCTTCTCAGCTTCACGCTGTATTCCGCATATGGCACGGTAGGCAGAGAACCTGTCACACTGTCACACTCCGTTCCCATCTTCCCGCAGATTTTTTGAGGTATTGCGTTTCGAGTGGCGGAGTTTAACGCCGCAAATTTTAATAAATAACAATTCATTCCCCCGAGCGGGTATCGAGCCCACAACGGTTGCGTTTATAGTAAAAGCTTATGCCCCTCCGCAACTACGGACTTAGCATCTTATATTAAAGGAAAAGTTTCATATATACTATTTATATTTATTTAACATAAAATTTATTTAGTCGCTATAAATATTTAAAGTAGATAGGTACGTATCGTATTCATGGAAATTTAGGCAATTTGTTGCTTCAGCAGTCTTTTCCGAATTTTGTCAAAAACTGTGTTTATATTTACATGTAAAGTGGTTGAGGTAGAGGCTTCATCGGTGCAGTATGGAATAGGTTTTAGTATGAAAATATGGTGTTCCGAATACGCTATTATTGATTTTTAATCTTTTCTCATTTATTGTTATCTTTTTTTTTGGGGACTTGCCTCTGCTATATAGAATTGTCCGAATGTATTATATTACAAAACGATGTTTGGATTCAATCACTCGTTTTGTATTGTAATCCACCGATATTATGATTAAGTTAGGTTTTAGTTATGTTAGGCTAAGTTCGGGTAATTATACCTAGGGAAGTGCCTTAATGGGAATGGAGTGTCTTAACATTAAGCCCCCAGGTTCCCTCTGTTTAATCTGCTATGGCAGCATGTGGGAAAAAACACGTATACCGGTCCTTCGCTCTGCTATCCGCACAAGAATTGGATTTTATTAAAAAATATCCTATATATAAACATACCTAGTTCAATGCTATCTAACTTTGTGTGAAATTCAAATTCACTTTTACAAAAAGATAGAGTTTGTAAACAACAATTGATATAAATGGTGTAACTTTTATAACGGTTTCCAGTAGCGCGCCGCCGTTAGTGCAAAGTTTTGAGTAACCGACTTTGTTTCAGGGCTGTAATGGCTTTACCACCTATTCATTATGGAGAGTTCGATGTTACCTTAATTGAAATAGTTCAATGTGACTTTTGAGCTTGATTACATTTGAAAGGTTAATCTATTTATAGAATAGAAATTATTGACTGATTATATTTATTATTATAGAATATGGACTTGTGTATGTGTTTATGTTTTATTTTTTTACCATTGTAAAGAATGTGTATGAAGAAAGAAAGATTTGTGTTTGAATTTCTTTGTGTTATAATTAATGGTATTTTAGAAAATTACATAATTTTAATTGCTTTAATTACCTATATAGTTTTTACTGTACTAATACTTCACATTCCTTCCGTTCCCCGCTTTCCACCGAATTCTGGAAGCATTGCGTGTTGCTTCGGTACCAGAGCGTTGAAATTAAATATTAAATATTTAATTTCCTCGAGGGGACTCCAACCCAACATCTGTCGCGCTTACAGTCGCGCCACTATATACAACGAAAGAAATCCGTCACCCACCATTGTATACGTGCTATGTATGCATGTATCGTGAAACGACATCGTAAAACAGTTGTATTCACTTTAAAATGCACTATAAAGAATAGAGTGCCTTTTTGGTAGAACAAAACTGTATATTCCATTTTGTAGCGGAAACCATGAAACGTGAGTTGAAAAGTTGGCATCGGACCAGCTTTTGAATTTAATTTTATAAGTTGTCTGTATAATTTATCGTCGGCGCTCATTGAAATCTGCAATTTCTGGACGTTTGCACTCAACAGTGCAATAATGTGGAAGGGCTTTGTTGTATTGCATTTTTTTTTTAAATATTTTATTTTTGAAATTAATATAATAACGTGACTGAAAAAACACGACATTGTTTATTTAGATTAGAAAACGACATTTTTCAAATAGAATTAAATAAATAAATCAGCTTCACGCTTTATCCCGCACACAGCAGGGTAGGCAGAGGGAACCTATCGTTAAGACACTCCGTTCCCCACTTTCTGCCGAATTCTGGAGGCATTGCGTGTTGAGTGGCAGAAATCAACGCCGCGCTTAGCCTCCAGAGCTTAGACACCAGAGCGAGGAAATGGAAATATAAATTTAAATAAATATTTCATTTCCTCGAGTGGGGATCGAACCCACAACCAGTCGGTTTTACAGTCACACTTCGTGCCGATGCGCCACGACCGGCCTCAATAGAATTAATAAAGCAAAATTAAAGTACATTTTTATTAGTATTTTTTTTTTAGATTTCTGCTTTCTTTTTACTTTTATGTTATTATTTTATGTTATTATATATATATATATATATATATATATATATATATATATATATATATATATATATATATATATATATATATATATATATATATATATATATATATATATATATATATAATATAATAAGTCGCTTCGTCCTTCTCCTCAATTCAGACTTACGAAATCAACAATATTATTCGATTTAAAGCATTTATACAGTTGGAATACTCGAAGGAGGACTGTGTTGAGTGGACAAACAGAAGCTGAGAGTTCACTATCTCAGTGAATTTATACAAGTTAAATAAATAATGTGGAAGTGGTTGTTTTTAGTTTTATTTCTTTACTAAAGTAGGTAGGTAGTATTAAGGTGACATTAAAGAGTTGACGTTTATAACTTCTTGACACCTCTTCCCAGCAAAACCGCCTTTTATTAAGACTTTTACTCGATATTTCTCACGATGAATGAAAATTACTTGAAAAAAAATGTATTATAATTAGCACATATTTGTCAATGTCATAGAATAGAAAGGACAGTGTTCAGACACTCCGTTCTTCCCATGAATAACAAACCCGGAATCGACACGTAACGTTCAAGGCTGCACAATCGAATTGATATGTAACAAAGTACACCTATTAAGGCAAATGGCGACGGTTTCCCTTTCTACTCTTGTAACATATTGTTCTCAATAAAGTTGGTCTTTTCTATTGGTGGAGGTAACGCATATTGGCAATAAATAATGGAACATATACGAAGTCGATTCAAACGAGGAATTTCTTGTATTATACTATTATCTTTATATGTATATATAATATGTATTTACGTATATAAAACTCTTTCGACAATTAGTGACCGACAGACAAAATGAATGTGCAAAAGTTTGGTATGTATGTAGTTTAGACAGTGTATGGAACCACTTCGAGAGAATTTCTAAAAACTTCTTTAGGAAGAACGAGATTTTCCTTTTTACGTATTTAAGTCCAGTGCGTGCGGTGACCAGAGATGACAGAGGTGTATTTTGGAGAAAAAATCATCTTTTAAATCGATATTGAAATGTTTGTTGGGAAAATCGAATATATAAATTTATTATACATACGTATACAATTAGTCTATTGCAAGGCTTAAAGGCGCGGGTTCGAGTCTTTCTACATAAAAACGTTTCTGTCATTATGGAACAACACTTAAAAAAATATTTAAAACAATTTGTAAATGGCGGTAGATTTACATTTTGCAGGTTTGACGTTTTTCACAAGCCTATATTGGTCATATCCTTTGCTCTTGTATGTTTATTCTGTCGTATTTTCCACTTGTTACATCTCCTTTTATAACATAGTCACTTAAATGTCACTATATTTTTAATTCTTATGAAGTGATTAACTTAGTTACAAATATATCGACGTCATTCTGGTAAATTGTTCTATGGACACGTGTGGTTCAACACGAGATGGTTGTGGATTCGAAACGAGTTTACAGTAGTGATTGGTTGTATTAAAATTTATTTTTAATTTTCCCGTCTGTTACCTATATAATACACAGTTTTAAGTAAGCCAACGCGGCGCTACATAATACAGTTTCTCTGAGTTAAGAAGGAGAAAATTCTCTCTGCGTTCTGCTGCTGTAATAGTTAAGCAGAGAGAACTACGCTTAACTATTTGAGAAAGATACGTAAACAATAAATATATATCTATTAATTTAAACAAATATAAAACCGTGTGGCGCAGGAGCACAAACCTGCGACTGTCAACGCGACGGTTATGGTTCAATTTCCACTCGGGGGGGAATTAATAAAAAATAAAATAATGCGTAATATTATATAAAACAAAAAAAAAATGCGAAGTAAGTAGTCAGTAGATTTATTTCAAATAACTTTCAAAATTAAAAATTAAACTTACAATTGAATATCTCATTTATTATATCTTACAGTGAGCAAAGAAACTATTAATAGTTACATCTCTTTGAGGAATGCTTTGTGTGAGGTTCCTTTTGCTGTAATTGCTTTCGTACCGATACCCTCGACAATAGAATCTGTTGAAGTAATTTCAACAAGTGTCTTTTGTTCCACCTTTTAAAACCACTTTTCACTAATATAAGTATATATGATGTATTCTTTATTGTGTTGCTCGTTAAACTTTGTAATAATCTCCCTATAGGGATGCTAACAACATAAATAAGTTTTAATAAGCGTATAAGAATTTCAACGTGGCTTGGCGAGAACGTATGGCTTAGTGGTCAGAGCGCCTGGTCGGTTTCCAGGAGGCGCAGGTTCGAGTCCCGCTACGTTCAAATTTTTATACGTTTTCTAAATATGTGTTTTGTCTGGCTCTTCAACTATATAAGGGATATACAATAAATAATACATTTATTTTTTCATACTATGGCTAAAGACTAATATTAAACTTTTTGCTTATACCTATATCTTTTAATATCAGATGCTCTAAGTAAAATTTATAAACATTAGAGGCTTTCATGCCGCACAAGGGTGTGACTGTAACGCGATAGTTGTGTGTTGGATTCCCATTCGAGGGAACGAATTATTTCTCTTTTAATATTTTCATTTCTTCGTTTTGGAACCAAGGAAAAAGCGCAGCGTTGAGTTCCGCTACCCAACACGCAATACCTCGGTAAGATGGCTGAAATTGCGAAACCACTGCCATCCTTCTATGTGCGAGAAAAAGCGTGAAACTGTATTTTCCTAACATCCCCCATGTGAGAATGGGAACCGAAACCATAACCGTAATAAACACGCTAACTACGTAGCGATACCGTCGACATTTTTTATTCATAACATTTGCACGAAACGGTCGTAAATTCTACATCTAGACCATTAGGTTTTATGTCAGAAACTTCATAGCCAGTCTAGCTGCCGTGGTGGAACATTTGTAGCTAATTAATACTCGAGTAAAGACAATGTTGCCATGTCGTTGTAATAAAACTAAATATAGTACAGGCGTCGAGTCGTGGCCGTAAAAATGGTTGTTAGATGGTTCCGCATAGTATTTTTCTCGCTTTTGATTATTTCTTTCCTTAGGTTAACGTTTAGGTAGTCTTACTTCATTGTTGCCACTATTCGTCGATCGTACTATGTTGTTTGTTCTCTCTTCGTCTATTCCAAGCACGTTTGATATTCACCCTCGCTGTAATTTTAGTTGGCAGTAATAATTGACGAGACGTGCTTCCGATAAAGAAAATTGTTTGTGTCGTATATAATAAATAATATTAGCTAATTTGGTTCGTTTTTATCAGAATATTTTGGTAATTCCGATTAAATAATCAATATATTCCGTTGATTATATAGCTTCAAATATCTAGCTATTTAGCTTAGAGCTTATACCGATAAAGTATCTGCCTTGACTTAGCTTTACGGTGTATCCCTAGCGGGATAGCGATACCTCTTTCGCCTCGCCCACTGTCATCAGCCTCTTCTCCATGCCCTCCTGGGGCAGTATCTTTGATACTTGGTAGTATGTTTTCTAAAATCAACCTAGGTTTCCTTTATCTCTTTTATCGCTCACTTTCATCACTCATCCGTTCAACGTACCCAAACCAACTGAGCACGTTCTTCTTCATTCTCACCGTGACATCCTCGTAAGTACCTGAAATTCTGTGTATCTCTTTATTGCGGATCAACTAAGCTGACTCCGCATACCCTCTTCTTCCATATTAACCCACGTTTCGCTGCCGTATAACAGCGTCGGTACTAACACTGCATTGTGTAACGGTCAAACACGCAGCTGTGCTGACGTTTCGCCTTCTTCTAATATCTTACCTGTGTTTCAAGTTAAGTGCGAGTTCAATTTTTATTTGTGTTTTATGAACTATGAATATGTATTTGCATCATTTTATATGTCATATATATTTTTAGATCTCTTATCTAGATACAAAACACGTACCAAGTTTCAATACTCTTGTATAACTTAAGTTAGATGAGTACCGCTTAGTAATGTTAGAAATGATGCCGTTTTACGAGCACAACTTAGCTCTAAGAGACTTATTTATGACAGTCTTTACGGCGACTTTAAGACCTTTACGGCGTGCTACGATAAAACTACCATTTCTCATATATTTCTGTAATTATTATACCTACGTTTACTGACTTTTGTTATTTACGTTTTTATTGTTATTTTGTTCTTTTAGATGTTTTGTTCTTTTTGTGTTTTTGAATCTCGTCTATTTGATGGAGAGCGTGCAGGTTCATATGAACCTGAAATGAAACTTGAGAAAACTACCATCTCGAGGATATCCTCGAGATGGTAGTTTTCTCAAGTTTGGATAAAGTTGAATTGAAATAAATTTTGTGCCATTGTGTCTTTCTCGTTTCTATACTTAATTGTTATCAATTATAAATTGTGTATTAATTATGAGAATTACATTTTAAATTTAAATGTGAATGGAAATAACTAAATAAAATATTTAGATATTTCTTAAAAGCTCGAAGGTTGTGTTAATAATAATATTTTTATTCCCGCACAGCAGGAATATTCTCATTAAGTCGCTTTCGTTTCCCATTTTCCGCTGAATTCTGCAGGCATGGCGGGTTGAGTCAACAACTCAACGCCTATTTTACTTTTGTCTCGTTACTAGAATCGAACCCATAAGCTGTCGCGTTTTCAGTTTTACGCGTGTACGCCACGACTAGCCTCGAATTATTTTATTTCCTTTTATTGTTTTGTACTGCGTCGACATAATTAATTTTATAAGTGAACAAATTTGAAACCGCTGCTAGTGAAAAAAATAGAAAACATTTAAAATATTATACTTGATTGGATCCACCTTTTCCTTTTTCTTTTATAAAAAAAAAAATAAATCGCTTGTCGCTTTTTAAATTTATTAATCCAATAAGACGTCAGCTTCGAAAAATCGTTATCATAAATTGAATTAAGATTTTTTCATCTTGAAAAGATTGTGTTGGATATTTTCGTTTAATATTTAATGACGATTCGTCCTTCGCTGAGAGTTTTCGGGTTATGTCTAAATTAAGAAATATAAAATTGGACCCAATTCGTTGGGCAGTTTACTCGCGCCGGGTGAAATGCAAATGAAACATTAACGCTATGGAGGGGTTTATATCGCTTATGGTGCGTTAACTAATTTTCGTGTAGGGTAACTTTAAAAGGTTATTTTATCATATTTTATTTAAACTTCACGCTGTATTACGTACACAACATGGTAGGCAGAGGGAACCTTGTGTTAAGACACTCCGTTCTCCATTTTCTGCCGAATTCTGAAGACATTGTGTGTTGAGTGGCGAAACTCAACGCCAGACTTTTTGCCTTGATGCCATAGCTCGAATGAATTGTGGAGTGAATCAAATCCACAACTTGTCGGCGTTTACAGTCACACTTTGTTCCTCTGCGCCTGGTCTGACTGGCTTCAATAATTAAAAGATTACATTTTCGGTTGCAATGTTGCGGTTATACCTACTGTATTTTGTAATATTATAAATCTAAGGAGAGTATAGAGATAGAGAGAGAGCGAGCCGGACGATAAGTCTTAGTAATTATCTTTGAATAGCGGAAATTTGTAAAAATCTCCCTACAGAGATGCCAACAACATAAATAAGTTGGAACAAGCGTATAAAAATTTCGACGTAGCTCGATGGCAACGTATGGCTTAGCGGTTAGAGCGCCTGGTCGGTTTCCAGGAGGTGCGTGGTTTGAGTCCCGCTACGTTCAAATTTTTATACGTTTTCTCAATAAGTATTTTTCTTTCCTAAGTGTGGAATAACACTTTAAAAATGTTCAAAAATAAAAGATAAATTAACTACCTCCTACTCTGCATAATTAACTAGCTCATATCTAACACGTCTGCACTAAAATCCTAACATAATATAAAACGTAAGGAAAATAAACGCGCATAATGTTCGAGTAGGTAGTGGCAAGTCAATAAAGCAGGCAGTAAACGGCGGCGGGGGTCGTGCGTTTAGCTGACCTTTTAATGGCTCTCGAACTACCCTCGTGGCCACATACCTCTCTCTCTCTCTCTCTCTCTCTCTCTCTCTCTCTCTCTCTCTCTCTCTCTCTCTCTCTCTCTCTCTCTCTCTCTCTCTCTCTCTCTCTCTCTCTCTCTCTCTCTCTCTCTCTCTCTCTCTCTCTCTCTCTCTCTCTCTCTCTCTCTCTCTCTCTCTCTCTCTCTCTCATATAAAAGTCTTTTCATGTGACGTTATTAAAATATATATCTACATGCAAGCGTGTCTATGTCGCTTGAACTGTGGTTTTGAGTGTTGGGTATTTAAATCCTTCTATCTTACTAATAATATTAGCATATTAAATGCGTTAAATTCGAATTGCGTGGATGGGTGTCTCTTCCGCTTTTGCGCAAAATCGGCTGAAAGAGTTTGGATAAATCTTTACAGTAATGTAGCTTGCACATTACAATAACACATTGGCTACAATGTATGTAAACATTTCGTATAATTTGCCTATATTAGCAATAAGTTTACGCGAGCGAAGCCGCGGTTGAGTCGCTAGTAATATTTATACTTATATATATGAATAATTTATATATATGAATAATTAGGACGAATTAATAATATTTGACATTTTTTCCGCTCTGGTCACGAGGCAAAGCGCGTCGGCGAGTTTCGCGACTCAACACGTAATATCTCCAGAATTCGTAGCAAAGTGGAGTACGTAAGTAGTGTAAGTGTTTTCATGGCAACGGAATATCATAAGACTGGTTTCCCTAGTCTTCCAGGTTCCCACATTCCCTGCCCACCTGCAAATGAAATAGGTTTTTCACACAGAATGAAATTTCACTCAGTCGCTGTAAGTTCGATGATACGAAAGGCTGAATTTTTTACTGCCTACTTAATTTAGTTGTATCGTGTAATATTATTACATAAATAATAGATGTGCTCTTGTGTAGTATATGTATGCCTACATAGTACACGGCTACGTTATGTAGCCGTAACGGCTACATAACGTAGCCGTTACGGCGTTTATCGGTGTCTTTACGACGTGAACTGGTTGATCAATTCGTTGAGCGTTCGTATTTTATTGGTGATGCAGACGAGACGTCGTCTGGATATTTGTACTGAATATTTTAAAATTGATATTGCTATAGATGCCAGTTGTGGCGCAGGGGTACAAAGGTGTGATTGTATCGCGGCAGTTGTGGGTTTGATCCGCACTTTAGAGAAGAATTATCGTTAATATTTCTTCGCTATGACACTAAGGCAAGCCAGGAGTTTAGCTTCCCCACCCCACACGCATTGCCTCGAAAAAAGTGAGGAACGGAGTGCCTTAAATCTAGATTCCCTCTGCCTATCCTCCTATATGTGAAATACTGCGTAAAGTTCTTTTTTTCTATATCATACAATAAAATATAGAAAGAAATGTTTCTTTGACAAGTATGGAAGCTCTTCTTTTTGATCCAAATAATAATAATTATTATTTTTTATATAAACACTCTTAAAATAATAAATAGTTGTATTTCATGCTTGCTGCTGCTGCTGTTGGAAAATTCTAAAATATGTCAACTCGTTTAGTGTATACTAACCAAGATTAATTGAGTTACAGTGGGCTAATTTATCAGCGTCTCGAAGCGTCGCAATTAAGAATGTAAAAATTTACATGAATATAGTATTGGTGTGGAAACTGAAAAGCTCGAGTCGTTTATTTATCTAATTTATATTTATGTTTGTTTGTATGACCTATATACATTGATGTATATTTGTATTGAGTTCTTTGCGGTATTAAGTTTTGTATGTAAGAAATAGTCGTGGCTGTCGTGGTGCGTCTGACCGGAAGGGGAATTATTACATTTTATTTCGTTTCTAATCTCCTTTTCCTGGTAGACCAAACGCGGCGTTAAGTTTGACGCAAAATAAGTTTCAAGAATAGCTCATATTTTGAAATGGCGGAAAATGCTAACGTAGTGCCTTTTACTTTGCTAGGTTCCTTCCGTCTAAAATGGATAAAACAGTACTGACGATCGTTTTTGCTACAAATGCCAGTTTCTCAACTGCCGCTTCTCTGAAAATGTTATTCTCTTTCGAAAAGTATAAAGAGATGTTCCAAACTCTTGGTGTTAAAAATATATTCTCTTATAGACAGAAACTTATTTGAAAAAAAAAGCGTAATTTTATTAGAAACTTATTTACACTTTACGTCAACTATTACAGAATAAAGATGTTGTTAACATACTTTTTTGTGTTCTCCATACAACGTGACATTGACGAAGCGATTTTGTGCTCAACTGGCACGCTCTAGAACTACGTAATAAGATAAAAGAACAGAACATATATTTTGAAAATATTATTCTATATTACTATAACAATCTTATTTCTTAGTTATCTAAGAAAAAAGATTTCCATTTCCATATTAAATTATTTAACATTAAAACAATAATATTTTGTTGGGAACAAGTTATAACCAAAAGTTTCCAACGAACTCCCCAGTGTCTTAAAATGCTTGTTTTAAATGTAGCTTAGCGAAACACTAGTCGTTTCAAAAGGTTTCCAAGTTGCAAACTAATTACACTCCATTAATTGAACCAACTACCCGTGATGGGCTTTGTAATAGACCTCGAAAGCTGTAGCGCTCCCCCCTTTCATCGAAGGCTCTCCTTGATGGGAAAACGATCGACGGGACTGCGTTGTTTTACTTAGTGTGACGTACGGGATAATTTATGATGTTTTATACGCTTATCTGATCTTATATTAATCTGAAGAGTTGTTATGGTGTAATTTTGTATGTGAAATTACATGGGTTTTTGGAAAATAAATAGGTTTTTAATTTTTTCATTTAAGAAAGCTTAAAGATTTAAGAAAGGCCATTCGTGGCGCAGGGGCTCAAAAGTGTGTTAACGCGATATGTTGTGGGTTCGATTCCCATTTGAGGAAATAAAATATTTATAATATTGTCACTTCTTCGCTCTGGTAACGAAACAAAGCACGGCATTGTGTTTCGACACTCAACACCCAATGTCTCCTCGGAAATTTTTTGTCTTAACACTAGGTTCCCAGGTTCCCTCTGCCTAGCCTGCTCCTATCCTTCCAGATATGCGGAATAGAGCGTGATGTGCTCTCCCTTTATGTACATAAAATTATTTTATTCATTTATTATTCAAAAAAGCCAAAAATTTAAACTTAATATTTAACATTAAGGCTGTTTTCTATGCATTAAATAGGTCCCTCGCCTAGATATTTAAATTGGCCTTTCATATAAAATTTACTTGAATATAAAAAAAAAGAATTGTTTGTCGTTGTCATATTTTGTTATAAAAATAGCACGTCTTTCTAACAAAGGTGTAGGTCCTCGTTGTGATACATATTTTATTCAAACGTCAACGCCCTCGTCGCCGCTTACTTTGTATAGCACTCAGTATTTTTCATATTTTATTCAATATCTGAGTTTATATTAGAGTTTTGAATAGACAGCGCCATGTGGTGTTGCTTTTGTATATTTTTGTTAATGGCAAAATGTGTTAAAAATCTTACAAAATCGCGTGGCAACGTCTCAAACAACAAACCAGCTTGAGGCGTCAAAGCGATAACATAACCATCAATATACCAGCACTGTATCCCGCACACAGCAGGGTAGGCAGAGGGAACCCAATGTTGAGACACTCCATTCCCCACTTTCCGCCGAAATTTGGAGGCATTGTGTGTTAAGTCAACGCCGCGCTTTGCCTCGACACCAGAACGAAGAAATGAGGACAGTCGTGGTGCAGAGGCATCAAGTGTGAATGCTAAATTGACTGATTGTGGGTTCGGTCCCCACTCGAGGACATAAAATATACGAATCTGAGTCCGGATAATCCGTATTTATTGAACACGATATATCCGGACGATAAATAAAGGTGATAGCTACGGGCATTGCGCTTCCTGTCACAAAGCTCTTAAGTAAATAACGTATTTTCCGATACCACCTACCCCTTTTTCTGTGAATAGATGAAATTTAATATAATATAGGAGTTGAAAGCTTGGATTATATGAAAATAAAAAATATTTAATTCATATTCTCTAGATATATAATGGATATAGTCTATAATGGTTTATGTTCAAATTCGATTTAAATTGAAACATTTGAAAAAAAAAAAACGTTCAAAGTATTTTCTTCACCCTTTGTTTGGTGAGCTAAGGTATAGGTACAGCATTCTGTCAATCTCCTGACAAAGTCTATGTAGGCAAAATGGGGATGTGGGAAACTGAGTGAGTTTTGTATTTACATCACTAAAGTTATATTATATATCCAGTTAAGGCTGTCGTGGCGCAGGGGCACGAATTATTATTTATCAATATTTTATTTTCATTGCCATGTAGAGGCCAGTCGTGGCGCAGTGGCACTAAGTGTGACTGAAAAACCGACAGGTTGTGGGTTCGATCCCCATTCGAGGAGATGAAATATTTACTTAAGTTTATATTTCCATTTCTTCGTTCTGGTTTCGAGGCGAAGCGCGGCGTTGAGATCTGCTACTCTACACGCAATGCCTCCAGAATTCGGCATAAAGTGAGGAACGGAGTGTCTTAACACTAGGTTCCCTCTACCTACACTGCTGTGTGCGGGATACAGCGTGAAGGTGATTAATTTGATTGGTTTAATTGCCATAATAACAAGGCAAAGCGCGTTTTTGAGTTTCGCTACTGAACACGCAATGCCTCAAAAATTAGGCGGAGAGTGGGGAACGGAGTGTATTAACACAAAGTTTCCTCTGCCTACCCTGCTCTAAGCGGAATATAGCTGAGATTCAACATCACACTAACAAAAGCAATCAATTATTCAAAATTCTCCAAATAGAGGCCATTGTTCCGTTAAAAATAAATTTCATTAAATACTGAAATTGTACCTCTAGACAAAAACTTGTAAAGGCCAGTCGAGTTGAGCTATAGTAACAAAGAGGCGGGGGACAAAGGCGTTTTTAATACGCCGCAATACCTCGACCCGTGTCAAGTGGGACTGAGGACACTGTTACTCTTGTCTCTTATCACACTTTATCTTTTTGGGTGAAGTTAATTTTGCGTCTGTAAAAAATTGTAAAAATAAAGTTTTTTTTTCATTATTATTTTTTTACTTCACGCTGTATTCGGCATAAAGCAGGGTAGGCAGAGGGAACACCCGAGGACCTGGGGTTGAGGCACTCCGTTTCCATTAAGACTCTCCCGTTCCCCACTTTTCCGCCGAATTCTAGAGGCATTGGGTGTTAAGTGGTGAAACTCATAATAGAGCGAAGAAATAAATTATTAAATATTTTATTTCCTCGTATGTGGTAATCGATTTACCCACAACCTTTCGCGTTTACAGCTTAATTAAATAAAAATTACACTACCATATATTTGACTATTGGATAAAATGAACATATAAGTCGACATAGTAACGTGATTTTTACTCGATAATTGGTTCTCTAATAACAATAATACCACAAGTATTAAAATAATATTAACACTATGTTGATATAAGAGACTGATTGTGGCGCAGGGCCACATGCGTTGCGGGCTCGATTCCCCCTCGAGGAAATGAAATATTTACTATTTTCATTTTCCTCGCCCTGGACTCTGGAACTCAACAAGCAATGCCTCCAAAATTCGGCAACAAAATGAGAAATAGAATGTATTTACGCTAGGACTAAAATGAGAAATAGAATGTATTAACGCTAGGCTACCCTCTGTCTACCCTGCTATCTGCGGGATACAGCGGGAACCTAAAAAAAAAAGAAAAAAATGCTGATATAATAGTTACATTTCCTATACAAGTGTCCAACAGTGCTGATACAATGTACGGCACGCGGAACAATGCTCAGCACTAAAGCGTGTCCCCGAGCGCGGCGATTGTGAAGTGATAGTGGAATGTTACTTTATATTCTGTTTCTATGAAACACCGTGAAACTCGTGTCAATAATGCATAAGTTGAAATTATTATTTACAATAATAAATAAGTTGATATTATTAAGAATAAAATGTATGTAAGTATTTTATATGGTAAAAATGTTTATTGTTCGTTTGTAATGTTTTTTTAATGGTAATAAATTGAAAAAAACAATTAAAAGTAAAATCAGGTTGTGGATTCGGTTCCCACTCGAGGAACTTAAATATTTAATAATTACGTTTCTTCGCTCTGGCAATGGAGCTAAGGGCGAAGTTGCGACACCGTGTTTTGCCTTGTTACCAGAGCGAGGAAATGAAAATATTAAATATTGTATTCCTGTGGGAGTCGGACCCACAACTGTCGCATTGACAGTCTCGCGTTTGTGCTCCTGCACTACGACTGGCCTTTTTCTTAAAAATAAAACGGAAAATCGTACATAATTATTAATTATGTACGATTTATTTATGGTGAATAATTTAAAATATTTTTGCATTACGGATAAGATAATAGAAATCCAAACTATATTTTAATAAAAACCAAACTATTGAAAAATATTAATTCGTAACAATTAAAAGTAAAAATAATTAATATATATGGTAGAGCTATCATAGTACTATCCGCTTTCAGCTCTCCCAATACTTCCGTTTCCTCGCGGTCAGCTGAACTGGGTCATGTCTTTAATACGAGATATGAATACAAAATTACAGATATCGGCAAATGGCGGCTTTTGAGGTTCACGTAATTGATGAATTCCTTATATACTCCTAGTTCGATGAAAGATTAACAGGAAAATATAGCAATATGCTATTCGATTTTTATTATCATTTTGGTTTTTCATTTAAAATTTTACTTGTTTTGGATATTATATGAGAGATTAATCGAATAAACTGGTAGCGTGTGTCCTTTAAAAAGTTTATAGTTACAATATAAATACTTGAAACGAAGTGTAAGATTGAGGTAGTTGAGGCGCATGGGCACAAACGCGTTTGCACAACCAGTATGGGTTCGGTTCCCACTCGGGGAATGAGACTTTGAGTATGCTGATTTCTCTTGTAAGGAGGTAAAGCGCGGCGTTAGGTTCCGCTACTCAAGATGCATTACCTCCAGAATTTGGCGGAAAGAGCAGAACGGAAGTATGTTAATGGGAACAGAGTATCTTAACACAAGGTTCCCAAATTAACGCCTAAATCTATGGGATACAGCGTGAAGCAAAAAAATGTGTCAGAATATTTTGTCTTTATTATGTTTTTAATATAAATATTTTTTTCTCTAAAAAGGTATGTGCAATGTGCGTAGCGTTAAAGCCTGTATAAAAGGTTAATCCGATCAATAACACAAACGAAGCAGAGATAGAAGACCCACGCGCGGAGTGCGCGTTAATCTCTCCTAAATTAGACCCATGTTAGAAACTCGGTTGACTCGTGGCTCTGGGGGAAATCTCGTATGTACTTGTACAGTACGGTCGACGAGTCGTGGCCGCACTGATGTTAGATATTCTTTCCCGAGTGGACGATACACAAACGTACAGAAAACCGAAATTCAAGGCGGCGCCGACCGTACTGTAATATACATAATATGTATATTACAGTGGGGTTAATGAATCGTGACCGCTACATATTATGTACAAATGTACGTTTGTGTGTAACAGTGAAAAATGTTTATTTCATAGCAGTGAACGTTTTGTTCATTAATCAAAGAAAAGTGCTTGGATACGTATCGTTGGTACGTTGTTTTAAATAATGATTTATGATGTGGTATAGGTACTACTTGTGGGTTATATATGAAACATTAAATTAGTAAGCGATTTGCCTAATCGCAGCGTTGAGCTCCGCCACTCTACACGCAATGCCTCGAGAATGCGGCGGAATGTGAGAAACAGAGTGTCTTAACACCTACTCTGGTATATGCGGGATACAACGTGAAGCTAAAAGAAAGGAAATCTATATTTGATATTCCTTGATATGTGGTTACTTAGATAATCATACTAATTCATCACAATTCCAAAGTTGTTTTAAATTTATGACGCGTTTATGCATGACTTTTAAATATAATATCTACGTATTGCCTTTTTACATTTACGTTCACCTAAAATATTGAGGCCAATCGTGGCGCAGCGGCACAAAGTGTGACTGTAAAAACGACTGGTTGTGGGTTCGATCCCCGCTCGAGGAGATGAAATATTTACTTAAATTTAGATTTCCATTTCTTCGCTCTGGTGTCGAGGCAAATCGCGGCGTTGAGTTCTGCTACTCAACACGCAGTGGCTCCAGAATTGGGCAGAAAGTTGGGAATGGAGTGTCTTAACACTAGGTTCCCTGTGCCTACCTACCCTGCTGTGTGCGGGATACAGGGTGAACCTGTATATATAATAAAACATTAATTTTTGTAATCAATAACATATTCAGAAATCTTCCTTTCTAAATGACAAATAAAATAAACAAAGGAAAATATATGTACATATAAAAACACATGTTCTGTCTGTCGCGTAACTACATACATACATACAAGCGATACTCTCCAATATCGTTTACCCATTCATCTCTGTCACTCGCTTATCCGGACGGTGGGTGAGTGATAAAGGAATTGAGAATGATGATTTATACTACATTTTTACTTGTCATGTTATAACAAAGAGATTGTTCCTTTTTTCTTTTTTTTCAACTTCACGTTGTGTGGTGGTAGGGTAGGCAAACGGAACGTAGTGTTAAGACACTCCGTTCCCCACTTTCTGTCGTTTTTAAAGGTATTGCGTGGTTAGTGATAGAAGTCAACGCCGCGCTTTGCTTTGTTACTAAATTAACATATTAATAAATAAAAATTCAAATCCTCGAGTTGGATTCGAGTCCACTACCGTCGAGTTTACAGTCACACGCTTGTGTCACTGCACCACGAGAGGCTCGAAAAAGCTCTTATTCTATACACGAAATGTTTTTACGTTTTTATTTTAATGAACAATGAAAATTGGAAGAACAGGTTATAACGTATAACTTTCTCATCTATTATTTCAATAAAGGAATATATTGTTGCCTTTGGAACAAAGAAATATGCCAATATGCCAAAGGTTCATATGTTGAACTATTCTTTGTTAGAATTCACCTATTAAGAATTTAGATAATAAAAAATATTATAGGATAAAAAATATTATAGGATAAAAAATATTATAGAATAAAAAATATTATATTATAATACAATTTTTTATTATATCTGTTTTGTTTGAAAGGAAGTTCATATATTCGTCCTTTATGGCTCTGTAACTGAAGTGTTTTACCCAAGTTAAAAGAATTGTATTCAGAACTCATGGTAATCAAAAGTATTTGTTCTTAATTCTATTATTTTTAATTCTTCTTATTTAATTCTAATATTTTAATTCATTAAAATGGTAAAAGTAAACTAAAAACTAGTTAGTTCACACAAAATAAGTCGGTTACGTGTGGACTCTTTAAGGATCTGCTTTCGTTCTATAGCGATTTTACCAACTAAGTGTAAATAGATTGTGGCCTAATATTATATTATTTTTGATTAAATTTATACTTTAAGTCTTTTCAGTTTAAGTTATTTAGGCGTGCCCTGTGTTTCCTTTCCAGCATTACCAAATCTTAATAATTGTTTTAGTTTAATAATTAGAAAAGTTACAATTGTTTCCCGTTTCATACGTATTGCAACCATATTTGATGGCCGGTTGTAAAGAAAACCATCCATAAACCCTCCATTAATCCAAGTTAATCTGAACACGTCAGTGTTTGTCATTCGCGCGGGACACCGTGCTAATAGGATTAAGTGATTAAGAACGTGAGGCCAGTCGTGGCTCAGGGGCACAAAGTGTGGCTATAAACACACCTGGTTGTGGGTTCGATCCGAAGTCGAGGAAATGAAATGTTTATTTAAATCTATATTTGTGGTGTAGAGGCAAAGCGCGGCGTTAAGTTCCGCCACACAACACGCAATGCCTCCAGAATCCGGTGTCGGTATATCGGTATATTTTGTAAATTAAGTCAAAGAAAATTTAAATATTATTGACGACGATATGGCGAATTTAAGTTAAGGAAGCATTGTGTTGGTTTTCTTTCGAGAATGTTTGTTCGGTATTTAGGTTCCCGGTTTGGTTAAAAACACGTTTGTCCATGAAAATTAGAGGATGAATTTGAAAATTGGTAAAGAAAAATGTTAAATTAAATGAACATTTTCTTCCTAAAGCGGATTGTTGAAAATGTAAAAAAAAACTAAAGGTTCTTAGATATGCGTATTTTATTATTATACCTTTCTTATGTAGAGTCAAAACGACTGTCAATAATTTATGAACGTTAATTTATAACTTTTATGAATATTATTTGATTATAAATATTATTCGATAGCAACTAGGATAGAAAGACAACAGACACGAATGCTGTACGATGAGCTTAAAAGTTGTTTGCAATATAGAGCTCTTGTTTTCGTATTTGGGGGTTTCTGTATTCCAAGCTGATATATATTTTTAAATAGTAGAAGGAAAAATCGTAGTATTTTTTATTATTATTAACATATTTATCGACTTTCTAATTTTTTTTACTTTACCTTTTTGTTACATACTTTGCTACATTGCTAAAAATAAGAAAATTCTTGTTTTCAATTTTATAGTATTGCAAGCACAGTGGTATTGTCTCAGAACCATAAATAATGGAAATATGATAAATAATTTAATGATGAATATTACTAATTTGAACATATCCTGACTGGGAATCAAATTCACTATTATGACATGATACGTAGGTACAATCTGTACGTCCCAACGTTGACTTGATCTATCTTATTTATATAATTTTTTCGTTTTATGTCGAATATATCATCAGGATAGTCAAATATAAATTAGTGTTAAGAAATTCTGTGTTCTGCTATTGAATTAGAGATAACGTGTGTTTAGTGGCGATACTCTCCGTTGTCCGTCTATCTTATTTGTCATATTATTTTAAATATCTAAATCTCAACGTACGTAAAATCGAATGAAATGAATTATAAATTATAAGAAAAGCACTTATATTAAGAGGAATCAGATTTTGCCACTTGATATATTCCAATGAAGAAATTACTCGATGGTCGTGACAGCTTGTTATAACGCTATACACTACACTCGAAATATAAACATAGTAGGACTTATAATATTAGTTTTTAAATGTTAATGGAATAAAATATTTTATTTGTTATATTTTGAAACAATCCGATAAAACTTAAATTTAAGATTTTTTCCACGATTTGTTTATCTCTTAGGTACTTATTATCTACTGGTTTTCTGTTTGATTTATCGTTTAGAATTAGAGCTTTTACATTTTTTAAATAATATTATCAAATTATATTGCTTTTAACGAAATATTAATAATTATAAAATAAATAAATCAAATAAATCAGCTTCATGCTGTATCCCGCACACGGCCTACCCTAGGCAGAGGGAACCTTGTGTTAAGACACTCCGTTCCCCACTTTCTGCCGAATTCTGGAGGCATTGCGTGTTGAGTGGCAGAACTCAACGCCGCGCTTAGCCTCGACACCAGAGCGAAGAAATGGAAATATAAATTTAAGTAAATATTTTATCTCCTTGAGTGGGGATCGAACCCACCACCAGTCGGTTTTGCAGTCACACTTAGTGCCGCGGCTGGCCTCGATTAATAATTATAATTGTATTTATTTAAAATATCTTTATGAATATCACAATGACATAACGACAAAATAGTTTTTACTATTCTTAGATATGTTTCTTGATTTCTAGACTACGAAAAGAGTGTAATTGAACTCCACTACTTAGTTTCCTCTATATAACCTTCACCCTTTGCCAACAGAGCATCCTCGGCGAGTTCAACCGTGAGCAGGACGCGTTCATCAAGGGCCAGGACAAGGGCAACGGCGCCGCCGCCCCTCCATGGGTGGGGGCGCCCAACGAGGCGGCACTCAAGGAAGAGTGCCTGTCGTTGTCCACTGTAAGTTAGATTTTATCATAGAATATATGAAGGTTTTAGTAATTGCTAAGAGTGTGTAACAAATTGAGATGTGGCTGTGGCTGAGCTGCCAGTGGTAGCTTTATAGTCAATCAATTCTAAAGTATTTTTAAAAGCTTATTTTATCAATTTTTTTGTGTATTTTAAATTAGAAATATGTAAACAATAAAAGTAGAGAAATGAATGTTTTGTCACTATATTCTATATATTCTTTATATATCTTTATAATAAAATTAGATAGCTGGATAGAATAAACTTTATTGCACACATTAAATAATGAAATATATAAAATGTAACAACAAATAAATATATAAAACAACACAAGTTTTACAAAGGCGGGCTTATTGCTTTAAGCAATCTCTACCAGACAACTTTTGGAACATTACGGATAAGTTGTAATGAGGAAAAAGGGGACAGCGTCTCAGTGCAAATTTTATTTAATGAAATTTAATATATATTATATAATAATATAAATCAATATCAATATGTAAATGAAATGTATAATATATAATAATATATAGTACATTTACATAAAATACGTTTAATGTATATATACTATACACATACATACTTAAACGTGTGTAAAATATATACTTAGGTTCTATAGACATTATTCAATAATACTATATAGTATAAGTGACTTCTAATTATGTAATTTTGCTAGTTTTAAATTTTGATGAGCTCCAAATATACTAAAGGTTTAAAATAGTACATTATTATTGTTATTTTTTTTAAATATATACATTTTGTTTACAAAAAGTATACATTTTGTTGTTTATATCTTAAGTAAAAAATTCTTAGCGTTAACCGTATTCATATCGTATATCAGGACCGAAGGAACTTCGTGCGCGCCCCTCCCGCCGGCGTCGACTTCGACTTCGACTACAACAAGATGTACCCGGTGGCGGTCGCCATCATGAACGACGACCCAAATCTATCCACAATGCGTTTCGATCTTGTGCCCAAAGTGTGAGTTTATATTTTTATTATAACCCTATATTGATAGATGTTTCGCATACAGGTTAAGTAATTGGGGAACGGAAGTATATTTATGGAACGGAGTGCCTTAAAAATAGGTTCCCGAGTAAAAAAAAGAAAATAACCAATGAAAGAAAGTATGGATGTGATCATGTGAGGATTTATTTATATTACCCATATCATTAACATGACTATTAAGCGATTCATCAAATATTTAGTTTTTGAAACTTATTAAAAATTGAAAATCTTTAGGTTTATGCATTTACTTTATGTTCCGAAATATAACGTTCTAATTAAAATTTGAAATATAAAATTTAAGATTATATTATATGTTATGTTCTAAAATATTAACATAATATTGTCTATAACGTTATTACAACAATTTTTCCAGTATAACAGAAGAGAACTTCTGGAGGAACTACTTCTACCGCGTGTCGCTGATCTGCCAGGCCAACGAGGCGGACGCGGCGGGCGGCCAGTCCAGCGCCGACGACTCGCAAGGTCAGACACTCCCTACTGCTTGGTTAGATTTTACCTTAGACGGGAATACAACCTGTGTACCTTTGTATCTAGTGGTTGGGTCTGACTCTCGAAGACAGGAGATGTTAGGTATTTACGATAAATGCTTAACCCACCTGTATATTCAGTCACGTTGGTCTTAAAAACAAAACTTAGTTGGTAATTGGAACAGATAGATATCGAACCTGTTTACTTACATAATTAATCTTTCACTTACGTCATTTTGTACTATGGGTTTGTGTGATTGGAACGGAATTTAAATAGATTTAACGAATGGCTATATATCATGTATTTTTTTCGTTCACATATTTTTCAGTGGATTTTATTTTCGAGAAAAATATTTAGTATATTTTTATATAGAATCACACATACAAGAATTCTTATATTTTTGCAATTTCTTTACTCCAGAGAAAGAAAAAAGACAACTTCCTTTTTCCTTCTAAGTATTCAGGTAAAGATTCCAACTAAGCATAAAACCAAAGCTCAAGAGATTCTAAAATAACCTCAGCCTTAGGAATTTATTTATTTATTCTGTATCAAGAATCTTTTTATTTTGGAACTCGATACATATTTATATTGTATTGAGACTTGAATGTCAATATAGCCAAAGATTTATGTTTTGGAGATATACTACAAGTATTCCTTTTTTTTCGAGTATTTTTATTTTTTTATTTATAATTTAGTTTTACTTGTCGACTTGGCGGAACTTGGCGGAAAGTGGGAAACGGAGTCTTAACACTAGGTTCCCACTGCCTACCCTGCTGGGTGAGGGTGAAATAGCTTGTAGCTGATTTATTTATTTTTTAAATTTTACTTAATCTGATAAATATTTAAAATTAAGCATTCTAAAGATTTCCTGAAACATATAAGAAGAAAGTGATGCGTTTTAGGGGAATGCTAGGTTTTTTTTTATAAAATACAAAACATCTATTATTTGTACAGACCAAAAAAATAATTTAAATACACTTTGCTAAATCCCATCATCTCATTTTTCGGCTAGATTATATTTTTTTGTTTTGTGTTTTCTTTATTTTTAATTTTATGTTTTTATCATTTTACCTTCCTTTAGATATTAGTTCATCAAGCGAAGTAGGTAAAGAGAAACCGCCGCAAGATTCTATAGACGATGCCAAGAAACGAATTAAATCGTTAAAAGTTGATAGAGACAATGATGATGGTAAGAGATTTTCGCCTCTCATATGAATTTAATTAAAAAAAAATAATTATATTTTTATAAAGCTAAACTACTATTTGTAATGTGGGCATTGCGAATGTCTCTTTGCATATATTCAAAGAATACGGGTTCAATACCCGCTCAGGGATATTTTTTTTTTTTTTCAAAATTATAAACAAAATATATGTAGGTTGTTACTTTTCCCTTTCCCTTTTTATTTTTCTTGTCCTAGTTATTTTGTCTTCATTTATTTTCTTTATTTGCTAGTTTTATAACAATTTAATCGTTTCACTTCAATTCATATTTGACATATGTAGCGCGGAAAATTTTATTTTTTAAACAAATTAACCAACTTTGAGGAATACTTATTTACTAAGGCACGCTTATTTTACACAAAAATCCAGCACATAAATATCACAAAATCAAATAAATTTAAGGAGACGTCCACTACATTATGATATATTTAAATAAAAACAACTTTTTTTATTATAAGACATTAAAAAAATGTCTATGTCGTATATTTCATTTTTAACATAATTGGTGGATTATTTCTTATAACATATAAATATAATCATATGAGGATTTTGAGGTGAATGAAACAGGACGACATTGAAAAAGTGAAAAATCAACTATGGTATTACCAGATGAAAAAAATATCTGCGTATTCATTCTATTTATATATCCTTTTGTAAAATCAAAAGGCATAAAAATAAATATATATGTATATTTATATATATATTAAAGGTATTTTTTTTCTTATTTTCGGAATGCAGCTTAAACCAGCACCGGACATCATGGAGCATCAAACACTGTACTAACGTAACACCACGGTCGCTTCACATACTATCCACTTACTTCAAAACTGATTTAGATCGATTCATTCTTTGACTATTGTTTGGCCGAAATTTATTGCCAGCTTTGGATAGTGAAAGGGGCACCGTAAGCGATGCTTGCTACAATATATTATCACTTAAAACTGTTTCAAATAATGCCATTACAGTATTATATATAAAAATGATACGACATCATCTAAATCTCACCCACGAATGGTGATTTCTAGTTTTGGCGTTAAAAATGAAAGTTTCACTGTTGATCTCTTCACAATTTACTATATTATGTACGTTCATATAGATATATATGATGTATATGTATAAAAAAATTATGCCTCAACGCGGCCCCTTGTTTGATTTTGTCTAGAGTCTATAATCTGTCATATCCTCATACTTGTTATATCGTGTGTCGTTTAATTGTAATTGTTAAGACAATATATAACTTTCTAATACTATTATATAAATGTATATATATATCACATATTATTTTCTTTCTATAGCTTAAATACAGATATCTGTGTTACAAGATAATTAGATATTTAGAATATGATCCTTTGTAGATTCTTTTTCAACGTGAATTTAAATATTACTCGAATACTATATGGAAAATTTCAATGTAAACTGAATGTTATATATATGCATAAGGAAATAAGATCATAAATATAATATGGTATAGCGTCACTGTTTCGTAGCTAACTATCAGGTTTTAACATTGCTACTGTAGTTTCGCTAGTCTCGTCTTTTTTTAAAAACAGCTCGATTTTCGCTTTTTTACGAACGGGTTTCGCTTTTTTTTGAAATTGCTATTTTTTATCTTCGCTTTGTATTTCTCAAAGTTGGTTGTTCTTGTTTGTCTTCGGTCTGTTGTGTCTGTCGCGTAGCAATGTTGAAACTTTCACCACTGTGTTGTCAGAATTGTCGATCGTTATATTAAGAATTCAATTTTTAATAATTATCACACCGTTTGCATCGTTGATGTCTTCTTTGGTCGTTTAACATTATAGTTTGCCGATCTAAAGAAATAAAAAAATTATATTAATAAAGATAACATCAAAACTATCGAATTCGATTAATTGTACTTACTATATTTGTTACCAAAAAAGGCTCAACGATAAAATTTATTGGAGAAAAAAATATTTCAATAAATCTATATAGCCGCCACATATCTTATGTGTGACAGTCAATTAAGCCAACTGCCGTCGTCCACCCGCGTCTGACAACACAACTTTTATGATTATTTACAAAAAAAAATAGATCCATTGTATGTCTATCCGTGTTTATAATGTTGCGTAGATTTAGTTGATATAAGATTATTAATGTTAACACACCTGTAAAGGCCTAATCCTTCTAATCTTTTCTTTTTTAAAAAAATACTTCATTTTAGCAACAATCTGTGGTTAATGTCTATAAATAATGATGTTTCTTCAGATTTTTCAACTTCACCACACCGATGGTCTTTTGATTTTTTAATTTAAATAATGGCCTAAGTGTTTTAGAAGTTATAGCAAGTGATATAGTAGACACCAAATTTAAAAAAAAAACCGTCTTCTTCCTAATGCTCAAAAGTAAAACACGAAAAAATGTTTTCAATTACGAAATTATCAAAAGATATCTCTTAACAAAATGTTTTTTACCTAGCTTCCAAAAATCATGTTATTTTCATAGTAAAATGGTTGATCCCCGCATAGTGACGGCATAGGTAACACTTTCTATCGTCAATATTTAAGAAAATGTTTAGTGAAATTATAACATTATAGTTATTAATGGCATTTATAGTTAGTTATTATGAATTGAAATAATTATATTATTCTAAAATAATATTGGTGTTGTTATTTTGTATCTGTAGTCATAGCTTGTTATGTTGTCATTTAAAATCGATTCTAAATGTCTCAAATTGAATAAAATACGCGAAAATTTTTTAAAATTTGTATTTTGGTTCAAAATATCTTATAATTTATTGTACATATGCTAGTAGCGTTTACATAATTAAAATTTTAATAAATTAAAATTTCAAATTATTTTTGTTTCATAAACTGTTAAAGTTCCTACTCTATAGTCATTGTTCTATTTTTAATTACATAAAATATTAAAATTTTACACAATTGAATTAGTTAGAATGAAAACATATCAATTTCGAAAGTCGTGAACTCGCTGTATTAATTTAATCTTTTTATATAAATGTCAAATAATTCAGCATCAATTTAAATTAAAATATGACGCAAATTCAATGAGATATTCAAGTAAATGAAGACAAAATACCTATACTTTAGAAAGGTACAGAGTTATATATATATTAGTATCCAATACATATCAATATTTATACTATTATTAAAACTAATATTAAATTTACAGAACAATGGGAAAAGGAACTAGAAGCTGAACTGAATGAATACGAAGTGGTCGCAGAAAAAAATAATGATGATAAATGGGAGAAGGAATGCGAAGACCTGTTAAGTGATGACATAGACCTCAAGTAGACCCGATCAGACCGGAAAAGACCAAGAGGGAAATGGGTAGACCGAAAATTAAAAGTAACTTTTTTTCATACTTATTCACTCTTAATATATTCTTTTTTTATTATACGTGTATTAAGCGACTTAAGTTGTCAATTATATGTAATTTTGTAAATATATTGTGGAATTGTTATATTTTTCTCAATGTAAAGTGGTCTAAACAATAAAAAAATATTTAGTGATAATTTTATATATATTTTTTAAAATATTATTTGGTGTTTATTTAGTTTTTTATATTTTAATTATGTATTTGGAATAAAGAAGTAAAATATCTTGATGAGGTAAAATAATATTTTTTTATTTGAACTTTTAAATTTGAACGGCATATTTTTTTTGATTTTTGATTGATATCAAGTGATTCAAAATAATATTGAATTATTGTAAAAGTATAAAAGATAAATAAGAAAAAACTTAGACTACTTTATTGTTGATAGCTGTATTTTAAAAATTCTTGCTTCTAATACTTTTTAAATATAGTCACATTTATTATAGCTAAAACTATATTAATAAGAAATTGTTTCATATAAGATATTATTTTAATTCAATAAATATTTAAAATATACGCTAGTATTTTAAATTAAATATTTAAAAAAAAGTGTTTTATTTTGTTTTTTTGTTAATTATTATTAATATTACTTTCTTTTATTTTCTTATAAATTAAGAGTAAAAATGTATGTTATTTTCAATGGATATTATGTTTCTTTATATGTATAAATATACACGAAATAAGGATTTTTTTTTTCAAAGGCTGTTTCATACTGCCATATTGTGGTGTTTAATGATATAATATAAAAAAAGTAATTAGTTTTCTACTACTAATATATCTAATTTACATGAGCTAATAACGTCATTTAAATATTTATTTATTATAATATATTCAATTGAGTCACGTTTATGTTATCATTTTGTTAACCATAACTTGTTAAAATACACGATGATATGTAATGAGTTACTTTTTATAAATTTTCCGTGATTTCATCGTGGCATTTAATAGATTACGTGCTCGCGATGGTTATGGGTTCGATTAATACACAATTGTGACGCAACGGCAATGTAGTTTCATTTCCTCGTTCCGGTAACTTGAAAATACGCGGCGTTGAATTCCGCCATTTAACATGCATTGTCTTGAAAATTCGGTGGAAATATATATATATATATATATATATATGTATATATATACATATGTATGTATGTATATGATAATATTATGTATGTATATATATCTATATGTATGTATATATATATATGTATGTATAATACTATGTATAGATATAATATTATATGTATATACATATGTATATATATATATATATATATATATTAATGTATTATATTTATATTATATATATAGATCTGTAGTATATTACTATGTATGTATATATCTATAGTCTGTCTCTCTATATATGTATGTATATCTCAGTTATTCTATATATATATATATATCTATATATATATATATATATATATATATATATATATATATATATGTATATATATATATATATATATATATATACATATAAATATATATATTGATTATGCAACATTTTTTATGTTAAAATATTATTTGTAAAATGGCGTTATTATCTCCTTATCATTATAGTAGTATAAAATTTCAAATAGTATAATATATTTATAAGGTGTTTCAAGAGTTTTATAAATCTAAGGCAATTTGTTTACATTCCTCATATGTTTGCAATAAAGTGTTTATGGCGTTTATGACTTTTTATTATTAAATAAAAAAAATTGTATCTTAGATAGTAAAATAGTTCTTTAAAGTTTAATTAGCGTATGAAAATAAATATTATGGAAACATTATCTATTAAACTGGCTTATTTTTAATATATTTTATTCAGTATCTAAATGTTGTTCCGCATTACTCTGCAAATAATTACTAGCCAAATGACCTTTTATAGGAAATAATTTAAAATTAATAATTATGGGAGTTCTAAGAATAAAAAAACTTAATATTTTATAGAAGTCTTTACTATTTTACACTTCGTTTAATGCCTTATGATTGAAATAAATTTAAAAAACCGCAGGGTAACCAGGGGGAACCTTGTATTAAGACACCCCGTTCCCCATTTTCCGTTAAATTCCGGAGGCATTGCGTGCTGAGTGGCGGAACTCAACACAGTCGCGTTTACAGTCATACTTTGTGACCCTGCACCACGTCCTCGCCAGTCCTTACGATAATATACTTTTAATAAATATTTTTTTTGCTTAGGAAGGTTCCATACTTCACTAAATATAGGAAGAAATAAAAAATAGGAAATGATTAAAGGTCGTCGTAGCGGCGGTTGTTGTTTTAAGCCGAGCTCGAGAGGATAAATTATTAATTTCTTCGGTCTAGTAAACGCGCGGCGTTGGGTTCCGCCACTTATCACTCAATGTCAATGTGCAAAATAGTTTAAGACTCACAAAATTGAGTGGAAAGTGGGGAACGGAATGTCTTGTCACTAGAATTCCTCTGCCGCCCCTGGTATATATAGGATACAATGGATAAAGGTAGTAAAAAAAATCAGAGTTAAACAACTTTGAACTTTGCCACCAATACCCACTACTCTATTTCGGAATGAGGTGTATGCGACGGTTTCTTCATTTTCTGCGTACGTCGTACTTGACAAAATATTTTACAACGATAATTTTATTATTTATTTTCTTTAAAAAATCTATTTTTAGGTTTTAGAAAAAAAACTATACTAGACTTTTAAAGAGACGTTTGAACTGTGGTTTCAGTTAAAGTGGTGTTGACAAAAAAAATCTGTATATAAAAAAAATACGTAGTTTTATCATTAAAGTGTAGGGACGCTACGTTAAAATTTTTATATTATTTCTAAAAAGTATAAATAAGTAGGTCTTCTTTAATACAAGTAAGTAATTCTGGCCATAAATACTGTTACAATCAAGAATAAACAAAATATAACTTTTAAATTTGGAATCTGTCAATACGATTGTTCATTGTGTTTTCCTATTTTCGCGCCAATATATTGTAAAATATTGTGTAAAATTAAAATTCCATGGGGTGGAGAGAACCGAATCACTGTGATTGCATACATGAAGTGGGTATGGATCAAAACACAATTTTTAAAAACACCAGTCAAATGTTTAAACAGAGGAAGACTGCTTGTGACAGAAAAAGATTGGGTCGTCCACGTAGTATTCGTACGAAAATAAGAATAATGTAGCGAATTCTAAAAGATGATTTAGGACTTGCCTATAAAAGACGCACTGGTCTTTTCCTAACTGATAATTCAACAAAAGATTTAAATTGCGCAATATGTTAACAAGCTTCCCAATTAGTGAATAGAGTACAGCGTAGCGGGCTGCGGGCGCAACGGGCATTATCCGCCTTCAGTGGTGGCACTTTCAGAGGTAAAAATACGTGGCGTAGGAATAGGGAGGCCGGCGAGACCGTGCCCACCCGAGAATAGCTTGTACAGTAGGAGACAGTGACATTGACAGTGACAGTGACAGTACCAAAATCTACAATACTATAATACCGTAGGCAATATTGTTTACGACTTATTTGTTACAAATGTTATATTTTTGCTAATTTACATTAAACAAAGATAAAAATATATATCTAAGTTACCGTCGTGAATCACTGTATCTATTGGTGAATGATCTGTGCAGTAGTTTTGGAGTTTACCGCGGACATAGACGCGGTTGGGGACATTGTTTTATATAAAAAAATAGAATAAAAATCAGCTTCGTGTTAAGACACTTCGTTCCCCACTTTCCGCCGAGTTCTGGGGGCATTCGTATTGAGTTGCGGAACTCAGCGCCGCGCTTTACCTCGACACCAGAACGAAGAAATGTAAATAAATATTTCACTTGCTCGAGTGATGATCGAACCCGCAACCAATTTACAGTCACACTTCGTGCCCCTGCGCATGCGGAATGAACATAAATATTGCCAGTTGAATTCTTCTACAGAGAATGTTGTATCTTCTTGGTCAATGTAAACGTAACTATTAACCTTGACGAACAAAAATTTTACGGACGTATGCAATTATTATCTATAAAATTATTTACAAATATAAATAATTTTTAGTGGTTTTTTTCTGCGATATATCTTCAAGTTAATATTTAAGTTCTCACTTTCTACCAATTTCCATAATTCTAGGTCCACGTGAAGTACTCTTTATGTTTGGATTAGTCCCTACTGATAGTCCTTGATTGATAACCTACAATACTCACACTCCTGTAGCAGTGGCGTAACTAGGATATTTGCCGCCTGGTGCAGCTTAGGATTAAGCTTGATTTGATGCCTTTTAAAATGGCCAAAATAATTGCAGATTTCAAAACACAGTAGAGTAGATATATACATTTTTATTGCTTCAAAACTATAACATTAGGTTAGTTATAACATTAGATTTTGGTAAAAATTATTGCAAAAATTTAAAAAGACATTACGCGCTTTTTGACTTGCAAAATCATTAATCACATTTTCAAAATCAAAAGTATCGACTAGTTCAAGTTCGATTGACATGACAGCTAGATTTTTTTTTTTTCAAAAAATTGATCGTAGACTTTGATGCCCCTTTACTTTTGATGGGGACAGTTCTGTAGGATACCTTTAGGCTTGACTCTACCACGCGATCTTGAAAAAAAATTGCCAGACAGACACAACCAAACAGACAGGCGGACAACAAAATTATCTTATAAGAGTTCCGTTTATTTTCTTTTGCAGTAGTTAACTCTGTATGGTATTAAAACAAAACATCAAAAACGTATGTAATATTTTATATTTTATTTAAATGTTATTATTTCGTTTCTTGTTACAACAATGAGGAAATGAATGAAATGAATATTAAATATAAAATTTTCTGTGATATCACAAGATATATCTATATGATTTCGTAACTAAATTCAAACCTAAATCGTGTAACCTAACCTCACCTTGTTTGTAACGCTATAGTTTTTTTGTTTTTTTTTTTTCAGACATAATAAAAACATACATATGTATTTTTAGTTATAACTACTACTACTTTTTGCAGAATGAGGCAAAATTTGCAATTTGAATATTTAATCATATAATAACAAAAAATTGGGTAATATTTTTACAATTTAATTAACTAAAATGAGAATATTTTATATGATGTATATATGTATATGTAAATATCATATTGTCTGCACTAAGCAGGCATATCTATAACATTTAATACTATGATATTCAGTTATTTTCTAGTAATTACTAATTACTTTAGAGTATATCAATATTTAAAACCAAAAATAAATGCTCAAAATATTGATAAAGATTACAAATAACAGAAGTAGGTTTAAATCTTATTCAGACTTTTTCAATACAGTAATCTCTATATATAATAAGGATGGATTTCTAAAATACAGAAATTTGATTTGTTTTTGTCACCGCGGCTTGTGCTCTTGCATAAGTCCCAAGCATTACGTTACATTATAAAGTTTAAAAACTGCAATGGAGTAATCAACTCCTTCAGATTCAGAGAACTGCTGAGTTTTCTGTCCGATTTAAGCAATTTTTGTCAGTAGCAAACAAAATCAGCTTCACGTTGTGCGTTAGATACAGCGTGAAGATGATTTATTTTTTTCTAAGGCTAAATAGTTATATATTTATACGATCACATACTTATTCTTAGTTGTAATATATAAACTAATAAAATATAAACTGAAGAACGAAGAGTCCTTTAGAATCAAAGAAATGAACATTATTAAAGTAAGAAAATGGTGTGATTGTAATTGAGATTATTAGATAAAAGACTAATTATCAGAAATACCAAAATAAACTTTTTGATAACAGAGTTGTGTTACGAAATGTGGAATAAAACATTGCGGCCAAGTCTAACATACAAAATTCTATTGTTTTAACAGGCATATTTACTAATTGAAATTACGTTCGAGTGTTTTTGTATTTTTTTTATAAGATCTTAAATTTTCACGATTATTATGTATATTTTTAAATTAAACTATTTAACCGGATTAATCACTCATAGATAAGACGCCTTCGTGGCGTAGGGGCACAAGAGTGTGATTGTAATGCGACGGTTGTGAGTTCGATCCCCACTCGAGGGAACGAACGAAATGTACGAAAAGCCCGGAGTTGATTTCCGCTATCTCTTACCTCGAAAAATTCACCGGAAAGTGGGAAACGGAGTTTCTTAACACTAGGTTTCCTCTGCCTACCTTGCTGTATGCGGGATACAGCGTGAAGCTGATTTAATCTTGTATATTTAAATATATAAATATTACTCGGTGCTCGATAAAAAATATGCAAATATCGCTAACCTGTAATATACAAGAAGGTTATAAATATGTGTGTTTTTTTTATTTCAACCTTTAGTTATAGTTCTCTTGTCATAGAGTTCACATATCATAGACTGTAGTGACGAAATTTATATATTTTCGCGGGTAAAATTATTTTATTTGTGATGTTGGAACGTTTTAAAATATAAAACGAAATGTTTTTAAAGCTAGGATTTTTTATTTTACTTGCTGGTTTGTATTTTATTAATAATTTATTTTAATATATGTTTTTTATTATATTTATTACTACAATTATTGACTGGTGCCAGGTAGGCGTTTGACTGTACAAAAAGAGTTTGATAATCTGATTTGCCCAAAACGGTGAAGAAATTTCGCCATTTTTACCAAGTTTTGTCAATAATCGACTAAAATTGATTATAACGTTCGTTTTTCTGAGCCATAAATAGTTACTCTGAATCATGTTCACACGTAAGGCCAGTCGTGGCGCATTGGCACATAGCGTGACTGTAAACGCAACTGGCTGTGGGTTCGATTCCCACTCGAAGAAATGAAATATTTATTTAAATTTATAATTCCATTTCTTCGCTGTGATGGTGAGGTACAGCGCAGCGTTTAGTTCCGCCACTTAACTAGAATCTTAAAATTAGGTTCCCTCTGCCTACCTGTATCTGCTGTGTACAACGTGTAGCTGATTTAATTTTAGTTTTTCATTTACACGTAAGCATAAAATCGTTGACATTGTACTAAACTAGAAAAATTACTAACAAATTTCCATATTTTCCACATGTTATATATAGGTTAGCCAGAGAAAAGCTAGTATTAAGCCACACCGTTCTCAAGTTTCGAATATGAAACATTACCTGTTGTTATCCAAAGTGGAGAAAGTCAAATAAATGAAATAATAAGATTGAATTGAAAACCATCGAGTTTACTCAGACTGCTCCACTGCGCTCGTGTCTCAATAGACAGACAGACGGAGACAGCGGTGGCCTCAATTATAGAATAACAACCGAAGCTTAAAGATTGCATATATAATGATGTTTCTTTAGAATATTTATCTAACATCTTAGGCCTTCATTATATAGACACAACATTATAATTATATTGTCAGCACGCGATTTACTTAAACGCTTGATGGCATTGGCATAGATCATGGTTACCAGTACAGAGATCATACATTTCATGATAAAATATAATAAATGATGCGAAATTGAAGGAATTTAGAAAGAAAAGTGGACTTCTTTTACAACTGTAAAGAATAAAACACGTTTTTTCATATATGGCAGGGTAGGCAGAAGCAACTTATATGTTAAGATATTACGTTACCCTACTTTCCGTCCAATTTTCGTAATATTTCGAAAATAAAACAAACACATGTTGTTTGTCTTATTTTCGAACCTAAAATAACAGGGTGAAGCTGAAAAAAAACAAACAGCGTGAAGCTCGGAAAAAAGCTTTCGCCGCAGCGGTATATTATACTTATCTCGTAGTGTAGATAAATGTATAAATATATTTTTTATAACAATTATCAAGAGGCTGAATCTAGTTAAAATTTACAAATTGCTACGTGGTGTAAAAGCTGTCACATTTAACATTAAGTCATAATTTCATGAACCCGAAAAAATAATTGCCATAAAATAAATGTTACATAGATTTTATTTACCTGTTGATACTTTGACACGCAAAATTATAGATTGATCATCAGTTCCAAAACTATTAAAAGCAACTTAAATATATTTTTTATATATAAAAGGGAAAAACCTGGTTTTCTCGCCTACCGATAATTCCGTATTAATGTAGATTTGTTAATGTATGCATTTTGTATGAAATGAAACACAAATATAAGTTTGTAATGATTTTTCCATGATACAACTACAAATTTTCTTTTTTCTGTCCTCTTTGGTATGAGAAAAGTCATGTGATGTTAAGGTTAACGAAATTAGAAAAATAAAACTTTATTTTTTAATAGTTGTGATCACCAGCGACTGCGAAAGGGCTTCTACCTTGCCGCTGTTACCAGGAACTTTCAGACAACTTTTTCGTTCATTTGTACCGGGTATGCTTTTTATTTTTTTTTAATATATATTATTTACTAGGTCTTTGACTGCAAGTACAGTCGGTTAAGTGAGGTAACGTGAGGCAACGTGAGGGTTCATAGCCAACTGGCTTACTTGATAAGGCGCCTAGCAAATTTGAACACCTACTTGTATCTAATGATCTTACCAGGACAGACTAGATCAAGACCGTTTTTTAGTTTTTAAGGGAAGCTATTTAAAAGGATTTTCAATTTATAATTTATTATTTTTTCAGTACCGAAAGGCCGATCACTACGCTTGACCGATGTAAAAATTGCTTATTACAGGTAATTACTTATTTAAAACACCTTTATGCAATCCACGAGGCCCGAGCTATACTTTGTATTTGTGTGAGTGTCTCTTGAAGTAGAGCCAGAAAAATTAAGTTTATTATTAGAAGTCAATCTCTCTTTCGCTCTCGTCTGAAGTGACGTTTATGTTATAAAATGAACGTTCCGTTGTACAATCCATTCTTCCTTTACTGGTTGATTAAATATATTTTTCCATTCTTGTGGCACTATGCCAACTTTATTTTTTATTTTTAATATATGGAACATAAATAAAATACGAAGATTATATGTGACACTGTTGTCAGTACAAGTGGTGTCAAACACCTGTGACGTCACACCTGCAGTATATATGAACACACAAATGCAAAGTTCAGCTTACTCCTTGCCGACTCTACGTACATGCTTATACACTGAAAATACATCACACTCTCATATACTCCTCTGTATCATACATGTATATATAATGTATATCTGTAGATGAATAGATGATTAACAAGATGCTTGTAAGAAGTGGAATAAGTAATGTTAATTTTATTCGTCACAACTTCAAATCCAGTTTTATACATATATCATTCAACATTTTTTATTATTATACTTTTCTTATTCTAATTTAAATTGTTTTCTTTTAATGGATTTATTTTAATTATTTTTTTATACATTACAGGGATAGTGTAGAAAACAAAACGTTATATCGAACAAGGGAAATAGAGTCGTTGTTAAAAGACATCACTTTTGTACAAGAGAAACCTATAGTTTTTTATATTCATGGGTAAGTCATCGTTTTTAATTTTTTATTTACAGTAAATTATTGTCTTTTCCAGGATTTTGTAATCTATGTATAATATATATGTAACTCTGTACACATATAAAGATTTTGAAGTTCAAATACTTTTTTGTATATAGCGTAATTTGATGTCCGTTTATAATGTAATTTAAATTATATGTTTTATGTTAATTATAGTATTCTCTCTCGCTAAACGATAACTCTTAGTAACTATCTTTGAATAGCGGAAATTTGTAAAAATCTCCCTACAGAGATTCTAACAACATAAATAAGTTGTAAAAAGCGTATAAAAATTTCGACGTAGCTTGATGAGAACGTATGGCTTAGTGGTCAGAGCGCCTGGTCGGTTTCCAGGAGGTGCAGTTGTAGATATACAATATAAGAGGATGTTAAATATGTACGACCTATATATAGATGAAATGATGTTGATCAGGCCAGTCGTGTCGTACAAAGTGTGAATGTAAAACCGACTGGTCGTGGGTTTGATCCCCACTCGAGGAGATGGAATATTTACGCAAATTTATATTTACATTTCGTCGCTATGGGGTCGAGGACAAGCGCGGCGTTGAGTTCTGCCACTCAACACGCAATGCCTTCTGAATTTGGCAGAAAGTGGGGAAACGGAGTGTCGTAACACTATATTCCTTCTGCCTACCCGGCTGTGTGCGGGATACAGCGTGAAGCTGATTTTTATTTATTATAATAAATTCATTAAAAACAATTGAAAAACTTACACTGGTAGTTCGTTTCATACAAAATGAATGCATATACCCGAAAAATTTAGTTGTATTTTCCGTTGAACCATAATCCTAATATTTGGCATTGAAGTCTCGAGTTATTGATTGATTGACGATTGATTGATAGATTGATGAGTAAATGAATGAATATTTCAAAGTAGTTATTCTAATTTCAGATATGTAGAGTATGTGACTGACAATAGTGTTAATACAGTGGCGTCTGCTTACATAAAACACGGCGGCTATAATGTACTCGTACTGGACTGGTCTAATCTTGCTTTTGGAAATTATTTCAATGTTCTGTTTGATATACAATCGGTAAGTATGTCTTTTACCTCGGAATATAATTTTTATAAGGCGCAGGCGCATACTTGTGTGACTGTAAACGTGACGATCATGGGTTCGGTTTCCACTTGGAGGAATGAAACATTTTTTCATTTCCTTCTTCTGGTAGCGAGACAAAACGCAGCGTGTTCTGCCTGAATTAAACGCTGCGATTTCTCTCGTTCCCGGAGTGTGATAAAAGAAAATATGATTAATTATTTCATACTCTCGAGTGGGAATTAAAACCACAACCATTCGCGTATACAATTTTACGTTACTCCTGGAACAGCTGGTTAATAATAAATATATTAATATTGTAAGGATATATATGAATGTGGCAGGTGGGCGCCGAGGCCGGCCGCGCGCTGGTGTCGCTGCTACGAGCCGGCGCACAACTCCGCGGGCTGCACGTGGTGGGGCACTCGCTCGGCGCGCAGGTGGGGGCCGTCGCCGCGAGGCACCTCGCCGCTGAAGGACATCGCGTTGACAGGTCTAAATATAACATAACGTAACTTAACTCCACGCTTTATGCCCAGCGGGTAGTCAGAGGAAACGTAGCGCCAAACGCTACGGTTTTTTTTTCCTTTTTTTTCTCTGAAGCTTTATCCCTGCCATGCTTTCTTCTTTCTTTCCTACAGCATCTAGCATTTCATCACCCCACCATTCGTCGCGCTTTTTGTTAAAGCCTCTTTTCCCTTTTCCACATATTATATCTGTTGCTGCTTCAAAAATTATACGTATTAGTTAAATCATTAGTGTATTTAAAACTTGTATTTCTTTATTTTTCTTAGCGGTACGTTATTGCAGCAGCAGTATATGGCATAGCAGAGTATGGGACGATATCTGGACATTACACAGAGTTAAAAGGGGAGAAGGAATCCCCCTGACATAAGGTTCTGCTAATGCAGCGTGGATATAAAACAACAAAAGATATATCGTAGAATTTAAATTCTCTTTTTACCCAACATCTTAAAAGGCACGGAATCGAATTCCGTCACGTTTTAATTTTTAACGATAAGCCTTAGTTGTAACATAAATAATATACGAATATAAATTATACATATTATATTTCCTACCTACAATTGTATTATAAAATACGTAATTAAATGTTTCCCCTCGTTCCAGGCTCACCGGCCTCGACCCGGCCTACCCCGGGTTCTACCCGCCTCTACTAACTGAGCCCATAAGCCCAAATGACGCACATTTCGTGGACATCATACACACAGCGGGCGGGCAAATCGGTTTGTCACTATTTTTTTTTATGAACCAAAATATTAAAAAATAATCAAATTAGCTTCACGCTGTATCCCGCACACAGCAGGGTAGGCAGAGGGAACCTAGTATTAAAACACTCCGTTCTTCACTTTCCGCCGAATTATGGATGCACTGCGTGCTGAGTGGCGGTACTCAATGCCGCGCTTTGCCTCGACACCAGAGCGAAGCAATGAAAATATAAATGTAAATAAATATTAATAATAATACTTCCTCGAGTGGGGATCGAACCCACAACCAGTCGATTTTACAATCATACTTTTTGTCTCTACGCTACGACTGGCCTCAACTAAAATATTTAATATTATAACACAGGATAGAATTAACATGTATCACGCATTATACGTTGAGCTGGCAATTCGGTAGTTGCTAAGCTCTCTCTCTCTCTCTCTCTCTCTCTCTCTCTCTCTCTCTCTCTCTCTCTCTCTCTCTCTCTCTCTCTCTCTCTCTCTCTCTCTCTCTCTTAGTGAGTCCCTCGGGAAGAGAATCGATCCCGCAGCAACCGTACTTACAGTGAAACGCTGTCCCACTGCATTTCAATGGCGTTTGATTTAATGTTTTTTATCTAAGGTCCTTTAACCTTTATTGTAATAACAAGTAATCCTATACGAGGATCTCTTAAAAGTCCTGAAATACCGTGGTAATTAAATATAGAAGGTTGTAAGGATATGACCGATTTTTTCAGAATTCACCCGCAACTCGTCGCGTCTGATATGTGGATACGTGGCATCCAAGCCGCGAGTAAGTACTAGTTTATAACTTGGTGACGTACTGTTGCAGGTTCCGCGGTCAGCGGGGGGCATGTGGACTTTTGGCCGAATGGAGGAAAACCTGTACAGCCAGGATGCCCCAAGAAATATCTACCTTTCAGTGATGAGTGTAAGTAAGATTCTTATCCATTTTTATATGTGAAGATATTTTGTACTTCGTGTGTAAATTATTGCCCTTTTGAGAAATATTTTGTATAATGGAATGCGCCTTGTAAAAAGTAGAGCGAGAAAATGGTAATATTTCAAAAATAAAAAAATAGAAAAATTGGACACTACCTTGGACCAACTGACTTCGTCTGTATAATTGATAAAAGTGTTTCACATTTATCTTTGAATTTAATAAAGTAGTATTAATTCGTATTTATGTAGTTTTCTGCAGCCACTGGCGGTCGTGGCGCTTCTGGGCGGAGTCGGTGCTGGGCGGGAAGTTTTTAGCAAAGAAATGTGTTAGTTACGACGCTTTCCTCGAAGGAAGTTGTTCTGGACTAGCTCCGATGGGGCTCCAGGCTACTCCTGAGTAAGTTTCTAAAGATTCATTAGCGATTTAGTTTTATATGAGTACTAGCGGCCCACTCGCGGCTTCGCCCGCACACCAACTATTATTTTATTACATTTACCAAGAGACTTATATAATTTAGACATTCAATCATTTTTCATAATTCTGAGAAATTACAAGCGTTACGTGAGAGAGGATGTTATGAACGGCAAGGGCGCTCCCAGCGGGACTCGAGCCTAGGTTTGCGGTAAACAGCCATTAAAATTACATGTTATAAAAACAAATCGTTATCTTCATAAAAAATCGTCATGTTAGAATAATTTTCACTCGTAACTTGCATCTAACTCTATCTAATAAAAAACTGTAAATAACCTTGGAATTTTCTATTATTTTTGTCACAAAATGCCTTATTGTCACTTATTATAAATATAGATATACGGTGTCGCGGACTTTAATTTAGATCTAATGAAATCGAATGCTTTGGTACTAAAATTTACTTTCGTATATTTAACTATTTCTGCAGCACACTCGGTTGCCTATAAGCAACTGCCCCCGATTGACATTTTTTTAATTTTTTTTCGAATGGACTTAATGCTGTCGACCGGACTGGTCTTGACAGCATCCTCGAGCTGGAGATCCCGATTGACACAATTCCATTGCTCCACAAAAGAGGGTAGATGTCGGTAAAAAAGACTATTTTATAGTCTTTTTGTCTACCCTCTTTTGCACGAGTTTGCTAACATTATTTTATTATAGAATCATATGGAGAGATATGATTCTAAATAAATTTAAAATTTATATTCTGTATAAGTCTTCTTGCAATGGTTATAAATGTTTCCCAATTTTCACAGGTTACAGGGAGACTACTACCTCCGAACTGCCGCTGAGGAACCGTTCGCGTTCGGAGAGAGAAGTGTTTGATTGTTCTTAGCCGTAGCTTTACTTACAAGTTAAATATTAAAATTTTTCAGCTCCCGGGTAGGCAGAGGGAACCTGGTAGTGGTTTTGAGTAGTGGACTTCAACGCGTTGCCTCGTTACCAGAGCGCGAAAATGAAAGTATTAAGCATTTCACTCCCTTGAGTAGGAATCGAACTTACAACCGTCGCGATTATAATCGCACGTTTTTGTGCTACGACAACGTTAAGTAAAACATATATTTATTTTTTTTATTTATTTGAAGATTTTATACTGGCTTATCTATTAGTGAAACTTCTTTGTTTTGTTATTTATTATTAATAGCATGTATAAATAAAAATTATTTTAAAATATCATTGTTGATGATTCTGCTTAAATTAAAGTACCTAAATAATCTTTTTTCATGTCATGAAGCTTGTAAAAAATAAAATGTCGTATTTTGTAAAATATGTATCATAAATTAGTTAATATATATTTATTTAATACATAATTACTGTAAAGAATGACCTCAGAAACTATTGTAAAATAAAAATAAAAGGTCTATTTATTTATTGCTGTTTTTTTTTCTATTTGTTTTAAGATTCACTTAAAATCACGCAATCTTTATTATTTATCTAACCAAACATTTTTATAAATTTATGACCTAATAAAAATTAAAATTATTAAAAATATTTTTTTACCAACGCGTCTACGTATATACAGAATGGAAGCGTCTCCGCCCATGTTACTGGAGCAGCATATAGGGTAAAATATTTCAAACCCATACCTAAAAAAATCTTTAAAAATCCTTCAAATGTTTAGATGTAGGATTATTATTTTCATTTCATAATTTTTATCCAAACTGTATCGAGTGTGACGCAGTTACGAATAGACACCAATGACGTAGACATTTTCTAATGCAAAGAAGGATTCCGACGAATTGATAACCTTCTTTTTTTTAAAGTCGGTAAAAAATACTGTTAATCGTTACCGATCTTCTACTTTTCATTCAACAAAACAAAACGGAACGAGAAAGGAATATCTCTTGTTCTTTTTTATGCCATTATCTATTATTAAAAATAAATTTAAACCACGTTCAAAGAGATTATTAAATTTATTACGTTGTATTATTATTACGTTATTACGTTGAGGTAATTCATTTTGTATTCGTTATTATGAAGTTATTTAGAAATCAAGGATGGTTATTGTACCATCCACAAAATTATATTCAGAATTTTAAACACAAAAAATGGTATTGAAGTATTTACATTTAATATTAGTATTAATTGTATTGTAGGAAGAAGATTACCAATCGTCTTCCTACAATACAATTGCAGTATTTCATAGCAATGGCTTCCGTTTCTATATAGAAATATGTTTTCCTGCTTATATTTCGGGATTGTGTCCGGCCTCTAAGTAACCAGGTGACCAGGTCTAAAGGTCGTCGGACTAGGGTATTGCAGTGTCCAGTGGCTATACTACAATTCACGCAGCGATTCATATCCATAGCACCTTATGGTCGTTAGATCCAAAAGATTTCGGAATCCAGTGGGGAAGCGAAGTTCGTACAAAGTAGGTAGAATCAAATACCGTGAAAAAGAAAGCAGTAGTCGTTGAAAATATCAAAGAAACGGGAAAGCACTCAAAACGCATCGACACGAACGTAATCAGAGAATCGAAAAATGCAAAAAAATCATTAGACAAGGTGTCATTGTCAATCAGCTGTCACATCTTTCATTTAAAATAATAATTTTAATCGGTTATGTATCTAAAACTTATTTTTTTCATTTTTCTCCACTTCCAGATTCTCAATTAATTATTATTTGCTATTCTAAAAATAAAAAAATTAGTGATTTTTTAGACTACATCTCAACTCTTTACGTTTTGGCACAAAAGTTTCAGTCTCCTTTATAAAAATCTTCCCACACAGATGCAAACTACATAAATAAGTCGTAACAATCGAATTTCAACATAGCCTGGATGGTTTCCAAGAGGCGCGGGTGCAAGTTCCGCTACGTTCATATTTTTTTTTCATTTCAAGTTTGGTTTATTTTTCTATAATATATCAATAAATTTTTACTTTTTGGATTTTTTTTCCTTTATTGGTACTTACAGTTCTTACTAGTTAAAAAAATTGATATTTTTCATAATTTCATTTCTTTTACGGTTTTCTTGGTATTAGAGTACTTTCAGTAAGAGGGTAAAGACGTACTTGAATATAATTGCCAGTAGCTATAGAGTTTAAAATAGGACATCATTGAATATATTTAACATTAAATATATTTGTTGAATATATTTAACATTAATGTTAATCATATGTATAATACATATTTTTTTCCATATTAAGTTATTAATAGATGACCATATGAAAATCTGAATTAATTTAAGATACGAATAAAAAATGCAAATACGTACGTACTCGGCGCTCGATAAAAAATATGTAAATATTGGACCTGTAATATAATCATGTCCTTTTATGTATATCTATAGATAGATTATATAATAATATAATCTATCTACTTATATAAAAGGGCATGTACCTGACTGACTGAGGTAAGACGCAGAAACGGGAAATTTGGACAGACGTTTATTTTCATAATCTGGACATCCACTAAGAAGGGATTTTGAAAAATTTTAACCTTAAAGGAATGAAATAGGGTTTGAAAGTTTGTATGGATTTTTTTTAAAAGATCACCGATTTTTTTTAAATTTTAAATTCAGACTCTTTTAAATATTTCATTGAACACGTGGTTTTTTAGGATTCATTCATTCATTCCCTAAGCGTTCAAATAAGGGGTTGAAAGTTTATATGGAAAAATCTTTAAATCACCACCGATTTTTATAAAAATTTAAATTCAGACTGTTAAAAATATTTTCATGAACATGTGTTTCGTGGTTTTTTTAGAATTCAACCCTAAGAGTGCAAATAAGCAAAAAGCAGGCGAAGCGGCGCGCGTCCGCTAGTAAAATATAGTTTTTAATGTATAACTCTGTTTAATTAAAATGTTAGTATTAATTTACTTGTTCTAGAGTGCACATGCCATAGACTGTTTTTAGCGGGAGATTGGATTTTCCAAATTATTGTACTTTTGATACTAATTTAAATTTTATAATTGTATTAAAAATGTTTATCAATTTTGGAATTTTTGTTTTACATCTTGGTGAGTATTTGACATTTTTTCTAGCTTCACGCGGTATTCTACAGAGTGAACCGGGAACCTGGTTGGTTAGAACACTCTGTTTCCATTTAGACTGCCGTTTCCCACTTTTCGACGAATTCTGGAGGAATTGCGTGTTGAGTGGTGGAACTCAAAGCCGAGCTTTGCCTTGTTACCAGAGTCAGGAAATAAAATATTCAGTGTATCGTTACCACGAGTGGGAATCGAACCAACAATCGATCGCGTTGACAGTCGCACAATTATGCTCCTGCACCATCAATGGCCTCATTATTATTTATGTTTTTTTGGTACATGTAGTTACTTATACATCAATATAGTTCACAATTTTAACATTGACTTGTGACATTAACATTGACTATTTTTGAGTAAATTTTATTACTCGATAGTTTTGTTTTTCTTTGGAAAAGAATATATTTTTTTATGAATTATTAGAGGCCAATCGTGCTGCAGGAGCATAAGAATATGACTGTAACGCGACAGGTTGTGGATTGGATTTCCACGTGAGGAAATTAAATATTTTATATTTTCAATTCTTCGCTCTGGTGTTGAGGCAAAGTGCGGTGTTGTGTTCCGTCACTCAACACGCCAACAATGCCTTCAGAATTTGGTGTGAAGTGGAAAGTGGAGTTCAGACTTTCTCTTCCTACCCTGCTACATGCGGGATACAGCGTGAAGCTGAAAAAAGAATGTTTCTCTTTATATATAAAAAAATCGGTTAAGTGCGAATCGAACTCGCCCACTGAGGCTTCCGTACCCATTTTAGGATTGTAGGTCAACGGTAGTAAAACTTATAGAAGTTGACAAACTTACGCTTGAGAGTATATCATGAAACTTATTTTTGATTTATGAACTACAAATATAAGTTTTGTCTATGATATTTTTTTACTTTTCGCATTTTTATCTTTATTTGTGTTAGTTGCGGAAAGGAAAATCGATGCACGTATCTTGTGATTGACTTAGAAGCTTGATTATTTTGTGCTCCAAGAGACCGTAGATCTGAGTATTTGATATTAATTTCGGCTTGATACCTTCACGCTATCTTGAAATAATGGTCTGGACAGACGGGCAGGGAGACAGCAAAGTGATCCAATGAGTGTGGGTTTGATTCCCGATTTTACTTTACTGTGATACAATTGGGCCTGATTTGTCGTAGAGATAAGTTAAATTTGGCCATTCTAATCAATTGTTAAGTCCGATTATACTATGCAACACTGTATAGAATCATTTTATTCCAATTGTATATTTTTTTAATAAACGGAACCCTAACAATTTCGTCATGTCATGTCAGTTTGTCATTCCGTCTTGTCGTCGTTCTATTTAAAAAAATCGATAGATCACGCCGTGTGGGATATCATTAGATGGATCATTCTAAATAGTATCGAGGTTTTTCAGAATTTTTTTTTGATTATGTCAATACTTTGTGACATTCGTTTCTTAAGGTCGTAAATAAAAAGAGCAAAATTCTAAAAATATTCGGATTATAGCAAACAATGAAAATTGGTCTGTATAAAATTTATTTCGTGGTTTAAGTACCTATACCTATATAGATACCTATGGGGTTATTTTGATGAAAATATCTTTCACTCAAATTGGTTGAAAAAAAAACCTCAAAGGCGATTCCAACTCGCCCTTGGACGATTTTTTTTATTTTAATACATTAAAAGTGTTATTATCTATTTAATTACACATACTTATTAATGTCATTTTTATTTGTATATCGTGAGTGAGTACACATTTATTTTACATATTGTATATAAACTGTACTTAAAATATATAAACTGTAATCAGCTTCATGTTGTATCCAGCAAGCAGCACAGTTTCTTGCTTCTTCATGGTATGCAGTATATGGCAGTATTAAGAAGAATTTTACCGAATCTCATTGTCTTATCACATTGTAGGCCCCACAGGAAAGCTTAGCTGCTATCATATCACAGGGAGCATCAGGGGACACCATCTCTTACGGGCCGAAGGATTTCTGTTTAGTTTCTTCATAAGCCGTTGCTTGTTTAAGACGATAATAAATATTCTTTTGGTTGCACATGAGTTTTTGTTTTTAAGCTAACACAAACAAGCAAGTATGTATGTTGGAAAGTATATACAGTCTCAAGTTATTGTTTGTCATTCAGTTCTTCTCGATTTTTGCCTATCTCGATCTTGATGTCAGAACTAGTTGGTTATTGCAGCTTTAATTTAATATAATTATCGTAACCTAAAAGAGTCCAGTCCCAAAGAGTGACTGTAAAATCGATTGATTGCTCAACACGTAATGCCTCCAGGACTCGGCAAATGTGGGGGACGGAGTGTCTTAACACTAGGTTCTCTCTGCCTACCCTGCTATATGCGGGATATAGCGTGGAGCTGATTTGTTTATTTAATTTAAATTATTTTACTTACTTTGTTCTGTTTTTGTATCCATGCATAAATTTTATTTTTCAATAGTTATGATCACCAGAGATTGTCAAGGCGCCCCATCCATTCCATTACCAGGAGATTTCAGACAAATCTTACGTTCATTTGTACCAAGTAAGTTTTTACATTGTGTTACTTTATTTATTATTGTTATTTACAAGCTTTTACCCGCGGCTTTGCTCGCTTGGTCTAAAAGAAATAAGTGAGGGAGGATTCCCGCTATAGCGCCGTTCTTGTCTTACTTTAGTTTGTTAAAAATATTCTTATATAAAAACAATTAAAAGTGAACGTTGCATCCGCAACGTGCACCTCGAGAGAGCGCACTGTTAGGGTGTCCCCCCAAGGCGACGCGCACAAGTGCATCCTCGCTGGTTTGTCAAGTGGCGACGAGTGCGGTGTTCAGGACCGCCACTCAACACGCCATATCTGAAACGGGAGGTGGAGAACGGAGCTACAAATATCTACGTGGAATGTAAGAGGGGGGTTGAGGGAGGATAAGATGATTATTAGATGTGATGGATGATAGCACGAAGCTGTTACGTGGGAGTGGTCAGTATGGTGAAGGAACAAGAAGAAGAAAGTACAAGAGAAGAAATGAGATTGAAAAGTATATATTGGAAATTTGCACGGAAAGGAATTTGTTTGTAGCAAACATGATTTTGGCCACAAATAAATTCACATATATATATGGGAGTGGACGGAAGGGAAAAGTATGGTCAATTTATTCCTAGTGGATCAGCGTATCTGAAGCCACGTTATGGACACGCGAGTGTTTAGGTATTCTGAGCTGGGAACAGATCACTATCTAGTTGTTGCTAGAATAAGGCAAATGTTCAAACTTAGAGTCGAATTATCACATAAGAAGCTGGAAGCTTCAATCCACTACCAATTAAATAGGAATAGGTTTCCAAGAAGCTAGATAGCAGCGAATCTACAAAGGGAAATATTGAAGTAATGCTGTCAGAACCTTAGGGATTGTATGTAGGATGCAGTGTCAAGGGTAAAGGTAAAGGGAGAAGCCTCAGGTAAGGATATGAGAGTGATAGAAAAGAAAAAGTATAAGCTGCAACAGCACCAAACGAAAATACTGATAAAGATAAAGCGTGAGAATACATAGAATGAAAGAGATAAAAGATTAACGAATAACATAGCTTTTTTTTCGAGAAGTTAGTATTTCTCGAGGTTGCTCGCTATCCAAGAGATGTGTTTTCGAAAGATGGTGAAATTTTAACACAACAACCACACGTTTTGCAGCGATGGGCGGAATTTTACAAAGAGATGGATGACTGTGATGACGCCTCAGTCTCAATTAACAGCGCATAGCTGAGTCTTGATGTAGCTGATGGCAAAATCAGTAAAAAAGAGGTTGAGAGCGCAATACGAAGTCTGTAAGGTAGCGGGAGCAGCCAAACGTCTTGGACTTGTTATTATTTTTATACAATTTATGCTGCAAATCAGGGGAGGTCCTGACGACTAGCGAGGTGCAGTCATCGTGCTTTTGTGTAAAGGCAAAGGTACACAGGTAGACTACGCAAGTCATAGGTTTGCGTAGTTAGTTTTAGCTTGGGTATTAAAGTCTATGCTAAAATATTAGCGAGAAGAAAGCAATAGATATCCTAAAGGCTGTTGTGGGAGTCCCGAGGTTGCTTTACACCTGAAAGACTGTGTATGGATCAGATCATTTCCCGTTTTTGGGCAAGTTAACCAAAAAGTTTCCTGTACTTTTGTGGACTTGGTAAAAGTGTTTGACGGAGTTGTGAGAGCGAGTACTCGGCTAGGGATACAGCGTGAAGCTAAGTTAAGTTAAGTTAAAAATAACGAAAACTTTCATATTATAGTATATAAGTACCGATCAAATTCCATTCCAATCACGCATATAGAAATATTTTCATACAAGAATATAATATCGGACTACAGTGTAATCCTCCCTAAGAGTAATTTGTATGTATACACATTTTATGTAACACTGACAAGTACAATGGGTTACGTTGAAACAATTAATGTGAGTAACAGTAAACTGGGGTTTTATAGCCTTAATATATATACTAGAGAACATAAAAATCATTTTTCAAGTCCAAATGATAGTTCCTGAGATCAGCACTTTCAACTAAACAAAGTCTTCAATTTTTTAATAATAAATAAATCAGCTTCACGCTGTATCCCGCACACTGCAGGGTAGGCAGAGGGAACGTAGTGAAAGACACTCCGTTCCCCACTTTCTGCCGAATTCCGGAGGCATTGCGTGTTAAGTGGCAGAACTCAACGCCGTGCTTTGCCTCGACACCAGAGCGAAGAAATGGAAATATAAATTTAAGTAAATATTTCATCTCGTCGAGTGGGGATCGAACCCACAACCAGTCGGTTTACAGTCACACCTTGTGCCGCTGCGCCACGACCGGCCTCAATTTAATAATAAAATATTTTCACATCAAGAATCCATTAATTTAACCAGAAAGCTGAGAATAATGACAAAATTGCCTTAAACGTTTTTTTTTAAGTTTTTTTTACGTCCTAATAATAAAGCGAAAAAATATGTATTTTACATATTTAAATATTTTTTCTTTAATTTTTAGCACCGAATGGTCGATCGCTAGACTTGAACGATGTGAAAATTGTTTATTACGGGTAATATATTTAATATATTTTAAATTACGAATACGTATTTTTCACCTTCACGCTGTGTATCGTAGCAGGGTAAACAGGGTAATTGGAAACTTAGTGTTAAAATTTTCAGCCGAATTCTCGAGGCATTGTGTGTTAAGTGGCAGAAGTCAGAACACAATTTCTCTCGTTACCAGAGTGAAGACAGGAAATTTTATATATTTCATTACCTCGAGTGGGAATCGAACTCACAACAACGCACATAACCTCTTATAAATACTTCCTAGAAGTGGGCTTAGTAATATAACGCTAAATAAATTGCACTATTATTCACGTTTTCGCAAAATGAATTGCGCTATATTCGCGTAATCCAAATGGTTTTTTTTCTTGGACAAAAAATCCTACCTTATTTAAAATATTAATTGTATTTTTTTAATATTTAAAAGATAATTATTGTATTTTCCTTACTTATACTTTCTACATTATAGAAATAATGTAAAAAACAATACGTTTTATCGAACGAAAGATATAGAGTCATTGTTGAAAGACAGAAGTTTCGTTCTGGAGAAACCTACGGTTTTATACATTCATGGGTAAGTTGGAGTTATTTATTTTTAGAATATTTTATTTTATTTTAAATGCCGTCGTGGCCCAGGAGCACAAGGGTGACAGTTGTGGCTTCGATCCCCACTGGGGGAAATGAAATATTTATTGAAATTTATATTTCCACATCTTCGCTCTGGTGTCGAGGCAAAGAGCGACGTTGAGCTCCGCCACACAACAGGCTTAATACCTTCCAAATTCGGCGGAAAGTGGGGAACGGAGTGTCTTAACACTAGGTCCCCTCCTGTTGATCGCGGGATACAGTGTGAAGCTGATTTAATTTTTTTTAGTTTATTTTATAGAATTATTTTTAGAATTTTTTTTTGATATATTTCAAAAGATTATATAATTTAAGAGGTTTTTATTCATTATGTTTTTGCCGTGTAATCCCAGCCTAGAATAGGATCATCCTGGTACTGGTGGTGTCGCAAGAGGCGACTAAAGTACGTGTGGTAGAGTCACGTCGCCAGCAATGGCAACACGCATGGGCTGACTCGACCGGATCATTACCACCCCCGGCATTTAAAACCGGCGTTAAGTAGTGGCTTTATGCCACTGCGTTTTGCATCAGGTAATACCGGGCCCCGGCGCGCAAACCACCTTAAAGGCCGGCAACGCAACTGCAACTACTCTGGTGTTGCACGGAGTCGTGGGCGGCGGTAGTCACTTACTATCAGGGGGTCCCGAACGCTCGTTTGCCGTATCTTCTCCATAAAAAAAAATAATTATATTATTTTATCAACAAAACAAAGTGACTTAAATTGCAAAAGTGCCTCTTTTTCACCCTTGAAATTTACGTACATTTAACGCCGCAACTTACACATGCAACACCGTTATCAAAACAACGTTTTTAATAGTTTTTTTTAGATATTTATATATTTTTTTAAATATTTGTAAGTGTTATTCCACACTTAGGAAAGAAAAATATTTATTTAGAGTGGTTATACGTTTTCTAAATAAGTATCTTATTTAATTATTGAGGAACGCGAACCCACAGGCTTCGTCTTTACAGTCTAAGTAAACGTGACGTGGGTTGTGGGTTCAACTGCCTACAGGGGAAATGATTAATTTTTATTTCCTCGCTTGTTGCTTCTATGTAGAAAAAGTGCATTGTTGAGTTCCGTCACTCAGCACAGTCTCAAAAATTAGGACTACAATGTTGGTAGGGAAAAGAGTGCCTTAACACTAGATTTCGTCTATTTACCGATCTCTCTACCAATTTCTGTCTGCCTAGATTTATATGAAGGATACTGTGTGAAGATAATTTGATTTTATTTGCAGGCTTGAAAATTATTAAGTCTCAATTTTTTTTTATATGTAAAATTTTTTGATTGATTGTTTTTTTTGCTTTCGTTAGAGACTGACCTAATGATTGTCTGACCGAATGATTAATAGGGGCCGTTCAAGTATACGTAAGCAGTTTTTTTGCAATTATTGTAAACCCCCGTCCCTACCCCTCTCCTATGGCATCAAAAATAAGCAATTCTCTTAAAAATATTTTATTGAACACGTGTTTCGGGGTTTATTTGAATACACCCCACGTCATCAAAAATAAGCAAAACCCAAGACCCCCGCCCCCTACAGTGCTTACGTAATACTTGAACGGCCCCATTGATTGAGAGCTTCAGCTTCCGATCAGCAAATGATTTAATCATGCAAATTACTTTTAGATACGAAGGACTCGTGACTGACGATAGTGTAACTACAGTGGCGTCTGCTTTCATAAAACACGGCGGTTATAATGTACTCGTACTGGACTGGTCTAATCTGGCATTTGGAAACTATTTGATGGTCCTTTTTAATATACAACCGGTAAGCCCAAATATAAGAAGATTGCACGTAACCCAACGCCGAGCTTTGTCTTACCATGTCCAGCAAATGTAAATAATTAAACTATATTAATGGCAATTACAACAACATTCATGATTTCATTCAAATATATGCTAGCTATGTCAACATCATTTGTGATGTAATGTAAATGCGATCCTATGTGGTGTAGTGTAACTGCGATTCTTTGAATCTTTTGTAATTTACTTTACTATTAATAAACACAACACAACATATAACGCTTCGTTCTCCATTTTCCGTTCAATATGAAATTATAGACATTACGTGTTGGTTGGTGAAACTCAACGCTGCACTTTGTCAACCATAGTGGAAAAATAAAAATAATAATAAACATAATTTAAAATATATATTACAGGTGGGTGATGAAGCTGGTAAGGCATTGGTTAAGTTACTAAAAGCCGGTCTGCAGCTTCAAGGTCTTCATATAGTGGGACATTCATTGGGCGCTCAAATTGGGACCTGTTGTTGCAAGATATTTAGCTTCCGAAGGATATTCGGTTAAAAGGTCATTTAAATTTTACTTATAATAGTCTTTCATTCTTGCATTGTTTACAATTTCTAAAGGAATTCTTAAACTGTATTATTCGTACATATTTCGTTTTATAAATTTATCGCAACCCGACGTTTCGAAGACTGAAGTCCGTGATTACGGGAGACTGAGGTGGCATTCATCTATTAATTAAAATAGGAATCTGAAATTATATCAAACTGCCCTATATATGTGTCCTCTGGTGTAGTAGGTTTATGTATCGATTTTGCAACATTTTGTATAAAATTTGCCTGCGAAATCAAAACCTATAGGGTAGACCCGTGGACTTACATTTACATAACAGAACTTACAATACAAATAAAAAAATCTCAAAAAAGTTATATTTATAGATATTTTATAGAAACTCATATTTCTAAAATTATAACAAACTTATATTTCTAGTTCATTTTATACAAAATGAGTGTATATGCTTACAAACTTAAGTCTACTTTCCGTTGACCTACAAATCCCCAAATTGGTACGGAAGTCTCGTTAGGCGGATCCGACGCGCACTTAACCAATTTTTCTTCTTTGACAATCATACGTGCTCATCGAGCTATGTTGAAATATTTATATCCTGTTACAATTAATTTACATTGTCATCTCTACAGGAAGATTTTAACGAATTTCTACTATTGAACGGCTTGAAAGCTTGAAAGATTCGCTTTAGTTTTTTAATCGCTTAATTTAATATTTTTTGTCTTTTTCAGACTAACAGGTCTAGACCCGGCCTTCCCCGGATTCTATCCACCTTTACTTACTAATCCCATAAGTCCAAAAGACGCACTTTTCGTCGACATCATACATACAGCGAGCGGAGAATTCGGTTTGTTACTTTTTTTTCTAACTAACTAATTTAAAATATTTTTATTATCAGCTTCATGCTTTATCCTGCATCGAGCAGAATAAAAAGACTACATACGAGTAAGTAAGAGTAGAGAAAACATGTTGTTAAGACACTTCGCTTTCAATTTTCTTCTCAAAGAAGACGGAAAATTGTGGACCCAAATCTAAAGAATTTAAAAATTTGTCATTTTTTAATCTTAGAATACCAAAAATCAGCTCAATTGACAATGTGGAAGCGGAGAAAAATGAGAAATATAGTTTTGGATCATTAATCGATATAAATCGATTACAGTATTATGAAAATAAAATATTTGTTAAAATTAAATCTAATTATTTTAACGTACTTATTAGTGTATACAATTACAGCATAAATAAAGAAAATATCAATTAGTTAGGTACTGAAAAATAAAAATAAAACCATTTTGAAATCAATAATATTTCGATTAAAATCAATCATATTTTAAATGACAGATATGATATACTGTATAGTAAATCAGTTTAAAATTGGTTCTTGGTATCATCATCGATCACAATATGTCTTGGGATCTGCAGGTGAGCGAGCTTGCTTGCATCAGTAGGATATCATTTCAGGCTACGTAATTTCCTTCCATATTCCAGCAAAAATTGTGTTAGCACAATCTCTACCTTTACCAATTCTTGATTATGCTGACTTTTGTTATCGTAATTCGAAAGAGGAGCAATTAAACAAGCTTCAGCGATTACAAAATCTTGCTATTCGGCTTATCTTTGGATTAAAAAAAGTACGACCATGTCGCGATGGCCTGCACTGTTATATATTTATAATAAGTATCTCCGCCGACCCATAGAAAGGCCAGTCGTAGCACAGGGATACATAGTTTGACAGGTTGTGAGTTCGATTTCCACTCGAGGAAATTAAATATTTAAGATAAATATCCCAAAGTTCGTAATATTACGTTATTTTGTTAGTTTTGGTTCTAGCAAATAAAATAGGCAATTTAAGTATTATTTACGTAAACTATATATTTTTTTAAAATCTTGTTAATTTCAACTATGTAAAAAATTAAGTAACAATATTTTAATGACAAAATTAAGCATTTGAAACGCAGAATTGACTACGAACTGCAGTATAAAGTGTATGTGTTGCTTACCACCGTAAGACTAGCGTAAGAAATTCTTAAGGCTGTAAGACAAATTCACATTGACCGAGACTTGAGTTTTTATCTTTTATATATTTTTTATAGAATATATATATAAAAGTTCAAAAATATGGTTTTGAAATCCGAGCTTTTTTAGTATGTATATTATAAAAATTTTGATATCATTAGCTGATCTCACCCATTTTTTTATTTATAAATTCTTTACCTTTTTATGTTTACGTTTTTATTACAAATTAATCTTACTCGCGGGGTGAAGATGTTATCCCGAAACAGGAGCCACAAGTTCACGCACTTAAAGCTAAGTCTTATCACGAATTAGGGTTTAAACAAGAGGTCCATAAATTAATTAATATAAAAAATTAAACTTAAGTAAAACTATATAATTCACACAACTATATAATTACTGACAAAATACCCACATTGATGACACAAAAATTTGCAATATCATATAACGTTTAATGATATATTTAAAATTGTTAAAAGTTGTATAAGACCTTTAGGATGCCGAAACAGGGGACACTTACCTTAATATTAATTTTTTTCGCTCTGGTGTCGAGGCAAAGAGCGGCGTTGATTTTGCAACAACGCCTCTAAAATTTTACGATAAATTGGGAACAGAGTGTGTTTACACTACTTCTCCATACCTACCCTGCTGTGTGCAACATAAAAATGCTAAATGCTTAAAAAAACATCTAAAACCCATTGTGATTATAAGGAACCATATATAATAATAATAATAAAGCCTTTTATTCTGAACTGCTTATCATCTATTACAATTCTAGTTGTCAATCCAATAAATGAACCAAAACTATTGAACTAAAGTTAATAAATTATGACTAATATTTGGTGTATGCTTGTCTTTCGCAGGCCAGTTTGCCAGTCGGCAAAGGCCTCCTCCAACCTTTTCCATTCGTGTCTGTCCTGAGCTACTCTATTCCACGCTGTACCAGCTACGTGTTTAATATCGTCGTCCCATCTTTTCTGAGGTCGACCCATCCCATCTTTTTTTCCGTTTCCCTTCTCTAGGGTGCCATTATGTTGTTAGTTTGCTCCATTTATCATTTATTATAAGGAACCAAGTACTCGTAAATGTAATTGCACTCATGTTGAAACAAACTCTTGAATTTTTTTAAATCAGATTCACTCTGTACAGTATGCAGTGGCAACCTAGTGTTAAGACACTCCGTTCCCCACTTTCTGCCGTAATCTGGAGGCATTGCGTGTTGAGTAGCAGAACTCAACGCCGCGCTTTGCCTCGACACCACAGCAAAGAAATGGAAATATAAATTTAAATAAATATTTGATCTCTTGGAGTGAGGATCAAACCCACAACCAGTCGGTTTTAAAGTCACACCTTGTGCCGTACACATAATATGATGATTAATTAAAGAATTTACCCATGAAAATGATACGAACAAAATCACTGTATACTGAATGTTATAACACTGATGTGTTTACCTACTTTAACGCACTAATCACAGGAACGTTAGGCCTTTTAATAGACGCGCGCGGCGATTAGGCGTTTTAATAGAAAAATTATATTTATGGTGAATATATCAAGTCAAGTCCATTTATCAGGGTAGGCTATAGGCTACCTATATTATGTCACGTAAATCGTCGCAAAGTTCATAGGTCACAGGTAAAAACTAGTTTTCAATATCAAAGATGTACTATTATTACAGGTTCCCCGGTCAGTGGAGGTCAAGTGGACTTTTGGCCGAACGGTGGAAAACCTGTACAGCCGGGATGTCCCAAGATTTTTATACCTTTAAGTGATACGGGTTAGCTGAAATTTTTAAATAATGCAACGCTCCGTTTACGGCCGCAATGATAATAGACACGAGTCTAGGGGGGGGCGCCCTTGCCGCCGAGTTCGTCCTCGCAAGCTGCCACGTAGAGCTTGCACTTTCTCAAAATTATTGAATATATAAATAATATTAATTATTCAATTTATATTGATTACCAATTGAATAAGTGGTATGGATATTAAAACAATTATAAGTGGTATGCAAGCGAAACCGTGAATTTACATATATATATATATATATATATATATATATATATATATATATATATATATATATATATTTATATATTATTTTGATGATTACCAATTGAATAAGTGGTATGGATATTAAAACAATTATAAGTGGTATGCAAGCGAAACCGTGAATTTACATATATATATATATATATATATATATATATATATATATATATATATATATATATATATATATTTATATATTATTTTGATGATTACCAATTGAATAAGTGGTATGGATATTAAAACAATTATAAGTGGTATGCAAGCGAAACCGTGAATTTACATATATATATATATATATATATATATATATATATATATATATATATATATATATATATATATATATGTTTAATTAAATATTTACATATGTGATGTCTTGTAAGTAAACTAAAACTAGGATATAAGCAATTTTTGGAAAAAAAAATCGCACAGGAGAGGGAACCTAGTGTTAAGACACTCCGTTCCCACTTTTCACCAAACTCTGAAACTTCGCCTTTAAATTTTAAACCACTCGGACATTTTTTTAAAATTCACACGGATATATACATCGATGATGATGATGATGATGATGATCATGATGATGATAGTAGTCTAGTACTATGATATATTTCTATTATCTAGATTTCTGCAGTCATGGGCGGTCGTGGCGGTTTTGGGCAGAGTCGGTTCTCGGTGGGAATTTTTTAGCGACTAAATGTCCAGATTACGATGCTTTTCTCAAAGGGAATTGCACTGGATTAGGTCGAATGGGACTTCAGGCGACTCCTGAGTAAGTTATTCTCTTATTTTCGAGTCGATTTTCATATAATTACTATCCACAGTTCAATACCAAATTAATTTTTCATAAATTTTTCATTAATTTTTTTCAATTCAATACAATACCAAATTAGTAAAATCCTAATCCATAATGTATTACAGTCGAATATATTATATTATATACATATATATTCAGCTATTTTACTTACATTTATCTCTAGGTTAAATGTCACTTTTTATAGATAATAACCAGCTTCACGCCTTTTCCCGCATACCAGGCAGAGGAAACCCAGTGTTTAGATTCCTTTGTTATCTAACACTAACTGAGTGGCGAATCTCAACGCCGCGCTTTGTCTTATTACCAGAGCGAGAACAACCGAAAATATTTTTTCCTCTCCGCAAAGCGTGAAGCCATATCCTCTTAAACGCGTTTAAAATATAGTTTTATAGTTAATCTCTTTAAATATATCTCCTTTTTTTACAGTTTATACGGAGATTACTACCTCCGAACTGCAGCTGAGGAACCGTTCGCGTTGGGAGAGAGAGGTGTCTGATCGTGTTGTCATGTTAATTCCTTTTATAATATATTTTAAATATTAGTGAGGCGTCTTTATATTGTATTAATAGTAACTAAAAAAAGTATTAACACATATCGATTTAATAGAGAGGCCAGTCGTGGCGCAGGGGCACAAAGTGTGACTGTAAAATCGACTGGTTGGGTTCGATCCCCTCTCGAAGAAATTAAATATTTATTCACATTTATATTTTCATTTTATTCGGTCCACTGTCGAAGCAAAGCGCGGCGTTGAGTTTCGACACTCAACACGTAATGCCAGAACTCGGTGGAAAGAGGGGAACGGAGTGGCTTAACACTAGGTTCCCTCTGCCTACCCTGCTGTGTGCGGGATACAGCGTAAAGCTGATTTTGATTTCATTTAATCGAATTTATTTAAAAACAAGCCACGCAATTGCGGCTTTGCCCGCCAGAAATTATTTACTAATCTATATGACTTTTGTGTTCTTATAATATGATTATTTTAAAAAGAATAATCATAATATATTAAGAACTAAAGTTTCAGACAATAAAAAAAATGTTGTAGCATATTTTTTATTGGTATAACTTTTCTTTATGAACGGATTTAAATAAAACATTTAATGATAAGGGAAGTTTACCAAAATGTAAAAGTGGAAACAGCACTTACAACAATCACCTTATTCTTAGATTACTTAGGCTACTAGTGGATTTTTTTTATGGAAAAGACACGGCAAACGAGCGTGCGGGTCACCTGATGGTAAGTGACTACCGCCGCCCACGACCCCGTGCAACCCCAGAGGAGCTACAGGTGCGTTGCCGGCCTTTAAGGTGGGTTGGGCGCTCTACCACACGTACTTTAGTCGCCTCTTACGACACCACCAGTACCAGGATGATCCTATTCTAGGCCGAGATCACACGGCAAAAATCTTTATGTCTATGTTCGTCGTTCTTGACAAATGGCGTTTTATTTCACAACGATAATTTTATTATTTAGTCTAGCCTATACTGCCCCATTGTTGGGCAAAGGCCTCTCGCCATTTCTTCCACTCCATTTTGTGCTATTGAACACTAGTTAGGCTTGTAATGGTCCAGCTCGTCTCACCATCTCCGCTTCGGTCTGCCAATTAGCCTTTTAAAGTTTGGAATCCAGCTGGTAGAAGATTTCCTCCAAGACTCTTAAGGCATGCGGTAGAAGTGTCCGGCCATTTTCAATCGTTTATGACGCAGAGGAAAATTTTTCATTAGATCACCCATAGACCAGTAGCTCCTTCAGGCATTTTGTATTCGTCTTTCGACTTCTTCCTTGTTCTGTTCTGTTCTGTCTTGTTGGTGTTGAAAAGACCTTGAGAGTTTATATACTTAAAGACTAAACTAAAAACTTGAAGACCAAAGCAAAGCTAGCCCCAAGGCTGGCATCTTAGTTTGTAGCTCTGACGCGGATGATGAGAATAGTACGATGTCTTCAGCGAATCGAAGATTTGTTAACCTTTTTTCACCAATGACAATACCCTTATCCTCCTAGCCAGGCGCTAGATATATCTAGGAAAAAGTGGAATGGAGTGACATAACACTAGGCTCCTTCTGCCTTCCCTGTTGTGTGAGATACAGCGTGAAGCTGATAAAAAATATTGTACATTTTTGAAAACACAATGCTATGAACTCTTTACAGGTAATGGTACCCGTGGCCACTAGTAGAAAAGTATAACATCAGGGCAAAAGTATTTTGATATTGTTCATACAAAGAAAAATATTTTTTCTAGGTATAATTTTTTATTTCTCTTCTCTATATATAATAAGATAGTAAAAATATTTTGCCTGTACATTTAGTAATTTTGACTGAAATGGACTGAGGGGCACTTAAAAATAATAATAGAAAGCAAAAATATTTTCTTCGAATTTCTTGTCTGTCTGTCTGTCTGTCTGTCGATATGTATGGTCATATTTTTCTCTGAAAGTACTGAACCGATTTACTTGAAAAAATCACCAATTGCTTTGTTTTAACTCAACTAACCTACTACAGTTTGGTTCATCAAAATCGGTTCATTCAAAAAAAGTGATCGTCGTTTGAATGAACTCAAGGCATTAGTTTGCTTGCGAATGTTATACAGCAATCGCACTGGTAAGATTCCTGGCTAAAGAATGACATTCGAAATGTCTTGGTTATATGACTGTTGATAAAAATATATATATATTGAAGCACTATTATACAATATATTATACAATAAAGTAAAAAAAATTGAATTGTTAATGGAGATTACCTATAAATCATAACAGTTAAGTGGAAGTTGTAATTAATTCAACACATAGATTGAGAAAGAACGATTTGATCTTTAATGAAATATCAAGTACATACATAAATTTTTTGGTTCGTTCGTCCGTTTGAAATAAATCTATATAAAAATGCCTAAAAACATCCTATCTACGTGTACTCTGTAATAACTACATACTTACCAATTGTACATTTATCTTATAATATATATAACTAATTTAAAAACTGTACAGGAGTTAATTTGCAGCTCAAATCAATATTGAAGAAGAATATCAAAATCATCTGTCATGTCACATCTATAAATTAAATATCGCAATTAAATATCGATCATGTTTCTAAGTCAGCGTAATCAAATGACATGAGCATTTTCATAGAGTTTGCTGCATGTTATATGCAATTAATCGCGTAATCAAAATTTATAGAGTATTTCCCATGGAGATATTATTAGTGGCCATTTCTCTGAGGCCAGTCGTGGCTCAAGGGCACAACTGTGTGACTGTGAGCGGGACTGATTATGGGTTCAATCACCCTTCGAAAAAAATTAATATTTATTTAAATTTATATCCATTTTTTCGCTCTAGTGCCTCGAGCAAAGCGCGACGTCGAGTCTCAACACCCAATATGTAAAGTTGGCTGATTGGTTGGTTCGCTTAATTTGGTAATCGTTATTTTTATTTTTAATCCAGTATTCGGCCGAATTCCCAATATTTAAAAAAATAGTTGAATAGGCCGAATACCGACTAGTGCCGAATATATGTGATATCCCTAATATATACTTACAACAAAATTGTAACTGATCGCTGTCTATATATGATAGATACATATGAGAAAAACTATTACTGGGGATATTTGTATGTATGTAATGTAACAAAACCCAAAACGATGTTTTTTTTCAGTTTTGTCTGTTTATCTGTTTGTCTGTAAGTGCACGCCAATCTCAGAAACGGCTCAATCGATAACTACTAAAAGCAGGTACAGTACAAGTATTTAATAAATTCATGTTTTAGAAAAATAATTAATATAATTAATTAATAAAAATAATATTTTATAATCAAATAAAAAATATGTAAATATTTCGTACATAAGTATTACTATGAGAAACCAAAGAAAAACTAAAATACAAATAAATAATATATTTATTTACTGCCATTACATGCATATACGTTTTCCTTTGATTTGCTTAACTTAAAATTAATATTCACAAAATATATTACGAAATAAATAGCTTCTCTATTTTGGAGCATTTCAATATGGCCATTCACTTTCCGGTGTGATAGAATTACTGTACCGTAAAAAAAATGTTTTCATTTCTTTGTAAAAGAAATATGTAAAATATATTTTAAAACACCTATAAAATATTTTTTTTTAATTTTTACTCCACCTCCAGAAAATATAACGTTTTCAGTTGTTAATTAATGGGACAACAAATACATTTCCATTACAATAAGTCAGTTCCATTAAGACAGAGGGAACCTGGAGCGAGGGGACCCTATTTCTCTCGAATGAAACCTAATAACCGTCGCAATTACAGACGCTTTAGCTTCTGCGCCACGATGGCCTCACATTTATTATTGACAATTTAATTTGTAATTTTCATAAATTTAAGTGTGACTGTAAAATCGATTGGTTGTAGATTCGATCCCCACTCGAGAGATGGACAAAACCTACACTGGGTTCGGCACAACCACCCCGCTCTCCCTATTCATAAGCCCATGAATACAGTGAAACACTACCACTGTACCTGATATAAGATACATATATATCAAAATTTTGCAAGTAACTCAGCGTCACGACTCAGTCAGCATTTTAATGAATAAAGCCGGTTTTTACTACGTTTACTAATCTTTTTAGTGATGTTTTAGATATCAACTTAACATTATAGATTAGTTTTATTGCATATATATATTTCGATGGAAAGATTAAAATCTTTCCTCTTTAACCGACTTCATAAAGAAAGAGGTGCTCAACTCGGATGGTATATTTGTTTTGGTTAAAACATTTATAATAAATATATTTTATATTTTTTTGTGTGTATGGAGGTTATATCTCGCACATAGCAGGATAGACAGAGGAAACCTGGGAACCTTATGTTAAGGCCCTTAATTTCTCTTTTCACTAAATTCTGGAGGCATTGCGTGTTGATTGGCGAGCAAATGAAAATATTAACATTTCAGTTTCTCAAGTGGTAATCGAACTCACAACCAGTCGTGTGTGGCACGCTTGTGCCCCTGCGTAGCGTTTATTACTTATTATGAGACGCTTTATTTTATTAACGTCGTCGAGCCCACCCACTGTGGGTTCGAACAAATAAACTGTTACTTAATATCAAAAAGCCAACGACAATGACTTTTTTTTTTTATGGAAAAGACACGGCAAACGAGCGTGCGGGTCACCTGATGGTAAGTGATTACCGCCGCCCACAACCCCGTGCAACCCCAGAGGAGCTACAAGTGCGTTGCCGGCCTTTAAGATGGGTTGGGCGCCGGGGCCCGGCATTACCTGATGCGAAACGCAGTGGCATAAAGCCAATACTTCACGCCGGTCTTAAATGCCGGGGGTGGTAATGAACCGGTCGAGTCTGCCCATGCGTGTTGCCATCGCTGGCGACGTGACTCTACCACACGTACTTTAGTCGCCTTTTACGACACCACCAGTACCAGGATGATCCTATTCTAGGCCGGGATCACACGGCACAAAAACTCCAAATAAAGGCCGAACTCCAGACAATTGAACTCGAATTATCTATATTTAAAGATTACATAAACTAGTAATATTTTTTTTATAGCGCATAAAATTATATAACAAAATAAATTTGCATCGTAACGCTAAATCCTAAGTTAAACTGCCAGTAGTTTTATTAGATTATCGTTATCTGTGGATAATACTGTCGCTTTGCAAATCCCTGTGTTTATATTCTCATAATTGGTCGATCGCTGTTTATTTTTCATACTGTATTGTCAGGAACAACAAATGATTTTTAATTTTGATTTTAAATATAATTTTGCGTTTAAATTCAATACAGATATATATTATTTTTCTAATGTCTAATTAATATTAAAAAAAATTGTTATTTTTTTCAACATGGTACACAGTGTGATACCACAGAATACTCAAATTAAAAAAGAGGACGGTCTAGCTGATTTAATCGGACATTTCGGAAAATGGCAATGTATAGTACTAATAACGGTCTCCTTAGTGAAGTTCTCATCAGGATGGGTGCAAATGGCGATTTTATTTTTGACGCCAAGTTTCAATTTTTGGTGTAAAACGTTTGAAAATTCTGATGGGATTGGGGAAAATATGACTTGTTTTGGGGACTGTGTGGAGTATGAGTACGATACGTCCCCATTTGGGAACACTATCATATCGGAGTGGGACCTTGTATGCAGCAGGAGCTGGCTCGCAAGCTTCACGCAGATGGTGCTGCAATTTGGAGTTTTGATTGGTAGCGTCGTGTTTGGATTTCTTTCAGACAGGTTATTTTTTTTAAATTATTTTTCTTATTTAAAGAGTTCATAATTTATTTCAATATGTTACTTCGTTCTCCGCTTCCAGTTTTTCATCTTTTACGATATAAATAGAGATATTTACTTAAACTGAAGCAACTGAATTGCTTTTTTTGCGTATTTCAGTCGCATCTCTGTGTACTGGCATATATTATAAATGGGCAATACACAACATTTCACAAATGTAGCAACGCTCGAGGACATAATATATTTAATTTCATTTAAGTTAATTTTTCATGTCATTGCTCTGATTGCGGCGTTGAGTTTCGCCACTCAACGCGCAGTGCGTCAAGAATTCGGCGGAAAGTGGGTTCCGTACAAAAATTGGAGGTCTCGAGTTTTATCTATAATTCAGGCTTTGCTTAGAAAGAGCCTTTCATCTAATACCACTTGTAGATACTAGGTGCTAAATTTAAGAATTCTAGGTCAACTGGAAGTACTATATTAATTTTGATTCCCTTTATAAGTATAAAGCTATTATTTTTTAGGATTGAACCTTAACCTTACTTAAGGCTATTATTATTTAGAATTTAACCTCAAATATAGAGCTTTCAGTGTTCAAGTATGCGATTTTTACTTTTACTTTTTAGGGCTTAACCACAAATTAACTAGTAAAGTTAGTTACTATTAAGAACTAGTACTATCTGTAGATGCTTGCTGCCAAATTCCATAATTCTATGTCAACCGGAAGTATCCTATGATTTTTGATTCCCATGATAGTGTCGAAATACGTGTTTTTTGCAATATAAACGATCCCATTTTTTTTCACGATATCTCCAATTCCAATTCCAGTTTGAATTTCAACACGATATCTCCAAGCGCTCCTGAGATAAAGGCTCTTAACAGCAGAAAGACAGATTGATGGAAAGACAACAAAGTCATCTTATAGATCCTTTTCCTACCTTTCCTTAAAACGTACAGAACCCTAAAAAGAAAAAAAGCCAAGTGAAACATATTATAAATACGTTCTCATTATCCCTTGAGTTATAGTTGTACGTACATATTTCACATATGAAATTATAAAACTATTTTGATATCGTAGATATGGTAAAAATATTTTCATATCTTTATTATGATAATACATGTATAATAAAATATAGTTTTCATATATATGAAGAATAAGAGTAGATAATTTTATTTATTTTAAAACCAGTATTTATAAACCGCTTTCAAATCTGAGCCCGATCTTGAGATACTAATTTCACTCATAAATTACATTTTTATTCAGGGTAGGCAAAGAGAGCCCTAGTGTTTGCTCTAGAAGCATTGCATTGTGAGCTCGACACCATAACGAAGAAATGAAAAAAAATAATATTTCTTTTCCTCGAGTGGGAATCGAACCCATAGCAATCACTTGTGCCACGGTGCTACGACTGATAACTGAATTAATTGTATTCATACTACTTTCATTTCTGGCATTATAATTGGGCAGATCTTGCTATAGATATGCAGTGACAAACACAACACAGGCACGTGAAGTTATAAAAGCATAAATAAAAAATAAACAATGACTTTCAGAATGTACAAAATACCTATGAAGAACAGTGAATTGCATGATTCAACATGTAAGAACGTATTTTTAAAGTAACGCTTTACCACACTTCGAAAAAAAAACTTATTAATACTTGGTGCCGTGTGATCCCGGCCTAGAATAGGATCATCCTGGTACTGGTGGTGTCGTAAAAGGCGACTAAAGTACGTGTGGTAGAGTCACGTCGCCAGCAATGGCAACACGCATGGGCAGACTCGACCGGATCATTACCACCCCCGGCATTTAAAACCGGCGTGAAGTAGTGGCTTTATGCCACTGCGTTTCGCATCAGGTAATGCCGGGCCCCGGCGCCCAGCCCATCTTAAAGGCCGGCAACGCACCTGTAGCTCCTCTGGGGTTGCACGGGGTCGTGGGCGGCGGTAATCACTTACCATCAGGTGACCCGCACGCTCGTTTGCCGTGTCTTTTCCATAAATAAAAAAAATACTTATTTAGAAAACGTATAAAAATTTGCTTAACACGCAATGCCTCCAGTATTCGGCAGAAAGCGGGGGATGGAGTGTCTTAACACAAGGTTCCCTCTTAGCGGGACTCGAACCCGCGCCTCCGGAAACCGACCAAGCGCTCTAACCAATAAGTAAGGCAGAACGTATACGAGTGGAGTGGAGTCAATAAAAATAAGATATAAAAATACTTATTAGAAAACGTATATTTTTTTTATAGTAGTAGTATTTTTCTTTCCTAAGTGAAGAATATCACTTTAAAAATGTTAAAAAAAATAAGATAAATTGTAACAAAATACCTGAGATTAATCTTGATACTTTAATATGATACGTAATAAAAGATTAAGGTATAGTAAGAATTGAAGAATTACCAACAAGGCAAATGTCACTATGCAATGACTCGACAAAAAGATCTAGGTATATCTATTGCACTGATAAAATATCGTAGTTTCTTTTTCTAAAGAAATCTTAATATTAATATATTAGTATATATTAGTTTCTTCAATCTGGTATCAGAGAGTGCGGCGTTGAGTTCCGTTACCGCTACCGTTCCGAGTTCGACTTACCGTGCTATTTGCAAGATACTGTCTAAAGCTTAACAAGAAATAAATTCGTAATTTATCTAAATATATTTATATAAATATACTAAATTGAGACCGGAGTGGCAATTTATTCCCGACTGAGGAAGGTTTTTGTTTTTCGGGCGTATGTTGTATGTATGTATGTATGTATGTATTAATGTATGTAATATTCTTTATTAACTCATATCTCCAGAACCGCTGAAAGGATTTACGTAATTGACGTATTGTTAGATTCGTCTTAGCAGCCCAAGTATTAGATAGGTGACGTTAATAAAAAATAATCATAGCGGTTATGGGACGCCATTGATATAATAAAAAAAAATGGTTTTGAATACCATAATATGGGTATCAAATTTAAGAGCTTAATACGAAGATTTCAAAAAGGCATATCATGATTATCATTACCATAATGAATCCTAACAAAAAAGTGAATTAAAAAAAAATAATTGTAAAAACAAAAACCATACATTAAAATTAAAACGAAAATAAGCAATTCTTCAATCAATAAAATGTTTACCAGGAACCCAGCATAATGTAAAGAGGTCCCGACTGTTGATCCAAATAAACTATTGGGCTTGTTTATTTTCTTTACAGTTTTAGCAGTCGGGGTTTTTCTTTTTATTTTTTTTTATTGATACGTTTCTAATTTAAGTATTACTTTATTTAATGCTCACGATCGCTTTCAACAATTGTTCGCTTCACATTTAAATTTAAGTTTTGATGGACTTAAATTTACAAAAACATTTGTTTCTTTTCAGATACGGCAGAAAGAACACATTCCTTCTATCAGTGGTAGCTCTCGTCGCATTCGGATTTGGCATCCCATTCTCCCCTGACTACATAACATTTACAGTCCAAAGATTTTTCCTAGGAGTTGCAACAGCTGGAACTATGGTTATTTCTTTCGTAATCATTATGGAAATAATAGGGCCGAAGTATAGAGAAATTTGCGGGTGTCTCTACCAAATCCCTTTCATTGTGGCTCACATGTCTGTGCCCTTATTTGCATATTTCTACCGAGATTGGAATGACTATACTCTAGCTTTGGCGGTGCTTTGGAATCACTAGGTTCCATCTGCCTACTAATGCTATAAGGCGGGATACAGCGATATCTCACAATATTTTTCTTATTTTTTTTCAGATACCATCCAACCTCCTCTCAATATGGATCTTACGTCACTTTGGCCGCAAATTGGCCGTAATATCTTTCCTTATAATTGGAGGTATATGCGTATTAATTCTAGGTGTTGTGCCTGACATATTCTGGCTTACCCTAGCCTTGGGTTGTGTAGGAGTTAGTAGCGCTACTATAGTCGGAGTCTGTATTTACATATATTCATCAGAAATATTCCCAACTGTTGTAAGAAATATGGGTGTTGGAGCATGTTCAATGTCTATGAGAGTAGGATCTATGGTAGCTCCGTTCATTGCCAACTTATCTGCAACAGTGCCTTGGCTTCCCACAGTTATTTTTGGTTTAACTGCCATATCAGCAGCTTTAGTTTGCTTGATGCTTCCTGAGACCAAAGGCACTGCTTTGCCTGATAGCCTTAAAGATACAGATTCGAGTTAGTTTAACATGTGTTTGTTTTTTTTTTTATATATATTTAATTTGTATGTGTAAATTTTAAGTTTGATATGTAGTACACTTGGGAAAATTATTTTAATGTTCTCGATTGGGTAAGATTATTTGAGTGTATTGTTATCTAAAAGTGGCGCAAAACGAAGATGCATAATAAATTCTTTAAGCATATCTGTTGACGATATATGAATATTAAATTAAATTAAGTTAGCTTTCCTCTGTCTATACCGCACACCGCAGGGTATGCAGAAGTTACCTAGTTGTAAGATCTAGATTTACCTAACCTAGTATAATATTTAAGAGAAATTGATAATATTTTTAATATGTAATTGACACATTTTGTAAATATTTTACTTCTTTTGATTTTTATGTCTTTTTATAGTCGTAGCTTTTATAAGAGTTTGATTAAAATGAAGAGTTAATTAATATAGCCATATAACGTTTTTATAAGGGTTGTATTTATAAAGTAGCGTTAGCTAAGTGAGGACCGAGAACAAATGAGTTATTTATTGTAATAGTTATAATTTAAGAAATTTCATTGTAAATAATTTGAATCCTTAGTGTTTAAAGTTAAATCTCTATTAATTTTTGGGCGTAGAAATGAGGAAGGTGGGAGGGGTGGGGAGAGGTTGTTCCGTGCCCACTCAAAAATGGTCTGGTGTCTACTCCAGAATTGTTACTAACAACAAATTATATCTGAAAAATTTATTATAACAAAAATATCCATTCGAATCCATATGAAGTTTAAAGTCGAGCCCTCCTCAAAAATATCTCTAGAGACACCATTGAATAAATGCTTCAAATTATTGCAATAGAATACTTTATATACCAAAGATAACACAAAAGGCAAAGCCAACCTTTTCCAAAAAGCAAGCAAAACGTATAATAATAAACTACTAAGTACAATAAAACAGTTTTTTTTTTCAACACCTTTTTAATGTTTTATATAAAATAAAATAACCATATTTTCTCATACAATTCATATATTTTATTTATTCATAAAATATTTATGCCTAAGTCTTATTTTTAAGTTATTAGGTCCTTACATATGAAATTGGCGTTGCGCTCTACTGGCCACTTAAACCACAATTTTTTACTCTTTGATTAGGAATTCCAAATTTAAATTTATAAAGCTATTTACACATGTATTTCCGTTTCGTTACTCGTCACTGTTTTGTTTTTTTCTATTTGCGTCACTCAGTTGACAACAAACACAAATGAAAACTTGAAATATAGCGTTATTTAAGAGTGCACGTTCCACCATGCCACAGTGCTGCGAAAGGTTAATGATGTGTATGGCGGTCGTGGCGCGTTTTCCTTTTTGAAATTTCGAGCTGCAGTACAAGCCACGGCTGGATGGCTGGAGACTCAAGTTGATAATGGAAAATTGAAGGTTATTGTAGAATAGGATCCATCGCAAAACACGTCCGAGTTAGCTACGGGCTGTGATGTTAGTTATACAACTATCTATGAGATTGCAAAAATGCATATATCATATAAATATATTAATAAATATTCAACTTTTTGTTCCTCCCATACTGAAAGCCAATTTCATATGTATAGAACTAATAATAATATTAATTAAATTATCACATACATATATCACAATATTGTTCTTGTTTTTTGTTTTCCTCTACGGTAAAGAGTGTGTTCTTTAATTAATTCACTCCAGGTCAATCCAGGTCTGGCCACATATTAGACGCTGTGTACAGCAGACTCTCTCAGGAACCTCGAAATTTAGTATTATTACACTTCCGTTACCCATTTTCCCACGAAATCTGTAGCTGTTTGCCTCAGAACGGAAATAACTTAATAGAAACAAATTGTCTTAACATTACTATCCCAAATTCTCTCTATCTACCCTGCGGGATAAACAAAACAACGTATTTTTTAATTGAATACAGGGAGTGCTAGTATATAGCAGTTGTTTTATAAATTGTAGTCACTTAAGCTTTTCCCGCCAATTCTGTTATAATTATTTTGCTTAGTTCTTGTAATACTAACCTACAGTTTTTTTTAATATTTTAGAAAAGGTCAAACTTTTTCAAACTCATTTTTTTAAGATTTGTACCAAATTTATGTTAGGCCCCAATTTAGTTAAAAATATATATTAAAGTTCATTTTATACACTATTTAACGAATCCTATATAATATAGTAACTCAGTTTCGATTTTTTCACATTATCAATAATAACTTGAAATCACTTTAATGTTTCTTCAACCTCATTAATACTATCAGGCAGCGCAGTACCCTTGGTCTCAGGTAATAAAATACACACCAACGCAGCACTTATAGGAGCGACACCAAAAACTATAGTAGCCAGCCACGGTATCGTTACAGCCAAATTAGCAATGAAGGGGGCCACCATCGAACCCATTCTCATCGACATAGAACAAGCACCCATGCCCATATTCCTTACAACTGTTGGGAATAATTCGGAAGTGTATATGTAATTGCATGTAGCTACTATCGAGACACAGCTCACTCCCACGCAACCTAAAGTTAAGTTTATCCAGAACTTATCTGGAACTAGACCTAGTGCAACCACACATAGGCCTCCAGCAGTGAAAAATGTCATAACTGTTGTTTTTCGTCCAAAATGTTGTAGCAACCATATGGAGATGAGGATTGAGGGAACCTGAAACGAGAAAAAAGAATTAAATCAACCTCTTTTGCAAAATTAAAATAAACTTAATGATAGTTTTAACATTAACTTGTGTTCAAATTATTCAGAAAATGATCATTAAAATAATTTAACACATTTATCATTGCAATTATTCATAAATATATTAAAATAAATGCGAATTTTAAACAATTGGAAATCCGTCTTTATATTTGGTAAAGAAGAGTCAATGCCTTTAAATACAATGAACAATCGAATTCGATGGGGATATTTTTTATATCTTGTTCTAACTCGATTTTGGCTGCGGTCACATAAAGTTACATATATTTGGTCTTCGTATAAAAATAAATATGATTTATTTTTTAAATTCACTCTGTATCCCACACATAACAGATTAAGGCAGAAAGAACCTGAGAACTTAGTGCTAAGACGCTCCGTTCCTATTCTCCACTTTCCGCAAACTCAACACTGTTAATTTCGACTCATTGTGTTCATTGATTATAATTTATTTTTTACTTATTTACAGCTTATCGTTTTAAAAAAAACCCCAAAAGTTAGGAAAAAAATAGCATACCTGTATAGCGCCCACTGCAGCTACAGTCACGAAAGGGTCTGAACTGGTCTGGCTGATATACTGGTTGAAGCCGTAGAACGTCAGTCCAGTTATCAACCACAGTATACAAGAACAAACTGTCTTCAGAAGTAGTGTTCCTTGAAAAAGATTGGAATAATTCGGCTTGGATTTTGTGGATTGGGATTGTATGTCCTCGGACATCTGTTTAAGTGTTTCCTCTATTTTTGATGTTGGGAGACCATTCCTGAAATTATATAGGGTATAAAAGTTATTTACCTATTTTAAAATGTACATTTTGGATAGGCATTATTAAATTAAAAAGAATTAAAAAGAAATGGATCCCGACACGGCAGCTCTAAATGCTATTATCACTCAGCCACTCAGTAAACTACGGTGATATTCTAATATGTCTTCTTTAATGTTCCCTACCGATCCTTCTACGTGCGGGATACAACTAAAGTAAAAAATGATACATGATACACATATTATCACACCCACAGCGAGACACTTTTCAGCTGCGCTTATCATGGCAAATCTGAAAAATGTCTAACTGTGGGTGATCTTTAAAAAGTTAAAATATAATCTTAATACTACTAAATGGCTTACTACATAATAATACTTACATTTTAGCTGCTTTTTCAACTATTTTAGTTGCTTCATCAACATTTCCCGAAGTGATCAACCATCTTGGAGATTCGGTTAATACGAAAAAGTATCCCAAATATATCAAAGGGGGTATCGCCAAGGCCAAGCTATATTCATTCCAATTTCTATAGAAATAGGCGAACAACGGAATCGTCATATGTCCTATAGTGAAAGGAATTTGGAAGAGACAGCCGCAAATTTCTCGATATTTTGGTCCAACTGCTTCCATTACCATCACGAACGAGACGACCATGGTCCCAGCGGTCGCTAGTCCCAGGAAGAATCTTAGAACTGTGAATGTGATGTAGTCTGGTGCGAAGGATACAGAGAAACCGAATATGATTAGTGTAGATATTGATATAAGAAACGTATTTTTTCTGCCATATCTGAAATTAATCAAAAATGTACAATTAGTTATTTTAGCACAGTAGTCAGGCCAGTCGTGGCGCAGGTACGCAAGCATATGGCTGTATGTGAGAGGCCGTAAGTTCGATAATTACTCGAGGTAATTAGTTATACATTTTTCTTTCCTGACTCTGGTAATGAGACAATCGCGGAATTGAGTTCCGGCACTCAAGACGCAATGCCCCAAGAATTTCACGGAAAATGGAAACGGAGTGTCCTACATTAGGTTGCCAGGTTCCTCGCCAGGTACCTAACCTGCCTTACGCAGGATACAGCGTAAAGCAAGAAGTTTATATAGTAAATGTTGACTAAAAAGAAATCTATGGTGCCATTGACAAATAAGCGAGAAACATAATCTATATATTTTATCTTTTTTATTAAAGTCTTATTCGATCTTAGCTCTTCTTAAGGAGCGGTATATATTTACGTACGTCGTGTCATGCAGGATGTGGTCGAATCTAAATACGAGATAAACATCCTTACAAATAGGATTTGAATCCGCAAAAAATGTACTCAAAACACGTTCAAGGACACGTTTAATATAAAAAAATATCTGTAATTATAGGTATATTTTTATAGTTATTTTTTATCGTAGAGATCTTAGTGCAGATAGCAATAAAAAATATTATTCAAAAATAGTCATTCTAAATATATAGATATTGATTATTTTTTATGATAAATTAGCAGGAAAACTTGTGATTTTTAGCTTAATTTTCATTATTTTGCTTTGGTGACACGTGATGTCAATAGAATTTGGAGGAAAGAGGGACTGAAGTGGATTAATGAGAACAGAGTGTATTAGAGGTCCCCAGGTTCCCTCGGTCTACCCTGCTATGTGCAGAATAGAGCGTGAAGTTAAAAAACATGTAGACAATAAATAATTGAATCTATCCATCATGCTATATAATAGCAATTAATTACAAAAGCTATATTTATATTTACCTGTCAGACAAGAATCCAAACAAGATGCTGCCCATCAATATTCCAAATTGCAGAACCATCTGCGTGAAACTCGCGAGCCAGCTCCTGCTGCAGACGAGGTCCCATTCCGATATGATAGTGTTGCCGAATGGGGACGTGTCGTATTCATACTCCATACAGTCCCCATAACATTTCATATTTTCCCCAATCATAGTGGAATTTTCGAAGGTTTTACACCAAAAAGTCAATTTTGGGGTCAAAAATATGATCGTCATTTGCACCCATCCTGAGGATAGCTTCACTAGAGATATTGATAGGAGTAAAATACATTGCCATTTCCCGAAATGTCCGATTAAATTGGCTAAGCCGTCTTCCTTTTTGATTTGAGATGATTGCGTGATAGTTATGTGTACCATTTTGTGTTTGCAGCTATCGAGTCGTTGCTCTCCTGAAAAAACACAATAAAATATTTAAGTTTTTTCAGTTGTAGACACTCGATTTTCAGTATTTCCCAATAAATAATCATACGTATATTTAGAAAATATCGAAAATGACCGCCATGGTTCAGCGGCACAGTGTCTAATTGTAATCGCCTCGATTGTGTGTTTGAATGGGACTTGAAGAAGTAAAAACAATTTACTAGTAAATTGGGTGGCGTGGGAAACGAAGTGTCTTAAAACTGTGTGCACCTCAAAAAACGTCAAAAATAAGAGGAGCCACATGAAAATATTAACTAAAAAGATAAAAAAACTTAAAAAAATAATAGAACGAAGAGTAAAATTCACAATTATGACTTATTCTATACAACGGCCTCCCTATATCATTGAAACTTGAATGAAGCAATGACATAGAGAATTCAATATTTAACTTAACTATTCAAAACTAATATAACATCTATGTTTCCCTTTTAGAGGAACTTGTATCGAGCCAAGGGTAACAATCGTAACCGATGATAGCTGTAAGTCTTTATCAAGGTCCTTTCCAAAACGGTAATTATATTTATATGGAAAAGTATTAATGAAAAATATTATATATAGTGGTATGGTATTAAAATTGTTAGTTTTTCGAGGTCGTCGTCGCGACGCGTCGGCTGTGGAGTCGATTCCGTTTTAGGAAACAAAATATTTTATATTCCTGCAAATAAGACAAAGTACAATGTTGTACTCGAAAAACAGTTGAAAAGTAGAGAATGGGGTGTATTGACAGTAGATTTCCTGCCGAATTTTGAAGCGAGTTGAGTGACGGAACTCAACACCGCGCTTTGCCTTGACACCAGAGCGAAGAAATGGAAATATTATTTCATTTGCTCGTGTAGGGATCGAACCCACAACTTTGTGACTGTAAACTACCCATTAATATGGCCACGACGTTCACTTACAAGTAGACTGAGGGTGGCATTCATCTGTCAGTTGATTCACATTCTGATTTCACATTGCTATATATATATATATATATATATATATATATATATATATATATATATATATATATATATATATATATATATATATATATATATATATATATATATATATGGGCCGTCGTATAATAGCGGAACATCACACGACTGACAGCTGTAGGTTCGATTTCACTCAAATTAATATATTGTTTGTCCACACAAGAATCAGACATGTTCTGTTAATATATAAAAAGTTAGACAAATTTAATGAATAATCATTTTATTACCTTATTAACTTAAAATGGTATTAAATTATTCCATACAATGGAAATCGCACCAACAACCACCGCGTTTGAGAGCAAGCGTTATTTCATTTGGCCTCGATGGCCTAAATTTTATTATAATACATATAGGCCTTTAACGTCCTTTTATGTTATATTTAATAACTTTTGATTACCAAACATCCATTACTGATTGATATTTACTACAACGGTTACTTTTGGTTTCACGATCTTGACCCAAGTTGCTTAATACAGATGTAACTAAAGATTTCATCATATTAGCGATGGTTTTGTTATTATAAACTGAAATATTTATTATATTCATATGAACCACAAAAGGCATAACCGATTTGTGCTTTGGATAAAAATTAAATATATTTTTTTTGTTTAGCTTTACGCTATATTCCGTACATATTCAGGACAGGGCCATCCCAGATTCTTAAATCGCAATCTAGTATCAAGAAACTATATTTCTATTGAGACACTTCCATTAATCATTTTCCACTGAATTTTCAAGGCATTTCGTTTTATGTGGCGGATCTTAACCGCGCTTCACCACGTTATCAGAGCGAGGAAATGAAAATATTCAATATTTCATTCTCTTGAGCGGGAATCGAACCCACAACCATCGCGTTATCAGTCGCACGCGGTAAATAAATATATTTTATAACACAGTTTTGAGCTTTATCCTGCAGAAATGGTTAAATAGCGAAAACCTAATGACTCAGTTGTATACTTTCCACCGGATTTCCGCGATTTATTATAATAATATTTTTTTTATAATAATTTAATTAAAGCAAGGCCAGTCGTGGCGCAGCGGCACGAAATGTGACTGTAAAACCGACTGGTTGTGGGTTCCCCACTCGAGGAGTTGAAATATTTACTTAAATTTATATTTCCATTTCTTCGCCCTGGTGTCGAGCTAAGCGCGGCGTTGAGTTTCTGCCACTCAACATGCAATGCCTCCAGAATTCGGCAGAAAGTGGGGAACAGTGTCTTGTGCTGGTCACACTAGTGCTGGTCCCTCTGCTCACCGTACTCTGTGCGGGATACAGCGTGGAGCAGATTTTTTTAAAAATTAAAGCTTACAGACTATCTTAACACTAGGTTCCCTCTGCTTATCCTACTCTATACGGGATACAGCGTGAATAAAAAAAATCTAGTAACAAAATACCTAAATCGTAATTTACACCGACGTTATTTTACGTTAACGCAATTTTTTTTGATTTTCTTTCACTATAAGTGAAGTAACGCTTTAAATAGGGCTCAGAACTAACAATTATATGAAATTTGATAGTTTTTTTTGTTGCGTAGGTTCAATTTGTAATAGATATATATACATATTTTTTTTATGAATTTAATTAATGATTGCGTCCAAGTGCGTGTCTAATTCTTAATTGAGGGTTCCGTATTGTTTTATGGCAATAATAATCTTAGGTAATTGTGGGTATGGTATCATTTTTACGAGTTATGTAATGTTTTTTTGGTAATTAAATCATATATTATTGTAAGATAGGCAGAACTAGTGTTAATATACTCTGTTCACCATTTATCGATGGTAAATTTTTTTCGGCTTTACTAGAATTTCATCAAATTCTGGAGGCATTGCGTGTTGTATGGCGGAACTCAACGCCGCGATTTTGCGAGGAAATGTAAATATTAAACATTTAATTTCCTCGATTGGAAATCGAACCAACAACCGGTGGCGTTTACAATTGCCTACTTAATCAGCTTCACGCTGTATCCTGCACTCAGCAGGGTAGGCAGAGGGAACCTAGTGTAAAGACACTCACCTCCCCACTTTCTGCCGAATTCTGGAGACATTGCTTGTTAGGTGGCAAAACTCAACGCCGTGATTTGCCTCGACACCACAGCGAAGAAATGGAAATATAAATTGAAGTAAATATTTCATCTCCTCGAGTGGGAATCGAATCCACAACACACCAACAACACCAGTGGGTTGTACAGTCACACTTCGTGCCGCTGCGTCACGACTGGCATCTGATAGACTGATAAGACTTGCCAAATCCAAGTCTATTTTTGAAATAAAGTGTACATTTTACATTATCATCATTGCGGTGGCCTCGTTAATGGAAATGCCTTATTTTATCTTTTAAGGCCACTCAAATATATTTGATACTTGAAGCTACATATAAACGGAAAACCTGATTCTCTTGAACGGCCAATGACCTTTTGATATTACGCATCTAAACCAAATTAATTCAGATGCGTATTTTCTTTGATATTTGGTACAAACGACGTGTGACATTAATACGATGGTTGTAAGTTCGATACTTGCCCAGGGTCAAATTGGGTACTAACTTAAATTTCTCCGTAGTGATAAGATATAGTACGGCGTTAAGTACTGTTTACTGAACACGCAATGTTTCGAAAATTGGTATGTGGGGAACGGAGCCTTTTATTATCTGCATCGTGGAGCAGTGGGAATGCGATGTAAAGATATGCGATCGTTTTTAGTTCCCTTATTCAATGTTTTTTTAGAAATAGGTAGAGCAATAGAGAACATAGTGTCTTAACACTAAATCATCTTTGGTATATGCCCAAGAGGTAGATATAAACTAAAAAAAAAATGTAGGTTCGTGATGAAGTCGCGGTCTATGGGCCTTGTGAGAAGGTTACAGTGAAGGAAAACGAATACACTACAATAGGCTATTCTAAAAGATTCCAGTTTAAATATGGATATTCTTAGAGGAAAGTAACTGACTGTTTATCGTTAAATATTTATATTTCTATACAAACATTGTTTCTATTCAGTTATTTATGGTATCTATAGATAAAAAAATGGACCGTACATACTACATATAAATTTTGTTGTCTAATTTCTGTTGTCTGGGCTAATCTCTGGAACAGCTGATCCGATTTTTATGAAACTCACTGTCCGATAGAGGAGTTTATGGAGCAACACATACTTTTAACCCCGAAATTACAACAGTATAGGGATTTACATTGGAAATTATAAATATATATTAAATAACTAAAGATTTTTCTATTATATACAAGAATTTTTGCGAGTGAATTCAAATAGAATAGTAAAATAATTAAATTATGATTTAAAGTGTATAACTGCACCTTTAGATAAAAATACTAAAACAACTAACCAATTTCCTCTAAATACATTTAAATAATCTATATATATAAAAGGACTTGTTCTGACTGACTGAGGTAAGACGCACGCACAGCCGTAACCGCTGATGGTAGGAACGTGGAATTTGGACAGACGTTTATTTGTATAATCTGGACATCCACTAAGAAGGGATTTTGAAAAATTTTAACCCTAAAGGGATGAAATAGGGGTTACAAGTTTTTTTTTAAAACAGCACAGATTTTTATAAAATTCGAAATTCAGATTCTTTAAAATATTTCATTGAACATGTGTTTCATGGTTTTTTAGAATTCCCCCCCCTAAGCGTTCAAATAAGGGGTTGAAAGTTTATATGGAAAAATCTTTAAATTGCCTCCGATTTTTATAAAAATTTATATTCAGACTATTAAAAATATTTTATTGAACATGTTATTCGTGGTTTTTTTTAATTCACCCTTAAGGGTGCAAATAAGCCGACGAAGCCGCGCGCGCCTACTAGTATAAAACAAAAGCGGGTGAAACCTCGCGGGGCCCACCAGTTCTTAATATGGGAGTATCATTATGAATAATATAAGATCGAACGAATCAAATATATGCTAGTGACATTGTCACGTTAAGAATATTAAATACTATTTAATAGATTCAATTTTTATTTAAAATCTATAGACAGCTACTTTGTTTACAAGTACATATCTAATATATAGAGGGAATCTATGAACCTAATATTAAGACATTCTTCTTTTGTTTCTCACTTTTCACCGTTTTAAGTATTTCATTCTCCCGATTAAGGCAATCGGGAGAATGAAACACTATTTTATGTAAGTTATAGTTTTTAATTTAATACTAAATATTATTAGATAAATTTCAACATCTTCGGATTCCGTTTCGAATACTGGAGGCATAGTGTGTTGTGAGATTTTTTTTTTTTTATATTTCATCACCCCGAGTGCGAATCGAACCTACAACGGTCGCGTTTACAGTCGCACGCTTGTGCTCCTGTGCCACGACTGGCCTCTGGATACAATACGAAGCTATAAAAAAATATGTATCTATATTTTATTATTCTAATCTAAGCGAGCAAAGTCGTGAGCTGAGAAATAGTAAAAAAATTAAATGAACATAAGAAATTGACTATTTTAAATTTAAGTCAAGAACAGTAGTCTATCCAAATGTACATTTTAATAAACCTGTTTAGCGCCTAAGCAATCAGCATGCATGGCAAATGCAATTCGGAACCTACCTTAACCAGTTACCCCGGTCCTAGACGATTGAGGTGAATTTTTACATACACGTTTGGCTTAGAGTTACCTACTTAAAATGTTCAATTACGTCATAATTGAGTGAGAAAAGTATTTCTAATCCGGCGTTGCATGTTGAGTGGCGGAACTCAACACTGCGCTTTGCCACGACACTAGAGAGTGCCTCAAAATTAAAATTTTATATATTACATTATTTTCAATTTTTATATATTTTGTATAAAACCTTTAGTTTATACATTATATATTTTCGTTTTAGGTTACGTGAAAGGTGACGTGATTAAGTATGGATTCAAATCCGGACAAGTTTCCAGCAGAGTAGACATAACACTGTGAGCTAGAGACACAGTATTGGCCACTCCTCAAACATACCTCCTCTTTCAACCTTACAACCTCCACTTTCCGCCTGAATTCGAAAAATTCCGTGTAAACGAGACTCGACTCCGCGTTTTTTCATATCGGAGAGTCAAAACAAATATATAAACTAACTTCACGCTTTATCCCTTAAACAAATATATGTAACATAATATGTTGATGTTACAGTGGGAATCACACTCACAACTATCATGTTAACAGACAGGCGTCTGACCTAACCTACAGACAGACAGACGATAGCCCTACATACTTATTTTAGAAAACGTATAAAAATTTGAACGTCGAGGGACGCGAACCCGCGCCTCGTAGAACCAACCAGGCTCTCTGACCACTAAGACATACGTTCTCATCAAGCTACATCAAAGCATTTATACGCTTGTTACAACTTATTTATGTTGTTAGCATCTCTGTAGGGAGATTTTTACAAATTTCCGCTACCCAAAGATAATTACTAGGAATTATCGTTTGGCAAGAGAGACTGCTATATATTAAACATTTTCACAATTTTTTAAGGAAAGAAAATACATAGTATATAATTTTTTTTAGAAAACGTCTAAAAATTTTCGTCGTTCGTCTTCCAAAATATTTTTTTTCTTTCCTAAACGTGGAATAATACTTTAAAAATGTTAAAAATGCTGTCCTACATATTGTAATTACATATTAACAGTTGTATACGTGAGGTAGGTACTTAAAGAATATATTAAATAAGGTTTCCTGTCGGTGATCTTGGGTATCGTCAGATATATTTGTATTTTTGTTTTTCCTTGTATTTATATATGTGACACTACACCTATACAATGTACCTAAAACTAAACTACAATATAATGTTTATGTTTATGTTTTTTGGTTACTATGTTAAAAAAATAAACCAGATTTACGCTGTACCCCGCACACATCAGGGCAAGCAGAGGGAACCTAGTGTAAAGGCACTCCGTTCCCTGAATTCTAGAAGCAGTGCGTGCGTGTGAAGTGAAATATTTATATAAATTTATATTTTTAAATTTTGCTCTGGTAAAGAGGCAAAACGCGGCGTTCCCGCACGATAGCCGCTAGCCGCTAGATTATGGCAAGTGGGGATTAATATATTAATGGTATCGGTCATCGGAGTGTCTTAACACTAGGTGGTTACCAGGTCGCTACTGCTTCTGCTTCTGCTATATGCGGGATGTAACGTGAGGCAGTATAAATAGGCAAATAATAAATTAGAACCTACAAAAAAAATCTATCATATAATTATAGATTTTAATTATATTTTATAGTATATCTATCTAATAGACAAAGAAAGAGATTTATAAGTTTTTTGAACTGGTATTCGTAATAAGTCCATGAGATTCATTCATGTACATATTTACCAGAAACGACTTATATAAATGTAATAAAAACGTATATACAAAACTATAAATGAAAATTTTAAGTTAAATCTCAGAGAAAAATCTCTCAGAAAAGGGAATCCCCTTTTAACATATGAAAGTTTTTATACTTACTCAATAATTTGAATTTATTGATTTTATTGATTTTTCAAGGTTACATGTAGCATCGCCGTATATTTCTGATTGATACAAGGCCTATGACGGGTTGTAATCTTACTGTATCATACTTACCTATGCGATATACTGAATTGCGGCGTTAAATTTCGTCTCTTGTCACGTAAATTCTCAATATAAAGCGGAAACTAGAATATAGCATATTTTCTGTTTTGGCTTGTTTTTTTTTTATTATGGCGTTCCGAACGTGCCAGTTGAACACTAACCACTTCGTCAGTGTCACGTTGACTAAGTTGTAAGTACATGTTTTTATGGTTTTCGACTAGACGGAAAGAATTCTGTTTACTAGAACAAAGAATTCCGTTCACTCCAATGAACATAATGATAATATTAACAAAAAATATATAAATAGGAATAATAGGAATAAATCACATCAAAATAATTGAAAATAAAAAATATTAAAAGCGTAACTTCAAATCTTAAAATCTTCAAATCTTAAATGAGGCGTCTTAACTAAGTTAAGTCGCCTCACGGGTGCCAATTGGGCACAAATTATTATTTAATTATAGTTGACATTTTACATCAGAGGCTGTACACAGATAAAGTAGATAAATATAATACGAATTTAATGACATTTAATTTTATTATTATAGTAATTTAAATTTTAAATGTCATTTTTCAACGTTTTGTAAGGTGAGTATCAGTTTTAAATTAAGATGTGGGGTTATAATAAAGGTGATGGAAATGAAATCCATTGTGAGGCCGTCGTGGCACAGTGGCAAAGTGTCTGTTCGTGAACGCCACCGTTGACGGTTTGATTTCCTTTCAGAGAAATCAATTATTTCCATTTTCTCCGATTATACAAAACAAAGTGCAACGCGAATTCTCTCACTCGTAGTGTTGATCGGAGTGTCTTAACTCTAGGTTCCTTTTACCTACCCTGTTATACGTGGGATTCAGCGTGAATATATTTTTAGTTCAGTTTAAGTCTTTAGGTACGGCGTTCCGAGTAAGCTAATTGAGCAGAAAATGACTTCGCCAGTGTCTAGTTAAATAGAACATACGTAGGATACTGATTATTAAAAGAGGGAGAGAGAGAGAGAGAGAGTAATAGTGTATATTACCCAGTAACGAATCAGGTTTTTAGATTTCAGCTTTTTTTAATAAATTTAATTATAACATTTTAAATTCCAATTCAATTTAATTTTCTTTAGCTATATGACGGTTGGTAGACTTCGCTTGGGCACTATTACAAATTATTTTATACAGAATGTCAGCTGTAATGACATTTTACTTTAAGCGCTTTTTACAGATAAAGCAAATAATTATTTAAATTAATACGAATTTAATGATATTTATTATAATTTGTACAAAGCGGCACAGCGTGTGAATGTAAACACGACGGTCTTAGGTTCGATTTCAATGAAGGGCACAATATAAATTAATTTCAATTCCCCGATCTGGTTATAAGACAAAGCGCGTCGTTGAATTCCAACATCCGATGTTTCGTCAATAAGGCGTAAACCGCCTAAAATTCATTAAATTTGCAGACAGTCTTAATATTAAATTATATTTATATACAACAAAAAAGAGATACTAGTTAAACTATTAAAATTTATGTTAAAAATTATTTTTGCTTATAAATTTCTAATTCTTATCATTTTGTTCCGTTTTGTATTGTATTTGTATCCGTTTTAATATATTTTATGTTATAAAAAAATATATTAAAATCGATTGTTTTTTTAAAATTAATTTGAAGTTTTTTATTTTATTTTATTACATTAAATGTAGGACATTAAAAAGGCTAATGTATATGAAATATAAAAAAAATGTCAATATTATATTACATATTTCACAATTAACAAATATGCATTTTTTTATTTTATACTATCATTTATGAGTTCAATTCCCACTCGAGGTAATGATTTTATTATTTAAATTTATTCGCTTTAGTACCCAGGCAAAGCGCGGCGTTTAGTTATTTGATTCAAGAATTCGGCAGAAAAAGGCAAACGAAAATGGGGAACGTAATGTTACCATTAGGTTCTTTGCTGTGCGGATGAAGCGTAAAGAAAAATTGAAATAAATCAGTAAATAGTGTATATTATCTGTAGGAATACTGACATAAATTGTTCGTCTTAATTTAAAAATGATTAACAACAAACACAAACAATCATGGCGGGAAAATTTTAAGGAAATATTTTGATACTTTGAAACCAATTCTTTTCTTCATATATCTGTTTATGTAGATGTCATTTAATATTCATATTAAACAATTAAAAAACAAAACAATATACTTACAAAATCCATACACTTTAAAAACACATTTTCAAATATATAATTAATAACTTTCAATTTAATTAAAATAAAAAGTAAACAAATAGATTGCAATGGTCCGATCAAATCGAGCACCTCACTTACACTGAGGTAAGGTAGATCTTTTTAATTCATATCATTGAGTTGCGCCTAAACTTTGAAATTAGGCATTTAGAAAATTGTCTATTTCTTTTCTTCACGCCTATTAAATAAGAAAAATTAAATCAGCTTCACGCTGTATCCCGTACACATCAGGGTAGGCAGAGGGAACCTAGTGTTAAAACACTCCGTTCACCACTTTCCACCGAATTCTAGAGGCATTGCGTGCTGAGTGGCGGAACTCAACGCCATGGTTTGTCTCGACACCGGAGCGAAGAAATGGAAATATCCATTTAATTTCCTCGAGTGGGGATCGAACCCACAACCAGTCGCGTTTACAGTCACACTTTGTGCCTTGTTTTTAGTGCGTTTATGTTTATATAATAAAATAAATACAAAGAATCAGGTATTATGCGATTCACGATATTAGAGGCCAGTCGTGGCGCAGTGGCACGAAGTGTGACTGTAAAACCGACTGGTTGTGGGTTCGACCCCACTCGAGGAGATGAAATATTTACTTAAATTTATATTTTCATTTCTTTGCTCTGGTGTCGAGGCTAAGCGCGGTGTTGAGTTCTGCACTCAACACGCAATGCCTTCTGAATTCGGTAGAAAGTGGGGAACGGACTGTCTTAATACTAGGTTCCCTCTGCCTACCCTGCTGTGTGCGGAATAAACATTTTTTTTAAAAACACTATATTTTAAATGGTGGAACCCTAGCTCGGCCTTTGTTTTATCGGGACAATGAAATAAAATATAATTATACTTAAAATAGACACAGATATTTATTTAGCTGAGACAGAGTTAACATTGGTACGAGTTTAAAATCACACATTTTAATTTTTGAGGAATTTTTTAATATAATTAGGTGAAATAATATATATTTTTATACTGGGGAGAGGGAAATATCTAATATATTCATATCTAATATTTTTCACAGACAGAAATGGGTAGGTTCCTACGTTCCCTCTACCTACCCTACTATGAGGGGGATGCAGCGTGAAGTAAGAAAAAATATTATATATAATTTTCTAAGATCTAGATCGAACTCTCAAGCACCGTGCTTATAGTCAGACGTTGTTCCACTGCACTACGATAGTGTAAAATATATTTATTGCCTAGGCTAATTATTATGTATTTAGAATAATTGTTTTGTGTTGTAAATATTCAAAATTTAATTTTCTATTAAGTTATTTATCTACCGTGTAAAAATTGTGTCTGGACGTCTTGGACATAACGGTCCAAGAATTAAAAAAAAAAGAATCTAGTGTTAAGATACACCGTTCCCCATTGGCTTGAGCTTGAGCTTCGGTTGAGTTCTGGAGATTGTGCGTGTTGAGTGGCCGAACTCAACGCCAATAGATATTTAAAAGAATATTTTACAATAGACATTGCTTACGACTGGTTCTGATTTTTTTTTAAGAAAATGCAACCGTATATTTGATACACTTAATTTTAGTTAAGCAATACTAAGTTACTCTTAATTTTATATATTTGATATTTCTTTATATAGCGAAATTTGGCTTCTGATATATATATGTTATATGTTTGAATGATGTATGCCCCTGTAATTAGTTGTACATAATTATGTTAATATAGCCTAAGAATGTGCGAATGTGAATCAATATGTACGACACTTGGAGATCTGTATAAATAAATCAATCAGTTATGCATATAAATAAGTATTTATTATATTTTACTTTTAATTATTATAATATATTTATACTATAAGACTTACTATGTTGTCAAAGATAATTGACTTTAAATAAGTAAATAAATTTGATGTTAAAAACCCTCAATATCTTTATTTTTTAGATATTTTTAATTACTAACGAACATTTTAGTTCTATGGACTTCGTATATAGAGTTAAAGATAGATTCCACAACAACCCAAGGAAAATTTTATATTAAAGTAAAATAAAATACTCTTTATTGTAAGCAGATGTTCATTTAAAATGGCAGAGAAGTAGTCTTATTGCTAAGTAGATAATGTCTCCTAGGCAACTTTGCGTTACAGGATAGAATAAATTAAATGGAAAGGATGTATTGAGCATATCAAAAATAATATATACCTATACATATAGTTCTTTTTTTCAGCTTCACACTGTATTCCGCACACAGCAGGGTAGGCAGAGGGATACCTGGGAACCTAGTGTCAAGACACTCTGTGTCTAATAAGACAATTCTATTTTCCACTTTATATTCTAGATTTATTAAGTGCTTAGCGGCAGAGCTCAACGCTGCGCTTTGCATTGTTACCAGAGTGAAGAAATGAAAATATTAAATATATTTCCTCTTAAGGCAAACGAACCCATAACCTGTCGCGTTTATAGTCGCAGATTTATGCCCCTGTGCAACGAGTGGCATCATTAAATATATACCTACATAAATATATACAGATATACATACAAACAGTATGAACTTATGCACGTAAATGATTTTCTACCTAAAGCCGTTTTAAAAAACGGTATCAACTGTATGATGTATGTCATTACTTTAATCTACTTTTATTATTGCTTATTAAAAGTGTAACATAATTAGCATACTAATATATTTATAAGTTTAATGCATTTTTGAAAATAAAAATACGAGTTAAAAAAATTTTGTTGAATTAATTATACGATAAGCTTACTATTTTACCTTGAATTTCATTTCTTGTTCGTTTTAAGTAAATTAAATTATGTAATTGTTTAATAAGATATATATTTATTTAAATTGTACTTATATGTATATTTATATAGCTAGTATATTTATATATTCACGACACTACCGTAGCGTGCCGGTGCAGGTTCAGCTAAAAATATGCCTGTAAATTAATAATTATATGTTCGACTTACTTAGATGTTTGTACATAAATAATGTAAAAAATAATAAAACTATACATGAATAATGTAAAAAATAACATAAACAGAAATATAGTTTATATTTTTACACAAATACTATTTTATAATTTAATATCTCTAAGAATTTTTAGGACCATAAAAACTCATTCCTAGGAAAGGTTACGTAGAGTCTAACACGTAAAGACCTCAGCGAGAATATGAAAATGCTTAACTGTGACGCATCAGCCTGGATTTAACCCTGAGTTCACACACAGGTTATGAATACCACCAACCAACAACCATAATGTTGGCTTACCATTAATTTAGATATATTTTATTGAATTATTGTACAATTTTTAATTAAGTAAGATAATCGAATTATATGAATATGAATACTACGATATGTATAATATATTTTAATATATTTTATGCACTATATAAATGAAATAATTAATAATCATAAAAATCCTTAATTAATGTAAAAAAATATGTACTTATAATGACTTCAATGTTAATGAGGAAACAAAAACTGGTTAAAAGTATAAGTGTCGTTACCCAATTTAGTTACATACTTTCAATTAAATGGTGCATAATAATAAATATTTAGTTTCATTATCTTAATAATTTTCATAAGTATGATTTATTTAAAATATATTTTTTCAATACTTGTATTGTGATCAGAAGCAACCGTAGGTTGCTATAATTTTGTATATATTGTCCTAAAGAAATAAAGAGCAGGGTTAGGAGAAGTCATGCTGTCATTCCTACAGAAATGTGAAAACAGATTTCTGGCGCAAAATTTCAATTGGAATTTATTTTCATTAATAATAATATGTGTGGAAAATTAAGGGCATTTCTTGTTAATATTTTAATCTTAGAGAATACATTTACTGACCCTATCATATTATACAGGCTCGGAACTTTCAAAATATTGTTACAATATGTGAGTTACAAATAAAGAAGAGAGGAATTTGAAAAAAAAAAATTTTTAAGCACTACGAATTTATTCCTTTTTTTGACAAAACAGATATTTATTCAGTCAGTAATAAATACGTTAGGGCGTACATAATTCCTTAATAAATAACTTAGTTTACAATTTAAGAACAAAAATTGCAGCAGCAATTTTATAAAATAAATATTATTTAAACGCACAATAGTAAACGAAGACGATGAGGGGAAAAAAGACGAAGAAGGAACTCAAGATAAGCCTACGAAGATTTTTGTAGTGTCTTGTTATTATTTAATTTTTAAAGCAACGCATATTCAATACTAAATAATAAAATAAATTTGGGTAACAGAGTCCATGAATATTCGCCGTAACGACATATAAATATATTGTGAGCTAAACATCAAAATCCTTTGTTATATAGCAATATACATTATATATTTTTTAATTATTAACAAGTGTAAATAACTTTTTAACGTGACAACTAAATAGTTAGCCTCGTTAAAAAAAACAAGAACAATAGTTAATGGCAAAACATTTAAATACTTCAACAACCTTGCATGTATCTTTTCGGTTGTTTCATTGAACAAGCGATTTGGGAGTTTACACGTAGCATCACCACGAGTTACTGTAACAACAAGGGCAATCACCTGTGATAATACATCTGTTTATATATTGAAATGGCTTTTTTTTCTTTTTATTTCATAGTTTATTCTTTAGTCACGTTTATTTTTTCTTATCGTTTTTTACGTCGCGCCGTTTAGTTGATATAACCTTAACATAACCGTATAATTCGATTTTTATATTTAAACTTACACTTTTCATATAGGTATTATCTGTCCAATGTTTTAACGCAAAAAAATTATATTTTATTCTTTTAAAATGTCTTGTTTTCACCAGATTGGATTAACAAGATATTTTAAAAAAAATTGAAACAAAAAAGTAAAATATTCAGATGAAGAACCTGGGGTTTCTAATCCCATTATGACCCTTCTGTCCCTCACTTTCCGCCGAATTCTAGAGGCATTGCATCTTGACTGGCGGATTTTTTTTTTCTATGATAATATCATTATAATATATTAATTAGATAATTTAATATAATGTCAAAACGATTATTTAATTATAATGTATGGTATTTAGGAACGTTTACAAACATACTATCATATATTAAGCAATTAGCTAATTGCCTTCGAAATTGTTGTTTTAAATTAAAAATCATTATCCTAGTCTAGTTAAACTCCAATGTTTAGGGCAGTCGTGTTCGGTTCCCATTTGAGGGAATGAAATATTAAGAAAATTTATTTGCTCCCTTTGGTAACGAAGCAAAGTGAAAAAAAAATTGCAGAAATTGGGAAATAGTCTTAATGGAAACGGAGTGTCTTAACACAAGTTTCCTTCTGTTTACCTTGCTATGTGCGGGATATCATTAAACTAAAAAAAATACGATTAATTATTAGGTTTTTTTTTATTTCTTTTTATGGAAAAGACACGGCAAACGAGCGTGCGGGTCACCTGATGGTAAGTGATTACCGCCGCCCACGGCCCCGTGAAACCCCAGAGGAGCTACAGGTGCGTTGCCGGCCTTTAAGATGGGTTGGGCGTCGGGGTTAATTGTTGAAGGTGTTTTTTTCTAAATTGACTTGACCTTGACCCAAAGTCTCGGCTAAAATATAAATTTTGGCTATTTTTAAGGTTTTCCTTCTTATAGGATCCTTTTGTTGTCCGTCTATTTATCTCAAAATCGTGTAGAGGAATCAAGCTAAAATTAATCTATTGTTAGAAATCGGAAGTGGTTAAAGTTATTTAAGAAAACACGATAAAAACACATATCGTCTATATGTTTTTAAACTATTTGGAAATACTCATAGATACTTTGTAATTGCAAAAAGTAACACCTAATAACAATAATTTTCACTAGTTTCCTTCCAATAAGGGCCGTTGCCAACAAGCAACTAACTACCCCCGATTGATACAATTCCAATGCTTTTATCATCTTTTTCATAATACACGTTTACAAACACATACTATCATATATTAAGATGATGTGGATCTATCATCTTTTTTTAAATTTTTAAAACTATAAAAGACACCATGTACGAGAAAATATATTATATCGCTAAAATTATTATCACTAAAATAATAAACACAAACTGCAAGTACTGGATTAAGGTGTTCACAAAATTTTATAGCCACTTCAAGTGATATTGTTTAAGTTTAGATAATAAATGTAATACAAAATATAACAAGTTCGACCTACATTTGATATTTGTAAATATTTTAATCTTGCCGGTTTATCTCACGTTTTGCGGTTTAAATAGTGAAAAGATTAGAAGAGATCTCTCTTCTAATCTTCTAATCTTTCACTTCAGTCACTTCGTTCTACTTTCTTTCATTCCCAATTTTCTGGATTATTTTTAAAAATCAGTTTCACGTTCTCGCGTCCGCACACAATAGAGTAGGCAGAGGAAACCTAGTGTTAAGATACTGTGGTCCTAACTTTCCACCGAATTCTGCAGGAATTGACGGAACTTAACGACGTGCTTTGTCAAGACACCAGAGCAAAGAAATGAAAATATAAATTTAAATAAATATTTCACTTCCTCGAATGGTAATCGAACCCACAACTAGTCGATTTTACAGTCACACTTTGCCCCTGTGCTACGACTGATTCAATTATTTATACTTCATTGAATAACAATATTATTTGGACTTAGATAACTCACATAACTTTAAAAGCAAATTGTTAATAATTTTTGGTTCAAGAAACTTGAAAACTATAAAAAACATGTGGAAAAAGATCAATTTGGAATTGAAGTCAAGGTCCCTCGAAAATATTCGAGATACGTCATTTATTTCTTCAGTTATATGTTTTTCTCATATGCCTTTTTTGTATATATGTAGATATAGGTTAACCAAACATAGTAAAATAATAATAATCTCTAATGTAAGTTTGCTTTTATAAATTAATTAAAAAAAAAATTAAAATTAGCTTCACGCTGTATCCCGCACACAGCAGGGTAGACAGAGGGAACCTGGTGTTAAAACACTCTGTTCCCCACTTTCTGCCGAATTTTTGAAGGCATTGCGTATTGAGTGGCAGAACTCAACGCCGCGCTTTGCCTCGAAATATAAATTTAAGTAAATATTTCATCTCCTCGAGTGGGGATCGAACCCACAACCAATCGGTTTTACAGTCACACTTTGTGCCACTGCGCCACGACTGACCTCTATAAATTAATAATATTTTAAAATTGTTAATGTGTTTTATATAGTAGTTCTTGAGTAACTATTTCTCTTAATTTATATTTATTCAGAAGGCAATAATAAAAATATATAAAAGAAAGTATAATTAAATATAATATAATAAAAAATATATATTTTCAATATAACAAGCCACAAGGTGACATATGCGTAAACGATATCGTGCGGATTGTGAAACGAGACTCTTCAATGAGATAATAAAGATAAAATATGTTAAATTAAATAAATATAAGGTTTAATGTACATAAAAGCCATCGTGGCGCAGTGGCACAGCGTCTTTCTGTAAGCGCGTCTGTTATGGGTTCAATTTCCACTTGGGAGATGAATGGAATTACCATTTTCTCGCTCTCGAGTGCCGCTACTCAGCACGAAATGTGATAAATTTGGACCGATAGTTATAGCACGCAGTGCCTTAACTCATTTCTCACTGCTTACCTTGCTATAGCGAAAATAAAGCAGGAATGTCAATAAAACTATTTATATTTTTGCGATAACTTATACTTACACGTATTTTTAATAAATTATGTTTTCTTCCACAATTCGCCCATTTAGAGAAAGTTCCCCACTAGCGGATATCGGACTCACAACTTATCGTGTAGAGAATTATTCGCTGTTCAACTTTTTAGGCCAACGACGTACCTGTAGCTCCTCTGGTGTTACACGGGGCCGTGGGCGGCGGTAATCACTTACCATTAGGTGACCCGAACGCTTGTTTGCCTTGTCTTTTTCCATAAAAAAATATAGTCTCAGCGTGTAACTTTAGAAGTGGTATAACTATTGCCCTTTAAGCAATTTTTCTATCTAAAACAGCAATTTTTCTAATACAAATAAATACGAGGTTAATGTTCGCTATTGGCTTTTATAGGAAAACCGGTTGAGTAGGGTACTCTGTCCCTTAGAAATTGCAAGCACTAATTGGCTGCATGATTTTTGTACCAGATTTGTAATGCGTCAGTTGATTTTTAAGTGATATTTTACTTTACTGCGGTTGTTTATTAGATGGTAGAGTTGTGGAGAGAATAAAAAGAGATTTCTGAGAAGTTCTCTTGTGGCCTACAGGTAAATCTGGAGATGATAGAGCCCAGTTTGTGTATAATACGAGGGAAAAGATTGGAGCTATTTTTCCCAGGATCGAAATTATTTAAAATGTTCCACGAGTGATATTTGTATCCTCCGTCAATAGCTTGTACTGTTTTATAGTAGGTACCTATACCTACGTAATCCGTAAATGCGAATATTCATCTACAAACATTCTATTAAGATGCATATAAAATCATTTTAATATAATATGATTTATTTGATAATATTAATATTATCTAGTAAAGTAAGATTAAAGTAGCATTAAGGTTGTAAAATTCTGCATTTAATCTGCTCCATTTTAACATATTGTTGTGATTAAACTGACTGAAAATTAAAACAAAAACAGTTGTGTCATTTCCAATTGTAGGTAGCATTTAAAATATATATAATAAGGTATTTGAGACGTGGCGCAGGGGCACAAGCGTCCGATTTTAAATATTACGGTTGTGGATTTGATTATCACTCGGAAGAATGAAATATAAAATATTTTTATTTTCTAGGTCTGGTAACGAGGTGAAGCACGGCGTTGAGTTCCGAGAGAACTGAAAACGGAAATGTCTTAATGGGGGCGGGATGTCTTAACGCTCTTTGTCAATAAATAGTTATTCTTTATATTAGTGTCCTCAAAAATCTTTTGATTTTAATTACAGTAAATCATTTGTTTGCGTGTGAGTTTTAAGAAAAACTGCCAACAAAAATAAACTACAGATGAATTTAAAAATGTACCTACATTGTTAAATTCATCTGTAGTGCAAAGAATTCTTTCTTTAAGTTTATTCTGGAAGGTCGGACGGTCGTTCAGTCCGCAGTGACGTCACGTTTTGACTGACGTCCGTGTCGTATCCATATTTGTCGCCGTGACATTGCATTGGCGAACTTATTAGTACTCAACTGGCACGCTCAGAAGGCCATAAATAAAGAACAACAACAACAGCTCATTCGTCATACTCGTAGGTATAGGAGTCGTCGCCACTATAGCTTTTAAATTCTTTGACACTCCTTCTTCTTCTTTCTTTCAACTTAAGCTTTTTATTATAATTATAATTTATAACCCTTTGTCGCGCATATCACAGTAAGCGGGAGGAATCTAGTGTCGACACACGCCGTTCTCCACTTAACCTCTACATTTGAGACAGATGTGTTCAGTCGCGTAGTTAAATAACGCACATAGTTTTTCCAAAAAGGGCAAATTAAAATAAGAACTCATACCCCCTAGTAGAAATTGAACCCACGACCACAACGATTGCAGTCAGACGCTTTGTTAGTTTAGTTAGTTTAGTTAGAATTAGTCTCATTGCAAACGGTTCATAAATAAAAATGTTATATTGTTTGAATTTAAACGCGATGGTAGTGGGTTCAGGTCCCACTCGACGAAATTAATTATAATTTGAATTAATTTGAAAAAAGTGTCCCTAAATAACCTCTGCATACTCTGCTATATGCGGGATATTAAATATAATAAAAAGCTAAATAACTTATTAACTATATCTATACATGAAAATAAAGTTAAAGAGTCTGTCTGTGTCATCAACATAATTGTTTTTAGGATTCCGTATCTTTTAAGGTAAAAAGGAACCCTTATAAGATCACTTTGTTGTCCATCCGTCTGCATGTCAAGACCTTTTATCTCAAGAACACTCGGAAATATCGAGTTGAAATTCTAATCATATACGCAGATCTACGGACCCATGATTTCCTGAAAATAAAATTTAAAATAAATATCAAAATTAATAAGGTACTTTCGGTTGACCTTGAACTATGAAATTTGGCAGCTAGCATCTACAGGTAGCATTAATTCAGAAAAATTCTAAAAACTACACATTTTTGGTTAATTCCAAAAAATTATAGCCTTATAATTTTAATAGGATATAATTCGGTATTAAACCCGATAGTTTAAATGAGGTATTAGAAGAAAGGCATGTGACAAACTTGAATTTCAGTAAAAGCTCGAGATCTGCATTTTTTGTACGGAATCCGAGCTAACCTTCAGACCAACTGAACCGATTATTATGGGACTAACACTAAAAGATAGAGGGGGTTGTAGAGCAACATAAATGTTTTTGGTACAATAAAAGAGTTATATAGAAAATTTAAAAAAACTTTAACTTTAAAACTTTTTTTGTGTTTTCAATGTTTTACAATACAAAATTAAAAAATCAAAATTAAAAAATCTTTAGTTTTCAATATTTTGTTATTTGATCAAATCAGCTTCACGCCGTATCCCGCACACAGCAGGGTAGGCAGAGGGAACCGAGTGTTAAGACACTCTATTCCCTACTTTTTGCCAAATTCTGGAGGCATTGCTTGTTGAGTGGCAGAACTCAACACCGCGTTTTGCCTCGGCACCATAGCGAAAACATGGAAATATAAATTTACGTAGATATATCATCTCCTCGAGTGAGTATCGAACCCACAACCAGTCGATTTTACAGTGCAATAAGGATTTTATTTTTTCTTTTCAACACACACATATAATCTTAAAATTGTTAAATAATTTTAGTTAAGTTATCTTTACTGTTATAAATAAATCATAATTTTGGGAATTGATTTAATTTTCAAAGAATCAAACTCAGTGAACGAGTCCGACTCGCACTTGGCCGGTTTCTTCTTAAATATACTTAAATAAACATTCGAATATTTCAAGCAGGCGAAGCCGCGCGGGGGCCGCTAGTTTACAATATGTATATTCCAATACTAAAATCAATTATAGAAAACCAAGTTCATTGATACAGAGTGTATTGGCATCATAAATTAAATAGGCAGCCATTATATTTAATATCTATATTTTGTGTAGAGTACAAAACAAATTATATTTAACTGTACTGATATTAACATAGTGTGACAGAAGATTGATGTATTTGTTTATTTTTGATGTTAATTAATTCATATTATTCGTTTAACATTTTTGCTATTATGTTTGTGCTATTATTTAAGTATTTTGGCGTTGAGTTCCACCACTCACTCTAAATTTCGGCAGAAAGCGGGAAACGGAGTGCCTTAATAATATGTTGTCTGTGCCTTTCTTGCTATATGCGGGATATGGCGTGAAGTTAAAAAAATAATTTTAAAAGCCGTTCATAATTTATAAGGGATTTTCTTTTTGTTTTCACACATTTCTTGCGTTCTGAAGTTATATAATTTTAATTAAAAAAAGGCTATAAATAGAGGCCATCGTGGCGTATGGCACAAGTTTGTGACTGTAACGCGACGGTTGTGGGTCGAAACCACTTGGGGAAACGAAATATTAAATGTTCATTTTCTTGCTCTAGGGGCTAACGAAGCAAAGTACGAGGTAGAGTTCCGCCACTTACCACGTAATGGCACAAGAGTCAGATACAGTTTGAAAAGTTTTTAAAATCAGCTTCACGCTGTATCCCGCACACAGCAGGGTAGGCAGAGGGAACCTAGTGTTAAGACACTCCGTTCCCCACTTTCTGCCGAATTCTGGAGGCATTGCGTGTTGAGTGGCAGAACTCAACGCCGCGCTTAGCCTCGACACCAGAGCGAAGAAATGGAAATATAAATTTAAGTAAATATTTCATTTCCTCGAGTGGGGATCGAACCCACAACCAGTCGGTTTTACAGTCACACTTCGTACCACTGCGCCACGATTGGCCTCAAGTTTTTAAAATAGATAAAAAAATCCAATACCCCGTTGTAGAGATCGAACCCGTAACAATCACGACTCAGAGACTGTCCAACTACACGTGTAGTATATAATACTACAATAGTAGGTATATTATTTAAATTTGTAATTTCAATAAAAGTTTTATCCGGATATTTTAATAATAACAATTTTATTAGATCCTGCTAGTGACGTTATGTGACACAAACAAACCTTCTAGGGCGTACTGTGTTAGGCAAGATAGTGATGTCACACCACTTTCTATATTATTTGAGAGAAATCCTTACCGCATTTGTGTTTTTGAGTTTTGAGGCTACAGACGAGTGAGTGGTATTTTTTTTTAATTTTATGAAATACATTATTATTATTAAATTAATCATAAATAATAAAATTATGTGAATTGCTAGATTTTAAATTTAAACTATGAATAGTTTTTCATGGATCCCGTCAAATATTTGTTACTAAATTTATCGGGATAGGATTAAGACTATTCTAGGGGTGAGTACGGGCAACTTGGCTCAGCCTATTTCTATGTCTATGCTTACCACTAGGTTCCCTTTTTGCGGGAATTTTCATTTCCTCGCTCTGATAACGATGCAAAACGCTGCATTGAGATTGCCACTCAACACGGAATGCTTCGAGAATTCTACAGAAAGTGGGGTACGAAAGTGTCTTAATAGTAACGGAGTATCTCAACACTAGGTTCCCAGGTTCCCTCTGCTTAAACTGATACAGCATGAAGCTAAAAAATATACATGCTTGAGCATATAATTACACGTAAGCTAATTTTCATCGCTACCATATACATTTTATATATACACTTTTTTAGCTTCACGCTGTATCCCGCACACAGCAGGGTAGGCAGAGGGAACCTCCTTAAGAGACTCCGTTTCCCACTTTCTGCTGAATTCTGGAGGCATTGCGTGTTGAGTAGCAGAACCCAACGCCGCGCTTAGCCTCGACACCAGAGCAAAGAAATGGAAATATAAATGTAAGTATATATTTCATCTCCTCGAGTGGGGATCAAACCCACAACCAGTCGGTTTTATGGTCATACTTCGCGCCACTGCTTCCACGACTGGTCTCAATTTATATAAACATAATATATTTTAATATACATTTATTTCCAGATTCCAAGATGTCAAATATGAAAAACATCGTCATCGTTACAACTTTACTTTTGATATCAAACGCTTATAGTACAACGCCTGTGAACGAGACCAGAGCAAACTATGATCCAATGGAATTGCTATCGTAAGTTTCATTTGTTTTTTATATTTATATATTATATTTTTTATTACTTTACAAAATAAAACAAAATAATAATTTATAAATTATATATATGAATATTAATTTTAAAGAAACGCAAACTCTTAAAAGTAATTAGTTACAGACTAATAGGTTTTTATTATTATCTTTATTAAAAATATTTTTCTCTAACTTAAACTTTCTACTATATACGTTTATTATTTTCTCGCAAGTTTCCATCATAATGATTTAACTATTAGGAAATGCTAAATAATGTTGCAGTCAATGGGAATGCTCACTCCTCTCCTTATAAAAAAATATTTTCCAATGATTTTTCTTGTTTATCGTGATTTTTCTTGTGTCGCAATTCAATGGCGCTGGAGCATTATGATCCCTGACAGGATCCCCACTAGCGATGCGAGGCCAGGCGTTGAGTTCCGCCACACAACACACTATGCTTTCAGAACTCGGCGCAAAGTGGTGAAAGGAAATGTTTTAATGGGAACGGAGTGTTTTATTAGGAACAGAGTGTCATAGCACTAGGTTTCCAAGTTCCCTCTGTCTACCCTACCATGTAGGTGAAAGAGCGTGAAGCTAAAAAAAGTAAATTTAAAGAATTTTCGAAAAATCATTAAAATAATAATTTCAGCAAAATTTTCAATACCACAACTCTTGGAAGGGCTAAGAATGGACTAGTTCAATTCGAAGATACATTACAACCAATAAGATTTAAAGAATTCGGGAATGATGAAGAAAATTACCAAAATTCTGTTAAGTTTATAGAAGATAATATTAATCAAAACCCTGAAATAAAATTTCAAGATGTTAAAAAGAAACGGCTCAAGAAGCGGAAACCAAGGCAGCGCCCATATCCCCCACAGTATCTAGGAGTTGGATCTCTTTCTAGCTATGATCCAGGACCTATCAACCCTTATTTTGGACAATATTACAGTACGTAACGTTGTAAATTTTATGATTTCTTTCGTACAAATACATTAAAAGTTTTACTATAGGGTGGATCGAGGCGAATCGGATAATTTTTTCTTCTTTGAGGATATGAAAATCATACTAAACCACACTATATGAAACTTTTATTGGCTAGATAGTAATCATTAAGGATCTAGCTAGATCGTAATAATTTAAGTTTATATGTTTTTTACGTAGCTTCGTAAAAAACATAATAAAACATAAATAGTTTATAAATTCTCCAAATAATTAACACAAAACCCCCAAGACCGAAATATTCGATTCGCTCCATTTTGTGGAGCGAATAGGATCGACCATAAAATAAATTATAAATATTTTTTTGTAACATTATACAATTTTCAAGCATCCAAAAAGTTGAAATACTAATTATTGAGATCAATATTAATGACTGATACATAAATTACACCTCCTACCTCCTATATCGGCATTTTCATGGCACCAGTCTTCGCATCTATGGTACTGAATCCAATCATAAAGAACCAATGACAAGCCATTTCAACTTCTCTATAGACTTTAAATAAATCTATTTTAACCGGATTAATCGTGTATATTTTGTATTATACATTTTTGAAAACCCGACGTTTCGAACACTTTGCAGTAGTCCGTAGGTCACGGGCTACAAAATATACTGTGTATAATACAAATTATACACGATTAATCCGGTTAAAATAGTTTTATTTAAAATGTGTAATAATCGAGAAAATCAAAGAACTTATTCTCTATAGATGTTTTGTTTAATGTTTTGATGTTCTGCGAATTCAAACGGATATTTACAAACCACTTTAGGTACCATTTAGTAGCCACAACTCGCTAAGTACAGTAAACGATATGTTAAAATCTTATCAGAGCTCTCATCTAATGATGGCTGTCCACCATCATGTAACATACATGACACCCTTGGAAATACTCCATCTTCTTTGTAAGCTTGTGAATGGTGATATGTAAATGTCAGTGGCTCGACGTAGGGTAAATTTTTTGGTCAAGACTTTATTTATTGGGGCTTTTTTCACTTTTTCTTGGGACCACTCTCCCTAATATTTCTTTGTCATGTAAGCACGATCTATCGACAATGAAATCAAAAAGACTCCAAGAGTCTTTTTTATGTTACGCGAATTTATTTTATTTTTTATTTTATATTAGGTTATACACCTTAAATGTGAAATAACACATTTTAAATACGTGATCCACTTCGCCCCTGATTGTATGATCAGAATAATCCCATATTAAAAATTTTTAAAATTAATATTTTGGCGCTTTTACCTATCCCATACCTCAAAAATTAAAATATATTCTAAAATAGCCCCTTTTCGAATCAATATAAGATGTGAAACTCAAAATTTTAGCATAAATCCTCAGTTATGTAATGAAATTTTAAGCGCTTACCTTAAATGAGTGCCATAAATGAAACACACTCAACAGCCTGAAGCAGTATTGACACTGATGTAAATAACGAATGAAAAATGATGAAAAACACTGCCGCTAATAAGAAACAAGGGTGGGAGTCAAGACGCTGAATGTTCGAGTTATTTGTCTCATGTTTTTTTAAAATATCAACGAATTTCTTTCATGGAAGTAAAATATATGATATTTTCGTTTTCTCGCTCTGGAGGCGAAGCGCGACATTGAATTCCACCACTCAACACGCAATAGCTCCAGAATTTAGCGGAACGGTGGGAACGTAAATGGGTGTCTTAATACTAGGTTCCCTCTTTCTATACTTCTATGTGCATTTTTTGCATTTTTTAATATCTTGGTAAAGTCGGCAAATTTCATGATTCAAAAAATCGCTTCAAATTATTAAAGCTATTCTGATTAGTTATAAACACATATAATTAACCTCAAAAAATAATACAAAATCGAATGTAGGAAGCATCAAGAGAAAAATAAAATTTATTCCAAAGTGGAGAACGGAATCATAACGATATCAAAACTCAGTAGGAGCCCTCTTTAAATGAATAACAAAAATTAAATATCAATTCTACTATAATAATTATTAGTCGTTTCGCGCAATGGGACAGTAGCTAGCTAGACAATAAGTTGCAGGTTCGATCCGATCGGTCTACCATTAATAACTAGATTCTGTCGACTCATTTATTTTCTATTAACGCGTATTTAACTTTTGCTCTATCACTTAAAACGCAATAATCAAAATCAAGTTAAAAATGGAGAACCAAGTCACTTAACACTAACATTAGTCTGCTCTTTCACACACATAAGATGCGTGAATATAAAAAAAACCTTATAGATCCTCGCCCAGAGCCATCTCTAGCATCATCAGCGTTAAACAGAGTGACGGAAGCGCTGACGTCGATAGCTTTGTACGACGACCGGCAGTGTGTCGCGCGCCTTCTATGTGAAGCTGCTGGTGGAGGGAACTTGGGCACTTCCGGTTTATTACAAGCTGTTTCTGGATTACAGCCTTTACTCACGTATGTCATTTTATATTAATTAATATAAGGTAATTAAGGGCAGTCATGGTGAGACCAATCGTGGCGCAGGGTCACAAAGTGTGACACGGCAGGTTGTGGGTTCTATGCCCACTCGAGAAAATTTAATATTATATATTTTCATTTCTTCGCTCTGGTATCGCGGCGTTGACTTCCGCCACTCAACACAACTAAATACGAAATGTAATATCTTAACACTAGGTTTCCTCTGCCTAACCAGCTATGTGCGGGATACAGCGTAGCTGCTAAGAAAAATATAATATTATTTCGATATTTGTAACGTGAAAATTTCAATCAGCACGAATATGAAGAAAAGAACAAGAACTGAAGTAAAACATCCATATGAATATTTATATATCTACACATACAAAGTCTTTAAATATAATGAGTTCAGTTAAGAATATACAATCTGATAGAAAACTATAGTTTTACATCTCCACTTAACGATTCATCTCTACTAGATGAATCACTACGCTTTCTTGAGAAAATTGTGTATTCGAAGCAAAGCCATTGTATTCAGTAAACAACATACATTTATTCTTTACAAGATAGATAACAAACTGTGGATATCAGCGGTTACAGTGGGAGGATTCCACGAGGCGCGAGTTCAAATCCTGTTCAAATTCAAATCTTGTTTTCAAAAAAAGTATAAATAACGATAGCTTCATTTTACTCTTTAGATTACTTTCAGCTTATAACGGAATAAGCACAAATCCTTTATTTGTCTTCGGGCGAGCAGTGTTCCTGGGCATGTCCTCGAAAGGCAACACCGCGTCCTGTCGGTACGGGTACCCGCAGTGTCCCACTGATACTGAACAGCTTGTGCATTATTTGAACAATCATAATGGTGGACTTTTTAGGTGAGAACCAGTGTAGATAGATATTTATTTTTATTGCATATATTAAGTTAAATGTCGAGGCAAAGCACGGCGTTGAGTTCCGCCACTCATCACGCAATGCCTCGAGAACTTGGCGGAAAGTGGGAAACGGAGTGTCTCAACACTAGGTTCCTTATGTCTACCCTGCTGTGCGCGGGATACAGCGTGAAGCTGATAAAAAAATATATAAATTCAATTTTTTTAACAAAGCAAAATACTTAAATGGCAAAAGAAATATAATAAGAATACTTTTTAATGAAACTTAAAGGTTCTGTAAAGGCGATCTTATAACTATTACTCCACTACTACAGATGTTTGAATCAATATTTACTAAATATTATTCCTAATTTATACTGCAGTATAAAATCGTTTGGAATTTTAATCTAATATACTCTGACATGATATAAAATTACATCTTCATTTGCTTTTTAAGAAACCAATTATTTACAGATTTTTCAACGCCCCTCAACAAGGTCAGCAGAACGTTGAACAACTCTACAATCATCTCACTCAAAACAACTTCAATCAAGAACAGAATCATATTCAACAAAATTACGGCCTTTACAATCCAAATCCTGGCAACCAACATTACGGTTTTCAACAACCAAATCCTTATACAATTAATAACCAAAACTATGGTTTCGGTTACGGCTATAACGCAAATAAAATTCAGAAACGCATACAAAATAAGCCATTATCTCAGTATATAGATGATTATCAAGATGAAAATCCAACATGGACGTTTCCAAATGATAATGATAATTATAATACAATATCTGATAATACAGATAAATACAATGATTTATACGAAAGCTCTAACAAAAAAGGAAAAGCTCTTAAATTTCCTGAACAAAATAATGAAATAGTCAATAATGTAAATGGAAATATAAGATTTTCCTTTCCAGAATCTAACAATTATGAGAAACATTATATTGATTACCTCAAACCTAATAACAATATAGCATATAATAATCGATATTATACAAATAATTTTCAAAGTTATAATAATTATAACAATAATAATAATAATATAATTGATAATTTGCAAACAGTTTATGTAGTTAGAGGTAACGGTGATCCTAATAGGCCGGAAATAGTTAAATTAAGACCAGGTGAATCTGTGCACTGAAGCATTATTAAAAAGTCATTTTTTTTACTTTTTAATTAATTTATATTTATTATATCGAAAACATTGCGTAAGATCTTACGCTTCCCGTGTTTATATAATTATGTTAAGTTTTGGTTTAAATTATTATTAGCATTTATATTTTGGTATAAATTACTATGAGGGCAGGAGCAGAGACACGAAGTGTGACTGTAAAAACGATTGGTTGTAGGTTCGATCCCCACTCGAAGAAGTGAAATATTTATTTACATTTATATTTTCATTTTTTCGCTCTGGTGTCGAGGCAAAGCATGTCGTTGAGTTACATCACTCAACACGCAATGCCTTCAGAACTCGGCGGAAAGTGGGTAACGAAGTGTCTTAACACTAGTAAATATAAATTTAAGTAAATATTTCATCTCCTCGAGTGGGAATCGAACCCACAACCAGTCGGTTTTACAGTCACACTTCGTGCCGCTGCAGGTCTCAGTCAGTTTTCATTTATATAAAAGTATAATTTTACTAAAGTGGACTAAGCACTAAGTGTGCATTATTGATTTTTTAGATACCTAATTCGTTTTTATCAATTGTAGCAGCGGTTTACATAGTTGTATGTTATGTTGTAATTTAGCTTCACGCTATATCCCGCACACAGCAGGGTAGGCAGAGGGAACCTAGTGTTAAGACACTCCGTTCCCCACTTTCTGCCGATTTTGAAGGCCTTGCGTGTTGAGTGGCAGAATTCAACGCCGCGCTTTTGCCTTGACACCAGAGCGAAGAAATGGAAATATAAATTTAAGTAAATATTTCATCTCCTCGAGTGGGGATCGAACCCACAACCAGTCGGTTTTACAGTCACACTTCGTGCCACTGCGCCACGGCCGGCCTCAATGTTGTAATTTAAATTTTTATAATAATAAAAATGAAAAGAAAAGAACTTGTATCCTCTTTTTGCCTTGAAATTCTATTTGAATGTTATGTTCTCTTTAGATTTTTTTATTTTCACGCTATATTCCTCACATAGCAGGGTAGGCAGAGGGAACCTGCTTGTGTAGTGTGTTAAGTGGCAGAACTCAGGGCGCTCTGCCTCGTATTAGAGCAAGGAATTGAAAATATTAAATATTTTATATTGTCGAGTGGGAATGGAACCTTCAACGCTAGTGACGCTATGCTACGAGTGGCCTCAAAAATTATGTACAAATTATCATTTTCACTCAATAAAATTATAAATTCAAACGTACTTACGCCATTCTCCACAATAATACCAGAAGTACATCGATATTTACAGTATGCGATAACTGTTTAACACGACACGATTTTCGATTAAATCGATTATTATTATTTCTTTAAAATACTCTTTATGTCCGACTCAAGTATTCGTGGTGATGGTTATGTCTAACTTTACTCTTTTGTAATTAAAAATATTTCTTATCGAGTTTCGCCAAATTTATGGAAAATAAAAAATGCGAAAAAAAAACGTAAAACGTATCATTTTGCTCTACTATGCAAAATTAATCAACTTAAAAAAAACTATATTCTTCATACAAATATTAATAGTAAATCATTATTATCCTCAACGTCATAGTGGATTTTATCATTTGTGTTGTACCTACTGAAATTATGTCATAGATTTTGTCATTTTGAATAGATTTTTTTGTTGTTGTGTGTAAACACTCCGTTCCCGATTTTCCGGTTCTGGAAGCATTGCGTGTTGAGTAGCGGAACTCAACGCCGCTCTTTGGCTTCGACACCAAAGCGAAGAAATGGAAATAATAAATGTTTCATTTACTCGACTGGGAATAGAATCCACAGCCTGTCGCGTATACACCTGTGCCACCATTGGCCTTATGTATATGTAGATGTATATGTAATTTTATATATTTTTTTTCAATATTATTACTTAGTATATTGTGGTTTAACAATAAATTTGAAATTATAAGTGGAATGTCATTTTTCTAAGAACATATAAGTTTCAGGTTTTTTGCTCGAGTTTAGTATGAAGCTATAAATAATTCATTATAATTGATCGTAAGGAAAAATTTGTTACTATTTTATTACTATCAAACTATATGCTGTCAATGTACAAAAGTCACATATTTTTTAGTTTAATATTAATATGTTATCTTTATGTTAATTGTTTGTGTATATTTAATTTAATATTTTAAATTAGGAATACAATATAAATGTAAATCAGCTTCACGCCTTATCCCGCCCACAGCCGGGTAGACAGAGAGAACTAGTGTTAAGGCACTCCATTCTTACTATAAATATATAAATAAAAATACTGGTTTTAATATAATGTTTAATACCTTTGTGATTCAATTGTCTTGTTTTAGACAGTAAAGGTAATATTTATTTGTAAGATAAATTTTCGTTACATTAGACAATGTTTAAAATACGGCATTTAAAGATTAGTAGAAGATTAGATAAAAGATTAATCAATTCTTTATTTCTGACTTTATCGCGAAATATTGGACCAAAATAACAAAATAATAGATCAAAATTGAGTTAGCCTGTTTCAATTAATCTAAATATAAATATTTAAAAAATTACAGCAATTAAAATATCTAATGGAGTCTTCGCTGAGGAAAAAATCAGTTAAGATATCCCACAGAGGACTAAACGAACAACAACTCAAAAAAGTTTCACTTCAAAAGTTTTAAATATTTTGTTGTTACTTTAAAAATCGTATGCTATAAAAGAGCTTTATTATTGTTCGTGACATTTCATTATTTTGGAGATCAACGAGGGTCGTGGGTTTGCTTTTAACGTAAAAGATTATATAATAATATGATCGCATCATTTACTGACTTGCGCTAAAGTATATATAATAAATCAAATCAAATCAGCTTCACGCTGTATCCCGCACACAGCATGGTAGGCAGAGGAAACCTAGTGTTAAGACGGAGAATCTTTGCCCACTTTCCGCCGAATTCTAGAGTCATTGCGTGTTGAGTGGCGGAACTCAGTGCCGCGCTTTCCCTCGACACCGGAGTGAAGAAATGAAAATATAAATCGACTGGTTGTGGGTTCGATTTCGATTGACCCACTCGAAGAGATGAAATATTTATTTAAATTTATATTTCCATTTCTTCACTCCGGTATCGAGGCAAAGCGCGGCGTTGAGTTCCGCCACGCAATGCCTCCAGAAGTCGGCGGAAAGTGGGGATAGGAGATTCTCCGTTTTAACATTAGGTTTCCTCTGCCTACCATGCTGTGTGCGGGATACAGCGTGAAGCTGATTTATTACTATTTTTATAATTACATATTATATATTTTTTTTTATTGAAAACCTAGATTTATATATAACATTTAATTTATAATGTCATGCCAGTCTGTCTGTTTGTCCTTTGATAACGTTTCGCTACTCGTTTACCCAAACGTGACTCAATACCAACCTGCCAATACATTAAAGGATAATACTAAATAAGATAAACATAGGTAACTAATACTTACAATGTTATCACACTAGCGCTCGAATTACGTGAATTCGTAATATTTTTTAAAATTATTTTTTTTGTGTTAGGGTTTTTTTTATTTATTTCCTGGGATAATTTTTATCTGTGTCCGTTTTAGTGCACATTTTTTTTATTTTCTATTTTTTGTGAACGATAAACGATAAACGATTTTTGTTCGGGATTTCTGGACATCTCAATATATTTTTTTAAATAATACGTTTTGAAATTTAACAGATATAAATCTTGCTGACTTCAATGTTTATTTTTTTTCATAATTTTAAATTTAAATACATATTTACAATTCTCGGCTAAAAATAATACTTAATTTAGAACCAACGAGTCAAGGCATTAAAAAATGTTTGTCCCCAATGATCCAACGATGCCTTACTCTCCTCGGACATTCTCTGGCTAGGGAGATTCTTCCATGCAAAGTCTTGTAATACAAGGAAAAGTTAAGTTGAGCAGGTCACAAGGGAGACTGCAGGGAGACACGAGTGTATCAGCCAGACGGTTATCAGTTGAATGCAATGCATAAGATACAACACCAACCCTTATAGCTGATAAGGTCAACACGACCAAAAAGAAGAAGAATCTAAAAACAGTGAACATAAATGATATACAATGTTGAGCAATATTTTTTACAATAAGCAGTATGTATAAGTATGTTCGATTTATTGACTCAACAAAAAATATTATTTTAAATGAAACTATTTAAACCGGATTAATCGCGTATATTTTGTATTTTTATACATTTTGGGAAACCCGAAGTTTCGAACACTTTGCAGTAGTCCGTGGTCACGGGTAGTCTACCCATATACTAAATATACGCGATTAATCCGGTTACAATAGTTTCATTTAAAATGTGTAATAATCGTGAAAAACAAAGAACTTATTAAATAATATTATATTTATCAATAAAATTATTGGTAAACTGCAATTGAAGAGTTTAAATGATAATAAATAGTGATAATACCATCTCAAATATTATATGATAAAGGCTACTTCCATATAAAATACGCACAAATTAAAAAAAAAATACACAATAAGCGATAAAATACGCTACTGTGATAACATAACTAAACTACTTTAAACACAAAGTAAATGCAAATCTAAAGGAAATATGCAGCTAACTTACCTAGTTATATAACGCGACGTGCCCTGTATTATAATGTGACTTTTGTATTCAGTACACACGATGGCGGTCTTTTTGTTTGTTTGTTTGTATGATTTCTCACATCGTATAAGTCTTTTATGTAAGCATTTCCGCAGCTGCTTCTTCGGTATTTACTGGAAACACGTGTTTCAAGATTTCCATTGATCTAAATACAATAGTCATTTCTAGAATAACATGACATATATTTATTCATTAGTTTTCAGTATAGAGCGTTTTACCATAATTTTCTTTTTTTCCGAAGAAAAAAAACACTGTTTCATTATTATTGGTTGATAAAACAGCTTATTTATGACAAAACATGTAAAGTTTTTAATAAATTTTCGATTATTTCTATATAAATTATCTTGAACAAAGTATGGTGATTACTAATTGTGTGAAGGGCTCTAAGGTTTTATTTGTTTTTATTATATTGACAGTTTGATCTGAATCCGCTCAATCTTAAATTTGGACTTGAGCATTTGGAATAACATCTCAATATTATACATTTATAAATTTAATGAGTGTTGCGAAAAAAAATGGTTGATTGGTTAATGAAAATAAAGAAAAATATTAATTCAGATATACATTATACATATTATCTTTCATTTAATGAAGTAGTTTGTTATCTTTTTAATTATGTAAAATTTTATTTATTCTTTGATGATATCTTTTCATTTTACAATAAATTTTAATTAAAAATTAAAATATAAAGTCATATCAAAAGTTTATTATAATAATATTTAATTAATAATCATTCTTACTCTTATAGGAACGAATCAAAAATAATCGTGAATATACAGAACCAATAGCAAATACTAAATAAAATTATAACACGATAGAGTAAGAACAATTGAAAATAATATTAAAATCCAACATTTATAACAATAAACTTTTAGTTAGGCATTCAGACCGCGCCTAAGCTGAACTAAAGTTAGCCATACACTAAGTATTATTTATTCGCTTATAGTGAAAGTCGAAGGACGCGCGGCAGTACGCTCACGACGCTAAGCTTGTTAGCACGCGTCGCTGAAAAAAAAAATAAAGAGGCGCGCGCGCGGCAAATTTTGACGTTTACAATTTGCTGATTTAAGTATGTCACTTTTGTTTTTATTATGTAATACGGATAAACGGATGTGCTATGAATTAACCGTTGCTAATTTTAGAATTTAAAAGTGTAAAATTGTTTTCAGTAGTGTCACCTTTGTTGAAAAATAGAGAATTTCGTTCAAGTGATGTATTTTTTTTGTTTTTTGTGTTTTTCGCCACATTTTTTTAAGTGGAGATCATTTGAAAATTGTGTTTAATGATATTGAAATTATTTTATTAAATATATTTGTTTGGTTTTGTGCGCACAAATTACAACTTCAACAGTGTCACCTTGAATAGAGTCGTTAGATTTTTAAATTATTCAAAATGAAGTTTGTTTATATGGTAGCGGTATGGTAGTATTATTAATGTTATTATATTATAATTTTAGTTTTTCCAACGCTAGAAAAAAATTAAAGCCGCTGTTTCATCATAATAAAAATTATCTTTAGATAAAAAAATGGACGTAAACATTTATACCTAAGATAGTAAATGTACAACGCATAAGATTACTTAGAAGAAACTTCTTTTTCTAAGTAATATAATATAAAATACTAATTAAGACTAAAATTTTTATATATTTTAATATTTTTCAAGACCCAGAAGGTATAGTTGCAAAGTTTGTAGTGAAAATTCATTGTAAAAGATAAAAAAAAACCATTCAGATTTGTATGTACATACATTAGCTGTTATCAGTTGATAGCAGTTTATATAAAAATCTGATTACGTGAGTTTTAGATAAAATACCTATTAAGATACTCGCAAGGTTGTTTCATATAGTTAGGTACACTATAAATCAAATATATCAGCTTCACGCTATATCCAGCACATAGTAGGGTAGGCAGAGGGAACATAATGTTAAGACACTCCGACCCCCACTTTCTGCCGGATTCTGGAGGCATTGCGTGTTGAGTGGCAGAACTCAACGCCGCGCTTAGCCTCGACACCAGAGCGAAGAAATGGAAATAGTAAATTAAGTAAATATTTCATCTCTTCGAGTGGGTATCGAACCCACAACCAGTCGGTTTTACAGTCACACTTTGTGCCACTGCGCCACGACTGCACGACGACGGCCTTAAGGTCTGTAGCTACACTGTATTTGGAAAATCGGTTATATTAATTAATGTCATTTCTTTTATGAATATAATTAATTTTCATATCGACACTTTTTCGATCTTAATGTATTAAGATACAATATAAGTTTATAATTTGGACTCATAATAATTGTCGTGTAGAGAACAATTATAATAGTTATGTAAAATATTGGTTATGAAAAATGGGATATAAAATTTAAATTAAAAAAATCGATTTTAAATATTAGTAACCATCTCTATATTTATATTTTAAAAGTGTTTTTGAAACTACTTATTTTTTTATTTTAATTTACATAATATGTCCGTCATTGTGAGTGCTAGTGATAATTCAAAAGCGCAAATTGAATCAAAATTACAAATTTGAACCTAGAAACTTATGCTTAGCCATGCCTTCACTTAAAGAAACGTAGTAGGTATATCTTTAGACACATCCATGTAGGATGTATCTAAAGATATTATCCAGGGTGGGCCAAGGCTTAGTTAAATTTAAAGTTATCTTTTTGTGCAAAAGTTTTTATTTTTTTATTTTTTGTGTTTAAATTTTTTGCCCTGATGTGAGCATTGACTATCCAGCTCCTTCTCATAGCGATAAATATATCGTATTATCCATCTTTATATAGTTAGTTCTTTATATAGTTATTTAAAAAAAAACATAGTTAATTTTATATATAAAGTTCTTATAACCGTTTCGGTTAGTCGCGTGGGATGCAAATTAACTGGTATATCTGACAACTCACTTGTAGCTGTCAATGTCAACTATTGCTTTTAACGATTATACGTACATACGTATACAACTATACAGCCTACACTAAATGGTACTTAATTTTTTTAATGTTTATTAGGCAAACGTGTTTTATATACGTCTATCAAAGGCATATGTTGTTAGAAATGTATTATGTTTATTTACTGAAGGTCATAGATTTAGTCCAATAATCAGGATGTTTAGAAGTTTATCTTTGCAAAATATGAATTGGTTGTATTTTATCAAAAACTTTTTGTCTGTGTTAATTCATTGTCTTCATTTTAGAGTTCCGTACCTTTTAAGGAAAAAAGGAACCCTTATAAAAGATCAGTTTGTTGTTCGTCTGTCTGTCTGTCAAGAGCCAATCCCGATGTTACCTCAAGAACGCTTGGAACGCTTTAAAAATCAGCTTCCCGCTGTATCACGATAGATCTGCGGCCACAAAATTTTCAAAAACAAATTATTTCTACATTTATTTAAAAAAAAAAGAGATTGCCGCGCTTTTTGACACTATAAAGGGAATCAAAATTAATAGAGTACTTTCGGTTGAACTTTCGGTTCGGAAGTCTTTTAAGTAAATACGTAACCCGTAATATACCTACTTTGTCAATCTTTAATAAATTAAATAATAAGCCAATGTGGGTGAAAGTCGTGAGTTCAAAGCCTAGATGATATAATAATGTAATCATTTAATTACTCCTATATAGGTAAAGACTTACCACAGATTATTGTAACAATAATAAATACGAGTAAATAATAATTACAAATTCACGTAACTCGTTGAAAATTGTGTTAAGTAGAGAACATATACGTTAAATAAATTATAAATCAAATCAAAAATCAGCTTCACGCTGTATCCCGCACACTGCAGGGTAGGCAGAGGGAACATAGTAAAAGACACTCCGTTCCCCACTTTCTGCCGAATTCCGGAGACGTTGCGTGTTAAGTGGCAGAACTCAACGCCGCGCTTAGCCTCGACACCAGAGCGAAGAAATGGAAAAATAAATTTAAGTAAATATTTCATCTCCTCGAGCGGGGATCGAACCCACAACCAGTCGGTTTACAGTCACACTTTGTGCCGCTGCGCCACGACCGGCCTCATAAATAAATTATATATAAAAGTAAATATTAAAATTCTATTCTTGCATGAATGAATTTGTCTTATTAATAATTTTATACAAGTGGCTATTATCCTGTTATGTCTAGTATTTTTCTTATTAATAATTTTAGTGCATTATATTTTCATAAAGTCAATATTTTCCTTAGATGCGATGTAGGTCGAAAAGGTAAAGACCGTTGTAGCGTATCAGCACAGCGTGCGGTTATATTGTAAGGCGTATAAGGGTACGATTCCTACTCGGGAATTAATTATATTTTTAAAAGTTTGCTCTGGTAACGAGAAAGAGCGCGTGAGTTCCGCAACTGAATACGCGATGCCTTGAAAATGAAGAGTGTCTTAACATTAGGTTCCCTCTGTCTACCCTGCCGATTACGGGATGTACTTGAAAAAAACGGGAAAAATGTATTTGAACCCACTACTTCGGTTGTACTGTACTACGATAATATGATAAGTATACTATAGTATAACATTTAAAATAATAAGTGGAAATTGAGAAGGCGTAGCTCTTCATATTAGGTTGACTTGTACTTTTAAACAGGTATACAGCATTTGTAGGTAGTTTTATTATACGAAATCTTCAAGAAATTAATAAATATTGATTTTTTTTGTAAAAAAAAGAACTATTATAGAACTTTTATAATAATAAATATAATACAATTAAACTGATAAGAGAATTTAATGATAAATTATTACAATCTGATCTTTATATCCATATATGTAAAGTCTTATGTACTGAATTAAGAAAAAAAAAATAGTTGAACTATTTATTGTAAACACCAAGCAAATATCGATTTTCTGTTAAAAAATCGAATCGAATATGATGATAAATATATTCGATGGTTGCCAATTCAAATCTTACAGTGTTACAAACGTCGTATCTATATACGATTAAACTGAAAGTGTGACATACACATATTTATTAAGAAATTCTAATTAAGTTTAACATATTTAAGTAATATTCTATATCATAAACTATAATTATAATAATCTTAACTCAAATACCGTAAGAAATCGATATTGACTACCAAAATTAAGAGAAATCACAGTTCAAAACATTGATAAACGATGCGATTGTAACAAATATAACCCTACGAAAGGCGAAAGTCATTTGGCTCAGACACTATTAGTGGCCGGATGCTGTCATTTAACTTTGTCAGGTTATATCGAGAATCGATTGATCCGAATAGGGCTTTATGAATAATTCAAAAGCATTTTGTTTCATTAAACGATCGATGTATTTTGGGTTAGTGGGTCTTGGTGTTCAAAGAAATCCCTTTTATGTTTAGTATATTATAAACTAGTTTTTAACTGTGGCATCGCTCGCGTGGCTAAATGAAAATAAATAGACGTTATATATTAGTATGATACATTCTAAGTGGCCGAGCTTTGCCAGCAGGTACAGTGAGTTATATCAAAACCAATAGTTCCTAGTTAGTCAGTTTGATTGATTAAAAAGGTTCTTAAATCAGTAATATTTTGGCCCATATAGCTGGCAGGGGGAACCTATTGTTAAAATATTCCGTTCCTCTAATTCTACCCAATTTTGGAGATATTGCGTATTTATTAACAGAACTCAACGTCTCACTTTGCGCATTACTCCAAATGGGAATCAAATTCAGAACCTACGCGTGTTGACTTGCCGCCACGGTCCTTTCTTAAAATAAGTTTCATTATTTTTATAAATCTTTTACTACCTAATTCCTACAAATTCAAACAATAAATAATGTGTTTCGATAAATCTATTCATGGCACATTTCAAAACATAACATTAAAAATCCCTCATACTATATAATACACCTAATTAAACTCATCATCTTGTTAAAATACCAAAACCTATAATAAAAATATATAAAAAAACGGTTTTGAAATGGCGGATGTCGGTTACGAACTGAACGGAAGGTGAGTTTTGCTATGTTGAATAAATATAGCTGGGTCACATTCTAAGGGCCATCGCTTCCTCGTCGAGAAATAGATCAAACAGTCTTAAATTAATATTAATTTTAGAAATTAGCTTAATTTTGAATATTCTTATGTTTCATTTGAATTCACTCTATCTTTAATTAAAATGGGTCGTAGGATCAAATCTTATCGGAGATGTGTATTATATTGATCTTCTTCTTCTTCGTGTCAATGCTTGGAAATTCATATGATATTTTGCCAGTGTTTAGCCACGTTGACTGCGGTATCTGTTGCCTTGATCAAGTCGTCATGTGAGCAAGTGAATGGACATTTGGGGCAGGAAAGCAAATGTGCCATCGTTTGTGGGTCGGCGCCACAGTCGCAGGTTGATTCATCCCCGTATCCCCATTTCACAAGACGTTCCCTGCATCGGCCAACCTGGCTCCGTAACCGATTAAGCGACTTCCAGGTCGGCCACTGCAAGTTGTGACCTGCGGGTAAGCACTCTTTGGGAGGGACAAAGCCTGAAGGTGGTGGGTGGTTTGTCTGCCATAGCCGTTCCCTAGCACGACTCGGATCTGAATCTAAAGCTGTGGTCGCTTTTATAAAACTGTGACGACTTTTCAAGCGGGCACGAGGTGCAGTGTAGCCATAGAGTGGGTGCCGGGGATCTTTTTCCTGACGCAGTTTTTCCACAGAACATGCCACCTCACGTCGAACCCTAGGAGGCGCTATACCAGCCAGAGGGTAGATCTTGTATAATGGTGTGGGCTTAAGGCAACCAGTAATTATTCGACAGGTCTCATTTAATGCTATGTCCACCTCCTTCGCACGAGCGGAGCGGTGCCAGACTGGGCACGCATATTCACCCGCAGAGAAAGATAGAGCGAGACCTGTTGTTCGAAGTACATGCGGAGATGCCCCCCAGTATGATCTCGTTAGCCGCCGGAGCAGATTATTTCTTGCATATACTTTTTGTTTGGTATACAGGCAGTGAGCTTTAAATGTTAAAGATCTGTCCAGTGTAACTCCTAGGTATCGTGGGTGCGGACAATGCTCAATATGAACGCCTCGCCAAGATATTTGAAGAGGCCTGTTTGCTTCACGGTTCCTCAGGTGGAACGCACACGATTGAGTTTTAGACGGGTTGGGTTTAAGGGCGTTAACGTCGTAGTATGAATCGAGTGCGTTTAGGGCTGTCTTCAGCAAACTTTCCACCTCTTCAAATCCCGGTGCCTGAGCAGCCAAGGCAAGATCATCTGCATAGAGGAATTGTCGGGTATTTGGTGTTTTTGGCTGATCATTGGTATAAATGTTAAATAAGGCCGGGGCTAAGACACTTCCCTGCGGGAGACCATTTTTCTGACCGCGCCATCTGCTTTTGTTACGATTAAGGTGAACCTGAAATCTTCTGTTGTTTAAAATATCTCTCAATATGCGGACGAAGCCTTGGTCGTTAGTTAAGTTGTGAACTTTAGCCAGAAGTCTACGAATGTTGACGGTATCGTATGCAGCCGTTAAGTCAACAAAGACAACGCCAGTTATTTTCCTGCTTTCGAATCCGTCTTCAATAGTCTGTACGAGATTCAAAGTTTGGCTAGTGCAGGATTTGCCAGGGCGAAAACCAGCTTGCTCTGGAATTAGGTGTTTCTCAAGTAAAGGCGTCAGGCGGTTTAAAAGCATCCTCTCAAAAAGTTTGAATGTATGACTTAATAACGATATGGGACGAAAATTTTTCGGATCATTTGGGCTTTTACCTGGTTTTAACAGAGCTATGACTTTGGCCCGCCTCCAGACCTTTGGTATTGTGTAGTATTTAAGGCATGAATTAAACATTGCTAATAGCCATGAGATAGCTACGGGGCCCAGGTGTTTTATTTGTTCCGTCATAATTTCATCCAAACCAGCTGCTCTTCCGTTTTGTAGAGATCTAATACATGTTACTATTTCGGCTAGTACAAAGGGTTTGCTGATGGCATCGATATTGTCTGTAGGTGAGATATGCGGCTTTAGTTCTCTGGGTAGGCGGTGGGGTGGCTTTCCATTTAAAAGAAGCTGATGGGCAACTTGGTTGGCAGTTACTTGTCCAGTGTTTGTGGCATTTGGGAGGTCGCCAGTTAGTTTTTTAATTGTGTTCCATGCCTTCTTGCTGTTATGAGTCATGTCAATGGAAGATACAAGCTGAATCCAGCTGTTTTTCCGGCTTTCAGCAATTGTCTGCATAAGCTCCTCTCCAGCCAATATGGTCTCCTCAGAGAAAGGGTCTTTGGTGTAGAGCGATTCGTAGGTAGAAAGCAGCTCAGCAGACCGATCCTCAAGGCCTGGGATGTACAAGCACCGACAGCCGCGAGGTATATGCCTACGAGCCGACTTCCAAATGGTATCCACAAATAAATCGTAGTTCTGAGGGGTTGGTTCTACATTTATCAGCTTAGACTCCACGTACTCAGAAAAGTCCCGCCAGTTGGCTTTTTTGAAATTAAACCGTCTTCTAAAAGGCACTATAACAGGACTTATCGCTGCTTTAATTTGACATGAAATAGGTCTATGTTGCGTGTGTGGAATGGGCTCATGGACTCTCTTTTCACATAGGGAGCTGATGTTTTGACTAGTAAATATAAGGTCTGGATTATATCCCCGGTGCCATGCTCTACTATTGAATGATGCTGGAAGTTTCACGTCATGTAGAAGAGTGAAATTATTAGCTTCAGCCCAAGCCTCAACCGCCTCACCATCTGCGTTAGTAGTGGAATAACCCCAGGACGAGCTATGGCCATTAAAATCTCCAATAATAATGTGGGCTGAGTGACCAAAAATTCTTAGGTCGATTGGGCGAAAGGGATATTTTGGGGGCTTATAGATTGATGTGATAGTACAGTTTCGAAAATAAGCGGTAATTATTTCTATATTATTTTGAGTGGATACGGATATAGAATCGATATTTGCAGCTGGATTAGCAAACATTGCGCTTCCATATTTTTCATGTGGGATCTCAGCTATAAGGGTCATACCTGAAATATTGGGTCTGGGTTGGTTTGCATCTCTATGTGTCTCCTGGACGCACAAAATGTCACAAGCGGTCTTTTTACAGAGACATGCGAGTATTTCTGCTTTTGTCGAAGAAAAACCTTCGATGTTAATAGATATTACCGTGAGAGCTGCTCGGTAAGGGTTAAGTTTGTATTCGTCACAATCCGCGTGGTCATTAGTTTGGCCCTGAGAAGGGCAGTTAAGGGCATTTTGAACATTCCAATTCATTGTAGGGACGGGATTAGTCAGCCTAGGCCCTGCGTTACCGGACCTAGCTGCTTCCAGGGTGCGCCACGTGGAGGCTCCTATCATGCACCCCATTATATTGATGTTTTATAGTCAAAACGCGGCGTTAAGTTCGGTTAGTCAATACGCAATATGTCGAATTTGGGCGGAAAATAGAGAAGAGAGTTTCTTGACACTAAGACATGTCTATCGACACTACGGGATTCAACGTGAAACCGGAAAAAGATAATGAAGTTCCCTAGTTGCGTAAAATTCTTTAAATAAAAAAATAAAATGAACGTTCTTTTAGAAAATATGGATCTAGTATATTTCACATACATATTGATAATGAACTAAGTTTCACTTAATCACATTTCAATAAAATGTTTCCGGTATATCAACATTTTTTTACTAAAATGATCGTTTTCTTATCTCTTAGAAAGCCCTTAATGCATTGACAAATATTCTGGTATCAGTTCTAAAAGTGCTTTAGTTCCTTTGGCGAAAATCTTTATGTATATATCTATTATAATAGGTTTAAAGTTTGTTTGTTTGATTGACCGATCATAAGCAATCCCACACACTACTGATGAAATAAAAAAAATGTATTGTATTGTATAAAAAAAATGTATTAAAAAATCTCTACTTAGAATAATTAATATAAAAAATAATCAGGAGTCAAACTTACACAACTCTTGCTTATTTCTATTTAACCACAAGGCAGTTTTATAATAAAATTTGATATCTTAATTTTTTTTTAATATGAGATATTTTTATTAGTTTTACGCTGTATCCACGTAGGAGAGTAGGCAGACGAAAAGTGACAACTTATTGTCTACTCTGTTCCCATTAAGACACTACCAGCACCCAGTAGCGAGGCACTCTGTGTTGAGTGGTAAAACTAAACGCTATACCTTGTTACTAGAGCGAGGGAATATATAAATATTAAAAGTAATTTCATTCCCTCGAGTGGGAATCGAATCCATAACAGTAAAGTGTAAAAGCTAACATGAATTATATTATAAAGTTTTTCAATAGATTTCTTGCTTAATTAAAACAAGTTTTAGATTCTTAAATCCAATTTATACTTGCATACATTAACTTGACACGAAATAAGCTGTTTCATTTATTGCAATTGATATGCAATTGAAACAGAGTGAGGTACTGTGGCGTAGTAGTATTTTTTAGCTACAAATTTTGGTTGTGAATTCAAGACTCGTTCTAGGGAATACTTACAATTACGGTATTAGTATAGTGTTTCTTTGATTTTCTTAAATTGTGTGTGATATTTCGTAAACCCAGGAGGTAATTTTTCTATAAAAAGATGTACAGCTTCACATTGTATCTCGCACACATCAGGGTAGATAGAGGGAACCTAGTGTACCCCATTTTACGCCGAATTCTGGAAGCATTGCGTGTTGAGTGGCGAAGCTTAACTGCGCGCTTTGCCTTGACTCCAGAGCGAGGAAATGAAAATATAAATTTAAAAAAATAATTCATTTCCTCGAGTGGGGATCGAACCCACAACCAGTCGCGTTTACAGTCACATCTGATTTTATCAAGTATTAAAATCAAAATACTAGAAAATTCTTCCAATTTCTTGATCTAGTTCTATTAAACAGCGGTATGCAAAATCCGGTTCACAAACACTTGTTCCATATTAAATGTATGAATACGTTGCTATCACGAAATCTTATCTCGATCGGTTATGTTCAGAGATTATATTATAGAATATATGAATGAATAAACTAAGCCGTTAACCGTTACATATAAACAGAGTTAATTAAAAGAAACCTTTTATTTTTTGATACAATATTTTTTGACAAGAGTAAAAACGAGCAATAGATAAATCATATATAAATATTGTATGGATCTGAAATAATAACAAAAAATTCTATTACAAGTTTAAATTATTAAATTATATGGAAAATTATCATTTCATATGTAGAACAGACAGACTAATAATATATATTTTTTTAATACCAGAGTAGACGAAAAGAACTTAGTATTAAAACATTTCGTTCCTCATTTTTCGCCGAATTTTTGAAACAGTGCCTTGAGTGTCGGGACTCAACGCCACGCTTTTGCCATAATATTCTTGTTTATTACCAGAACGTGTGAGAATCGGACCCACAACCATTACAGTCACACGCTTCTGCCTCTGCGCCACGACGCCCTCGTAATAAAAAAATCAATACCTAGATAGATAATATCAAAACTTCACCCTTTTGTTACATTTAAAATCAAAACGCATTGTAATATAAAATTTAATAACCTGTTAGTAAGACACACGAGAGATAGTCGAACAGCATCACAAAATAAATATAGTAACAGAATCTTTTTCGTTACATTTCCTGATCTGAAAGCACCATTATTGAATGATCAACGGACAAACAAACTTACAATCTATTTCAAATTAACATAAAGATGATATTACTTCGAAATATATATACATATAATATAAAATGTTAGATTTTGTAGTATGAGACCGTATGGTTGAGTAGTATAAGAGTGACTATAGCGTAACTCGTTGTTTTCTAAACGTACGTCGGTGGTAGCGGATACGCTTCGAGTGTCGAACGTGTGAGGGCTCTTAATTGTTTTTTTATTGAACTGACAGTTATTGAGGGGTGGAGTTTTATGATTGTGAATAGATTTGTGTTGAATGGGATGCAGGTTTGGAGGATGCAAAAAATGGTTACCCTGTGGTGGGTTCGTTATCATTATTTTGATATAAACAGATTTATAAACGTGGTTTGTGTAGGTTTTTCGGAGATTAAATGCTTTTTTTATACTAACAAACTTCTTTTTTTAAAGAAGGTAAAAATGTCATTCTTAGTAAATATTATCAACATACATATAAATAGATATATTTTGAAATAAGCGAAGGAAAGGAAAATAAGCTTAAAGATATTTTTTTATATTTTAAAGTAACTACTATTTGCAGAATGCCCGGCGTTGAGTTCTGTCAGTGCCTCGAAAAATTTAACAGAAAGTGGAAAACGGAGTGTCTTAAACACTCCGTTTCCCTGCCTGCCCTGCCCCCTTCTGCCTATCCCGCAAACCTGCTGTTTGCATATAGTTAATATTTGAATATAGTTAATAATTAGGACTACTACACCAACAGATGCAGTAAGAATTCATGTAATTAATTAAGAAACAAGGATCTTACTTACATATTTAAAGTGAAAGTGTAGTAAAAATTGAGTGTTTTATTTAAAAAAAATACCAAATTTCACCTTTTACTTTGGAAATCAAGATAGCTTATCTGCGTAAATGTGACATGTCAGTATGCTTTTTTTTAAATATTTAAATAATATTGTTTTTTAAATAACATGTAAACTTTTTATCTTTATCTTTATATAGTAAGCACTCTTGTGAAACATTTTATATCTTTAATTTCGATTTTTGGTGGTATTTTATTTGTGATCCAGATTTGTAAAGCATTTTCAGTTCTGAATATTTTTTAATATAAATTATTATTTGACTAAATTTTATAATATGTTTTTGGTATTATTCAAAATATAAGAATAACAATGAAATATCGAAAAAAATTAAATTTAAAAATTTATTCTACATTTGAGGCCGGTCGTGGCGCAGCGGCACAAAGTGTGACTGTAAACCGACTGATTGTGGGTTCGATCCCCACTCGAGGAGATGAAATATTTACTTAAATTTATATTTCCATTTTCTTCGCTCTGGTGGTCTCGAGGCGGCGCGGCGTTGAGTTCTGCCACTTAACACGCAATGCCTCCGGAATTCGGCAGAAAGTGGGGAACGGAGTGTCTTAACACTAGGTTCCTCTGCCTACCCTGCTATGTGTGGGATACAGCGTGAAGCTGTTTCAAATTCTGCTACGTTCATATGTTCACACTAAAAAAAACGTTTTTCTTTGCTAAGTATAGGATAACAATTAAAATATTAAAGATAACCAGTACATTTTAAACCAAGCCCCGCCAGAGTTCTTCAATATGGATGTGATTTTAAAACGGAAAGCACATTCATATTAATATAATAAAGATGTTTGTCGGTTGGTGCGCTCGGTATCTACTTCGTATAAGGCATGGCCGTGAGCAGCGTGACTAATATCGACCTTAGTCACTAGTTGCCAGCCGCGGGTTTGTATGACTGTTTTAGAATTCAACTAATAAAACTAAAATAATAGAGGATATTTTTTTATCAACTTTCACGCTTTATCCCGCACAGCAGTTTAGGTGTTAAGACACTTCGTTTTTAACTTTCCGCTAAAATTGAAGTCACTGCGTGTTAATTGCCTTGAATGGGACTCGAACCTACAACCATCATGTTTACCGTCAGGGACTGTGACACAGAATTTGGAATAGTTAGATTTGAATTTATTATCTACTATGTAGTATTAGTAGTACATTACTTGTGCCGTGTGATCCCGGCCTAGAATAGGATCATCCTGGTACTGGTGGTGTCGTAAGAGGCGACTAAAGATTCAAAAAAAAAGTAGATAAAAATAAAATATAAATATTTTTGTGCATCTTGTTGTCTTGTTGTGGCAAAAGTGCAACAAAAAGTTTATTAATTATTCTAGTACTTAATTTTTTTTTATAAATTAAAATTATTAGCCATCTTAAGCACATTTTGAGAAGGTTTCAAGTTTTTTGGAGTTTTTAAATCAATATTAAATACCAATATTGTGCCTGCCCGTAATCAAATCTACTAATAACGGGCATAAATCGTCTTTGTTACCATACCTTATTACCCTTTTCATACTACTTTCATGTAGATCCGTCCCCATTAATAAATTAATTCCTACAACAGGCAATCGAACCCACAACCATCGCGTTTACAGTCAGACTGTGTGTGACTGCGCCACGAGGGCCCTTAATAGAAAAAAAACTGTTCTCCAAATAAAACTAAAGCGAAAGTAATATTAAAGGGCGTTAACTAGAGAAACCTCGACCTTACACACTAATAACATTAAGCATATTTACTCAGCTCATCTCACTTTCGATGAACGATTTCTAACGTTAAATAATAATTTACGTTAATAATAAATCCGCCTTACACTGTTACATAAACGAATAGGGAAGACAGAGGGAACCTAGAGTTACGACACTGTGTTTCCCATTTACCACCGAATTCTGGACGTATTACGTGTTGAGTGGCGAAACTCAACGCCGTTTGCTTCGACACCATGTGTCATTTCCTCGAGTGGCGATCACAACCTTTTGCTCTTGCGCCGTGACTGGCTTCTAATAATATTTAATAATACGTGACATTAAATAATAAAGACATATGGATATGTAAATGTATATTATTAGTAATTAGTTTTTTTTATTAGCGATCAATTAATGGCTAATTTAGATATTTATTTTTTACCAAAGATTCAAACACGGTTTTTTGCGCTTAGGTTTATTTTTATCTTATAGCATTTTTTTGTAAATTATAGTATCTACGTACTATGTCCTTTCTAATATCTCTAAGAATATAACGTATAAAGTTTAATGATAGTCGGTTGAGTAGTTTTGGCGTAAAAGCGTAACAAACAAACTTACATTTATAATATTAGTAAGTTAAAATATAGTTGCTTTTCCCTTAAACCTCCGAAACTGTACAAAAGATATACGGTTTATATATTATATTATAACATATATATAGGAAGACGATATAAAAACCACTATACTAGCAATATAAACTTATTTTTTTTCCCTTGAGACGTTTAAGACTGTGTGGTAAATTCAATTTCAGTAGAAAATCAAAATATTTCAATCAGTGAGTGGGGATCGAACCTACAACCATCTCGTTTGCAAAATAACGCTGTCACCACGGTGGTCTCAGAACTATTAACAACCAATAAAAAGTAAATCTAAGTAATAAATAATTTTAATATTGTTTTTCATAGAAAGCAGCCAGGTTAGAATATCGGAAACGCCAGCGTTGGCGTCCCAAGGCTGCGCGTGGGATGCGCGGGCGCACCTTACCTTACTGCGACTCGACTAACTTGTTCATTTTTATACATTTAGCCATAAATTCTAAATACTATGCCACCTAATTTTCTTGTTAATTATATTATATATAGTGTAATTGCTGTTTAGAAACTGGTTATTTTAAATTATTATGTGACAGTGCTTAAAAGAGGTTCGTTAAAAGAAATTGTTATTATATCTTTTGCAGCTTCACTATCTTGTCTACTCAATCTTGTGTTAAGACACACAGTTCCCCTCTCCACCCAATTTTCGACATTGAAAGGTGGAATTCAACGCCGCACTTTATCTTGTTATCATGAAAACAATTAATAAAATTTTACTGTATCATTTTGTACGTGGATATAAATATAATGGTAGATCCGCCTTATCCTTAAAGTGTCTTAGGGTTGTATTTATAAATCGCTTTCAAGTCAGATCTTGAGATGCCGTTTTCATTCATAGATATATAATTTATGCATGAAAACGGCATCTCAAGATCGATCTTAGGCTTGAAATCGGTTTATAATACGAGCCTCAAATAGAATTAGTATTTGAATAAGTCTTAGACACTTCAAACTAGAATAGAGTGGTATTTAATATGCATAAATTTGGTACATATATTTCTTTTATTTTTGTAATTATTTTATGTACTTAAACAGATTTAAGTCGTAAATTTTAATTTACTTTCTAAATTCGAACCTTCGCCACCATCCACACGATAATATCAAATTATTATTGGATAAAAATATTATTACAAGAAAGACTAATAATGACAATGTGCGGTGTTGAGTTTCGCAACTCAACACTCAATGTCTCGAATTTGGGCGGAATACGAAAAAATGAATTTCTCGATATTAATTCTCTTTAACCTGTTATATGCACGACTAAACGGAAGCTGACAACAAGATAGATAATAGTACTAAGAAATTAAGAGAGGAATATATGCGCTCGTACTACCACTAAGCCACAGGGAGTAAAATCACACCTTTTTATAGCACCGATCGTAATCTTGAGCATTCATTACATTGCTTACCGTTCTCAATGATTAAACAAGACCATTTCCCCGTTACCTTATATGGGAATAAATAATTTTAATTAAGAATATTTATCGCGGTTCACTTCATAGTTAAAAATAGCCGGGCTTTTATCGGAGCCGCGGTATTTGTAGAAAGCTGAAACTTACATATGGGGTAATGGTTCCTTTTTACTATTATACTGTTATGGTTATACATAGATGTTTTAAAAAGATAATTCTGATCGATATATATAATATTTAATAGGAAGAGGCCAGTCGTGGCGCAGTGGCACAGGCGTGTGACTGTAACCGCGACAGGTTGTGGATTCGATTCCCACTCGCAGAAACAAATAACAACGAAACCAACTCAACGAAATATTTTTATTTTCTCGCTCCGGTAACGACTCTCTAACGCTGTTAATGGAAACGGAGTGTCTTTACATTTGGAATTCGTGGTTCCGTCTGAATACAATGCTATGTGAAGGAAGGATACACCGCCAAACTAAAAAAATATGTTATTATATAAAATAATGTAATATTCACAACTTATTTTAATGTATCAAATGCAATAAATAAATAACCTCTGTACTCAATCAAATAAGAATTTTATTAAATACAGAAGAAACTTACTGTTAAAATAAATTTAATCAAGTAAAGGTGACACTCAAATTTGCTATAAAATATAGACTGAACTTGACCTTAAAAAGTTCTTCATAATTTAATATATTCCTGCATTTTAGAAAGTGTTACAGCGAAACTGTCAATAACTTATGTTTGCAGCACCTTGTTCCCCGTTCCTGCTGTGTATTAACGGAGGAGGAAATATAAGGATCAGGATAACACATACCCTCTGTTCCTTATATTTTCTCTTAATTTTCAAAGTATTGTGCGTTGAGTAGAGGAACTCAACAACGCGTTTTGTTTATCAGAACAAGAAAAAGAAAATAAATTAATTAAAATCATTTCTATACGTTTACGATTACATACATAATGATAGTAAACGTATACGCTGACACAATGATTGAGAAACGGACATGTCTTAATGGGAACGGAGTGTCCTAACACTAGGTTCCCTCTGCCTACCCTGCGGTGTGCGGGATACACAGCGTGAAGATCTTAATAAATTTTTTTTACCTTTGGTAAACCCTGCAGTACACTTAAAAAAATTGGTTGGAACACAGCCTTCAAACGAACTTAAATTAATCTAAAGATAATTTTCATTTGCATTAAAAGGATATTTAAAAAATATATATTTTGTTCCAGGTTTCATCGAGAATTCAACTTAAATACAGTGATAGTGATCAATCATTTCGACATTTTACGATGTGATTTTTGTTACGAAATATATAATATATAGTGTGTGTTTGTGTAATGATGGTGTTTTTCACTGGTGTATGAAACGTGATACCTTCCTTTTTGGTAAGTGATTGTTTTCTTTTTTTTATTGCCATCATATCCGGTATGTTGTTAGATATGAGAAGCTTCTTTACCTAGTTGAGATAAATCATTTTATTCTCTTGGTAAAAATACTTTTAACTCGATTTCTTTTGGTTTTATTATTAAGATTAATTATTCGTTGATAGGATCATATTATAAGTATTTCTTAGGTCTTAGGTCTAGAATGTGTGTATATGATGGATTTATTTGAAGACTTAACTAGTCTTCAAATGGAGATGGAGAATGGAGAGGAACTATCTTTTTTTATGGGCTCTGCTTTGCAATGTAATGAATGTATACAAAATCTAAGACGTTTTTTGATTTGGAGATAGGGTACTCTTTCCTTGAGAAATTACAAGCACTTTGTGGCTGCTTGAGAGAATGTCGTCGGCAAGGGCGTCCAAGAAATGATATTAAAACACCTAGAATATATTTATCATATCATATTAAATTAGTGCTGGCAATCTAGACCTGCAACTGTAGGTGTTGTAGAGGCACGAGATATATTGGGTAGTACGGCACGGTTGACAAGTCGAGACGACTGTGAAGTTAGCTTTAGATAGCTGCGCAGTTTTCTTTTAAGATTTTTCTTACTTTTAGTTATTTTCTTCCAAATTGAACAATGCGCAAAAGCTCGGAAAGCCCAACTTAAGGTGCCACACACTAGTGGTCGTGCGTACTGTAGCCCTCTAGGCAAAAATTTTGGAAAATCAGCTTACAATTTAACTTAAACATTCAAGTCAATGAAGTTACGACATTGTTTTTTCTATTTTAAAAAGTACCGAGTTTAAATCCAGCTACGAATATAAAAAATATAACTCTTATTAGACTCGATTATTAGATACTTTATATCTACAAATAGCGCTTTAGAGCGTGTTACACTGTATAATTAAATTATACTCTTACATAAAGCTTATTTAACTGAATAAACTTATCGTATAACGGTAACCCGATTTATTAAATAAGTAAGTAAGAGATTTAGGCTGAAATAAAAATAAATATTATGTAAATGCGACAGTTTTATTTATTCTAAATACATAACCCAGCTTCACACTGTATCCCGTACACGGCAGGGTAGGCAGAGGGAATCTAGTGTTAGGACACTCCGTTTCCCACTTTCCACCGAATGCTGGAGGCATTGCATATTGAGTGGCGGAACTCAATGCCGCGCTTTGCCTCGACATTAGAGCGAAGAAATTGAAATATAAATTTAAATAAATATGTCATCTCCTCGAGTGGGCATCGAACCCACGATCAGTCGATTTAACAGTCATATTTTGTTATTTATTATTGCAGAAGCTTAAAAATCACAATATTTTCATATTAAATTATTTTGTTATTATTTTGGCACACATATTTTTTTTATAAAAATTAAATTAACATTTTTTATATTACACTGTCCAAGATTAATTAGCAGGAAGGATTTTAAAAGGTTATATTATAATGTAAATATTTTTACCGCGATGTATTCGTATTAAACGCATAAATGTTACAAAATAACAAACTGAGGCCGTCGTGGCACAGGGGCACAAGCGTGCGACAGTAAACGCGACGGTTGTGAGTTTCTTTCCCACTTGGGGGAATGAAAGATTAAATTACTTTTAAATCTTGCTCTGGCAACGAGGCAAAGGTTGGCATTGAGTTCTGCCACAAAAATTTAATTAAATTAATTCAGTATATAATATATTCTTTTTCAATATTAAATTATAAGGTGAAATTTTAATTAAATTAAAATTTATATGAAAAAAATAGAAAATGTTCAAAAATATATAGTCTTACGATAGAATTAGATATACATGGACAATTCAGCGTAAAGTGGAAAATAGAAGTGTGTTAAGGGGAAACGAAGTGTGTTAACACTAGGTTCCCAGGTTCACTCTACCCACCCCGTTAAATGCTGGATAGAGAGTAAATTGAAGTGAATCTAACCAAAATCTAGAACATAACATTGTAAATAGGTCTTGAAAAAAGGATATTTGCTGTATTTGTTATTTTGGCATTGACCCAGTGCAGTGATAATCGGAGAATAGTAATACAAGTTGACAACGCGTTTGAATGCGGACTGTGTGTCGATGTCGATTGATTGAAAATTACACAATTGCGCTCACTTAGCGTTGGTTGACCAATTTTGTGGGCGAGCGAGTTATAGGAGGTAGCGTTTTATTAATGATACATGTGTTTAAGTTACTTTTTGTGTTTGTGTTTATTAGTAACTAATACTTTGAGTATTAAAATTTAAACTGATAGGCAACACAAAAGAAGAATTATGTGCCATAGAACGCTTGGCAAGGTTCCTTGGGGAGGATAAGGGAGTATAAATGACATTTCTAAAATTCCTAAACTTTTAATTTTACGTTTTAAAGTCCACCGTAATATGGTTGAAAATTGTTAGTCGTTAGTTATATAAAGTAAAAGTAGGTTAGAGCAATTTATTATTTATTTATGAATAAGTATAACTAAAACATATATAATTACTTCTAATTTAATTTCAATCAGTCTATCTGAAATCGTTTATCTCTTTCAAAATATTTTTTTAATAGATAGCTTTTATATTATTATTTTTTATTTTTTTCATCAAAATTGCTATCACAGCATAGTGATGTGTGTTGTAATGGAATATTACACAAACAAATATTTTTTTTCGAAATATTGCACGATGAGTTACGAAACACCGCGCTTTGTCTTATTATTGGAGCGAGGAAAAGAAAATATATTATTTACCCCAACTGAATGCCGAACCCACAACTGTCGTGCTTACTGTCATTATGTCGCGCGCTCTTATAAGTTGTACCATAATAGAGTAAACAGTTTACTTAGCGGTGAAGAAACGAGCCTGTCACATACAAATTGAGTTATTGCTCGCTGCTGATGTTTAATTGATTTTGCATAAACATATGTACGAATATAATATTGACATATTAATGTTTTATTAAGAACTATTTGTTTTAAATTATTTTATTTGATTATATTATATTATGTATGTATGCTATTTTAATTAATTCAGATATACAGCAGGATAGGCAGAGGGAATTTAGTAATCTGGAGGCATTATGTGTTGAGTGCGCGTGTTGCTTTGACGCCGAAGCGAATAAATAAGAATATAAATTTAAATAAATATTTCATTACCTCGAGCGGGGATAGAACCCACAACCAGTCGCGTCTACACTGCACTCTACAGTCACACAGTATTGCCCCTGCGCCACGACTGGCCTCGATATTTTTTTATTTAATTTTTTATGTCTTTCATTTTTATTATATCTTTTTTTTTATTTTTTCTTATATATTTCTGCTCATATCGGGTCGTTCTTGGAGGAAAATGAAGAAAACAGTGAGTGAGAGACCTTTTATTTTTCTTATCGACCTTTCGATCTATGAAGAAAAACCACGTTTTGATAAGAATATCAAAACGTGGTTTTTCTTATTTAGTAATTATATTAATTAATTTAAAAAAAGCAAGAAAGGGGACGGAAATTGGGTCACTTATAGACACTCTGTTTCCCATGTACCTATCGCCGAATTTTCCAGACTTTGCGAATTGTTTGGCAGAATTCAGCGCCGCTACATATGATGACCGCTAAGAAAATATCGTTTTTTCACTTTTATTGAGACAGGAACGATAAAATAGCCTGTTTTTGTTAATTTTTTTGCACAATCTCATTCGTTGATATTCACTTATATGGTTATAAGTTAGTGTTGTGAGGTTTTCTCTGCCTATCCCGTTATATGTAGGATAAAGCATGAAGCTGTGTTATATAATACTCAATTTCTATCATTTCTAATGGTGGAGAGTGGAGAAGAAAAGGAGAAAAAAATGTTTTAGTTGATTTTCTAGACTTACACCAATAAAGGAAAGTAATTCCTAACTTTGAAACTTTCCAATTCGATCATCGTCGGTCATTTTACTTCATCATCATCATCATGTCAACTATTATATATTATTAGATGGACATAGGCCTCCCCCAAGAATCTCCAAGCCGATCGTTCCTGCGCTGTCCGCATCCAACGACTTCCCGTGAACTTGAAGTTATATAATTTAAATAAAAAAAATCGATTCACGCTGTATCCCGCATATAGCAAGGTAGAATGAAGGCACTTACTGTCAACATACTGCGTACCTCAATGTGTCTGTGTGTCGGACCCGGATGTCTTCACAACGAAGAAATAAAAATAAATAATTTCTCCAACTGGAAATCGAACCTACAGCCGTAGCGTGTACACGTCGTACAGTCGCTGCGCTACAACAGAATTATATAATATCTTTCCCAATAAAAAGGCTTCTTATATCAAATAAATTAAAAAAAAAATTAAAAAAAAGAAAAATAAAGCCCAACAACCATCCAAGTAGGCAGTAACCTCCACGAACATCTGTTCGCGGGAATGTTAAGGTGGGTTTTCGCAATCGCGCTTATATGGCGAAAGGGGTCATTGCTAGCCAAACTCGACCTTAACGTATCGCGATCCTGATAGCTTTATACAATGTATGGTACTATATGTACTGTGTGCGTACAATGTACGTTAAATATCAGATGATATTTTCATTTAATATAGATTTTGTTAGTTTAGTATAGTTGTTAGCGTTTGAAGGTTGTGGGTTCGATGCTTGTTTGGGAGAAAGAATTTTTCTTTGCTGTTCTGCAAGGATAAAACCCAGAGTTTCCGCCACTCAACGCAAAATGTCTTGTTTCCGGAAAGAGACGCTAGTCGTGACGCAGGGGACCAAGCGTAAGACTATAACCGCGATAAATTGTGGGTTCTATTCCCACTCGAGGAAATAATATATTTAATATTTTCATTTCCTCGCTGTGGTAACGAGGTAAAGTGCAGCGGAAAGTGGAGAAAGGAAGTTATTATTTGGAACGGAGTGCCTTAGCACTAGCTCGTCTCTACTAACTCCGCAACATGCGGGATACTGCGTGAAGGAGCGTGAAAACAAAAGTAAAAATAGTATGTCACTGATAAGAACAGAAAGCACCATATGGTTTAATGAACACATTTCATATCGACCATGACCCGAAAGTGGACCAAATAAACATGACCTCACGTTGAGGAAAACGAAATGTAATATATAATTTTCGTTTTAAAACTTGCGTATAATTATTATTCATATTTTAAAAATAATTTTATCATATTAATAAGCGTTTAACTGAAACGCTGACGACTGTCAATAATTAGCTGAAGGTCGCGGATTCGAGTCCGAGCGGTGTAAATATTTTTTCTTGTTAATTTCGTTTGCTTTATACTTTATAGTTAACCTTACGTTTGACCTTAACTAATATACTAGTATATTAAAAGTGATTCATAAGATATTAAATATCGATAATAACTTTTTAAAATTTACAAATCTTCCGTGTTTTGTTAAGTTATTTTCACTTCCTCGTTTTGATAACGAGAATAATGCGGCGTTAAGTTCTGCTACATACAATGCAATACGCCATTTTTTTTAAAAAAAAAGCTTGGAGCTATAAAATATATATTCCTCAAACAAGATTTGAAACCGATTCTATCATCTTATATAATAAGATCTTAGGAAGCGATATTTGCTAATATTAAATTAATTATTTATTTAATTAATTATTACTTCAAATTTCAAAACCGTCGTTGAAAATAGCGTGTAATTTTGGAAAAATAATATAGAGTACCAGCCTGTCAATTAAGTTATCAGAAGAATCATCAAATAATAAAAAAAACTATTAGTACGTACATATGTATGTATGTATGTAGGTATTATCAAAAGGTTTATATTATTTCAAAAATTGATTTCTACATTCTTTATTATATGATAAAAAATAAAGTTCAATTTTGTATTTTTTTTTACACTTTCGAATGATATAAGAATTTTTATATACATAACAAAAAAACAAAATAAAAAAACGGATTAAACAAGTTTATACTTTAAGGCCCTATTTATAAATTGCTCTCAAGAGTAAGATCTATCTTGAGATGCCGTCTTCATTCATTAATTATATCTATGAATGAAAGCCGCATCTCAAGATCGATCACAGACTTGGGAGCGATTTATAAATACGTCACTAAGACGATGATATATATAATAATATGATTTTAATGAGCACTGACGTCGATACAGTTTAATGGAAGACGCGTCAGTGATGTAAGTTTCTACTGAAAACCAAGACCAAGACCTTGTAACATTTTTGTTACGAAATTCATGAGAATAAGGATAACTTGATATTTATTTTATTAAACAAATTATACAAGTTCGAAATTTGTATTTATTATATAACTTTTTTTTGAATATCGCAGCGCAGCCGTGCAACTGTGAGCGCGACGCGCGACAGGTTGTGGGTTCGAGTTCCACTCGTGGAAATGAAATATTGCATTTTCATTTCCTCGCTGCAATAACAAGGTTAACCAGGGCGTTTAGTGGCGACTCATCACGCAATGTCTCTAGAATTCCGCGGGGTGTCTTAACATTAGATTCCCAGGTTCCCCATGTATACCCTACTGCAGCGTGAAACTAAAAGAAATATAACTTTTTTATATTGAAATGACAAACAGACTTAACAGGCGAACAGACGGTCAGACCAAAATAAAAGTGATACTATTAGGGTTCCGTTCTTTTCTTTTGAAGTATGGAATAAAAAATATTTTTGACTCTACTATGATTCCTAGTTACTTACACTTTTAAATATAAGCATATTTTAAGTGTACACCGAAGATTATCAACGCAACGATCGTCAGTTGGAATCCCACTCGAATCAAAGTGTATATAGATTTCAATTTAAAACGTCGTCTCTTGAATCAATAAAAACAAAACAGTGCATGGAGTGATTCACTCTGTATCTCGCATACAGCAGGGTAGGCATAGGGAACCTCGTGTTAAGACACTCCGTTCGCCACTTTCTGCCGCATTCTAGAGGCTTTACGTATTGAGTGGCAGGACTCAACGCCGCGCTTTGTCTCGACGCCAGAGCGACGAAATGAAAATATAAATTTAAGTAAATATTTCATCTCCTCGAGTGGGGATTGAACCCACAACCAATCGATTTTACAGTCACACTTAGTGCCACTGCGTCACGACTGGACACAAAGAATTTAAAGATTTTTTATAATAAGGCTATAATATAAAAATAAGTTTAAGCGGGCGAAGCCGCGGATGCATCTCAAGATATACTTAACTAAATAACTTAATCTTGACACTGACATTGTGCATCGACAAATCGTATCGAAACGCGTACAAATAGTATGAGAACGTCAAAGTGAATCACCAACGTCTGTACCGTGAGTAATAATAAGCTAACTTAGTCGCGTATTCGTCATATTCTTAATATTTTATATGGAAATATCCTTTATTAATAGAATTTTAATGAATATTATATTATTATAATAATACAATTTCATAGGAATTTATGGCGTTGTAGCGTAGGTGAGACGTAAAATGTATTCTCAGCTGGATTTGAGACTGATCAAGTGGGAATCGAACTGAGAACCATTGCGTTGTCAGTTAGAGTTAAGATACTAGGGTCCCAACATTCCACTCATTTTTGCGTGTTGATTGACGGAACTTAATATAACGCTCTGTCTTCTTATTAAAGCGAAGAAATGAAAATTCATTCCCCCGAATAGGAATCGAAGTCACAACCACCGCGCTCAAGTTATACGGTGTCCAGTGCACCACGATAGTTTCATATAAAAAAAATATATTATACATATGTACAACACAAATGCTTGTTAAAAATAAGTCGCTACAAGTTTCTCCGCAGAACGAGAAACGTAGAAATTTATAACGTCGGTGTAACCAACAGTCCCCAGCTTTTTATTTGACCATATTTGGAACACCAACGCAACAGATACTTGACGAATTCTGTTGAAAATGCTAAATTATTGTATTATTATGTAAATTTTTATATTATATTATGAGTTTAGTGGTCATTTTCTTTCAAGTTTTGTAAATATTACGAAATTTTAAGCTTACGGGATTAGATTTGGTGAGCTTTTGCTGATTATGTAATATAAGATGCGAATTGCGAGTGACGTTTGTTCCTACTAAATAAGTTTTCCATATTTGATATCCAATGACTTAAGTGGAAGCTTTCCAGAGTCCACTCGAATTCGAGAAACGATATTATGAAGATCCTCAAAGATGAATCCTCCATTGCTTGATAATGTATTGTTTTGGAAAATCGTTTATTTATATTCTTTTAAATATTTATTTTTAAAGTAGTTCTCTTTTTTTAAAATATTTCGATGCTTAAGAAATATTAAAATCAAATCAGGTCGTTTTTTTCCAAAAAAATAATGTATTGTTTTGGAAAATCGTTTATTTATATTCTTTTAAATATTTATTTTTAAAGTAGTTCTCTTTTTTTTAATATTTCGATGCTTAAGAAATATTAAAATCAAATCAGGTCGTTTTTTCCAAAAAAGTCCATCAAGAACCTAAATAGATATAAAATGAAACAAATATATATGAAACGATATCAAATTACTAAAAAATAATACAATACATATTAAGGAAAATCTTTTCTTCAAATTCTATATTATTACAGTCACAAATTATACACCTGTTTAGGATATCTCTACGACAGCTCTAAAAATATATCGAATCCCCGACCTATCCTCACGTCCTTCTAATATTGGATTATCCTGGATTTACTGTAATTTTTTGGTGCTTTTAGTAAAGTGGTATAAGTTTAAATATTTTGTTTTATATGACGAATTATTTTGTTTTGTATGAATGTCGTATTATCAAAACCTATCGGGTACTATAAATTGACCTAGAACTATTTGAAATTTAACAAGAACTATGAGAACTTATAATAAAAATAAAGGAAACAATCGAAGATTATTAATTTAAAGCTATATTTATCACAAAAAAATATATGTATTTGTAGTTCATTTCATACAATATGTAGTTTATTTCATACAATTATAAAATATAAAATTGGTACGGAACCCTCGGTTGATTAGTTTATATCAAATTATATTAACTATTAAAAACACAGTACATATAGCCTTAAGTTTGTGTTGTGTTGTATATTGTCTCTTATTGTGTAACAAATGTTGGTAAACCGAATAAAGAGATAAATAAATACACTAATTCAGACTGTCGTGTCGTATATACATGTAACTGTAAAAGCAACTTTTTTAGATTAAATTCCAGATCGGAGGAATTAAATATTTAATATTTTCATTGCCTTAATGCCCGTCGTGGCGCAGGGGCACACAATGGGACTTAAAAAACGACTGGTTGTGGGTTCGATCCCCACTTGAGTAAAGGGAATATTTATTTAAATTTATATTTTCATTTCTTCGCTTTGGTATCGAGGTAAAGTGCGGCGTTGAGTCTTCTGCCACTCAATGTCAAAAGTGGAGAACGGAGTGTCTTAACAGTAGGTTCCCTCTGCCTACACTTATGTGTGCGGGATGCAGCGTGAAGCTGATTAATTGATTTTCGTTTCCTCGTTCTGGCATTAACATTTGCTTGCCTTGATTGCGAGACGTGGTGTATCGCCACTGAACACGCAATTCCTATAGAATCCGCCCGAAAGTGAAGAGTGTCTTAACACTACGTTACATTAAGCTACCTCACTATACGGGGAATACCCAAAAAATAAATAAATAAAAAAAATTCTCCATAAAAAAGATACGTTAAAATTACGTCACTCCACACGAAGTGCCCAACGGAGTGACATCAACACCATACGAAAATAAATCGCGGCCCTATTCCGAGAAGTATTGAGGAATGCAGCCGTTGAGATGATCGCTGGTGATCGTTGCATACCGTTGACATAGATGTTCTTTTTTACTTTTTAGTATTTTGAATGTCTGAATTTACGTTTTAAATGTAATTGAGTTATAAGCAAATTCCGTTGCTTACTACGATTTTAATTTTTTTTTAAATTATTTTCATTTATTTTCATACTTTTTTTAAATAAGGCATAAAATATGTGGAAACCTAGTACTAAGACTGATTCCTTCGATTCATAAGGCATTAAATTCAAATCAAAATATTAAATATCTCATTCCCCTGGGAATCAAACCCACAATCGTTGCCTTTGCATATGCCATTAAATTTAAAAAAACAATGTTGTAGTATTATATACTCAACTAAGTTAAATACCCTAAGTTAGTAATAATAAACCTGCTTACCACTATTATAAAGCAAACGTCTCCAAATATAAAATATTTATTCTATATAATTTACAAAAATTAACGTAAAGCTATACAGCAGGATAGGCAGAGGAAATCTAGTGATAAGACATTCCGTTCCCCACTGTCCGCCAAATTTTTCGAGACATTGCGTGTTGAGTGGCGGAATTCTAGGACAGGCTTTGGCCTTGGTGCCAGAGCGAAGAAATGAAAATATTAATAAATAATAATTAATTCCCTCGAATGAGAATCGAACCCTGCAACCATGTTGTTCCCTAGGCCACGACGGCATCTATATAAAATTAATAATAATAATAAATGAAACAATAAAACCATTTCTATTTCTCTGGTAAGGAGAATAAGCTATACAAATCACGCCAAGTATTCGAGTTGACCTTACGACCTGAGACCGCAAGTCATTAACAGAACATGCCTTTATAGTTTATTTAGATTCTTGTCTCAGCTTCATTGTGGATAATTGATGAAAGCAGTATATGTACATGTAGGTGGTTGCAGGTTTCAAGTTAAGTTGAGGTGAAATTTTATTGTTTCGTTTTTTAGGTTCACTCTGTATTTCGCGTATAGCTGAGTAGAGTAGGTGATGGAACTTATTGTTAGGACGCTCGTTTTCCCAATTTCCGCTTAATTGCGTGGACATTGCGTGTTGGGCGGCGTAACTCAAAGCCGTTTTATATTGTTACGTGAGAGAAGAGGTCAAAACAATTCATACTACAAATAGTAATCGAACGTACCACCATCGCGTTTACGGTCAGACGCTGTGCCGTTGAACCACGACGGCCTCAATCTAATCATGAATGTGCAGGTTTTCTTTAATAATTACTTCCTTATGTTAAAATAAATATTAAATATTTATAACATTTTGAAATGAAAGAACAATATCTAAAGTGAAAAAGTCTAAATTCTACCATATTTAATTAATTACAGGCCAAGTTGTGGGTTCGATGCCCACTCGAGAAAATGAAATATTTAATGTATTAATTTCCAAGCTCTGGCAACGATGGAAATGGCGACGTTGAACTTCGCTATTTAACACGTATCTATATTAAATATAAATAAAAATATCTATATTAAATATTTTCCCATAAAAGAGACTACCGTTTCATGTCTCAAATTACGACAACGATACATTACTTACGCAACTGTAATAGTTTAGTATTCAGCGTGCTATAAAATACATAATAACAGATTTTCTAACATTTATATTTGATGCATCGTAAACGATAGTAGCGGGTTATAATTTATCTTATGTGCTAATATTGTACTTTATTTAAACGTGTTTGGCTTTATATCGTAAAGTTTCACGCTGTATCTCGTTAAATTTAAATGTTTCATCATATAATTGTTACAGTCTGTCCTCTTTTCTCACGGTTCTTATTGATCGTGCAAGCACACGCAAATTTTTTTTATTATATTTAAATTTATACCAAAGAAAATAAAAAAAAAAAGAACTTTTCGTTTAGGCCTGCAATATCCCATAGCTGGTTAGATAGAGAGAAGCTAGGGTAAGATTTTTAACCAAATTCGAGATGAAATTAAGATTATAAAAGACTAACTCTGATCACACATAATGGGTTTAATCAAAACTATTAACTTGATGTAATATCCTCAATAAATGGATTATCCAACGCAAAAAGATCTATTCATTTTGTAACAGTAGTTTCTGAGATTAGCGCGTTTAACCAAACATATTCTTAGTCTTTTTAATATTAGTGTAGTAGAGAGTATCGATATATATTTAATAATTTGCAAGAGTCTATGCTATCTTTTCAAATGCTTTTTTATTAAACCACCTATAAACGTTGGTACTAAACTTGAATAAAAAGAAAAAAATGGTAACACTTATAACAGAAATATTTTCTTTTTTTTTAATTGAACAATATGAATCAAATTGAACCAAATAATAACAATATATTGAACAATTTAAAGTGAACAAACAATATAAACATTTTTATGTAATGTCTAATGGAGGCGCAAAAAGAACAGAGAAGACTGAATTGTATTGTTTTTTTTTATGTTATTATTCATTGATTTATATTGTTCAATTCAATTTAAACCAATGTACTTGTACAATGTTATTGCTAGTCTTTGTGCACAGCTAAATGAATTCCGACAGGCGTATGTGCGTCTGCGTCGCATCATCTGATATAACTCCGTACTAGTGAGTTCTTAGGGATGTCCAGATTAGATATTGCGATAAATAATATTGATAAAATATTGAGGCCAGTCGTGGTGCAAGGGCACAAGTGTGTGACTGTAAGTGCGACAGATTGTGGTTCGATTCTCACTCAAGACAATGGAATTATTGATATTTTTTTTCTTCGTACAGATGATGTCTGGTGCGTCCAGAATTCGCCATGAGTTAACGCCACTCAATATGCAATGTCTCGAAAATTGGGCAGAGAGTTGAAACGGAGTGTATTAACACTAGATTCGATTTGTCTACTGTCCCCTACTACATGCGGCGTACATCATAAAACAAAAAATGGCAAAGATGATATTACACATTACTTTTTTCTGCCTATATTTATACGGATCATTTGATCAATTTTTGTCAAATAAAATATTAAATATAAATTAAACAATAAACATTTAATATAATCTAAAATCAAGGTTGCCCTGAACATATTTTGTATTAAAAGCTTAAAACAATCATATAAAGCTAAATAAAAATATTTTGACGACCCTATCAGACTAATGTCACCAGTGTCAACGTGTTGAGGCGGGCGTCCTTGGTTCGATTCCTAGTACTGGCAATAGATTAATAATACCTTGCTGACATATTGTATAACGCTCCTGTCTAATGGTAGGTATAAAAAGTTTTGACCGCTAAATATGATGTCATTCAATTGGAATAATATTACTATAAATAAAATGGAAATAAGTCTTGGTTTAAAAGGTTGTAGGTTCGATTTTGAATCTGGATAATGAATTATTTTCATTTTGATAAGCGAGTGCGGCGTTTAGTTCCGCTACTTCATATACATAAAATATCTCAGATTCAATTCGAATGGAAAGTAAAGGAAGGAATATATTCAGGATAGTGTGAAGCTAAATAACTTTTAGTGACAGCTGTATCCCGCACGCTCCACGCTGTATCCCGCATTCAGCAGGGTAGGCAGAGGGAACCTGGGTAACTAGTGTTATGATGTTTCTCATTAAAACAAAAAAAACTTTAATATAGATCTTATTTGTATACGTAGGTACTAAAGTTCTTGAATGTGATGAAATTTTGAATTACATGTTTCTAGTGGCATCACTTGAGAATTTTATATTACTTGATACCTTGTGGCACAAAGTATGACTGTAAACGCCGTTGTGGGATCGATGCCACTCGAGGAATACAAATATTTAATATATCCATTTTCTCCGCGGTGGTGTTGAGACAAATCGCTGTGTTGATTTCCGCCACTCAACACTCAATGCCTCCACAATTCGGTGGTAAATGGGGAATAAAGTATCTCAACATTAGGTTCCCTCTGCTCACCTTACTGTGTGCGGGATACCACGTGATTCTAAAAAAAATACTTAAGTGAAGATTACAAATAAATTTCAATAATATTTACTTAAACTTCCTTCCTATCCCTTCTTTTTACTTCCTTCTAGAACAGAAGAAATATTTTCATATCAGAAACTTGTTAGATTTATATAAATTACATATAATTGTTTAGACATTGTTTTCGTGTACTTGTCAATACTTGTAGATTCAGTTTAATATATTATTATTTATCTACCCACTTAATATTTGTTTAAGATTTCTTATAAAGTATTTTGTAATTGGTAAGTCAGTTCGGCTTGAGAAGTAGCAGTGGACGTACGAATAAAGCATTGTACTAAATCATACTTTTATTCTGAGCCCCTTTTATATCTCAGAAGTGGCACCCGCTAAGAAAGTACTCGGCTAATCACCATCAGTTACAATGGACACGACAAATAATTCTTATCAGGGCACAAGCAAGGCCGGCCATACCAGAGAAGATTTAACACCACCAAGAAGTGTACGTGAACCAACCAGGCCATCACGGGAAGGTACTCGTCCACATTTTTCAAGGCAAAGGGCGGTACGCAGTACTGCTCGTAGTAAATTACGACATTCAGTGCGGCGCCGTCACCAATCCGACGACGACAAATGTATAAGTAGTTCAAGTGATGTCAGTTACGCGCGATCCACTAGAAGTACGCGACGGAGTCTAAGGAATCACCATCAGAGGCGACATCGAAGGCGTCATCGCAGCAGCAGCAGTTGAGGGTTCATCACATTTGAGGAATGGCCGTGGCCGACGACGGCGCCATAGCAGTGAGAATATTGCCAACAGTGAAAGAAAGAGGGTACGTAGTAACATTGATAATAATTTACATGATACTCATTTACTCATACGTGAAATGTTGCAATCAATGAATAAGTCACAAAATCGTGATGATAAATTTCCGATGTTAGGTAACGTTATACCAGAATTTGACCCCATGTCAAAAGATCAAACAATAAATACGTGGATTTGTAAGGTAGAAGAGTGTTCACAAATATACGGGTGGTCTGATAGACAGATTATTCATTATGCTTTGCTGAAATTATCTGGTTTAGCTAAATCATGGTACGAAGGATTACCTTCTTTATTATTTAGTTGGACAGAATGGAAAGAAAAATTATTAGAATCATTTCCTAGTAGGGATGACTATGCAGAATTACTTACGGAGATGTTGTCGATAAAAGCTAAAATAGGTGATTCGTTAGAACACTATTACTATGCTAAAATAAAATTACTAAACCATTTAGAAGTACTTCATAAGCGAGCATTAGATTGTTTATTATATGCGGTAGATGATAATCAGTAAGGTTAGGTGCAAAAGCAGCTGGTTTTACAGAACCCGAACAAGTGTTAAAATATTTTAAATCCGTTAAGCAAAATTTTCGAGATATTGATCGCAATAAATTTTTCACAGAAAAAAAAATAAGTCAAAATTTACCAAATAATAATATTAATTTTAATAATAATAATAAGTCAACACGAGTACAAAATGATAGTACAATGATAGTCTGTTATAATTGTAATGAACCCGGACATTATAGTTATAAATGTACGAAACGTATTCTAAGATGTACAATATGTAACAAAGTAGGTCATCTGGCGGTTTCGTGCCAGAAATTACCAAGTAAAGCAATAAATAATAATAATAAGAATGTATTGAAAATAATTAAAGACTCTGATACTAATAATAAGTATATTCTAAATATGAAGGTGAATGATAGATTAGTGGTAGGTTATGTGGATTTAGGAAGTCAGTGTACTTTAATACGTCACAATATTGCTATGGAACTAAATTTAAAATGTTCTCAAAATAATTTACCTAATTTAAGAGGTCTAGGCAATAATCTTATTGTACCACTCGGTAAGACTGAAGTTAAAATTAACATACAAAATATTTGCGAAACCATTGAAGTGTTAATCGTAAGTGATAAGGTTATCAGCTATCCTATATTAGTAGGTCATTCATTTACGGAAAAACCTGGTATTGTTATTACTAAGACGCCACAAGGTTTAAATTTTACAAGATGTTGTAGTGAAAAGTTACGTTTATTTTCGAACAGCAATATAAATATACCTGCGAAAACAGTTGGTATAGTGAAGGTTATGTCAGATAATAAATACTCTGGTTTGTTTTATGTACACGGTTCATTGCGATGTCAACAAAAACGTGAATTCTATTTAATGCCAGGGGAATACGAACTTGAAAATGGTCAGGGTTCAATTTTACTACTAAATATTTCTCTTAATGATTAAAAAATTAAAAAAGGAACATTAATAAATAGAGCTAAACCAATTGTCGACGAAATACCTGTTAATATTTTAAATTTAGAAGATTTAGATGAACTTAATATAGGGGAACGTTTAAATAATGAACAAGTAAACAGCTTAAAACAATTACTAAATGAATTTAGAACTTGTTTTTCTTGTGGATTAAAAGATTTAGGTTTTACTGACATTGTTAAAATAGATATCGAGTTAACTGATTCTAAGCCTGTTGTATACCGACCATATAGGTTACCATATGCGGATAGGGAATTAGTAAGGGTAATGGTTCAAAATATGTTATATGCCGGTGTTATTAAAGAGTCAAATTCCTCGTATGCCAGTCCCGTTGTTTTAGTAAAAAAAGAAAACGGGTGATATTTTAATTCCAGCTAAAACATTTTCGAAGTTAGTGAAAATGGTATTAGACCAGGCTCTCGAAAAACAATAGCTATCTCGGAATTTCCGTTACCGAACAATGTACACGATATTAGAAAATTTATTGGTTTGGCAAGTTTGTTTAGAAGGTTCATCAAAAATTTTGCAATTATTGCTAAACCATTGACTGACCTAGCTAGATGGTGGATTCAGTTCCAAGAGTTTGATTGCGAAATAGAATATCGATCTGGTAACAAAATATATCATGTAGATGCCCTTAGTAGAGGGCCTGTTTGTGATTCTGCGTCAGAATGTGATTTAAGTATACTAGACGTATTAAATGTTAATACTGAAGATTGGATAGCTACCGTTCAAAATAGTGATTATGAAATAAGAAAAATAAAAGAAACTTTACTATTAAAAAACACAAAAGCTACCGTTGATATATATAATAATTATCAATTAAAAGGAGGAAAAGTTTATAAAAAGACGGATGATGGAATTAAATGGGTTGTACCAGTAAGAGGGGTTAGGTGGCAAATTTTACGCATGAATCCTGACGATATCGGTCATTTTGGGTTTGAAAAAAACATTAGAGAGGGTTAAATCAACATTTTGGTTTCCAAAAATGCGAAAATTTGTTAAGAAATATTGTAATTCATGCCTGGAATGTGCCTATAATAAAATTCCGGGGGGGTAGGAAGGAAGGAATGCTTTTTCCTATACCTAAGAAAGATATACCATTTCACACAATACACGCTGATCATCTTGGACTATTTGTTCGAAGTCGAAAAGGTAAAACATTTATACTAGTTATAGTTGACGCTTTTACGAAATTTATTAATATATCAGCTGTGAAGAATACTAAAACATCTACCACTATTAACGTATTTAAAGAACATTTTAGCTATTTTGGTAATCCACAAAGACTTATTACGGATAGAGGATCATGTTTTACTAGCAATCAATTTAAAGCGTTCGTTAAAAGTCGTAATATAAAGCATATTCTTAATTCGGTGGCAACACCGAGAGCAAATGGTCAAGTCGAAAGATTTAATCGAACAATATCGGACGCGCTTAGCACCCAATGCCATGGCCTTAAAGATAATTTATGGGATGAATGCTTAGGGGATATTCAGTTAGGTTTAAATACCACTATTCATAAAATAGTTAGCACAGAAAATATAATTAACGAAATATTTGACGACACCGAAAAACGGTTGTCTGAAAATGAACTCGTAACTGTTAGGGATAAGGTTAGTGATCAAATTATAGAAAATCAAATTAATATGAAAAATAGATATTATCATCAATCAATCAAATTAATATGAATAAATGATAAAACTCGCAAAATCGCTCATTCATATAAAATTGGCGACTTGGTCCGCATAGAACGTAATTATTGTGAAAAGGATAGCATAGGTAAATCAAAAAATTATTACCAAAATAACAGGGTCCATACAGAATTTCTAAAGTCTTACCTAACGATCGTTATTTAGTTGAAGATACACCTTTAACACGTAAAAATAATAAGCGGTATGAAAACGTAGTTGCAATCGATAAAATACACCCATGGGTAACTTTTCAACGAGATGTTCCTAGCTACGAATCTGAAGAAAACAGTAATGACACAGAGTAATGAGTACCATGCGAATTATTAGTTACTACATTAATGTACTAAATTATGAAATTTAAATATGTTTCTAAGTGTTGTATTTCTTAAAAGGACAAATGAAAACTGTTTAAGATTTGATTACTGAGCTTTGATTTAAAAGTATATTATTTTGATGTCAGTGTATTTTGATGTTATATTGATATGGCTATATTTAATGATTGTGATATTGATATGGAATTTATGAATATGATTTATGAACATGAGAATGGTCAGTGCCGAGACACAGATGATTACAGTAGCAGACTACAGCGTGGGCTATTGGGCTAGTGCCAGAAGTTGGCACAGATAGTTTTTTTAGCAGACTGCGCAGATGTAGGCTACAGATGTATCAGTGTCATGATTATATGCACAGATGACAGAGGGCAGACTATAATGTTGTGAGCTGAGTGGTGAGTGAAATTGATTTCATGGATATCCCCAGCAGATTGCAGCATTTATAGGCCCGTGATTTGGTCAGTGCAGAGGTAGAAATGGCGCAGATGACTATAGAGAATCGAAATGTTGCTATAGATGTGAATTTGAATAGTGAATGTGAATAGTGAACATTTTCTTTTGTTTTTATTTGTTTAAATATTAATAATGGTTAAAAATGAAAATAACTTCAATTGTTTTGTTTTTTTTTTACAGAGTAAATAGTAAACAACTATTAAGTTATGAAAATGTATGTTATAAAATTTAAATTTGTGTGTGATGTTTAAATTAATAAAAAAAAAAACTTTAATTACTATTATTGTATTATGTAATATTAATCAGATAAAGTAATATTTGGTATAATGTAAGTTACTGTATGTGTTCATATAAGTTGCTTAGTTATTTAATGTTAATGCGGTTGCGAGAGGACTCGCCTTTCTTCAGGAAGGCCGAGCTGTTAGATTTATATAAATTACATATAATTGTTTAGACATTGTTTTCGTGTACTTGTCAATACTTGTAGATTCAGTTTAATATATTATTATTTATCTACCCACTTAATATTTGTTTAAGATTTCTTATAAAGTATTTTGTAATTGGTAAGTCAGTTCGGCTTGAGAAGTAGCAGTGGACGTACGAATAAAGCATTGTACTAAATCATACTTTTATTCTGAGCCCCTTTTATAAACTGTACCACACAAACCATATAAACCGTTACCTCTAACGTATTACTCGTTTAATATTTTTCGCGTTCTCAACTCACTATATAGAGATTCAAAATTAAGATAAATCCGCTGGTTCCACTTAATAGTTGATTTTTTTAGGAACTTTATTGCGGTTCGTCGACCCTAACGGTGACCATAGTTATGATAGTGTAAATATTAGCACCATGACTTGAATTTTTTTTAAATATATTTAAATATCTGAGGCCGTCGTGGCTCAGAAGGCAACGGTTGTGGGTTCAATCCCTTGAGGAGTTGAATTATTATGTATTTCTTAATATTTTTATTTCTTTGCTCTGGTATTAGGGCAAAAGCAGTTTTGAAATTCAATACGCAACGCCTTGAAACATTTGGCGGAATGGGGAACGGAATGAGCCTTAAGCTATATCATTGAAATTTCTATAGAAAAAACGATTTAAAATCTATGATCTATGATGTTTACATACTTGATGTTTTTTTTAATTCTTTAGTTTTGAAGACTATTAAAAAAAGAGCTTCACGTTTTTTCACACATACGCAAAGGAAACCTAATGTTAAGACAAAGCGCGGCGTTGAGTTCTGCCACTCAACACGCAATGCCTCCAGAATTTGGCAGAAAGTGGAACTGAGTGTGGGATGCAGCGTGAAGCTGATTAACTTATTTATTTTATATAAAATATATTTCGAATATTATGATTATGAAGATTTCCAAATTATAATTTTTATTTATTCACACTAGCCTAGAAATGACAAAACTTGTATTATTATTACATATATAAAATTATTATATTAAAGTTTTAATTCATCAATAAATGTCTAAAACAATTGTTTAAACAAATATATTAGCAAGCAAATATTTGTGGGAGACATTTTTGTTTTTGTGAACAAAATTTATAAGTGACATTTCTGTTGACTTTCACCATTTAGTAAAAAAAAATATTAAAAATTATACGCTTAAAATTCTATTTCCTTATATCGCTGATTTGATGCAATTGCATTGAGTGTGGAGGCGGCGTTGGGTATTGGAAAAAAAATTATGTTATGCTCGGCATTATATTCGATCGTTTGCTTCGCAGTTCAGCAAAAATAGTTAGTCCCCCAATCAGCACTCAACCGATCGCAATGACTAAACAATAGAAAATATTTAAGGAATATGTGAAGGGCAGAGGCAATATAGTGTTAAGACACTCCGTTCTCCACTTTCCTCCTAACAGTCGCTAAAATTCATGTTCGTCTAATTTTCTAAAAATCATCGATAAACTGAGTGGTGAAATCCAACATCGCGCCACGCCTTGTTACCAAAAAAAAAAATAAAAATAATTAATTCTTTTGAATAAGAAACGAACCCAGAACAATCATATTTACATTCAATCTCCATTAATCTTCTATTATAGAAAAAAATACAACAATTGTCACTAGCTAATTGTAATGAACGCAAATATTCGACTAGCACGTACCACAGACAAAATCTTTAATTGGGACCAAGTCCATCTGAATGGGTGGCGGCGTTATATTAGTATGAAAAAAGGAAGATCGAAATAGTCGGCGCCGTGCCGCGTCGAGCACCTGTCAAGAGCGCCATTTTGGAAAAAATGTTGCGCGATTTGGCGGGAAATGTGACATTAGCATTTTTTTATTGATGGCTATATAGTTTTTAATTGATGTGTATGCATTTTTTCAGCCTAAATATACTTTTAGTGATGAAATATCAATTTACTTGATAATATAGATTTGGAGATTAAGTTTGAAATAAAAAATAAATTACAATATAAGTCATCTCTTAGTTATTTATATTAGTGTTAGTCATGCTGGATATTATAAATTTGGAACAATATAATTAGAGACAATTGTGTTACCCCGCGTGTTCTTGGTAACGTTCATTTGCAATGCAAATAAAATATTAACAAGGCTGCGTAATCCTCTAAAAGGACACTGAATTTCTACTTTGTTTCAAACTGAATATAATTCACGTACTGACGAAATTTAAGACGTAATATGGCCAGTAAAAAATATTTACGAAAGGCTATAAAAAAATTAAATAATTAAATTATTCAATTAGTTACCTAATAAATATTTTTATGAGTGGAAGTTTACTTTATATATTTTCATAGTACATCGAATTTCTTTGTTTCACACATGAATATATTTAATGTATTGAACATACATCATACATAACATAGTAATGAACATATTTACGAAAAGCTATAAAAAAATTAAATTACTGAATTATTCAATTGATTACTTATTAAATTATTATTTTTATGAATGGAAATTTATTTTATGTATTTTCATATGGCTATTCCACAGATTATAACAGGATGGGTCCCATAGATTAAAGAGTACATTAAGATTTATATGACAGACTATATATATTCTCAATTGGATAATGTCGTCCACTGCATACATTAACTGTTTTGCAATCAAATTCTATCTTATTGTACAAAGTACGGACTTATTTATTTTATATTAATAAATGATAAGGAAAATATTCGTTCTAAATTATTTGTTTAATCTAACTCAAAATATAGTATGTATACATATAATTACATCCTAATTACAGATTTCACAAGCTTCACGCTGTGTCTCGTAGATAGCAGGGTAGACAGAGGCAACATGGGAACCTATTGTGAATTCTCGATGCACTGTGTGTTGACTGGCGGAATTCTACACCGCCATTTATCTAGTTACCAGAGCCAGGAAATGAAAAAATCTAATATTTCATCCCCCCCAACGATAATCGAAACTTCTACCATCGCGTTTACAGTAAAAAATAACACATAATCTAAATTTATTAGAATACAAAATCCACAATTTTCACTACCCACATACGAAAAATCTTAAATAAATATTATATTTTGAAACAAAAAAGAGTAAATCATGGTAACATCACTAAAAGAATCGTCAATAAAAATTTCTATGCACACAAAGAAAAGGCATTAACCTCATTGCGAATATGCTGTGAAATTAATCAGGATGTAAGTACTTATTGTCAACTAACAAATTGCTGAGCTATAAGTGGGTCAGTTTTCACTAAACATGTATATATTATGAATATTACTTAGGTTTCGTCTGCAGTTATTTTTAAAAGTATATGTAATGACAGTAGATTTTTTTTTCTCTTTTTAAATGAACTAAATCTACGATCAATCCTCCTTGTAAACAAGGTAATAATCAATCAGCACACACCAGGGTATCCGTTCCCTCACTTTCTGCCGAATTCTGAAGGCATTGCGTGTTGAATGGCAGAACTAAACGCCGTGCTTTTGCTTCGACACCAGAGCGATGAAATTGGAATATTTATTTAAATAAATATTTCATCTCCTCGAGTGAAGATCGAATCCACAACTGGTTGGTTTTACAGTCACACTTTGTGCCTCTACGCCACGATTGGCCTCTGTAAACTAGGTACTTCTGAATAATACGTTATTTTTGTAAGTTTTTGACATGTTATTTGGTTGGCAAGGTTGATTGATGATTTTCATTAAATTAATTTCATCGATCTATGCTCCAGGCCAGTTGTGGCGCAGGCGCAAAAGTTTGCGACTGTATACATGATAGTTTGTGGGTTTGATTCCCTCTCAGGGAAATAAAATATTTAATATTTTCATTTCTTCGCTCTGGTAACCGCAAGTTCCGCTAGTAAACACGCCTCCAGATAATGTAATAGAAACTGATTTTTTTTATGAGAACGGAGTATTTTAACACTAAATCACAATCTTCTTATCATTCCTTAGGTTCGTGTGGGCGTAGGGCCTATTATATATTATACTTATGTTTTTACTATCAAAACTCAGTGATACCAAATCATACAATTCTCATTAATCATTAAAAAAAAACAAAAATCATAAATGGGTGTTAAAAAAATCAATAATCAAAAATAGGTCTTAAACAATATGAATAATTGTTATTAGATACTATAATACAGACATTACTAACCTGATTATAAATACACCACAAAATTCATTAGAATATGGATACACGCTGGGCTGAGTGGGTTGATTTTAACGAATCGCTTAAGCTTTGTTCACACGATAGTGGAATGAGAATACTAGGTACAGTCGTTGGCTTTATTTTTAGGTTCCGTAACCTTAAAAATGGGGAACCACTATGTGACAACTTTGTTGTCCCTTAGTTTGTCTCTATGTCTGGTTTGTCTGTAATCAAGACTATTTTTTATAAGCAGAAACTGAACTTACTGATTTTACTCAATAAAATTCTAAAACTTAACTTCCTTACATTGGCCGGTAAATTCCACGATTTACTAGTTAAAATAAACAATTATATACATAAATAATCTAATACAAATGAAATATAATATGAGCCGTCGTGTAGCAGGGGCACAAGCGTGTAACGGCATAGTTTAGGTTCGATTCCTATTCGAGAGAATGAATTTTTATTTATTACTATGTTCATTTCTTCGCTCTGGTACTAAGGCAAAGGCGGCATTAAATTCCGCCACTCAATAAAAAATGCCTCAATAATTCAGCGGAGAGTGGGGAACGGAGTGTCTTAATACTAGGTTCCCTTCTTATATGTGGGATACAGCGTGAAGAGAAAATATATTATGATTATGTATACACTGCCTTACAATTCAAGAGTCGTGATACGTAAGTAGATCATTACATATTATTATTAGTACATAACATAAACTGTTGGACACGATGGGAATGTTTGGTTTAGTTTCAATTAATAATTTAAATTGATGTTTGAATATATGAGACCGTCGTGGCCCAGTGGTACAGGCATGTGACTGTAATCTACGGTTGTGGGTTCGATTCCCACTCGCGGAAATTAATTGTTATTTATTAATGTTTTTATTTCTTCGCTCTGGTGGCAAACATATTTAACACGCTATGCCTCTAAAAATTCAGCCGAAAGAGGGAAACGAAAGTGTCTCAACACTAGATTAACTTTGCCTACTCTACTATATACGAGATAAAACGTGAAAAAAAAGTATAGATTAATAACTACGAACTAAAAAAGTCATCAAGTAACTGTTGCCTTAGTGGATAAGTTAAGTGGATAATAAAATAGTAAGTTCAAATCTCAATGTGAATATTAAAGTAAAGCTTAGATCTCAGATACAAAGAATTCCATCTCCTTTCAAACCCTTCCGTTCTTCACTTGCTGAATTCTGGATTCATTGCTCGTTGACAGAGCGAAAAAATGAATATATTAAATGTGTCATTCCCTCGGGTGGGAATCGAACCCACAACCAGTCGCGTTACTACTGGCCTTCTTATATTCAAAACAAACGTATAATTTATGATATGTTGTTAGTTTCGTTTGTAGGCGGTTTTTATATTTTACTTAATGACAAGTAGTTTTGTTTAAATCAAAATCACATAATCGTTTTACATTTCTCATTTAACGAGCGCCTAAAGCGTTTCAAATAGGTAGTTGTCCACTTCCTCTTTAAAATATGTAGGTATTTCTTAATAATATATAAGAAGCGGCACAGCGTCTGACTGTAAACGCGACGATTGTGGGTTCGATTTCCACTTGGGGGAAATTAAATATTTTGATTTTCTCGCTCTAGTAATAGCGCAAAGAGCGGCGTCGAGGCGTTTTTTTTTTCAACTTCATACTGTATTTTTGGTAGGCAGAGCAAACCGGCGAACCTAGTGTTAAGGCACTCCATTCCTATAAAGACACTTCCTTTCCTCACTTTCCGCAGCATTCTTGAAGCATTATCTAAGCTAAAATAAAGTTATTGAATAGATATTACGTTGATTCTATACATTGTTCTTAGATCTGCTTAAATCTATTAAAACTCTCTATTTCCCTATTTTCCGCCAAATTTTGGCGGCATTTCGTGTTGAAAGGCGGAACTCAACGCCGCGTTTTGCTGGAGTTATTTACCATTTGTTTAAGCGTTATAACCGCAATAGTTCACATGCAATACCGCACGAGGACAATATGAAATACATCCGTCAAGTTCAATGCCAATGACCCACCGCAGTAAACCGCATACGTAATGGGTAGTGGATACAAGTAGGTACTAATGTTGTATTGCAACGCTCCTTATACGTGATCCTATTAAGAGGATAGAGGAGGGAAACTGGGAACCTAATGTTAAGACACCCCTCATTAGATGCTTCCGTTCCCGTTTTGCTGCCGAATTCTGGATTTAACGCTGCGTTTTGCTGTGTAAGAAGGAAGAGAGGAAAATAAAAAAATAAATATTACACAATCTGAACTTGTCGCGTTTACAGTAGCCCATCTTGTCTCATATATATTTTTTATGTTCTCGCTCTGTTATCATAGCGGAATTCAGCGCCGTGGTTATCCGCGGCGCTAAATTCCGCAGCTCAACCAGCAATGTCCTGAACGTCAAGTGGATTGTAGGTAACGGGGTCGTAACGGTAATATAATAGACTTCCCGGTTCCCTTAACCTACCATTGCATACCGGAAAAAGCGTGAAAATTCCTTTGTTGTTTAAATACAAAAGAGAATATATCAAATTAATCAATCAATAATTTACAATCAGCTTCAAGCTGTATCCCGCACACAGCAGGGTAGGCCGAGGGAACCTAGTGTTAAGACACTTTGTTCCCCACTTTCTGCCGAATTCTCGAGGCATGGCTGTTGAGTGGCAGAACTCAACGCCGTGCTTAGCGTCGACACCAGAGCGAAGAAATGGAAATAAAAATTTAAGTAAATATTTCATCTCCTCGAGTGGGGGGATCGAACCCACAATCAGTCGGTTTTACAGTCACACTTTGTGCCACTGCGCCACGACTGGCCTCTATATCATCAAATTAATTAAATAATAATATATAATCGACGTCACCACTCACCGATGGCTTCCGCAATATCAATTAAACTACAATAGAAAACACTTGCTTCAGTCATTTGTAATAGTTAAATTGATTAGACACATTAATTGATAGTTAGAATTGTTATAGTAAACGCTTTATTATATGTTCTTAGAGCAGAGTGGATCAATGTGGGAACATCTTCGTTGAAAATAGTATTAAAAAAACAGTAAATAAAAGTTGATATTCACGCAGCAGGTGAGGCAGAGGGAACCTAGTGTTAAGACTTCGTTCCCCGCTTTCCACCAAGTTCTGGAGGCATCGCGTGTGAGCGGCGGAACTCAACGCCGCGCCTTGCCTCGACACTGGAGCGAAGAAATACAAATATAAATGTAAATAAATATTTCATTTCCTTGAGTGAGGATCGAATCCACAACCAGTGGATTTTACAGTCACACCTTGTGCCCCTGTGTCACGACTAGCCTCAAAAGGCGGTAAAGGTAGTCGAGGCACAGTGGTGTGGAAACGCGATGGTTGTGGTTTGGATTCCCTTTGGAGGTAATTCTTTATTGGAATTATTCTCTTTTCTCCGCTCCCACTAATTTTGTTGTTAATAATAAGAATAGGTATGTCTTTGTACTGTACTTTTGCCACAACAATAATTTTAACATGCGGCTTCACCCGCTTGTTGCTTGTTTTAAGCTTGAGACTTTTGTTTTCAGTGTCTTGTGGGTCATAGCTCAATAAAATAAAGTCTATAGGTTTCGTGAAGACAAAAAGAAAAAAATCCTTTAGAAAAAGATCTGTTCCATTTTTTTGGAGCGGAGTGTCTTAACACTAGGTTCCGAGGCCCGCTGTTTACCCTGCTACATGCAAGATATAACATAAAGCTAAGATATAAGTAAAGATATAAGTAAAAAACTATAAAATATAAGTAAAAAAAATAATAATACAAAATATCGTTCAACTGAATTGCGCAGGAGTCGCCAGCTAATAAATTAATTACAACAACTTTTAATATTACTAAAAGTCAGAATCATTTAAAATTGTGTTCTGAATCATGGCGACATAAAAATAAATTTACTTTATTTAGGTACGTTATTAAATGCTCACACTAACACGTGTTGTTGGTACTTCACCAGCAGTATTTAGTTTTTTTTTCTCCTGTAAATAAATTTGATATCATTATTAATTCGTGTTGTGTGTTTTCTTTTAATTTATTAATTATGTTGAGATAGAGTGCGGCGTTGATGTCCACCGTTCAACACAAAATGTCTTGATATTGAATGCCTAATACTTTACATAGGATAAATGATGTAACATTTGGATTCATTCTGATTCCATTACTACTATGTAGTAAAATATTTTTTCTTAACTACCCACAAATATATAGGTAGATTAAGTGCGGTGTTGTGTAGCGTCTCTCTCTGCCTATCCTGCTATACGCGAGATACATTGTTAGACCGCTAGTATGTATATATATAAATATTATATTTACTTGACATTTTTATATCTCAAAGGCGTGAGCACTCCAACATCTCTTGGATTATTGGATGTATCAATTCGTCATACTATTATGATCACCGTTACTGGTGTGTATTAGCCCGTCTAAAATTAGGTGCAGGTTATAACAGTGTAGAAGTGGCTTTTATAATAATTTATATTAAAAAAATTAAAAAAATCAGCTTCACGCTGTATCCCGCACACAGCAGGGTAGGCAGAGGGAACCTAGCGTTAAGAGACTCCGTAACCCATTTTCCGCCAAGTTCTGGAGGCATTGCGTGTTGAGTGGCGGAACTCAACGCTGCGCTTTTCCTCGACACCAGAGCGAAGAAATGAAAATATAAATGTAAATAAATATTTCTTTTCCTCGAGTGACGATCGAACCCACAACCAGTCGATTTTATAGTCTCACTTTGTGCCCCTGGGCCACGACTGGCTTCAAATTTATGAGAATATCTATGAATATTTTAATCAAAAATTAAATTAAAATATTCTTTATCCAGACTATGGAGATTACAAGCAGTTTTGAATTGAATAATACCAATTAATACAAAAGAATGTTAGAAGCGTCAGTCCTACAAGAAGTTATGAACAATAAAATCAGCAGTGGCTAATATATTTATATTTTTTGGTTAAAGATTTTTTTAACACAATATAAAACATTTTTTTTTTCAAAATATGATAATGTAGTTATTAATATAGTAAAATATTGCTATCGAATATCTAATTTAGTTTCAAAGATAGAGAAAATTGAAAAGGCTTAATTTTTTTTTCATATATTTTTTCAAAAAGTTTCACGTCAACTTCGTTTAATTCACATTTTAAACAATGGAACTTCTATCCACACGCACTCTATAGCATTCCTAATGGAGCTGTACATGCATAAAAGTGTATTAAGAGTGGCGCAGGCGCATGTTTGAGACGAAATGATTAAGGAAACCAAATTGACCTTAATTAACATCACAATTCAGTACAATTTAGCGTGACTTTGATTTCACGCAAATAACCACTTCCCTGTCGTAAAAATATTGCAATAAATGCATTAAATTAATTTATGTTTATGTTGTGTTATGTTGGATCGTTTATTGCATATGTTGTTTTAATGGATATGTATTGGAGTTAGTGCATTATGGCGCAACAGCGTTGCACCTGATGGTAATAATCGCAACGGTTGTGGGTTCGATTTCCACTCCGGAGAAAGAAATATATTAAATTCCTCGCTCCAGTAACAAGTACAGCGTCGAGTTCCGTCAATCAATATGTAATGTCTTGAAAATTGGTTGTTGCTTATGAAACGGAGTGTCTTAAAACTGGGTTCCATTCCAACAGGATTAGTCCCTATAGCATATTTGTATGCAACGTTATATGAAAAGCTCATAAGATAAGAAGATTTCAGAATAAAATGAACGGGACAAGAAAAAATCACATTTCTATAATTTCATTTTCAAATAAAGCATATATATATGAGAGCATATATATTTTAAAATTTTTTTTTTGTGCTGGATCGTCTATTTGTATATCGAGGAAAACTATACTTTACTATGAGATTAATGACTTAGAAGTAACCCACCGCACAAACACGCGGTCGACGTTACCTCAGGCAATTAAAATTTATCACTATCACACATAATTTTTAGTTATTTGCTTTGTGTTTATGTAAAAGCTTGTAAAAAATAAAACATGGACAGTATAAACAGTTAACCCAAAAACATAAGCCAATTGCGATGGAAGAGCGTGCGGACGTCACTAGTTGTAGGCTCAATTCCCACTCGAAGGAAATGTAATATTTAATATTTTCATTTCTTCGCCCTAGAGTCGAGGCAAGCGCGGCGTTCAGTTTCGCCACTCAACACGTAATGCGTCTGGAAGTCAGCGAAAAATAGTAAGAGGAGTGTCTTAACACTAGACTCCCTCTGTGTACCCTGTTACATTCAAATAAAAAAAAAAAACTTAAATCTAGAGGGAATTCAACTCACTACTACATCTATACGACAGGTGTTTCCGCTAGTGAGGCATATTACTATCTATTTCCACTATCAAAGCAATGAATCATCATTGATAATTGGCAAATCATCAACTTAGATAACATACGGCCTTGTCTAAATTGTTTATAGATAAATGGCGAAATTTAAAAAGATATATATAAAGATAAAATATATATCTATTTTATGTTTCGTCAATAATTTATATATAATTAAAATTGTGTTTACTTAATTAATATATAATTATATTTTGGCAAGATAAGATATGGAGACCTTGGTTTAGTTGTGAAACAAAGAAATATTGATTTAAAAAAAAATAAGCCAAGAGTTCTCATGAGAGTAAAAGTTCCTGAGATTAGGCTGCTTTATAATATTTACTCATACATTAAATACGTCAAGCAAAAACTTAGTAACCGTTTTACGAAAATTATGCAGATGGCGGAGTATGAAATTTGGCAAAGTTTATATACAGAAGGATCCAAATATATATATATAATTTATATATATATTTCATAAAAAACACATTAAATAAAGATATATAAAGAAAATCAAATCAGCTTCACGCTGTATCCCGCACACAGTAGGGTAGTGTTAAGACACTCCGTTCCTCACTTTCTGCCGTGTGGCAGAACTCAGCGCCGCAATATACTATACAGGTAACGTACACTAACACATATTTCGAGCCCGTCGTACGCAGAGGTAGGGCTCTGGTATCAAATCAAAACGCTACTTTGAGCTTCACCACTCAACACGCAATGTCTCGAGAATCCAACAAAGTATGGTGAACGAAGTGTCTTAGCACTAGGTTCCCTATCGCTATCCTGCAATATGCGGGATACAGCGTGAAGCTATACACCCCTATATCTTTCCAATCATATTCTATAACCATATAAGCGTTATAAAGGCATGTAATTTAGAACATAATGCAGCTGCTCGTGACTAACAATAACAAAGTGAATCAAATCTTATCGATTACTTTAGTTAAGTAAATATGGAACAGTGAGTCAATTGTTTTCATTGTTTGAACGATTTTGGTTTTTTGTCTTTTTTTTGTATAAATGTGAGTATATACTGTTGTTATAAGCTTCACGTTGTATCCCGCATATTTAAGGGGTGACGCCAGGTACTATTATCCAAAATTATAGTACGATAGGCAGATGGAATATAATGTGACAGTACGTTCTTCCCACACCACCCGGCGGAACTCAACGCCGTGCTTCGTCTTTTCACAGGGCTGAGGAAATAAAAATAATCCAGTCTCTTGAGTATCAATAGAGCCAACAGACCAGGGCAATGAGTGTTCTAACTCTACTCTACGTACGTACCATCTCTACTTTACGTATCTCTCTTCTTTCTCTCTTATATGAGCCTGATACCAAGAGAATGACATCTGTTGTCTAATACAATTTTTTGCCATCTCACATATTTCCATAAAATGTCGTGAACTGCGTGTCAATTTTACTTAAATTCCATGAAATTATTTCTTGCTTCACCACGAGACCACTCTAAGGTGAACTTTCATCAGTATACGTTTAATCAAAAAGAACAATATCTGGGAAGATCATTTTAAATTGGCTGAATGACAACGGATGATCTCTTCTATCATCTATGTGTGTATAAGCATTGAGTGTTGGTCTTTCGTTGTTTAACACTAATTGAAGCCCGCTGCTTCGTTTATAATGTATAAACATACATACATACATACATACATGTAAATTGCTTATATTGAAAGGCGTGGTATGCAGGAATAGAATTTTTCTTAGTGAAAATCATGATTTTTTTTATGTTTTAAGATAATATATAAGCAAATGGTTTCCTTTATATCCACTATACTCAAGAACTGAAGAGGTTTATTTGGTTTATTATCAATGCTTGTACCATTTTTCTATATTATATCAAAATTATTTTAGAGGCATAGCGTGTGATTGCAAACACGACTTATCACCACGACGTTTTTTTTTTTTAAATAATAAATTTAAAAGAACAAACAAACCTAATATTTACACAAAAAACCACGACCAACCAAAACCACGAAACAGACAAAACCACAAAACGAACTAGTATAATAATACAAGTAGGTACCCAGTCCAGTAGCGGTTGCCCAAGTCTCGTGACCAATCCGTCACCTATCGACTCCCTACAATCTTCTCGTCAACCTCCAAACATGACCTTCGCACTTTCATATTGCATCAATCTTTTATTCATATGCATACATATGTATATATATTTACTAATTTTATAAAGCTGTTTGTTTGGTTGATCGCGCTAATCTCGAGAACTGCTGGTCCAATTGTTTTTGGGTTTTGGATTGTCCATATATTGTAAAAACGCTAAAGGCAATTTAATTTTTTTTCATGTTTATTTGTTTATTTAAAACTTTATTACAAAAATTTAAAAATAAAACAAATAGAAGAAAAACAAAGGAAAAATATGGTATAAAGGCCTTATCACTAAAAATCTCTTAAAACAGTCCTTACCATTAAAAACATCAAAGAACATATGGATCTTGAATAGCGTACAAATGATATAATATGTTATCTCAATATAATACACATACTTTAAAAAAAAAAACAACCTTTACAAATCAATAAATCAGCTTCACGCTGTATCCCGCACACTGCATGGTAGGCAGAAGAAACTTAGTGTTAAGGCTCTCCGTTACCCACGTTCCTGCGAGTTCTGGAGGAATTGCGTGTTGAGTGGTGAAACTCAACGCCGCGTTTTGCCTCGATACCAAAGCGAAGAAATGAAAATATAAATAATTAATTTCCTGGAGTGGGGATCGAACCCACAACCAGTCGATTTTGCGCTGGATTGAGTTCTGCCATTTCATACGTAATATCTCCAGAATTCTGTGGAAATTAGGAGATGGAAGTGTCCTAATGGAAAGTAGGTGTCTTTATACAAGTTTCCCAGGCTCCCTCTGCCTACTCTAGTAGGGCGTGGCTGAGGCATGGCTGTATCCCGCATATATCAGTGTTGGCGGACAGAACCTAGTAACTTCTTGTTAAGACAATAATGTAAAAATATCGGAACTAAAAAGGATCGAAAGAATTTTTCCCAAGGAATTTTTAAATGTGCAATACTAAACAAATTTCTTAATAAACGAACAATTTTACCTTGAACTTTCGTTATTAATTGCAAAAAAACCGGATAAGCGCGAGTCGGGCTCACCCACCGAAGGCTCCGTACAAAAAATTGAGGTCTCGAGCTTTACTGAAATTCAAGCTTAGCTTAGCCACAGCCCTTTCATCTCGTACCACACTTGAGCTAGCGGCTTAAATAGCAAATTTTGGTCCCATTTTGGAAGGCTATTATTTATTGGGATTTAACGACAAATGTATAGTTTTCAGATTTTTTCTAAGCTAGTACTATCTGTAGATGGTAGCTATGAAATTTCATAATTCTAGGCCAACCGGAAGTACTCTATTTTTTTTCTCTTTATAGTGTCGAAATATGCGTTTTTTGGAATATAAGCGCATCTATCATTATTTAAAGAAATAAATACGTTTGTTTTTCTGAAAATCATGGGCCGTATATGGTTTGAATATATTTGAATATAATATACAAATCGATATGTCCAAAAGTTCGTGAGATAAATACTTTTGACAGACAGACACACAGAAGACGGACAAAAGTATCTTATAAAGGGTTCCTTTTATCCTTAAAAGTTACGGAATCCTAAAAAGTATATGATTATAGATAATTTACTGTTTGAAATTACTAAACTGCATTCATTTGCATAAAACATACTAGCAAATGTGACCTAGAATGAGTTACCATATTTAATTTATGTTTATTATTTAGATATTTTACTTTAACTGAGTAACGAAACTATATTTTAACGTAGTGTTGACTGTATGTGCTATTCACACTATTAAAAGCGCAGCGTTGAGTTCTGCCACTCAACATGCAACGTCTCCAGAAGTCCGTAAAAAGTAGGGAACGGAAGTGACTTAATGATAATGGGGTGTCTTAACACTTAATAGATGCGGGATACTGCGTGAAGCTAAAAAATCCCACTAAAGAATGAATAACAATAAAAAACTGAAAAAAAATCCAACGTCGCAGGATTCGCAACCGCGCATTCTGTAAATTAAATTTCTTAAACAATTTATTGTAAATAGTTAAGTTAAATTAATTCTGGTCCACATTGCGTGTTTAATAACGAAACTTAACGCCGCACTACGTATGTTTTCTTTGTCTTCATTTTAACTTAAATGTCATTTGACATTTTCCTATTTGAAAGGGAAAGTTGGTTTATTAAGTTGTAAGTAATGGTTCTTATCTGTACTATCTACCTGTTGTTTAGAAGAAACAATTCCACCCTTGCTTTGTGTCGTGTTAAGTGTCTATACTTATTTGATAATAAATTATTGTGAACACGCTGTATAAACAAGCAGTAATATTTAGTGAATTTAGTTAATGTAGGAATATTTGTAGATTCTGAATACGAATCCCGAGTACCCCCGTAAACCCGAGTGAACAGTAACAGGGTGTTATAGAAAAATCGTGAAAAAAAAATAACAAAAACAGCTTGGGCCTTTTTTAAGTCATTGTCTTTTAAGTCATGTCAAGTCATTGTTTTTTAAGTCATGTCTCATCTAAAAATATATAAATATAATAATTCCGCGGAGTACTAATCGAATATACAACCATTGCTGTTTTCAGTCAGACGCTGTCCCGCTGCGCCATGACGGTGTCCAAATAAAACATAAAAGGATATGAACAAAAAGAACATTATGTAGATATTTTTTTTTGGATTATTGTCTAGTTGTCGAGAAGTGTATTGTAGAAGATGACTATAGGTTCAATACTCGCTTAAAAATGTTCTTTTGACCAAAAAAATTACTGGTTTTATTTTTTTATAAATGTGGTCTAAGTAAATATAAGTGATGTAGTCGTGGCGCAGGGTCATAAGCGTGCAATTGTAATGCGAAGGTTGTGAGTTCGTTTCCCACTCAAGAGTCCCCTCTGCCTACCCTGCTATGGGCTAGATACAGCATACCCCAAGTACAAATCGATCCCACAACGAACGTCTTTCCACTCGCACATTTCTCCCACTGCGCCGCGACCGCCTCAAGATTTGAACATAGAACAACAATAATAATGATAAAATACGTACTTTCGCATCGACGTTACATTCTTACTCTAAACTAACAATTTTCGCATACAATACGATATGTACATCGGCATGTTAATATCTAATTGTGAAAGTGTCTGTCAGTCCGACCGCGTGACCCTAATGACCTTAGTTTATAAGCTACCGTGAGAGGAACAAACGGATGGATATATTTACTATTAAATCGGCTTCATGCTGTATCCCGCACACAGCAGGGTAGGCAGAGGGTTAAGACACTCGGTTCCTCATTTTTCGCCGAGTTCTGTAGCCATTGTGTGTTGAGTGGCAGCTTTGCTTCGACACCAGCGCGAAGAAATGGAAATAGAAAATTAAGTAAATCTCCACTAGTGGGGATCGAACCCACAACCAGTCGGTTTTACAGTCACGCTTTGTACGCCTGCGCCACGACTGGTCTCAATATCTCTATATACTATTATATATTTATATTTTAACCCGACTGCGCGCCGTAAAAAGGCAAGAGCGAAGTGTGTTTATCAGTCTATGCATGTATGTATGTGTATGTATGTTTATTGTTATAGAACGTTAAAGTTAAAGTTGATGATTAAGTATCATTGGAATCGATCGAAATTGACCACCGCGACAGCCAGAAGTGATCCATTCCTCAACCAATAAATCTTCAGTTAAACTTATTAAATTATTTTGCTTATTTCTTTTTTTCTTTTTACTTTTTCTGCTGGCGATATTTTTGTATTTTCTTACAATAACTTTTATATTTAAAGACAATTTATATAACAACATAAGGTCTAAATCCCAAAATCAATATAAATTGAATCAACTTAAGATTTAAGTATTTGAAATTCACCTCAGAAGTTTACAAAACATGTTCAATGCTAAACGAAGACGTAATACGAAATAAGATACGCCTGTATATTTAATGAAATTTACAGTTCCAAAGTCCTTGATTACAAAGAAAGTGGTAGAAGTACCGATTGCTCACAAATTAAAATTTATATAACTAATATAATGTGTAAAAAAATGATATTTTGAGGTCGTCGTGACGATGCGGATTCGATTTCCACTTGAGGGACTGATATGTTTTGATATTTTCATTTAATCCCTCGTCTAACGAGGCAAAGCGCGGCGTTGAATTCCGCCAGTCAATACACAATGCCTTCAGGATTCAGCGTAAATTGGGCAACGCAAATGTTACAGTTTTTAAGTTATATTCTGTGTAAGCGAAATGTTTTGGGTTCGGGGAAATGATTACTTTACTTATTTTCTAAATTAATAGCTATATTTGTTGAATTCGGTTAACTTATTTATAGTTACTGTTATTACATAAAAAATCTAAATATTAATGTAAATCTTAAGAAGCCAGTCGAGGCTCAGTGGCACAAAGAGTGACTGCAAACGCGACTGGTTGTGGCTTACGATTTACACTCGAGGAAGTGAAATATTCATTCACATTTATATTTTCATATTTCATACTTGGCCACTCATACCGGAATGCCTCCAGAATTCGGCGGAATGTCAAGAACGGAGTGTCTTAAAATTAGGTTCCCTCTGCCTACCCTGCTTTGTACAAAAAGCGTACTCAGCGTGAAAAAAAAAATTAACAGATTCATAAAATCGAATTTGTTTTGTTATTACATACTCGCTTTGCTATAATAACAATATAATAGGCATCGATAATTGCTTCTTTCATTCCTTAATTTCTTATTCATACATAATATATGACTTCTACTTTAATTATATAAAACTTAATTTATTAACCAAACAAAAAAACAATTTATTTTGCACAGAATTGAATCTAAGACCTTCTACATATATATAAGAAATAAAAAAATACGTTACTGGGCAATAAGTAATTTAAAAATTGCTAGTAAATCCAATTTCAATAACATTAAAATGATCTAATAATTGAGAGCAAAACGAGGCATTGACCTTAAATCGGTATTAGATTTCGATACAGTCATCTGTGTCAAGACTACGATGAGAAAATATTGGAAGTGATATACAATTATGCAGAGTATTTTTTTTACTTCACGTTGTATCCCGCATATAGCAGGGAACCCTGGATTAAAACTCGGTTCCCTTATTTTCCGAATAAAATATTGCGGGCTGAGCTGCGGAACTCAACACTGCATTATTTCTTGTTACCGCAGCGAGAACGTGAAAATATTTTTTTCCCCCAAATAGAAATGGAACCCACAACTACTGATTAACAATTTTTTTTCGTGATTCAACGCTTTTTTAATGAATATCGAATATTGTAATCAAGACTAGAGGTTATTTTTTCTTATTGATTAAAGAATATTGTTTTAAGTATATAACATTTTTAATATTATACTCTTAGCTCTTAGGATTTGACTTTTATTGCTGCTACTTGACCGACACGACTTATTCGTTTGCATCAGTTTAAAATTTTCTGTATTTAGCTATTTCAGTTAAAAAAAATAATTAAATTAGCTTCACGTTGTATCCCGCACACAGCAGGCAGAGGGAACCTCGTGTTAAGACACTCCATTCCCCACTTTTTACCGAATTTTGGAAGCATTGCGTGTTACTGATGATACACGCAATGCTTCCAAAATTCGACAAAGGTGTCGAGGCCAAGCGCGGCGTTGAGTTCTGCCACTCGGCAGAACTCAACGCCGCGCTTGGCCTCGACACCAGAGCGAAGAAATGGAAATATAAATTTAAGTAAATATTTCATCTCCTCGAGTGGGGATCGAACCCACAACCGGCGACTTTGTACCATTGCGCCACGACTGGCCATTTAAGTTATAAATATTTAAGTAAATATATTATTATCGTCCGTATTGACTTTTTTTGCCGAAAGACTGCAAAAAACTACTCCAGTGTAAGACTCATATTAAGCGTGATTTTTTTTAACTCTATAAATGAGGCCGTCGTAGCGCAGAGACACCAAGGTGTGGCTATTGAGATAGGTGAACGCGACGGTTGTGAGTTCGATTTCCACTGAGGAGAATAAATTATATATTAGTATTTTTATTTCTTACCAAACCAAAGCAACAGCGCGGCGTTGAGTTCCACCAATCAAAACGAAATGCCTCGAAAATTCGGCAGAAAGTAGGGAACCGAGTGCCTTAATATGCTTAATGCGGGATACAGCGTAAAATTAAATAAAATATAATTAAAAAACTATATATATAAAACAGAGGCTGCACGTGCAAGGCGTTTGTAGGAACTTATAAATATAATATAAGTCATTGACTTTAAAGAATATTGAATTACATTACGGTCATCAATACAAAATGTTCTATGTCTACTGACGTGTGACTTGAAAAGATCATTTGACAGCTCGAGGGGTGCCTAAAAATGGGGAACCATCGGTATTTGTATAACTTAACAAATTGGATCTTGGGTTCAAATTTTTTGAAGAAAAAAATATTTTTTTTGCTTTAGAAACGTACAAAGTTTAGGCCGTGGTAAGGAAGCGGTTATGGGTTCGATACACACTCGGTAGAAAGAAATAGGTGATTAATATTTTCATTTTGTCACTTTGTGCAATGAGAGAAACCGCGGCGTTGAGTTCCGCCACTCTACACGCAATGCTTCAAGAGTTCATCGGAAATCACGAGGTGCCCTCTGCTCCATACGTTTTTATCGCGCTACATCGAAATTCCCATAAGCTAATTACAACTTATTTTTGATATACGATTTAATCGGAACAACCAAACGCACAACTTTTCTACATACGCATATTTAGAGCTAGAGCTGAACTGAATTTTATATATTTCCATTTCTTCGCTCTAGTGTCTGCACGCCGCCAAAACACGGCGGTAAGTGGGGAACGGAGTGTCTTAACACTAGGTTCCCTCTCCCTACCTTGTGTGCGTGATACAGGTGAACCTGATTAAATTTGAATTTAAGAAGTGACTGAAGTTACTCGCTTAAGTAAATATTTACAGCCACTAAAGCTTCAGTAAGTCGGATTCAATGAGAATAAAAAAACAATAGAGATTTGTTGCGTAGCTACAATTGTCCGTACATACATACATAATAGAATTGCAATTATACATACATGGCAAAAACAACAATAAAGATTTTCTTTGTTTACAACACGGAACGAGTTATTAAATCAGTTTTTTACAAATTCTTCACTTATTAGATCATATATATTTCTGTATTTTATTTAAGGTGTAGGCAAATAATCAAAATTAAGAGAGTGTCTTATTAATGGAGTGTTTTAACACTAGGTTCTAAGGTGAAGTTAAAGAGGAAGAGAGACGATCCTTTCACTCAACGCCTTCATAAATTCTTAATGTCAAGTATATTACGAATTATTTGCTTAAGCTTCGTCCATCACCCACTAATAGTAATCATGTAAACATTTCGATGTAACAGAGTCGGTCGTGGTGGTGTGACTGTACAATAAACGTGATGGTTGTGGGTTCGATTCCCACTCAGGGGAAATGGGTTTTTATTTCTTCATTGCGATAAGATGACCAAGCGCGGTGTTGAGTTCCACCAATCAACGCATCTCGAAAATAGGAAACGGATCGTCTTAGCTTAGATTTGGCTCCCTCTGTTTAGTATAGTTTAGTATTTGTTTAGTATTTAGTATATTTAGGCTTTATGTGGAATACAGCGTGCTATATTCAGGATGTTCTCTATCCGCGGTTAGAGATACCTCGATCACTTATAATGTGTCAAAAGTCTTTTGCCTTATAACACATTTTAGGAACTCTTAGTTGGTTCCGTCTCACCATAGAGAGAAGCGACAAGTAAAAGCTAAGGCAAAAGATAAAAACCGTTCAAATGTGAGTCGGACCCGTATGCCGAGGGTTCCGTACTAAATCCAGGTTTTTATGCAAACGTGAAATATTTGAAAAAATAATAAAACTTAGAAACTTAAATTTGTGGACGTATGCATTTATTTTGTATGAAATAAATTAAAATTAAAAGTTTGTAATATTTTTTTCTACTTTATATCTATTTATGGATTTTTCCTTTATGTGCTCTGTAAGTTCTTACGTCTTGCCAACTTTCATAATAGTATGCCCATGGGAAGTATCCTATAGGCAGCAATAACGATGCATAAATGCTCGTATTTCAAGATTACGTTGATTTAGAAGCTTAATTTTTTTCTGTGCTCCAAACAACCAGAATATTTTATTTATTTCAGATTAATACATCCACGCGATCTCGAGATAAATGCTCTTCATAGACGGATAGACAAACAATAAAATTATCCTATAAGGTTCCCGTTTTTTTTCGTTTTGAGATACGGAACCCAAATAAAAACTGCAATGTATAGAAAATATTCTAGCTAAAAAAGTAAACTTGTATAATTCATACAACTAACAGGACTTGACAAGGAAGTCGCTTGAATGATTTCTTTGTGTATGGCATGTTTACATGTTTAGTACATTATATTACATGGGCTTGTTAGTGCTGAGATGCATGTATATTTTTCACTTTGTCTTGTACAAGTTTTTTTATAATATTAAATCGTAGGGTTGTGCTTTTATATAGTAAATAATATGAAGGTTATGTCTTCTATTAATTATTTAAAATGATTTGATGTACTAGATTCTGTCTGGCCTTCATTATGAATCTTGAAGACACTTTGTCCACATAATGGCTTTTCTGTTTCCCACTTTCCGTTGAATTCTGAAAGCATTGCGTGTTGAGTGGCGGAACTCAACGCTGCGTACTAGTGTATAGTATAACGTCAAACAATTATATAATGCATACCACGTACGTTAAATTCATAAAAAAACTACAAAAATGTCAACAAAAATATCCACTCAGCACACTGACCGGAGGCGAAACGCATGCAAATTATTTTATATGTGCCATTGTACTTCACTAATTTGTCCGTCCGTCTGTTTCACTATGTATTGTTTGCTAATATATAATGATATTATGACGCTTAAAGGACCTCACATACTTTGACACTTATTTATACAAATATTTTTGTACGGATGATATGGCTGTCTGACTTCGTTCTTCACTCACCATTCAATTGTCGGGAGTGGGTATATAGTGGCGCAACTCACGTCGCGATTTGTCTAGTGACCAGAGCGAAGAAATGAAAATAATTATTCCTCCAGTGGAAATTCAACATTACAGTCAGTTTGTTCTATAGTATTAGGTACCAAAAAGCGAATCCGCCCGCCTATACTTATTGCTATTTCATAGCCAAATTATACATTTTTCTACATAAATTTTATACATATATATTGTTTTGATGTACATATAAGCTATATTAAAAAATTACATGTGTATCCGTTTAGTAGTATTTGCGTAACGGGACAAACGTCATCACATTAAAATATTAGTAGAAAGTAGGATAATTAACAAAAAAGATAAATAAATCTACTAAAAATGTATTAAAAAAAATATTTTCTATTGTATCTCTACTTTTCGCTCTAATTCAAGACATTGCATGTTACGTGGCAGCAACAACGTCAAACTTTATTTAATAGATCAGAGAAATCAGAAGATCAGAGAAAAATTACGTACGTTACGTACCCAAATGGGGACAGAACCAGCAATCAGACACTTCTACTGCGCTACTGGGGCCTCGATATCATTAATACTATCAGTTCTCCTTATCTCTTGACTACTACACCTTATAATATATACACATATATTTAGACGCGCTTTTATTAGGTACTAAAATGTAAGTATGTAAATTTGAACCACTTGTAATAAGTGTATTCTCGTGAATCTTGACAATTATACGTAGCTTAGATGACTATATAATATTATGGTATGACTGGTGTGATGATGGAGCCAGGGTCTGAAAATTGGAACTCTTCAGGGTTAACTAGTAAACCATTCGAGTTTTTTTATTATTATTATTACTTAACACTACAGACACTTTGTCCGTACCGATTTTAAATTTATTATTATATCTAATATATATATTAATTACATTATCGTTTATATACAATGAATAATACCTATAATATATATATATATATATATATATATATATATATATATATATATATATATATATATATATATATATATATATATATATATATATATATATATATATATATATATATATATATATATATATATATATATATATATATATGTATATTCTCTTCTCCTTTTTTTTTAACTATGCATTAATTTAAAAAAAAACACTTAAATATATAAGTGAGGGAAAATTTAAGTGTTTAGGTAAGATAAATAAGAAAATCAGTAGCCGAGTGGGTCACGTATCAAAGACCTCACAGTGTGGGCGGACGTCTGCCATCTCGAGCACCAGCCGTGGTGCCGTGAAAACATAAAAAGAAAGCCACTTGTTCCTTATTTAACATTAGTGACCTCACTTTCCTTATTTTTTTATACCATTATAAACAGTTCGTAACATTGATTTCTCTTCATGGTAGTAGTAGATTTCAATTTTCACTCGTTTTTTTTTATATATTTTGACGAGTAAAAAAGTATAGGTAATTTTTATATTAAGAAATACCGAGACTTGAACCCGCGACTCCTGAAAATCGTCCAAGAGGTATGGGTTTCCAGTCTTTCAAATTTTTATACATTTCCTAATATTAATTCCTTAGTTTCTAATATTTTTTTATTCTCAGTGTCGAATAACATTTCGAAAATGGTAATAAAAATTGTGTTATTTTAAAAAATAATAAATATATATAATTCGATTGGAGAAAACATTGAGAACGGAGTGTCTTAACACTAGGTTCCCAGATTCCCTCAGCCTACTCTGCCATGTGCGGGAGACAGCGTGAAGCTGATTAAAAAAGTTGATGTTGAGCTTTTGATAAGATTTTTAGTAAAAGTGGTTATATTTGCATGTTTAAAGTTAGTTGTCGTGTTGTAAGTTAGGTCGTGGCGCAGTGGCACAAAGTGTGACTGTAAACCGACTGGTTGTGGGTTCGATCCCCACTCGAGGAGATGAAATATTTACTTAAATTTATATTTCCATTTCTTCGCTCTGGTGTCGAGGTGAAGCGCGGCGTTGAGTTCTGCCACTTAACACGCAATGCCTCCGTAATTCGGCAGAAAGTGGGGAACGGAGTGTCTTTCACTACGTTCCCTCTGCCTATCCTGCAGTGTGCGGGATACAGCGTGAAGCTGATTTTTTTTAAAGTTAGTTAGTTAAAAGAATTTTGTGATAACGCTATAAAAACGTCTTAAAAGATGCAACGGTTACTTAATTATGTTGCATAATGAATGGAATACTATCTCTTATCAGTTGGGGGTGGCTTATCTTGGTAATTTTGTTTGTCACTGATAAGAAATGAAAAATGGGTTCATTGAACTTTGTGATAACAAATGCTATATTTATTACAATATCGCTTTTTTGGAAGCTTATATGAAAAAAGTATTTTATAAAGACATTGTAAAAATTTATCAATTGTTTTGTGACATGTTTTGTGTAAACAAAGATACTAAGTAACTTTTAAAGGAAGTGGGGAACGAGAGTGTCATAATGGGAACGGAGCGTTTTAACACTAGGTTCCCAAGTTTTCCCAAGATTTATCTATCCATCCGTGAAGGCCGTCGTGGCGCAGCGGCACATCATCCTTACATAAATGCGGTGGAAGTGAGTTCGATTCTTACTTGGGTGAATGACTCCCTCACTTCATTCATCTCTACACTCTCATAACAAACGTTACTCATTACGGAAGCTCTCGTAAATTAGACCGTAAATAGGAAACGTATGTCGTAACAATTGGTTCCCTTCTATAATCCTTAATTTTTCCGGTTCTTCACCTTCCCCAGCTGTAAGACACTTCGTCCTTAACGGAACTTAACCCCGCATTAAAGTTCTATATCAACTTACTTCTACTTAATATATTATATATAATATCGTATTCTAGGTAATTTATATTTCTAGAATTTAGTGCAGCCTTTGTGAAGGATAATACCTCGTTTTATTTATCTTTTGAGGTAGTACAATACATTATACGTATATTTAAGGTCGGACTAACATCCTCGTGTTTTTGATAACAATTGTCTTGTTAGACCGAATGTAAGGTCGGATGATTAAAACAATTTTTTTTTGTATAGTAAATATATAGTGAAGTAAAATATTTATATTGAATTCTTCCTTTTGGCACTAAAATTAGTATAGAAAAGTATATTATTGGCCCGAGTGTAAATCGAATCCATAACCGTTGTCTATACAGCGTACAGACAGATACTCTGCCACTACGCCACTACTATTAAAATAGTTATTTTAAATCTATTTAATACACATTTACGTAATACAACGACATTTGTTTATAGTGACACTTTAACCTGCAAAAAGCAGAACAGGCCGAAGAAACCCTGGGTCAAGACAAGCCGTTCCCCACGTTCCACCAAATTTTCGAGACATTGTTCGTTCAGTGTCTAAGTTCAACCTCACGCTTCGTCTTTTTAGCAGGACGTGGAAAAATTGCTTCGACTGGGATCGAACCCACAAGCGTCCCGTTTACGCTTCCCACGACGGTCTTTTTTTTATTTAAATTTGCGTATTATTTATTAGCGTTACCTAACTCCTTCATGTCAGAGCTGAAAACCTTTCACATCGTACACAGATTCGACAAAATGCGATTTCTCTGTAGCAATAATTCTATCGTGGGAACATTCTCAAATCGCGTACGTTATATAGCTACAATGTTAAAATTTATATATATATGAACTTTTAAAAATATTGAAATTTTATATTAAAATATGAATAATCTAAAATTTCTTAAATTTCAAATATCTTAAACTTCAAGAGGCACAATTTTGAATCCTGTATATAAGGGCTACCAGTGGTGTAGTGATACGGCTCCCGATTGTAAATACGATGGTCTTGGGTTCAGTCATCATCAGGGTGGAGGCTATTCGTCCACCTCCTCCTCCCTCCTTCCTCTTTATGTTTATTTCCCAAAAAGACAACATTATAATTATGGGACGTTGATTGTTACTACTCAACACTTTTAAAAAAAAAAATACATTTTTATAAATAATTAATATTTACAATCGAGGCAGCCGAGGCACTGCGACTCAGCTCTGTCTTTGACAGTAAGAGCGACAGTTGTGGGTTCTACATCACTCATGGATTAAGCGATTTTTATTTCCTCGTTCTGATAACAAGAAAAGCGCTCCCAATATATTAAATTTAAGCGCAAAGCGGAAACGTAGTTTTGTAATCCTAGATTTATTTATAAGCGAGATACAGCGTGAAGTAACCGCAAAAACTTGAATTTAAATATTTCAATCCTCAATTTATAATTATTTATTATACTATATGTAATTCAAAATTTTATTTGACCATATCGCACAGCTCGATCATTGTATAGAGGCCGTGAGACGAGCGATTTTGACCTACATCCTACGTCCACATCTGGCGTCATACAAACTTTGTAACTGATTATGTACTTATTACTACTATACTATACTATCTTCTACTATAGTATACATATAACAAGTAATAAATATTGGACGGACTTCCAATAGTTAACATCCTTTGCGTGAACTTTATATTATAAAACGGAAACGGGTTTCCGTAGAAACTACGAGGAGTCCCCTACACTTCCCAAGGTAGGTTCCGTCATGGTAAGTTTCGGTGTTTCTCATCTGTTTCGTCTGTGCTTTCACTTTAAGCCCAAATTTATTGACAAATTTCAATTTTATTGACGTTGTGTTTGGAAAGATGGAACTCAACTCTTTTTCGATTTTTTTTGGTCATTTTTTTTTATTACTGAAATGTTGCATATATAAATACAAAAAAAATCGCAAAATATATCTTAGCTAGTACTAGACGCCGTCCTTAAACATCTATTAAGACAATGTGAACAAAACTATTTACATTTGTGTTTAGACATTACCTTACTTACTTATTGTAAGTAGTTACGAAACAGTGTGTTACGGGAAAATAAAAAAATAATTAAAATTAAAAAAAATAAGCTTCACGCTGTATCTCGAATACAGCAAGGTAGGCAGAGGGAACATAGTGTTAAGACATTGCGTTCTCCATTATTTAAGTAAATTCTACATTTTTTATGATGATTTATTTTATAATTCAACCACAATTAAACAATTTATTAGGTAAGTTGTGCAAGAATTTGTAATCCGCCATTTTGTTGTGGCGGCCATTTTGGAGTAACGAAAATATTGATGATATGTAATTTCATTGTCACAAGAATTGAAGTCGTTATCCGAATTTCAGCTCAATCGGGCAATGGGAACTGGGTCAAGTTGAGCTTGCAAAATTTCACATATACTAAGACACGTTACCACAGCAAGTCAAATAAAGATTTTTAAAAAACATATCATCATACATGCCATCGTGGCGCAGTGGAAGAAGCGTGTCGTGTGACTGTAAAGACGATGGTTGTGGGTTCGATCGCCACTCGATGGAATGAATTATTATTTATTAATATTTTCATTATTATTTGCTGGAAAAAGCGTGAAGCTGAAAAAAAAGAAAATAACTATATATCCAGGTCTAAATGCAAACGTTGCTCTGCAGTAACTCTGCAGCCTTGTAACTTCATGCTGTTACCTGCATATCGCGGGAAGAGAAAACATAGTGTCAAAACATTCCGTTTTTCGGTGTATATCCGAATTCGACACATTGAATGTTCAGTAGCGGAGCTCAACGCCGCTCTGTCTACTAATTTTTCTCACTTGGAAATTTAAATTATATATTTAATTAAATTTTTCAGTAAAGTCAACTTCGAGTGAGAATCAGACCTATGTCCATCACGGTGCAGTGAAATGCTGCCTCACTGCACCACGTGGTCGAAATAGTTGTTTATGATTGTAATAGACTTTTTAATTTCTCATCTTTTATAAGAAGTATTATAAAAATGAACGAACCTGCACTATTATCTGTATCGATTGTTATTACAAATCGAATCTTACAAAATTTTCAAAATTAAATTAGGAAATGGTGCCTAATAAAAAAATAAAAAATAAATAAATTTCAGTAATAAATAGAAATGACCTAAAAATATTTTAATAAAGCATGTAGGCATAGACTGACAATACTGACCAATATTGTCAGTAGAAACTATCAACTTACATAAACTAACAAACATCGTCATTAGGTAAACATTATTTTCGGTTAACTAGAGAAAGCTACAAATCCTTAATGGGTGTACACACCATAAATATATTTATACATATTTAGCCTACTTGCGTATATAATTGCGTTCGAATAAGGCGGAAGTGATTCCTTATGTTTGTGTTTGTCTGTTTGCTCTGACCTCCTAAACTGAAGGTTGTATTTTGCATATAGTACGACAATACTTAGATTCGACCTTTGTCTAATATATTCTTATGATTAAAGTATTTAGAGTTTGTTTCAGGTTTAGTATTTTGTTCTTTTGATACTTGTCGCTCTTTGCTCTGTTCTCTTCCTGCAAATTTTATTTAAAGGACGTGGACTTAAAAATCTATAATTTCTAGCTATAATAAGAGATATAGTAATAAAAATATTTTCTTAAGGTGTTAATCGAACCAACGATAATCGTGCGTTCATTTAAAAAAATATATAATGCTGTTTTATAACAGTACAATTATTTGTAAATACGTAAAATTCAATGCGAAAGACCATGTTACATCAACATCTAGTTGTCACATTACGCGATTTAAAAAAAAAAGAAAGATCCATACAAATGATAAGAGAGCAATGAGTGAAAGTGTTGTTTTTTACTTTTGTTTTAGGTTGTATGACTAGTTTGATAAGATATACATACAAAATTGTGAAATCTGAAGACTAAAAGGCTATGAAACCTGTCTTTATTTGTCTGTTTTTTTTTTCTTAAATTATAAGGCAAAGCGCAGCGTTGAGTGCCACTCAACACGCAATGCCTCCAGAATTCGGCAGAAAGTGGGGAACGGAGTGTCTTAACACTAGGTTCCCTCTGCCTACCCTGCAGTGTGCGGGATTCAGCGTGAAGCAGATTTTTTTTCAGCTTTACTATTATAACAGTATAGGTAGAAGGAATCCAGTATTAGAATTTAAAAAACTTTTTTACCTATTTTTAACCGACTTCTGGTTGGAGGTCGTCGATTCGGCTGTATCTTTTTATGTTTGCTTGTAACTTTTGTCTGGGTGAACCGATTTTGATGATTCTTTTTTTTATTTGGATACCGCTGACCTATTTCTAGATAATTAGATCTATTTCTGACAATGTTATTCATATGAAAATTATACAAGTCTTAAATTTGTATTAAGTATGTACCCGCCAAATGGACGAATAACTCAATATCATGGCAACCGATTTCGACGATTCTTTTTTTATTGAAAAGGTGAATCCTTTAAGGGTAATTTAAAGTGGTTTGATTAGGTTTTGATTATGCCATTGAATTTTTTTTGATTTTTCTGTTAAAAATTATAATTATCGCCTAAATGGTTGAGATATAGCGCGTTGAGTGGCAGAACTCAACGCCGCACTTTGGTCTACTAGGGCGGATAAATGTTTTTCTTTTTTTTAAAATAAACATTACTTCGAATAGGGATATCAATGATATTAGGGGAAGGTCAAGAAAAAAGACTCCCCGATTACCCCTCTAACTAAAAATATATATTTTAAATAAAATTCATGCAATTTGGACTCATAATACTTAAACTTATAATACTGTTTTTGTTTCAGATTTCGTCTCAAGATCATGATATAGAATATTTGTAAGTATTTCAATATTGTCTGTAAATAATTCGATTTCTTGTTTATAAATTTTCGTTAAACAAAATTTTGCTTGACAATGACGAAATGTGTCGTTTTTGTATGCTACTGTACTTAATTTAGCTATATAGTTTATATGTTGATATTTTTCCATATTTTTAAAATGCTATTTTAAAAATAGGAAAGAATTTTAACTTGTTATTTTAGTATTATCTGTATTGCTTTATTTACTTCTGTGTGAATCAATTTTTGTATTTAAACATATATATATATTTTCTAAATAAAATTGTTTTTTTGTCTCTCATAAAAAGAACAGAGGACGTTGTGTCTTAATGAAAACAAAGTATCTTGAACACTAGGTTACCAGTTTCCCTCTTTGTCTACCCTCCTCTGTGACTGATATACCATAAAGGTAAAAAGTGACTTAATTATAAAAAAGACAAACTATTACTACTTACTTATACCAATTCCATAAAAACAAATGAAAAATATCTTACAATCTTGCCTACATTAATATATCATTATGATTTAAATCATCTCGCATATAAGTATCTCCAGTGATTTATACAACAAATAGTTACATTTTTATCCACATAAAACGCTCACAACAAAGTTGTTTACATTTAATTTTTCACGTTTTTCTTACGTGACAGTACATATGAGGTAAATCTGCGCATTTCTCGCCATAATCGCAAGGTTCCCACCGGTTATGGTCACCTACCATAATTGGCGCCATGCTTCCTATATCCAAGACTTCAGACAAAGGCTGGTTGGTCCTTTTGTTCCACCATCTGGTCTGATTGTATAGTGATTGCTGATTTTACGAGCATTTCGCACGAATTTGGCATTTGAATTTGGGCGAATTCGCCTTTTTTAGGATTTTTTTTCGTTTTTTTTTGCTTGCTGACATGGTTGTTGTTGTGTGTATTTAGTAATTTATGAATAAGATTTTTCGAAAATCTTAATTTATAATGATTTTTAAAATTCATTTATATTGTTTTAAGTTTATTGAACGATTCAAAATTTAACAGACCAATGCATGGACATAGATGCAAAGCTTTGGTGACATATTTAAAACTTAAGACTAAATAATACGAGAAAAAGTTAACTCATATATTCCAATAGATAATTATCTATTGATATTCATAATTAGCTTCACGCATATAGTAGAGTAGGCAGTGGGAACCTAGTGCTAGGACACTCCGTTTCCCATTTTCCGCCGAATTTTGGAGGCATTGCTTGGTAAGTAAAGACACAGAGCAAAGAAATGAAAATATAAATTTAAATAAATATTCTATTTCCTTTACAGTGACTTGTACCCCTTGTTCGCCATGACTAGCCTCAATAGATATTTATACGTTTTTTTAACGTCGTTTATAAATCTTAATTCTTATTTTTGACTGTAAACGCCACACACGCCACATGGTTCGATTCCTACTTGGAACCAAAACACGCAATGCTTTCAGAAGACTGGGGAAAATGGGCAACGGAGTGTCTAAACACTAGATTCCCTCAGCCTTTTACACATAATCTTAGTATTAACAGTTACTTATCAAAATGAGAATGATATCACAATATCAATTGGACGTATTATACTCGACATGTCAGTGTAGGTCGACTACATCCGGTTGATGCGAATGCATCGCGCGTCTGCCTCAAGTGTACGTTTCCGGTGTGGTTTAGGGTTAGCACTGTGGGTATAGAAGGTAATTATTAACGATAATATAAGGGTGGTGGGTAAGGATCTAAGAAAATTTTAAAGTTTTTATAATGTTTGCAGTAGTTGTGTTTTAGCTTCATGCTGAATCTCGCTCAATGCAGGTTAGGCAGAGGCCACCTGGGAATCTGGAAACCTAGTGTTAAGATACTCCGTTTTCATTAAGTCCCTTCCGTTAACCACTTTCCGCTGAATTCTGGATACATTGTGTGGCGGAAGAACGCCGCGTTTTGCCTCGTTACCACAGCTAGAGCGCTCAAAGCGAAAAAATATTATTTCATTTCCTCTAGTGGGTATCGAATTTAGAACCGCCTCTATAATCGCACGCTTATGCCACGACTGACCTTATGGGTTCAATTAGTAATTTTTATTTTTTATATATCTATAGAATTTTCGTATAACCATTTTACGTAACAGAATTGAAAATCGCGAATATAGAAAACATTCTTCATTAGCTCAAGTTTTTAAGTCTTATCATAATACTATATGAAAAACCACGAAAGAATTTTAAAAAAAAACTCAAACATCGCCTTCGCATTCAAGGTCTTTAAAACAATAGATAAGAATCCAAAATAAACTGAACAAAAAAACCAGTTCTCTAATCATTTTCCACCTCATCGACTCCCAAGTCGCTTTGTGGGTACATAATATGGTATAAATGTAATCGATCCCAAGAGTTTTGCAAGGCAATTACTAATATTTACATACTTGTATAGCGTGTAACGTGGCATTAATTAAAATGTATTAGCACCTTTTAATATTGTATCGACAAAGGATTGGGGAGTTGTGGCGTGTGGGTGCAAGCCAGTTTGTAATTGGGGGAATTAAAATATTTAATATTTGATTTTTTTTGCTTTGGAGTGGAGGTTCCACTCAACACTCAATGCCCTCAGAATTCGGAAAGTCTTAATGGAAACGAAATGCTAAAACACTAGGTTCCCAGGTTCCCTCTGCCGACCAAACGGACGAACCAATTTTGATTTAATTTTTCTTTGCTTAAAACATTGTCTATATTATTCTTAGCTATGATTCATGTAAATATGTTGAGTCTTTTGAGACTCATCAGCTCTTTTCTAATTGTTTATTAACTTTTAATTGCTAGTTGTGTGGAGATTATTATTTTTGAATATCGTAATTTTAGTTCTCGCTCATTTAATTTGTGTGACCTAACACCTATAATAAATAAGCCTATAATAAACTTATAAGTATTTCTTCGCGAAAAGAAAATAGAACCAACTTTCATCGTTTCACTCAACCAAGATAGCACAGTACGCAGTTTTATTGTATACTGTATTTAATGTATATGCGATATATCAAAAATTATATTGAACTTATAACTTAGTAGCGGCTTCTACCAAATATTCATAAATAGTAGTAATTTTGCTATAAATTATAAAAAACTATATAAAAAAAACTGAGGCTAGCCGTGGCGTCCACAAGCTTGTGATTGTAAACGCGACGGGTTGTGGATTCGATTCCAATATGGGGAAATGGAATATTATTATTTTTTTATTTTCTTAGCTCGAGGCAATCAATATGCAATGTCTTCAGAATTCTCGAGAAAGTGGATAGCGGAGGGTCTTAACACTAGGCGTCTACTCTGCTACATGCGGAATGACGGTGTGACGCTGAAAAAAAAATTATAAGAATAATATATTGCCTACACTCATAAAATATATAATATATTGTGACCTTCAAAGTTAGATATTATTTTTTTGTACATTTTGATGATTATATACTTTTACTTCCTAATAACTTGATATTAATCAGGTTCTTGTCTCAAATAAGTAAAATGTTATAATATAATATATTATAATATTTACATAATATTTCGAATGGCGATAACTTTAAAAGTATTTTAATTTTGTTCATTTTTTTAACCGACTTTTGTAAAAGGAGGAGGTGATCAATTTGACTGTATTTTTTTTGTGTTTGTTACCTCAGAACTTTAGACCGGGTGAACCGATTTTGACGGTTGTGGTCCAGTTCTGATAAGGTTACCCATGAATCATATAAGCCTAAAATTGTATAGTTTATTGTTTGAAGTCGGTTTTTGTGTTAAAAAATATTTAATATGAAATTTATTTATTTTTTATATTTTTTTGTCAGTAGTATTAAGTGTATGACAAAAATATCGAGGCTGTTTTCATTCAATTTGTTTGAGAAGTTCAAATCTTTATTAATCTAGTACTAAAGTCTTTTAACGCTAGGTTACCAGGTTCCTTGTAGTAAAAAATTGTGATAATTAACAAAAGAGAAATATATATTTTGATATTTATTACACCTTATCAAGGAAACCATTTAATTCAACTCTCAGCAAATAAATGCCTATGATATGTACATACATACATATATTGTTGAGGAATTCGCTTTTTTTATCCGTCTCATAACATACCCGGAAAGGAATGATATTTATTAAATGAAACTAATTTAACCGGATTAATCGCGTATATTTAAGATTTTACATTTTGGAAACCCGACGTTTCGAACACTTTACAGTAGTCCGTGGTCACGGGTAGACTGAGGTGGCATTCGTCTGTCAGTTGATATAATTATCATATCAAACTACCGCCAGCGATTTCTTAATTGCCTCGCGTACTGCCCTGGATTCCTGCAGAATGAGCTGATAGTATCTTGCCCTCTGGTATGGTGGGTTTGAGACTTCAATGATTTTATGAGTGGGTCCCAGGTGGTAGAAAGTTTCCAGCCATCCTCTCTATTGAAATTAGGATGTTTTTTGTATTTCAATAGCCTCACGGATCATCCGAGGAATGAATCTATTTTCCTTAGCAAGGATTTGAGGATTATCAAACCTAATGTAGTGGCTGGGTTTATCCGCAGTATGCTCACACACAGCTGACTTCGATACATGCCCATTCTTGATATCTGAGATGTGTTCCTTCACCCTAACACCGATGCTTCTCTTTGTTTGACCAATGTATGATAAGCCACAATCACAGTCTAGTTTGTATACACCTGCACTCTGTAAAGGAATATTACTTTTTATTGGTCTCAAGAATTGGCTCACTTTCCTGTTAGGCTTGAATATGGTTTTTATTGAAGCTCTTCTTAAAATGTTGCCAATCCTGTCTGTAACCCCCTTCACATATGGTAGAAATGCAGGCTGTCTCTCTACTGTGGGTGGCTTGTTGGTATTCTGAGAACGCTGGCGGGGAACTGGCAGCTTGTTCTGACGAAGAGTATTCTTCACCTGGCGAAGCTCGTCCCCTAGGTGTTCAGCGTCACAGAGGTGGTGGGCTCTCTGAAACAAAGATTTGCCAACGGTAGATAACTGTGTAGGGTGATGGTGAGATTCACCATTGAGGTATCTATTGGTGTGCGTGGGTTTCCTATATACTGTGTGGCCTATTGTGCCATTGGGATTTCTAATGACTAAAACCTCTAGAAAAGCTAGGGAATTATTTGCCTGTAATTCTACTGTAAATTTAATATTGTCATTAATAGAATTGAGGTGGTTTAAGAATATATAAATACTGTCCGTAGGTAAAATGGTGAAAGTGTCATCTACGTACCGCGTAATCTTTGTTTCAGAGAGCCCACCACCTCTGTGACGCTGAACACCTAGGGGACGAGCTTCGCCAGGTGAAGAATACTCTTCGTCAGAACAAGCTGCCAGTTCCCCGCCAGCGTTCTCAGAATACCAACAAGCCACCCACAGTAGAGAGACAGCCTGCATTTCTACCATATGTGAAGGGGGTTACAGACAGGATTGGCAACATTTTAAGAAGAGCTTCAATAAAAACCATATTCAAGCCTAACAGGAAAGTGAGCCAATTCTTGAGACCAATAAAAAGTAATATTCCTTTACAGAGTGCAGGTGTATACAAACTAGACTGTGATTGTGGCTTATCATACATTGGTCAAACAAAGAGAAGCATCGGTGTTAGGGTGAAGGAACACATCTCAGATATCAAGAATGGGCATGTATCGAAGTCAGCTGTGTGTGAGCATACTGCGGATAAACCCAGCCACTACATTAGGTTTGATAATCCTCAAATCCTTGCTAAGGAAAATAGATTCATTCCTCGGATGATCCGTGAGGCTATTGAAATACAAAAACATCCTAATTTCAATAGAGAGGATGGCTGGAAACTTTCTACCACCTGGGACCCACTCATAAAATCATTGAAGTCTCAAACCCACCATACCAGAGGGCAAGATACTATCAGCTCATTCTGCAGGAATCCAGGGCAGTACGCGAGGCAATTAAGAAATCGCTGGCGGTAGTTTGATATGATAATTATATCAACTGACAGACGAATGCCACCTCAGTCTACCCGTGACCACGGACTACTGTAAAGTGTTCGAAACGTCGGGTTTCCAAAATGTAAAATCTTAAATATACGCGATTAATCCGGTTAAATTAGTTTCATTTAATATGTGTAATAATCGCGAAAGTCAAAGAACTTATTATGTGAACCAGTAAGGAATGATATTACTGTATACGGCGAATTTGTCACGTGCCTCGTAACCTTTATATACAGCATGATCTTTAATATTTAAGTTATTTCTTTTTGGTTCACGCTGTATCCTGCACATAGCAGGATAAGCAAAGGAAAAGGAACCCGGAAAGATAATCCGTTCCCATTTTCCCTCTTACCACTGAACCCTGGAGGAATTGTGTGTTATGTGACGAAACTCAACGCCGCGCTTCGCCTCGTGGCCAAAGCATATATTTATCGCAAAAAATGTGTATTAATAGTCGTCCCCTTCGCACATTCTGTTTTTATTTGTGGTGTATTTTCATCAAATGTAGTCTATTATCTTATGATTTCTCATGACTTTTACAGGAACAAAGGATTAGGGAACTCTATCAGAAACAAAATCAAACAAAAATGAATTTGTATTTTTAATTAATATGATAATAGTGGATTTTATAATAATATACTTATTTTCGAAGTTTGTGGCTGAATTTTTTATGAGCTTACAATGGTTTAGTCAATTTTATGATCAGTCACTACCTATTTTCTATTTACGACTGACATGTACCTACGCATTGTTTCGAAAATTTAATAAAAAGTGGAGTACTTTGACACTAGGCTTTCTCTAGTTAAGCTAGCCTTACTACATGCGGGATACACCGTGAAACCAAAAAAAATTACCAAAATTTACTATATTTATAAATTTAACGAATAAATTCTAGAGTTCCAGCCCTACAAACCATTGTTAGAACAATGAACGCCTGTGCCCATCCAAGAACCGTTACAGCCAAATGTACTGATACTTAGTGACCGCGATGCGTCACTGCTGGTGCCCTATCGATCCTTAGGTTTTGTGGACTGCGCTGGCGCGATTTTATCACTATTAGTATTGCTTATTTAGAAAACGTTTAAAATTTTGAATTTTTTTTAGGTTCCAGGAGGCGGTTAGAGTCCCGCTGCGTCCAATTTTTTATACGATTTTGTTTTTGCCTTTTATTTCCAGGCTAGTGAGGACAGTTGTGGGCTATAGGCACAAACGTGTAACTATAAACCTGACAGGTTGTAGGTTCGATCCCCTGTGGTGTCAGGTAAAGCATGACGTTGAGTTCCGTCACTCATCACGCAATGACTCCAGTATACAGCGGTAAATAAGAAACGAAGTGTGTCAACACTAGGTTCCCTCTGCTTACCGTGCTGAGTGCGGGATACAGCGTGAAGGTATATAAAAAAATATGTTAGGATTTGTGGTCTCCACTTTGTGGTTAAATTTTAGCTTTTCTTTTCGTTATATTACTACTGAGAATAAACGCGACGTTTGTAGCTTTATTTTCAGTTCCTCGCCTCAGTAAATCTTCTTACTGAGGCAATTAACAAACAAAAAATCAACGAGCGGGAAACAGCGTTGAGTTCCGCCTACCATCGTGCATTAGCGAAGTCAATGAACACTATATTCCTGCGTGAAGCTTAAAAAAATACATACACCCTCACACTGTATTAAGCAATAATATTTATATTTCATCCGTTATCACGGCACATCCACTTTGAATGATCTATCAAGCGTATGACAGAGACCTTGGCGACCGGTTTCTTATGCAACTAGCACAGTTACTGGTGGCCTTTGGTGGAACCAGTTTAGGGTGTTTATAAACATGGCTGTGGAGGTACGTACATACAGTTTTTTTTAAATTAATGGAGAGAATAGTGATTCGTCTCTTTGCTAGATAGAATATAATTTGTATGTATCTAATAACACTTGGTTTTGGGCTGTATGGAACGTAATGTTGCGTTTTTTCTAATAAATTAAAAATGATTTTTATGTTTATTAGTGACATATTATATTATTTATATTAGTGACTCAACAGAGAGATTTATTAATAAATTTGTTTTTGTCTAACTCTATATGTGAGATGAAGTCATGAAGATGATGTTTATTTAATAGTAAAATAGAATAAATATTTTTTGTGTGGTAAAAATGTAATCGAGTGTAGGTACTTTCTAAACTTAAAAAAAAAATATAGACATAAATCACTAAAAATCTGTATAAAAGAGCAGTATAGGGTACGAATGAAAAAGTCTATAGTACGAATTCTATTTATTAAAAAAAGAAATAACTAAGTTGGTAATAATAAGAACTCTAACTACGAGGCCAGTTGTGGCGCAGGCGCGCAAAGTGTGACTGTAAAATAGACTGATTGTGGGTTCGATCCCCACTCGAGAAAATGAAATATTTATTTACATTTATATATTCATTTCCCCGCTCTGGTGTCGAGGTAAAGCGCGGCGTTGAGTTTTGCCACTCAACACGTAATGCCTTCAGAACTCGGCGATAAGTGTCTTAACACTAGGTTCCCTCTGCCTACCCTGTTAAGTGCGGGATACAGCGTGATTTAATTATTTGTACAGCTTATTATTTAATGATTATAATAAAAACTATTGATGAAGAATTATTGAAGATGCTTGACGCTCCAAAAATAAGTATATTGTATTCTATTGTATCATCACTAAATAAACGGAATATTGATTCACTCTTTCTTTCTGCTTATCCAAAGCAAAAATACAACATAAATAAAAAAAACTTAGAATTTAAAACTTCACTTAGTTAAAGTTCCTTAGGAAAACCCATTGATAATTTTTTTTACTCTACTTAGAAAAACGTTAGATTGCACTGTGAATCACTTGAACTGAAATTCTTTGTTTATTCGTCACTTTTGATAAAATAGCTGGACTTTCTTGTAAATCTGTATCATGACTAATTTTCTTTAAAGTGTTGCTTACTAAGTGTAAAACATTTTTTAAAGTGTTATTTCACACTTAGGGCACGCGGGTTCGAGTCCCGCTACCTCCAAATTTGTATACGTTTTTAAATAAGTATTTCTAAATAAGTAATATGAGCAAGTTTTGATACAAATCTGATATTAAACCTTATCAAATTGGTATGTTCTAGTTAACGAGTCATTTCCTATGTCTGTACGTTCATAGTATTATATAATGGATATATGTAATATGTAGGGGCACAGAAGTACGGGCATGTAAACGCGACGGCTGTGGGTTCGATTCTGACTTTGTTGAATCAAAAAATATATATTTTAATTTCTTTACCATGGTGAACGAGGCATAGCGTGTTAAATTCCGACACTCAATGCCTCCAGAATTTAGCGGAAAATGTGGAACGGATTTTTTTTAATGACGGATTGTCTTAACGCATTAAAATCGTTATGGATCAGTGTCTGTACATGGAAAATATTATATAAGAAAAGGACTATTGGAGGTATTTATAACATAATAAAAACAACAAATTAATATCTTATCTGTTTACACTACTCCAAAAATACCTCAAGACTAGGTTCCCCAAGCGAACCTAACAAAAATATTTAATTAAAATATGATCTTAATATTAAACACGCATATGTTACTATTATAACATTAATACGTAATAGCATTGCGCATATGTATAGACCATTTATATAATGGTGTATGAAAAAAAGTAAAAAAGTAAATTTCTCATACAATAAACTACATGTTCTTTAGATTTTTTAAGCTTTCGAAGCTTCTAAATAAAAAATAAATCAGCTTCACGCTGTATCCCGCACACAGCAGGGTAGGCAGAGGGAACCTAGTATTAAGACACTCCGTTCCCCACTTTCTGCCGAATTCTGGAGGTATTGCGTTTTGAGGGGCAGAACTCAAAGCTTCTATTTAGTTATATATTCTATATCAAGTTAAAATAACGGTGATTGTGATTTAACTGTATTATATTTTTTTACCTTCACGCTTTATATCTCTAGGAATGTTGTGTTTAGACACTCCGTTCCCATTAAGACTTTTGTTTCCCAATTCTCAAGGCATTGGGTGTTTTGCGGAAGTGGTAGAATTCAACGTCACGCTTTGGTTACCAGAGCGAGGAAATGAAAATATTAATTATTTAATTTTCCTCGAGTGGGAGTCGAACGCATAACCTGTCACGTTTACAGTCGCACTACTGGTCTTACTATATGACAGAGACTCAAATTTTAAGAGGCCAGTCGATGTGTTATTGTAAGCGCGACCAGTTGGCTTCGATTCCTACTCGAGGAAATGAAATATTTAATAATTTTATAATTAAAGGAGTACCGCTTAATGCTACGTTTAAATTTTGAAACGAATGTATATTACAATTCTCGCTAAAATCCATCAAATTTTATTACAAACCGTAAACCGTTACAAACAAACAAAAATCAGTCCATATAACAATTAAACACTATAGAACCACTATCAATCATACTATCAAAACTTGCCCAAAATAAAAGTAAGTACTCATTCCGCTGTACATTTCCGTTCGATCGTGAAGGAAGTACCGTTCATATAAGGGCATACGAGTGGTGGCGCTGTGGCCTGACCAATTTGGGAGGACCTTGCGAGAAGGCCGACGCGAGGATATATTGTGATGAACCAACTTATATTATTATTAAATTATTTATTTTTGTGAATATTTTGTAATTTTTAGGGCTCATGGGAGAAAAGGATTTGACGGGTTACGTAGAGGGAACCTAGTGTTAAGACATTCCATTTTCCACTTTTCGATCAATTTTTAAAAATATTGCGTTTTGTAAATAAGATTTTGTATTTTCAAATTCAAAATTCAAATTTACAAAAATATGTTGTAAATGTGCGGGATACAGCTGCACAAATGCTACGTGACTAACTTAACCTTTGTGAGCTTAGATTGAATTTGATTTTTTTTGATTAAACATTAACTTTTCACTTTGGTCATCGTAAAAATAAATATTAGCATAGTTATTAAAAAAAATTCTTGAAAGCGCCTCCCCAGTGTGTGACTATAACCGCGATTGGTTGTGGGTTCGATCCCCAATCGAAGAAATGAAATATTTATTTAAGTTTATATTATCATTTCTTCGTTCTGGCGTCATGCAAAGTGCGACCTTGACTTCAGCCACTCAACAACGATACCTACAGAACTCGACAGAACGATACCTACAGAAAATGAATTCAAGAAGAATTCAATTCTAGAAGCCACAATAAAAATAAGCACACGTTCAAAGAGCGTTTTTGTAAGAGTAACATAGGCAAAGCAGCTTCATTAAATAGAATAGTAATATTGTATAATAGTATATTTAAAAAAGCAGGTTTAGATATATTTAACAACAATCTATATCCACTTTTAAGTTGCAAACAAAAAAATATTCCCTAAATTGTCTTCCTCTTATATAATTGTTGAAATTGTTACAAGCTTTTTGTTTTCTGTTTCTTTTATTGTGTAAGTTTTTTTTTGGGTGTAAGTATTATTAAAGAACGATTTGCATTATGTTTTTATTAATTCATGCATGAATTAATGTTGTAGTCCCTGAAGATTGTTTTGTTTTTAGCATAAGAACTATTACTGTATACAACGGTGGCTTCCTATTAAATAAAATAAAAAATAAAGATAAATAAAATAAAATGGGGAACGGAATATCTTAACACTAGGTGCCCTCTGCCTATCTTTCTTTGTAATTAATTTGTAATTAATTTCAATGTAAATTTTGGTATAATCATATTATATTGTAAAACTCGTCTCGATTTCGTATGAAGTAGGCAAGAAGCTCCTACATTTGACCTAGTATGTGGCGCCATCGATTATATTAATATAAAAGCTTTACTAACCACTGCACTGAGATTGCACAAAATATTAATTTATTATTATTATTATTATTACATTATTGTACTTACACTGTATTTATATAGTTAGTATTAAGGCACTTCCGCAATTTCCGCTGAATTCTTGAGGCTTTCCATGTTGATTGGCGGAGCTCAACGCCACGCTTTACCTCGTTACCAGGGCGAGGAAAGTAAAATATTTATATATTTCAATCCCCTGAACGAGAATCAAACCCATAACTCGTGCTCTTGCGCCACGACGATTATATTATGAAAGGTTAACGCTACTGCACAGAGTCTGCATGAATTATCTATTTGTCAATTACAAAATAACTTGGGAATATTTGACTATGATTATGTCATTGATATGAATATATTTTTGACTAACTTCAAACTGTGGCTTCACCTGCTTTTTTTGTGAAATAACTTCAATTTATAATTTTCATGTAAAGTTTATAAATTTAAATAAATATTTCATCTCCTTGAGGGGATCGAACCCACAACCAGTCAGTTTTACAGTCACACTTTGTGTGCCCCTGCGCCACTACTGGCCTCAATTAAATGTATATTTCCATTTCTTCGCTCTGTATTGGTATGCAGGGGGAATCTGGGAACTTAATGTTAACGCCACTATATATAAAACATTTCGTTCCTCATATATTGCCGAAATTTGGAGGCAATGCTTGTTGAGTGGCGGAACTCAACGCTGCAAAAAAATACAAACTGTTTTAGTTTGTATTAAGCTACTGTACACACTAAGCTTACACTATAACGTCTACATTAAGACCTTATTCTTATCACACAACGATCTACATTATCACTGTATAATTTATATATAAAAGCCATACTATAATTAACTCTGGCGCCATTAACAGTCATCGATTACTACTGACATAACTAGATAATTTGCACCGCATACTGTTCATAATTATAATAAAATAGTAATAAAATTAAATAACTGCTTCAGTTTGAAATGTGTTCTTATATGCTTGTATACCGATATAGTATTGAATCATTCATAGACGCCGTCGTGTCGCTGGTGAATGAATAGTTTTTAGTTTCTTTTTTTGGTCGCAAGATAAAGCGCAGTGTTTAGTTCCGCTTCTCCACACGTAATGTCTCGGAACGTTGGGAAGGAAGCTAAGCTTCACATATAGAGGATACAACGTGAAAAACAGTAACCTAGTGTTTATGTCATGGATAATATTGCAATATTCAACTTTCGATCCAAGTTCGCGACATTAAGTACTAGGCGGAGTTCTACACCGTGTTTCCTCTTACCATTATAATAATCTGTAAATTTTTCTTGTTCATTTAACGTTACTTTATTTAAAATCGAACTCAGGTGTATTCCAGCAGCCGCATGAATATGCAACACGATTACGTGATTTTATTTAATTGTTCTGCAATTACCTTATAAGGCAATATCTATGGATCTTAGCGAGAAGAACATTGATATTCAAAATGGTGACTAACTTGTGTATTTCCTGTTACAAATAATAATTGTACGCTTTTTAACTTGTCTATTTTTTTGGGTTCCGTACCTTTTAAGGAAAAAAGGAACCTTTGTTGTCCGTCGTATATCTGTCTGTATGTCAGTCTGTGAAGAGCCTTTATCTGAGGAACGTTTGGAGATATCGAGTTGAAATTCGAACTATATACTCAGATCTACGACACTATAATTTCCTGAAAAACGAAATATTCTACAGTTATTAAAAAAAGGCCATTTATATCACAAAAAACGCGTATTTCGACACTTTAAAGCGAATCAAAATTAATTCGGTACTTCCGGACAAACATTTTTTTCCTCCCCATCTGAATTTCATATGAGCAAAAATACAATGTATGCGTTATTATGAATAAATGAAATAATTAACCATAAAAAGAACGATTATCGATGAATACATGATATAACATTTATCTTCAGTTTTCGGCGTTGGCGTAATAATGCCAAGGAGATGTCTAATTTGCTTATGTATATATGTGCTTAGAGTGCGACTGTAAACGACGGTTGTGGGTTCGATTATTCGATTTTAATATTTTTTTGTTCTTTGTTTTCGGCTCTGGTGTTACAAGTGGGTGGGATTCCAGAATTCGACGGAACCATTGTGGGCTTAACACTAGGTTCTTTCTGCCTACCCTGATAAGTATAGTGTGAAGCTGCAAATGTACTTCTATAGTAAATAATGTTTTCATACGTTTCAAAATATCTTACTTTTTTACTGTATGATTAAAGATATATAAAAAATATTTATTTATTAGAAAAGACGTTGACATTCCGACTAATTTTCAACATATTATGTGCTGAGAGGCGTTAATCAACACTGCCCGCAACGCAAAAAAAATTAAGTAGTCCATTTCCCTCGGATGAGAATCGAACCCACAATTTAAAAAAATGATCAAACACACAAAAAAAACTCAAACACACAAAAAAAATATTTTTTTTATTTCTATATTTTTTTTTATTTCAACACAATCAGAAACCATACGTTGCGTTGGCTTTAATTAATTACTTCGACAGTTTCTTAATTAATTTACTATGAACAGTGAATAGAAGCTTTACAAAAACACTATCAAACGAAACACGTCAGTAATCACAATCAGCATGGAGACGTGGGATCGTGTATTGTCTTTCTGAAGGTAGCAAGTTCAAGATCACGCTAAAGCAAATATTTTATAGACCATAAAGAATTTATTTTATTTTTTCTAAAATCAAAGCCATCGACGGCTGCCTTTATGAAAGATGCTAAAAAAACAAATCAGCTTCACGTTGTATCCCGCACACAGCAGAGTAGGCAGAGGGAATCTAGCGTTACTGGCCTCATATATTTTTTAAATTGAGTAGTTTGAGGTGTTTCTTATGTACTGCATAATTTTATAGACTTTGCTTGTCGAATGGTGGAACTTAACGCCGGGCTGTCTCTTTACGAGACCGGGCCTCTCATATCATAAAAAAATTAAAAAAAAAAACAATTGTACAACTATTTTCATTTCTTCGCTCTAGTACCGAGGCAAAGCGTAGCGTTGAGTTGCGACGCTCAACATAAAATTTCTCATAATACACCGGGAAGTGGGGATCGGAGTGTCTTAACACCAATTTCCCTCTGCCTACCCTGCAGTGCGCGGGATACAGCGTGAAACCGAAAAAAAAAACAATAGTATAAACAACTAATCAACACAGTCTCATCTAAAGTATCATGTAACATGTTTACACTAAAGAATGCTGACAGGATGACGGCTTCTAAGAAGGAACATTATAAAGAATAATTCATACAGCGTCTCTATATCTATTGTAAATATTTCTACGTAAAACAAATCAGCAATTTAATTATCTTAAATGTAATTTAGTGTATAAATATGGTAAAAAGAAAATCTGGGGTGGTCACAAGACTATTCTGGGGTGGACACGTTCTACCCGGATTCGCTCATGAGCGTCTAACTGTAAACACGACGTTTTTGGATTCGATTTCCACACGAGAAAATTTATTATTTAAATTTTTCGCTTCAGTAACAGAATATATATATATAATTAAATAATTAAACACTTTGCTTACTTTCTTAGATTAGATAAATTAATCTTATAAAATCTGATTTTCATTTTTCGCATTGCAGTGTAGTCAACAGGAACCTAAGGGTAACTATTCACACTAATTTGTTCTTAAAAGTTTTTAAAGCTGTAATATATATATATATACCGGCGTTGAGTTCCACCGTTCAACATGTAAATGTTTTTAAAATATATATATATCTATGTAAAATCTTTATGTACTAAGACTTGCAGAAAAAATATTAATTACTAAGGGCGTCTGTTAGTAAACACAACCCAAAACGATGATTTTAAAAATTTGCGTCTATTTGTCTATGCGTTCGTTACTCTCACTCAATGTATGGATATTGTCTAATGATAACGTTATTGGATTACAAAGGTAATTCAAATAAGAAAATAAATTATACCTGTTATTGTTAGCTGTGGAACACGAGGTTCGGCCTAAGTGGTCTAAGTAGCCTAAGTACGGTTAACGAATCGTGGCCGCTCTGAAGCTACCCGTAAATGGCTGCGCAGATTAAATATTACGATTTTTCTTTTTTTCCGGTTATTTTCTTACCGAGAGAACAATGCGCAATAATTCAGAAAACCTAACTTCAAGGTGGCCACGACTCGTTAACCGTACTGTACCTAAGGTTAAACGAATTATATGGCAAAAAAACGAATTTGAATCACGCATTACGTAACATTATACTAAAAGGCTGTAAATACAAAATCTACAATTGAAAAGTTTAAATTGAATTCGCTACGGGCTTGGATCATCAATCAGGATTTTTGTGGTGTCTTGAAAGGGTATTTCCGGGTTTTTGACCATAATTTTGAACGATATTTAGTGAAGTTGGTAATTAGGCTCTCTTTTTTTATGTTTTGCTAATATAAAGAGTGAATGTGAGTACTTCGGGATTTCAAGTTACTAGCTAATTAACAAAATAATTGTATAAAATAAATATTTTTTTTCTACATTTGAGGCCAGTCGTGGCAAGAGGGCACAAGCGTGAATGGTTTTAGTTTTGATTCCCACTCAGGCTAATTATTTCCAATACGCAATACCTTCAGAATTCGATGGAAAGTAGAGAATGATGTGTATTAAGTTCCCAGGTTCCTTCTGGATACTCTGATACGTTATAATAAAGTAAGTAAGTCGTATATAATAAAGTTAAACACTTTGCTTACTTTCTTAGATTAGATAAATTAATTTTAAAAATTTGTTTTTCATTTTTCGCATTGAACTGTAGTCAACGGGAACCTAATGGTAACTATTTCCAATAATTTGTTCTTAAAAATTTTTAAAAGCTTATTAATACTATTTTTTATGTTATTTATGACAAAAATACGCCCGGGATATTTTCCGCATAATTAAAATGGAACCTTTGTTTCTCCAAAGCATTAAAAAAATAAATTTCAATTCCCTCGGATGGAAATCGAATCCACAACTATTAAGTTAACAGTCCTACATTACCACCAAACCACGTAGGTCTCTTATATAAAGTTCTCAAACGTCAAACAACATCAGCATGTCAGTCAACATTTTTCATCGCTTAGATTTTATCCGTGAACAGTAAGCTAAGGTGTTGGCATTCAGAGAACGCGTGGGTTGGCTTGTTTAGATGTGGTGCAAGTTGAGAACTTGATTTTCATTATATCACGCACACAGCGGGGTAGGCAGAGGGCACCTGGGTCCTAGGGTTGTGACACCCCATTCTCAACTATCCGCGGGATTCTGGTGGCGTTGCATTTTTTGCTTAGACACCAGAGCGAAGAAATGAAAATATTATTTAATTCCTCTGAGTGAGAACCGAATCACAACCATGGCGTTAACAGACGCACCCTTGAGCCGTTGAGATTTGCTCTCACCACGCAATGCTTCCAGAATTCGGCGGAGACTGAAGAGTGGAGTATCTTGTTCCAAGAAATGTGGATTCAAACTCGCTATTTTAAAATTGGTATATGTTCTAAAAATTATATTTTTTCGTTTTTGCGGCATAATACTTTAAAAATATTTAAAGACCACTCAACACGTAATGCCTCCAGTATTCGACGGAGAATGGATAACAGATTACTTAACCCTAGGTTCCCTCTGCCCACCTTGTTGTGTGTGGGGTACAAGGTGACACCAAAAAAATATATATTAAAAGATAAGCTAAAGCAATTATATTATGCTTTGTTGTTTAATAAATTATTAAGATTATTCAATCTCTTTTTAAAATTTTTAAACTGTTATTCCACACTTAGAAAAGAAAAATATTTATTCAGTCGTTTTCCAGGAGGCGCGGGTTCGAGTCCTGCTTGCTACGTTAAAAATTTTCATACGTTTTCTAAATAAGAATTATTCAGTCTTTTGTCTCTCACATCTTGCACCAGTAGCTACAATAGTTGGCCAATTATGCGGATCGCATTGGCGGTAAGGACGCCGGGTGCGCTACTATGAAATGTTAGAAATTTGTCTCTATTAAAGTAAATATTATAGCTATTTGTATAAGATAAGAACAATGAACGGGATAGAAATAACTTGCAAATTGCTTATTTTTTGAGGCCGAGTGCAGCTGTAAACGCTACGGCAGCGGGTTCGATGCCCGCTCGGAAAAATTAAATATTTAACAGTTTCATTTTCCTTTCTCTAGTAATAAGGCCAACTGTGGCGCAATGCCTGCAGAATTTGGTGGATAGTGGGGAATGGAGTGTCGTAACATTGAGTTCCCAGGTTCCCTCTGCTACTCTGTTATGTGCGCGATATAGCGTGAAGCTAATAAAAATAAATGATGCACTGTTAGGGGATAAAGTATATGGCGTGATAACTCATAGTAAATAGAAAAATAAAATACTCAGTAAATGTAAACTACACTTTGACATGAAAAGTTTCCTACTATTTTATTTAGTCCTGCCTAAAAAAATGCTTGCGCTATAATAAAAGTTGAAATTTCTATTCAACTATAATGCTTCATGGATAGCCTGACGATGCTGTCGTGACGCAGTGTTTGACAGTCAACGTGACAGTTGTGGGTTCGATTCTTACCCAGTGCAATGGATTTCTGTAATTTCCACGCTCTAGTAACAAAACAAAGCGCGGCGTTAAATTCCCCCATTTAACACGGAATGTTTCTAAGCTAAAACCTACCTACCGTGCAATATGAGGAAACGTGTGATTCTGCTTTTTTATATTAAACTAATGTAGTCCAAGCGGGCGAACCCACGAACAATATACTATTTTGAACAATATTTTAAAAACGTCAGGCTCTATAAACATACAAATAATATATAAATTTATTTATAAACCCATTCCCATAACAAAAACATATACTTTCATTAGAAAGTTAGTATGTATGTACGTACAACAAAGCCGCATACTAAATATTATGATAATCGCCGGCGCCCTTTGAGCATTGCGTGATGTCGCACCGCCTCGAGGGATCAAGACACTGTACGGTACCTACACCCGTTGTGTAATAACAATGGGTTTAGTTTTACTGTTAGTTTTATGGTGGTTTCAATTTTTGTATAAGAATATATATATTTTCGTTTTGTTTTGATATGGATTTTTTTTTTTTTTTTTATGGAAAAAACACGGCAAACGAGCGTGCGGGTCACCTGATGGTAAGTGACTACCGCCGCCCACGACCCCGTGCAACCCCAGAGGAGCTACAGGTGCGTTGCCGGCCTTTAAGATGGGTTGGGCGCCGGGGCCCGGCATTACCTGATGCGAAACGCAGTGGCATTAAGCCACTACTTCACGCCGGTTTTAAATGCCGGGGGTGGTAATGATCCGGTCGAGTCTGCCCATGCGTGTTGCCATTGCTGGCGACGTGACTCTACCACACGTACTTTAGTCGCCTCTTACGACACCACCAGTACCAGGATGATCCTATTCTAGGCCGGGATCACACAGCGGATTTTCATCGGTGTGGCTGGGTGGTAAGATTAAGGGAATAGGTATCAAGTCAGGTTTATTATATAACTCAAAACACATAATTTAGCGTATTAAATTCGCGTTTTTAGGGTTCTATACCTCAAAAGTTAAAACGAATACTTATAGGGATTGCTTTTTTGTCCGTCTGCCAAGGCTTAAATTTTTCTAAAGGTATCAAGCAAATATTAATTACAGCTTCAATAATACCCATCAAATAATATCCAGGTCTTTATTATCCAGTCCTTTTATCCAGGTCAATAATATCCAGGACATTATCTGGGAGGACTAAAAAAATTAAGCTTCTATGTTAATAAGATTAAAAGATGATGAAATTCGCCTTAACACTAGGTTCCCTCTGTCTGCTGTGCTGTGTGCGGGATACAACGAGAAGTTGATAAAAAAATATATAATAATAGTTAATAAATATTTTTAGTTATAAATATATTATTTTTAATTATATATTACGTTTTTTCAGAAACAATGGAGAGTCGAGTCGGCCTGGACTACATAGTGGAGCACGCGGAGTACGCGGGGAAGCTCGCGGCCGCCCTCACTTCACCTACAGCTGCTGTTAAGAAACAGGTATATCGGTTCGATTCCCAATCATTGAAATGAAATATTTAATATTTTAATTTTCTCAATACCTCCCAAATTCGGCGGCAGGTGGGGAACGGAAGTGTCTTAATGGGAACGCCCCCTCCCTCTCTATATTAATATTTCTCTTATTTGAATGGATCACAGCCATTTTAATGACAATAATAATAAAAAAAAACGATTGTTTAATTATTTTTTAAATAATTTTCCAGGTGTTCGAGCTTCTCTCAGCGCTGTGTGTATACAACGCGGACGGGTATGCCCGAGCAGTCGACACGCTTGATAGATATAAGGTATACAAGAAATTATATGCAAAACTGATATGAAAATGAAAAAATGAAATAGCTATACGATTTTTTTAGCGTGATAGCCAGAGTAAATGAAGCGCCAATAGCTGCGGTCTCTGTATGCTTCTTTCGCCTCGTCGACTGTCATCAACCTCTTTACATGCTCTGCGGGGCCTCTACCTCTCTTACCACTCATTATTGCCTAATAAACAAAAAAAATTTTTGAAATCTCCATGTTCTACTTATTTATTGTGTGTAAATTTTGCTTATAAAGATTTATATATTGTTTTTTTGGCTTATAAAGTTAATTAAATCGTAGTGGCGCAGTGACACAAGTGTGTGGCTGTAAACGCGTCCATTATGGGTTCGATTACTATTAGAGGAATTAATAATTTAATATTTTCTTTTTTTCTCTCTGGTAACAATACCAACGCGGCATTGAGTTCGGTTATTCAATGCACAATGCTTCGAAAATTCGAAGAAAGTGGGGAACGGAGTGTCTTATCACTGGTTTCCCTGCAGAATGAAGCTGAATAAAACATTTTGATTCTAGGTTCTGAAAGGAGACCGCTACCGCCTCACAATAGTGGTGGAGGAACTAAAAAACGCAACTACAATAGATTACAAAACTGCTCTCGTCGCGTTCATCAACTGTCTCATCATATCTGCACCTCGACTACCAGATAGGATCCGAGTGAGGAACGAGTTTATCGGTAAGATACTTAATTTCAATATATTTAATTAAAATACAATCAGCTTCACGCTGTATCGTGCGGGATACAGCGGGACAGAAGCACTAATACTATAGAAAACTAAACTTTCTATCATGCTATATCATCAATCCCCAAATGGGATCGAACCCACAACCATCTTAATCTGTATGTACACTATGACATTAATGAATACTTATAACAATAACTTATGTAGGTATACATATAAATTATTTTATTCTATTAATATATATTATACAATCCATATAAACCTAAATACCTTAGAGATTTGATGCTACTATTATTACATTACAGGACTTGGACTGCTTCCAACACTTAGTAACCTAAGGTGAGTGTATTTAACTCTTGAAGCACATTCCTCGCGTAGTACGGTCAATGAGTCGTGGCCACTTCGAAGTTAGCTGTAGATGGGAGCGTAAATTTGATTTTAAAATTTCTCTTCTTTTTTCATTATTTTCCTACCAAATTAACAAATTAATCAGAAAGCCTAACCGCGATAGGCCACGACTCGCCAGCCGTACTGTAGTTATGACTTATTTTATTAGTTGCTTGTTTGGTTAACTATTAAATTTTAATAATGACAATTATAGCTGTTTTGTTCTTTTGTTCTGTTACATTGTATTGTTTTATATTTTTTTATATTTACATGTTTCGTATGTTAACTACTAGTATAAGTTAAAATATTATTTTCAATCCATTTAGAAATGTTAACCTGAGTGACGAACTAAATTGTAAAAATCTTTTTCTAAAATAAAAACACCTGCAATCGAGAATCGAACTTGTGACCAGTATCGTTTAACTTAGTACTAAAAAGATTATTTAGGTGAAAAGAAGTGTAAAAATCTATTTGGAAAATATTAAATATTTCATTTCCTTAAATCGTGGAAATCGAACCCACAACCTGTTGTGTTTCTTTGTCATTTACATAATACCACGCTTTGATACCCATAGCGAAGTAATGAAAATAACTAAATATAATCATGTCCCCGAAAGGACCTGTAACTATCGCGCATACAGTTTTCAATTAACTCCTTTGTTATATATATAAGTACAACAATAAAAAAAAGATGGTGGTAGTGGTGGCGCAACGGCACAGCGTGCAACCGTTGACACGACAATTCTGGTTTCTATTTCCACAAATGGCTCAACTATTTTAATTTCCACGCTATGATAACAAAACCACACTATGCGGCGTTGAGATCCGTGACTCAACACGCAATGTCTCAAAACTTGGGGGAACAGAATGTCTTAACATTGGATTCCTCAACTTATCCTTCTACAAGTAGGATACAGCGTAGATCTATACAAATAAAAAATAAACGCGGGTAACGAAGTGTCTCTATTCACTATATTTCCTCTCCCTAACCTGCTGTGTGCGGGATACAGCGTGAAGCTGATTTATTTGATTATTTAATTTTATTTCAAAAATAGAAATATTTTTTACTAAGTTAAATTAAAACCAGGAATTTTATATCAATTACATGTTCCGGTCTAAAGTCCACTGCGTCCAGTCCAGAATAGCAAAAAAAATGCGTGGGCACACACGTCTCAAACCAAATATGGCGCGTTGAGAATTAATGAATAATAATTGTTGTATATCGATTTGTTATTGTATTTACATAAAAACGTTGATAAAAACGTGAGGTTATTTTTGTGCTTATAAACCTAATACCTAGTTATTTTGAAAGTTTAGGTATATATTTTTTTATTTTTCCAAAAAAGGAAAGAAGAGAGAAATCACATAGTTTTACATCTCTTGTCAAATTAGTTGATCGTTGTTATGTTGTAGGCCAGTCGTAGCGCAGTGGCACAAAGTGTGACTGTAAAACCGACCGGTTGTGGATTTGATCCCCACTCGAGGAGGTGAAATATTTACTTAAATTTATATTTCCATTTCTTCGCTCTGGTGTCGAGGCAAAAGCTCGGCGTTGAGTTCTGCCACTCAACACGCAATGCCTCCAAAATTCGGCTGAAAATGGAGAACGGAGTGTCTTAACACTAGGTTCCCTCTGCCCTACCCTGCTGTGTGCGGGATACAGCGAGAAGCTAATAAACATCCCTTATAGAAAATCGACGTTTCCTTCATTCACTTTTTTGGGTACAAAGGCTCGTTTATATATTAGAACTAAAAGTACTTTGTATTTATATTTTAATATATATACGATTTTTTTTTAAATTTTTAATACAGTTGAAAAAAAAATTGAAATAGCTATCTCTTGAGATATTTTCTTGGGGATTGGGCTTTAGTTTGCGCAGACGTTCGTGTAAACTTTTTTTTTCTTTATTTTTCTCAAATTTTTTTTTGTTAGTAAAAGTTCTAAGTTTTTTAACCCCAGATACTACACACTACTATATTATGCTTGAGATACATTTTTATATTAACACGTTGCTAAGACAATGCATGTTTTACCTCAAGAGTTACTCTGCACCCTCGCTCTAGTGTTTCAAAATATAGACAAAAAAAATATTCAAAATATTTTTTTAATTATATAACTTCCCAACAATGAAAACCGAACTCACTACCTTACAGGCATGAAGCGGCCAGTCATCCAAACCTCGGTGTCCAGCTCGACGTGTTCGAGGAGCAGCGGGAGAGCGACGAAGCGCAGGGCCCGGGCGGTATCAATCTAAATTCACATTTAGATGTATTTTACGCCATCTTGAAACAAGTTAGTATACAAATATTTTTATATTTTTATATCATTACGTGGGAATAGTTTTTCTAGATAGTCCCGTTATTCCCCGTTCCGTAAGAATTTCAATAAATCGTCTCTTAATATTCCTCTCTCTCCTCATTCCAGTCGTGGCACAGGGGCACAAATGTGTGACTATAAATCCAAAACGCCACTGGTTGTAGATCGGGATCGAATGGTTGTAGGTTCGATCCCTACTCGAGGAAATTAAATAGATATATATTTATATTTTCATTTCCTCGCTCTGGTGTCGAGGCAAAGCACGACGTTAAGTTCCACCTCTCAACAAGCAAGGGCTCCAGAATTCGGCGGAAAGTTGAGAACGGAGTGTCTTAACACTTGGTTCCCTCCACCTCTGTTGCTGTATGCGGGATACCGTGTGATAAAAAAAGTTTAAATTTAAAATGCTATCGTGCTGAATCTACTATAGTCAATCATCTAACTTTCCTAGGTCAATTGTTTTACACTATTTTTTCATTTACATTTTTTCTATAACTATTTTACTTCTTCACAGGTATCAGACACACCCCAAGAGATCCCCTTCCTCAGCATCTTACAGCATTTGCTAAGAATAGACCCAAAAGAGGCAGTCAGTGATATAGTGTGGGACACGGCTGAGACATTGGTGCATAGAGCCACTTTGCTAGAGACGAGGGAGAATGCGGCAAAGTTGCTTAGGGCACCGAGTGTACAGGTTTGGTTTCGTTTTTTTTTTACTGTCTTGAAATAAATATTTAAAAATATTTCATTTTCTAAATAATTTTTATCTATTTTCCTTAACCACACAAATCAATTCAATTAGTATTTATTGTAAAATAAAGGCGAAGTTATAAAGTGGCTAAAAGTTATTCGTATTCATTTTTATTATATTTTAGGCAAAAATGGGCTGCACATGTCAACACAGAGATCTATCAGGGTCGAACAGGAAACAAAGCTTACAAAGAGCGTTGTCTCCCCCACCTCCTCCACCGCCTGCGCCTGCGCCACCGCCTGGTAATAAAATATTCAAATAAAATAAATAAATCAGCCCCATGCTGTATCCCGCGCATACAGCACGATAAGCAAAAAGGACCTAATGTTAAGGCACTCAATTTCCGCTGAATTTTTCGGGTCATTGTGTGTTCAAGGGCGGAATTGATTTAATAAACTCTATGCATTGTTTTTAACAAACTAGTTGAAACTAAGTTCTTTTTATGATATACATATATTTTGCCAGTAAATTTTTTGTTGCACAAAATATATACTAATAAACATTATATTTTATCCCAAAAAATGTTAAACGAATAGAGTACAACCTCAATATTGAGACAAAATTGGGAAATAGGTTCATCTTATTTTTAAGTACAAATTTTTGCTTATTTTGATTTATGAGTTATACTTAAAAAATCAATCAATTTTAAGCTATATTGTTATATTTATTTTATTATAATTTTAAGTTTATATAATACTTTTATATTTTACTCACAAATATTAATGATAACAAAAAATATTTATTATTGTTTTTTCAGCAATACCCGCACCTCCACTACCCCCTGCACCTCCAGCTCCCCCTACACCGCCAGCACCTCCGGCACCTCCCACCTCCCGAAAGCGTTCCACCACCACCACCCCCTGGCACACTCACGCCCCCACCTCCCCCAGTTAATATAAAACTACCACAACAGGAAATACCACTGCCGAAGACTAAAATGAAGACGATCAATTGGAATAAGATACCTAATAATAAAGTGAGTTATTCATTTTTCTTTAAATATATTTCAGTTTTTATTTAAACTGTTGTTTTGTTATCGCTATATAACTAAGTATTTGTAAAGATGTTTTTTATACATTTTTGAAAAACATCAAATCAAATTATATCGTAGATTTCTTTAGTTTCACGCTGTCTAGAACATATAACCAAATAGGGTAGGCAGAGGAAACCTGGGAACCTAGTGTGAACGACATTCTATTCTTATTAAGACACTTTCGTTTCCCACTTTTCGACGAATTCTAGAGCTTGTTAAGTGTCAGAAACAAACACCGCGCTTTGTCTTGTTACCAGAGCGAGTCAATGGAAATATTTTAATACCTCTAATGGGAATTGAACCCACAATCGTCGCGTTTACATACCAATTCTGTTTCCTTACCTCAACCTTCTCTTTACTCAATATGTATAATAAAATATAATGTTTTCAGGTAATCGGCCAAAACAATATTTGGTCGATAGTAGCGTCGAGTCACAAACATTCACCAAAATCTGAACTGGACTGGAGCGAAATAGAAGGATTATTCTGTCAACAAGTAAGTCCTATATTACATACCTATAGGTACTTACCTTATATGTTGTATTTATATTTATTATACACGAATCTTAAGTTTATTATATTTATTACAATTTATAGTGAAATTATTGTATACCATACAACACGGTAGTGTTAAGACACTCCGTTAATATTAAGAGAGACTTCTGTTTCCCATTGCTGAATTCTGGAGGCAATGCATGTTTAGTGGAACTAAACTTCGGACTTCGGCTATTATTTATTTTATTTAAAATAATTTATTATTTATTTTATTATTTATTTTATTTTTTTATTTTATTTAAAAAAAAATATTTAAAAAAAATCATTTGCAATTTTTCACTTTCGACATTATACCCAGTGACCATCGGAACCTTATTATAATTTTAAAACTATGTATGTCAGGTGCAACCACCAGGTTCTGCGGGCTCTTCACCAAGATTAGGAAGAAGCCCTATTTGCGACAGCTCAGGAGAAAGGAAGCCGAGGAAGGAACCTTCCGAAATTACACTTTTGGACGGCAAAAGGAGTTTGAATGTTAATATATTCTTGAAACAGTTTCGCAGGTAATTTTTTTGTTTAAAAAAATAATTAAATTTTTACTTTTGAAATATGATTTTTGGAAAAGATATAAATCAGTTCATAAATCGACTAAAGTATGAATTATTTCTTTACTGATCTATATATCTTATGCAAGTAACTCAATGACTTCTCAAGAAGAAAGTTGAGCAGTTAAGAATTAGAATAAAGAATAGAAGCAAAACACAAATTTTCATATTTCTATTTAAATCTTCAAACTGAACACATTGACAAAATTTTTGGTTTAAAAAGACATAATTTTCGAATACAAAATCACTCTAAACGTATTATAATATTTCATTTTTCCTTTTTTAGCTCCAACGAAGATATAATACAATTGATTCGAGAAGGTTCCCACGATGATATAGGCACTGAGAAACTGCGCGGTCTCCTTAAAATATTACCAGAAATAGATGAATGTGAGATGTTGAAAGCGTTTACCGGAGATGTCACCAAGTTGGGTAACGCCGAGAAGTTCTTGCTTCAACTTATACAGTTGCCCAAGTGAGTAATACTTGACTTATTTTCCAGGTTCACTGCCACCTGTTTCCAGGATGTAGCAGGGTACGCTGAGGGAACCTAGTGCTAAGACACTAGTTCCTCGTTTTTCTGGATGTAATTTTATTAGTTGACTTTGGAGTTTAACGCCGTGCTTTGCCTGGATACCAGAGCGAAGTAATGAAAATATTAAATATTTCATTTCCTCGAGTAAACTCGTTATTCGATTCCACTTCTTTAATTCAACTAATCAATTTTTTTTTATTATATTCCCTATTTATAGACATTTTATTTTCTGTTTTTCCAGTTACAAATTAAGAATAGAATGTATGCTGTTAAAAGAAGAATGGGCGTCCACTGCTGGGTACTTAGAGAGTGCAATCAACGCTATACTGGTGGCTGGAGATGATTTAATGTCTTCAAGAGCTATTCAGGTATACAAAAATGTAGCTTCGAGATCTATCCTACATATGGCAGGGATATGTAGGATAGATATCCCTTGCGCCGTGTGATCCCGGCCTAGAATAGGATCATCCTGGTACTGGTGGTGTCGTAAGAGGCGACTAAAGTACGTGTGGTAGAGTCACGTCGCCAGCAATGGCAACACGCATGGGCAGACTCGACCGGAGCATTACCACCCCCGGCATTTAAAACCGGCGTGAAGTAGTGGCTTTATGCCACTGCGTTTCGCATCAGGTAATGCCGGGCCCCGGCGCCCAACCCACCTTAAAGGCCGGCAACGCACCTGTAGCTCCTCTGGGGCTGCACGGGGCCGTGGGCGGCGGTAGTCACTTACCATCAGGTGAACCGCACGCTCGTTTGCCGTGTCTTTTCCATAAAAAAAAAAAAAAAAAAAAAAAAAAAAAAAAAAAAAAAAAAAAAAAAAAAAAAAAAAAAAAAAAAAAAGGCACCATTTGGCAGACAGAACCTATACTCGAAATATCTATCCTGGGCTTCCTAGTCCTGGTTTAAGACATTGTTGGACTTGTAAAGGTACTTCCAGAGTACGGCGATGTAAGTCATTTTATTTACCTCCAATGGTAATCGAATCCACGGCCATCGTGTTTACCAATTAGATGCTGTTCCCTGTGTGTGGCCTTTTTATAAAAGATATTATTATCACAATATCAGGGTGATATATATGAATATCATTGATAGTAAAAAAGATCACGCTTCACGCTGTATCCCGCACACAGGCAGAGGGAACTTAGTGTTAAGATACTCCGTAATTCCCTATTAAATATTATAGTTGTTATTAAATAACACTCTCTGTTGTTGCCAATAATATTATTTTAAATTTAAAATAGTTTAGGGTCACAAGTTGTAACTGTAAACGTGACAAATTGTGGCTATTCGATTTCGATTTTCACTCGAGGAAATGAAAAATTAAATATTTTATTTCTTCACTCCGGTGTCGAAGCGGAGCGCGGCGTTCAGTACCGCGACTAAATGCCTCTAAAATTCGACGGAAAGTGTGCAACGGTGTCTCTTGACACTCGGTATCCTCTACCTATCCGGCTGTATGCGGGAAACTGAATATATAAATAAAATATGGATACCTTTCAAGCACTCCAATCAATTAAGCTATATATTCATTAGATATAAATTTAAATTATTTTTTGTATATAAAACTACAGTGTTTTGTTTTTTTTTACATATATTTATATGTAGTAGTATGTTATTTGAGGCCAGTCGTGGCGCAGTAGCACAAAGTGTGACTGTAAAAGCGACTGTGGGTTCACTTGAGGAGATGAAATATTGACTTAAATATATATTTGTAAATGAAACTATTTTTACCGGATTAATCGCATATATTTTGTATTTTATACATTTTTGGGCAACCCGACGTTTCGAACACTTTACAGTAGTCCGTGGTCACGGGTAGTCTACCCGAAAATGTATAAAATACAAAATATACGCGATTAATCCGGTAAAAATAATTTCATTTACAATGTGTAACAATCGTGAAAATCAAAGAACTTATTAAATATATATTTCCATTTATTCGCTCTGGTGTCGAGGCAAAGCGCGTTGAGTTCTGCCACTCAATACGCAATACCTCCAAAATTCGGCAGAAAGTGGGAAACGGAGTGTCTTAACACTAGGTTCCCTCTGCCTACCCTGCTGTGTGCGGGATACAGCGTGAAGCTAATTTAATTTTTTAAATTGTTTATTTATATGTATATAATTTGCAGGAGATCCTCTACATCTCGCTCATAGCGGGCAACTTCCTGAACGCGGGCGGCTACGCGGGCGGCGCGGCCGGCGTCAAGCTCTCCTCGCTGCAGAAGCTGTCCGACATCCGCGCCAACAAGCCGGGGATGACCCTCATGCACTACGTCGCTCTGGTGAGTCGCGCGCCCCGCATACAGCAGGGGAGGCAGAGGGAACCTAGTGTTAAGACACTAGTCTGTTCTCAACATTCCGTCGAATTCGAGGTGTGAATGGCGGAACTCAATTCGGTTATTTACTTTTAAATTTTCGATTAATTGAATCTAAAATAAAGAAGACAGGATGACGATGATGATGATGATATAATTATATACGCCTTCATAATCCTGCCTTCTGGATACAAGCCTCTCCAGTGGCACTCCATATTATTATAAATTGGATACAATATATAATATAAATAATAATAAAACTATGAAATTGAGGCCAGTCGTGGCGCAGCAGCACGAAGTGTGACTGTAAAATCGACTGGCTGTGGGTTCGATCCCCACTCGAGGAGATGAAATATTTACTTATATTTATATTTCCATTTCTTCGCTCTGGTGCGAGGCTAAGCAACATGAAACGCCTCCAGAACTCGGCGGAAAGGGGGAAACGTAGTGTCTTAACACTAGGGTCCCTCTGTCTACCCTTCTGTGTGCGTGATACACCATGAAGCTGATTTAATTTAATTTAAATTTTTACTTATTATAATAGTTATAATTATGTTATAATTTTATATATATATATAATTTTCCAGCAAGCGGAACGTAAAAATAAAGAGTTAATTCACTTCGCGGACGACATTAGAGTGTTAGAGGAGGCGTCCAAAGCGAGTGTGGAACAGTTGCACAACGAAATAAATACTCTGTCCCAAAGAATCACTACGCTGAAGAAGGAGATACAGAACACTACGCAACACGATATTAGAGAACAGATGGGTGATTTCTTACAGGTATTTTCAACTTAATTTTTTGTTTTGTATTTGTGTTGGAGAATTTTCATCCAAATTCAAGTTATTTAGACATGACACAGAACTCGCTTTATCTTACTAACGGAATTAGTATATCCGATTAATGAAATATTATTTAAGGTAATGAAATCAATCATTATTTAAAATCAAATCAGTAATCGAACCTAAAATCATCTTGTTTGCAGTCAGTCAATATATCAAAGTGTCACATATGGTAGTGCAAAATATAATAATGTAATTTAATTAAATTAGGTGGCAGAAAGAGAAGTTTCAGCGTTAAACAAGGATATGGAGGAGGTGGAAAGTATGAGGAAACAATTGGCCGAGTTCTTCTGCGAAGATCCCGTCTCCTTCAAATTAGAGGAGTGCTTTAAGGTTTGTATAGTGTTATTAATAAATGTTAATATTTATTAATTTAGGCCACCTTACAGATGCACGCTTGTGCTTCTGCGTTACGACTGGCCTCAATTTGACTTGATTCAAATAAAGAATTTATCTTTATTTGAATTAATCAATTTATCTAATAAAGAATATTGAGATTTAGATTCTTAGTAAGCGTGGTGTTGTTTCAGACATTCGTAACGTTCTGCGCGAAGTTCCGCGCGGCGGCGGCCGACAACGCGCGCCGCGCCGCGCTCGACGAGCAGGCGGCGGCGCGGCGCCGCGCCAGGGACCTCGCGCTCGCGCGCCGGCCCGGTGAGTGCGGGCGGGAGTGCGTGTCCATCTGTCTGCGTGTGTAGAGCCTTTGTCTCAGTAATGAATGGAAATATCGAGCTTAAATTCAAACTATATATTCGGATCTAAGATCCCTGGATTCCTGAAAAATCGTATTTTAACATTTGCTTAAAATAGATATAATACCCATTTATATTGCTAAAAACGCGTATTTCGACACTACAAAAGGAATCAAAATGAATAGGGTACTTCAGAGTTAACTAGAATTATGAAATTTTTTAGATAGCATCTATAAATAGTACTAGCTCAGGAAAAAATCAGAAAATTTTGTACACCTACATTTGTGTTTAAATCCTAAAAAATAATAGTTTTAAAAGAGAAGAAAAATTTTGGTTTTAAAGCCGCTAGTTCAAGTGAGGTATCAGATGAAAGGACTCTCCCTAATCCAAGCTTCAATTTTAGCAAAAGCTCCAGACCTCCAATTTTTGTACGGAACCTTCAGTGTGAGAGTTCAACTCACAATTGTTTATATATAAGTTTTTAACTCAAAATTATACTTTACAAAAATATTTTTAACATGTTCATTCTATATATTTATAATGAGTATTAAAATAACAAAACATTCTCCAAAATTTCAGGCGGCAGTATGTGCAGCACACCTGTATCGGAGTGTGAATCTCTCATGGAGTCCCTTCTGCTCGATATACGAAATGGATTAGGAAGGCGATCTTTGAGAAAACCTCATGATCCATCACCATCTCCGGGTAACATTGTTTTTTTTATAAATCGCTAGCTTTTACAGATTTTGAGGCCAATGGGCCACAATAGCCTCAATAACTTACTTATATTTTTTTTATTCTATTTCCAGATGTAACTCCAACTGGAAGTCTACGTCGTCGAAGTCGCGCGAGTCCAGGAGACGATGAAGATGGTTTGTTAGAGTTTTTGAGGCATTCGTCCCCAAATCAAGAGGGTAGGGAACGGAATGTATGGGGAAGCTTAGGTAAGTTAGAACAAAAATATTTAAAAAAAATAGCGTCACGCTGTATCCCACACACAGCCGTTCCCCACTTTCCGCCGAATTGTGAAGGCATTGCGTACTGAGTGGCGGAACTCAACGCCGCCCTTCGCCTTCGCCGATCGAAGAAATGAAAATATAAATATAAATAAATATTTCATTTCCTCGAGTGGGGATCGAATCCACAACCAATCGATGTTACAGTCACACTTTGTGCCCCTGCGCGACGACCGGCCTCTATTTTCATTTTTATGATAAAATTATAGGTTTATTATATAAAAGAAGAAAGTAGAATCCGTAACGGGAATCCAAAGCATATATGACACCATAATAATATACATGATAACATTAAAAACTCATTTAATTTCCAGACCGCTCCTGGTCCCGCCGTGCACCGATCCGGGCTCGATTAGAGATCCCTGATAGAGAACGTACCGGGGAACGACCGTCTTCCCCCTCACCCTCGCCCACTCCCACTCCCACTCCCATCCCCACCCCCACACCATCTGTGCCGGCTATAGAAACTTCCACTGAAGCTAAGCCTAAGTAATTTTATTATATTAGAACTAATGTTAAGAGTTAGAGAAACTAGTGTTAAAACACTCTTTCCCACGCACTGTCTAATTTTCGAGACATTGCGTGTTGTGTGGTGGAGTTTAACGCCACGCTTCAACTTGTTACAGAGCAGATTAATTTCTTGATTTAGATTCCTACTAACCCACAACCATAAAGCGTTTAAAGTTGCATTCTCTAAATTTTTTCGAACGATATAATGTAAATTTATAATATAATTATTAGTCATTGTCACTCTTCCACTTCCATTGGTTGTGTGTAAGAGATAACTGCTTTATACAGGGTGGAAGCGTCAGCGCTCATTTTACGGTAACAGTATATAGGTTAAAATATTTTAAACCCATACCTAAAGAAATTAATCAAGATACCTCAACAGTTTAGACGTAGGATTTTTTTTCATTTCACGATGTTTATCCATACCTGTATTTCGTGTGACGCAGTTACGCAGATACCAATAACGTTAACACATACTACTACAAAAGTATTAATAAGGTTAAGCAACTTTGAACTTTACCGTCAATACCTACGACTCGATTTAGGAATGAGGCGTATGAGCGTGCGTGCGTCGTTCTTGACAAATGGAGTTTTATATTACGACAATAATTTTATTACTTATTTTGTTTGAAAAAAATCACTTTTTCATTTTTGAGATATGTATATAGAGCTACTATAAAGAATATGTATAAAAAATATATATATAGGCTTTTATAGAGTAGTTAAAATTGTGGTTTCATTTAAAGTGGTGCTGACACTTCCACTCTGTATACTAATTATTTAATATTTTTTTGTTATGTATTTTATTAATATAGAGAATATTATAATGTTTTTTTTGTAATAATGTAGGGAATGGCGTCAAAAAATCGAATCGTGGTTGCGTGCCAACAGCGAGGAGGAGAGGCCCCGCCGCGCGCGCGCGCACGCGGCGCACCGGCGCTCCTTGGAAAACGACTCCGGTGAGGAATAAATCTGAAATATTCTATTAGTTTTTAATTTTCGAAATATTTCATTATTTTTCCTTTTCCATGCATCTCCTGCAGTTTTCGATGAAGTAGATTCTAAGACACTCCGTTGTTTGTTCAATTTCGAGATATTTTGTCTTACAGAACCCAAAAATGATAATATATAAATTTTATAATTAATATTAATGTAATAATGTAATTAATATGACATCCTCGCAGAGAGCTCGGGCGGCGCGCTGGGCCCGCTGGCGGAGGCGCGCGGCGCGTGGCGGCCCGCCGTCACCGACACCGACCTCGTGCGCGCCATCGAGGCCGTCGAGGGTGAGCCTTTTGTATACACTAGCACATGGGAATATGCTCAATGAGAGAGTGAGAGTGTGATCACATCCTAATGCAAACTACACTTTTTCTAACTAAATATTGTAACCTGGTTTATAAAAAGAAAATTTAATTAATCTTATTATAATAATACTTTTAAAATAACATAATTTCACATTACTTTTGTACAGACGTGCAACCAAAAACAAAAGACAGCAGGCTGCCTTGGCGGAAAACAGAGGAAAACGAGGAGATGCGACGTCTCAGGAGACAGCGTTCACGTCAACAAATCGACTCGCCTCAACCACTTGTATCCATTACGGAAGAAGAAAAACGAAAACTACCCGACATCACCGTTACCAGTGTTAAAGATAACAAAACAGAAAAATCTGATAGAGTTGAAATAGATTCTGATAACATCGAAACACCTCCCGTACAAAGAAAAATCTTCAACCCCCCACCAGAAAGAGAGCCTTGTAGAAAATTCCAATCATCAATACCAGATAAAGCTACCACCGAAATGAAGGATTTGTGTCAGGAGATATTAGGTGACGGACAGTTCGACAGGTTCTCAGCTGCAAGAAGAACGAGAAGGTACAAGAGAACACCAGAATCGAGTTCACCCGAAGAAGAGAAGAAACCAGAAAGTACTGAATTAATAGCAGAAACCCAAGTATTGAGACCGTCTAAATTAGAAATCCAAGCGTCGTATCCCATTGATACTCCAAAAGAAACGAAACCAGTGGAAGAAACAATAAAAGACGAGAAAGAAGTTAGGTTAAAACGTTGGCAGGATAGACTAAAAGGTCAAAGTGGAACAGAGAAACCAACCAAAGATAATAAATCAGTGCCATACTCCAGAATGAGGCGGCAGACGTCCATCAACCAGGAGGACGTTCAAAAAGCCATACGAGAACTAAAGTCACCGACACAGACACCTACTGGTGTCTGGTCAAGAAATGCTTATAGGAAGTCTATGAATGCTAAAATAGATAAAATTCCCACAGATAGGACCATTTCTCCAAGAATTCCGAAAGTTAAAAGCGAACACGAGCTCAATGATGAAGGTTTCGAAGAGACGCAAAGTCTTAACTCTGAAAGCGCTTCCCAAGGAGCGTCATCAGGATGCAACATGGAATGTGAATCTCCAGTGCCCAAAAAGACGGAAATTCCAAAGAAAATAACTACCAAAGACACGAAAACGCCGCCTCGGACTCCATTAGACCCGAAACGATTCACGAAACGTGCCACTTCCTTACGTGTAGAAAGATCGACCTCCAGAGCTTCCTTACGAAGTTCCAGATCTTCGTTAAACAGTTCAGTGTCAGTTGCTACGGTGAAGAAAGCGCCAACTCCTGTGAAACCTATCCCGAAACCAGTGCAAAAACCTGTGTCCAGGATGCCGGCGTCTCGGTCCTCGTCAAGTGGGAGTTCAGTAGGAGTTCCAAGACCTCCACTAAAGACAAAGACGTCAGGGTTCATGAGACCTACACAAGCGTCTAAAGGTAGAGGAACTACGTTAAGTGGAATGAAAATGAAGTAAACCAAATATTCAATAAAAAATGCCTTAAATTTTGGTGAAGATAAATAAACGCTATTTACACTATATGTAGTGGAGAATAATAAAAAAATATATTATCATGTTAAAAAACGTGAATTTGATACCATATTATCGTTTTTTAAGTAATATATATACTGAATTTCAATATATATATTGAAAATGGTAATGTAATATTACGTTATGTAATATTTTAAATTTTTTATATACAATTATAACATTTAAAGAAAAATTATTGGAATCTTCAGATAAAAGGCGAATCTCATACAATCTGAAGTTTTCAATGACTGTTTAGTTTAAGTCTAATAAGATCTGTATTATATTTTATTTGGCCCGTACGTTTTTTTTTTTAATTTTTTTTTATTTATAAAAAAATCATTTAGTTTTAGGTTTCATTAACTTTGTGCCACGAATCAGTACGGGTATGTATTTTCTTTAGTACCATTGAATATAATTTAGTGCGAAATTCGGTTTAAATTTTTACCTTTTTTAATAAATTTTTTATTATATTGTATAACGTAGGCAAAATTTCATTTTTTATTACGTTTTGTCATTGTTTTATTAATTTTTTTTATATAAAAATTAATGTAATGGTCAAAATTTTTTTTCCCTATTAAAAATTTTCCGTCCACATCCATTGCATTTTTCGTAATTACCCGCAAAAAATGAAAATTACAAAAAAAAAAAAAAACAAATTTCGCACTTCACACTAATAAATTATAATTCAATATTCATATAAAATGTATAAGCGATCTGATTTTTGTAAGAGAAACATATTTTTTAATGTAAAATCGTCACAAAGCATGGTTCTAATAAATGTAAGTCTAACACCAGTGTTTATATTTACTAAACGTAATAAATTTATATTCGACTATATATGGAATATTGTTTTATTTATCAAATTCAAATTAAAAAACTAAAAAATATTTTTATTCAAAATAAGAAGTTACATGATTCATTTTTTGAACGGGACTTATTTTTTAAATCAACTTTATATCAAAATGACAATTAAATGTTCGAAACAGACTGGAGCGAGGCGTCTTATAAAATTAAAATAAATAAAAATAAAGAAGAAGATATATGAAGGTATATATAAAAATCTATTATTGAGGGTTTTGGGGGCCTTGAGTTCTATTACATGTGTTAAAAAAAAACGTCTGTCCGTTTGTCTACGCTAATCTCAGAAACGGCTTATTCAAATGCAGTTTTACTATTATATTTTGGCAAGTTTCTTTAGCATTTAGTGTTTGTTTTACATATTTCCAGCGGTTCGTAACATATAGATAATATATAGATAATATTTTTTATTTAACTTATAATGAGTGACATATGTAGACAAAAATAAATAATAATTATTGGGTTCGATACGTGTGAAAAAAAAAATACTACTTAAATATAGATTTAATAAATAAATAAATAAATTCGTTACATTTTTTTATTACACAGAGCGTCCAGCACTAAATTTTTTTTTTTTTAATTTAATTCTTTAAATTCTTAAAATCTTTAAATCCTTTATAATAATCATACATTACGTGGTACATAATAAATTAATTCGGTACATAAAAAAAAAATTTACAAAAAAATAATTAAAAAAAATTATAGAAGTCCACTGTCAACGAGTTCTGTCACCAAGTCCGTCATTTTCTTCCTGCAGGCCTCGTTCGAAGTCCATACTGGTTTGATGCAATTGCTCATTTCGTGAGATGGAGATATTTCACTCTCCTAAATATAGTGGAAGTAACAGAGTTAGAGTGGTTTTTGTATGGGGGGGGGGCTAAATTTTTCTGGGGTGGGCACGGGTCCACCCCAAAAGTCTGGTGTCTACCTAAGAAGTTTTACAAATAGTTTTACTAATTTGACAGAAATAAAAAAAATTACCTTTGCATGAACAAATATGCGCAATACTAAATTCCAGGCTTCTTCCAGAAAATGTCTCTAGATAGACTTAAATTATTCCGCATATAGTAGGTAAGCAAAGGAAGCCTAGTGTTAAGACACTCCGCTTTCCGCTTTCCGTCGAATTCTGGAGGCATTGCGTGTTGAGTGGGAATCTAACCCACATCCTGTCACTTTAACAGTCACACATTTGTGCCCCTACGCCACGACTGTATACTGTTGTATCCTGTACATAGCAGGGTACGTTGAGGGAACCTAGGAACCTAGAGTTAAGATACTCCATTTCTATTAAGAGATTCCAGTTTCCCACTTTTCGCCGAACTCTGGAGGCTTTGCGTGTTGAGGGCAGAACTCAACGCCGCGCTTTGCCTCGGCACCAGAGCGAAGAAATGGAAATATAAATTTAAGTAAATATTTCATCTCCTCGAGTGGGGATCGAACCCACAACCAGCCGGTTTTGCAGTCACACTTCGTGCCGCTGCGCTACGACTGGCCTCAACATCATAAATAATTTTATAATATGCTTCTCTGATTGTGGCGTTCTGAGAAAATAATATTTATTACCTTTTCCTGATAAAGATTCGGCGCCTCGTTGCTATCGCAGGTCATTATCGGATACATGTCCAACGCGATGCCGAGACCGAAGCGACTGCTGCTCTTAAATTCCTCCTGTAACCTGAGAAATAAAACAGTTAAAAATATTAATTATTTACCAATACTATATTTTAAGCAGGATGACTCGATCTAAATTTATAAACCTAGCCATCAATAACTCTCGATTTATATCTATATTCGATATAAATCAGTTAGATTAATCGATTAAATATGTCAATCAGTTGGCTTGCCAATTTATCAATACACCGATCACTCAGTGGATCAATCATCCGAACTGCTTACAAATCATCAAATTAATTACTAATCATTATCACTTAGGTTTCACTATACTCACATATTATGTAAAGTTTCCTTGTCCAAGATATTTCCATCGGTCATTTCTGACAGTCTCTCATATAGTTCATCAGCATAAAATCGTAAAAGTGATGTAGTGTGTTCAGCTCGCTGGTCCTTCTCCAAGCACAGGTATATGAGGAAAGCCAAGTCTAGAGCTGGTGACGCGTAACGTGCCAGCTGAAAGTCTACGATGTACATCTGAAATATGTGGATTTTTATTGTCTGCAAAGGTGTGACGTAAACGCAACAGTCGTGGATTCTATTTTACTCCCCTTTAGATAATGAATAATTCATTCATTCATTCACAAAATTAAGTAATGTTTTTTTTTTCACAAAAGTTTACAAGTTTCAAATGACACTTTCAAATACATTTCAAGATAAACTGAAACATGATTGATTTAATTTTATATCAAATTTACCTCGGCTAGAGCACCGTCCGTAAATTTAAACAACATATTATTGGTCCAGCAGTCCCCATGACATATCACCGCTAGAGGTTCCCTTGGAGCGACCATCTCCACCATAGATTGGAAAAAAGTATCTTCATTACAAAATCTTTTAAATGGAACCAAATATTTTTCCTTATCAGAGGAATCCTGAAGTTCTTCTTCAACCATGGCTATAGCATTACGTGTAGCTTCACTGTAGTAGCTTCTGTAGTAATCTTCGTTTTCAGATACGAAAAATACTAGAAATGTTAAACAATAATAATTTAAATTACAAAAATCAATAATTATATTGTATTTTTTTCATTCAACTCTATCGTCATATGCAGAAGACACATAATTCCAGAGGCACAAAGAATTAAGATAGGTCTCTAAATACTATTAATCTTTACTTTTCTTCTACCGTCACAAAATTGAAGTGTTGTCACAAAACAAAAATTTGAACAAAGTTAAGTAGTCAATGCTATACGTAGATTAAATAAATTAGGTAAACACAATACATTAATTTCACATTTTTGCCCTTAATTTTTCAAGCAGATACACACCGCAATATGGCTTTCAATACAAAAAAAAATTCTTACCTTCAGAAATTCCATCTTGTATATTTAATAATTCATAAAATCCTTCAGGGTCGTAATACTTCATAGCCAGCGACAAAGAGTGAAAGTGAGATAGATGTTTCAGTACAAAATAGCACTGATCAATAGTCAGTCCCTTCCTCCGATCAGGCATCATGAACCCGAACTCTTTCAAATCTTTCAAAATGACCAAATCATTCTGCGCCAAGTAGCATTTGGGAATGGAATTAAGGGGATGAAGTACTTTCTCCCATTGGTTTTGAAATTTGGATAATGCTGGCCAAATTTTATTATAAAAAGCTACTTCGTTGCAGAACAATTCGTCGCTTTTGAAAGCTTCGCGACGTAGAATGCTTTCTGGCAAACATTTGTAAATAATAGATCCTTCCCAAGGTTCAATAATCTCTGTGTTATTGTCTTCAATTGACTTTCGTGAACCTTTCAAGGTTATTCGGTACACCATTGATGTATAATTATCTCCTCGCTTGGAGCCTGGTGCGCCCTAAAATATATTTATGTTTTTAATTATTATTTTAGATTGAAGCCAATAAGCGCGGCGTTGAGTTCTGCCACTCAACACGCACTCTGTCTACCCTGCTGTGTGCGGGATACAGCGTAAAGCTGGATGGATTTTAGATTATTATATGTAAATTCTTTAAATTCAATGAGTCGTTCCTCTATACCTCACCACGACGACAAATTTCAGTAAGTAGGCAACAAAATAAAAATATTTGACCTGCATATGTGTCATACTAAACGCCACAGTATTGGTTAAGACGGCAGTAAATACTTGACTGTATTGACTTGTATCGATTGACTGTGTGATCAGAGGTAACTTTTGCCATATTAGTCACTTCCGAAGAACTCGTATTGTTTATGAACTCAACTACTGCCAACGGAAAAGGGGGATTTTGCACCTCAAGAGACAATCATGTTAATTGTGGGTTTCCACACCAAACATGTAGCGATGTGACGTGGTGACAGTTACAAGAAATTTCATTTTTCAGGACACATTCTGATCAAGAACATGATTTTTTGGAGCGTAAAGTACATAAGTAATAAACAAAAATGAATGATTGAATTATTTTTTTAATTGTTAAATAAATCTTAAATTAAGCGCAAAAAACAAAAAAACACAATGAGGATTGAAGTTTTAGGGAGCCTAGTGTTAAGGCACTCCACTCCCTACTTTCCAAGTGACAGAACTCAACGCCGCGCTTTGCCTCAACACCAGAGCGAAGCAAAGATAAAATCAAATATTTCGTCTCCTCGAGTGCGAATCGAAGTCATCACCTGTAAATGCGATATTTACAGTCACACGCTTTTACCTACACACTTTACCTACTTTATAAAATGCTTAAAATCCGATAAATGATCTTGCCATTTCAACCATATTTACCTCAAAATCATGTATGGTCACATCTGGATATTCATCCTTCAGGAGGTTCTGTAAAAATTCCAAATTTACTGAGGTCATGGTGTCGCTCTAGATTTAGGATGTCAACTGAGACGCCTGGAAGCTTTTTCCGACACTACCGGTTTCAGTTGCAATCGGTGTTTATTCGTGATTGATTCACAAGGATGACAATAATTCCTCAGATTTTTTTGTTATGCTGCTGCGTTACATAGAAAATCATAGTAATAAGCCACCTTATTCTTTACTTTCCTCATAATCACACATATTTCAATGTTAGTGGCGCAAATCTACACTACTTTTGATGTTTAATCTTACTAAACGAGATATATCTTAAATTCTATCAAATAAAGTTTTAATCAATAACAATTGCATTCAGTTAGTCAAAGTAGAAGCACCTAGACGATGAGTCTTAAGCTCTCACAACTTTCAATCGGTAAGTGCTCATAGCCCTCCTATGAGCATTTAGGCAAAACCTGGGGTGTTACGACGCTCAGTTTCCATTAAGACACTTCCGTTCTTCGGAACAGAAGTGTCTTAATGGGAACTGAGCCTTGCGTGTTCCTGGAAGCCTTGCGTGTTGAGTGGTAGAACTCAATGCAGCGCTTTGTCTCGTTACCAGAGTCAGTAAATGAAAACATTGCCTACTCATGTTATGTCCAAAATAACATTAAACAATCCTAAAAAAATACAAAATAATAGTCTCCCTACACAGCAGGGGACCATTATTGAATTGTTACAGTGGGGAGCCGAGATTGGATAATGTCGACCACGTCATAGCCGATGCGCTACTCTCATCGGTTCCCGCATTTAAATTGATATTAATAATTTTGCGTTGTAAATTACTGGTACCTGTGCAATATAATGTAATACAGTCCTGAAGTTTGTTAGATAGGATTTTGTAAAGTTATGTTAGATTGTAGATTTAAATTCCAAGTTTTAGTCCGCTACCCAAAGATAATTAACTTTTAAAAATCTCTTTACAAAGATACTAACAACATAAATAAATTGTAACAATAGAATAATATCGATGAGAATATCGATGTAGCTCGATGATATATGATATGATGTATGGCTTAGTTGGTCAGGAGCGCTATTATGGTTTTGCAAAGAGGCGCGGGTTTAAACATTCAAATTTGTATACGTTTCCTTAATAAATATTTTTCTTCGACAAAACACTTTGAAATGTTAATCAAATAAGTATGTAAAAATTAAATGCATGTGCCAAATGTGTATCTACTAGATATTGCTATTCGAGACCTGTGAAACCAAAAATTACATAGGGCTGTATCTGGGACTTTATCAGCCAGTGGTGAAACTGAACCTAATATAAATAGTTATATAATTTTTTTTTCTCTCACCTTACGTTTTACTGAACGAACTATTAGCAAATGAACAAGCCGTCGACATGTAAATATTATTTTCGACTTTAATATTTTTCTATTAAAATAAACTCTATATATAATATCATGACATAAAAGTCAAATGCGTAAAAAGGAGCGCGTAGCTTAACTGTTGTCATTATGTTCCCGCCAATATTATTTTAAAAACGTTTTAAAACTATCATAAAAAATATTTTAAAAAAACTAATAAGAAAAATATTTATTATATATTCAAATAAACTTAACAAACATAAAAAATTTACTATAATGTAAAATTATACTAAATCAATATTAATAGTTGTACTTTTTATTTAAAATTTGAGTTATCTGTAATTTTTGAACGTCAATGTTTTGATTATATTGACAGTTTGAACAGCTGGAAGAATCGATCGCTGTAAATTGGAAAGGCATTGTTTTCAGCTAGCATATTAAATCTAGGCTTTTATTTTCTTGTGCGTTGTATAATTCTAATCTATTTAATTTTAAAGTTTTAACAAAAATGCCTGTTGATCAGATACAATATTCGGAGAGGTACAACGATGACGTCTACGAATACAGGTTGGGAGTTTATTTCATGTTATTTAAATTAAAATCTTTTATAAAAATATATTTTTTAATATTAATGTTTAATTTTATGTCCTATTCCCCTCTAATGTGTCGCGGAATATAGTATACATATTTTAATGCGTTGCATCATGCGTTCAGTATTTGCTACCATGCTTTTACGTATCTTTATAAATTAAAACTTATATATTTATAAATAAATTTCTTAAAATATATATTTATTCGTTCAATAGTCAACGATATATCTTTAAGTGGTATAATTATATTACGAAATGTAATTGTTAAATAAGTACGCATTAAAATACGCATTACGATGTCAAGGTTAGCATGAATACCTAGATAAACAACAAAATGTTTTCTTTATTTCATATCTTTCTAATTCAATTAGAGAATCTGAAGAGCTCGACCATAAATTGTTAATCCTGTCTCCCTGTTTAAACTGTTCCCTGTTGCATCTTATAGGATTATATTTACTAGTTCATAAGTTATACTAAACATATGTTGTATTTTTTTTATCTTGCATATTTGAACTATTTTTTAAATATGTAAAATAAAAATATTACATTCAATAATTTTATTTTGAACAATGGAGACTTAACATCAAATTTAATCTAATTGAAACCTTGTGTGACACTTAGAGTGGCAGAAAATAAAAGTAACTCCAATCCATTGAGTGGAAATGAAACCTACAACTATTGTATTTACATGTCTATATATCAGCTATTTTAATTTAATTAAGCCTATTATATTCCAGGCATGTCATCCTCCCACCAGATATAGCTCGATTAGTTCCAAAATCCCACCTCATGACAGAAACTGAATGGAGAAACCTCGGTGTTCAACAAAGTCCAGGATGGCTACATTTCATGGTGCATAATCCTGAACCCCATGTCCTATTATTTAGAAGGCCTAGAACTAATATACCTGCTCCGATCAATGGCTTAGATTCAAGCAGTTCCTCGACTGTTAAAGTATGATACAAGTTTAGATAATGAAGGCCACATGTAAGATATTTATTTGATATATTTATAGTAGCTTAAAATTTTTATATATTGAAAAAAAAAAGAAGAATTCATTGATTTGAATTTTGTACTGTTTCGTAATTTTGTAAGAATAGATAAAACAACAGATGAATAGTGTAATTGTTACCAATTACAACTTAAGTGAATACTAAGGTAAATGAAAATGATTTTTTTTATTGTTATTATTATTTGTGTTAAAAATAGAAAAAAAACATAATAAATTTTAAACATGTTATTAATAAACTATAGATGAGTGATATGAATATCTGATAATCTTTAATAGGTGCTTCAAAACTGTGGCCTTAGGACTGATAATTTAATAATGTATGCAAATTGCTTACCAGAATACAAATTATATTTATGATATAATGGATTTATTTAAGAACTGTATTACAGCTTAACAATTGTTAACGGAATAAAGATTTTTAAGTTTCTTTTACATTATTTTTGTTTTTTATTATCCTTATTTTCTTCTTGTTTTTAAAACATTTTTTGTGTTTTTGATAAATATATTCTAAATTTTTTAATAAATTTAAAATAAATTTAAGGGAGAGGGAACGTACTGTTAAAGACATTCTGCTCCTCCTCCATATCCTGCTGAATTTTGGAGTATATGTATGTATAATGATATATATATATATATATATATATATATATATATATATATATATATATATATATATATATATATATATATATATATATATATATATATATATGCATATATGCCTCTGAATTATGCAGGGTTCCTGGTAAATATTTTATCTATCTTGATAGAAGAATTACTTATAGGTCCCGCTAGTTAATCCTAATAAACTTTGTTTATTTTTTTTTATTTTATGCTCGGTCACGGTTTTTGTTTTTATAAATACAATATAAGGGAATTATATTGTATATCCCTTGAGTGGTTCTGGAGATATAGAGGTAATAAAGAATTTTACATACATACTTCTTTAGCAATCGGGAAAAAACCCTTTTTAAGAACAACTTTTATTATGGTTACGATACGATATCAAAGTAGTCGTCAAGTCACGTCAACCTCAAACTCGGTAGGATTGCGTCGTTTAATTACGAAGTTCCTATGGCCACCTTCCAGCTCCATCTTCAGATCAGCTCTATGACATTATAATATCGAATTGTCATCCGATTTATACATGCATGCAAAATTTCAACTCAATCGGAAACCAGATCGGAAACTGCGATCCAGTTTCCGAATAAACTTAACTTGCAAGATTTGATTACAAAAAGACAACGGGGCAGGTGAAAGTGAACAAAAGCCAAAAAATATTTTTATTAAAAAAAAATATATTATGAAAATGTGTTTTATCTATTAGTAATTCAGTGCTTAAAAACTCTGCATTTTCTGGGAACCGACATTTTTTTTCGCAAGAAAACATTTTTTTTCGCAAGAAAAAAAATGTCGTTGCTGCTACAAAAGAAACTGCGTCTATCAACACCAGAAGCAAGCTATGCCAACAACAAAATGTATAAAAACTCTAGGATTTATATTTAATATTCTAGTTTTAAAACTACTATTGCTAGTAATTTCCTTTCCGAAGGAAAAAATATATCCTATGAAACTTCCACCAAAGCACCTTATTGCCCCAATAATTGTTGACGAAACTCGTAATTGCCTTTAACGCATGAAGACCGGAAAAGCAGTGGGACTTGACGATATTCTGGTCTAAGCGTGGAAATCATTGGGCTTTTTACCTTTTTAACCATAAAATGTTATCTTGAACACTAGAAAGATGTCACACGAGTGGCGGTTAAGTTTCATTACCCCATAGCTATTCACAAGGAAAGGGGCAGTGTTCAAGATTGTATATATAGGGGCATTTTATGCTTATGAGTATATGAAACCCTTACAGCGCATAGACGACCTCAGGTTCTGCGGAGAGTGTATTATCTCTGAGTCTCCTTATGGAGTTCAGCCAGGATCGGGCACTATGGACTTTTTACCCTAAGAACATTTATGGAAGCATATAGGGAAAAAAGTAGAGCTCTGCATGTGCCTTTTTTTAGGTCTGCAGAACACCTTCGTCAGTGTATCTTGTGGACATTAAGCCTGTCGCTGTTGGCGACATTAAACCTTTTCAGATATACAGTAGGGTTTCACTAGGGTTCGGCTTCTTATTCCATGTGTTGTTCGATACTGTCTCTGCTCATATCCAAGACAAGCCTCCGGTTAAGTCGGTTAACGAGAACCGACTGATGTTGGAGCGTAAAGTAAGCCTCTGGAAGGGTACGCTCGAGAACGGCGGTCAGCCACCAAAATTACACATTTTTGGTTTCTGTAAAGATAAATAAATATTTTCATCAAGAGATTCCAATCAGGAACTGGTTCTAAGATTGAGTAAAGCTTTTGCACAGATTTGTGACCGAGCCTACTTTTACAGTGTTCATTGTTAGTTGGTTACTTTATTTCTTTATACTGACCTCCTGACCTACAGGTCACTTCTGTCTTTTCATGTAAAAATATCATCATCAAATTACGATTTCCCAAAAGATGTTGCTTGGCGATTGAGTTCATAGAGGGATTTTAATAAATATTACGTCAAAACTTTTTTTGGCTCTAAGGTTAAAATGTACATTAAAATGTCTACCGAATATGCTTATTAAACTTAAACTGTCTGAAGATGTTTCATTGATATTGTATACGTGAAAAAACTATTTCCAACGTGATATTTTATAGGTTACGACTATGTATAAGTAATCGTAACTAATCGTAATCGATACCTTTCTACTCAACTTTTATAATAATTATAATTCAGTATTCTTTAATCAGTACAGTATCAGTAGCAGTAGTTTTATAGAAATCAATGGTGTGTGTGATAGTACAACAAGTTAAGGAGGGTGAGGGTTACAAAATAAAATAACTAGTACTATGCAGAACGTTTATTTGGATTTAACTTCTAAAACATTATAAACACAGTAAAATATACAAATAAATGCGGAAATATTTCGTAAAATTTTGCCAATAATTGAAATAAAGAAAAAAAACTCGTCCTACACGTTAAACAAATAGAATAAAATTATTAACAATATATTAGTGTTGTTTTAATATATTTTTTTCATTCGTTAAGAATAAATTGTGCTTCGTATTCTTAAAATCTATATTAGCCAAATTAAAACTAGGATTATTCGTCGCAACGAAATGGAATTAACAAGTTGCCAGATAAAAAAATACAAATACCAACAAATGGTATTGTCACAGATATTAATCGATACAATTGTACAAGAATGAATATTAAAACGAGTGTATTTCACAAAATCGATATAATCGTAAAATACGTAAATATAACAAATTATACAATAACTTTGTTTAGTTATCTGTCATTTTGTCAAGTAACATTTTTATTCAATAAAATAATTTTACAAACAAAATTCATTGTGATTATAAAATTGTATCGAATAATAGTGACTAATAATAAAAAGTTCAAACGAATTGATATGGTTAATTGGAAGTACATACTTATTTGTAAAGTTAGCGTTCAACAGTTACTTAACGTTCGTATAAAAGTCATCTCTCCCATATATAGTCTTATCTAAAAAGGTAGGCATCATCTTACAATAGACACGTTATAAAATATCGATTTAGTGTGATTTATTATTATGTCACACTATAATAAATATTACTAGGAAGAATGTCATGCCTTTGTAGTAGTGAAAGTTTACTTTAGTGATGGACGATCGTGTAAGTTTGTGAAATTTGAATAGATATCGATTTTTTTTAAATTGTTCTTTCAATTATTAATTGTAAATTATGTTTAGGTATGTGTATTTGTTTTATTTTCGCTTTTTTATAAAAAATGTAACATTTTTATGATAGAAAAGTCGATAATTATCGATTTTTATAAACTCATTTCATTCACAATCGTACACCACTAAATAGTTTACATGATACACGAAGATGCTACGAAGAGTCTACTATTTCAGACCGATAGTTAACAGAAAGTGACTAATGATGAGAGTAAAAGCTGGATTATTCATATTTTCATCTAACGATATACTTTTTGATAACTCGATAATATAACATACACAAATATGATCGATATTTATTTGGCTACAATCTAATACTACCGCAAAACCGTTTAACGAATTCTTTAACTACGGCCATCGAGTGGCATAATATTGTATGAAAACTGGTTTATCTAATAACAATACACTTTCCACTAGAACGTAGGCCTCGATACCGAAATGTACCAGCGCTAATGTCAACATAGGGTATATTAAAGCTAACATTGTGATATTTAAAGCTTTAGCCCTTCAAGCTGCCTTAGAAACGAAACGAATACGATACATCGGTTACTCGTCTCTACCAAGAGTTTTATTCGCTAAAATCGATTATCGATTAAATAGTAACTCGATTGTCTCGGTAGTGACGTAACACCTTGTGGTAGAGACAATTAAGAAAAGGCAAACGCTTAATATATGCACGTGACATTTTATACTCCTGTCAAAAACAGCAAATGATATGGCAATTTACAAGACGTGATATGATAATGGTAATTGTACTAATATGTATGTAAGATATGTATTTAAAAATATAATTAATTAAAAAAAAACCTCTATCAAGTATTTGATGAATTTGGTACAATTTTAATGTAAATGCTCTCGTTACAATGTCTTTTTCGTTGGATCGCTTCGCTTTAACAGCATTTGAATTACCAAGGGTAATATTGAAAATACAAATAATATAAAAAAAATCTTCACATATAGGTATGTATTGGTTAGGAAATCGACAGCTGTCTTCTCAAATTTTAAATTATTATTGATAACAAAATATTTCTTTTCAAATTCAAATTTGATATTTTGGTTCTGATATTGGGAAATTGACAGCTGTCACTTATTTTTTTTAATTATGATTACCGATAGTTTTTCAGCAAGGACTCAATCACGATACGTACTGCAACAACGGCATGCCCTTATCTATACAATAAGCGTTGCATACGTCATCGTCTCGAACCGACATCATCTATTGTTCAACTCGAAGCTGTACAACAATGGACTCGTTTTGGGAAGTATTAGGAAGCACGGTTCGATATAATTTTGTATCTATGGTTTAGTTAATCGGTTAACCGAAGTTACACGCGGGATGTATAATGTAATAATCTAAAGATTATATGGAGGAACTTCATGGGAATATTTATCAATTATTGTTAAATACTTAAGAACTTTATAAATGGATTATAGAATAAAATTGCTTTCACTTAAATAATTAAGAATATTCAATTGTACAGTTTTATAATAATAATTTTAGTTAATACTCAGTTTATACCTTGTAATGGGAGCTGTCGCTTTCGTTAAATTCGTTGTTTTACAAATGTATAGGTTCGGTTAACCAAAACAACCACGTTCGATACCACGCGATATTAGTTTAATGATATGAAGTAAGCTCCGGTACAGATAAGCACGTGCAGGTAAGTTAGTGATGAGTCGAAAATTAGTAGGGATTTGTATTATATTTAATCTGTGCAGTGTGGATAAAGCCTATTTTGTTTATTACTTTTGCCGAAAATTTTACACAACCTATATATTTTTTTTATATATTTGTATGTATATTGTAATGGTAATTCAAATGTTGCCAGAGCAAAAAAAAACAAATGTTGCATTTTTTTAATTGGCAACATTTGCTTTAGCACCATAGCGCGTTCGAAGAATGTTCGCGAAGTGTTATTTTTTTTCTTCTTTACCGTTGTATTGAGGTGGTGCGTTGGAGTTGGAGTTTTGATCCTCCGTCATAACAGATACTAGTTCTTCGACAGCTCGGCCAAGGTCATCTATAAAAAAAAAATATTTTTAGTAAATGTATTACTTTAACTTACTTATATATATAATATATTACATGAGTGATGAAAATAATGTCACGTTTTGAACATTGCGAAAGTTCCCAATGTTCGAGTGAACATCCAAATTTTTTGTTTGCAGTGAGCATTTCGAGGTGGCAATCTCAGGTGTTTGCGCAATTTTTTAAATTTCTAACCTCAGATATACATTTTTATATTATTAACATAATATTATGTTGATATTTTTTTTTCTGATTTTAATGGTCTCAAGCATTGTCACAGACTTAATGAATGTTAATGTGTAAAATATGTGAAAAGTATTTACATCACTAATGTACATTACATCACTATTAACCAGCAAATTTTTTTTTAGAAAACTACTATTTATAATACTGTACCTCAAGGTATACGTCCTGTTAGGTTTGCAGAAAAAAAGAAAACATTATTATTCCTCAAAACAATTAGAATTTGACAAAAATCAAATACCACTATGACAATAAAAATACATGCAATATTCATGCAGTAATATAAAAAAAATTATTAAAAAAACAGACGAACACTGCAACTGAAATAAAATAACGAATATGAGACAATAGAGACAACAATCTGTAAAAAAGCGAAAAACAAAAAACGACGACATTCCTCTAACAACGATCGCTCAATATAAGGGTGGTATTTACCAGTCACTTTTAATAATTGAATGTATAAAATATTTTCTAATTTATTAAAGAAAATAAGAGTAAATTGAGTCATTTAAAATAATTATTAATAATGTTTATCTTATCAAAATTTTCAAAATTTACTGTAATTAATATATCCTTTTGATTTAATAATTGAGATTTTGATTTTGTAATAGCTCTCTAGTGCTAGTGCACTATCGCTATATCTATTGATTATATTATTAGATTATATTTTTAGAAAACCCAAAAACAATTTTAATAAATGCTAAATTATATAAAAATAAAAATGTCTCAAGAACAGATAAAAATAATGAAGAATAATATAATTTAGCACTGGTAACCCTGTTTGAGCGTGAGTTATACACCCGCTAACCTGCGCAGTGCATGAGCGAGTGCACGGCGTGCGGCGGCGGCGGCGGACGCTCCTCGCGCCCCTCGCGCTCGCGCCCGCCATCTTTATTTGAAGTATTTTATTTTATATGTTTTATATATATATATAATGTAGTGTAAAAATTGAATTTTTTTTACAGTTTGGCTGCCATTTTAATTAATTGTCAATTGGAAGATGTTGATAAATCCTTTTTTTTCGGTAGGAATTACGCTAAATATACTTTATATATGTATATAATATAAAAAGTAAGGCATATATTTTAATATAAATAGAATTTGTAAATTTCACTCTGTATAAATGACTTGGAAATTAAATAACTTGGAAGAGCTTCAAATTCATCTAAATAAATTTAGGTAATATAATATATAACACGTTATTAACATACTAACCGTTGTCATGATACAATCCATTGTGCAGTTTAGCAGGTGAGTCCGTAGCCAGCTGGCTAGCGGTGACCGAGCGAGTCTGCAGGGTACCAGTACGGGCGCCCGGGGAACCCTGAGCTCCGGTTCCCGGCTGGAAACAAATGAACACCAGCCTAAGTATGTCTTATGTTATTTGTTATTCAAAAAAACTATGAATGTCATAGTTTTTTCAATGTCAAACTATTTCATAATCGATGGGATATATCGCTCAATTTAATAATGTATAAATATAATAATATGAATTTAAAAAATTATGACACTTATTGAGACCAGTGGTCGCGATATTGTTGTTTTATAATACTTATATTTAATTTACTTCAATCAACGTTGATTTAAGTTTCGTTTGTAAAACAAAATACCTGGGTTATATGAGATGGGCTGGGATTAAAATTACGATCTACACTATCTTGTCATATGTGACTTTAAACGCGATAAATGTGGGTTCGATCTCCTTTGCAGAACCATTTTCATTACGGTCTTCTGATGAAACAACATGCAGCGTTGAGTTACACCACTGATTACGAAATATCTATTTAAATGGGAAACTAACAGAGTGATCGGTTAGTGATTATGGTAACCTAACGTCAAGTGTTAAGTTGAATGTAATATAAAACTTAACAAGACACTCACATCATCAAGCAATCTACGCAAGCGCTGCAGCTGAGCCTCCAACTGTCTGTTATGTTCCTCCAATATCTGCATTCGAGCCTCGAGACGCCCTTTATGCTGACGGAGGAGACGGGCCTCCGCCATCATGTCCTGGAAAGTGAATATTGGTTTTGAAATTCCACTTGAATGAATGAAAGATTTGAATATAAATTGGTTTGATTAGTGATCAAAATGGTTTTATAAGGGTATTTAAAGAAATTAAAATAAAGCATAAATAATTATGGATTAAAATGAATTTTGACAGAATATTGATTGTCTGTGAAAAAATAAATTATATATTCACAATAATAAAGATTAAAAAAGTATAATAAATAAAATAAATGCTCCATCATTTTTTACATTTTATCAAGAAATTAACTAACCTGATCAACAGGCGCGTTTCTGTTGTCGCCCATTGCGTGTTGCTCTTCCGGAGTAGATCCTGGTGTTTGTTTAGCCTTCAGCCTTTCGTATTCCGCTTGTAAACTAGCATTCTCTTCTTCTAACTCCCTGTAATAAAATATAAGAGTTGTATAGAAATAGAAAAAGCAGATTTATCTTAGAAAGTCACGGGACTTAAACGCGTCTAAAACCGCGCTGATAAGCTAAGCTATATGTTCTTATAGGGCAACGTCAAAATTCTAATACTTATTATTTATGTTGTTGGCAATACTGTAAAGATATTTGGTTTTCAAAATGCGTGGGTTCGAATCCCGTTATATTATTTTTTTATATTAGTATTTTGTATGTTATTATAATATAAAAACAACAATAATAGGACGTCACAACAGCCACATATCTTTATTAAATTAGAGCAAGTACTTGGACAGTATCGGTTCAAAACCTTCATCCAAAAAGGCGTTAAACGCCTTTTTTGCAAATTTTTTTAAATAATGTTCACGTTACCGTCAAATACATAATTTTAATATTATAAAGTTGATTGGTAGCCTCGTACCGTATCATAGCCTCAAGTTCGTGTCGCTGCTCCCGATGTATGACGGAGACGACGTGCACGGGCGAGCGCGGCGCGTCCTCGCCCTCCGCTTCGGGGGCTCCGTTTAGAGACGCGCAGTACTGGGCTATGAGAGCGTGTTCTTCGTCACTGAGGGACAAAAATATATGTAAAAATATACATATAAAAATGTTGTCTATAAGTAAAACAGACCAGTGCAGGGGCACAAAGTGTGACTGTAAAATGGACTGGTTGTGGGTTCCACTCGAGGAAATGAAATCTTTATTTATATTTTCATTTCTTCGCTCTGGTGTCGAGGCAAAGCGCGGCGGTGAGTTCCGCCATTCAACACGCAATGCTATAACTCGGCGGAAAGTGGTGAACGGAGTGTCTTAACACTAAATTCCCTTTGCCTACTCTGCTGTGTGCGGGATACGGTGTGAAGCTGATTTTAAGGTTTGACTTCCACTAGGAGAATTATCTTCATTTCGCTCTAATAAGACAAAACACAGTGTTAAATTCCGCCTACCCAATTTTCATGTCGTCGTACCTGTCGGGCGTGTCGGCGGCGCGCGCGCCCAGCTCCACCTGCGCGAGGCGCGACGCGTACAGCTCGAGGCGCGAGTGCATGTCGTCGGCGGACGCGCCCGCGCCGTGCTGCGGCGACGGCGCGGGGGACTCCAGCGCGTCGCCTGCCGGCAACAAGGCAAAGTGTGGCAAAGTTTCATCACTCAACACGCAATGTCTCGAAAGTTTTGCAGTGTATGGGGGAGTTTCTTAATACAATTTTTTTAATGCTTATACGGAATACAACATGAAGCTTCAAGCATTCTTTATTGTACTAAGATACATTTAAAAACAAAAGTTAGTTCACAATTATTAATTTTTTTATCTATTTCAGTCTTCAAGCAATTAAATTCTAAAGAAAATTGAGAAAAATTAAAGTGGTACAGAGAGGTTATTTGTCGCTGATTTATTTTTAAATTATAATTTTTTTTATTAGCTATTCATGGTTACCGCGAAGTAACGATAGTAGTAAGTCCTACACCATCTTGAGGGGCTTAAATATTTTGATTTCCTCATTCTGGTAAGTAATTCAATACCAGTTAGAATGAAAAGCGGAAAATGAAGTATGTTATCATTAAAATCTCTTTGCACTGTCATATGCGGGTTAAGGCGTGAAGCGTGAAAATATATCTATATATATATGTCTTTTCACCTTCAAGAACAGTCTGCACGGGCAAGTATCCAACCCTCGGGTGTTTTTTAAAGTAGCGAGCGGATTTAAACTTGTTACGAAGAGCCCTTGTGAAGTCGCGGACGTCTTCGCCCGATGTAGTCTGTAAGGGGAATAATTAAATATTTACTTATAACATTATTTAAAATATTAACATTATTTAAATTATAAATATTTATAGGTAGGTCTACATAAACTAAAAAACAAAAACGAAACCATAAATCTCGATAAAAAAATTAAAAATAATATAAATTTTGTTTTTGAAAAACTGCATGTCTTTTCAAAATAAAATATTTTTTACACGCTTGCGCTAAACTATGGTTTAACAGATATAATACAATTAAAATATAAAATTAAAACTACTAGGTATAATTAAAATAGACGGTCACTAGAAATACTTATAACTAATAAAAATATAATAAGAAATAAAATATATAACTTACAGCAGTGCAATATTCTTGCATGGGATGTGTTAGTTTATGGTTCTTGGCTTTGCGTCCGCTGAAGAAGCAGTTCTGGCACATGTCGAAGTTAAAGCATTTGAGGCATCGGTATCTGAAAAATATATATATTCATTAATACTAAAAAAAAAACTATGTTTCACATTTAGCGGGGTACGCAAAGGGAACCTAGTGTTAAGACACGCCGTTCTCCAAACACCGTCCGATTTTTGAAAAATTGCTAGTTAAATGAAACTCGACGCTCCACTTTATCTTTCCACAGATATACCATTCTCATAATAAAAAATACCATAATAAAAAATACTATTCTCAAAATTGGGAATTGAACCCACAACCAGATTTAAGCTAAAAAAACAAAAACTAAAATTTTAACTCACCGAAAGCCCACAATCGGATATTCCTTACAAATGTTACATTTCGCTTGATGCTTAGCACTCTCAGCCGCAGCCAGCCTGTGCAGGACTGGCAGCCACACCATGGACTGAGGCTCTTTTTGCAGCCATTGTAGGAAATGGAAAGCTTCTATATACTGGAGCTGACCCTCCGCGTCTCTTTCTAGAGTCTTCTCTTTGTCTTCTTTCTCTTTCTCACCTGGGAAGATAAAGAAGAAGGTTTAGAAATGGCTTTTTGTAGATTCCAACATCCTAAGGTAGTCAGTTTGATTCTTAGTCCTTTATATACTTTTTAAATTTCTCCATAAAATATAAGGAAAGATATTTTCATCATTCAGCATAAATAAATATTATTATTCAAGTATAATTTAATACAAATACGTACCAGCTTTTCTATCCAGCGTGCTGCCTCTGTTCCCTTCTTTAGTAGCGACGGAAGCTTGCTCGAAACAACTGCGAACTGACGGCTCTATGTTGGAGCCACCAAACGCCGCTACTTCACCTAATTGCCTTGGAACCTAGATGAAACATGTTATTATATTAATGATTTAGTTTATGTTTCAAAGTCAATGTGGTGAAGATAGACAGTTTGACTCTAAGCGTTATGGATATAGTAGGTTCAATTTCCACTTGGGAGAAAAAAATATTTTCAGTTCCTTGCTCTGGTAATAAGAAAGAGCACGACACTCAGTCCCATAACGCAACACACCGGATCTAAATTTAGGGCGAAAAATAGAGAAAAGAGTATTTGACACTAAATTCTCTCTGCAAGTCCTGCTATATATGGAGTACAGGACGAAATATTTAATCTTTTCACGTACCTGAATACAGTCGTGTAGTAAAAGTCCTAATTTTCTTTGGTCTGCGCGACAAGATGGATCCGCGATCAGGCGGAATAAATATCTGAAAACCATATTTTTAGTTAAGAATTATTAAAGTATAATATTTCCTTCTAGTATTTAATTTTTTATAACATTTTGCACCTTTCGATATGTATGATATTTCTATTAGTAGTAGTAGAATAGTGCTTCTAATATAAATTTCTTTAATTCATAGCTACATAGATTCAATTCATAGCTACCTTTACTCAAAAAATATGTTTTTAATATATCTATATAAAATAAATCGAAAATCACCTATATTTTTCCTCCAGATGTCCTTTGCAAAGCAACACGAGGCCCACTTTGAAGCTCAACACTCTGATTTGTCCGGTCCTCTGACTGTCATACACATTCAACAACCAATTGATGGACAGATCCAGACATAATGGTACATTTACTAGACTAGGATTTTCCGCTGCTATCACCTGCACCGGAAAAACAGAAATTCAAAATTAATAAGATATTACAAAACAGAGTGCATGCCGCAGTCGTAGGTTGAGGACTTTGCAAACAAGGATAGATATAAATAAAAGTTACGTAAATATTATAAGCCCTACAATAAATTATCAAAGACCAAAAGCGTGGTGTTGAGTTCCGCCACTCTATTGAATACGCAATCCTTCCAAATTTCGGAAAAGTGGAGAAGTGAAATAAGTGAAGAGAAGGGGAAGAAGTGAAAGAAAGTGGGTAACGGTGTGTCTTAACACTTGGTTCCCTCTGCCTACGCTTCTGTATGCGGGATACAGCGTAAAGCTGATTCTAGGGCCATGAAGCCAGACTGTCGAAAAGAAAAAATAAAGAAGGAGAGATGAGGCCAATATTGGGGCAGGCGCACAAGCGTGCGACTGTAAACGCGACAGATTGTTACATGTGGGAATCCACAAGTGGGAATCCACTTTAGGAAATTAAATGTTTAAAATTTTCATTTCTACGCTAACACTCGTTTCCCTCTGTCTACCCCTTATGTGCGGGATACAGCGTGAAATTAAAAAATAAGGGATAGAGAAGGCAACAGACAAAGAAGAAGACAAAAGAACTTCAGCCGCAACTTACCTCGTACAAAGAAGTAAGAACAGTGATCATGTCCGGTATATCTATGAGTCTGTCGTTCTGAGCTCTCAGTCCGTGCGAGTCGAACGCCTCTAGAGCCGACGGCAGTTGTAGCATATGCACTGAAAATTGAAATAATTATAATAATATAAGTAATAAATAAACCAACTTGATGTCAGTCAACTGGAAATATATATAAGTATAATAATACATAATCTTTCCAGAAATGCGTGGATACCTGTGAAAATTTTATGAACTTAGTCGTTTTTCTAAGTTTAAATTAACCTATTCCAAAAAGATCATTTCAATATCACTCTTTCTGTCCGCCCTGCTTTATAGGGAATACAGCATGAAGCTGAAAAAAAAATTCAATTTCCGTTCCCAAAACGGAATGTCGCGAAATCAAGCGGAAATAGGAGAACCTAGGGCCTCAACACTAGGTTCTCTTACTACCTGCTATGCGGAAAAACGGAATAAAGTCAAAGACTAAAAGAACATTTCATAGTTTCTATTAAAATAAACATTGTAGAAAGTGAACTTGGAAAAGCTAGACACGTCGCGCGAACTTGTCGCTGCGCGGTGTCAAATGACTGCGGTCACGGCAGCGTTACCGTGAAGCCGCTTGGAAAACCGCTAACCGACCGACGTATATTTCTAGATATAGACATATAAAATAGTAGATTTGTGTGAAATATTGCTATTTTTGAGCTATGTAAGGAAAATTGAGTGATGAAACATTGCCTTTTAAATTTCTGTCGTCACTTTCTAATGAGAGTTAAGTAACTTTCATCATTTCGATCATTTACTTTACAATAAATTAGAACATTATAATGACTTAGTATTCTTCATCTTCACCCTATTTCAAAGATTCAATTATTTACTTTCAGAATTTCAAAGCCACTTTCGACAAATCCAAATCTATAATAATATTATAAAGCTGTGTAGTTAGAGTTTGGTTAAAAGAGCTCAACTAAAAACATACTGGTTCAAATAAACAAAAACTTTTTTGTATCCATGTTTCGAAAACCTTGGTTGATTTTCGAAAACATAGTATCAAAGATACTGGAGGAAGGTCACGTAAAAAGCATGAGGACCCCCCGAAGTACAAGATACCCCCAAGATACCCCGCCTTTAAGAACAGGTCGATGACAGTGGACAGGGCGAAAGAGATATGTACCCCGCTAGGGATAATGCGTGAAACTAGTTTAGTTTAACTTTTTAGTTTATGTTTCGAAGAAGCTATACTATATTACATTATTGATGACAACACAGGCGAAGGTACTTTACCAGTAGTTTACCAGCTAATAAATGAAAATCCACTCACTGCATAAAGCCTTCTGTACAGTTCTAAGTTTCAGAGCGGTCCTGTACGCGGAGAAACGGACTTCGTTCAGATCGGCAAGAGAGTTCATCAGTTCGATCATCTTCGGGTGATCCCAGTGTGTGGTTTCCAATTCGTGGCTGAAAAGTATATAGGTATAAATAAGTTAATAAGTTAATTTTTAAATATACGATAAAAAAAATTCTATGCTCTTCTGTTTAATTTGATGTTATTGTCACGTGAGCCTTTTATGAGAGAGAGTGAAATAATGAAGAGAGGAAGAGTTCTTTAGAAAAGTTTATAAAAATCTATTGTGTATAGGTATGTTTTGTGCAACGTTTTAATAATCTAGATTAGTAAAATATCTTTAAAGTTATTTGGCAACATAGAACAACATATTACTGTTGCATATAATATAGATACGAAAAGAAAAAACGTACGCGACCGTCTGGTTCAGTAGAGTAGGTTTTGATTGTGATGAACACTGAACACAGGACGTGTTTGGATTCGATTGTCATTCCGGGGGATTATAATTAAATTATTTTCATTTTCATTGGTTTTGGAAGGCAAAGCGCGTGAATTAAAGTAAACAAATACATACTCAATATAATACGGCACATTGGCAGGCGTGACAGCTCTCTCCCAGGGTGGGAGTACTGAACCGGCTAAGAAGCCCTGAGCGGCTCCAGCACCGCCGTCCCTCGCCACTCCCGCTAGCTGACGAGCTCGTTCCTCTCCTCCTGAACTTAGTGCTGATACCCTGGAATAAGAGTAACGTTATTTTTTTATTACCTTATGAACAATGGATTTTATTCTTGTATATTGTTATACAGTTATCAAAATTGTAAAAGAATATGTGTGTTATTTGAGTCCAGAGCTGTTTTGTTTTAATTTTTTAGTGACCCTTGCGAACAACATAGTTATAGTACATAATAATTTAAGCTTGTCCCTTTAGTTCGTCTAAGCATCATCTCAGAGGTGGAAGATCAGCTCAAGTTAATTAGCAATTACAATTCCTGATAAAACAATAAACTCACCTCGTATTCAACTCATCAAGCCTCGCAACTAAATGCTCCGGCAGCTGTATATTATCCCGTGCCATGGCCTGGGCTTGTGCTCGTAATTCGTCTACTCCTCGTTTCAAGGGTGGTAGTTGAGCTCTCGCCCTGGACACAGCGTCCAGCTGGGCTCGGGCGTCTCTTGCATCTCCTGGAGCCCTCCATGAAGCACGGGCCGCTTCAGCTGTTTGAACTCGAGATGCTAGCTCATCGAGAGCCGTCGTGAACGTGCGTACGCGCTGTAAAAGAAAATTTATTGTTATTTTCTTGTTTTTCTTTTTGTTTTGAGTTTTTTTGTGGGAAATTTTCCTAATTTGAAGATATTTTTTTTTAAGTCGCCGTGGCTCAAATCTCGACGTCTTGAAATTGGTACAGTGTGAAGCTATATAAACGGACAATACTATGTTATGTGGACCACCAGAGATAGGATTGCACGTTTTTACTTCTTGATATAACTTCAATGTTTTAGGAATATAGATTTAAAAAACATATGAATTCTTCTATAAACTTATCTTTATTTTGTCTGATAGCATATTTTTTGTAATCCTATAATTAAGTTCTAGAATAGATGGTGAAACTCATCCATCTGCAATACTATAGGCTATAAAAAGATATTACAGGACCTATAATTACTATATAAACAGAAATAATTAGAAAAGTTTCGCTATAACGAGGTGAGATACAGGCAAAGTTACTGAACTTTGTGTTGTGACACACATAATACGTTTTGTTCATAACTTTTTTCATAAAGGAAATGAATTGCTTTTTTTTATCAGCTTCCGTAAGGGGAGAGGGAACCTAGTGTTAAGACACTCCCCCATTTTCTGCCGAATTCTGGAGACATTGCGTGTTGAGTGATATAACCCAACGCCGTGCTTGTCCTCGACACCAGAGCGAAGAATTGGAAATATAAATTTAAGTAAATATTTCATCTCTTCGAGTGAGAACCGAACCCACAACCAGTCAGTTTTACAGTCACACTTTGTGCCCCTACGCTGAAATATTTACTTAAATTTATATTTCCATTTCTGGAGTCGAGGCAAAGCGCGGCGTTGAGTTCTGCCACTCAACACGAAATGTTTCCAGAAATCGGCAGAGAGTGGGGAACGGAGTGTCTTAACACTGGGTTCCTATGATTACCCCGCTGTGTGCGTGAAGTTGTTAATAATAATAATTTTACAATATATTTGCACGAAAATAAGAAAACACAATGAACAATCGTATTAAAAATCACAGATTCTATATTCAAAATGAAACGTAATATTTTGTTTATTTTTAATAGTAACAGTGTATATCGTTATAATGATATTGTATTTTTAAGCTACGAGGCAAATAAGATAAAAAAAAACATCGAATCCTTCACTAAAAAAGACATGAAATTGAATTAAACCTTCAAATTTTATCTTTGGAAGAGTTATTTATATTTGTATTATAAATATTTATATTATTACTTCATCAAATGTCAAAGATTATCGTCATGGGACACTGACATAATAGGTCAGTTTCACTGACGCTAGGTCACGTTACATGCGCAGGTCGAGCGAATCTCTTGATCTCTGTATCTATTTATACCTAGATATCTGTCTACAGGTACTGTAGGATGAATAAATACAGTATATAATATATAGATACTGTACTGCATTCGTAAAATTAATTATTTATCATTTAATGAAAATTGTCTTTATTTAATGAGATCATTTGTTTTTAATTATTTAATTTCGAAATGTAGAATCTTATTTAGAATTTTATATTTTTATTTAAAATATTATTTAGATTATATAAGATTTTATAAGATTCTATTTGTGTTGAGGCCGTCATGACACAGCAGCACATTGTGCTGTAAACGCTGAGGGTTTGAGTTCGATTACCATGTGGGAGAATATTGAGACAAAGCGTGATGTTGAGTGCCTTCACTGAACACCCGCCCATCCCAAATGTTAATAAGTAAAATTAATGTATAACAGTATATATAACTATAGTACAATAATTAACGATTTGTTCTTAAATACACTCAAAAAAAATCGTATAGTACAAGCGGGCGAAGCCGCGCGGGATATGCTATTTAATATAATTACTTAATATATAAATAATAAAAATAAAGTGAACTTCGTAATTAACATCATATAAATAATAAAATAACATATAATATTACTCTTCAAATGTGCATCTATGCACGGTGGTGTGGACGACCTTGGCGTCTGGACTCATCTAACCAAGGTTGGTTCGAGGCAAGGTTACTGCCAGGATCTTTACTTGTTTGTTTTAGTTGTCTTGATATGACGATGTCTTTTCAATTTAACATTAAATAGTTAAAAAAAATGAAATCAGCGTCACGCTGTATCCCGCACACAGCAGGTTAGGCAGAGGGAAGATAGTGTTAAAACACTCCGTTGCTCACATTCCGCCGAATTTTGGAAACATTTGGAGGACACCAGAGCGCAGAAATGGAAATATCATTTACTTAAAAAAGAATCGAGTGTAATAAATCTCGAGTAGGGATCGAACCCACAACCACTCGCGTTTACAGCCACACTTTGTGCCACTGCGCCACGACTGGCCTCTTTAAGGCGAAAAAAGGTTTTATAATAAGAAATTTAATGTTTAGACTCTCCGTCTCCCACGCACTGCGACACCGCGCTACCTCTATAAGAGTGGGGAAAGGAAAATAAATGAAATATAATCATGTTTATTTTCTCACTGCAAGCAAGCAGCGTGTAAGCAAGACAAAGTGTGGAGTTGAGTACTTAGAAACAATATATATATATATATATGACTTAACACGGAATGCCTCCAGAATGTGGCAAGAAGTGTGGAACGGAGTATCTTAACACTAGGTTCCCTCTGCCTACCTTGCTGTTTGCGGGATACATGGATAGTGAATCTGATTTATTTCCTTTAATTATTCTAAGTTCAGTAGTTTCATCTGTGCGTCGTATATCAGTATCTCAGTAAGAGAAAAGTTATATATCTAGGAATATTAAAAAAATAAAAAAATCCCCCGGGGAAAAAATTTTTTTTAAAAAAAAAAAATTTTTTCCCCAAAAAAAAAAGGTTTTTTGAGTGGGGAAAGGAAAAAAAAACCCCCCAAAATTTTTCCCCGGGGGCCCCCCAAAAAAAATTTTTAAAAAAATTTTTTTAAAAATTTTTTTTTTTTTTCCCCAAAAAAAAAAAACCCCCATTTCCCCTTAAAGGGGGGAAAAAAAAAAAAATTTTTTTTTTAAAAGGCCCCCCCCCAAAAAAAAAGGGGGGGGGGGAAAAAAAAAATAAAGTGGAAATCAGCGTCACGGCTTGTATCCCGCACACAGCAGGGTAGGGCAGAGGGAAGATAGTGTTAAAACACTCCGTTGCTCACTTCCGCCGAATTTTGGAAACAGTTGGAGGACACCAGATCGCAGAAATGGAAATATCATTTACTTAAAAAAGAATCGAGTGTATAAATCTCGAGTAGGATCGAACCCACAACCACTCGCGTTTACAGCCAAACTTTGTGCCACTGGCGCCACGACTGGCCTCTTTAAGGCGAAAAAAAGGTTTTATAATAAGAATTTAATGTTTAGTATATATATATATATATATTTCTATTTCTTCGCTCTGGTGTCAAGGCAAAGCGCGGCGTTGAGTTCTGCGACTTAACACGGAATGCCTCCAGAATGTGGCAGGAAGTGTGGAACGGAGTATCTTAACACTAGGTTCCCTCTGCCTACCTTGCTGTTTGCGGGATACATGGATAGTGAATCTGATTTATTTCCTTTAATTATTCTAAGTCCAGTAGTTTCATCTGTGCGTCGTATATCAGTATCTCAGTAAGAGAAAAGTTATATATCTAGGAATATTAAAAAAATAAAAAAATCAGCTTCACGCTGTATCCCGCACACAGCAGGGTAGGCAGAGGGAACCTTGTGTTACGACATTCCGTTCCCCACTTTCTGTCGAATTCTGGAGGCATTGCGTGTTGAGTGGCAGAACTCAACGCCGCGCTTAGTCTCGATACCAGAGCGAAGAAAATGGAAATATAAATTTAAGTAAATATTTCATCTCCTCGAGTGGAGATCGAACTCACAACCAGTCGGTTTTACAGTCACACTTCGGATATTAAGGATATTAAAGGATATTATATAAGGATATTAAAAAAAAAATATAATAAATCTTTGAACGGTTTTAATTGCCGTAGTTGAGGGTGAAACCGGAACATTGCGGTTTATTCAATCTCTGAAGTCTTACCAGTGACAGGAAATGAGCACTGATTCATGATATTCTAATCATATTGTATTTTTACTTTTTTTGCTTCTCTCATCACACACACAGCAGAGGGAACCTAGTGTTAATTAACACTGCGTTCCCCATTTTTCACACATCGGGTGTTGAGTGGCGGAACTCAATGTCGAGCTTTGCCTGACGCGAGAGAAAATAAAATAAAATAATTTATTTAAATAAATATTTTACTGGAAATCGAACCCGCAACCAGTCGCACTTAAAGTCTCAGACTAGTGCCCCTGCGCCATGACTGGCCTCAATTAAAATTAGTCTCCATCATTCCAATATAAGCTTTAAACATTCTTAGTTTATGAAGCCACAACCACTGTTCTGTTATATAAAATACCAACTATTCAACACTCAACATACAGACAACAAAGTCAAATTAAATATTTAATTGTTACGGGATCTGAATTCATTTGCAACCGCCTCTCACGTCGCCATTACTACTGTAATCGACGTACTCGAGCTGCGTTCCCGCATACCTTACCGGTACGCACAAGATATACTTATTTTTGTATGAAGCTGGAAGAGACTTTTAAAGTAAAATATATATACAAAAATATTGTTAGGCCATCGTGGTGGCGTCGATCCGTTTGAAGGATGATGAATCTAATTTCGTCGTTCTAGTATGCGAAATTCGGCGTTGAGTTCCGTTACTCAACAAACAACGTCTCGAAGATTCAAGGAATGTTTTAACACTAGGTTTCCTCTGCCTACCTTCGGCACGCTGTACACCAATATTCGGTATACAGCGTGCCGCTAATAATAAATTAAATATTTATAAATTTCTTTTGTCTCTCTATTTAATAAATGTAAGATTTTTTTATAATTTTTATAAAAATACATCCTCCTCATATCGCGGAAGCAAGGAGTGTATAGTGATTGATATAATTATATTGCGTAAGGGCGTCAACTGTTAGTTAATGCAAGAATACATTTTTTTTAACTTCAAGCCGTATCCCGGACATAGCGCGTTAGACAGAGGGAACAGGGGAACCTAGTTTTGAGACACTCCGTTCCGATTAAGACACTTCCATTCCCCACTTCCGTCAAAATTCTAATGGAATTGCGTGTAAGTGAACAAATTTTGTACTGTGAGCAGAAAGCGCTAAAAAGATTGTCTTAAAACTTGGTTCTCCCTGCTAACCCCCCACACTTTGATAGAAATTTTAAATTAAACCACAAAACCAACCAAAAAAATCTATCTTAGTGACTACCATACTTGTTATACCTACTAAATTATTTATACTTAAAACTCTTCCAGGCAAAATAGATCTACGATCTATTTAAAATTCAGGACCAAATCGTGACGGATGAGCTATTTTATATACGGTAGACTGTACGCATCAAATTTACGTGTTCTTTTACCATATTGATATAAAAGCGGTTTTGGTATGTATGTTGTATTTTGCCGTGTGATCCCGGCCTAGAATAGGATCATCCTGGTATTGGTGGTGTCGTAAGAGGCGACTAAAGTACGTGTGGTAGAGTCACGTCGCTAGCAATGGCAACACGCATGGGCAGACTCGACCGGATCATTACCACTCCCGGCATTTAAAACCCGGCGTGAAGTAGTGGCTTTATGCCACTGCGTTTCGCATCAGGTAATGCCGGGCCCCGGCGCCCAACCCACCTTAACGGCCGGCAACGCACCTGTAGCTCCTCTGGGGTTGCACGGGGCCGTGGGCGGGGGTAATCACTTAACATCAGGTGACCCGCACGCTCGTTTGCCGTGTCTTTTCCATAAAAAAAAAAAGTGAATATTTAAGAAATTACTCATACGAAGTTTAGGTCGGTGGTCATTTGTAGAATTCCTACTATCCCACTTACAACAGGGTAAGCAGAGGAAACTTAGTGCTAAGACACTCCGTTCTCCACTTTCTAATGATTTTTTTGGAGACATTGCGTATTGAGTTGCGGAACTCTATAACGGGTCTTTGCCTTGGTGCCAGAGCGAAGAAATGAAAATATACATAAATAATTAATTGCTCCGAGTGGTAGTCGAATCCACAACCGTTGCGTTACAGTTACAGCCTCTGAACCACAACGGTACCAATTTACATATTTGTCTGCTTGATATTAGAAAGCTTATTTACTTATTATCTCTATACTTATATAATGCAACTGAAGAATTTGTTTACTCGCAATATATTTCGGAAAGTTCTGATTTTTATTGAAAAATTTTACAGAAACAGTGGAAAATTATGAAGAGACGTAAAAATCCAATAAATTAAAACTCTTATTGATTATATTAATTTAAAATATTCAGCAACGTATAAAATATAAAGAAAATAATACATCGAGACTCGAACCCGTGCCTATTGCATACTGTCTAAAAGTAAAAAAAAAATATGTTAAAACAACAACCTTTTCAAGATTTACACAACAAAGCAAGCAATGATTTCTAACAGTTTGCTTTGTAAAGTTAGTGAATTGTCAGATCAATTCGTGTTTGATTCCCTTTGTCCTGTGACGTATCTACAATGTCAAAGAGCATTAGAGACGTAACTTGTATGGATTTGAACGTTGGTCGAATATTGAAGATGAAAATATAAAGATTTATTTTAATAGGCGGCGTTGAGTACCGCCACTCAACACGCAATGCCTGTAGAATTCGGCGGGAAGTGGGGAACGGAGGGTTTGCACAGTGGGTTCCCTCTGCCTACTCTGCTGTGCGCGGTGTGAAACTGATTTTGAATTTTTTTTTTAATAGGAGATAAGGTTTTATAATTCTCTCCATATCTTTTCTTTTAAGAGCCCAGTCGTGGCGCACGAAGTGTGACTGTAAACGCGATTGGTTGTGGCGAGAAAATTATATATTTAATATTTTCATTTTTTCGCTCTGGTCTGATAGAGAAAAAGCGCGCAGCGTTGAGTCCTGCCACCTCAACACGCAATGGATATAGAATTCGGCAGAAAGTGGGGAACGGAGTGTCGTAACACTACCTACCCTGCTGTGTGCGGGATACAGCGTGAAGCTGATAAAAAAATTGCAGTAATTTAAAAAAACTGAAACTTTTCTCTCTGAAAACTTTTATAGCCGATCTAAATGTAGTAAAAAAAAAATTGTGAACAATTAACTTACTGAAGTATTGTTCGATTGGCTTAATCAAGTACTTTTACTTTAATATTAAACAGAAAATATTAAAAATTATTAGCCTCGACACCAGAGCGAAGAAATGGAAATATAAATTGAAGTAAATATTTCATCTCCTCGAGTGGGAATCGAACCCACAACCAGTCGGTTTTACAGTCACACTCCGTGCCGCTGCGCCACGACTGGCCTCAACTGGCACTACAATTTTATAGTTTAATATTCAATAACATATTGAAATTTCACATTAATATACTTGCGGAACCCAGTTCCGCAATCTGTCTAAAAAACTGACGTCGTACAAATATAAACATTCTCCTAACAAAAAATCGAATCTGAAACCTTATATTTCAGTAAAAATTATTAAAAAAATGCACAGCCATCAAGTTAAATACATAATACAATAGAAAATGCAGTTTACTTTCCTCCATTTCGAAGCTTAAATGAATTAAAACATTTAAAAGGGTGTCAACGGGAGGGGACTGTAATTAAGGAGGAGCGACCGTCTGCGACTTAATAGTATAATTAGTAGGTATTCTATATCAATTTACAAGAGAACATTGTTGATTTAAATTGAATTGAATTGAATTGAATTACCTTTTCACTTTCCGCTATAATTACTTTTAATTGTTCCTCAAAAGTCCTATCCACGAGTTAGAACTCGAGATATTGTTGTTTTGTTGAGTTGTGAAACTCAACGCCGCGCTTACCGAAAATGAAAATTATTTATTTCTCATAATAAAGGTTTCTCACTACCATTACGTTTGCAATTAAATGATGACCACCGCGTTATGGCGGCGTTAAATTACAATTTCTTAATTTCTTCGGTCAAGTTATTTAAAAAAAACTGAGTTGAGTTCCATCATTGTGTTTCGAAGTGGCGAAGCTCAACAGAAGTGATATTAAAAAGTATTAAGAAGAAGCAGAAGTGATATTAAAAGTATTAGTAAGTATATTAGTAAAGTTGCGGAGTTACTTAGTTTCAAAACGTACAAACATTTATATAGGAACTTTAAAGTACCGAGATTGGAACCCGCGCCTTTCGAACTCCGTTTCTTAATACAAACAAATCAGCTTCACGCTGTATCCCGCACACAGCAGGGTAGGCAGAGGGAACCTAGTGTTAAGACACTCCGTTCCCCACTTTCTGCCGAATTCTGGAGGCATTGCGTGTTGAGTGGCAGAACTCAACGCCGCGCTTAGCCTCGACACCAGAGCGAAGAAATGGAAATGTAAATTTAAGTAAATATTTCATCTCCTCGAGTGGGGATCGAACCCACAACCAGTCGGTTTTACAGTTACACTTTGTGCCACTGCGCCACGACCGGCCTCACACACTACCTAATACAAACAAACAATATTTTAACAAATTATAATATTGAACAGAACAGTTATCATTTTATTTGCGTTAATTTTGAATGATGTCATACAACAATCCATACTTAGTAGTTAATTTTTAGAAGCAACTTCCGGCTATTGTACATACATAAATACATATAATATTTAATTTATTAATATTACATACGACTCGATTTTCTCTTGGAATAATGCAAATAGTTTTAATGTCTATATATCTATCTATGAGGCCAGTCGTGGCGCAGGGGCACAAAGTGTGACTGTAAAGCCGACAGGTTGTAGGTTCGAGGTGATGAAATATTATATATATAAATTTATATACTGCTCTTGAGCTCTGCTCTGCTCTGGTGTCTGGCTCTGGTGTAGGTTCCCTCTGCCAACCCTGCTGTGTGTGGGATACAGCGTGAAGCTGCGTTAAGCTGATTTATTTTATTTATATATTTGTATATATCCATATTTATATATATCTATATTTTTCTGCTCTGTTAAATACCGTTGGTAACCCTCAACGCAATAGACGATAACGTGGCAATGATAAAATAATATAACATTTATGATTTTATTTATTTTAATTATTATCAGGTTGAGACCATCTTAGCACAGCGGTACAGCGTCTAGCTGTAAGCATGGCGGATGTGAGTTTGCTCTCCTCTTAGGAGAACGAATTATTTTCAATTCCCCGCTCTTCTAACAAAACAAAGCACGGGGATGAGTTCCATCACCCAACACGCATATTTAAATAATTGAATGGAAACCAGTCGTGAGTGGTGAGGTAATTTGAGGTGTGACTGCAAAATCGACTGGTCGTGGGTTCGATCCCCACTCGAGGAGATGAAGTTTTTACTTAGTGTAATAAGTAATGTAAATTGTTACATTTATTGTATTGTTCTCATGTAAGTGAAATTGTATTTCTTTTTGAGAATAAAATTCTTTAAACATACTTATTTATATTTCCATTTCTTCGCTCTGGAGCCGGGACTAAGCGCGGCGTTGAGTTCTGCCACTCAACACGCAATGCCTCCAGAATTCGGCAGAAAGTGGGGAACGTAGTGTCTTAACACTAGGTTCCCTCTACCTACCCTGCTTTGTGCGGGATACAGCGTGAAGCTTAATGGAAAACGGAGAATCGAGTGCGACTACTCTAGAATAACGGGATACAACGTGAACTTTATTTCATTATAATAGTTCTAGTGATTTTTTTTTTTTTTTTTTTTTTTTTTTTTATGGAAAAGACACGGCAAACGAGCGTGCGGGTCACCTGATGGTAAGTGATTACCGCCGCCCACGACCCCGTGCAACCCCAGAGGAGCTACAGGTGCGTTGCCGGCCTTTAAGGTGGGTTCTAGTGAAGCAATATTACAACCCCATAGCGCGATTCGAATCCACAGCAGTGAATATATTTGAAAAAAATTATAGCATATGTAAAATCACTCTATTAAAACCACTATAAAGTAAGTCTTGATTGTAAACGAAAGCTGTCTATTAAAGCACATGAGATTGTGAATTTCTCTTCTAATGACGAGTGCGGTACGCACTTAACCTTAGTAACTTTAGCTTGTTGTTTGGTTGATAATTTAGAAATTATTTGCTTTTTATTGTATGTAATTTCTATTTCTTTTTGTATAGTAGTAATATTTTTTTTTATTATAACCCCTATATAGCTGGGTAGGGAGAGGGAAACTAGAGTTAAGACACTCTGTTTTGTTTTCTTGATATTGCGTATTCAGTAGCGAATCTCAACACCTTTGATTTAAACTGATAATAATTTGTACCTCTGGAGTGTTAATCGAACCCACGACCGTCGTGCCTACAGTCATACGCTATGCCACGATGGAATGAGATATCATTTTTGGGTTAAATTAAAAAAAAATATTAAAGTAAAGCCTTATAATTAAATAATACATTATAAGTAACTGAATAGTTCTGTTGGTTTAAATGATGTCTATTTTAGGTGACCACGATGCACGGAAACAGATAGACAAAACGTACAGTGGTCACGATTTTTGAGAGAAATTTTGATACTAAATATATATTTATAAGGAATTTAAAAAGAAAACCGCTTTATGCTTTTTCAGATATATTGCATGGTAGGCAAAAGGAACCTAGTATTAAGACACTCCGTTCCCCATGTACCATCCAATTTTTGAGACTTTTATATGTTGACTGGCGATAATTCAACGATACGCTGTACCTCGTTACCAGAGCTAGATCAAAAAAAATAATCGCCGAGCTGGAATAGAACCCACGACCGGCATCGAAATATAGCATGTGAATAGATAAAACGCTATATTTCATATAAATATACATATTACAGGCGAAATAAAAGATAGCATTCCTGACTACTTAGTAAACAATAGGATTCTTTGATGTGTCTGATTGTAGTCTGACGGGAATATTAATAACTTCATAATAATATGGTATGGACAGTGAGAAATTCTTCATTTTTGTCTGTATAGGCTGTTTGTATTTTAGTTTTAATTTTTAAATTAAAAAAAAAACCTTATGCTTCATTCCGCACACAGCAGGGTAGGCAGAAGGAATCTAGGGTTAAGACTCCGTTCCCCACTTTCCGCTGAATTCTGGAGGCATTAGGTGTTCAAAAGCGGATCTCAAGACAGATAGATAAATTTTCAGAATCTGAAAATCTATCAATACAAGTTATATACATATGATGTGACCAGTGCCGGCATTTCATTACTAACGACTCAACCGTTGCTTCGCCAGTTTAAACTTATTGTTATATTTTATCCAAATTATACAAAATCGTTACATAATTTGTAGCCTATATGTTATCCTGATGTATAAGCTATATTATTGTAAAGTTTCATCTAAATCCGTTCAGTAGTTTTTGCTTGAAAGTAGAACAAACATACATCTTGACAAACTTTCAAATTTATAATATTAGTGGGCCGGTCGTGACGCAGTGGCACAAAGTGTGACTGTAACACTGACTGGTTGTGGGTTCGATCCCCACCTGAGGAGATGAAATATTTACTTAAATTTATATTTCCATTTCTTCGTTCTGGTGTCGAGGACCAGCGCGGCGTTGAGTTCTGCCACTTAACACGCAATGCTTCCAAAATTCGGCAGAAAGTGGGGAACGGAGTGTCTTTCACTAAGTTCCCTCTGCCTACCCTGCTGTGTGCGGGATACAGCGTGAAGCTGATTTTTTTAGTAGGATAATCGATAGAATCGGTATAGATAAGTCAATTATGAAAGAAAAAGACATCTTAAGATCGATCTCATACTTGAGAGCGAATTCAAATACAGGCTTTGGTACTATCTGCCTTCGTAACATATAGCTGTAACATGATAATATAGTTATTTCAGTACATTGTTATATAATCATATTTCTTGAATATAACGCTAGTTTTCGCCATAAATCGCAATAAATGGAGCGCAAGACTAGCAGGTATACGCCGTTCATTATCAGAGGTTATCGAACTGTTAAGGTGTCTACACACTTGACCAGAGGAAAGGCATATAGCACAAAGTTCTTATATTTTCTTTTTTTTATTTTTTTTTTTTCATCATGATTAAAAGAGAATCTAGTTAGAACTCTGAGTTCTTATTATGATTTATTTACCAATTAGTCTCTTTGGTAACTTCTTAGTCCATATTTAAGACTTGTGTATAATATATTATAAAAAAATATGTAAGTAAAATATTTTTTAATCTGTTAACGTATAATTCTTCTTAAAATATTTACGAAAAATCGTTTTTTTTATTTTAGATCAAAAACAGCGTCTTTGATTTCCGCTACTAAACCCGCAGTGCCTCCAGAATTCGGCTGATGGAAAATGTAGAACAGAAACATCTCAATAGGAACAGAGTATCTAAGCACTAGGTACCCAGGTTCCCTCAGACTATCCTGCTATATGCAGGATACATCGCAAAGCTAAAAAGATTATAAAATCCCATCCATACAAATCATCTATACGAATCACATGTTGTAGAAAAGATTGAAGAATGCGTATGTAAAAAGGTTTCATAGAACATTTTTAAAATGTACCTTTTAGTATATAACTCGTGTTTTTTAGCTTTACGGCTTATTTCATACAAAACAGGGTAGGCTGAGGGAACTTGGGAACCTTTAAATTTTGTTTTCCATTGTGACAGAGGGAGCAAAGAGAACCTAGAATCTAGAAGTTAAGACACTCCGTTGCTATTAAAGCACCACCGTTCCCCACATTAAGCCAGTGGCAGAACTCAACGCTGCGCTTTGCCTTGTAACCTACCAGAGCGCATAAATGAAAATATCAAATATTTTATTTTCTTCGAGTAAGAATCAAACCCACCCAACACATCAACTGGAACCCAGTGTTAAGACACCACGTTCCCCACTCACCGCCCAATTTTCGAGATTTCGCATGTTGATTAACGCCGAACTGAACGCCGCGATTCTACTTAGAGTAGGAGAATTACAATATTTTAAATAATTAGTTAGTAACCACTAAAACAATAGTAATATCAGTGTGTTACTAATATGTAATGTTGACGCAATCCATTCGTGCTTAGATTACATATGTTTTGATAATGATTCTATATAAAAAAATTATTCTTACAATAAATTTTCAGTTTAGTAATCAAAACTAAAATTTTATTACTAACTAACTAACAGGACTCGAACCCTTAACGTATTAACGACGGTAATCGAATCCACAACCCTTGGAAACTGTTCAAACACTTCTGACCACTAAGCCACACGTTCTCGTCAAGCTTCTCGTATATTGAAATCTCTATATCAAATATGTATAAAGTAGTGGCATATCACTAAGTTCTTGTTTCTTATCACTAAACATTCACAAAGATAAAGATAAACTTTATATCTATCTTTTCCCTATAAATTGATAATTAGGTCGTGTTAATATTGTTATCAAATGGAGGAAGTGATAAGCAATCGCGACCATTACTGCAATCGTCGACGCTCGTTGATCTATAATAGAAAATGCATTCCCATACTGTGCATTCACTTTTTTTAATTTTAAAATAAAATCAGCTTCACGCTGTATCCCGCACACAGCAGGGTAGCCAGAGGGAACCTACTCATGGCTGGCCTAATCATCAATATCATTATACAAATTAATTAAATAAAAAAAAATCTATTCAATTTGTAAGGCTTACGTGATAAATAGTTACGAACTGTTACTTGTTGTTAACGATAATTTTAACAATAACAAAAAACAAATTGTACGGAGAACGGAAGTGACTTAATTTGAACGGAGTGTCTTAAAACTAGGTGTCCAGATTCTCTCCGTTTACCCGGATATACGTGAAATACATCGTGAGGCTAAAAAAAATAGGAAAGAGGAATGCAGAGAAAATGACTAGTGTACACAAGTAGAAACTGTAACTTCCACATAAATAGCAAGATCGACTCCTCTACATATGGCTGTAACGGAACCTCTTAGTAAAAACTAAGGTCAGGCTTCCCTTCCCTCAAATCAGACTAGAATTGATAGGTTAGAATTTTGACGGTATCTCGGCGCAGATTGATAGTATCGACATCGCCGTAGGTTCAATTCCCGCTCAGGGTAATGTTTATTTCTTGTACTTTAATTTTTCGCAAATGTGTGGCGTGCAGATGCGCCTCTTAATATGTAATATTTAATATTATTAAATAAAACGCAATTTTATATATCGGGCGGAGAATAAAAAACGGAGTGTTTTATTACTTGTTTCTCTCTGTAAAGTACGACAAATGCACATTTGTAGATATTTGATACCATTTTTACATATAAAAACACCCCCAAATCAACGTGAGAGAGATCTATAACGCAATCGACACCCACAATCCCAACCCCAACCCCAAAAACGAACGTTCTGAATCACTGTAATGTTCCATAACTATAACCGTTATTTACGATAATCGTTCCAAAGTTATCTTAATGGTCGCAGCCGCATTTTCACAGTACGTTGTATGTAAATATATTGTATTGAAATTGTTTACATTTTGACACCTGTGGTGCAGTGGGATTTATATTATTTAGTCGCGGGTATACGATACGAATCCTGTCTTCTTTTATTGGCCTTCTATTTAATCCGAAATTTGTTATTTCTTCAGTTCAGTTTTCAGTTTTTCATTGGCTTTGAATCCCGTTATTTCTTCAATTATAATATAATCTAGCCTGTTGGGGCTAAAGGTGTTTTAACTTCATGCTATATCACACATATACCTAGTGGGATACGCAGTGCTCAGCGCCGTGCTTTGTCCGGTTATCATAGTGAAGAAATTAAAATAATAAATTCACCAAGTGGGAATCGAGCTCACAACCGTGGCGTTTGTTGTCACTTTTACTATGCTGTTCCGCTACACACTATACCTATAGGATAAATATATTGTATTGAACTTGATACTATGCAAATTTCCCAGTTTGGCACCTATGGTAGCACTTATATAATTTAGTTCAGTCGTGGGTATAAAATACGAAACCTGTCTTCTTTATTTGACCTTCTATTTAATCTCAATTTGGTTTTTTTCTTCAGTTTCACGCTGTATCCCGCGTGTAGCAGGTGCAAGCAGCTAAAGGTGTTTTAACTTCACGCTGTGTCCCGCTTACAGTAATGAACGCAGATTGAACTTAGTGTTAACACACTATTCTCCAGTTTTAACACAAATTTTGAGACATTGTACGTTGAATAGCGGATTTTAGCGCCGTGCTTTGTCTTGTTACTATAGATCGGACTGCGCCACGACGGCCTTTGATACTTATGTGATAATTACAATCAATGATTTCGAGAAGGTGTAAATTATTTAAACCGTTTTATTTACACGACTTCTCCAATTTCATAAGATTGGTGTGTAATTTACTTTAAATTGTAATCTGGTACAGCTGACGGACGCGGCGTTTTAAAAGTCAAATTTAAATTATAGAGCCGAGCTTTGGAAGCACGAGAACTAAGCAGGAGAGTTGGCAGAAAAAAGCAAATTATATAGTGTGTTTCAAGTTCAATATAAAGGTTTCTTTTGTGTTATCTTGATCTTTAGATGTACTCCGAATTCTGGAGGCATTGCGTGTTGAGTGGCGGGACACAACGCCGCGGTTTGACACGAGAGCGAAAAAATGAAGATATAAATTTAAATAAATATTTCACTTAATCGAGTGGGGATCAAAGCCAAAAACAACCAGGTGGATATACAGTCACATTTTTTACCCTTACGCCATGACTGGCCTGCTAGAATTCTGTCTAATATCAGGTGCACGCTGTATCCCGCAGCACAGCAGGGAAGGCAGAGGGAAACTAGTGCTAAGACACTCCGTTCCCCACTTTCTGCGAATTCTGAAGGCATTGCGTGTTGAGTGGCAGAACTCAACGCCGCGCTTAGCCTCGACACCAGAGCGAAGAAATGGAAATATAAATTTAAGTAAATATTTCATCACCTCGAGTGAGGATCGAACCCACAACCAGTCGGTTTTACAGTCACACTTCGTGCCGCTGCGCCAAGACTGGCCTCTGTATAATATAATAAATATTATTTTCTTCACACATCGCTACTTTGTTCCAAGAACAAAGGACTAGATGAGAAAATAATGTGTTAGATTTTCTGGGATTTTGAAAATCAAATTTATATACCACAGCCCGAAGCCCCTTCTAATGTAATATCATGTAATATGAACGATACTGTTGACATTTTATTTGTAGTTTTTTTTATAATAGTAGTTTTTATTTATGTTGGTTTTAATTTTGGTATCTACTACTACCTACCAGCTTCACGCTGTATCCCGCAGATAGCAGGGTAGGCAGGGAACCTTATATTAAGACACTCCGTTCTCCAGTTTATTTTATTATTTTTAATTGAAGTTACTTGGTAATAATTGATTTTTTCGTAAGTGTTAGCAAAAAGAAGGACTAGTAGTGACTCTGGTATGTAGGCATAAGCATGTGTAAACGCGACAGGTTGTGGGTTCGTTTCCTACTCGAGGAAATGAAATATTTAATATTTTCATTTCTATGCTTTGGTAATTGGGTAAAGCGTTGCGTTGAGTTTCGCTACTTAACACGCAACATCTCGTCGGCAAGCCTGACTGTAAATGATTTCCTAATATAAAAAAATAAGCAAATAGTTCATGAGATTTTTTTTACATTTTTTTAAGTGTTAAACCACACAAACAGGAAAGAAAAATACTTATTTGAAAAATGTATATAAAATTTGAACGTAGCGGGACTCGAGCCTGCGCCTCCTGGAACCGACTAGGCGCTCGGTGCAGAGTATGGCTTTAGCAATCAGAGCGCCTAGTTGGTTCCAGGAGTCGCGGGGTCGAGTCCCGCTACGTTCAAATTTTTATACATTTTCTAAATAAGTATAGTTCCTGAGAATTGCGTGTTCAACCAGACAAAACTCTTCAGCCTTATAATATTAGTATAGAAGTACAGACAAGACGCGGCCATGTAAACGGTTATTCACTCATTATCAGTTCGCTGAGGGATTTCTAAGGAATTTACTATATATATATACATATAAAAAAAAGATAAAAAGAAAAATCTGCATTCTCCTCTACTACCCACAAGGCTTGAATCATAGATCGTAGATAACGTTTAGCATTACGAAAATTGACTTTATATCTTTTGATATAAAGCTGATTTTGGAATGGCCAGAGGATGACTGAAATGTTTGCAAATAATGTGAGTAATTTATATAATAATAATTTATGAGTTCAATTTATTGGTTTATATTGAATTTACTCGAATACTAAACACATCAAATTCGCTTTATCCCGCACACAGCAGGTAATCTAGTGTTGAGACACTCCGTTTTCCATTTTCGCCGAATCTTTGATGCATTGCGTGTTGAGTAGCGGAACCCAACGCCGCGCTATGTCTCGATAATAGATCGAAGAAATAAAAATATTAAATATTTCATTTTCTCGAGTGAAGGTCGAACTTACTACTAGACGCGTCTTTAGACACACACTCATGCCCCTGCGCCACGACTGACCTCAAATATTAGGTTATATTGATTATTTATACTATTTAATTAACATCGTTAAAAGTACAGAAATTTAGTCGTAACTCGTACTTCGTTCTCTACTTTCGTTAAATTTTTAATAAAATTGTGCCTTATTCAGAGTAACAAAATAGAGATCGTTACATGTGCTTACATTAAAATAATCTCTAGGTTCAAGTATAGACAAAAAAATAGGGGTGGGCAATGGACACTCACACTACCCATGGACTCTCGATACTTATATATAATAAACGAAATCTAAATCAAAACTTTGCTTGACTATGCCGACATTAAAAAAAATTTCGAAATGTAAACAATTCCCTGAAGAAAATCGAACCCACAACGTTCATTTAAAGTCAGTTTCTGGCTACACTACGCTAGCTTCTATATTCTATATTACATTTTCTATAAACTATCTTTAGAATTTTTTAATAAAACAGAATAGCTTCAATGTCTCGTCTACTTAGAAGTAAATAATTGAGTAGCAAAAGAATATTTCACGTATTTATACAAACTAATTAAATAAAAAAAAGCCCATTTTTACAGTTAAATTTCACGTTTTTTATAAAATCAGCTTCACGCTGTATCCCGCACAGCGCAGGGTAGGCAGAGGGAACCTCCACATTCCGCGGAACAGGTTCTCCATTTTCCGCCGGGTTCTGGGGGCATTGCGTGTTGATTGGCGGAACTCAACGCCGCGCTATGTTTCGACACCAGAGCGAAGATATGAAAATGTAAATGTAAATAAATATTTTATTTCCTCAAGTGGGGATCGAACCCACAAACAGTCGATTTTACAGTCACACTTTGTGCGCTATTTTTACGATGATGAAGATGATGATGATGAAGATATTAATTTTTTCTGAAGAGCCGTTTATTAAATGACGTAACTCAACGCGGCACCATATGCAACAAGACCATACTAATATCGAACTAGTCCATTAAATATTTAACCGTGAGGCCGTAGTAGCGCAGCGGCACAGCGTTCGATTTTAAACAAAACCGCGGTGGATTCGATTCCCACGTGAGCAAATGAATTTTCCTTTCATAGTTCCGGTAAAAAGACAAAGCGCAAAATTAAGCACCGTTATTCAACACGAATTGTTTCATAAATAGCAAAAAAAAAGATTATTAAAATAAAACATTTTGCCTACAAAATCGAACCCACACCCATTCAAAACTCAGGCCTGTCCAAAGTCGCTGCAACAACGTCTAAAACACATATGTTTTACCCAAACAAGGAAAAGTATAGTATGACGCGAATTCCGTCGCTTAGCAATCGAGCCCACTACCCCCGCATACATTTTTCAGTCACCCGTTGCGCCACGACGGCGTCAAATATAATTTCGTTGTGAAATCCATCGATATTACCATTTAAATACACAATCTGTATCGCAACCCGTTATTACCGTAACCGTTGCTGTGACATATTTGATAGAAAGTCTTTAGTAATGGCAGCCTCCTTGTTGAAATTGACATTTTGAATGTTTTGTAATCTTTTATATTGTAATATTCATGTAATTTAATGTAAAGAATGTATACATGTATTTTGAAATATCCTTTGTTCTGAGGTCCTTGTGCTGCGGGATATAACATTGTTTGGCTGTAAACGCGACGGTTGTGGGTTCGATTCCAACTCCAGGGTATACATTATTTTTATTATTTCGATCGAGTAAAAAATTAGAGCGCAGCGTTGATTTCCGCCGCTCAAATAGCAATGCGGCAAAAAAAATGGAAGTGAAAAACGAAGTATAAGTATATATATTAGGTTCCCTCTGTTTACTCTGCTGTATGCGGAATACATCGTGAAGATATTAAATAATATTTTTAAATTCGCTTTTAAAAAGCTAAGTACTTATCCTTGTAGATCAAAAAATATATCCAAAATAAAAAGAAGGTATTACCTGTAACAAAAAAAGTTTTATATTAAATTAACATAAAACATTTATTTACAAAATACGTTACACAATAAATTTTAAATATTTTTTTCACAAAAATTAGATACTAAGTAATACAGCGTGAAGATAAGAATTAGACGAAGAGTTCTGGAAAGACCAAGCACAGTGTTAAGTTCCACCACTCAATGTCTCGAATTCGTGTGAAAGGAAGAGTGACAAAACTTTATCTTGGCTCTCTTATCCTGCCATGCATGAAAATATTCAATTTCACATAAAAAAAATATACTGTTTTTATTATAAATAATATAAATACTACCTAATTGTAACAAGCCTAATTGGCATTAAGACTGACAAGACTGACAACTTCAAAATCTAGGACGCCATATTAATTATATAGTGGGTACTGTTGCTTTACTGTCCTTTAAAAATGGGATTTTTATACTTATCCCAATAGTAATAAGGACGAAAATACTATTGAAAAATAATATATTAAATTGACATTAACGTATAAAAGATTCTATTTAAAATGATAGCAATTAATTACGGTATTGTAAATTATACATATAAAACGAGTTTGTTATAATGAATATGCATAAACAAATTGAAATTTACATTGTTTTTTGTTCTTTTGTTATATAATTTATTGTTTTCTAGGGGTAAGTAGGGAAGTTAAAAGGATAATTATTAAAATATAGCTCCACGCTGTATCCCGCACACTGCTGGGTAGGCAGAGGTAACCTAGTGTTAAGACATTATGACATTACGTTCCCCACTTTATTCTAGTATAATTTTTAAATAATTATACCGATTACACTAAATGTTTGTAAAAAGGTATGGAATATCAGCTTTAATATGAGGCAGTCGTGGTGCAGTGGCACAAGTGTGTTGCTGTAAATACGACGATTGTAAGTTCGATTCTCATTTTAGGGAATAAACTATCAATAGCGTCTCGTTGTTTGATCTACAACATTTAGGAACTATAAAAAGTCTGATATATTTTTTCAAGCCGCAAATACCGGGGTAAGAGGGCAACGTAGGAACCTAGTGATTATAACACTGTTTCCCTTATATTATTAGGACATTTCCATTCTAGATTTGCTGCCATTTTCCGGAGACATTGCGTGTTAAGTGACGGAACTCAACGCCGCGGTATGCCTCTTCAAATTGCATGACATGATAAAAAAATTAAACAAAAGCAATACACATTCCAAATGAGATGGTCAAATACAATTATAACCCATTTTGCATCTTACTAACTACGAAATAAAGTATAAATTAGTTTGTCCGAAATGAAGTATTACTGTCACGTATAAACATGCATGTATGTTATGAGTCAATAGGCATCTCTTTGTATGGCGCCTTCAATTTCGTCAGTTTCTGAGGCTTTGTGATTCACTTCGACCAGAAACTATGTAAAAGGATTAAAAAAATCAGCTTCACGCTGTATCCCGCATACAGCAGGATAGGCAGAGAGAACCTATTGTTAAGACATTCTATTTTCCATTTTCCGCCAATTTTTTTCGAGGCATTGCGTATTGATTGGCGAAACTCAACGCCGCCAGAACGAAAAATTGAAGATATTAATGTTACGGATGCTACCAGTCGTATCTGTTTCGCTCGTATTGTCGAAAAGACGTGAGACTTCATGGAAATGGACACATTCAATACAAATAACATAAAAATTGAGCAGTTTCTTTTAAATAATAATAGAAATTGAATCCGCTACAATCGCACGAAATTAAAAACAGACAGAACCAACTATAGTTTTAGACGAGTACACGTTAATCGGTGTAGTGGCGCAGTCGAGGCGAATGGTCCAAGTTTTAGAGTAAATTGCTTGTACAAACAAACAAACGGTGTGTAAATCCTTCTTGTAGATGCTAAATTCATTTATAACTTTTATTATTACTGAGGTAAGATGAAAAAACTTGAGATATTTTTCTTTTTAATGTAGTTTTCATCTTTGTTTTTTTTTATATTGCATAGGTATAACTTGAGGGGCCTTTGTGGCACGGAATTAATTTTTAATTTTTATTTTTTTAGCCCGCAAATGACATAGGTGGCAGAGGGAACCTGGGAACCTAGTGTAAAAAAGCTCAGTTAACATAAATCACTTCCGTTCCCTACTTACTGCTGAATTCTGAAGGCATAGCGAGTTGAGTGAGAGGGCGAGAGATGATGTTATATACATTTCCTATAATACGAAAAATGTAGGGGAGGTGAAAACTTTTGTAGAATACTTTTATTTAAATTTACTAAAGAGCTTATAAATAATAGATGTGAAATCATCAATTAATTTCTAGAACGTACTTCCGAAGGGGACTAGTAAAATAATTTCGGACCCTTGAACCTACACTTGGGTGCAAGTCCCAGGCCCCCAGGCAAGGCAGTAGGAACTCTAACGATTATATAGTAAGTAAAAGTAAGTTAAAGCAATTAAAAAATTATATATACATAATATAACATATATCTAACAATTTCATCTATAACTGATAACAGAACATCTACTATCTACTGTACGTGGCGATAAGGCAATTTTAACTTTTTAGTTCATAATACTAAGAAATCCCGTAAAGATTTAATAATAATTAAATCAAAATATTGCATAATTAACAAAATACATATATTTTGAAGGATTTACAAAAAAAAAAAAATAATTTGCCATAGAACGACTAGATATGACTTGTTTAGAAAAGGTATTAAAATTTAAATGTAAAGCGATCTCAACGCAGGGCTTAGTGGTCTCAGGGACGGTATCCAAAAAGCTCGGTTTCAAATACCGCGAGGTTAAAATTTTATTTATAATTTATTTTTGTTTTAGTTTTATTTTATAAAAAAATATTTCTCTTTCCTAAGTGTGGAAAAATAACATTTTAAAAAAGTAAAAAAAAAATATTATATCACTCTGGATATTATTTTTGTGTCGAATAGTCCATTTATCGAAGGAGGTTAACCGCACACAGCACACAGGGAACCTCCCGTAAGAGTAAGACACTCCGTTCCCCACTTTCCGAGGGGTTCTGGATTGCATGTTGAGTGGCGGAACTCAACGCCGCACTTTGCCTCGACACCAGTGCGAAGAAATGAAATATATTTTTTTTCAGCTCCAGGCTGTATCCCGCACACAGCAGGGTAAGCAAAAGGAACCTAGTGTTAAGACACTCTGTTCCCCACTTTCTACCGAATTTTGGCGACATTGCGTCTTGAGTGGCAGAAAATATAAATGTAAATAAATATTTCCTTTCCTCGAGTGAAGATCGAACCTACAACCAGTCGATTTTACAGTCAAGAATACGAATCTTACTCAGCATAATTGACAAAAGAAACCCAAACACAGAAAGTAACTGTGACAAAAGTAAACAGTTCCATTTGGACTTCCAATATTAGTTTAACAGTTCAGTACAAATCTGTTTTTAAATATTTAAACGTCAAGTGTTAAATAAATAAATATAATTCGGTGGCTGCTCCACTCTTTTATTTGTGTTAGATATTGAAAAAAAAATACTTAAATTTAAATATAAACATATTATAAGACTATGTTCGATTCCCGTACGGGGGAATGGATTATCTTAATTATTTCGCTTGGTTGAGTTACGCCATTTAACACGCAATGTATGGAAAACAGTATTAGAATTACAAGGCAGTATTATATTTTAATAAAATATTTTCTCGAAAAGGGATTCAAACCCACACTTTTTGTGTTTCGATATATACATATATAATATTATTATGTACTTCTAAGTCAGTAGATACTATAAAGTATTAGTGAGTAGCTTAATTATTGTTGATCATTAAGCCAATGCCCATATATGGTTATAATTAACGTCTGTAATGTCTGATGTTAGTAAGACGAAACATCTTGATTTTCCAAATATGGAGATTAAGATGTACATATAATATATATACGTATAGCTATGGTAAGTTTAAATAAGATTTTACAATTGGCATACTTTTAAATTTATATTTAAATTATAAAAAAGGCAGGTGGACCTCTATCGACCTGCTAGAACACAGTATCGGTAGTACTGGAGTAAGGTCACATAAAACACATGAGGACACTTAAAGGAAGACGAGGTTGATGACAAATACTTTCTTAAAAAACATTAAAAGAATTAAACAAACACAACAAACAAGCGGGATTTGAACCTGCGCCGCGCGTCTTGGACTAAATACGCAATGCCTCTAGAATTCGGTGTTAAGTTGGGAACGGATGTTTCTTAAGCGGAACAGAGCGTCTTAACAATAAGTTCCCAGTTTCCCTCTGCCTACCCTGCTATGTGCGGTTCTATAGACGGAAAAAAATATAGACTATAATTTGTGCCGTATAATAAATTTTGTGCCGTGTGATCCCGGCCTAGAATAGGATCATCCTAGTACTGGTGGTGTCGTAAGAGGCGACTAAAGTACGTGTGGTAGAGTCACGTCGCCAGCAATGGCAACACGCATGGGCAGACTCGACCGGATCATTACCAACCCCGGCATTTAAAACCGGCGTGAAGTAGTGGCTTTATGCCACTGCGTTTCGCATCAGGTAATGCCGGGCCCCGGCGCCCAACCCATCTTAAAGGCCGGCAACGCACCTGTAGCTCCTCTGGGGTTGCACGGGGTCGTGGGCGGCGGTAATCACTTACCATCAGGTGACCCGCACGCTCGTTTGCCGTGTCTTTTCCATAAAAAAAAAAAAAAAAAAAAAAAAAATAGACTATAATTGTTAAATTTACGGAATTTTTCCAATATTTATAACCTAAAAAATATATTTATATAAAAAAATCTTTTCTCTAACACACCGCGTCAGCTCTTAATTTAAATCGTCATACAACATACGGAGAACAAATACTGAAATGAAATTTAATTATGCTTTCACGTAAGTACTCCACCGCATCCATAATTATAGTATAGTATAGTATAGCATACATAGCTTTACACAATAACATTCAATTTTGAAGCGTATAATTTTGCATTCGGCTCGTTTATTAAGAAAAACTAAGGTTATAACGCTATTGCGGTGCAGTGGAGCGGTCTTTGATGAGTATTTGTGTTGTTGTGTTGAATTCTACTAGGGGGAATAAGCTATTTTCGTTTAAGAATAGTCTTTAAAGTTAGTGTAAAGACTGTAAAGTTGGGGGTTCGATTTCTCGGGGATTCCCCAGGGAAATTAATTGATTAAATTTCGCTCTAGCGTCGCTTCTGTAGTAGCGAGACGAAGCTAACACACGGCGTTGAGTTCCGCCTTTCAACAAAAAATCTGAAATTGAAAATAGTTAAGTTCCAGGACCAGAGTTATATGTGCTACTAAGTGCTTGAACTGATTATTTCTACATTTATAATACAGTATTGATATAAGTATTTAATATTTATATTACCGAATGATTTGCTTAATCACATAACTATATATCTTTAAAGTAAATAAGGTATGTGTTCCACATTATTTTTTTAATGATTATTAAGTGAATCAAATTAAATCGGCTTCACGCTGTATCCCGCACACAGCAAAGTAGGCAAAGGGAACCTAGTGTTAAGACACTCCGTTCGCTCGACACCAGAGCTAAGAAACGAAAAGATACATGTAACTAAATATTTCCCTTCCTCGAGTGGGGATTAAACCTACAACCAGTCGATTTTACGGTCACACTACGTGCCTTTGCGCCACGACTGGTCTCCTATAACTTATTAAGTAAATCTTCAACATAAAAAAAATCAGCTTCACGCTGTATCCCGCGCACAGAAGGGTAGGCAGAGGGAACCTAGAACAATTGAGTTATTTTCTATATATACGTGCAGCATGTACAAGTCGTACATTTTTTTCACCACACAACCACATCTCAAGCATGTTTAACATTCAAGGATCATGTAAACGAAACCCTCTCGCGAAATATAGTAAAAAATAGACAAGAATCGATGTGAGGGATCGCCGTGGGAACCCTTTTATGTTATATGATATGGCGGACGTGTGAGTAAAAAAATATTTGATCATAGACGTGAGATGTTGTATGACGAAAAATTTACAAATCATTTGTATGACATTTTTTTTATAAAAATAGTAGTAGAGAGTAAGAGTAGTAGATTTTATTAATATGTTTATATTTTTTGTACTTTTTTTTCAGTTTCACGCTGTTTCCCCATAGCAGGGTAGGCAGATGGAACCTAGTGTTAAGACTCTCCGCTCCCTGCTTTCCATCGAATTTTTCAGGTATTGCGTGTTGTTAGTGGTGTTAACTCAACGCCACGCTTTTATTGTTACCAGAGCGAGGACATGACAATAATTCATTCCCATGAGAGGGAATGGAGCCAACAGCCGTCGCGTTTAAAATCACACGCTTGTCACACTGCGCCACTACGACCTATATACATACTATAGACTATATACATACTATATATACATTTAGTTTTATTTATTTATTTTAGTTTGCTATTACGATAGATACCTTAGTGACAAGCCACTTCCGTTTCTGCTCAAATTCTATATATTACGTGTTGTATGACAAAATACAGCACATTCAACAGACCAGAGAATTTTATAATATAAACATCAGTTTCTTCGTATTACTTTTAGAGATAAACGTCAAATATTAGTTTTTTTTTTCATATTTTTTACTCTTTAACAATTTTTTTTCTATAGTCTTATACTTTAGATATAAAAAAAAAATTAAATCACACACTCACACTGTATTCCGCACACACCAGGGCAGAGGGAATCTAGTATTAAGACACTCCATTCCCCACTTTACGACGAACTCTCGAGGCAATGCGTGTTAAGTGGCGGAACTCAACGCCACGCTTTGCTTTGCTGAGTGAACTAGATATAAATAAAGTTAAAATTCTTGCTAAAATCTTCAATATGACAACAGAACAGTAAATAACAACAACCATTTCTAACTAAAGCAAATATAAATAGGAAATAACTTGGACGTCTTCAAATCAAATGTTTACTTAAGCGAAGTTGGCGTACGCTTCATTAGTTGGCGACCAAATAAACGGAATGGACAGTTAGAACGGCTATGTATTGGCTATTATTAAATTTCTTAATACGTGTTTAGTTTCACGGTGTATCCCGCAATCAGCGGGATAGGCGGAGAGAATGTAGGGTCAAGACACTACATTCTCTGGTTTAACCTCTTTGTCCCGCATAATATATTAAGCAGAAGGAAATTTACCAAAGAGGACACCCGTTCAAATCTTTGTGTGCAAAAATGTATATACACTTATCATATGGCCTGATCATTGTGGCACGCGCTGCAAAAGCAACAGGTTGTAGCCTCGCTCTGGTGTTGAGGGAAAGGGCGGCGTTCAGTTCCGCAACTCAATACGCAATTCCTCCAGAATTCAGCGGAAATTGAGGAACGGAAGTGTCCTTATGGGAACGGAATGTGTTTACATTAGTGGTACCCAGATTCGGTTTGTCTACCGTGCTTTGTGCGTGATACAGCGTGAAATTTAAAAAAAAAACATATGAAACAGAGATTAGGCGTGATAATTTAGCCATTGTTATTCAATTGTCAAACAAAAGTGTATATATAACATTATGTTTTTGTTTCAAAAGTGTTGACCCCACAATATGAAAACTGGTACGTTGACCACTGAGTCATTGTGAATAAATATAATAATTTAGAAACATTTATCGTATTTTGTTGTGGTGGTGGTTACTAGTTGCCAGTCGTGGCGCAGTGGCTTTGTGGCAAACGACAGGTTGTGGATTGAGGGAATTAAATATTTAATATTGTCATTTATCCGCTCTGGTGTCGACGGAAGGCGCAGTGTTGAGATCCGCGAACACTTTTTCTTTCCGCATACTCTGCTGTGTACGGATACAGCGTTTATTCTGATGAAAATGAGAAACGAGGTATCTTAACATTAGGTTCTCTACCATTTCCACTATTTCATTTCCACATTCACGCTTGTGGGTGACGTTTGTTTTTTTTATATTATTTTAGCTGCATATGCATGTGAGTGACAGAACTCAATGCCTTTTGTCTTGTAACCAAAATGAGGAAATGAAAATAATTCATTCTCCGATCAGGAATTGAACCAAAAACAATCTCCTTTACAACCAGGTGACGTAAAACAGTCAGCTATTAACATATTAACGTACCTTATAACAAAACGTATAACGGTCTATATTATAATAATATAAGTATTTTAAATGAAACAACCTGTTTCGAGGTCGTCTCGACCTCACAATTTATTCAGAATACAGGTTTATGCAAAAAACGGGACTAAAAATGTGATCTCCTTCTTTTACACGAACAGGTTCATATAGAAAACAAAAGAAACTTATTTGTAAAATTGCTTTTGTTGATAATCTTTTAAGCAGGTAAGTTTTTTTTAGCTTCACACTGCAGGGAAGGCAGAGGGAACCTTAAGAGGGAATGTTAAGAGACTGTGGTTCCCATTTTCTAAACGACAACTTGAACTCAACGATGGATTTTGCCTCGTCACCAGAGCGAAGAAATGAAAATATTAAATATTTCATTTCGTCGAGTCGAGGGACTCGAACCCACAACCTGTCGCGCTTACAGACACACGTTTGTGCCCCTGCGCCACGAATGACTCAGTTTAATTTGAAATTGATACTTATTTACTAACAATATAGATATATAAGCATTTTCTGTCGGCGTAGCTTGATACCTTCATGGCGCAGTTGGTAGTAAACGCGACGATTATGAGATCCGATTCCCTCTCTGAGAAAATAATTATTTTAATTTTCCTCGCTACTCTGATACTCAACTTGGACGGAACTTATAAAAGCGGGGGGCACATTATGATAGGAGTGTCTAAACATTAGGTTCCCTCTAGGAACTATAAGAACCTATATCTATAACTCTCTAACCCAATGCCAGTGGAACATTGAAGATAATTTATTAAAGGACTGTCGTAGTATTATGTTGCAGCTTCTAATCAAATTTCAACAGGACATATTACAAAGCAAAATATATAGTATGTACATATATTATAGTTAAGTGAACAGTGTTATATCAATTTATTTTTAACTTTTTTTTAGCTTCACGCTGCATCCTGCAATGCTCGTAGCAAAGGGCGGCGTTTATTCGCCACTCAGGCCGCAAAGACTCCAGGATTTGGGGAAAATGGAGTACCTACAGAAGGAAGTGTCTTGGAATGAGAACAGAGTGTCTTAACACTAGGATCCCAGGTTTCCTCTGCCTACCAGGTACGGAATACAGTGTATAGCGAGAAAAGATAGACAAATCAATTTAACACCAAAATCACCACCACCTACCGTTTCTTCTTCTTCCAATGCTCTCATCAACTCATAGTAGAGCATCTCAGTCTCCTTCGATATCTCCAGCTTGCCAACTTCATAGCTGATCTCCGGAGACAAATCAGCAGTGAGATGCATTCTTACGAAATTTCACTTTATTCACTTATTGTATGTAAAACATTTTAATTTATTATTGTTCTTAGTAAAATTTTGGTAATGTTATTAAGAAATTCAATTTACATTGAAGTTTATGTATTTTTTTATCACTTTCGTCATCACAGATGCTATCTAAGGTAATAAATAATATGATTTTATAGGTTTGCTTTGGTACAATGTCTGACACATCATGAGGTGTATGCAAATTGCTTAAGACATTGACTTATAAGGATTTTATTATTTTTAAGGTTTTTAACCATCGTTTATATCAGTTTTTTTTTTTGTTGTGTAACCTAAGGTTGCAACATGTGTTCGTATAACGTTTCAGAATGTCAATATGAAACCTATATTAACAGTAGAGATTTAAAAGCGGCTTCATTCGCTTAAATGTATTATTTTATTACAGTCAAAGAATAATAAATTAACTGAAAATAATAATAATAATTTTGAGGCCGGTCGTGGCGCAGCGGCACAAGGTGTGACTGTAAACCGACTGGTTGTGGATCGATCCCCACTCGAGGAGATGAAATATTTACTTAAATTTATATTTCCATTGCGGCGTTGAGTTCTGCCACTTAACACGCAATGCACGCAACGGAGTGTCTTTCACTACGTTCCCTCTGCCTACCCTGCAGTGTGCGAGATACAGCGTGAAGCTGAATAATAATAATATATACCATATGTCGGTTCTAATAACTCTAAAAATGTGTAGAAAATTTCATGATGATCGGTCCAATAGTTTTGGCGTGAATGCGTAACAAACTAACCTACATTCACATTTACTATGCTTATAAAACTGAGCTTGTTTCGTTGAACGGGCTAATCTCAGAAATGATGATTATGTTTCAATAAGTATTAAGTCTCTATAACCTATAGAATTGAAGGTGTGATCAGCACCATATGCGAGATATACAAACGCTACAGTTATCAACTATTTTAAATATAGAATATACAGTTAAATACAAGAGGAGTTAAATCGTTAAATGTCACTTGAATAGAGTTAGACTAGAGGTTAAAGGCATTCAAAGAAGTACGAACAAGTACTTTGCTATTGTATATTTGAAAATTGATACTATTTAAACAAAAAAAAACTGAAGCTATCGTGCCATAGCGTGACAATGTTTAACCATGGAGTGCGACATTAAACGAGACAGTCGTGGGTTCGATTCGCACTCTCATAACAAGGTAAAGAGCGACGTTTTGATCAAAAATTGAGGAAACGTCTAAACGCGAACGGGGCTTTCTTTCCTACTTCGTTAAAACAAAATTCGACAAACGGAGTGCCTGAGCACTTACGTCCTGCCTATCCCGCTGAAACCGAGAACGCCGAGAAAATGCGTGAAGAAAGTCAGTTAATAATTAATCATATCTAAATACGTTTCATAGTATTTTATTATTAAAATAACTCTTATTGCGTAACAAATAGCTTAATGTAAAAAGCATGTAGGGAATGTAGTAAAAGGGAGTTGTTCCTCACGATTACATCAAGGTTTCGAATGTATTGTCAGATTTGTATAATAATAATATTATAAATATTAATAAGATCAGTCGTGGCGCAGGGGCACTAGTGTGTGACTGTTAACGCTACTAGTTGTGGGTTCGATACCAACTCGAGCAAATTTTATATTTTTGTTTCCTCGCTCTGGTATCGTGGCAAAATTAAATGCCTTCAGAATTCAGTTCCAAGTGTCCAAGTTCAGTATAAATGCAGTGAGTTCACATCCATTGAAGGGTAGCAATTATTGGAAATAATTAGACCAATCAATACCAAGCATCATGAAAATGAAAATATTAAAACAAAAGTGGCGGAACTCAACGCCGCGCTGTATCAAAGCTAGGAAATTAAAACAATTCCCTTAAGTACAATGATACATAATATAATATCAATTTCTAACTTAATTTTTATATTATTTAAAATTTACTAGATTTTATTGACTTATAATACTTTTAAATATATTTTCTATTTGATTTGAATTATTTATTTAGTTCTTATCGAAGACAAATTGACATCTGAACGTACGTGATTTAAGCAATAAGTGAAGATTCGTTATATTATTTAAGAAGAAGCGAGGGCTTAAATAATTCATTTCATGTTGTATTAGTAAGGGAAAAACTATGAAATATATGGAGTTTTAAATCGATTTTTTTTCTATTCTGTAATAAATAAAATTATATTAAATTATGAAAATCTACGAAACCATTGTGGCGCAGTAGTGTAGTGTGCGATTGTGAACACCACGGTTCTGAGTTCAAATCCTACTTGGATAATGACCAGCAAGAAAACGATAATAAAATTAAACCCACAAAATCTGGTGGAAAGCCTCTATTTTCTTTATGACAACAATAGAAGAACAGAGATTTTTATCACTAAAATAAAGACCAAAAATCACCGAAGAACATCCAAAATTTACATACATAGCTACATGCTTATTCTATTTCAACTAAACTAAATGTAATTATAACTAAAAAAGGTACAGCCATGTTGGAGAGTGACGAATTAGTTAGTAAAACCGGACGCGAGTTATTTAAAGTGCGAAATACCGGTATTACTGTGACCGTTCGCGGTAACCGGTATTTAGACTCTGGAGTATTTCTAAATTAGATTTGAACTCGCTACTTGTACTGTAGACTCATTTTCACTTCAAAGTCGCTTTTTTTTTGGTAAAACATTTTGGTTTTGATTATTTTGCATATATTATAGTTAGTGTTAGTGTTTTGGCAGTGGTTAATCGTTTGACTTTAAACTCGATGGTGGAGGGTTCGATTCTCGCTCGGGAAACATTACTTTCGTATTTTTGGTTTTTTAATTTCTATTAATAGATCGAATATAATACGGAAGTACTGTTATATAAAGCGCAGCCCTGCGCTATGAAGAATATAAAAGTCATGTTTTTAGTGTGCAAAAATGTGGACGTATTGAAAATCATTCTTCTCTTATAACAAAATCCAGAGTATAATTAATTATTATTTGAATTATTATTTAAAATAAAATAGAACAATATATAACAACATTTGCTTAAATACCAAAATGAGCGGTAAAAACACATTCAAATCTGAATTGATATCGTTGGCAACCGCCCAGCATCGCGGTCAGGGAGCTCGCGTTGATTTGTCTTAGTGTTTGTATTATGCATATAACTTAGAGTAAGATCTTGAGTTTAGATGTTATTTTGACTTTAAAGTTAAATTTATACTAATAACTTTAGCACGGCTTTGCTTGCTTAAGCCTATTCTTATATTATATAAAAAATATGAGGCGAGTCGTGGTGCAGGAGCATAAAGTGTGACTGTAAAATCGACTGGTCGTGGATTCGATACCCACTCACAGTTCTTTGATTTTCACGATTATTACACATTGTAAATGAAATTATATAAATATCTCATGATATTTATTTACATTCATATTTTCATTTCTTCGCTCTGGTGTCGAGGCAAAGAGCAGCGTAGAGGCCGGCCACTCAACATGCAGTGCCTCAAGAATCCTCATATATGAATATCTACGCTAAATAAACGCATATGTAAAATCATATTGTTAATTTTTCAAATCCAACCAGCAGTTTCTGAGATAAGCGCGAGCACTCAAACAAATTCTTAATAATATTATTACTGAATTATAGACAAACTAAAAGACTATATCTGGCGAGGCGGGCGTCGCTCGTCTCGTTTTGCCTACCTCTGTAAATAGATGCCGGGTTTATAGCAAAACACCTCTACCTGTTCTTAGTTATATTCATATGAAATTTACAGCTAGGTTATTAAATTTTCTTTATATTGCCATTTTAGAATATCTTTACATAGTATAAAACGAATAGAAAACATTCCCCACAGGCGTACGTTGAACTCTTTCGAATCAATTTTAGTAGATCACATACTTTTGGTAGAGTCCATCCAAATTTCTAAGACATTGCGTGTTGGGTGGCAGAATTCAACGCCGCGTTTTGTTTGGGTAAGCTATAAAAATATTTTCGTGATGTCCAATTATCAACGCAGTGCCACAGGGCTTTGCCTTGTCACCAGAAATTAGATATGAAAATATTAAGTATATTATTCTCTTTAATGGGAATCGAAACGAATTTGTTATAATAAAACATAGTAAATGAAAAGAAGCACTACTCTTGGCCAGGTGGACATTGAAACAATGTTATTTTAAAAAACTGTTATATGAAATTAATTTAATATTACTAGATTTGTATCAGTCGAATGCGAATTTTATCTTCTCTAGAGGGAATGACTAAATCTAAATGATTTTCGTCTAATATTCGGGAAAGACAAGACACAGCGTTATGTTTCGCCACTTAACCCAGCTAAGCAACATACTTGCAATACTATTTAAGCATGGGTTAGTGGTCAGAGCGATTGGACTTGATTCCCAAGAGGTGAGGGTTCGAAGTCCATCACCTTCAAATTTATATACGTGTTTTAGTGAAATTTAAAAATTAAAAAACGTATGTAGAGACCGTAACGTTTGGCGCTCCGTTCTCTCTGACTACCCCGCTAGGGATAAAGCGTGAAGTTAATTTTTTTTTTGTTTTTAAAAATAAAAAAAATATGTGAAGGATATAAATAAAATAAATCAGCTTCACGCTGTATCCCGCACACCGCAGGGTAGACAGAGGGAACGTAGTGAAAGACACTCCGTTCCCCACTTTCTGCCGAATTCCGGAGGCATTGCGTGTTAAGTGGCAGAACTCAACGCCGCGCTTTGCCTCGACACCAGAGCGAAGAAATGGAAATATAAATTTAAGTAAATATTTCATCTCCTCGAGTGGGGATCGAACCCACAACCAGTCGGTTTACAGTCACACTTTGTGCCGCTGCGCCACGACCGGCCTCATAAGAAGGATAAATTTAAAAATAAATAAGTAAAACAAGTAACATTAATTTATTTTTTGCGGTATAACATTAAAAATATTTTAAGGCACTCTAAATTCCTTTATATTTTTGAATGAGATTCCTAGTTCCTTAGCGGGAGTAGAATAAATTATACTCTGAGGTAATTTAAGTTTTCCTTCGTTTGAACTACGAAATAATAAATAATATTTTCTTCTACGTTCTCAGACATTTGTTTACTCACAAAATATTATTCTCATGAAAATGATTTAGTTTACTTTAAATTTAGTATTTTACTCTATATTAAACTCTATCTTTTATGTTTTCTTATGTATGTGCTTTATAGTTTTGTATGGCAACGCGGGTTTCTCATAATTTTTAGTGAATTTTCACATTTCCTCTTTTATAATTAGATACTTGTGAAAAACCCATACAATAAAAAGAAAGCCAGTCGTGGCACAGCGGCACAAAATGTGACTGTAAAACTGACTGGTTGTGGGTTCTATTCCTACTCTTTAATACTCGAGAAGATGAAATATTTACTTAAATTTATACTTTTTAATATATATTCTGAAGGCATTGCGTCTTGAGGGGCGGAAATCAACGCCGCGCTTTGCCTTGACACCAGAGCGAAGAAACGGAAATATTAAATTAAATAAATATTTCATTTCCTCGAGTAGCGCTCGAACCCACAACCAGTCGCTTTTACAATCCCAAATTCAAATCCCATACAAATATCAAACATACGTTTCTAAATAACAAAAAAAATATTTAAATGATCTATAGATTAATGATTAACGATATTCATATATTTTTCCAATTAATTATTATAATTACGTCATTAACGGAACACGGAGCTGTTATAATTCGATTTTTTGCGAACACTTGTGTTAATGACATACACTTTGATAAGTAATGATAAATAAGAGCCGTTAAAATATACCGGTTTTTAGAGATCCTTAAACTATGGTAAAACCATATTTTTAATATCTATTTGGTTTTTTTTTTCAGCTTCACGCTGTATCCCGCACACAGCAGGGTAGGCAGAGGAAGCCTAGTGTTAAGAAACTCCATTCTCCGCTTTCCGCCAAAATCTGGAGGCAATGCATGTTGAGTGTCGGAACTCAACACCGCGCTTTGCCTCGATACCAGAGCGAAGAAATGAAAATATAAATTTAAATAAATATTTCATGTCCTCGACTGGAGATCGAACCCACAACCAATCGATTTTGCAGTCACACTTTGTGCCTTTGCGCCACGTCTGGCTTCTTATTTATTTGTTATAGTATGTAATATGTTATTGTTTATTATGGAATATAACATATTCTTATGTAAGAGCTGATCGTAAACGCAGTTGGGGCTCTGGTAACAAGGCAAAGCACGGTGTTGAGTTCCGCCAATCAACTCAATAAAGCATTTGTCTCGAAACTTTGTCAGCAAGTGGGCAAAGAAGTGACTTAAAACTGGGTCCTCTCCCTATCCGTCTTTATGCGGAATACAGCGCGGAGTTATAAATACAGATAAATAAAGATTTTTAATTAAATAAATATAACTCAATAATATTTTACACTGTAAATAAGTTTAACGTTTACAATTTTAATTTGATTAAGAATATTTTTTTTTGATAAATGTAATTTATATTAATTAAAAATTATTGCTTTTTCCATTAAAGTATACATGTTCATTAATTTTGAAATTTCGTTTATAAGGTGAATTTAATTTCATTGAAGAACAACGAGAATAATATGTGATTGCGTTTTATTTTTCTAAGCATAATTTCTCTATATGAGCAGAGAAAACCACATCTTAAGGTCGATCTCAGAGTTGAGAGCGGTTTATAAGTTATACGTCCTATGTCCGTAACTTTACGCTGTGATTTATCTTATAACAGTAATAAATTCAAAATCCTCCACACAAAATGTACAGAAAAAAATCTTTTTATATCATAATATTTAACATATGTATGTACGTATGTAATTTCATATAAAACCTAATTTAGTTTCTCTAAAGTGAATGAAATGAAAATTTATTTACTTGTTTCAGGACGCGGGCTTATTTTAGTCGATTTCATATTTTAATATAAAAGATCTATGAGTATTTATGTACTGGCAACAAAAAAAAATGCATTTAAAACACAACTAAACGCCGCGCTTTGTCTACCGAAACGAGTCGAAATCAACAACACCCCAAATGTCGTGATTTCATTGAAACGCTTTGATTGCACCACTGCGTCATAACGACTCTCTTTCAATAAGTACGGGTTTCAAATCCGAATGTGAATTTAAGACTTTATATATATAAGTGTATGTCTTAAAACCTGTCTATAATTACAACTGAACAAACTTTCGAAGAAAAATCTAATTAAAACCGCAACAACACGGAGGTTATTCCCAGAACAGACCGAGACCGCTAGTAAAATGGGCATTTACTGCCCATTCGCCCTTTTTAAGACTTTTTAAATTTATTATCTATGGTAATTAACTGTTAAAGAAAGTTACACAGATTATTAATGTACATAAACACTTTGTTGATAAACAGATAAATAAAAAAAGATAATTTTGACAAGTTTATTAAATAGTAACATGTTAAAAAGTTCTTAGAACATTTTCAACACATTGAAAGACATTGATTGAAATTTAAGATTTTTTCTTTGTTTATTTATGTATTTTTTATGAGTTGGTACAATAAAGAATTATATTGAACATTATTAATTAGAAAAATTAAATCAGCTTCATAAAACCCTGTTTCACATAATCCTAATATTATAAATGTGAATATTTGGTTACAATATAACAATAAGTATAAGCGGGCGAAGACGCGTTGGGTCACTAATTGAATATATAGAGCAGAGAGAGAGAGAGAAACAAACAAAATTCCTACACGATTTTACATATAATGCAATTCACAGCATCACTATATCGCGAATAAAACAAATGGATGCTCACGTGGACTTAGAAAAGTCGACCCAGTTGGCATCCACCGAGCAATCTGTCAGCGGGTATTCTTTAGAAATATTTATATTCTGTTGCATCTGGTGCAATTGCGCCATTCTAAAACCTAAATGCATGGAAAATACCTACTTTCATCGAAAATAATTCATTCGAAGCTACAAATGGTAAGAGATGGAATCGTTGGTTCATGGTATATCTATCTGAACATGTGCTGATATAACCTCTTTGATTTTACAGCTAAATTTTGTACATTAACAAAACTTTCAAATACAAACACAAAATATATGTTTTTGGGGAATATATTTTTTTATAAATCAATAAAATGATAATCAGTAAAGAGTATACTTGTATATACTCTTTACTGATTATTATTTTATTATATAATACGACCAACTTTGAGGCCATCATGGCGCAGGGGCATAAGCGTGCATATATCGTGGGATACGTGATAGATTCGATTGCCACTGTGGAAATATATATAATATTGAATATTTTCATTTTCCTCGTTCTGATAACGAGGTGAAGCGTAGCGCTGAGTTGCGCCGCTCAAAATACAATGCCTTGAGAATTCAGCAGAAAATGGGGAATGGAAGTGATAAGGTTCCTATGTTCCCTCTGGCTACTATGTACGGGATTCAATGTTAAAAAAAAGTAACACGAACGAACTTTTAATTCAATCCTGTATATGCTGATACAAAGCTTTCTTATTAATATATTGCTAAATAGAAAGTGACTTGAAGCTGATTCAAGTTCAGCTTCAAATTTAAATTCGTAAATAACATTTTTCGGTGCGTCGCTTTTAGGTAAAACAAATGGAATCCATTACCCAAAATTAAAACTAAAATTTCTTTAAAATGTACCAAAATTTGAGAATGTAGAGAAAATTATTGCAAAGGTTCCTGTTTGGCTTCGAATATAACGTGTTAGATAAAGGTTGATAACAGTGGACGAGGTATGTAGAGACCATAGCATTTGGCGCTTCGTTCTCTTGGACTACCCCACTAGAGATAAAGCGAGAAGCTAAGTTAGATGAAATTGGTTTAAAAAAACGAAAACACTAATTAAATCACTGATTAAAATTTAAAATTACGAGTACTTCCACAAAAACAAACGAGAACTCCTCAAAACCGAACAAGACTTATCGCACACACCTACAAAATTCATTTGAATCCATCCATTTTCGTTTTCGTTCAAGAAAATAGATTTGTAGCAAGTAAACCGAGCAGAAAGTGAGTTTCATTTGAACACGAGTGAAAATAAATCGGCGGACATTTGAGAGGCATGCACAGAATAAAAATGGCCGTTTTGTATGCATGGTGTGACAGTGCTGCGGTTTGCGCGGGAAAACTGACAGCCCTCTATGCAGTATGTCTCTATTGTTCTTTATCTAGTTTTTTATCTGTGACATGTTCATTATTTCGCTTACATTTATTTGAATTAACTATTCATTAATTTATTGATGTAAAGTTATACGTTTTAAAATGAAGATAAATGAAAAAAACGTTGACACAATTTTATTTAAAATTAAATTTACATGATCTTACGTTGTGTTGTGAAACGATAAACATTTACGTATGGAGTCGAAAATAAAAAGAAAGAAAATGCACTAAAAATAAATCATTTTTAAGAGACAAAACTGTCACAACCACTAAGCATTTAAATCCCTAATCTTCATTATTTTGCCTTTTCAAATAGATCTTAACAAAAGTAATAGTAGGACCTACACTTTCTAACGTCAAACGCGAGGAAGTTTACATTGTTAGTGACTCATTGGTTCATAGACCTATAGGATAATGTCTGCGCTACAATATTGTTTTGAATGGACAGGTTAGTATGTAGGTACTGCTATTAATACGTTTAAACTTAGTAAAGCAGATTTATATTTGTAATGTACATTTGTAATATATTTATTATATTTTTAAATATATCTGAGGCCAGTCGTGGCGCAGGGGCACAAAGTGTGACTGTAAACGCGACTAGTTTTGGGTTCGAACCCCACTCGAGGAAGTTAATAATAATAATAATAAATATACTTTACTGTACATTTAAAAAAAACAAAACAACATACAAATTTAAAAATTATAAGGCGAGCTTAAAGCGATCTCTTCCAGGCAACTTTTGGATGTTGGATTTGTATAAAATATGTAAATGAATATAAATATGTAAAACAAAATTAAATATTTATTTAAATTTATATTTCCTAATCTTAGTTCTGGTGTCGATGTAAAGCGCCGCGTTAAGTTCTGCCTAGTGTCTCAACACTTAGTTAGATCTGTCTACCCTGTGTGCGGGATACAGCGTAAAGCCGATAAAAATAAAAAAAAAACGTAATTCGTGGTCTTCCGTGGCGCGGCAGCACACGAGTGTGACTGTAAAAGTGCCATGTTTGTGGGTTCGATCCCCAATCGAGTGGGGAGCGGAGCGTCTTAACACTAATCTCCCTCCGTCTTCTCTGCTATATTCGTTTAAACAAGTAATTGTTCAATAATAGAGTTCGGCATTTCATTTTTTTATTTCGTATTTATTGTCTCAAATACATAAGAGAACGAATTCATTTATAAAGGTACATAATTTCAAAACTGATTATACGTCAAAATCTGATATATTTTTTATATAGAAGGGTAGGCACAGGGAGAGTAACAGGACACTCCGTTCCTCATGTTTGGTTGATAGGATGAACTCATCGCACCACTTTGTCTAGTTACCACGACGAAGAAATGAAAACTATTCATTTCCATCATTGAGAATCAAACCAACATCCGTTGCGCTCACAGACAAACGCTTCTCGCTGCGCCACTGTAGCCCCATCCAGCAAGATGAAAGAGAAATTTAAGATGTACAAAAAGACTTTGACATTTCTTCATATATTACTATAGTATATTATAGTGGAATTACTGGTTTATATTAGATTTAATATATGTAATTTCATATAAAGATATCCGGTTTCAATTAATTCATTTGAAGTTATTATCTAGCAAAGTAATTTGTTTTTAAGACATTTTAATGTGTGTATTTTAGTTAAACATATCTACTACTAACATACAGCCAAATGTCGTGTTCCTATTCGTTTTATATCTTTCAAAGAAAACAATGTAAAAGTTGGCTTAATAAAAGAAAAGAAAAAAGGCACGGCTGTCTCAAGCTTGGTTAAAAAAATTCCGTTAATCATTAGCCAATGTCTTGGAATTGGGGGAGAAAAGAATGACTTACGTCCGGTTTAAAGAGTATACCGTATGGATTCTACATAAAACTGAGTACAGAGAAGAAGAGAAGAAGGAATAACTTGTTTATTATTATTGGAAAAATATACATTTTAAACATAGAAATCTACATTAATATAAAAGTTACGGAACCATTGTGATACTCTATTTTTATTAGAAAACATATCAAAATTTAAATAATTTATCGATTATTAATGTAGCGGAATTTAATAAAAAAATATGTTTTCTATAAAGTATTTATCTTTTCCAAGTGTGGAATAACACTTTAAAAATGTAAAAAATGATAATGGAAGAAGGAACCTAGTCTAATTGCATTCGAGACATCGCGTGATCAATCTTAATACAAAGTTTTCTCATCAGAGCGTGGAAACGAAAATGGCTCAACCCTCGAGTTAGAATCGAATCGACTACCGTCGTGTTTACAGTCAGTCGCTGTGCCGCTGTGCCACGACGGCCTCTAATAACATAATGAGCAATAATTATGACTAAGCGTGAATATTTTTCTATTGCAAAAGTATACGGTACTGAGTATGACCAACATGGCCATGTGGAGTAAGATAAAATTACTTATATAAAGGACGTGATGTTGAATACAGATCGGTATCGGTATATTTTATATCATATTAAAATTCGTTTTGATTCTTGAACAATAGATCCATCTATTTTATACCTTCCACTTGCTTAACCCCCGATATCAAAAGAAAACAACAAATCCTACAGTAAAAATATGGTCATGTGATGCAGATCACACATTTTTTGGGGACATAATCTTCCCATATAATAAGACTATGCAACACAAAAATATTATTCCAATTCACATGAGTAGTTCCTGAGATTAGCGCGTTTAACTTTACAAACTCTTTAGTTTTATGTTATTTGTAAGGAAATAATATTTGTAGAGATGTATGTATTCGAGTAACGAATACAAGAAAGTAAAAACAAACTCAGTGGCGTATTTTAACAATATCTTCAAGATAGCGAAGATTTTTTAAATTCTGTTAAAAATAAAATATTCATTAAAATCAACGTTATAGACAAATAAATAATGTAAATTCCAGATGTTCCTTAAATATTTTTTTCACTATGTACCGTTTTATTCAAATCCTAAAAATGTTTAATTCCTAAAAAAATATTGGTCACAATATTATTAAATTAGATATTTACATATAATATCATATTTGTATCATTATCTTTTCTTTTAGATAAAACTTTAAAATCATAGACAGTAAATTAAATACTAGGTCAGAGATTATCCAAAGCAAACAAGTCCAAGTGATAGATAAACGTAAATAATTGACACAAATCCTTGTAAGGCGATACACCGTATAAAATGACAGACAGACATACACTTAAAACCAGATCACAAAAAAAAAACACTTTACACCGACACAACACGAAATCTAATTAAGCTCACACATGTAAATAAATATATGCAAAAAATTACAGACAAATTAAAAAAAAGCTCAATTTTAACACATAATTATATAAAATACCAATTTTATAATTAAATATTTATATTTTTGTTTAATAAATTAACTTTTCACGGTTTTTTCGATTACTTTAAGTTAATTATTTCCGTTTTTATATGCGCGTGCGCACGGGCGCCAGTCAGACGGTCGCCATTACACTGAGTTGCGCCTGCGCATACATACATGTATGTATGTATGTATTTACATAATCATTATTGTTGGTCCTGCGTGCGTGATCTCATTGTAAGGAGGGTGATAGTCGATAAAAAGCTCGTTTCGAAAGCTATTTTTAGATTGAACTTCGCTAAAGTGTAATACATTCTAATGGGTGTAAGGTGAGATTTTGTATTTTTTTGTTAAAATGTAAAATGAAATATGTTTTTGTATATAATAAAAAATGAAATATTTTGGTTTGTGAATATAGTAGGGTAGTTTGAGAAAACTTAGTGTTAAGACACTCCGTTCCCCATTATCCACCTTCTTTCAAAATAATACCTGTTGAGTGGCAGTGCCACCGATATAATGAAAATAACTTATTTTACGAAATGGGAATTCAACGAAAAACCGTCGCGTTTACAGTCAGATACTGTTCCGCTTCGCCACAACCGCCTCAAAATGAATGAGAGTATTCAATGAAAATTAATGTTTAAAATTTTCATTTTATTATTATTTATTAAATTAATAATATTTCGATAAATATTTCTACGTGTTGCACATCACTAAACAAGTTGCTAAGGACAGAAGTGGTGATTTTGCGACACATAAAGGGAAGCTTTTGTTTCAACTGACGTTCAATTTAGAGTATTTTTTTTGTTTAGAGGGCAGTTGCTTTCTGATACTACTTTCTACCCCATGTAAGTTGAAAGAGGACCTTTACAAATTATTAAAAAAAAAACGTATAAAAAGTTCACATATTGTAATTTCAAGACATTGCTTTTTGAGTGACTTGTGACTTTATCTTGTTACGAGAGCGAGGAACGAAACTAAATCATTAACTCACTAACATTAAAAATCGCATTCCCGCGACTCGGAGTTCCACGTTTGTACGCTGTATCCCGCACACAGCAGGGTGGGCAGAAGTAATCTAGTGTTAAGACACTCCGTTCCCCACTTTCCGCGGAATTCTGGAGGTATTACGTGTTGAGTACTACCCGTACTTAACGACGCGTTTTGCCTCACCATCACAAATAAATATTTTATTTCTCTAGTGAGAATCGAGCCCACAACCAGTCGCGTTTACAGTCACATTTTGTGCTCTTGCGCCACGACTGGCCTTTAAGAGCATGAAAACACTACGTATATGGAAAGAGTGAATACAAACGAAAATAGAAAACGAAAGAGAAGGCGAAGGAGAACGAAAACACAAGTGACTGATCACTACTTCTTTTTTACGTACTGTTTTTGCTCAATATAATTGCGAGGCAATAACAGATGTGCCAATTGCGTTTATTGAAATTGATAGCTAAATGGACACCGTTCATTGACGAGGAAAATGTTTTGACATAGTAGATCATTTATAATTAATGAATCTATTTATATAACACTATTCCGTTTTTTTTATATTTTTAAAGTATTATTTCACACTTAGGAAAGAAAAATATTTATTAAGAAAACATATAAAAATGTTGAACGTAGCGGGATTTGAACCCGCGCCTCATCGGAAACCGTTCAAGGTCTGACCTACTAACTAAGCCATACTTTTCTTAATTAGTACTATTCTGCTACTGTACTATAGCTGAAATACTCGACGTTGAATGCTAAAATTAAGACATTCCTTTTTTAATTTAATAATGCATTCAGGATTTAATGGCTTCTTTAACCTTGTCTGTCTTTGTTTCTAACAGGGTAGACGAAGGGAACCTGGAAATGTTGTATTGAGACAGCCTGTTCCTATTGGAACCCTTATCTTCCGTTTCCCACTTTCTGGCGAATTTTGGAGCACAACGCTGCGCTATGCCCCGTTACCAAAGCGAGGAAATGAAAATATTTCATTTCACTGGGGGGAATCGAACTCCCAACCAGTTGCGATTATAGTCGAACAATTGCTCCCCTGCGCCACGACATGTCTCTTTGTCTTATCAAAGCAGGGAAATGAACATTTTTCATTCTCTCTAGTGCATGATCGAACCCACAACCAACGCGTTTACAGTTAGACCTTTTCCCTTTCAACTTCATAATAAGCACCCAAAACGGTAATAAATTAATTTATATCCATAAGTCATGTATATTTTTAGCCGCCTTAAGAATGCAAAGCAAAAAATTTACACTTGCCTCGCGCGTTAAAGCATTTTTTTTTTTCTTTTTGTTGAAACTTGTTCTAAATTGTTAATTTTTATTTGTGATACCTATACTCTGTTTCCATACATATTTTTATTTGCAAATTTTCTCTGTTAGACAGAGCGCGGCTTTCCTTTGCGCCATTCAACACATAATGTCTTGAAAATTTGCCGGAAAGTGGGAAACAAAATGTCTTAACACAGATTCTATATGCCCTTTATGGTATGGAAAAAAAGCGAAGCCGATTATTTTTAAAACACTAATGTTCATGTGGGTCTCAAATTTAAAAGAAGTGATGATTGTTATTATTAAGACACATATACCCAAAAGACTTCAGAAAAAAACACTAAATTTATACTCCGCTCTCCACTTACATGTTAAACTGTTTAGTATTGCGGAACTTAACGCTGCATACTAAACTCCTCGACCACAGTATTAAACATAACTAAAAAAATAAATTATCTTAAGGATTGAATCCACAACCAATACTTTCATCTTCACAAACTGTCCCATTGAGCCTCTATAGCTAAATAGTTCCATTGTAAATATAATTTCCGTATCATATTGTAGCGTACAATGAACTAAGGTGTGTCTGTATGCGCTAATAAATAGATCACGATTGTACGTCACGGGTCACAGGTTTGTTTCCGCGGGCAGTTTCATTGTTAGTATAAGTTCAATTAAACGATCCTATTGCCTTATATTTAGAGAGACGCCATTGTGACGCAGTTGAGGCAGTCTGTCTGCACAAGGGTTGGTCTTGGGTTCAATTCTTGGATAATTGGTAATTTTGTGGTCTAATATAATTAAGTGTGGCGTTGAGTTCCGTCTTCCCTTTTAGTTCTATATCTACTAATATTATAGAGCTGAGGTGTTTGTTTATTTAATCGCGCTTACCTCAGGAACTACTAGTTTTTTTGCTTCACGCTGTACACATCAGGGTAGGCAGATGGAACACAGTGCTAATATACTCCGTTCTCCACTTTCCGTCGAATTTTTCGAGGTACTGGTTGTTGAGTGACGAAACTCAACGCCGGGCTTTCATATCGGTGCCAGAATGAAAATATTATAAATAACAATATTAATAAATACTCATTTAGTTCTCTGAGTGGAAATCGAACCCACAACCGTTGCGTTACTGTCACCCCCTTGTACCCCGGCGCCAAGACGACCTCCGTAAAATATAGCATATTTTATTTAATTTCACCACAGCTCTTGTCATTTGCTTTATGCAATACGAATATATATTATTCTGACATTTTCACGTGATCACGCAAGCTATAACGCCACCTGGGGTCTTTATAAGTATTATTTATAGATAACGACTTGAGTTATTGGAAAATAATAATATGGTGTTTTACTTAAAAGTCCTATTATTATATATCCAATATTTTCTAAGAAAATGGTGTCGTCGTTACTTACGATGGGTGCTACTTCGAATTCAATTTGGAGGAATAACATATTATAAAAAAAAATGTATAGTAACGAAATTACAAAACCGTGAGTGACTTGACACTATGTACGCTCTATCGTCTACAATACCGGAAAAATGAGTATAATAATCATCTTCAAAATAATTAGGGGTACATTAATATATTGTATAGAAATTTATATATTCCCTAGTAGGAATCTAAGCCGCAATAGTCTCATTTAGAGTAAACCATAATTAATTTTTAACTGTAAACGCTTCACGACGGTTCTTTTATCACTTTAATGAATTATTATTATTTTGTCAGTGTGGTAAAAAGACATAATTGGGCGTTGAGTTCCGCCATTCATCACTCAATGTCTCAATGTGTGGAGTACTAGGTTACTCTGCCAACGCTAAAAATACAGCATACAGCGTGAATCTTCAAAACTTTATATTATTTGATCCTAAAATTGTCTAAAACAAAAAAATGCCGCCATATTGACCTTAAAACTTCAGTAAAGAATTTAAAAAGAAAAAGTATTATAAGATTTACAATAAAATCATGAGCTCATGACATTGAAGAATTGCATGCAAACTGTCGTTATACTTAAATAAACTAAAAAAATATTAACTTGGCTGTCTCACTGCCAAATCCAGTAATAAAAGTAATAAAAACATTGTTTTAAGGACACTTTCAGTTTATAATTATATATTTAATATTTTATGTTGGTATTAATGGCGGAGTTGATATGAGACGTCAGTAGTGGGTTTGATTATCATTCAGTAAAATTTATATACTAAAAACATTTTTGTTTCCAGGCAACTGGCGTAAAGTATCAACTTTCGATACTATAAAGTATATTTAAAATAATTAAGCTTTAAGCACCTGTCTCTCTATCTAATTAGAGTAAATTTAAACAAATTTTGATGAAACTTAACTCCCTTTTTTTTCTTTTTACCGGTCAATTTCCTTCGTGTGTTTTTCACACAACGTGACATTGGCGAAATGAATTGTGCTCAAACGCCATTAATTAAGAAATCAATCAATCAACTTAACCTCTAAATTAGATTATAATAGGTTTAAATACTAAGATTATAATAGGTTTAAATACTAATATAATAATTAAATACTATGAGCCTATGTTGCTTGATAATAAAAGATTTTTATTTTTTTTTTTTATTTTTTTTATTTTTATTTAAATAAAAAAAACACTTTTTAGAACCTAAAAAAATTCTGGACAGACATCCAATCCAATTGCAATCCAATTGCAATGCAAACATACGAGTCAAAGTGATTACCACATTTTTTTTAAGTCGGCCAAAAATTTATGGAATATATTAGGTTTAATTTTGCTCACTATTAAGAAAAGGGAAACAATAAAAAAAAAACAAAATTATGAAATCTACAAAAAGAGTTTCTCACCGTTAAAAAAAATCACCAAAAAACAAAAAAAATACATGACAATTTAATTTATATTCTGAATGCATTTGTCGTCTCGATTCTGACCAAAATAAATAGAATGAACAAACCACAGCGGAGTTAATTCAGGTTTAACGCCATACGCAATATGCGTGATTGGTCGATGTGTCAGTTTGTATGTCCATTTCAGGGGGTGTTTAGGGGGACTATGACTTTTGTTACATTTGAGAACTAATCAATTTATATTGGAAAATAGAATATAATATAAGGCATAAACGTCCAAAACGTAACTTAACATTAGGTTCCTATATTCTTTCTGTCTACCCTGCTATGTGCAGGACAGTGCAGTGTTCACATATTAAAAAAAAATAATAACAATATAAAATACAAAGTGCAGAATTGAGTACGGCCACTGAAAACGCAATGTCTCAAATAGATACTGGGATGAAGATAAAATTATACTAAGGGCCAGTTTCACCTTTGGCTGACAAAGTCTCGAATAGCCTTATCTTTCGGTTAAGCTATAATTTTTACTTTCACAGGTCTTGAATATCTAGTAAATACACATTTGACACATGCATTACATTTTCAAATACTTATTTGTAATTTAAAATTGAAACAAATCGTGTGAATTGTTAGCTACTATTATCGTTCATTAATGAGAAAATTATAATCAAAAATATATTATAAGAAACAGTTATTTTGTATTTTCATGCTCTGTCTGTAAGATAGCATTAATTATTAGATTACTATCTGAAACTTCATTCGTAACCGGTGAGACTGGCCTCAAGTGTCTTGTCTCTGGGTTGCCTCTATCCTGCTTTATGCGAGAAACTGAAGCAAAAATATCAAAAATAGAAGAGTACAATATATAGAGAAGATCATGGTAAAATTATTTAATTTACAAAATTAAGTTTTAAGTTCAAAAAATATTTAACTTTAACTACCCTCAATTTCCATTCCCAGATATAAATTTAATACAATTGGTAAAAAGTAAAAAATCGTGGCCACACTACACTACGTTCTAGTTTTTAATTTTGTTCACTTTACGTACTGTAGCGCACAGTTTAGTTTAGCTTTATTGACCTGCAATGTATTTTTCATGTGAATTGGTAATTTACGTGTGTTTCGTGTATTTTTCTGATGTTTTTTGTTCCTGATTGATGTCTGTTATTTGAAACATAATAAAAAATAGCGAGCGCTTTTTAAAGGGTGGTAAATGGAGAATGGAATATTATAACACTATGCTGCTTCGGCCTATTCTAAAATGCTTGTAGCTGCTTAGGTATTTTTTTCAGTTTACCATACCTTCATTACATAAAATAATAAATAGATATTCTCTATTGCGTCACAGAGCAGAAGATGTAATATTTTTTTTAAGCTACATGTCATTTTCCCATTCATAGTAGGGTGAGGGCGAGGCAACCCAATGTTAAGACAACCTGTTCCATCATTACAAACCTTTCCATTCCCCACTTTCTGTCTATTTCTGGAGGCATTACGTAACGCGTAGTGGCGGAACTCAACGCTGCGCTTTGCCTCGTTACAAGAGCGAGGAAATGAAAATATCAAACAATTAATTTCCTTCAGTCAGGGAATTGAACCTACAACCTGTCGCGTTTAAAGTTGCAAGCTTGTGGCCCTGTGCTTCGACTGGTGTCGTATTTTTAATATAATAAAATTTAAATATATCAAACCCACAACCATCACATTTCTAGTTTACTCCACCACGACGCCCTCAACTAACTCAATATTCTATAAAATATGCTAATGGCTATTATAAAGGGTGTTCTTGAATAAACTTTTAGTTGTGTTTATCCCATCAACTCGAAGCATCCGGTACAATATCTATCTATATACCCATCTATCTATATATCTATCTATCTATATATAATAATAACTTACAATCTTCGGAACTATGGACCGTCTTAATTAAGTTATCTTTTAAGTGAGGGTGGTAATTGTGCTTTTAAAACAGGGCTTTCGCTGACAGAGAAGCATTTCGACACAAGTGCTGATTGGCTTAGATCGTCAACAAGAATTTTAGTACTTAGAGGGTGTTTTATAAAATATATTTTTAGCTTGTATTAAAATTTTGTAAAATGTTGTGTTTTTTAACCGACTTCCATAATAGGAGGTTATCAATTCGACTGTGCTTTTTATGTTGGCTACCTCGGAAGTAGTAGCAGTAGAAGTAGTATAATAAGAGCTTGGTTAGGTCTATGTTATAAATTATATATTATATAGATTCCTTCTGGCCTACTCTGCTATCTGCGGGATACAGCGTGAAGCTAAACATACAATCTAAACTCAAAGCTATTAAAACCAAAATAGGTACAATCGCACACGTAATAATTTAAAATTTACAACGTTCACTCGCATATCTCATTTGAACAGCTACAAATAATAGATTAGTAACTTTATTTTAGTACCGTCTACCTACTGTGTAAATATGCAAGCGGTAGCATTATGAATACGTAGTTTATATGAATTTATTTATTTTGAGTTAGTTATTATATTAGTTACTTAGTAAGTGTTAAGTAAAACTAAGTAAAAGAGTTTCTCTCTCGTCTAATTTCGTTCTCCACTTTATAGTCTTTTGAAGATACTGTACTACTATACTTACCCACTTATATGAATTATATGATTATTCTTTTTAACTTAACTTAGCTTCACGTTGTATCACGAGTGGGGTAGTCAGAGAGAACGGAGTCTCTACATACCTCTTTCGCCTCGTCTACTGTCATTACCCTCTTACATACATGCCCTTCGGGGGGTCTTCATGCTTTTTACGTGACCTTCCTCAAGTATCTTTAATACTCGATCGTAGATCAACCGAGTTCTCTCCCTACCCCTCTTACCACTCACTTTTCCATCATAAATCTTTTTTGCCATTCTTTCATCACTCATTCGTTCAAAACACTCCATTCTACACTTACAGCTCAATTTTTGAGACAATTCATCTTAAGCGGCGGCATTCAACTCCGCACTTTATCTTAAATTTATATATGTATGAATATGTATAAAAATATATATATTCATACATATATAAATTTAAAATAAAGTAAAATCATTAAAATGACTTCTGGACTTCGATACTAAATCAGTTTTGTCAGTAGCGTGACGAGACGGCTTATCATAGTGTTGTATATGGACATAGAAACTTGATAATAACTAATGCTCTATATTGATTGATTTACATGACTGTACTATACTGTTATTATTTAATATATTTACATTGTATTTGAATGTTTGCAAACGATATTCTAAATTATATAGTATAAATATATATAGTTTGATTGAATACTTTACGGAGTTCTGGGTGGAACTTAACACCGTATTTTAATTTGTTAAATATAATATTAAAAATATCTTTATGTATGGAAAGACTAGTTTTTTTTAAGTACCTGAGACAGAAAATACAGTTTAGATCTGTAAAGTTAACAGAGTCATATCACTGTGTTCTTTATTTTTTCCAAAACTAATAAATACTATCTCAAAATCGGAATCGAATCCAGCACCAACTAATACAATCACCAACTCACTATATCATCAATAATCTAACTTTTATACCACAAAGTGGAAAGCTTAATCTTATATCCGGAGAACGAGAGCACTATAAATTCACAGAGGGACCCGAGTGGCGTTGGGAGAATTAAATAAAATTCACCATAACGAGGCAAAGCCGTAGTTCGCTATTTAATTATAAATTTATGAACATCGTGGAAAATGCAAACCTAGGAACCGTTGCAGAGCTGTATAATATAGTCTTATATATACAGGATGGAGTGATAACTTATGACTCATTTTGTTTCAAGCTTTATTACGTATGTAGCAGTGTAGGCAGAGGGAATTTAGTGTTATGACACTCCATTACCCAGGTTTCGAAATATTGCAAGGAGAAGGCACATTGTGCTATGACACTCCGTTTCTCAATTTTTGAAATGTTGCGTGTTGAGTGGCGGAACCTAACGTCGCGCTTGTTCTTGTGAGGGGATGAAATAATTAATTCCCCCTAACAGCAACTAAATTTACAATCGTCGTATCGGCCCTACCTCATACACATACAAGTCAATGGTAATTTCAGTTTGATACCCCACCGCGATCTTGAGATAATTCGTCTAGAAAAACGGACAACAAAGTGATCCGATACGGAACGTCTATTTTTTATACTAATGAGGCATGGAACCCTAAAATGAAAATTCGAACCTACGACCCGCCCACAATTAGACTCCAAGCTTCATTAACATCAATATTAACAGAAAGCTTAATAAAAAAATCATTTTCGACCCGCTTTTCCATCTTTGTACTATACTGGTATCTATCTACAGCAGTGCAACGCCGGCTCTGGTTAATTAAGACAGTGTACCGAGTGGCACTTACAGCGTATTAAATAAATAATGGGCGACGTATTTGAGAAGAGGATTTTCTGCGAAGTTGTTATAATAAATTTTTGATACTCCGGCTCAAGGTATGGGTCGGTGGAAACACTTCGAATTTTGATAGTGCATTTTTTTTCAGTTTTACACGTATTGCAGGGTTGGCAGGGGGAAACGAGTGTTAGGACACTCCATTCCCACCTTACCGGCGAACCTTTTATTATTTGAAACACTTCACTTCGCACAATTTAGAAACTTTGAATGCATGTTGTTCTCTTCCTGAAATTTTGTTACTATTGATATAAAAAAAAACCAAAATTATAAATTAATATTAAAATTGTTATAATATAAAAAGAATCAATCACCACTCCAAACGCAATTTTGCTTACGTAACGTGAAGATCTAAACTGGAAAATCTTTTTTTCCAATAGGAATGACCAAAAATCCTCTTTGCAAGCACCTGTAGAGGATATACTCTCTAATCTACCTACACTACGTGCACGGGTACAAATTTCAACTTTCTAATTCCAGTACATAGATTTCTCCGTTATCTGTCAGTCATTCTGTAACGTAGGAGAATCCTATATATATACATAACTTAAATTAATTAAATCAGCTTTACGCTATATCTCGCACACAGCAGGGTAGTCAGAGGGAACCTAGTGTTAAGATACTCCTTCTCCACTTTCCACCGAGTTCTGGAGGTATTGTGTGTTAAGTGGCGGAACTCAACGCTGCGCTTTGCATCAACACCTGAGCGAAAAAATAAAAATATAAATGAATATCTCATTTTTTCGAGTGTGGATCGCAGCTACGATCGATCGATTACACAGTCACACTTTGTGCTCCTGCGCCACAACTGGCCTCACATACTATACACATATACTCGGAGATTAAACTCCATCACGTAACCAATTTGGTTACACATCGGTGCTAATTAAGTGGTAACTGCTGTACTGATGTCACACGATTGCTCTTTATTGATTACTGCGGTTTCGAATTCCGTTTTAAATTGGACGAAAATTTCACTGCGGTATCTGGTATTATATGTTTTGGAAACGAGTTTTTTCTGGTCACAAGTTCAATTGACATATTAACTTAAAAAAATGACAGCTGGATTGATTGGGAAAAGTTAAAATTGTTCTTAGAATTTTCGTAGTGATTGTAATATCAAGTTGTTCTTAGGGCTATCCTATTGCAAATCAAAGTTAGGAGCTAAGAACAGTCCCTGGTATTTCCAATCCAAGTACAAATTTAAGAGGCCTCTCTTCTTCTTCTTTGGCTGCCTCTTCAATCCTGAAGGTAAACTCTACTATGTCCAGTACTAGTGCTAAATGGAGAAGTTGTTCCACGAATTTAATCCATCCCCTGATCTTACTCATCCATGACTTTGGCCTTCCACTTTACTCATCATAATGAGCTTAAGCAAACTTCTTAGTACGTTCTAGAAATCAGATGGTGATAACTCTAGACAGGCCGAATGAGAGAACGAATCCAAATTTTGAAGTAACTAAATTAATATCTATTAAAGACAATAAAATAACGTTTCTATATGCAAAAACCTAAATAATATTTCATCCCAAATATGCCATTAACTGTCTCCTTTAGTTAAGTGCTGAAAATTTATAGTAGTATGATGTTAATTGGCCTTCTAATAATATCCGTGTTGTATAATTACACTATAAACGTAAAGGATGTCGTCAATTTTAGTAGCCATTGCTATTATAAATAACTGCTATAGCTCTTCAGCTTCACGGTGTATCCCGTACGCAATAGAATAGGCAGAAGGGACCTAGTGTTAAGACACTCCGTTTCCCATTTTCCGCCAAAATTAAGGGGGAATTGTGTGTCAAATGGAGGAACTCAAGGTCGCGCTTAGCCTCGATCCAAGAGCGAAGCTTTAAGGCTTTGAAGCGAGGATTTCAACACGCAATGCGAAAAATTGAGCGGAAAATGGACAACGGAGTATCTTAACATTAAAATTCCTGCCGTCTCCTTTGCTATATGCAGGGAAACAGTGCGAAGTTAAACAAAGACGTCATCAATTTCAGCTGTTTGCCTTTAAAACGAAAGTACTATTACTGTAGATACTCGTTAAAATATTAACTCGTTTGAATATTATGAAAAGAAATTATTAGTATCTATTATTCATTTTTATCTGTACTTTTATGCTATACTTATGCCGAATAGTTAGTTTCGTTGAACGCCCTGATCTCAAAAACTACTGGCTAAATAAAATTTCTTTGATGCCTTCGATAGATAGATAATACATGACTTTGTAATTACCCTTTGACCATAAAAGCGAAGTAGCATATAAAAGGCACATGCATTTTTTTAGCTTCCCTCTGTATCATGCACATAACGGAGCCTGGAGGGAACCTGGAAACCTAGTTCAACACTAGGACCAGTCAGTTCCCCAATTTTTACCGCCTTTTGGATGTATGTATGTATATACACAGTTTCAATATTAAAAATCCTCACCAAGAAAAAAGTGGGTAACTTTTTTCTGTAAGTACAAAATTTACATCCGTCGTCGAATAAAAATCCACATGAAAAGAAAATCAAATCACCGCCTGACTCCACTCCAATAAAAAACCGAGTCGAGTCGAGTCGAGTCTTGCAAAAATCTAGAATCTAGTTATCATACAAGGAATTTGCATTTTGGCTTGAGACCAACCAACGTCTAACTATTAGTACTATTAACATATTGATAGCGGTTATTCGATTGTACGGGATTAGCTATCTGGGTTACCTATATTGTAATGATCATCAATTATTCATATAATTGGGCCGGCAGGTTGTAAGTTCGATTCCTGCTAGGGGAAGTAATATATTTATTAAAATAAAAATAAAAGTTGGGGACGAATGGAGAACGTAGTGTATTAAAACTAGGTTCCCAGGTTCCCGTGATAGCTACTAGGATAAGCTTGCTTTATTAAGTGCGGGATACTGAATTTATTTAACTTTACGCTGTATCTCCGATTAACAGGTTAGGCTTTCTGCCGGTGTTAAGAAACGGAGTTTCTCACGCACTGCCTAATTTTAGAGAGCGTGTAGAGTGCCGAATCTTAACGCCGCGCTTTGTCTTCTTGCGAAAGCGAGAAGATAAAAGTAATTCATTTCCTAGAGATGTATCCGAAACAACAACTCTAATATATATATTTATCATAACTCAATAAGTCCTTATAGAAATAAAGAAGGTAGAATACTTTCAGAACAGAACCTTCCCCTTCCTCAGAAAAAAACTAAATAATCCTTCTTAAATGTAGAGAGAGTTAAACTGTTAAGAGTAGCAAGCAGGTTTAACAGCGGGAGAAGTGATATTTAATGAACAAATTTTGATAAAAACGTAAATACTTACCAACTACTTTAGATCTCAGATCATGGTCACATAAAAGTTTTCTTACCTGAAACAATAAAAAAAATGTCACATAAGACACGAACAAGCTTACAGAAATAATAAGTAGAGTTCTCACTCACTGTAAAGGCGATGGTTGTGGGTTCAATCGGAGGAATTATTGATTATTCCTTTCATTTTCTCGTCCTGGACGTTGTGGGCCACCACTTAATGTCAATGTCTTAAAAATTGGGCAAAAAATGGAAAAAGGAGTGTCTTAACACTAGGTTACCTCTGTCTATCCTGCCATGTATGGAAATAATTGTGAAACTGACTATGTTTAAAAACAAATATATAAGTACTAACACAATAATCCTTATCAAATAAGATCTAGATCTACTTAGATCTAGCACTAAACTTACTGTTCCCACTTTCATGTTGCAAAGTCATGCGGAATGAATGCGCCGGCGCCGTCTATATACATATATCTGTCAATTGAACGATCCGGCCCGAACTAGTTTTGTTTTGTTTCAATTGATTTGGATGATAAAATGTTGATCTTATTTTATCTTATTTATAGTATCAGCGCAAGGGCATAGACGTGCGAATTTAAAGGCGATGATTGTGGGTTCGATTCCTATTCGCGGGAGTAAATATTTAATATTTTTATTTCTTCCTTCTATCAAGACAAAGCGTGGATTTGAGCGTGGACTTAATACGCAATCAAATGAGAAGTGGGGTACGCAAGTGTAGGAAGTTCTCATTCTTCATTCTTGAAATAACTTTAAAATGTACCCAAAAAGAAACAGAAACTATGAGATTAGACTTTTACAGAAAAGATTTTTAAATAATTATAAAATTTATTTAAAAAAAACAAAAGCTTTTACATTAAAATTATGAATTTTAATCCAATATAAGCTGGCTGAAACAACATTACGCTGTAACCAAAAGAGATTTACAAAGTAATCCCGCAAAAGACCCGCGACGCTCATGACTCATGTCCACAGTATTATAAAAATGAGTGAACAAACAAGCATTTAAAAATTAGACAAACAAATAAATCAAAACAGCTTCACGCTGTATCCCGCACACAGCAGGGAAGGCAGAGGGATCCTAGTGTTAAGATACTCCGTTCCCCATTTTCCATCGATTGATTGCGAGTTCTGGAGGCATTGCGTGTTGAGTGGCGGAACTCAACGCCGTTCCTTGCTTCAACACCAGAGCGAAGAAATGGAAATATAAATGTAAATAAATATTCCATTTCCTCGAGTGGGGATCGAACCCACAACCAGTCGATTTTACAGTCACGCTTTGTGCCCCTGCGCCACAAACATCTAGACAAAGTATATAGAAATTAAATTTAATCCACAATTTTTAGAAAATATGGCCTTATTATATATTTGAACAGTCTTCATAAAAAAGGAAAAGAAAATGACGCGAAATGACTGGTGGTATGGGTTACAAGGTATACTACCTTTGGATCGTTGTTTCCTTTTTTTAATGAAGTTGGTTAAAATACGATTAATTTTTGTATTGTTATATAAAGTATATACAAGTACGTCTCTAAAAATCGAGAATAGTATAGAAAGAAGTGCAACGTATCTAAGTGCTGTAAAACCTGTATTGTCTTTATTATTGCATCGACAGCTACATATTTTTTTGCTTCACGCTTTATCCTGCACATAGGAGGGTAAGAATAGGAATCTCTCAAAAATCTGGAAACCTAGTGGTAAGATAGTCATTATCAGATTCGCGTTATGTTGCGAAACTTAACGCCGCGTACATTCATATATACAAATATGGATATACAAATATAGGTATGTGTGTATGATATATTACTTCATACAATGTATATAATATATCAATATCACAACCCGTCACTAGTTAATTTATGCACGAACACGACCTGTCCGGTTAGCGTGTGTAGCGTGAATAAAATCAGTGGGGAGCGATGGATGTGTGATGCACGATCGTCTTGTCAGAGGGAGAGAGAGAGAGAGAGAGAGAATTGAATGAAATAAATAAATCAAATTAATCAGCTTCACGTTGTATCCCGCATTTAGCAGGGTAGGCTCGAAAAGCTTGGCGGAAAGTCGGGAACGAAGTGTATTCACACTAGGTATTTTCCCTCTGTTTATATTATGTTTAGATAAAAAAAAAAGTAATTGACATGCTTCTGTATACTAATAACTACTAGGAAAGAACACTATAGAATGTGTTCGGAGCTGTTAATTATGTAAGCGTTAATTCGAATGGTTCACTAATACCTCTAAATATCTTCTCCTGCCCAACTTTTGGAATAGGCAGAGAGAGCCTGGGAAACTAGTGTTAAGGTACTTCCCTTCTTCACATACCGCCGAATTCTGGAGGCGTTGTTGAGTTACGAATCACAACGCCGCGCTTTGCGTCGTTACATTCAGTCTTACGCTTAGGCCATTGTTCCTAGATTGGCCTCTCTAATTCCTCATTATCCGTTTATAGATATGGTGTGGAATCGTTTTATTTTACAACCTACATATAACTATCGCGCTTACTATCACTTATGGTATAAGTAATGGAAGAAGAGCGAAGAAATGGAAATATAAATTTAAGTAAATATTTCATTTCTTCGAGTGGGGATCGAACCCACAACCAGTCGGTTTCGCAGTCACACTTCGTGCCGCTGAGCTACGACTGGCCTCTACCTCTCTTTTTTTTTATCATACTACTTTAGGCGAGAAAAAATGAATTTAGTGAGAAAGTTTCAAAATGGATTGTTGGTAATATTAACGAGCCATCCGCTGAAACCTTTATATAGTGACGTTCACATAACATCGATATCTAGAGTAATAAATATATATATATATATATATACATATATATATATATATATATATACATATATATATATATATATATATATATATATATATATATATATATATATATATATATATATATATATATATATATATGTTTGTTTGTTTGTTTTAAGCAACTTTATCTTAGTTTTACTAATTTCTTCGATATCCACTTTTCCTCGAATATTGAAAGACAAAATAATAAAATATGATTTTCTTGCCTTTTCCTTATCTAAGATCAGCTCTAGATTACTTTCATATAAGAACACAGAAACCAATTGAAGCACGATAGTATTGTTATGAGAATATTTTCTTAGTGACGCCATCCAGTTACTCGAAGGAATCGTTATACATTTAGATTTTTATTTCTTCGCTCTGGTAAATAAAAAGTGTGGCGTTGAGTTCCGCCACATAACACGCAATGTATCGAAAATAGTGCGAAAAGAGAGGAACGGTGTTAACATTTGGGTTTCACTGTCTGCCCTGCTTTATGTCGGGAAATACATGTAAAAAGCGTGAAGATATTGTCCACTCACTTTTCCATCATAAATCTTTTTTGCCATTCTTTCCTCGCTCATCGTTCGACATGCCCAAACCAGCTGAGCACGTTCTTCTTCATTCTCACCGTGACATCCTTGCTGGTACCTGACATTCTGTGTACCTCTTCATTGCGGATTCGATCAGCTAGGCTGACTCCACATATCTTACGAAGAGATCGCATCTCCACAGCATTCATCTTTCTTTCATTCTTCTTCTGTAATACCCACGTTTCGCTGCCGTATGCCGCTGGGTCGGTACCAAAACTGCATTGTGTACGGCCAAACGCGCAGCTGTGCTATTGAGGCTTAGACCATTATATTCACACTCTTCTTTCAGAGTGGTGACCAATGCCTACAACTCGCATTCTGATGATGCAATAAGCACTGCATCATCTGCGTACAGCAGGTAATTCACATTCAGGTCACCTACTTTCACTCCCATATCACTTTGTTTCACTCCTTGGAGAGTAAATAATGATAAATAATATTTTTTTCCCTCGAGTGGGAATCGAACCCACAATCCCCGCGTTCATTCACGGCTTCATTTAGTTAATGTTAGTTATAAGCCGAATATATTACCAAATATTTTTTGCCGTGTGATCCCGGCCTAGAATAGGATCATCCTGGTACTGGTGGTGTCGTAAGAGGCGACTAAAGTACGTGTGGTAGAGGTCACGTCGCCAGCAATGGCAACACGCATGGGCAGACTCGACCGGATCATTACCACCCCTGGCATTTAAAACCGGCGTGAAGTAGTGGCTTTATGCCACTGCGTTTCGCATCAGGTAATGCCGGGCCCCGGCGCCCAACCCACCTTAAAGGCCGGCAACGCACCTGTAGCTCCTCTGGGGTTGCACGGGGCCGTGGGCGGCGGTAATCACTTGCCATCGGGTGACCCGCACGCTCGTTTGCCGTGTCTTTTCCATAAAAAAAAAAAAAAAAATAGGGAAGTAGCAAAGTATAAAACTTGTTAAAACTTTTAAAACGACCCATTTAGGTAGTTGAATGGATTTTTTAATATTATTTATAGATTTTTTGAACTTACAATAAGTTAAATAAGTTTTCAACTTATTACTCATATTGGACATGATGCAGGTGAAAAGACACTCTATAAACTTAATAATTTTCGACATTGAGAGACTCTTACAGAACCGCTCGCTAGCAATAGCGGGAACTAAATCAGTGACTCCTGAAAACTGTCTAAATACTCTCACAACTAAGCCGTACGTTCTTATACTTTTTAGAAAACATTAAATTTGAACAGTATTGGAACCCGCGCCTCATGGAAACCATCCATACGTTCTTATCAGGCTACGTCGAAATTTGTCTGTAGGAAGATTATTGTAAATGTCCGCCAACCAAAGGTCGCTAAGAATAATCATTTGCAAGAAAGAATGTTATCGAGCCCGGGAGGTTGTGAGTTCGATTCTCACTCGAGTAATTGCAATATTTCATATTTTCCTTTCCTCGCTCTAGTAATGAGGCAAATGGGGTTGAATTCTAGAATTCGGCGGAATATGAGAAACGGAAGTATCTTAATGAGAAAGGAGTGACTTAATAGGTTTTCAGGTTCCCTCTCCCTACCCTACAGCCACTGAGCGAAGCTAAAAAAATATAACATTATAACTACATTAAAAAAAATTACGGGATTTCTATAAATCAGGATTTCATCGATTTCTGAACTAATAATTTTCTAAGGATTTTTTGCTATTATTATAGAAAATTTCTGCTATATTACATTCCTATGCACCCCATCCCTACAGTGCACTCATAGCGAGTGGTCTTGTAACGACATCGATAACGAGATATATTGTTACCCTGTGGAGTTGAATTGCCACAATTACATGTTATATTTGTAATTGTGACAGTTGTTTGTCCAGACCGTGGACTGTGTTAGAATACAAAGAAAGAAAGAAAATAATCAAAAGAAAAGAAAAGAAAGGAATAGGACATTTAAGTAACTTGAGTATTTATTTTTATAAGTGTGGATTTTCTTTTGTGAAGTTTTGTGTTCGACGCAGATATGGTGCGGCGTTAGGTTTCGTTACTCAACACTTAATATATTAAAAATTGTTTTAACACTAATTTGCCTCTATGTTCCTTGCTATACGCGGAATAAAATATGCTATAGCGTGAAAAAAATATTGTAATAAAAATCAAAATTTTATTATATAAATAATTTATTATATAAATAATTTTTGTTCAAGTTCCATCATCAGAACAGCTCCATAGGTTTATGGCCCCGCGACTATTTCTTAATATTAGTAGCTTCCACTTTTCATCTAGTTTTTAAGACATTAGAGGTTAAACTTCGCCACAACTGATTTATAGTAACAATATCGTATCGGAAAATGGAAATCATTAAAATATAATCATTCCCCGAGGTGAATCCAATCCACGACTATCGCGTTTACAGTCACAGATTAAGGCAGTACCACTGCGCCACGACGGCCTTAAAATATAATATTTATATAGATTTTTATACTTTTTAAACGCAAAGTACCTACTTTTAATTACGTTTTCTGAGCGCACTCGAAACTTTCATTTTACGTCGTTCCTTTGGCTAAAGAGAAAAGATCTCGGAATGTTTTTTTTTAAATTATGTATATTGAAATGAGTGTTTATGAAGCTTATAGTTTTATGTTACAGTTTGGAGGCGTGTCGTCGTTTTTGATGGTTGTGGGTTCCTATTCTGTGGTATGTGAGCCAAAATAGTTTTAAATAAAAAAAATATCATGCAGGCTAGTAAAATTAGTGTCTTTTTTCTCTCATTTTCCGCCTAAATTGAGAGAGAATGTGGCACTATGTTTTGTTGAATCCCAGTGAGAATAAGATTCACTCCCAAAAATGGCAATGGAACCAGCTCCGCAATATTTTAAGGAAAATCGAACTGGCACACCAAAAATCATTTTCCCATTTAAAATGAAACTACTTAACCGGATTTATCGCGTATATTTTGTATTTTTATACATTTTTGGAAACCCGACGTTTCGAACGAACACTTTGTACGAACTTCGAACGTTTACCCACCAAACATCCACGCAACCACTGTACCATAGCATTCTATTCATATTTAACATTCAATATGTAGACAAATCCAAAGAAAGCGCTATCCAAAGCTGAGATTAGGGCGCATTCAGACAATGGGCGACGCTATTAATCTACGCGTGCCCGCGATTTACTATGGATGGGAGAATTAATGGAAGGGACCCACGCATTTTACTATGAACCGCATAGTTAGGAAGTATTTTAATTGTTTTCTAAGTTTTGTTCAAGAAATTCTTGTTAAAAATTGTTTCAAGCATATTTTATAAATTAGTAATTTTCGGCGGAATGTGGGGAACGGAGTGTTTTAACATTAAGTTCTCTCTGTCTACCCTGTTGTGTGTGGGGTACTGCTTGAAGGTATCTTTTTTTAGGAAGTAATTTAGGATGGCGGCGAAATTTTAAGCTATTAAAGTGGAACTCAACACCGTATGCTATTATTGCCTGGGCCTGGAGCTTAGCTTGTGGAATAGATTTGTTCGTGTAAAGCTTATATTTTTAGGGTGTCTTTCTTGGAGGAGTTGTGTATATGACATGAGAACTGGTAACACTTAGCGGGATGCCGAACCTATAACCTACAGCTCACCTCGATCTTACTGTAGGTATGTTGGATAATTCAACAAAAAAAAATTCAAGTCCAACCAGTAGTTCCCGAGGTTGCGCGTCCAACCAAACACAATCTTTAATTTTATAACCATTGAAGTATAGTATAGTAAGTATTTTAAATAAAATTTGAACTCATACATCCCGCATGTAGCAGGGTAATCAGAGGAAGTTAAGTGCTTAGACTCTCCGCTCTCCACTTCCCGCCAAATGCTCGATTCATTGCGTGCTGAGTGAAATCAAAGCCACGCTATACACAACACCAGAGCGAAGATATGAAAATATTAAATGCGTCATTTCCTCGTGTGGGAATCAAACCCACAACATTTCGCTTCTCCAACGCTAATATCTATCTCATATCATTTCCAGACATTCTATTCTATCGGCGGCATATTATTAAGCTTTATATGAACAGATATTCAGGTCAGCACGGGCGTGATCTGGGCCTTACTCTTGACGACAATATTCAATGATCAATCGTCAATAAATGTCATTTCGTACTCTTGAAAGCAATCAATTGCTAAGTCCACTACCGCCCGCTAGTTGACGGTTGCGTTAACTAAAAATTGTTGTAAAATTCGTTAGAATTGTGATATTTGGTACTCTTGACGCTTTTTTGACAGCTAAAATGACAGCAAAGTTGAAGTGGAATTGAGAATATACTCAATAACTAAAGTGTACCTTTTTAGAAATTGATTTGTTATTTTTCTCGTGAAAACGGCAATAAAATGGCACGTTTAGTGCTTATGTACTGTGTTTTGAGGAAAACATATAAATTAGACATTAAAAACAACGAAACATGCGTCGATTCGCGAATTTCAAAGAAAACTGAAAACTACTGACTGCCTTAATGAAAAATTCTGTTATAGAGGTGATACGAAGAAATAAGTGAAATTCGTCACATAAAGTCCAAAAATTTAAAACGAAATTAATGACTGTAACTTACATATACTAGGTAAGTTAAATATATTATCGGTGGACTTTTGAAGAAGTTTTAATTGGAATGAGCATTTTGCTTTGTAAAAATACATATTAAATAACTACCAATATATGATTCAGTAGCAATATACCAATATAGTAGTTGGTACTTAAATATTTTACAAACTACAATACAAAGAATGGTAATTATACTATCATTTTATAGGCGACCATATTTTGGCCTAAAAGTGGATAAGTTTGATAGTTGAGATGACCTCTAGATGTAGATGCTTACACGAACTTTACAAGAATATTTCGCCAAAATTCACATTTCTGCTCAACCTAAATAAACAAAAATGTTCACAAATGGAAACACAGGGTGCAGCACTGTAAATAAATAACACATATTGCAAGTGACAACATATGTGTTAAAGTATTGTCTAGAAATGAGTTGGAAGACTTGGAGGTAGAAGAAGTAGAAGTCTCCCAAACATTACAGCTGACTGAAAGGTAGTAAAAACATATAATAGCTACAAAATTAAGGAAAGAAACAGAAAATAGGTCCACAAGTTATATAAATCTTTTTATAAATAAATTTGTATATTTTTATTTTAATATTAAGGTATTGTCTAACAATGTTTGTTGTAAAATAAAAATTACTTTTCAAGTTGAAAATAGTTGAGCAATACAGTAAGACATTGAATTTTCTTATAAACTTGTATAAAATATTATTAATATTTAATTGATTGATTCAATTACCGAGTAAATATGTACTTATGTGTAACAAAATTATATTCTACTGTACTATATTGTTTAATTTAATGAAACAAATTAAATAATAATGAAATAAACTATATTAGCTTTCCAAATAAATCATTTTGAATTTATCAAAACTTTACAAAAATGCTTAAAAGTATGAGTGATTGTTCAGAGTTTAATAAATTTCCTGGATATGTCATAAATTTTTTTAAGTATCAAGTATTTGTATCTATAATTGTATCTCTATATAAATGTATATATAATATCTATGTATGTATTTATGTATGAATAATGTATGTATATATAAATGTTTGATATAACAAGTAACAAAAATACCTTTATACTTTAAATAAGTACAAATTTGATTGAATGTATTAATTATTTTTATGCAATAAAGTGTTTTTAGAACTTGATTTGTAATTAGATATATGAATCTCATGCTAAAGGGAAATGTTTCAGATGTAACAATATGTAAATGATCTTATTAAACTTATTTTAAAACAAATGATTTAATTATTTAAAGATAGTTTTGTGTTACACTTGTATTTTTAAAATTACCAATAAAGATGTATGTTTTAATTATTGTTTAATTACATAATTGGCATTTAAAACAAAATATTATATATACAGCAAGAAAAAAATAAAAGCAAACCATTACACTATGTGATGTTATTTTTAGTTTTTTTTTTTATAGTTAAAGAAAAAAGTTTGTCTTTTGGTCTTTCTTATAAATTAAAAATTAACCAACTTTTACGTACTTTGTGACACTTATGTATAGCTTTAAGCTTTATGATATTATACATAATAAGATAATGGTACATATAAATATTCTTATTATAATAAAAAGACATTCAGTAGTAAAACATTTTTTTATTAATACTTTTATTTTAATCACTTTTATAAACATAATAGACTAATCACAATTCTTTCTTTAAATATGCACATTTCAGCGTTATCCATTAACATAAAAATTTAGGTATGTTTCTTTCAAATAAAAACAATCATTAGTTTTCGCGTGAACTTCGAAAGCATTTAACCTTCGTTATTTTGTAATACTTTACTTAATTTTACATTTCAACCTTCTTTTACGTTTAGTTATAGGCTAAATGCACATCTATTGTAGAAATATATTTATTATAACTGATAACATAAGCATTAACATAATAAACAAATTCATATGTCAAATGTTTTTTTGACAAAACATTCTAAATAATTAGACATACAGATAAAATATATCCATTTTTTTAGGACGACTTCAAAGATTTCATTGCTTTTTAAGTAAAACAAAATAAATATGATTTATAATTATTGTTTTTGCGAAAAATGTGCATTTAAATAAATTATTTCAATGAGTTATGAATGGTTATTATGTATCGCAGATTTATCGGTATAAAGTGGACAACACTAACTGTCAGTTATAACGGCGTTAGGATTATTCAAAAGAATAGTAATCCGACTTTGAGAATGTTGGTTTCAAGAGTACCAAAATAACGTCGCCGCAGGATTACATTGGACAATGTTGGACGTCAAAATGGGATTGAAATTACTTTCAAGAGTAAGGCCCCTGGACTGCACGATGGATATTAATCGACTATTATGCTAGTTTCCTGGTACATGTAGATTAATTAAACGTTGTATAGATGTGGGATCGATTTTGGTTATTTTTATGTATAATTATGTTTTGTCTCTCAGAGGTTTTTTAGTTATTTTTTTATGTATTGCTTTTTTAATAGTGTTGCAAAGTTTTTCTATTTGTGGTGGATGCAGGTTCATATATCTATATTTTTAAAGGATTTTTTTAGCAAAGCTTTTTATATGATTTTTCTATTAAATTTTCTATCGCAGTTGGTGGGTAAGGAAAGGAACGTTTCCTTATCAGTTAATGAGATTCAGTATGTTATTAAAATCTTAATATTATAATATATTATATTTCATTAATAAAATATATAATTGAAGAAGTATTTTAACCCTCGACGTCATAATTATTTATTTTTTACAGCTTACGTAGACAATCTTTTTTTAGTTTCCCGTTGTATTTAAGACATAACAGAGTAGGCAGAGAGAACCTATTAAGATATTCCGTTCACATTAACTTACATTCCGCCGCATTTTGGAGGCATTGCGTGTTAAATCGAGCTCAGCATCGCGTTTACCTCGTTACCAAAACAAGAAATTGAAAATATAAAATATTTCATTCCCCCAAATGAAAATCGAACCCACAACCGTCCCATTTACGACCGCAGCGAATCTATTGACAAGTAAGACTGTAAAACAGACTAGACTGCATTAATGTACGGGAGGTTTATCCGCCCACACTTACATACGAGGAATAGCTACAGAATCGTGTTGCCAGACAATGGCTATGCAAAACCTTGTTTCAGTCGAATTACCTACAATGGATGCATTAAGCTGAAATATCTATGAGTTGAAATTTACTAATAATATGTTATTTTTTTTATAATATGTTGTATAAAGATAGGTAAGATAGAAGAGGTTTGATTTCCACTTGGTATATGATAAGATATGAATTACGCTCTGGTAAGACAAAGAGCGGCGTTGAGTCCCGCCACTCAACACAAACAACACTAATCGGACGAATTCAGATACTGCTATTAGTAAAGAGGTCAGTTATGCGTTTGAACGAAACGAGGTATTAATGATACCTTAGTGTGTGAATCATACTTTAAAATATATTTAAAAAACACCTGACGTGAATAACATTTTTTACGATAGGTTCGTAAAAAATCGTTTTTTAAAGATGTAAATAAACTTTTCTCACTCTCATTACTTGTTTTATATTCTCTAAAAGAATTATATCAAAATATATTAAAAAAACTAAAATAATCATTAAACTAAAAAGTCATATTGTTTTATTTTATTGTATACCATTTTTTTCCTTCCATTATACAAAGTTAATTTAAACTTGAAATAACATACGTTTTGTAGACAAATATTTTTTCCTTCTATTCATGTTGAATATGAAATATATCTATAAAAATAATATACATCTATAAAAAATATATAATCTATGACGAGAGGACTGACGCTCAATCACTCTATAGAACAGATTCCTTTTTGTATAGTAACTTATTCAAGAAGCCGGACGTCCTGTACACATTGTAAGAGGCGTGTAGCTTTCAATATAATTAAGATATTGATATATATATATATATATATATATATACCTAATATAAGAAAGGACAGTATGAATCGCGACGGCTGTGGGTTCGATTTCGAGAAAAAAATATTAATATTTCCCGTTTATTCGCAAATGGCGTTGACTTCTGTTACTCGACACGCAATAGCTCAACAATTCGGCGGTAAGCGAACGGGAGTGTCTTAATGGGAAACAGAGTGTCATAACACTAAGTTCCTAGGATTGTTTGCCTATACGGCTATTTTTGCGTGAAGTTGTTAAACAAATGCCAAGTTTATATAAATATTGGCAGTATCTATATAAAATATAACCTTAAACAATTTTTCATGTGTTCCTCAAAAATTGAGGTATTCTATCACTGACTCGACTGTGATTGATCGAATCGCATATGTTACACCATAAAATCATTTATTTCTTGTTTATTCAAACATATTGGTTTTCGACCGTTTTAGTTTACTGTGGAATGTCTGACTGATACATACTGTTATTTCATTCAGAAGTTACGAGCTTCAGGTTCGTATTTATAAATCGCTCTCAAGTCTGAGATCGATCTTGAGATGCCATTTTTATTTATAAATATGTAATTCATGAATGAATCGGCATCTAAAGATCGATTTTAGACTTGAGAGTTGTTAATAAATACGGACCTAAACTTAGTACAATACTATTACGAGGCTGTGTGACTGTAATCGCGATAGGTTATGGGTTCGATTCTCACTCGAGAGGCTGAAATATTTAATAATTTCATACCTCATCTTTGGTGTCGAAACTAATCGCGGCGTTCAGTTCCGCCACTCATCAAGCTATAGATCCAAAATACATACATACATACATCTCTATATCTTTCGCGTCGTAGCTTCTGTATATATATTTAATTTTCTTGAGTCAGTTGCTATATTGTTTACAGAGAGAGAGAGGATCGTGGATCGTGTGTTTGATAGTTCATCATTTTCCAATGAACATAAAATATTTTATAGTTTCCGCAGAAGTCGTAAACTGTTCTAGTTCGTTATTGAATGTGAGGGCCTCTCAAGGGTTGAGTTTATATGTTTATATTATATTTACAAAATACAAAATTCTATTATTCTTTTTTATTTTTAACATGGAAGTACATAATAATAATTTATGTAAAAAATTTAAAATTATTAAACACATATAATAAAAGAATAAAGTGTATTTTTAGGGTTCCGTACCTCAAAATGAAACAATCAGATCACTTTGTTATGCAATTGTCCGTTTGACTAGACCATTTGTGGCTTCCATAGATCGCATAGAAAAAATCTAACTTCTAAGTCAACGCAATCAAACGATACGAGCGTTTATGCATCTACTGCATTTTGTATGAAATTTACAGCGTAATCAAAATCTTTATGGTACTTTCCGTGGACCTACAATTATGAAATAAGTGCAAGATGCAAGAAGTGAAAACTTATAGTATAAATAAAGGAAAAATAGAAACATACATACAAATACAAACGTACATTATGAATGGAATGCGTACGTCCGCAAATTTAAGTTTGCTAACTTTTATATACTTCCTTTTTATTAAAGTCAACAAGTTTCAAATAGACGCGGGTTCGAGTCTTGTTGTGTTAAAAAATATAACTTAAGCATGTTCAAAATAAAGTAGTTAATAAGTTTTCTTTTAAATAAGTTTTTATGCTATGAGAATGAAATAAAAGATATCGTACAGCGCCATCTATCGAATGGATAATATAGTAGATCGATATCTGCTTCCATATTTTAGTTTGAGGTATAACGAAAAGAGGGCGCTTGTAATTTTATTTAAGAAATATTTGCTTGCATGCTGTCATAGAGTAGGGAACCTAAAAGCCAATGAGACTCAATAAAACGGAGAGTAGAGAATTATGTGTCTGTACACTACTACTTTCTACAAAAGTATGCAAACATTCCGCTTGTTACCAAAGTGTGGAACTGGAAAGTGAATCTAATTCAGTTCTACTAAATGGGAATCGAACCAAGACCCGCTGCGTTTATAGTGACACAGTGCCGCTACTCCACGAGGATAATACGCTTTCAAGAAACAAGAATCTCCCTACCTGTACAGCATCATCCAAGCACCGGCCCCACGCGTCGCTCCTGTCTACCAGGGTGTTCCACTTGTCAGCCAACTTGGCGACTTCCCGTCTGATTGACCTCGCTAGTTCTCTTGCTTGTTCTTCCGCTGATCTATACCCTCTGGAGTCTCCTTCACTGTCGCGGCTCGCTGTAAGAAATATGTCATATTAATTTCATTTTACATAATAAGTGTAGATTCAATACCTTTTTTAAATTTAACCATTTTCCGCTAAAGCAGGAGGCATTGTTGAGCGCCGGAACTCAACGCAGCGCTGTCTCATTGCCGAAGCGAAAAATAAAATATTTAATTTCCTCAAATGGAAATCGAACCGACAACCTACCACATTTACAGTCGCTTATACCACTGCGCCACGACTGGCCTGATACAGGAAATCGTGCTTAAAAATCAATTGTCCATACAAACCATTTTCCCAATAACTTAAAATACAACGGAAAAATCCTTTATTCGTTGCAATTTTAATAGGAAATCGTGTATGAAACAGTATTTCAATAAATTCTACGCCTCACACGTTCGGTAACGGCGTTACGCAAAAGACCCATATACTTTGAGATTTGCATATTCAGAATTAATTTTTTGCCCATTCATCATTTTTCCACATCGATAGTGGTAGAAATATGAAATAAAAAAAAGAGGAAGTCGGTCTTTAATTTTTTAAGGCAATTTCTGTTATTTATTTCTTTCCCCAGATCTAAGTATAGAAAAAATAAAAAATCTAAAAGGAAGCTTTATATACAAATACAAAGCGCGGCGTTGAGTTTCGCTCAACAAGCAATATTTCGGAAATTGTACGAGAAATGGGAAACCACGTGGAAGTATATTAATACTAGGTTCCCTATGCTACCCTGCTATAAATCGGAAACAGCGTGAAGCGAACAAAGGTTATATTAGAAAGTTACAAATAAAAACAGAATTTAAATCAACATACTCTCCAAAAAGACTTTTTGAAAGCATTGGGCTTTCAATACTAAAATTAAATTACAAAATACTTCTATTTCTCTCCATTTAAACGTATTATATTTTACTATGCCCAGAAACGGTTCATATAAAAGTTTTCATCAATTACTACAGTTTCGGTGACCACATGTGGTTTTCTCCAAACCAATGGACCCCTCCAGGGAAATGTAAAAAGGCAAATTAATTTCAAAAGGATATCCTCATACTAAGTTAAACAACCGAATTCGTATATTCGTATATACGAAAATGGATTTTAGAACTTTTAATATAAATATACTTTTTTATAGATTAATGTTGTATTCCGCATATAACAGGGAGAGGCAGAGGGAACCTAGCAACCTAGTGTGAAAGTCAAATAATTTTATTTAAAGTAAAAACAAATTTAAACGAGAATTTTCCACCGGTTCAATAAAGTAACTCAGTTCCTTACGCATTGATTAAATAACGAGACATTGCGTGTTAAGTGGTGGAACTTAACGCCGTTCTCTGTCTTGTTGCCAGGAAATGAAACTCACAACCGTCGCGTTCACAGTCTCTCGTCCTCTAAATGTATTTGTATATTGTCAACGCTAGAATTGTAACGCGACGCGATTCAAAAATTCAGCAGGAAGCAGAGAACGGAGTGTCTTAACACTACGATCCCTCTACCTACTCTGCCATATGCAGACGCGTGAATCTGGCAAAAATAAACACACACACACACTATCCAAAAAAAATCCGACTACATTTTAAAACAAATTATGAATTAAATTAATTTATTTCGGCGAAATTGAACAGAATTTTTATACAGAGTAATTAAGATTTTGAAGCGGCCGAGCCCAAAGGCTTTTCAATGCAACCTGTTTTAATTAAAGAGTACTCGCGCATTCAAAGGTTCCCATCGTTTTTGAGGTAACTTCGTTGCTTGATTCATTTGTGTTCTTTTTGCCTCAGGTTCTAGCTTTATAGATTACCAGGTACGGGTTGTGATCTAGGTTGGTCGTGTTTTTCGTATTTGGAAAAGCGGTGGTTGTAAGTTCGATTTTAGTTTGTTTTTCAGCTTGACGTAGTACTATTTCGCACATAGTAGGTGCAGAGGGGACAAAGGAACCTAGTATTAAGATACTAGACAGATTACGGATCCGATTCTTTGAAACATTTAACATATTATTATTCCACACTTTGGTATGGCATATAAAGCAAATAATTTTTTGTATGGCCTTTATATGCCAATACCAAAATGTATAAAAAAGGCATATAAAGGCGTTGAGTTCCATCACTCAACACGATGCTCTCAGAATTCGACGAGAAGTAGGAAACTGAAATATCTTAATTGAAACGGAGAGTCTTAACACTGGAACCTTGGTAAGGTTCCCTCAACCTATTCCGCTATTAGCGGCAATTCCGTATTTCCATCTAATCTAAAATCATATTGTGTATTTCAAAACGATAAAAGCATTTCTAAAAATACACGTTCCATAAGTTAATTTATATTAGTTCAAACTTACATCCCCAATATCAATATACACAGCGTGTTCCAGTTCGTTAAGCAGAATTATCATCGGCGGCTCGAATATGTGCATAGGTAATTAATAGTACGCAACACGAATACCGAATATTATATTATATATATTATACTAAAATTTGAGGCCAGTCGTGGCGCAGTGGCACCAAGTGTGACTGTAAAAGCGACTGGTTGTGGATTGGATCCCCACTCGAGGAGATGAATTTTACTTAAATTTCCATTTCCATTTCTTCGCTCTGGTGTCGAGGCCAAGCGCGGCGTTGAGTTCTGCCATTCAACACGCAACGCCTCTAAAATTCGACAGAAAGTGGGGAACGGAGTGTCTTAACACTAAGTTCCCTGTGCCTACGATGCTATGTGCGGGAAACCGCGTGAAGCTAATTTAATTAATTAATTTTTTTACTAAAATTTTATAATAATGTCACAACGGTAATTGTTAATATGTAATACTTAAGACTCAAACGAAGCATCGCCCGCTTAAACTTATTTTTCAATTATAGCAAAGGGATATTAATTAAAAATATATATATCGTATGTTCTTTCTAATATCTTTAAGAATATATGTACAAAGTTTCATGATAATCGGTTGAGTAGTTTTGATGTGAAAGCGTAACAGACCAACTACTACATTCAAATTTAGAATATTTATATTATGATTAATATATGTAAATCTCTTGTTTTGGGGGGTAGACAGAGACACTAACGACATAAACTAATGTATATACATATATTACAACATTGATAATTATGTAAATATGTTAATAATACGATTTGAGGTCAGTCGTGGCGTAGAGGCACTAGCGTGTTACTGTAAACGCAACAGAATTTCTTCGCTCTGGTAACGAGACAAAAAGCGGGGTTGAGTTCCGCCACACAACACGCAATGCCTCCAAAATTTGGTGGAAAGTAGAGAATTGAGTGTCTTAACATTAGGTTCCCTAAGCCTACCCTGCCCTGAACGGAAAGCTAAAAAAATATTTTAATGATAATTATGATTGTAATGACAAATTCTCTTTTCTTTTAAGTTCACACTTTTTCACTAATGGAGTAGCCAGAGAGTGGTGCCAATCACTACAGATTCTATTTCACCTTCTTATTTCACACGTCATCATTAGTACATGCTATTATGTGTATCTCTTCTCAGCGGATCCTAAAGAGAGCTCTAATCAAAGAAAGAGGAGAAGCATCTCCACAGCATCCATCTAATCATCATCCAACGTCGGTACAAGCAGCAGTTACCGACAGCAATACGACCAAATTCATTTCTATCTTCCACCACTAAATATACACGGCCAAAAAAGAGAGTACACCATACAAATAGTCAATATAACAGATTCTATAAACGTTTTTATTCGGCAACCCCCTCTTATGGTACCCTAACCCCTTTGGTCGAGGGGTAGCACAACAAAAGGAGCAATTAAGCCTAGCGTTTGATAATTGCATATGAATATCTGTTGGATCAATCACAATTCGTGATAATTAAACGCCAGCCAAATATATTGGATGAGATTTTGTATGGTCCATTCACTTTTATCTTGTATGATATTCATATTTTTTCAGTTGTATAGTTTTTGTATGGAAACTCGATAAATTTTAGCTTCACGTTATATCCCGCATATAGTAGAGTTATTAGGACTCGCAATGAGTTGAGTTGTAAAAATCAACGCCACGCTTTCTCTTGAGCGAGAAAATAAAAATATTAAGTCAGTTAACTGCTCTGAGCAAGAATCGAACACACTTATACCCCTATGCCACGACTAGCTTCGATTTCTTCTTTTTCTTCTTTAAGTTTTTTATTTCAAATCGTACGTACTTTCTACGATTTTCGTGATTCAATTATAACAAAAAATAACAAAGTTATAAAAGCAGTATGAAAAATAAACCCTCGTATAATAAATTATATAATAACACGTATAAAAGAAATTCTAAACTTACATATATCCAGGACGAAACAATCAATGGAATTATTGTTCGGCCCCAGATGTTGTGAATTGAATAATAGTAGGATCTAAACGCCCCATTACGTACAGTAAGTTGCTAGTATATCGTTGCTTGTTTGGATTTTCAAATGACTTGGCTAATACTTAGTTATTAGGAAGATATAGAAGATAGAGAAGTTATTTGAAGTAAGTGAGATATACGTATATGTTGTAACTACACTTCGTTTTTTACCCCATTGCAGGATAGACCGAGGGAACCAAGTGTTAGGACAGTTTACCACTAAAAATAATACTAAATAAAAAAAGTAAAAATTTTGTTTGTTTTTTGTTTTTGCAAATAAGCTGAGCAACTACTGGCTAGAACCAAATTAAAAAATATATTAAAAAAAAATATGTAAAATAAAAAAAAAGATCGTAAAATCTTATTATTTTTTCATTATATGCGCACTACTTTTAAGCAAATTTTTATATTTATTTCAATACTTAAAAATTTCTTAAAAACAGAGTTATAATAAGGATACAAATTATTAATTAAAACATGTTTAAAGTTACATTACATACATTTAAAGACAGGCATTTTTTACAAAATAAATTATAGTAACTCACGTTCAGTATCACTAGTGTCGGAGAGTGGGGGTTCATTTGCCACGTACTGGCGGCCGCTGAGTAAATTGCTCTCGACGACTGGTCGTTTATCTTCTAATTGCCTTCTAAATGCACGGTGATCGTCCTGAAAGTAAAAATAATTTTATATTATAATATATTTAATAATTTTATATTATAATATAGCCATTTTTTTTATAAAAAAATATATGCTAATAACATTTTAAAAATCAATTTGGTTCCATCAGTTTTAACAATTATTTATTTTCAAATTGACACTAGGTACTGAAAATTGATGACAATGTCGTGACGCAACGTGCTACTGTAAACACGACAGGTAGAGAGTGGGTTTGATTCCCATTCGAGGAAGTGAAATATTTAATATATTCTTCTGTCGCTCTTCAGAGCGAAAAAAAAATTAATATCGTTGAGTTCTGACGATAGAAACGTAATGCCTCTAGAATCCAGCCGTCAGGGAGAAACGGAATAGTTTTAATGAGAACGTAGTGCCTTACTCTTTCCTTCGAGTGGGGATCGAACCCAGAACCGTAAAATTACAGTCACACCCTTGAGCCCCTGCACCCCGACGGCCTCATTATTCTCTTATTTATGATAATGATGCTAGTAACTTCCTGCTGGTCGCCGTTCGCTTGGTATAAATCGCGGTAAGTTGGGAAAGTATGAATAACGACAATAGGTTTGTCGATAGCAAAGACTGTATTGTACAGAATCTACCTGATTTTCTATGAAATTTATTGATATTGAAAAAGTTCGTAAATTATATAACACTAGCGACTCTACATAAATTGAGGCTTACGTGTTATTTTTATGTATTGTTATTATATAATTGTCAACTTTCATCTAAATTCGTTCTGTAGATTAAAGGCGTCGCGTAAAGATGGAACAAACATACATCCACACAAATTTAGACATTTATAATAATAGTAGATATGTTAGAGGCCGTCGCGGCGCAGTGTGACAGCGTCTGATTGTAAACACGACGGTCGTGGATACGAGTCCCACTCCGAAATTAGCTTAGGAAATTAGGAGAATTAATTATTTTCATTTCCTCGCTCTAGTAGACGAGCGCGGTGTTGAACTCCGCCATTTAATATGTAATAACTTGAAAAATTAACTGTAACGCGGCTGTTGGCGGAATTTTTTAAACGCAGTGTCTTACTACTACGTTTCCTTGGCCTTAAGAATTTCGTTCAAGTACCTTTTAAAACTATTCAATGGAACCATAGTAAGAACAAGACAAGCATAAACAAAATAAGGACAGTTAAACTGGCAGCCCTAAAACAACATCAGATCAATCGTAACATCTTCAAAGTGCTAGAGGGATATGTACAAAGCAAAATGAATCAGGATGCCAAGTAGTTTCGTAACATGATATTGGATACGAATTCTAAAGAGTATTTAATGTTCCAGGAAAACAAGATGAGTCAGTTCACATAAGCATATGTTTGAGTACTTGTTTTTTAGCTTCACGCTGTATCCCGCGCATAGCGGGATAGGCAGAGAGAAGGGTTTTGTTAAGACACTACTGAATAATAATAATAATAATAATTCTGATAATGCTAAATTATATTTTTTTTTCTCTGGCCGTTGTAATTGAAACGCGATAGTTGTGGGTTTGAGGGAATTAATTTTTATTTTTTAATACTTTTATATCTTCGCTCCCACTCAACACGCAATGCCATGAAAAATTCGGCGGAAACGAAGTGTCTTAACACTATGTCTCCTCTGCGTACCCTGACGAGTGCGGGATACAGCGTGAAGCAGATTTTTTTAATATTACGTATTGAGTTCCAGAATTGAACGCAGAACTTTCTTTAGTTACCAGAATGAGCAAAAGAAAATAATTAATTTCCCCGAGTAGATATCGAACCTGCTACTTTAGCGTTTACAGACAAACATTGCCACTGAGGCCTCTCGATATATATCAATCATGTATATACGTATAGTATAATTAATATAAATCTTGAAACGTTACAGTAGTTTCGACAACGCGTCCGCCATTTTGCGGTCTGCTCACACCAAAATGGCCGTAAACGAATTTCGTCGGCTGATTTAACGCATTGTTGTGGCTCGCTTTAATTGTTTACTACACAACGATAATTCTATTTGCAATATTTATAGGAAATTTTACAGTTACAGAGAAATAACACTATTTTATATGAAAAGAGGCACTTTTAATTATTTTTTTATACTTTAGTATTGAGACATTCTAATAATATTTTAAGAATTGAATTCCGCATGTAATTTAACAAACGAATACTAAAGTATTGGCTTATAATACGGATATATTTGAAACATAATATATTATATTCTCCATTGTAAATCGAACCTACAATCACCAATACAACACAAGTCAAACAAACCAGCCAATTGTCACTAATTATAGCACGCTGTTCCAAAGGAAAAATTTATAAAAGAACTTAAAGAGAACAAATCTCCTCCACTTTACTATCGACGATCCCCGTTGTCTTTGCTAACAACTATTTTCATTACATTCCTTCCAATAACTTCAAAGGAAATTTGTAATTTATTTGTAGTAGGATACTTAGTCTGTTTGATTAATGCAATTGCTTAGAATATTTATTTAAAAAATAAATCTAATCGGCTTCACGCTGTATCCCGCATACAGCAGGGTAGGCAGAGGGAACCTAGCGTTCAGACACTCCGTTCCCTTCGTTCCGCCGAATTTTTCAAGCATTGCGTATCGAGTGGCAGAACTCAACGCCGGAATTCGACCTTTTCTTTGGTGCCAGAGCGAAGAAATAAAATGAAATTAATTAATTCCCTTGAGTGGGGATCGAACCCACAACCGTCGCGTTACAGTTACAGTCTCGTGCCAGTGCGCCACGAAGGCCTCAAAATACTTACTCACTATGCAGTAAAGGTAAAGATAAAATATTTGATTGATATTATGACGTGTCTAGTGTTAACAGCAATTTTCTAGACATTTCGTATCGAATGGTGGAACTCAACGCCGGTTTTTGTACGGTTATTATCATTTTTTTATGTTGCACACAACAATTCTGAATATTAACTTTATGTTCATACTCTAAAACAAGTAAATGGTGAGGCCACTCTAGGGAATTAATTATTTTCATTTCTCTCTTTTGGTGACTAGATAAAGTGCGGCGTTCTGCTCCGCCACTCAACTTGCCATATATTGAATATTGGGGGACAAGACGGTGCGGAATGTCCGTTAACATTAGGTTCCCTGGTTCTCTGCTAACTCCTCTATCTGCATCCAGAAGGGTCCGTAGAGGGAACCTAGTGGAAATAACGCAAGAAAAAAAAACACAAAACACCGTGCCGTGTGATCCCGGCCTAGAATAGGATCATCCTGGTACTGGTGGTGTCGTAAGAGGCGACTAAAGTACGTGTGGTAGAGTCACGTCGCCAGCAATGGCAACACGCATGGGCAGACTCAACCGGATCATTTACCACCCCCGGCATTTAAAACCGGCGTGAAGTAGTGGCTTTATGCCACTGCGTTTCGCATCAGGTAATGCCGGGCCCCGGCGCCCAACCCACCTTAAAGGCCGGCAACGCACCTGTAGCTCCTCTGGGGTTGCACGGGGCCGTGGGCGGCGGTAATCACTTACCATCAGGTGACCCGCACGCTCGTTTGCCGTGCCTTTTCCATAAAAAAAAAAAAACACTAATATTTAAAACTCACCTGTTGTTTAATAAGCGCATTCAGGTCACCACGAGGTGGGGCAAGTGCGTTCAGTTCAGTTTCCTTCCTTATCACCCACTCGGTGAGCTCTCGCAACGACAAGAGTAACGCTGACCAGTGTTCTGCATTGCTTTCTAGACGGTTCCTGGTGACAAAACATAGCTAAAATTATTACCAAAAATATTTAAAATCATTTATTAAAATAAATTGGAATTGCTCTTAAACATTACGATTTTATTTGTGTTTTCTTGTAAATGATAAACTTTTAAATAAATCAATCATCATGGTATTTTGAATTCCTTAATTTTGTTACGCAAGAACTGTTCGTCCAGAGCAGGGAAACGACGATAAATATATCGTCATTTCCCTGCCCTGGACGAACATGGAGCATGACGATGACGAGGATTTCCCGTGACTCAACACAGAATATCAGGAAAATTGGACGGAAACTGCAGAATGTCTTAACACTAAGCCTTATCCGCAAAGTTGTAACGAGAAAAACCAAAAAAGCTGTTTCTTTTCTTATTCATCAACAATTTCAAGTTATTTTTACAAGCACACATTACATCTCAACAGAAGAATAAATATATGTACTCAAGAAGTCTACCTAACATTTTCCAGCCAAGAATTTTCTTTAGCTGTAATTATACCACAATAGCAATAGCCCACGAACCATAAAAGAGGAAGCATGCATCGTCGAAATATTTCAGCAATCCTGGCTCCAGAGCGCGACGTCGCGTCGTTCCGTTGGAAATTGGCCGCCGTTCAGCCTCTTAATATGTTAAATCGTGGATTTATGTTAATAGTGATGTGGAGGGTAGATTTAAAATGAAATGTTATAAAAGATAATATGTTTCTTTTTTATCTGAATATTTTTTGTTTTTTTCTTTGAGTGCGTTTTTTAGGTGAGGTTTTAAGTTAGATTGGTGTTCTATCAATGGTTTTTCATTTTCTTCATATAGTTATGAGTTTTAAGCACAAAACAAAAGGTTTCCAAAAATTAGACTTTGGAGAACGAAATGTTAATATAAAGTTTCCTCTGTTTTTATTTATCCCCAAAATTATATTTGTATACATACATTAATTTGTATTTTTTTTTATAATTAGTCTAGTCGTGGCGCAGAGGCACAAAGTCCGACTGCAAAATCGACTGGTTTTGAGTTCGATCCTCTCTCGAGGAAATGAAATATTTATTTTTCATTTCCTCGATTTCATTTAATTTATATTTTCTTTTCTTCGCCTTGGTGTCGTGGCAAAGTGAGGCGTTGAGTTCCCCCACTCAACACGCAATGCCTCCAACTTTCGGCGGGAAGTAGAGAATAGTTAGAGAGAAACGTTCCTTCTGCATACTCTGCTGTGTGCTATGTACTTTCGGTTGACCATTAAACATAGAATCATGAAATTCGTACGGCACCCTTAGTGAACGAATCCGACTCGCACTTGACAGGTGTTTATATCATCGACCACGTTTAATGTTATTTGAAGTAAATCAATCTTTTTTGTATAAAATGTCAAAAAATGATTGATTTATTGGTTGATCTATAAATCCGATATCTGCGTGGGCGGTCAATAAAGTACGGGTATATTCTGTTTATGAATAAATATTCAAATCACTTTTTTACATGCTTGGAATTTCATTTTTCTAGTTTCCCTCTGCATCCAGCACAAAGCACGGTAAATAGAGAAAAGACACTCCGTTTTCATTTCGTTGCTCATTTTCTATATTCTACATATTCCTTTACATTTTTTAAGCTCAATATTCGAAACAGAGAGTCATGAGCTATAAAACTGTACGCCGCAATTTTTTTTCTATTTATTAGAGCGAAGAAATGTCAATATTTCAAGTAGGACTAGAACCTAAACCCGCCGCTGTTATAATCAGGCCCAGTACCACAGCGCCACGACAGCCACAAAGGATTTGTAAATAAAAATAAAACTAAAAGAATCGACATGAAATCTTTCACATTTCTATACAATTACATATATATATAAATCTAAATCTTACCGAAGAATTTTGTTTTAATCTTTTAAGTTACAAAGTTGAATATGCAATTAAATTAAGCCCGTAAGTGGGATCCCAGTTTAAGATTTCGCTGAAACTTCGACAGTATTATACTACTTTTGTTTAATGCCGCTCTCTGTGTGGTTACATTGCCAAGATTATATTTGAATTAGGATATTTTTTTATTCTGCATGTAGCAGGGTAAGCTGAGGGAACCTGGGAATTTAGTGTTTAGACACTTTGTTCACATTAAAACACTCGTTGTCCGTTTTTTAATAATATTTAATGCAATTTAATACTCATATACGTAAACCACAAGAACTTTATACAACTTTAAAAATTACCCCAAATATCCACCTCCAGGGAACCCTCGCCCGCATACCTTAAATCCGTCAAAGGATCAAAGAGATAACCGCGGGGGGGCCCGCGGACCTGTTTCCTGACCGCTAAAACTCACACAGGACTCAATATATGTTACCTATCTATATACATTTAAAATATAATATTCTATAATAAAATTTAAAAAAGAGCTTCACGCTGTATGTCGCACACAGCAAGGCGGGCGGAGGGAATGTAGTGTGATGAGACACTTCGTTTCCCACTTTCCGTAATTTTTTTATGAGGTATTGCGTGTTGAGTGACGGATCTCGATACCGAGATATTGCTTTGGTGCCAGAGCCTTTCCATTCTTGCCTTTAAATGGGGATCGTACCTACAACCGTCGCGTTTAAGTCACACCTTGGTGCCCCTGGGACACGATGACCTCCTTCTATAATATGACATAGTAATAATATATTTCTATTATTATGATTTCTTACGTTTCCTCGCTCCGGTGCATCACTCAAGATGAAATTATCGAAAATTGGACGGTAAGTGTAAGACGGAGTTCATTAAAAACTAGGTTCCCTCTGCCAAACCTGCCTACCGCTTGACTGTTTAAAGTCCAGTCAGTGGAATTAGTAAATATATAAAGTTTCTTTGTTTCCGTTTCGTTTTGAGTTCTTCTCGCACTTCAGCAAATTAATATTTCATATTTTCCTTCTATCGATTTGGTAACGAGGCAAAACGCGGAGCTGAGTTCCACCACTCAACCCGTGTTTCCTCATTAGTTCGGCTGAGTGGGGACGAAAGTGTCATAATGTGGGCTGAAGCGTCCTAACATTAGGTTCCCAGGTTACTTCTGTTTAACCTGCTTTGTGCAGGATACAGAGTAAAGCTAAACTAAATATTTCCGCGCTCTGGTACACAAAGAGCGGCGTTGAGTTCCACCACAACGCGCAATATCTCGAAAACTCCACTACAAATTAATTCAAGCGACACTTGCAACTCAATATTATTAGTTTACAAATAAATATATATATCTTATATATAAACATGTAATATATTTTACGTTCCCATAAAGTTCCATAATAAAAATGTCCCACAATTCCACTTTTATTTCACTATCAAATCACTAAACACGCTCTTTTATGGTGAATCGTATGCTAACTAGATATGCTCGTATACAGGGTGTTAGGCAAGTATCGAAAAGTATTGGTGAATAGATTGTTTTTATAGAATTTTTCAAGATAACCAATTATTGTAGAAAAGAAATATTTTTTTAAAGTGTTTCTCTCGTAATTCTGTTCTAATAAATAAAGATCAAATTCAAATTATTTATTTATTTATATTTAAATGATTAAACTTGAATTATTAAAAATCCCGGTTCCCTCGTATTCTAACAAAGATACACATAGTAAGGTAGGCAGGGGGAACTTGGGAATCTAGTTAAGTTACTTCGTTTCCTTTACATTTTCCCTGAAATCTAGAATTTTAGAGGCATTGCCAAAATCAAATATCTTATATATTTTATTAGTTTTATGAAACGAATATACATTCCTTATATATACATTACTACCTGTAAAATAACTGATATATATATTACTACCTGTAAAATAACTAAAAGCCGTGTATGACATATATTAAGTGTCTAAGGGTAATAATGAGTATGACAGGGACGATAGGGAACATTAAAACGATTAACGTCTTGTAATATAAACTGTAGCCTCCCTTCATAAATCGACCATCTGACACGAAGACATTTTTTCAATCGAAACAAATAGTTTAGGAGATTGGTGCGTTAACTTTTTAGTTTTATAATATAAATATAGACTTGTAAATAGTGTAGACAGTTTAGATACTAAATGGAATAAGATCAATTTAATGGAATAATATCAATTATAAAACATAATTACTAAATATCTAATTAGTATTATTTCTGTATAATATAATATATATAGGTTAAATTCCATACCAAAATGGTAGCTAAGTGTCGAATAACACTTTATTTAATATATTAATATTTTATTTTTCTTTGTTTATCGCTTTATCTAGCTAGCACTTAGCAAGGTAGGCAGAGGAAACATGGGAACCTAATTTTAAGACACTCATTTCCACGCTTTCCGCCGAAGGCTGGAGCATTGTGTGTTAAGTGGTGGAACTCAACACCGCGCATTGCATCATTACTAAAGAGAGGAAATGAAAATATTAAATATTCCCTAGTCAAACAAAAAGAGAAGACCGAAATAATATATATGTAAATTTTTGTTTTTTTCTGGCTTTGTTAGAATTTAAAAAGAAGATAAACAACTTAGAAAGAAGATATACCAGACGACGCTGTATCCACCACCCCACCATATATTTTTATACGTATTTGAAGGGCAATAAAGCAGATATCTTTCCTTTCTCGTTGCTACTGTGTAAAGTCGTAAAACGATTTTACAACCCAATATTCATTACATGTGAATTTGTTAGTGAGTATTAAATATATATTACGTGTTTGTTTAGATATGTGATGGTTTTTTTAAATGGATTTTTTAAGAACTTTACGCTTATCTCATATAACAGGATAGAGGAGGACCTGGTGTTTAGACACTCCGTTCCTAGAAAACATCAGACATTTGGTGTTCAGTGGTGGAAATCAACACTGCTCTCTCCTATAGAAACGTAAAGGTCCTTTGTGATCAGAGTAACTTAAAGTATTCTTCTTTTAATAACGCCAAATGAGACCAGTCGTGCCGCAGTGGCACGAAGTGTGACTGTACAACCTAAGACTGGTTGTGGGTTCGATCCCCACTCGAGGAGATGAAATATTTACTTAAATGTATATTTCCATTTCTTCGCTCTGGTGTCGAGACAAAGCGCGGCGTTGAGTTCTGCCAGTCAACTCACAATGCGTCCAAAATTCGGCAGAAAGTGGGGAACGGAGTGTCTTAACACTAGGTTCCCTCTGCCTACCCTGCTGTGTGCGGGATACAGCGAGAAGCTAATTTAATTTATTTTTATATTTGTTTTAATAGCTTCTCGCACACAACAAGGTATACAGAGGGAATCTGAGAATTTAGTGTTAAATAAGACAGTCCTGTGCCCATTATGATATTTCAGATCGCAAGCAAATATGAAGTATATTTGCTTTCTGTCGAATCCTGGAGGCGTTGCGTTTTGAGGGGCGGAACTCAACACCACACTGCCTCGTTACCAGAATTCAATTCTTCCAAGTGGGAGTCGAACTTACACTACCGCGTTCACAATTGTACTCTTGTGCCCCTGCGATACGAATTGTATTATTCTAACCTAGTAAAAGTATCTAACAGGTAATTGTTAGACAATCCAAATAAATTAAATCAGCTTCACACGATATCCCACAGTAAGGTAGGCAGAGGGAACCTAGTGTGAAGACACACCTATCTCCACTTTCCGCCGAATCCTGACTGCATTGGGTGTTTAGTAGCGTAATTCAACGCCGCGCTTTGTCACGACAAACGTAAATATATTATAAATTATAAATCTTCTAAAAAAGCGTCTCTAACATGCTTATATACAACCAAATTCAGCAACAATCCAGAGAATGCCTCACTCAAGCCGCGCGGCTCAAAGGCCGAATAGTTGGACGACTGATTATTTTCATTTATGACGAAGTTTAATGGAAAAAGTTTCGTTTCGTATTAAAAAAGGTATTTTAGTGTTTAGACGTGTTTATGAAATTTTGGGTAGAATTTTTTTTAAATTGTAGATGAAGTGCGGCGCTGAGTTACGTGAGACAACACAAAGCCTTTTTCCAATCATAATGTCTTCCCTTTCTCAATAGTCAAGTTATATAAAAATATCAATAGTATCAGTCCTATAAAAGGCTATCATCATAACTAGCTTTGTCATACAACTTCCTTCGCGTCCTCATCATAAAACGTGACATTATCAAAATGATATGCGCCATGATAACTAGCTTTGCTATAATATTCAATTTTCTATGTATTTAATTATCTATATCTATCTATTTATAGCTTCACGCTGTATCCCGCCCATAGCAGGTTACGCAGAGGAAACCTGGTAACCTAGTTAAGATACTCCATTCCCATTAAGTCACTTACATTTTCCACTTTCCGATTCACAAGGTGTTGTCCGATCAACATCGTGCTTTCGTCGTTACCAGAACAGTGGAAAATGAAAATATTCAATATTTCATTTCCCGAGCGGAAATGAAACCCACAACCATCGCGTTTACAGTCGCAAGACTTAAATGAAAACAAAAAAACTCCCCAAAACAACCTAAAATTTGTAAATTCAACACAGATTTATTCATAACATTCTTTCATCAATCGGCCATTTCAAAAAGTGGACCAGTGAGAAATGGCCCACTGGGAGGAAATGAAATTTCTGACAGATATATATCGGCACGTCAATGGCTGCCGCCTCTCGACAGTCGACTGTAAATTGCCTAATTTGGTCGCTGGCTAATTGAAAAGTTACAAATGTGATCGCGCGAACTGTTACAGTGTTGAAACAATTCCTCGATACTTTCCAAGTACGGTGGAAGGGTTAAGGTGATGGTAGTGGTGGTGTCAGTATTAAAATTGTTTTTTTTTTTTAAATAATGGCGTTACTCAATAAATATATTATAATCTAAGGCCAGAATTTAAGGCCAGTATTTGACCAGTCGTGGCGGAGGGACAAAAAAAGGTGACTTTAAATCGACTGGTTGTGGGTTCGATTCCCACTCGAGGCAATGACTTTTATTTTCCTGCACGACTTAGACCACTAATGCGTTGTTAACTGGCCTCAAATTTACTCAGATACTGTATAAATTCATTTTCTTTAGCTTTATACAAAGCAAGATAGCCAGACGGAACCTGGGAACCTACTCAACCCTAGGTTCCCAGGCAATAATATATTATTATCTTGCAAATAATTTCTCTTACTTCCACGTCTTCCAATAATCCAATGCCAGAATTACCACTCGAATACTAAACCTGGTTAGCCTCTGGTGATCAGTCAAACCGCGACTAAGCCAATTACGATGGGACTCTAATTGATATTAAGCACCGTTCGATACCACTGCCGTTGCAATCGCTATAAACGAATCAGCATAACGGGTATCTCCGTATAATTTAGGGTTCACTTTGAATTTTAAATTGTGGAAAAGTATTAAGTTGACGCTGTCGAAGTGGAAAAATGTTTGATTGTAAGTAAATGTTCTGGTTTTCGTTTGTAAATTGGTGAATATTTTTTTTAACAGCTTCACGATTTTTCCCGCATAGCACGCGTACGCGTGCACGCTATTCTCTGTATCTAGTACTGAAACACTCTGTTTTTGCCCCTTGGAATAAATTACTAAAAAAATATATGCATATTACGTCGCTTAATCGCTAATGAAGCTAAATAATATAATTTGAATTACTAACCTTATGGCCATGCTCTTAGCCTTCAAATGGTGCCACCTCTGGTTCATCTCGTCCAACCGTCTCTGCAGCATCACGGCGTCTTCTTGCGAGGAGAGCGACCCGAGCAGCCTCCTTCCGGTCCCAGTGAGCGAAGCGTACACATCGCGATGTGTTTCGATTTCCGATTGTAAGTCCTGTAACAAGGATAAATATTTATTTTAAAATTAAACATTTTTAAAAGTACCAGGATGATCCTATTCTAGGCCGGGATCACTCTGGAGGTGTCGTAAGAGGCGACTAAAGTACATGTGGCAGAGTCACGTCGCCAGCAATGGCAACACGCATGGGCAGACTCGACCGGATCATTACCGGGTGGCAATCTGGCATTTAAAACCGGCGTGAAGTAGTGGCTTTATGCCACTGCGTTTCGCATCAGGTAATGCCGGGCCCCGGCGCCCAACCCATCTTAAAGGCCGGCAACGCACCTGTAGCTCCTCTGGGGTTGCACGGGGTCGTGGGCGGCGGTAGTCACTTACCATCAGGTGACCCGCACGCTCGTTTGCCGTGTCTTTTCCATAAAAAAAAGTTTAAATTTAAAATATATTTTTGATTTTTATTTTCTTAAAACTGTATGTATACATGAAATTCAACATATAGAGAAACAGACTTAATGTTTTTAAATAATCAATTTTCAAAGCTAACTAAAAGTGGTTAAGATTACCACTTCTATGTGTACGGGCGCACTCGCGTAGTGAGTAAACAAAGTAAACAGTATAACTGATTTGTAAAGAAAACAAATCTCATAAATAAGCAACGTGCTAGCATTTTCTAAGGGAATAAAAAAATATATAAAAAAACAATTTGCAAATGCCTTCACAATTATGTAAAAAAGCCAATTCAATTTTTTATATTTATTAAGAGTACAGTATCAGTTCAGGATCCAAAATTAAAAGCAGAGCGATTTATAAAAGATGGCACCTCCTAAGTATGAAAGTCAGAACTATATATAGAGATAGAGAACACCTGAATAGAAAAGAAAAAAGAACTGTATCTGTCCGAAAACGATATCCTCTATCTACTGCACGCAAAATTTTACTAAATATCCTCAAACACGAAATTCCTCTTATCCACAATTAAAGTACGGGTCGAGCTGCTACAAGGTGAGTCTACAGTTGAACTAATTTGAGAGCTAGCAATACGTACAAATAGAACACCCTAGGACCCTTCTATGTGCTGTATAGACACAAAGCAGGGTCCTGATTATAATTTTTTTTCATGTTCACGTTGTATCCCGCATATATCAGGGCAGGCAGAGACAACCTATTGCCAAGAAACTCCGATTATACTTTTTGTCCGAATTCGTCTCATCAGAGCAGAGAAATGAAAGTAATTTATTCCACCAAGTGAACATCACACCCACAACCAGCACGCCATGATAATCTCTGTCTAAAGATAACAATATTTTTATCATTTTAAAGATAATAACAATAAAAATCATCAAACACCAAATTTAACTTATCCATCATTACCATATAGATCGAGCTGAATGCTGCTATGCTCGAGGTGAGTCTACAGTTGAACCAATTTGTATAAAGCCAGCGATACCTACAAATAGAACAGGCTAGGAGCAAGAGCCACTGTCGGAATAGCAAATATCTGCATGATCAATTAAGAGCAAATTGAATTTTCATTCTGTAAAGATTTACAATCGAGGCCAATCTTTGTAAACAAGGTTGTTTGGTGTCTTGGGACTTTTGTAGGACCACTTATTAGTGATTGGATTTTTGATCATTAGATTTTTTTTTAATAATAGGTATGTTTTTGGTTCCCACGGGATGTCCGAGGCAGGGTTTTGTTTTCAGAATAGTGTAAAGTATTAAATTATAATTAAGTGATGTATATATTGTATATTTTTTATGGTGTACAAAGATTATTTTAACATAGTTGGGATGCTAATGTTGAAGCCACCGTGGGAAAGTCTGACTAAATGCGATGATTGTGGGCTAAGATAAACTGATAGTTTATATTTCGCACATAGCAGGATAGGCAGAGGGAACCTGGGAACCAAGTGTGAAGACACTCTATTCAATATTTTTCACCGAATTCTGGAGGAATTGCATGTTGAGTGGGAGTGCGAGGTAATGAAAGTATTTAAAAGTTTCATTCCCTCGTATGGAAATTGAACCCACAACCGTCGAATTTACAGTCGCACCTATATAACCCCTACGCTACAACAGCTTCAATATCTATACCTTAAAAACAACTGAATCTAAAAATCATGACTTCAGTTTAAGTAGCAAAATATTCACACAAAATTTACTGTCTACTAACAATTGGCTAACCAATATCGAACACTAACATTAAACCGCTAATATTAAAACTAGAATCAAACCCACGACCACCGCAATCGTTGACAGATACATCAATATTAAATAAATCATTCGTACATATATACATTAATTGATACATAATTAGTAACTATAACACATTATAGGATTAAATGTAATGCTGTATTAGTATAATTATATCGGTTATATTAATAAAACTGACCATCGCGTATAATCTGTATAACAATTTGAATAATTTTTAGTATCAATTAAATATTATTTGTATATTCAATTATATATGATTATATTAGTCCAGTCGAATCCAGTCGTGGCACAAATTGTGAACGCAACCTGTAAACGCGACTGGTTGTAGGTTCGATCCCCACTCGAGATTATTAAATTATTTAGTTAAATTTATATTCTCATTTCTTCGCTCGAGGAGTCGAGGCAAAGTGACGTACGTTGCTGTCTGCGGGATACGGGGTAAAGGTGACTTTTTTTTCTGTATTAGTAATAATAGTGTATTAGGCCCTTGAAGCGAAGTGAGTCTCTGTAATCACGATGGTTGTGAGTTCAATTCTTTCTCCATACATTTAACTATTGGTATTTGCCTGCTCTGGCTAGGCAAAACATGCTTACGTTCCCATGCTTAAAACGCAAATAAAATTAAACTGCAATTTCTAGATATATATATATTTACGAGATTTTAACATTAAAAGCGCACTACAACAGCGTGGTCCGTATCTTTATTCAACTTTATTTTATATTTTCTAAAATTAGGTTTTCATCTAAGAGTAACGACGTAATGGCAAAGTATTTTAAGCTTGACGCTGTATCCCACAAATAGCAGGAAGTAGGATTTATAGAAGAGGGAACCTTGGAACCTTGGAGTTACATACGTTAATATATTCTCGTCGTACCAAACGAAAATATATTCTCTAAATCACATTTCTTTACCTAAAAATAGATACCCAAAACTAAAACCTACGAGAAGATCCTCATAGAAATGCAACATAATTCACGGTGCTATAGCTTTGTTGATATAAGTGGCTTTCTCCTCAGTAAGGATTCGACGACAAATTGCACTTCTTTTAATACTGACGGAAAAATTTATTCAAGGAGGGACACTGGAGTACTGTAACTGTTATATTTGGATTTTAACAAGATTGTAGGAAATAAAGAATAAATGGATATATTAGGATTTGTTCATAAATTTCGAATAAAAGATGTTGTTTTTTACATAGCAGCATATGCAAAGGGAACCTGGGTGCCTAGCTGTAAGACACTCAGTTCCAATTGAGACACTACAGTTCCCACCTGCCACTAAATTCTGGAGGTAGTGAGTGGCGAAACTTAACGTCGCGTGTTTCCCTTCGTTACCAGAGCGAGGAAACGAAAATATCATTTTTTTTGATTTTGCTCGAGTTGAAATCGAATCCCAACCTATTATGACTATAGTAGCAGGTTTGTGCGACACAGATGAGTTATAATGTTTTTTTATCATTTGTGTATACTCGTTGAGGTTCGACTCGTCGCGGCGTTAAATTCCGCCAATCTGCACGAAATGCCTTTAGAATTCGGCGGAAATTGGGGAACGGAATGTCTTACCACTAGGTTCCCTCTGCCTACATGCATGTATGCGGGATACAGCGTGAAGCTGATTTTATACTCGTATAGCTTTTGATTGAAATATACATATATATGTAAATCAGTTACTACGCTACTTCTATTCTCGCGATATTTAGTGGATTTACAGAGCTATGGTTAAGTAATTCAAGATAACAATAAATTTCTTAGAAAAATATATGAATTTCTTAGAAAATTAAGAAAATATATGACAATACATAAGTCCTCAAATCTGGAGAATCGCAAATTGCACAACCAAATAATTCTCAACGAACAACAGCATAACAAGTAAACAATATCTTGGCTCGTTTCACTTAAAAACAATTTCTCCCCCTAGTTCCTGGAGAAGTTCCAAAGATTACATTGATCCTCACATGGGCTTCCAATTAATAAGGTTTAATTAAAAAGTTTCACTGTACTTATTTCCAGAGTAAATCCCCGCCCCAGGGCGACTCCAACTCTTCACTCTGCTGATATTTGGAAAATACTTCGAGCCTACAACTTTTGGTTGTTTATTACGAAATTTTGTTCTTGGATCTACGTTTTGGAGTTATTTCTTTGCTTTGTCGAACTGATCTCATAATGCTCGGGAACATGAAGTAGGTTACATTATGTAATATTAGATAGAAATGAGTTTGTGTGGCCGGTAGTGGTGCAGGAGTTCAAAGTGTGACTGTAAAATCGACTGGTTGTGGGTTCGATCCCTACTCGAAGAAAACAAATATTTATTTAACACTATATTTTCGTTTCCTCACTCTGGTGACAACGCAAAGCGTAGCGGTGAGTTCCGACACTCAATACCCAATGCCTCCAGAATTCGGAGGAAAGTGGAGAACCGAGTGTCATAACAGTTAAATTGGTTCCCTCTGCCTACCCCGCTGCGTCAAAAAAAAATTAAATCAGCTTCACGTTAATTTTGTATATTATAAATGATTTTGTATATTATATTCCGTTAACAGTTTAATACATAGTTTTAAAAGGTCACCAGTCATATTTGGTATCTTCAAAAATTGATTGATACTACTTAACAGTTTTCGAAGTTCTCAAATTTTGTAAAATTGTAATGTGTTTTGAAATTTTTGCTGTATTTTAAATTTTGGATGTTTCATTTGGCTCCAAAAAATTGACATCATCACCAAATTTTATTATTGTAACATAACATTGGTTAACGATTGTGATTGCTGCCATAAATAACATTATCTATAACTTAAAAAATAAAATATACAGGCCAAGGCTCAAATACAGGCCAGTCGTGATGGATAATCGAGGACGTGTGTTTCGCCACCCAACAATGCAATGCCTCCAGAATTCGACGGAAACTACACTAAGTTCCCTCTGCTTACTCTGCCGCGCGCGGAATACAGCGTGTTACTAATAAAAAACTTACATACAAAAACAATATATAAAAACCATCACACCACCTGAATGATGAAAATTATGTGATTTATATACATTTTTACAGTTTTCATTTCCACATTCAGCGCTAAAGTCCGATCACGTTTCACAAATTTATCTTTAATTAATTCTTTGCCATGTATTGTATCAAAATTTTGTTCAGTCGGTTTTTTCCCGAATTCACCGATGATTTTCAATTCCATGTGAAACATGTCCATAATTGGAATCAATAAGGTGAAAAATTTTGTTATGATTTTGTAAAACAAATCAATTTAACACATCGAAATTTGCGTTTCCGGTATTGAATTGATTTGAGTATTGTTTCAGATTCACGTTTCATTATAGCATTGCAGAATATGATGAGAGAAGCTAGGGTTAAAATGTTAAAACGCTTTGTTAAGACTGCTCGTCGTTTTTTAACTTACAAGAGAAGGTGACTGATATTATCAAGGTGTTAAGTGGCGAAATTCGACGCCAGACTTTTGCCTTAGTCCAGAGCGAAGAAATGAAAATGTTAATAAATCATAATTCATTTCCTTGAATGGGAGTCAAACCCACAACCGTCGCATTACAGTCCCACCCTGGTGCCCTTGCGCCACGACGTCCCTCATATGGCACATAGATTGATAATGTTCATAACGATATTCTATCAACAGTATCAATCTACTAGGGTTGTACCATTAGAGACAACCCTCTATACATTATATAACGATAACGTAACGCGTGGTTTTACTTTAACGAAATTAATTAAGAGCCTCTATTCCATGAATATTAATATTACTGGTAATTTGTGATGAATCTGTGAGGACAAGCTTTGAAGGGATGCTTTTGATAAGCTTGTTTACTAGTTGTCACGTACATTTTGTCGTCATTAACTACAGGTGGTAGATCAGTTTCGCTGTATCCCGCATATAGCAGAGTAGGCAGAGGGAACCTAGTGTTACGACACTCCACTTTCCGCCAAATTCTGGAGACGTTGCTTGTTGAGTTGTAGATCTCAACGACGCGATTTGCCCCGACACCAGTGCGAAGAAATGAAAAAAAAAAATTAAATAAATATTTTATTTCCTTAAGTGGTGATGGAACTGTGTTCCCCCTGCTCGAGCCGAAAGAACAAGAGGGAAAGAAATCTTAAAATTCTGTTTTTTTAATGTTATTATGAGCCTCTTTATACAACAATCTAACGCGTCATCTATTATGAAAATAACTATAAAATTAAAAAATAAAATAAAGTTATCATTAATTATTATTAAAAACCTATTAATTCTCGAAGAGTAATAAGAAGAAAATTTAGTTCTTTCAAGAAATAAATTCAAATTACACTGTTCAAGTCAAGATTGATAGATTGGAAGATAAACGAGCGTGGTGTGAAAATGCTTTAATTAAAAATAATAACCCTTCAGTTTGTATAAAACTGTTTTTAGAAGTTAAAAGAGCAGTAAATTGTTGTGTTTATTAATATATAATAAAGATAAATTAAAGTATAACTGTATCTTTTTTTTTTCTTCTTTTTTTACTGTACAACCTCTTTCGTGTCTTCTTCTTGGCTAAGTGACGTGTGGTCAACTGGCACGTTCAGAACGCCATAATCAAAGAGCCATAGCATAATTCAATGTCTGTACAAAAGTTAGAATATCGCGTTGAGTTCCGCCATTAAAGATACAATGTCTCGAAAATTTGAGAGAAATCTCGAAAGTGACAGCTTAGGGTTTCCTCTGCCTATCCGTATAGGATGCAACACGTAAACACGTACACGTAACAACGTAAAGAAAATATCTTAGGTTAAGAAATTGTGAAATTAAAGAAATCAATTAAGAATCGTCTTTCAGATCCCGGAAAACAAAAAAATTGGCCCGAAATGGTTCGTGTAATATAACCCACGGCCGGTGTGTCGCTTTTCTTGCTCGAACTTGGCGGGCACACTGCCGTGTGTCTAGATAAAATGCTCCAATCGGGATCAGAACGGAAACCTATTCTTAATAAATAACTATCTGAAACTACCTGAGGCCAGTCGTGGCGAAGAGACACAAAATGTGGCTGTAACATCGACTGGTTGTAGGTTCGATCCCCACTCGAGGAAATGAAATATTTGTCTACATTTATATTTTCATTTCTTCGCTGGTGTCGAGGCAAAGGGCAGCGTTGAGTTCCGCCACCCAACACGTAATGCATCCAGAACCCGGCAGAAAGTGGGCAACGGAGTGTCTTAACACTAGTTTCCCTCTGCCTACCCTGCTGTGTGCGGGATACAGTGTGAAGCTGATTTAATCTTTTATTTAAGACTACCACCTACTAAGGTATTATGCGAGCACTTAGATCTCATTTGAATGGATTTCACAAAGATGCTTGTAGTCGTACGTGAGGATTCACAGTAGAACCAGAGGTATGATATTGAATATTAATGCCAAAACATTAGAAATGAAGCGAAATTCACTTACAATACGTTTTGTTTGTGTATATTTTGCAACTATGAAAAAGTGATTTTAAAAAGTTAAATTATATTTCAATGCGGAACAGAGTATCTTAACACTAAGTCTACCTGTAGAGTACGGGATACAGCGTGAAGCAGATTTTTTATAATTTATACTACAGTATTTATCTCAAATTCAAAAAAAACACGATATGATTGTCAAATATGACACAAACTAGAGAAAGTTAAAATTAAAAAAAAGAAAAACAACCACTGTGGACAAGGCTTTCGTTAAAAACCAACCGCATTCCAATCGGTTCATTATTTCTGGAGCTACAGTACCACAGACAGACACACAGACGCGTCAAATTTATAACACCCCTCTTTTTGCGTCATTGGTTAAAAAGTCAACAATAATTCCTTGACAACGTTTTATATGTGGTGGAATAAATAAACAAACAAATATCTCTTGATTACTACGTTTAGATTCATTAGAGCTGGATAGAAGTGAATTACGCTTTAACGAAGATGGACAGCGGTTAAATTGGAATTGAACAGTAGTATAGTTTCAAATGTGAAACTCTTCTAATAGTCAACTCGCAGTGTGTCCAAAATGTAGTGTTTATACACTATGTTCTCTCCTATTTTTGGGTTACACGCGAAGGAAGTTAAAAATTTCATGGTTGGATGTCAACGAGAAGTACAGCCTATAAAGTTGACAAGCTTAAGCTTATAGACGTTGCTTCAGGACTTTTTGTCTGAAATTCTTATAAATTTTAACATTTTGTATTTTTTTATATATATGGATAGTAAGGTTCTTAGTTCTCAATTTAAACAACAAAAACCATGCATTCATTTTCGTATCTTTTAATTATGTTCACTTAGAAGCTAGATTTTTTCTGTGCCCCAAGAAACGCCTCAGTAATCCTATAAAGGTTACTTTTCATCGTTTTAAGTTTAGGTTCTCAAAACAATCCGTTATTACACAGAATATTACCACAACCTATAAAAAAGAGGAACCTCTTATATTGATTATTGATTTATTTCCCCGCCATTTACTTAAAGGAACCCAATAAATTTGGACTCGCTCAAACGGATTGAAAAGCAGATCGCGAACTACATAAATTTCTTACTCGGAAACCAAGATAGTTGCTATCGTTCGACGAATGAGCAAGTTAGCAAACTAAACCCTGCGGTCATGGTAGGGTTACCAGACGAATGTTGTATGGGCACCCTATTGTTATCTTATAAAAATGTGTGTAAAATTGGATTGAAATATGATGTAAATAAGAAAAAATGTTGTGTTTGATGCTTTAGAGTTCATATTTGACTTAGTATATTACAACACATTAACGTGGCGCGGGGGCAACAAAGTGTGGTTGTAAAATCGACTGGTTGTGGGTTCGACGCCTAGTCAAGGAAGTGGAATATTTATATACATTAATATTTTCATTTTTTCGCTCTGGTGTCGAGGTAAAGCGCGGCGCTGAGTTCTGCCACTTAAAACTTGAAATTGGGAAACGAAGTGTCTTAACACTACTGCCTACTCTACTGTGTGCGAAGTACAGCTTGAAGCTGATTTATTTTTAATTTGATTTTAACAAAATATCTCAGCGCAGCGGCTGACTGTAAATATTGATATTTGTGGGTTCGATCCACTCAGTGGAATAAATGAGTTTAATTTCGCAAACGGTGGTAAACTTCGCGTGTTTCCTCGTTAATGCAACGAGGAACTGATACATTAAATATTCTATTCCCCAGAGTGGATTATAAACAACCTATTTTTGTATTTTTTTTATATTGCTAAACCAAAGGCAATGAATTCAAAATAAGTCGTAATTAAAAAGTGTTTTATCACTATCTTCCATTTGCCTTAATTTAAATTTAGTAATTAATATTTAAATATTTTTTTATTATTTTACAAGATTTTTTAAATTTTGATAAGATTTTTTTCATGATGTACGATAGCCATAAAATACGTTGCTGCCCAAAAAGGTATTCGATAGTAGACTTTTTGTGTCTAATAAGCACTAAAAAAACTAGACCTAACTTTCTTAGGGCTGCTACTTTAATTAATTAGTATAGCATAATGTTACGTTTCTCATATGGTATCCATTATATATATACATATAAATAAGGTTAATCTGAGATAAAATTATTAAAGAATAAAGTATCAACTTTATTTAAATCTCAATATTACTTGTGGGTGTTGTTAGCCAAGAGAGAAGTCTCATACATTTTTTTACCTTTATCCAAAAACCTGGTCTCAAGACACTTTGATCTCTACCTTCCATTTCAATTTTAAGATATTGTGTGTTAATTTTTTCAATTATAAAAAAGAAAAAAAAATACTTACAATTACGTAAAAACAATCTCGAAATATTACACACGTATTATACCATTACTATTAATACAACTCTTGTCCTATAGAGTCAACCCTGCTGGCCACCCTAGCCAGGTCGTTATCGCAGGTGCCCGGACCGGTTATATCCAGTTAAATCCTGTTACAACCGGTTACTAGGGTAGGGATTACCGGTCTGATCCGGTTTTCAGTCGTTTACAACTTGATTTATTCACTTTAAGAGATTTTTTAATATATTTTTTTTGTTCAAATATTGTTTTAAGTTGTTATGTTGTTAAAGTTTATAATGTGTTTATTACATTGGCGATATAAATTCGATGGTTGTTAGTGTAAGTAGTGTATATACTTACACTAACTGCTTACACTAACATAATTTAAAAAAAAGAGTGAAGATAAGATATAAAGTGGGGTAAGGAGTGTCTTAACACTCAACAACAACTCTAATACAGATTACATATGCCATCTGAGTTTAAAGTATTTATTTTTTACCCTGTATCCACAGGCATATATTATAGCAGGGTAGGCAAAAGTAAAATATATAAACTATATGCATACATTCTCACAAATAACTGTTCAACAATAAAGAATCCATTCCATTCCATAAAAACATACTATACATCAATTCCATTAACATTCCATACAGTCCCATCAAATAAAAAAAAATCCCATATGAACAGAACAAAGTATGTTATTATCAAACTAAGCACGAACCACGTCCCCCACGCCCACGTTAAATTGCGCGAAAAATGACAGATGTGACATTTGCCGTGTTTGCGTGATGCATAATTTTGGGTTGTCCATCTGAAGGTACTGGGTTCGTTGGCGATTCGGGTCACGTACAAAAAACCCTGTTTCAATAATGAATTTTGGCTTGTATGAATTTATAATTTTATCCATTCCATGTCACCTTATACATTAATTATTTTTTAAAGTAAACAAGCGTACGGGTCGCCTGATGGTCACTGCTGCCCGACAAATGTATTGCCAGCCTTGAAGGTGGAGATAGAGATAAGACAGATAGACTACGATCAAAATATCCGTTCTGCCATTCCCGCCTGCATTTGAATCATTACGTATTGAGTGGCCTCGTGGGGAACGGTGTCTTAACTCTATGTTCACTCTGCCTATAAGCTATACGCGGGATACAGCGTGAGCATGAAAAAAAAAATTAAAAACTCACAATACAAAATATGAAAGGTACTTTACAAAATAACATTTATAAGCAAATTCTGAATGCTCAACAAATTTAATATAACTGAAAATGTATTTCAGTTAACTTTACGGCGAATGCCTTCTGCAAGGAACGTGATACTCTCTAGCGTTATTAAAAATGTACTCTCAAAAATGTTTCCAGAATTATTATAATATGCTCTTTTTTCTTATAAAGCCTAAGCTTTTAAGTTGGTGAAGTTTTTTAAGTTATATTTTTTTATTGTGTTATTAAGTTAAACTTTTTGTTTTATTTGCTTGTATTTATTTAAGGGCCAGTCGTGGCGCAGTGGCACACAGTGTGACTGTAAAACCGACTGGTTGTGGGTTCGATCCCCACTCGAGGAGATGAAATATTTACTTAAATTTATATTTGCATTTCTTCGCTCTGGTATCGATGTTAAGTGCGGCGTTGAGTTCTGCCACTCAACACGGAATGCCTCCAGAAGTCGGCAGAAAATGGGGAACGTGGGAACGGGGAAGTGTCTTGACACTGAGTTCCCTCTGCCTACCTTGCTGTGTGCGGGATACAGCGTGAAGCTAATTTAATTTGATTTTTTTTTAAATTTATTTAAACTTGTCGGCATTTTCAATTACATTAATGTTTTTTTTTATATCATTTAAAGTTTTTTCTTTGTATAAGAGAAATTACAATACACTAAAGGCCGCCGTGGCGCTGGGAAGCCAGCGTCATCTGTCGGTTGTGAGTTCAATTTCAACGCAGGGGAAAGAAATATTTATTACTTCCATACTCTTCGATTTGGTAAGGTAAACCAAGCTTTAAGAAACATAGTGTCTTAACACTATGTTCCCAAGAGGCGTTGGTTCAAGATCCGCTAGGTTCAAATTTTAATATAAACAAAAAAAATAAATTGAGGCCGTCGTGGCACAGGGGCACAAGGGTATGACTTTAACGCGACGGTCTTGGGTTCGATCGAGGTAATGAATTATTATTTAATAATATTTTCATTTCTTCGCTCTGGCACCAAAGCAAAGACGCCGCGTTGAGTTCCACCACTCAACACGCAATACATTGAAAAGATACAGCGAGAAGTGGTGAAAGGAGTTTTCTTAACACTAGGTTCCCTCTGCCTACCCTGCTATATGCGGGATACAGCGTTAAAAAAATTGGATATAAATACATTCCCATAGCAATATAAAAGTTTACAGAATTCATTTTTTTCTTCCACAAACTAACTTAAACTCTCATATTAAATACAAACATGAAAAATGTAAAACAATATGGCAATGTCTGTTCGGGTTATTTGACTTTTGGAACTGTTATTAGTTTCTGAGAGATACTTGTGTTTGCTAAGAGATTTGTGGAAGCGCCTTTTGTAAGTCGTTTTTGACTCGTCCTATTTATTATGAGGTTTTTTTAGTAGCAGTAGTGTGGTGCGCAGGGGCACAAGTGTGTAATTCTAAAGCGACGATTGTAGGTTCGAACCCCACTCGAGGGAATGAGTTATTAGTTTTTAATATTTTCATTTCTTTCACTCATTTTTTTCAATGCCGAAAAAATTCGATGAAAACTCATTTTCCAGAGTGAAGCCGATTTAAGTGTTTAGCAGTAGATAATGTTTTATATTGCTGCTTTCCCTGTGGACAAATTATGGTCTTTTTTGTTTTTATTGTGGTTAAATAATAGATTTTTTTAATATTTAATTGCTTTCAGAAATAATTTCTCTAAGTAGCAGTATCGAACCCACAATCATTTGTACCTTTACAAAAAGACACTGTGATGCTGCGCCACGACGGTTTCACGCTGTATCCTGCAGAGTGTCAGGAATAGGAAACCTAGTGTTAAGACACTCTGTTCCCATAACACACTTCCGTTCTCCGCTCTCCGTATTTTTCGAGGTATTACGTGTTTAGCGGCGCCACTACTGGCTTTTTATTTATATTCACTTTTTTATATTATTATTACACATTAATAAATAATATAATAATAATTTATTACAGTATTATATGTAATATAACAAAACAATTCACAATATAAACCGGCAAGTATAAAGTCTCTAACTGCAACCGATAGTGCTTAAGCCGTGGGCAGTATCAATTTAACGATACCTGTGCTTTGGGAACACCTGCGTTGTACAGACTAATGAATGGATAGACAGTTATATTTAAAATTATAGAAATTTATTGAGATTTTAATGAGTGGTCTTTATCCAAAAATCCTGTAAGTACAGGTACGATTTTTTTAAGTCTTTCTAAGAGGAAGCATGGAAACTTTAGTATTAAGACATTTCGTTTCATTAAAAATGTTCAAGGCGATGATGTATTGGTGTTAACGCCGCGCTTTGCCTCGTAAAAATAACGAAGAAATTAAAATATCAAAGAATAATTTTCCCGCAGTCAGCGTTAGATCTATCTGCTGATCTGATTTGATTTTAGAAAATGTAATAAAAATACTAAGTATATAAAATAAGTCTAAGTACATATAAAATAAGTCTTAGTATATAGAAAATATTTATTTGAAGCCAATATTTTTATTTATAAAGGCCGTCGGTGTCCAGTAGTGGGTTTTTGGTTCAATCCCTACACGACGGAATGATTATATCCAAATTATTTTCATTTTCGGACTATCATATACAAGAAGTGGCGTTGTGTTCCGCCACTATTAACATGTTGCATTCTCGAAAATTTGTCTTTGCGCGAAAAAAGTAGAAAATGAAGCTACTTGGTAAAATTGATTTTTTTCATTACTTGCAAAAAAAGTTACAAACAAGTGCCAAAAAAAAAAAAAAAAATGAGTTTTTTTGTCATAATATTAGCATTGTGTAGGGGACTGTACTTTCCACGGCAAGTAGGATCTATTAAGCATTGCTCTTAGAAGCACCTGAGACTAGAGATTAATGATGACAGTGTGGTTTATGCGAAGAGAAAATTTTAAATGCATTTTGTACTACAAAGTGTTTTGGGTTGTAAGTTCGATGACAGTTTGAGGTGAAATTTGTAGTTTTTATAGTAATGTATGGTTTTACTTAAATGCTTATTTAGAAAACGTATAAAAATTTGAACGTAGCGGGACTAGAGTCCGCGACTCCTGGAAACCGACCAGGCGCTCTGGACACTAAGACATACGTTCGTGTTATTATTTAGAATTAAAAAGATTTTTGAGTACCGGCAGAGGGAAACTAGTGTTAAGTACTTCGTACCTCACTTTAGACTGAATTTTGGAGGCATTGCGTGTTGAGTGGGTAAGCTCAACGCCTCGCCTTACCTCGACACGAGACCAAAGAAATGAAAATATAAATTTAAATAAATATTTCATTTCCCCGAGTGAGTATCGAACCCACAACCAGTAGCGTTTACAGTCACACACTTATGCCCCTGCACTAGGCCTGGTATCATTATACGTATAGATTAATTTTATATATAAAAGTGGTCAGGTAAATGCGTATAATAAATCTTTCTTAGGGCACCTCTCATAAGATGGATGGAGCGCCAGCTTGCCAAAAATAATGAGATATTGCGTCGAGATTCATGAAAACAATATATTATAACGTATTCATTAATTATGTTTGTTATTATGAATATAAGCCTTATCATTATATTAAAAAGGGTTGCTAATATTTTTTTATGTAGAGGATATTTCATAGTATTAAACAATGGATTAATAATAAATAATAGTAAAAAAACGAAGTTTTGTGAAAAAAATAAACAAATATGATGTACGAAATTAAAGTACTTTTACAAACAAAGATAATAAAAGTGTTTAAGAAAGGGAATACCTACATAAATAATATATATTTATTTTAACACTCTGTATAACGCCAAAAAAAAATTACTTATTATTTTTGGACTTATCAAATAAAAAAATCGTTCAACAAATAAAAAAAAAACCTTCCGAATCCCCAAAAAAAATTGCGATCCCATAACACCTAAGTAAACATGCACTTTACACAAACGTGATAACCGCGACCTAAGCATATATGCAATACGGTGGCAATACAAATATTTACTTTAAATGGAAATAGAATCCGCTACCCTAAACATATATATATATATATTTATATTATTATGATATATGAATTAACGTGAAGTTTTCTCGTTGATCCCGTGTTTAGCAGAGTGGCAGAAAGAACCTAGTGCTAAAACTCTCCGTTCTCTATTCACCTCGAAAAATTGTGTTCAAACAAAACAAGAAAAAATATGGTAAAAAAATATTCAAAATAATAACACTTGATTTCACAACTGTACGTTATCAAGACACACCGGCGTGTCTTGTTGAGTTAAAACAGTTGGAATGTAATGTCGCGTAATGAATATGTCACACGCATTATTTCAAAGAAGGCAACTATCATAACTCGAACATCAATTTCTTTGAAATTTTGCACATTTGTTAGAACCACATTGGCCAGTCGTGGCGCAAGAGCACCAAGGTTGACTGTAAAATCAACTGGTTGTGTGTTCGACCCTCACTCGAGGGATATCAAGGTGATGAAATATTTATTTCAATTTTGAAAATAAAATTGAAATAAATATTATCGGTATCGGTATCGAACCAATGCGGCGTTGTGTTTCGCCACTTTGGTCGAAAGTGGGGAACGCAGTGTCTTAACACTAGGTTCCCTCTGCCTACTCTGCTGTGTGCAGTAATGTATAATGTATATTAGTGTGTGTAATGTATATTAAACCTGAATAACTCAACTGTAATTCATACTGATATATGTAGTGACATTTAAAAAATGCATTTTTGTGACTGACTCACTTCTTTTAATTCTCATTCACCATTTACAGGTTTCCCATACCAAGACACTGTCATAATCAAATAAATTTCGAAATACCCTCCTGCCGCTGATATAAATTTATTACAAAATCTTGTGTATACTCTTAGCGAGCTCGTCAATCATCGTGTTTGTTTGATCGGAGCTTGATTTCCTCATAAATATGTACAATGTAACATAAATATTAATAATGTTTTGATTAAATATACAATTTTATACTATAAGTGATACGCCTGTTGGCGGAAATCAAATATTTTTGATTGAATTGTTGATTTGATTTGAGTTTTTGTTGTCATCTTTCTTAATGTTTTTTGGTTTTTATTTTGAGGGTAGGTATATTATAATTTTAATATTATAATTCTAATTTGAATATAGTATAGGAAATTTATAAGTGACGGAACTTAACACCGTGGCTTGTCTTAAATATATCTTAAATACGTAATGACAATAAAAGCTATTTTACATAGCATAAAGTTCGTTAGGTCACGAAATTATGATATCATGTTTAATATGAATATGAAATATGAAAAAAGGGTTTATTAACTATATATAATATAATAAACCCTTTTTTCGAAATTTAAAGACCCAGCAAGGCTTATCTTGCAAAATATGAATGGTTTGGTGTTCAATAACGCTTGAGGTTACCCAAAAAACGACATATCTTTACGAGTGTACTATCTTCATATGGAACCCTAAGGTCTATAAAGATGGTATCGCCGTACGTACTTTATGAAATTTATTAAGTCACTTTTATCTTATATAATCCATTTAGTTTTTATTTATATCATTCCGCATGTTGAATGATTTTTTCCACATTTCGGTCATTTTAAAAGAATTGCTCATATTTTTTAGACTAAACAATTGCTTTGAATTCAGCAATGAACTGACCAGGAATAAGTTTAAAGTTAACCTGTGGAAGAAGATCTCGGTCTATCATCAGCTCATTTCAATGTATTTGGGCTGCGTTGGTATATATTTTTTTTCAGTTTAACGTTGTATCTGCAAGTAGTAGATTACACAGAGAGAGCACAGTGTTAAGACATTCCATAACAGTTCTATGCTCCCCTTACTGCCACTCGATAGGCCCGGCGCCTGCTCCATGTATCCCCGGAATGCTAATTAGTTCCTTAACTTAGAAATAACTTAAACTAACTGCAGCTTGAGACTAAGCTTCTTTTAACTGAGTAATAATAGTACCAAAAATATAAATATACCTTAAGATCCTAAAGTAATTGAACTCGCGCTCTATATATTCACTTAGATCTATTTCAAGTTGTTAATATTTAACAAATTCGTGCACCAAAAATTAATAAAGATACTGCAAAATCATTTAATAATAATAAGATATTTTCCCCCAACCAGACTTAAGACGGTGCAAGCTTTTGTAGCACTCGCCCCAGGCGTTCGTAGTTTACGACTTTATAGATACCACCCGGTCTTTACTGCTGTGTATTAAAATATAAACTTAAATATCGCTTATAGTTATTTATAAAAGATACTAAACAGTATTTTTTAATATAAGTTTAAAGTACTAATATACTTTTAAACGAGTCAACTCCACTATATTTTCAACGTTTTCTTTCGGTGATCTCGTGATAGTTGTTTTTGTTAGCACATGTTATGAGGGAACAAATATTTAAGAAGAGAGATTAAAATTAAATCAAAATAAAAAAATTGAGAAATTAAAAATGGAATCTTATAACTCACCCTCTCGAAGTGGCGCATTTCAGCGAGCAGCACAAAATTGATGTGCAAAAACCTTGCATCTTCACACGACCTGGACTTTACACGATAGCCAGGTCTATTGAAGAAATATTTAAAACCCGTATATTCCGAACTGTCTATATTCACTTTTAACGCACCAGTGTATTTATAGTCACCACCACAACCTTTACAGAGGCCGTAGGTAAGAAATTTTTCAAAATTTGGCCAAGCCGAGGCCGTCCCCGACTGAGGACGGCCCGGCCATGTGCCAGATGAGCTCTGGACTCCAAAACCCTTGGACCTCCTTTGCAGCTTCCACTCTTCGGTTTTATCAGCTGCTTTTTCTGGTTTCCACCTCCATTTCGAGATCACCGATATTAATTTTGCGACTGAGGTTAGCCTGATGTCATTTTATGATTGTAACAGTTACATTGAATCATTTATTTCTGTTTGAAATATTTTTGGTTTAGAAATGTGTCAATAGAGTTCAAGATTTACGAAATGATGTTTGAGCTCAAGATTATAATTAAAAACTGACGTACGATACCTAGTGTATGGTGTCTACCTGTGATCATTGAAAGTTAAATTATAGAAAAAAAGTTGACAGAGATAGTTATGCCTCAATTTAAATATATTGAAGGATAGAAAATATTTCATAAAGTATCTCCTTAAAATAATAGTAGAGATTTTTAAAAGGCTAGTAATTTTTATTTGAAATATACAAATAATATTAACACACTTTAAACTTTTTTGTGTAACACACAGTCCAATTTGACTAAAAATAGCTGGTTCGCTGTAACAAACGCTACTATTAAGCAATTACGTACAAATACTCTATCGTTACTAACTCAAAATAGTGCACGCTAACAATTTACACCGAATTTATCTCGTTTATTTATTCAAAGTAAAATTTTGTTGTCAATGATTTTACCAGACGTATTAAAAAATGTTGTCCTATCCTTTCATTTGTTTAGAGTGCATGTGAAAATTGATATTAGAAAAAAATTGACGTGGAGCAGCTGGGAAGCACCTCAGCATGTAAAGTGACAATCAAGTCAAAAGTCATTCCTTTCAGTATTTTTATAATAGCTCTGTTCTGTTGTAATAAAACCAAGCGGTCTATCACCAAGTTTTATTGTTATTTTGTAACTAACGAGAACATAAAACATATAAATAAACTTAAAACTTCAATCACAGCGTGCAATCGACCGTTGTAGTACCTTAAGTAAAGTAAGAAGATTAAAGAGACAATTCGTGATCTTTGAAATCCGATCCAAGGAAGATTACACAAAACAAAGTACACCAATTAATAGATCCTACCCAGCCTTAATTCAAGTAAAATCGGAAAATCGTCGTGCCCGATCATCAGGGGGTTCCCCCCACCGTGGCTCTATTAATCAAATCCCTTGTGATAAATTATAAAATCAACAATTAGACGAAATAGCCAAAATTTAATCTGGCTGATACAACGATGCTGTGATAAACAATGTAAATCTAGGTACGGTAATTTTGTATATATAAATAAGAGTTTGTATGGATAATATATTTTTATATGTCTAGTTAAACAATATTTGTTAAAATAACAGACTGATATTTAAAATTATGATTATGAGGCCAGCCTTGGCGCAGGAGCCAAAGTGTGACTGTTAAATCGACTGGTTGTGGGTTCGATCCCCACTCAAGGTAATGAAATATTTATTTACATTTATATTTTCATTTCTTCGCTCTGGTGACGAACCAAAGCGCGGCGTTAAGTTTCGCCACACAACACGCAATGCATCCAGAACAAAAATTTGACTCAATTATTACGTCGCAAGCTACCAGATATCAAGGTTTATAATAAATATAACGGAATAGTACGGAAACTAAATGCTATGCTGTCATATTATACCAGGAAAATCAAAATAATTATTCAGAGTATATAAAATTTTTACCAATGTTACCTCAGTCTATGCACTTAGATGATTTTGATTTAATATGACTATAAGTTTAAGCGAGTGAGGCCGCATATTGCTCCTTTACGTACCGATGAATGTATGTAGATGAAACTGTATGTATGAGTTCAAATTTACTTCTCTGGTTAACAGCTAAGGCTATTTAGGTTAGTTTCAGAATTCCCAACATCAATAGGGGCGAAATGAAACTCTGAACAAACTGACCTGATTACAGTTATGTAATCACTGCCATAGGTATTTAATACATTTTTGAACCAAAATTACGAGGAAATTTTGCTTGAGACCAATACATGTGTATATTTTTTTTTGTTTTTGTATTTAGAAATATTCGTATCATCAGAGTTAAGAAAACAGACTTTACATCAAGCTTTCTATATTATATATCAATTTTGGTCAAATACCAAAAAAAAAAGAGAACGGACAAAATAAAAGCGTGAAATGTTAAATAGTAACAATTTGATACAAATTTATAAATTTTTAGAGACATTGTCTGTTAAGAGTCGGAATTTAACTCCACGCCACGTCACTGTTTTAAACATGTTAAAATATTATTGAAAAAAATAATCAGGAACCTAACTTAACTTGACTCAGCTTCACGCTTTATCCCTAGCGGGGCTAGTCAGAGAGAACGGAGCGCCAAACGCTACGGTGATAATCAAGAACTCTTCTATAATAATTCCTACAATTAAACCGATGGATGGATGGATCTTCAAATCAAAGTCCATGCAAAAACAGAACTCTCCAACTCAAAAATCCAAGATAATTGAATCGCGTAAGCATAAAACAAACATGAATTTTAACAACATCTGGCAACACTCCAGAAGTCTCCTGTATAATTGCCAGTGACTAGGCAATTGTAACCTTACTATTAGTATGCTTTGGAGACGGTTAATTAAGTGCCCTAACTGAATACTCTTTTGTTTCGCCCTCTTTGTGTTCCACAATAGTTTCGTCTAGCGCTGAAATGGCGTCTTCGGGTTGATTTTTGAACGTGTTGGTATTGTTTACTTTGTTAATAGTTAATAGTTTATTTGATAGATTTCGATTTGTGTTGAAGGCATTGCTTGTGGCGTAATTGGTTATCTGTCCGTGTTGGGTCGTGGTCGTGTTTATATTAAAAAAAAGCTAGGTATTGAGTCCGCCACTCAACACGCACCGTGCCCGTGTGTCCGTGTTCCACGACTTCTCATTTTCATATATAATGCAATTAACTATAAAAAATATTTTAAATTGATTTACATTACATTTTTATTACAACGTTATTCACAAGCTACCTACCTTAATAAAAAAATAATTTCATAGTAAAGATAAAGAAATTTGCCTTTTAAAAAATCTCAGATAAAAGGGGTGAACGTCCGCGGGAGGATTCCGGTTAGGGCCGGATTTTTCCGGATGAATCCGATTTGATTTGGTAAAACCCTGTTTGCTTCTTTGAATATATTTATGTTACATAATAGTAACGATATTCTTTTATATGGGGGAAAACGTACTGGCGTAAATCTTTTTTTGTGTACTGACGTAAATATAATATGATAAGCCATTTTATTGACTGAATGAATAGTTTATAAAAAAATGAATAAATGAATGTTGACAATTTAATTTGTATTTTTTCTTAGTAAAAAGAAAAGATTAAAAGGAAGAATAGATGTATTTTTACTATGATTAAGGATTTAACAATAATTTATTTTCAAAAATCGGTGAAATGTGGGAAACGGAGTGATTTAGCACTAGATTCCCTCTGCCAACCTTTCTGAGTGCGGGATACAGCGTGAAGCTGATTTAAAAATAATATCAAATTCTCCGAAATCTAAAAAAATATATATTTTATTTTACTATCCAATCAAATTTACAAATTTAATTTAAACATAAACACCTATCCACATCACATTCAGTCAAACACGCTTTAAGTTTATATAATATTTTTTTATATCAGAACATAATATATATATATATTATATATATGTTTTGTCCCGAAAGAAAGTTTGCCATTTTTTTTGTTTTTTTTGTTTTATGTATGTGCATAAATTGTTGTTCTTTAAGACTTATGAGTAAGTAGTTTGTGGAAACTTGATTGGTATGTGTACTATCTTTGTTGTGTTATTAGAATATATTTAATGTACTGTATGTTTCCCTTAAAAATAAATAAATAAATAAATAAATAAATAATTATTCACAGCAATTATTTTAAAATAAATTAAGATTTTATTAGAAAAAAAACGAAAAAATCAATCAATATAAACTATCGAAACCAACCATTCTCTTATACAAAAAAACATCATATAACCTATACCTACTGTCAGTCTTTTGATAGAAAAAATTAAAAATAGAAATCTTCTCCGTAGAAGTGAAGTATATTAGCTGGATCGTTTAGGGTTCCACGGAAATGAAGAAATCCGGTCTGAAGATGGCTGAATTAATGGAATCTTGTTCTATTCGGATGAAAAACGCCTCTGGGTCTTGTTTCGTAGTGACCGGGCAGTTTGCTTGGATTGGACTAGATCTGCTTAATGGTAGATAGAAAAATAGTGAAATTGGTTTTTCTATAATATTTCGAATTCGGAGAGCGAGCGTAGAACAGAGTGTATTGACACTAGGTTCTCTTTACCTACGCTGTTATATGCAAGGGGTATTTTTATGGATTAACCTATTATGATGAATCTAGTAAAAGTTAAAGGCCGTAGATCGTTAGTGAAATAAATTTATATATATAATTAAAAAAAAAAACAAGATCTAAAAGTTGTCGTGGGCCATAAGCTCAACGGTCGTGGGGTCGTTTCCCAATCCAATTTTCCAAAAAAAAAGGAATTAAATATTTAATATTTTCGTGTCCTTGCTCTGGTAGCCAGGATAAGCGCGGCATTAAGCTCGCAATGCCTCGAGAATTCGGCGGTAAGTGGGGAACGAAATTGTCTTAACACTAGGTTTCCTCTGCCTACCCTGCTTTGTGCGGGACACAGCGTAAAGCTAAAACACGAATTCCATGTTGAGTGGCAGAACTCAACACAGCGCTTAGCCTCGGCACCAGAGCGAAGAAATGGAAATATAAATTTAAGTAAATATTTCATCTCCTCGAGTGGGGATCGAACCCACAATCGGTCGGTTTTAGTTATTTAATAAAGTTTTCACGTACTTACATATAATATTATAAACATTTTCTCAACAACAAATCGAACCTACATCACTTCCAATAAAACTTACACTACCAACCGACTCCTGTCGATACGAATCCAAAGATTATGTTCAAGACAGATCCTTCATATAACTTAAGCTTACATAGTTTGATGGACCCTGTACAGTTTGTACTTTGAATTAGTGGCGGGACCAGCGTTGAATTTCTGATGAGGAAACGTGACAGCATCCCTCGATAAGGCTTTGCATGTTGAGTGGCGGAACTCTACGCAGCGCTTGGTCTCAATACGAGAGCGATGAAATGGAAATATAAATTAAATAAATATTTAATTTCCTCGAGTGTTCATCGAACCTAAAACGTAAAGTTTGTGTCCCTGCGCCACGATTAGCCTCAATATAACAAAACAAAATGTATTATAATTATTAGTAATACATATATAATATATTACTATTCAGCCGCCTATCTGAGACCGTTATGACGTACCCCGTGTGAGTGTAACGCGGCAATTGTAGGTTCGATTTCCATTCGGGCTTATGAATAATTATTTAGTAATATTTTCATTTGTTTGCTCTGGTACCAAGGTACAAAGCGCAGCGTTAAGTTCTGCCACCCAACATATTAATACAAGGGCCGGGCCATATTAATACAAGGTTTCCTTTACTTAACTTGCTATGTAAAAGAATAGTGCCCTCAATTGTTATACACATCAAATTATTAGGGCTAGACCGAGTCGTCGGAACCTAACGCCGTGTTTAGAAACAGTTTTTTTTCAGCTTCAGCATATAGCAATTCGATCTCAATCACTAGTACTATATGTTAAAAAATAACAATTCCTCTAAGAAATCAATACAACAAATATAAAATAAGTATCTACGACAAGTGTCTCACAAAAGAAAACCAATTAGATTTGAAACGACTTAAAACATAAATATTAAATTTACCCGCTACAAAAAACAAACAAAATCACTATAAAAAACCTCGATACAATATTAAAGCTGAACAAACAGACGGACGCGATACAAAGACATAACAAACCTGTTATTAAGTTGAATATAAATTTCAATATCTGATATTGGAGAGAGCTACCGATTGTCAGTTGTTGTCTGTATATAACTGACCTTTCGATGATTCGCGTGGTATAGGGATGTAAATTTTATTATAGATTGTATGTATTAGGGTAGGCAGACAGAGCGTAGTGTTAAGACACTCTACTCCCCACTTTTTATCGAATTTTGTAGGCATTTAGTGTTGAGTGGTGTAAGTCATAGCCGCGCCATTGCCTCGACACCAGAGCGAAGAAATTAAAATGAAAATAAAAGAAAATAAAAAACATATTTCATTTTCTCGAATGGGAATCGAACCCACAACCTATTGCGTTTCATACGCCGTTTACGCGCGTTTATCAGTCTCACCTTAGTGCCGCTGCACCAATTGTCTCAATTGCTGAATAATAGCAGGTTCATTTTTTGATTTGGTTGGAAAAGGAACCGTAAATAATCGAAAAGGAAAACGTAACTCAATCAATGTTCCAGCTTCACACTGTATGTACATATAAGGGCCTTCCCCTTGCTATATAACTGTGATCACAAAGGTTGTCGGTTCTATTCCTTTCCTGAACCAGGAAAGGTTAGCGGAAAGCTCCGCTACTTAAAATTCAATGCTGCAAAATACTGACAAATTGGGCGGGACGTGTGGAACGGAGTGTTTTAACACTAGGTTCACTCTACCTACTTTTCTTTGCGACAAAATCGAAAAGCAACTTAAGCCACAATCAATAAATCGAACACAATTAAGACAAAACGTCAGAATGCAATCGCGTCAACTTTGGAAACTTTTACAAAGTTTGTTCTACTCGGCTGCTTTATAAGTTAATAATTTTATGAACCTTCCTCCTTCCTCCTCCCTCTTCCCTCTTCCCCCTCCTGCTAATTGTGTTCATCTAGTTTGAGAACATTAAACGATTTTATGTAGGAACCACTTTTGTCAGAATACGATAGAATTATGAGATAAGACACTAATGAAGAAATGATTCATACATAATGAATTTTACAGAACTTTCACTTTTTTTAGCTTCACGATTAGATCAAGCACATAGCGGGATAAGCAGAGAAGAATATTAGTGTTAAGACATTCCGTTCCCATAAAGACACTTCCGTTTGAAACTTTACGCGCTAACCTGGAGTCATTGCATTTTGAGTATCGGAAATCAACGCCGCGCTTTGATTAAATGAAAATTTTTAATAGTTCATATAACTGAGAATCGAACCCACAACCTGTCGTGTTTCTCTGTGCCACGACTGGCGCAACCATAAAAAATTGGCATAACAAAGTTTAAAAACAAATTGGAGTTAGTTGAAACTGTCGTAAATGGCACGCGTTCCGAATCTAAGCAATTATAATAAGTAAAATATACATTATTTATTGTTAAAGTTGACAACATAAGTTGGAATTCAATAGGATTAATAAAAAATGTTAACTAAGTTGAAAGATATGTTAAAAATAATATTGTTTTTATATTTTTAGGTTCAGAATATATTCTGAGTACAGAATGGAGGCGAAGGGAACCTAGCGTTAAGACAATTTGTTGCCGATGCACTTCCAAATTTTTTAAAACTGCGTGTTGAGCCAAGGAACTCTGTTGAGTTTGTCTTTTCATCAGAGCGAGTAAATAAAAACAATAAATTCCCTCGAATGGAATCGAACCCACAATAGTTTGTGGTTACTCGCACGTTTACCGTCACAGGCTTGTAGCGCAGGGGGCGCTACTACTGGCCTCTATATTCATATGATTTAAATTTATTATAGTATAAAAACTGCGAGTAACTCTAACAAAATTATTAAAATTCAGTCTATTATAATATAAGATTAGATAATAAGAGAGAAAGAGTGAAAAATAGGTCACTACAACGATTAGGCATGGATTCAGTGAGATCTCTCCCTGCTCCTCTTAAGTGTTACGAAATTTATATATTTAGAATTTAACATACATACTAACATATAAACTCTAAAAATAAATACTAGTTTTAATCTTATATATTGTTACAACTTTATTCATATTACCGTAATATGGAAATAGCTCGTTTTATTGTGTACCTGTAACAAAAATAAATATATTTATTAGACTTTGTACATATCTACATTACATTAGCCAATAAAGTTTCCACTTATACATCAGACATGGAGTGAACAAAAAAAAAAGAAAAAGAACATAATACATATGTAAAAGAAAATTACAATATATACATGTATACACCCTACATACACACACACGCATACATACATACACACATATGTGCACACATGCACGCACGCGTGCATGCGTACACGTGTGCATGCATGCGCGCATGTCCATATATATATACATATACACATACACACATATACACAAATACACATGCGTATATAAAGAAGATAAACAAGCTGCTTATTATAATTAAGTTTAACTTACTGGACTGAATATATATATTTTTTTAAATTGTACAAAAGAAAAGGTTAAGACTTTCATTTCAGGTGAATTTTGTCAATAATTCTGCGTGAAAATTGTTTAAAATTGTTATGAAATATATCTATATCGCTAAAACAGTTATTGTATGCCCTACAAGACCTAAGTAAAAAACAATTTTTGGCATAATTAGTTTTTCGAGCAGAAATGTAGAAGGTATCTCTAGATCGGGCACTAAAAGTTGGACATTTTATGTGAATATTACTTAGCAGATAGTTAGAATCTATAAGGTTGTGTAAGAGTTTGTACAAAAAAATTTGATCTCTATATCCTCTTCGTTTTTTTAATGATAAAATATTTAGATTCTGAGCATCGTCCAATTTAAATTTGTATAGTAATCGCCGTATAAATTTATTTTGGACGCTTTCAATTGCAAATATATATTTATGATACTGTGGGTTCCAGACAGGCGAAGCATACTCTAAATAAGATCTAACATATGAATTATACAAAAGATTAAATGTACGTATGTTCTTAAAATCACATCCCTGTCTAAATATAAATCCAAGCATTTTAAATGCTTTTCCTATAATATTGACAATGTGTTTGTCGAATAAAAGACCGGCATCCAATAATACACCAAGATCCTTAACAACGGAGACTCTTGATATGTTCCTGTTACGAATCAAATAATCGAATAAGATGGGAGATTTCTTTCTACAGAAACTTATTACACAGCATTTGTCAAGATTAAGGAATAATTCATTAGATGTGCAATATTTATCAAAATTGATTAGATCCATCTGTAGCCTTGTACAATCCTCACGTTCTCTTATAATTTTGAAGATTTTTGCATCATCAGCATAAAGTAGTGACTTAGAATGTTGAAAAGATTGTATAATGTCGTTAAGAAAAATGTTAAAAAGAAGAGGCCCAAGATGGGAACCCTGTGGCACACCAGAAGTAATAGGCACAAAGCTAGAAGTAAAGCCCCTCACAGCCACTGCTTGAGTTCTATCACGAAGATAAGATTCCAGCCATCTTAAAAGATCACCGTGAATACCAGCTTGTTTAATTTTATCAATTAACAGAGAATGCGAGATTTTGTCGAAAGCCTTCGAGAAGTCAGTATAGATAACATCAACTTGATACCCACAATTCATAGCGTTGAGGACTATATCTATAAATTCACACAGGTTAGTTTCTGTGGAGCGTTTGTTTATAAAACCATGTTGTTGGGGGATTAGTCGGGGACGTATAAGAGGAAATAGATTATCGTAAATAATTTTTTCTAATAATTTGGGAATAACAGAAAGTTTAGATATTCCCCGATAATTTTTTACATTTCGTTTATCACCGCTTTTATGGACTGGGACAATGATAGACCTTTTCCAAATATGAGGTAAAGACCCCGAATGTAAAGATTTTGAGAACAGTATGTATAATGGGACGGAAATTTGAGATCTGCATCGTTTTAAAAATATGGGGTGCAATTTATCAGGTCCACTACCTTTAGAATGGTCAAGTTTCAAAAGATATTTTTCTATGATCTCACAAGTAATGTTGACATTGTTTACACATAAGTTATACTCCGAGTCAGAATTAGTTTCCCCAACCGTAACTCCAGTATCAAATTCAAAAACAGATTGGAAGTAAGAGTTGAACGTATTGGCGATAGCTTGGCCATCAGAGGAAATTTGATCATTGAAGACTATGCTGTCAGGGATACAATCATTAACTCGCTTTAACTTAACAAAGGACCAAAATTGTTTTGAATTGACACGAATATTACTTTCAGCTTTATCAATAAAGAAGACATAGCATTCCAATTCCAAACGTTTTGTCTCATGTCGTAGATGAGAAAATTTATTATAGTCACTACTTCTTCCGTAAATCTTCCATTTTTTATGTACTTTAAGTTTTTTATTTACTAGTTTTATCAAGCGTCTAGAATACCAAGCTGGAAATTTGTTACTGTTGTATACTGTTTTAGTTGGTACAAATTTGTCAACAATGTTATTTATTATAAGATAAAATTTATCAACTGCATCCGTAATGTTGTGAGAAGAGAGTTGTTGGACCCAGTTAATTTTATTTAACTCAAAGTTAATGGCCTCATAGTCGGCATCATAGAAACGATGTACAATGCGTGGAGGTTCTCTCAATGAATTGTGAACAATACCTTCCTCTACATTTATTAAAAGAGCTGGATGATGATTATCTTCCGGTAGTGATAATGGGTCTGTCCTCTCAACCACACAAGTGGAATTAGATAAAACGAGATCTAATAGCCTATTATTGTTATTAAAGATGGAATTATATTGATTCCATCCAGTAAAAGACATAAATGCGAATAATTGTAAAATAAGATTATTGTCCGAGGCATTCTGAATTGCCAAGTGCTCGTCAGACTGTAACAACCATCTAGCTTCACTAATATTGAAGTCACCTAATATAATAAAGCTATCGCTGCGGTTGTTAATATACAAGTCCGACATGTATTCAAAGAAAATCGCTTCAGAGTCGCATTGTTTCGGATTTTGGGGGAAATAACAGCAGAATAGGTGCAACTTTTTACAAGGCAAACCTTGTCCGAGGATCAATGTAAGACTCGTAATATCTGCATCAGGTAATTCAGGAGACGTGCTGGGGTGTCGAATATCAATAGATGCACTTCCTTGCCGAATAGCAATGAGAGTACCACCTCCTCTCTTTACTCCTAAACGAGTATAATCACGATCATTACGGTATACAATATAACGTGGATCAAAGAGTTCCTCATCAAAAATCCCGTCTAACAGCCAGGACTCAGTTAAACAGACTACGTCATAATTATTATTTAGCAAATTATTATAAAATTGTTTAGTTTTAGTGCGAAGTCCCCTGACATTTTGATAGAATATACTAAAAGCCATTATAAAATGAATAATATTTAAAAAACAAAGGTATAACAATTATGTTTAAATTTAAACATAGGAATAATAATAAAGGTACTATCAGCTTAATTGATTGAAAATATCTGCAATAAAGAAACCAAAATACCACGCAATAATAAAAATGAAAATAATTACAATAGCCCAAATAGAGACACCTTAACACATTTACTATGCAACCATTGTAAGTAAGATATAAATAAATTAACATAGGAATACGAATACTATAATCGTATTTCAATATCACTATAGTACTTATGAGATTTTTTTTAAACAGTCATTAGAAGAGATATGGATGACCGGAGAATTGTGTGTTTTACGGACCATAACAGTACAATTTCGAACCCAGCAATACATATACCCTTTCTCCTTACTTCTACGCCTAGCGTTATTCAGTAAAGCCTTATTATATGTAGATAGGTGATCATTGACATATATCGGATTATTTATGCCCGTGAAGCCTATGTCAGTCGCAAGCAGTCCCTTCAGTTTGCGTATTGACGAGAGAAAGTCGTCCTTTTTATAACGCGCCTGCATTTTCAAAATAATTGGACGGGGTTTACTGTCAGTAGTATCATTCTTTACTGCCACTCGTGTTACAAAGTCCACATCCGTATCAACATTAATAGGGAAATTGCTTTTAGATGCTAATGTTTTAACTATCTGAATTAAGTTTTCGCCTTTCTTATATGGCACTCCGTTAATCTGAATGTTAGAACGACGAACCCATTGGTCACTTCTAATGGAGTTTTCCGATAATTCTTTAATCTTTAACTTCAAATCATCGACTTCAGCACAATAGTTATTTAATTTAGCCAGTTCGTGGTCAACATCATTCATCCGCTCCGTAAGACAATTGACAGAGGACTCAATATGAGATATTTTTGAAGACCAGGTATTAACAGCTTCGGAGAGATTTCGGAGTTCTTCAGTGACAGAACATTTAAATGATTCCACAGTGGCATGAAGGTTATTGAAACGGTCATCAAAATAATTTAAAATTGATTTCATACTACCATCTTGCTGTAATTGCAATTGAGGTTGAGTGGACTCCAAAGCGACACAGCTTGAAGCTGCAGTAGTCAGTCTAGGACTAATATTAGCGGCGCCTTTCTTAGTAGGCTTACAGGCAGGACACTTCCATTTAGCTTTGTTCATTGGAAGCATTTTTTTAAAGTCAATATCCTTTAAACTGGCACAGGAGTAATGAAAAAATCCTAAACAGACCGTGCATTTGATTGAGTCCTCAATTTTTAAAACATCAGTACACAATTTACATTCCATTTTTGAAGAGGGTAGGACAGTACGTTAATTTGCTTTTATTTTGTATCGCTAACGCGTTTCTAGTAAACACAACACAACACAACTTTCACTTAACCTTGACGATAATTAAGGATCAAAGTCCGTTAAAAATAGGATAAAATTTAATATATACACAGTTCTTCTATATACAATGAATATTACACACTATATATTGAAAAAAGTAAGCAATTCACTCCCGATAAATAACTTTTTCCACCGTTTAATATTATTAAAATAGCTCGACTTAGATAACGCGTGAGCTCAGCAGTTGTCGCGGCGGTGGAGTTTTTTATAATATAAACAAATAATAATAATGTATTAAAAACTGGAGTTTTCTTTGGAATTATTTAAAATTATTTTAAAGATTACTTTATTGTCATAAATTTTCAAATCATCACTCATTTTTTATCCAACTGTGGTGAAATCAAAACGAGGGTTGTATTTTTAGCCATATAGGCTCATACACATGGGGCCTAGTGTTACGATAATCCACTTCCCGTTTCCCCGAAATCCTGGAGGAATTGCGTGTTAAGTGGCGGAACTCAACGCCGCGCTTTACCTCGGCAGCAGAGCGAAAAGAGGAAAATGTTAAATATTTTATATATGAGTAGGAATCGAACCTGTCCTGCTTACAGTCACATCCTTGTACCTCTGCGCCACGACTGGACTTTTATTTTGGGAAACATTTTTTTTAAAAATATTATACAATATTATTATGATATTTTTAAATAAGAAAAACCTTTAAATAATAAGTACATTAAAAGCAATATTTTACATAATATACATTTTTGAATAATTCTAGTATAGAAGCTAGTATCAAAATGTAGTTTTAGTACTACTACTTACTACCTAGAAGAATCCTAAATTCGATGCCCGGAATTGTTTGTAGGAGAAATTCCTTAACATCCAACCTTATAGCATTATATTATAGAACTATTTCAGAAATATTTCTTGCTATCTACAGCTTTGGACTGTAATGACATTGTTTTAACAAACAACGTTAGAAACTAATGTAAGTTTTGGTGTTAGGATCATTTATACGAGAAATTTGCCTGTATTCTCCAGAAATTGTATTTCAGACAACATCATTTTTTTACAAAATTGTAAAAATTTAATTAAATATATAAAGGTACTACCGACATTACCGAGTACCTATAATGTTTTACGAAGTCACGACTCCTGCACTCACAATAGTCGATTAAAATTATTATATAGCAAAATCTACCTTTCCTACTATTTTTAAATATTTATAAAGAAAACGTATAAAATTTTCAACGTAGCCGGGATTGAACCCAGACTGCTACGGACGGTTACCAAGTATTTTTCTTAAATGTGGAATAACAATTTAAAACTGTTAAAAATATGTTTAATATTTTAAATTTAAGCAATACAAGCTATAAAACAACATAACCAATGTCAATTTACTCTCCTAACATAAAAAACAAATAAACAGGAATCGATGCCGCATCTACAGTACCCAAGTCTTTAACAAGACAAAGTAGTAAGAAAGTATTTGAAGGAGGAATTTCTCGTATGTTCTTTTGAGTACCAAAGCAGTTCAGGGTTTAGCGCCCCAATTTCGGCGTGTATTTCCTACGAATGGTGAAATAAAAATCTGTCTTCGTAGCGTTTAGTTCTCATTTCCATCCACTTTCCAGCTATTTCCTGTTATATGTTTGGTTTAAGTTGGAAGAATGTGTAGATTTGATTTTTTTATAGTATTATTTGATGTAGAGTACAGTGAACTATTAAAAAAAAAGAAAATGTAGGTTTTTTTAATGTTTTATTTTTTTAATTTTGGATAGTCAATAAAACATATTTCGTAATTACTCCAATGTGCAAGAATAAAAACAAATTTTATTATTGTTTTTACACATTAGAAATATATTTTCCGTCATATTTTTTTACTTTCACGACTTTCTGGCATGATGCATAGGAGCTTGAAAAAGACACACTATATAAAGATATAAAAATAACGTGGGTCTTCACGTTTTTCTATACTCACAGGATACAGGACTGAAAAAGATGGAATTTAGTATTTTTGATGTATGTATGTTTGAGGATTTATATGTTAAAGTCTACGCAAACAAAATTACAGGTAGGAACAGTTAAATATAATTTCATCTAAAACTCAAAAATTGAAATAAAGTACTTTTCTATATAAATAAAGTATCTCACTAATTGAGTTCCGCGACTCAACACGAAAAGCCTTCAGAATTCGGCGGTAAAAAACGAAACTTTTTTGTGCCGTGTGATCCCGGCCTAGAATAGGATCATCCTGGGTGTCGTAAGAGGCGACTAAAGTACGTGTGGTAGAGTCACGTCACCAGCAATGGCAACACGCATGGGCAGACTCGACCGGATCATTACCACCCCCGGCATTTAAAACCGGCGTGAAGTAGTGGCTTTATGCCACTGCGTTTCGCATCAGGTAATGCCGGGCCCCGGCGCCCAACCCATCTTAAAGGCCGGCAACGCACCTGTGACTCCTCTGGGGTTGCAAGGGGCCGTGGGCGGCGGTAATCACTTACCATCAGGTTGGTGACTCCTCTGGGGTTGCAAGGGGCCGTGGGCGGCGGTAATCACTTACCATCAGGTGACCCGCACGCTCGTTTGCCGTGTCTTTTCCATAAAAAAATCTTAATTGGAACGGAGTATCTTATCCCTGCTTCTCTCTGCCTATCCTGCTACATGCGGAAAACAGCATTAAACTCTAAAAAAAGAAGAAATCAACACGCTACCCCTTTTATTTTGTACCACACATCCTTTTACATTGTTATCTCTCAGCAGAACGTGAGCCGCTTGTATCGTCTTCAGCATCTCCACCTGAAAGGTTTATATGATCGAAATCTTTTGTATAGAAGTAACTCGCTTTGTTCCTTGTTTCGGCCTTTGTCTATTCAATGTTATGGGTAAATTGCTTTAAAGTATAAGTAGCAGTGTATTGAGTGTTTATTTTGGCTAGCTTTTTGATATTTGTATATTTGAATTTGGTTTTAAGTTGTTTTTTATTCTTGGAAAATTTTCTGGTTGTTCTTATGGCATAAGTGGAGTTCTTTTGGAAAGTGTCTAGGGGATGAAAGTGTCTCATTGGGGTACGGGAATGTCTTAACTCTACGATCCCAGATTTTCTCTACTAACCCTATTATGTACAAAATTAAGCTAGAAATTCAATCGCCACTTGGGAGAATAAATTATTTAAGGAACGGCTGGACTTTGAGTGGAAAGCACAACACGGGACATCACCGATTTTTTTTATACCTAGCCTGCTAAATGCGGGATAAGGCGTGCAATTAAAAAAACGTATATATTTCTAAAATATTATCTTATTTATCAATAATAAATGCAAAAATATAAATTACAACATAAAATAATCATAATATATGTATGTATGTATGTATGTAAAGCACATATACTGGTAAAACAGTAATCATTTTATATCGACGCCGCAAAGTAGGTTTCTGTGATCAAAGGGTGAGAAATGGCTTCAACTGTTTCCATTCCACGCAATTAAACACGTCTCCTTTACCACTGTGTACATACGGGTGTCTCGTTGGGATACTCATGTAAAAAAAATTAAATGAAGAATTGGAAGTCCAAGATTCGATTTTTTTTTCTATATTGATATTTTACATATGAGATTTAAGTATATTTTTAAGAGAATACATTGTCATATATCATAGTAGTGGATTTGTTCCTGTAGTACAGTTAAGAGAAAATATCCCCGAAATTCCTACTTCTATTTCTTATAATAAATTTTTGACTATTTCTTATATTCTTTTTTTAGATTTTGTAATTAATAATTTTGTAAAGCTAAAGCTTTTGGTTGCCCGCAACTATATTTCAGCGAAACACTTTGATAGTATTATTGCATTACTTAAGGTACAAAAAATACTTATTTAGGAAACATACAAAAATTTAAACGTATCGGGATCTGAACTCACGCCTCTTGGATACCGTCCAACATACAAAAAGTATATAAGTACAAAAACTTTCAAATATCTAAGATTTTACCGGCCTTATTGTTCTTTTATGGTACCTAACCTTTGCAACGTACATTTCGCTGTGTTATCTCTACATATTAAAAATTAAAATCCCTTGACGCGTTTTGTTTGCGTTTATTCTTAATAATATTAGGAACTATATACTACGCCATAAAGGCGCAGGGGCACATGCGCGAAGTTCGAGGGTTCCATTCCCACTCGGGGAATAAAATATTTAATATTTTCATTTACTCGCTCTGGTAACGAGGCGGAGCGCGGCGTTAATTTCCACCACTTAAAACGCCTCGAGAATTCAGTAGAAAGCGGGGAATGGAAGTGTCTTAATGGGAACGGAGCGTTTTAACACTGGGTTAACAGGCCTAATGGGAATCTTGCCAAATGAGAATCCTGGATAGTTATCTTTACGTACCGGGAGTTTATTAAAATCTTGTAGTTACACTACACATATGCTTCTCTCCCTAAAGAGCTGCTAACAACACTGTAAGCAATGCGGCAGAAAGAAACATGCGCTGGTTCGAGTCTCGCTACGTTCATATTTAATTTGTATACTTTTTTAAATTCATGCTGTATCCCCCACATAGCAGAGGGAACCTGGGAACCTAGTGTTACACTCCGTTATACGTCCGTCCGGTATACTCTGTTCCCATTAATGCACTTTCATTCCCCAATTTTCGATGAATTCTAAAGCCGTTGCGTGCGGAAGTCAACGCTGCGCTTTGCCTCGCAACCCGAACAATGAAATGAAAATAATAAATACATACATCAGTTCCTCGAGTAAGAACCTAATCCACAACATGTTACATTAACATTCCGTCTAATAAGTTTTCTAAAAACGAATAAAATTCCTTACAATTTCTGTCTAATTTTACTTCTTGAAGCAATTCCTGTACCCCAATTACAAAGTAATCGACAGTATGTCACGGAGAGACAGCGCGCGGCGTGCTCCCGCATCCGAGCGTGCATAATGTTCATACGTGAACCGCGTCACTGCGCCGCGCTTAATGAGTTCTACGACCTGAACTCTGGTAAAAATGTGGATTTGAAAAATTGTTTAAAGTTTTTTTTTTTAATAAGTACTTGCTGTGGTCCCGTTTGTAGCGGTGTAAGGTACCTAGTGTGAAAGTAAGTGTGTAAAAACTAAACACAACGTGTTTAGTTTTTTTTTATAAGTTCAAGTTGTATCCCGCTTGTAACAGGGTATGACAATTTTATAAGGAAATGACTTATAAAAATTTATAAATCTTTTCTTTGAAAGATTTGTAAAAAAAAACATATTTTTCCGTTTAAAATTTCCGAGGAAAATCAAGAGAACTCTCTGCTAAACATTCCATTTTCAACTTTCCAAAGAACGACGGTAGTTAACGCCGCAGTTTGTCACAAGTCACATGAATGCCATACATTTAACTGAAACCACTGTTTCAGTCTTTAGTTTCAGTGTAACATCGTAAGAGGTTATCTAGCTTTTGGATCAAGAACCGGATGCTGAAGGCAGTTTTACTTGAGATGGCGCGTATTATGAGGAGGTTTCTCTCTCTGGAACCCTAGCCACGACACGTTGGCTTGAACTCTTGTCCCACCGCCAAAAGAATATTTTTTTTATATTTTTAATTTTATTTTATTTTTCAACATTATTTAAAATGTAATAATTTCCTGTTTATTAATAGAAGTATATTTTGTACTATTATTATTGAATAAACTCAACAGTTCAAAAGCCAATCACTAGCTAAATTGAAATGTTCAAATACAGAATGTTCATAAAATCGATGTTTTTAAATATGTATGTAAACATCGAACATAATAACACTGTGTACCAATATGCCAATAACAAAATAATTCAATTACGATATAGCGTCTACAATTCGCAAATACCCTACCATACCATATGGTTGACATTTTGATTGTTTTGCCATTTTCGTATTATTTCGTAGTAAGCTATATTGGTGAAAAGGTCGTCGTGGTACAGCGGCACTAAGTCTTATTGTAAACAGGATGTTTATGGGTTCGATCGAAGTAATATTTTTTTCTGATATCCGCAATATAGTTAAGATTAACCGCGGTGTTAAGTGCTGTCACTATTATAAATAAGTACTATCTCGTTGTCAGATTTTTAGCTGTTATAGCAGGGTAGGCTAACGGAACCTAGAAAACAGTATTATTTTTTTACATACACGTGAAACTAATAACCATTTTTTAAATCGGTTAAACAACAGTAGCTTTTCAGTTTTACTGCATACTTTACATGTTTATGTATAACACTAATATATATATATATATACCTTGAAATCTATACTGATATTACAAAAGTGAACAGTTAGTTTGTTTGAACACACTGATCTCAGAAACTACTGGTATAATTTATCGATAAAGATAGTCTTTATTGATAAATGACAATATTACAACAATTAATCGCTTTTAAGTATTTGCTATTTCCATTTGACCACATAGACGATCCCTCAGAATAGTGTTGTGCTCACCCCCAGTAAGTTCACTAAAAAAAATTGCAAAAATCTTTACACGAATATACCTGTTCAAAGGTATCCAGGTCCGAACTACCAAAAAAAAAAATCTCTAAATACGCTCATGACCGCAGGTTAAGCTTAGTCTAACAAAAAATATTTCAATAGAAAAAACTATGTGAAGGGATAAAAAATGTCACATTGACCAACCAACCTTTCACTCAAAGGCTTTAACGGATGTAGGTTAAAAAGATTTTACCACTGCAGTGACGTCCTCTTACCACGGATTTTGAGTTCGAATGAAAAAGCTTCTATAGAATTTACAATTACAACCCTATTTAATGGGGAGTTGGTCCAACCAGTTGTAATTACTGTAAGTAGGTTAGGTTGACTGACAGTATGTTTTTTTTTTTTCGAAAAGCAAAACACGTTTTTAGACCGTATTTTTATCATTTTTTTTACTTTTTTAGTAACATAACTCAACACCGCCGGCTTTGTTTTGTTGCCAGAGCGAAGACATTAGAATAATTTATGTTCGCTTGTTAAAATCAAACCGACTACCGTCGCGTTTACAATCTAACGCAGAGCCACGGCGCCACGTCGTTCTCTGTTATTCAATTTAATATGCATAGTGTAAACGTTCTCTTACTAGAGATTAGATGATTATAGTGTAATGATATTATTAGATGATTATAGTATGATTATATTATATATTAGACGATTATAATGTGATGATATCACAAGATGTAGTATGCAATTTATAAAAGGTGAAGAAAATGCAGAACATACTATTTCATCACTGGGTTCTATCTTTCTACCTTTAAAAACACATTAGGAGTAACGTATTTAAACGGGACAATTGTGGGTCCGATACCAACACGGGGGTGATTACTTAACATTTTCATTTAATCGTTCTAGTAACAAGACAAAGAGAGCACGCAATGCGTCGATAATTCGGCGGAAATTGGGAAACAGAGAGAGAACTCTTTGTATCCTGCAAAAGCGGGATACAACTGAGGATGAGAAGAAACAGTAAAATGTGTTAAAACAATATTACACGACATCGTTATGCTTTTTTTAGTATCTAGATTCGAACCAGTTAACTCTACGTAACTTTAAAAGGTACGAAACAAAACAATGAATGGTTTTACAACCAAAAATTTAAATTCATATAAAATGTCTTTAGAAATACGCATGCAAATGTAACGTAATAACAGATGTATAGAAGTTTACAACAGATTTTGAACGCTTTTGTGAATAACTGAGCAACTCGCTTCCAATAATATATTGCTCACTATATCCCGTCAGGCGTTTTATACAAATATTATTTTAAATTTAAATAAATTGTATTTTTATGTATGTATCGAGGCTAGTCGTGGCGCAGCGTCACAAAATGTGACTGTAAAACCGACTGGTTGTGGGTTCGATCCCCACTCGTGGAGATGAAATATTAACTAAAATTTATATTTTCATTTCTTCGCTCTGGTGTCGAGGCAAAGTGCGGCGTTGAGTTCTGCCCAACACGCAATGCCTCCAGAATCCGACAGAAAGTGGGGAACGGAGTATTTTAACTATGGGTTCCCTCTGCCTACCCTACTCTGTGCGAGATACAGTGTGAAGCGTAAATTTATTTTATTATGTATGTATATGTATGTGTAATTGTTATTGTTAAAACACTGTGTTCTATTAAGACATTTCCGTTCTCCACTTTCCGCTCTATTCTGGAGGCATTGCGTGTTGAGAGTTGGAATTTAATATTGCTTTTTACCTACTCTACTCGTCATTAGAGCTAAAAAATGAAAACATTAAATACTCTACTCCCCCGAACTTAAATCGAACCTACAACCTGTAGCGTTAACAGTCCCGCACGCATGCGCTCCTACGCCAGAATAGACGTGACTTATCTACGTATGTTCATACATAATTACATATATATTATTTAAATAGTAAGTAAGAGATTTGTTTAACAATTAACTTATCTACCTGTTGTGAGCTGAAGATAGTAAATTCGATTCCCGGGTGAGTCAAACTTTATATTGGTCTGAGTGTAATTACTAAAGCACAAAGTCATTTAAATATCTCATGAACACTACATGCATGTTATAATAGCTGTTACTATAGGGTAACAATAGGGTTCCGTAGGGGCACGGCCATTAATCCAGTGGTGTGTTTTTAGCATTAAGGCCAGTCGTAGCGTAGGGGCACAAAGTGTGACTGTAAAATCGATTGGTTGTGGGTTCGACCCCCACTTCGAGGAAGTGAAATATTTATTTACGTTTATTATATACAGGAAGTGATATATTGTTTTTCGCCCCTCAACACTCAATGCCTCCAGAACTCGGCGGGAAGTGGGGAACGGAGTGTCTTAACAGGTTCCCTCTGCCTACCCAGCTGTTTGCGTGAAGCTGATTTAATTTAATTTATATTTTCATTTCTTCGCTCTGGTCCCAAGGTTGAGTATTGCCACTCGACACGCAATGCCTCGAATCCAAAAATAACTCGATGTAAGCTAAAAACAAATCAATTTGATCCACAAAAAAAAAACATGGAAAGTTATCTTATAAGGAAATATAAGGGAAACAACTCATTTTCAACAATGGATACGTAAATTATAAAAGAAGGGGACTTCAATTTCATTTTATTAATAATATATACAATTATATACTTATATTCTAATATAAACGTCGATTTAATCTCAAAAGTATATTATACAGGTATATCTCGATAAGCGTCTGGATATAAAAATGATTTGGATTATTTTTAAGACCATTTTCATGAGAATATTCGTTTTGGGGATTAGTTATGAGAGATATCCGGAGATTAAGGTGGTTCTTTTTTTTCGTTTCATATTATCACGCTTTATCCCGTGTAGCGTGATAGACTATGCGGGATCAGAAAGTTAATTTCACTCTTTATAATGCCAGGGCATGGAAAAAAACAATAGCTAATATAGGCATCGAATCCACTGCCATTGCGTTTACGGTCAGGCAGCAACTGTAGCTCGGTAGGACGATGGAGAATCTTGTTTTTAAAAAACTCCGTCTCCCACCGATTTTTTAATTCAACGCCACGATTTTTCTTCTTACCAGAGCATAGTAACTAAAACTTCATAGTACTTCCACGAATGGCTATAAAAAACTGCGTTGTATTATATTTACTTTCCTTCACATTTACTAATTTATATATTTTCTCATTATATATATATATTATATTAACGTTTATATCGCGAACAAGATGCTGGGTGTGCATTTTTATATATAGATAAGAATATTAACCGAAATCACTTCTAAGTCCGCTAAGATCTTAACAGTGTTTATATAAAAACTATATAAAAATAGTGCTTTCAGAAAATCTAACTGAATTTATCTTACACCCTGTATTCCTAGCGGTGTAGTCAGAGAAAACGTCAACGCTAGAAAAAGCTTATTTGTCAATAAATGACAATATTCTTAATATTTAAATTTATTAAGTGTCAGTTAGTTTTGTTGATGGATGTATACGTTAAAGTTATTATACGGTGGTGCCAATTCAAATCTACGCTATTGTTTTTGTTATACATACATCTAATTTTTCCATGTATGAGATATATGTGTATAAAACATAAATTGTAACAATCGTATAAGAATTTCGATTGAATAAATAAATAAATAAATATTAAAATAAATATTAAATAAAAAATTTTACTAAATATTAAACTAAATACATTTTACGCGCAAAATAAAATGGTATATTGCTTCTTCTTAAGTCTTAAAGTCGGTATAAAAGTTATATAACCATAAAATAAATGATTAACTAAGGCTTTCTTTCTTTCATAATAAGAAGGGCAGAGAAAACGTGAAGTGAAGCTCAATCAATAATAAAGACGACGTTGCGGCGCAGTGACACAAACGTTCTACAGTAGACGCGACGATTGTGAGTTCAATTCAAAATCGTGGATTAATTGTTTTATATTATTATATCTTCGCTCCAGTAACAAGGTAAAGCGCGGCGTTAAGTACCGCCACACATCACGCTATTTTACGAGCGGCGGAAAGTGAGGAACAGGATGTCTTAACATTGGTTTCTCTATGCCTTTTCTTTTATAAACGAGAATCAGCGTGAAGATGAAAAACAAATATAGTAGCGTATTTGGAATTTTACTATGTTCCATATGCGATAGTTCCCAGTTCAATTCCCGATTTCACTCTGCGCTCCACGTTGATAGACAAAGCTAATAATCTCCTAACGTACCGAAAACGAAAATTTAAGCTGTAAATGGAGCTTTTAAATCGTTTTCATGATACATTAGAGAAAGTTACGTTAACTTGTTTCAGATATAAATTATGTTGTATGAAATTTTACGAAAAGTTCTAAATTTAAACTCTCATATAATAATTGCTTTTAGCTTCACGCTGAATCCCGCATATAGCAGGGTTAGCAGAAGGAACCACGATAGAGTGTGGGAGACATTGCGTGTTGAGCTGTGAAACTCAACGCCGAGCCTTGTCTTAGGGATAAGATCGTAATATGATGGGTGTGCACAAAATTCTTATTAAATATATAAATATAAATTTCGATCTTCATATAGGTTTACAAAGTATTCATTACAGTTAGTGATATTGCAACACTTTCCACGATACAGTGAAAACCAATAATAATAATAAAATTTCTAGCTTTACGCTATATATTACGGGCAGGCAGAGGGAACCTGGGAACCTAAAGTTAAAACACACTGTTCCCATTAAGAAACGTAATGAATAGTTCAATTAATAGCTAATTCTAATAATTTTGGTCATAATCAGCATTCCATCGTTATAATATGCTTATCGTCTTAATTAATCGGTGGCCATTCGATTACCTGATTACGTTATGTCGATATCGATATCGATAACCATTTCTGGTTGTCTAACGGTTTATGTTAAGATGCCAAAGTTATTGAGAAATAAATGATAAGATAAAGAAACTAAGATAAAATGGTCGCAGTTGGACTTGTGTCCTTAAATGTAATGATTGTGGATTCGATTTCTGTTTGTGGGAATCAGTTATTGTCATTTTCTCGCGTTGGTCACACGCAATACCTCGTAGATTGGATAGTACGCAAGGAACGGAGTGTCTTAGCACTCTGTCTATCTCGATACATGCGGGATACAGCGTGAAGGCTAATTAAATAATGCAAATAAAAAAATAAAGTCCAGTCCAGTCCAGTCTTGGTGCAGGGGTACAATTGTGTAACATTAACGTGACTGGTTGTGAATTCGCTGTGGTATCGCGGCAAAATGCGGCGTTGAGTTCCGCCATTCAACAAGCAATTCTTCCAGAATTCATCGGTAAATGTGGAGCGGACTGTCTTAATACCAAATAAGCTGAAAATAAACACATAACCCTAACCTGATGCAAATATCGATTTATACTAACATCTTAGATTTGGTTATACCATTTATATGGCATCAAAGGGTTGAGTTTCTATAAACCGATCCATTCCGCTGAGGTCTTACAGCTGTTAATTAGAATAACTGTAGTAAATATATTCCGTTTTAATTAAAATTGAAAATTATAAAGCATGGTGCAGTGGCACAATGTCAGGATGTCAGGACGCTTGTGGGTTTGATTCCCAATACGAATAATGTAGGAATTTGGTTTGTTTACTTTTTTATAAGTAAAAATTTGTCATGAAATAAAACTTTGTTGAGACTGAGATCTACTTTTCGCCGAATTCTCGAGGCATCGCGTATTGATTTAACGCCGCAGTTTGCCTCGTTATTAAAGCGAGAAAATATGAAATATTTAGTCATTACCTCAAGTGGGAATCGAACTCCTATCGTGTTTACAGTTTATATATTATAGTTTTTAGACCAATATAAAGAATTTTTTGTACATTATTAACGTGTAGAAAATATATTTTCGTACCAACGAAAGAAAAAGCCTTTATTTTAAAAAAAACCTTTAACATCAAAGTCACCAAACAAAAATCTTACCCAAAACTCTGTATTCGTACTTAAATATGTTTTAATACATACTTCAATATATGAGGACGAAATGATGTCCTTCACGGTTCTCATGAGATATTTTGTCAACAAACATTCATATCTCAACTCAGTCTTATCAGGGGTGTTTCAAAATTGACTTCCCCCGGGAACGACCCAGAGTTGGAATTTGAATTATTATTTTAATGAATAGTACCTATCTTTATTATGACTTGTATGGAGATTTCGTTTCTTTATTTTTTTGTGAACCTTATATCTTATACCTTTCTTTTATCTTTAAGCCATTTTACTTATTAAGATAGGAGAGTAAGGTATGTAAATCTTTCACAAATAATAGAAAAGGCGGAGAGATTTTATAATATATAGGTACAAATATATAGGGTAGACAGAGGGAACCTAGGAACCTAGTGTTAAGATTCTTCGTTCCTATTAAGGACTGCTTCTAGAAAATTAGGAAATGAAAACATAAAATATTTCATTGAAGCCTAAAACCAAACTGGAAATTTAAATAAGCATGTCATATATCTAAATTATATATATATATATATATATATATATATATATATATATATATATATATATATATATATATATATATATATATATATCAATCATAATATACAAAAATATAGAAAAACACGAATAACTTAACCTGTAAAAAAATTAAGAGAAGCCTCAAGAGAACACTAAAAACATACAAAAACAACTTTAACCACTAAGCCATAAGGTGAAACACACAACCGTCCAGACTCAAACAAAACGTACAGCACCAAAAAGGCTGTAACTCACAACGAAACGCGAAACGAGTACATTCGCGCCATTTCGAAAATTCGTCGGGATTATAAAGGATTTACGATCAATTTATTCTGGATGGAGTCCATCGGTGATTTAGTGGGGGACGAAATTGTCGCATACGTTGGGACCTAGCAATGTACGCTTGACAATGTACGGAATGTATATATTTCACTTATATTTTACTTTAGTACGTCTTTAGTAGCGGCCCACACGCGGTTTTGCTTGCTTTTAAGCTTATTTTTAGAGGCCAGTCGTGGTGCAGGGGCATCAATGTGTGGTTGTGGGTTCGATCTCCACTCTAGGAAATGGAATATTGATTTATAAACTTATATTTCATTTATTTACGTTTCATTTCATTTCTTCGCTCTAGTGTCGAGGCAAAGCGCGGTGTTGAGCTCCGCCAACTAAAACACAACGCCGCCAGATTTCCGTGAAAATTATGTGAAAATGGGGAACGAAGTGTCTCGTGATGTGACTAGGTTCCCGCTGCCTACTTTGCTGTGTAAGGGATACAGTGTGAGAAAATAGTCGCCTATATGTATTTATTATGAAGTTTTAACTAAATCTGTTTAGTAGTTCTTGGGTGAAAGTTGAATAAACATTAATCCTCACGAACTTTCACATTTATAATATTAGTATTTGTAAAGCGTTTTCTTGTGTTGGCTTCACGCTGTATCCAGCACATAGTAGGATACTCACCCTAGAGGGAACTTAATGTTGAGACACTCCATTTCCCAATTTTCAAAACATTCTACACCGATTAGCGGAACTCAACGCCACATTTTGTCATGTTACCAGAACAAAAAAAATAAAAACAATTAATTCCTCCAAGCCTCGGCGTCTCAATTCGATATTTTCTTTATAAGTTGACTTGTAAAATTTTACAAATAAAACCCACTCAGGCCACCGAGACCACTGAGGCCACTGTATACATGACACTATTAAGTCCATACACTTTGTCATTAGACCCAGCATCGGGTGACCACTTAAGCTGCGCTGCGGTAAGAATTTATGTCAGAAAATGTTTTTACAATCCTCCGCTAAGTCGGTATTTCTTTATAAAATATGAAACTAGTATAGATTGTTGTGTTGGAAGCATATTCTTTTTTGCTTTTCTAAAAGGGCAATCGTGTTGAAGGTATTTGTAGATTTTTTTTTAAATTTATTTTGCATACCACGGTAAGAAGAGAGGATCTGATGCGGGATTAAGCGTGAATAGAAAATAAGATAAATAAAAAAAAATATATATTTCATATTATTAGGAAAACTGAGAAGAGAACAATTCATTATTTCGATTTCTTTATCTTTTAGGTTCAATATTAACCAATTTATAAAAGTACAAATCTCTCACAAATATATGTATATATATTTTTTATAAAATTTAAACACCATTTTTACTGCCTTTTGATAGGTGGAACTCAACGCCGCGATTTGTGACCCAGAACCACAAGCTGTCTCACTATACCATCCATTCCCTCTAAACTGCCTTCTTGTATTGCCACATATACTTGTAAAATATGTATAATATATTTATGTATCTATTTACGTCTGTATGTATATATGTATGTATCTATGTAGGCATGTATGTAATGTATGTATCTATGTAAGTATATATGAATAATATGTGTATATTTAGTTAGCTATTTTATATATATTTAATATATGTATGCTGTTTACTTTATACATTTATTATAATTATTGTTTACACCCCAACCCTTTTCCTCCCCGTTATATCCTATGCCTTAAGGTTGCCTGGAAGAGATCGCTGTTTTAGCGATAAGGTCGCCTCTTGTACATTTCCGTTTTTTTTGTTCTGTTACATATTTTATTGTTATTTTCTTTATGGGTGTACAATAAAGAGTTTTATTATTATTATTATAATTATTATTATACCATGACGGTCTCTAACTAGATGAAAACAAGTCCAATAAAATGATTCATCAAATCTATTTAATTTTAAACATAAAAATAAGTTGCAGCCCAAATTATTCCAAGCCTAACCTTAAATAATATACAAAAACAAAACTCAACTAAACCAAGTCCAAATCTTTCATGTCTTCTCTAAATTCCGATAACAAGAGTTGGGTTCAATCGTCCAAGCGTCCCTGCCCTAAAATCACCAAGGGTCCCCCCATTCATCACTTGTGTGTAGTTGCGATTTATCAAGTGTCTGTTTAATATATAGACGATACGATTTGTGATGGATACGGAGTGATCTACTGTAGGGGAAAGCGGGGCTGATGGTAACAAATTTTGTACGTTAGCTTAAATATCCAAAATTATTTTTGTTATATTTCTTATTTATAACATACATTGGTTATTAAATCATTTTCATGCTGTACCCCGCACACAGCAAAATAAGCAGAGGGTTCCTAGAGGAACCTAGTGTTACAGTAGTCTTGTTATAGTCACGCTCTTGTGCCACTACACTACGATGGCGTATAGTTAGTTTTATATATAGTTTTTAGTCTGTCACCAATAAATAAAAGATATAAAAAAGATTTAAGTATTCTGAAACAGTAGTGATGCGTCGCTGAAATAAGAAAATCTTTGTTCGCAATCCGATGCTAGGACATCCGTTTCAAAGATTAAGAAGTCGGAGAACTCGCTTTCCGCTTACATTTTACTATCACGCTTAGGGTTGATGAGTATATTTTATTTTATTTTTTTACATATAAAAAAAATATAATTAATTACTCAAATCAAAAAAAAACATTTTTAACAGTTCTTTCAGTTCAGAGGCGAGTCGTGGACGTCGTCTGCATACGCGACTGATTGTGGGTTCGATCCCTTCCCGAGGAAATAAAAGATTTATTTAAATTTATATTTCCGTTTTTTTGCTCTGATGTTGAGGCAAAAGCGCGTCGTAGAGTTCCATATAGAATTCAGCAGAAAACTGCTGTGTGCGTGATACAGCGTGAAGCTATTTACACGCGTGATACAGCGTGAGTTTATTTTTCCTTTACAGTTCTTTCTTATACTTAGCATATATACATAGCTTTTATTAAGTAGTTAAGGATATAAATATAATTATAAATCATTCGCACGGAAAAATTCACGGAATGTTTTACCAGTTCAAAAATTGAACTAAATCTTAAAAATTATATGTTTTAAACTAGAATGTGACTGACTCAACCATACCTAAACCACGCTTGGACCACAACAAGCATACTTGAAAAATTGGCAAGCAAATAGCTATTATAAAGATAGAGCACCCTCTAAAGTCTCATAGACTTTTTAAATTTCCAGTTGATTTTTTTTACGGAGAGTCATATTATTATGATTTGTACAATGTATATTCAAATATTTGAAATATGCTGAGAAAGCTCTTTCTTTTGATACACACGACACCGTAAAGAAAATTTTTTTTGTTCTCTACTTTAAATCCCCTTGAGGGCTTTGTAATTAATTTAACGTGACGTCATGTACCCTGTAGCTGACGATCAAGTCAAGGCACCTCATTTGTCTAATTATGATAACTAGTTTAGAAATTCTGAGGGAACAGATGAATGTCCATAGTCAAATATATACATACATACAGATCAATATCATAACCCTCCATTTTGCTTCGCCGTAGTCGGGTAAAAATATTTAGCATTTAGAGAGTCTTAAATTCTTTGTACTAGAGCTTCTTCTCACATTAAACAGTCTTATAAGTAACTATTATTCATATTATTTTAGCTCTACACTGTATCCTGCATATAGTAGAATAGGCAGAAAGAACCTGGGAACCTAATATTAAGACACTCTAATCCCATTAAGCCACTTCCGTTCCACAGTTTTCGTCAATTTTTTGAGGAGTTGAGTGGTGGAACTCAACGCCGCGAGTTGCCTCACAGCCAAAAATATTTTAATTCTCCGAATGGGAATCGAACCTAAAACCGTCACGATTTAGTTGCACATCTTTTAGCTCACATTTTTAATAGTCGAAAATAATATTAACAATAATATGTTTTAATAATATTGAAAAAAAACAATACTATTATACCCAAAGCACTATTAAGCTTAAAAGCTCGAAAGCATCGAAAACCCCAACCAAAAAAAATACAAAAAAGAAAAAAGTAAAACTCTCCACAATTTTAATTTATATATCCACATCGTCACCAACCCTAGTGGAGGACAATCAATCAGTGCTGTCCGTCCGTCTGTGAGAGACGTTGCTGTGTAAGCATTATTTTAGCTTGTGTGACTTCGTTTTCAGTGTTTCCTCGAGATCCATCCATTATTGGTGGCTACGGTTCTTGTTGAAATGGGATAGGTTTCTAAAAAGTTAATTAAAAAGGAACAAATGTTGGTTGGAGAATAAATATATAATTTTTTGGATGATTTAATGGAAAAAATGCATCGGTTTAGCATGTGAGTGTCAATTCGGTCATACAAGGTTCCCTCTGCCTATCTTGTTATAAGCGGGATAAAGCTTAAAAAAATAAACATTTTAATTGAACCTACGACCACAAAATTCCAATACAATATATATAACAAGCAACGCGTCTAATTAATAAACAATTTATGTAATATCATCATATTTCTAGGAAACAATTTACTCAGAAATGCGATAACTTTAGCTTTATTAAGAGAATGCCTCGTTGAAACTACAATCTGTCACCAGCCACACTAGTAGTGGTATTTGCTGGTTCATAATACCCTTATGGCCCAATCGTGGTTGGTAAAAGTGATAGTTTTGGGTTCAATTCTACTCAGAGAATTATTATTTTGCTAATGTATTTGTTCTAGAAGTTCAACAAGCCTAAGTGATTTTTCATATTTTTAATGTGTTATTCCACATTAAAAAATGATAAGCAAAATGTCTTGGAAATTGGGCGGACGTTGGAGAACGGAGTGCCTTAACACAAGGCACTCCGTTCCTATTATCTCGATTGCGAGATATTAGAAATTTTCAAGAGGATCTCCTAATATCCTATAAATATAATTTTATCCTATAGAAGCTATAGAAGCGCAGAGTTTGTAGGTTTGATTCCCACCGGGGGAATGAAATATTTAATATTTTCATTTCTGCTACTTAACTTTTTTTTTTTTTTTTATTTAACACAGAATGACTCGAAAATTCGGGGGAAAGTGGGTAACGGAAGTGTCTTAACGGGAACAGAGTGTCGTAACTTCTGCTAAGTGTGGGATACAGGGTAGTGCTAAAAGATAACAAAAATATACGAAGATTGCTCCATAACTGCGAAAGTAGCATAAAATTTCCAAATTACAATAAAAAAAATCTAAAAGTACCTTTTTCGAGGCAAATGATAATAGGCTATAACATTTTTGGTGCGGTTTCTTCTAAGTAAGGATATTATACACAACGAGCTAAGATCGTGCCTTATCACTGTCGCATCTGGAGTAAAGGGGGTCACTTTTAGAAATATTAGATTACATTGTATTTATTATATTAATGAAGTGTTACAAGTGGGGTAAAATTGATGATTAAATACATACTTTTTGTTGCTTCACGCTCTATCCCTCAATAGGACGGAACCTGGGAACCTACATTAAGACACTCCGTTCCTTATATATTTTTTTCCATTCCCCATTGGTTTCTGCAAAATTCATAATATTCCGCCGACAAACGCCGCTCTTTGCGTCGTTTCCAGAGCCAGGAAATGAAAATATCAAATATACAACTCCCTCGAGTGGGAATCGAACCCACAACCGTCATGTCACAAGCTTGTGCCCTAACGCCACGACGGCCTAACTTATTAACGTATTGAAAATCCTTATAAAGACCACCCACTCGAATAACTAAAACGATTTTTTTATAAAGTAATATTTATAAAGAAATGTAACTTTATAAGTATATATTAGCCACTCGAAATTTACTTAAGAGCTTATCTAACTGGCAAGTATTTTATTGTTAAGCAATAACGGGAATTTCTATAAAGATACACAGTACATTTTTTTGTGTTTTTTCGCCATATTTTTAACGTGTTTACTTTACTCTTATTGAAGTTGGCCGTTCTCGAGTGTTGAAAGAGATAAATTGAGGTGGCTAAGTGATATCTTATTTTCTATTATACGAAGTTACGTGAAAGTTGTCTCTTTTTCCATATATAATATATATATAATTTATGGATAAAGGTAGACGTAGGTAGTGAGTTCAATTCCCATCCAAGGGAATTAATTACTATATTTACCTCGAGGGAGGGAGGGAGGAGGAGGGCTTCTCTTAGCCTATATGCTTATACGGGATACAGCGTGAAACTGAAAATATATCTACTTGTATTTTTGTATAAATATAAAATTTATCTCAAGTAAATTGAAGCCAGTCGTAATGTAGGTTAACGAGTGACTGTAAACGCTCAGGTTGCTAGTTCAATGCCTATTTGAGGAAAATAAATATTTTTTTCTTTCAATTTCTTTGCCTTTGTGCCGAAGCAAAACACGGCGTTGAGTTCCGCCATTCAACACTCAATGTCCCAACATATTCAGCGGAAAATGGGGGACGGAGTATCTTAACGCTAGGTTCCCTCTGCCCGTCCTACTATGTGCGGAATACACCGCGAAGCTGATTTAAATAAATTGAATATTAAAATAATCACGTGCGAAAACTGAATCCTCTGTCACCGCAAAAAGCATTTTCGGTTTCACGCCTATCAATGCACCAAGTGTTAAAATATTAAAATAGTTTAATTACATATTACGTAGTTAACGAACGCTGTTAACTGATTGGTTAATTTTAACCACACGCGGTTAACTCTCACGTTAATTTTAAACGTGGTGTAAAATCGCTCTGTTCGCACTATAAAGGGGTGAATTGGGGTAGCGACCGTGTATGTAGATACTACAGTTTCTAACAGATTGAAACTAAAGAGCTAGATTAGTGATTTTTTTTAGTTTCCCGCTGTATCCTATATGTAGCAGGGTTAGCTAAGCTAGCTATGTTAGTGTCAAAACACTCCGTTTTTCTTTGTTTCTCCGCCCAAATGTGTGGCACTGTGGTTGTGCACTTTGTTGACTGCAACGTGGAAAATTAAATTAACTCATTCCCTTAGTGGATGTCGAACCTACAACTATATTTACAATTAAATTTTATATTATTTTAAAATTGGACATTTAATGTTAAAAAGACTAAAAGCTTATATCGATCATATTTTTAAAGTAATAAAATCACTTTGTTGTCCGCCCATTTGTCTGTCTGTATGTCAATAGCTTTTATCTTAGGAACGCTTGGAGAAATAGCATTGAAAATCAAACATATATATATATATATATATATATATATATATATATATATATATATATACGACTGGTTGTGGGTTCGATTCCCACTCCAAGAAATATTTACTTAAATTTATATTTCCATTTCTTAGCTCTGGTGCCGTGGCAAAGCGCGGCGTTGAGTTCTGCCACTCAACACGCAATGCCTCCAAAATTCGGCAGAAAGTGAGGAATGGAGTGTCTAAGACACTAGGTTCCCTCTGCCTACCCTGCTGTGTGCGGGATACAGCGTGAAGCTGATTTATTTATTTAAAGCTCAATATTTAGTATTACCCGTAAACAAATGAAGTAAATGACGCGATCGGTGATGATAATTGGTGTTTGATTTCGACTCGGTGGAATGATTTACTTTTATTTTCCTGCTCGCTGATAAAACACGGCGTTGAATTTCGTCATTCAACACCCAGTGTCTTTAAAATTAAATGGAAAATAGAGTGTCAGAGCACTGCGTTTCTGTCCTATTTTGCGGTATAAACCCTAAAAGCTAACAAAATCTTTTTTCCGATTACCAAGAACTGTCCAACGTTATAAGCTGTACGAGTATCAAATTTACGCCTGGAACAATGATGTAGAAAAAACGTCGGCCTTAGGCACTAAAATATATTAAAAAGTTAAAAATATCATATAAATATCCACAACTGAGACATTAAAACAAGAAAATGTCCAAAAACCAAATTAATTAGCAACAAAAAAAACAAACAGTTCAGACAAATTACTAACAATGCACTTGTCCGGCAATCCTGGGAATCCTGGAATCTCGACATCCCGGAATCCCGGAACACCAACATCCCGAGCGGGATAATCCGGGTTGCGGACAGGTTAATCCCCTGTCCCACCGACGAAAATCCAACCCTTGTCTATTATATGAAATTTATTACGTCTATTAAAGATTGTTAAGGTTTTTCTCGGTGGAAAAGATTCAAATAGGATATAGTGGTGGGATTTATATAATTTCCTTGAAAAAATATACTTGTGTTTTGTTTATAATGATGATCTAATATAGAAAAAGGAATATAAGCTCTCGTGGCGCAGGAGTCCAAGGATCTGTAACGCGGTGGTTGTGGGTTCGATTCACACTCCAGGAAAGGATTATTATTTATTATTATTTATATTTCTTCGCTGTGGCAACAATGCGAAAGCCCTGAGTTAATTTTCGCTACTGAACACACAATGCCTTCAATAAACCAGCGGGAAAAAGTGGGAAATGTCGTTACACTACTCCCTCTGCCTGTATGGGGTGTACGAGATACATTGTGAAGCTGATTTGATTTGATTTTGGGAAAGATTTATTTCTATTTAATCTCTCTCTGGTAAGAAGACAATGCGCAGCATTGACTTCTGCCACTTAATAAGTAAAGTTTCGAAAATTGTGAGAAACGGAGTGTCCTGACACTAGATCACAAGAAACAGAGATGTTTACATCAATCTAGCTTTTAAGCTAGCTTTTAAACAATAAAAAGTCAAAAAGCAAATCAATTTGATAAGCCCACCATATCGAATTGTAATACGACGATCCGCTATTACTGCGTTAACTAGGACTATTATCGGTAGCTGGCGATTAAACCGTGATTAACGCTGTGGTACCGGTGCTATTGATTCCTAAAGGTTGTGGCACACTTGGTTTAGTTAGGTATTTTATATGGAGATAGTGTCGAAACACTATGTTTTTTTCACTTGACCATTTACAGAGAGCTCTTGTTTTTATGGGAAACGTAATAAAGTATCACTCAGTCACAACTTTGAAATCATCACCCTCCATTATGATGAAATCATTGGTTGCGGTTGGTTTAGTTATATCTGCGTTGTATACAGATAGAGTCGCATCACTACGTTTTTAGTGTTCCATAAAATTTTTAAAGAAAAAATGGATTTTATACGATCAGGTTTTTGTTCGCGTGTGAGTCTGTCAAGACCATTTACCTCAAGAACTCATGGAGATATTACATTAACAAATATCCAGGTTTACACTAAATACTGTACTGTGCCACATACATCCAATTACCCGTTTGTATCTATTTAAAATATCCTACAAATTAAGTGTCGGAAACCACTTGTTACGCTTTGTCGCACTTAATCAAAGATAAAAAATACTTTCTTTTCCTTTAAGGCTCTCTGATTAATCTACCTACGGTTTATATTCACTATTAATTAACTAGATAAGAAAACCCCTTACTTTTTATGTAATTAAGCAACTGAAATAAATATATTTTTGCTTCTTAAATCTAATACAAAAAAAATGTCGAATGTGGTTCAAACTTTCATACATTGATGACGTGTATTAATAATAATAATAATAATAAAAAACAAACAAAGCATCAAAAATAGTTCTGAAATACGCAAAACATTACAAAAATTAGAATCTGTTTCACGCTGTATCCTGCACACAGCAGGGTAGACAGAGGGAACCTAGTGTTAAGAGTGTCTTAACTTTTCTCCACTTTTCACCGAATTCTAGAACCGTGTTGAGATGCGGAACTCAACACCGCGCTTTGACCTCGACATCAGAACATAGAAACGGAAATATAAATTTCAATAAATATTTCATTTCCTCGAGTGGCGATCGAACCCACAACCAGACAGTCTCACTTTGTGCGCCTGCGCCACGACTGGCCTCAACTGGTAATTATTCAACGATTATTACTATTCATACATTCATACATACATATTCGTTGTAAAGTAAACATCGATCGGGCGATACCACAAAATTATTTGCATTTCGATAACTCTGTTCCAATAACTTTTAAATTTAATATCTCTTTTTGTACAACGGACGAAAATTGTTCAATTGGAACTTAAATAATTATTTTTTTTTTTTTGTTTTTTTTTAAATTCCCGCTGTATTTCCACAATATAGCAGGATAGGCAGAGGGAACCTGATGTTAAGGCATTCCGTTTTTCATCAACTGCCAAATTTTTAAGATAGTGATGCGTTATATTTGACTATCTCAAAATTTCGAGAAGAAGCTTTAAAACAATTTATAACATAACAAAAAGGAATAATAATTAATTTGAAACTGTCGTCGGTTCTAATCCCACTCGGGTGACTGAATTATTATTTATTAATCTTTATTTCTTTGCTCTGAAACAAGGCAAAGGCATGTCGTTGAATTCAACCAATCAACACGAAAACCTCGAAAATTCAACAGAACAGATGAGAACAGGTTATCTTCACACTAGGTTCCCTCTGTTTACATTTCTATATAAATAATACAGAGTGAAATAAAAAAATGCATTTAAATAAAACAAAAACAATATCTTTTTCTTTACCAAAACAATCAAAATTGTAAACAATACAACGTACGTTACGTACGTAACAAAAACATCTATTGAGATGCTCCAGCTGGGACCTGCCTCGTCAACAGTTATGCTAGACTTCAATTCAATTCAATTCAATTCAATTCAATTCAATTCAATTCAATTCAATTTGAGCATTCATATTACAAATAATTTTTGGTAGATATCCAAGAATTTCATTCATCTAGTAGCGGATTCAATCACAATACACTGTGTGAAGGCACGAACACCTCATACAAACGAGATAGTAAGTTGTATTTTGTACCTTATATTTATAGATATTAGGTCTAAATTAAAATTAAGCCTTTTAAAGCGTAGTTTTTGTGTTATATTAACAACCTTATAGTAAATGTAATAGAAGCTAATTTAGAGTGGACATTTTATAAAAGTATGTAAGTTTTGTTTGATATTCTCACCGTTTTGTTGATATTTATTTTACAGTGTCATGTGAAATAAGTAATACTATTTAGGTATGAATTTGTCAATCTTTTTATATTTTTTTTAGGGGACCTAGAACCACTAGGTTCCCAGTGTTAAGACACAGTCTCTGCTAAATCACTTCTATTTACCACATACCACCCAATTTTCAAGACTTTGCTATTATATTGAATGGTGACTCACCGCCAGGCTTTGCTCTGATACTAAAAAGAGAAAATAAAAGTAATCATTCCCCGAGTGGTAATCGAACTCGCGACCATCGCGTTAAGAGTAAGACTATATTGTGCTGTGGAACCACAGCTTTTAATTAATATTATTCCCAATCGATAGAATGAATTATTTTTATTGCCTCCCTCCGGTAACAAGACAAACCGCGTAGTTGAGTTCCGCCACTGTCTCGAATGTCTCGAAAATAGGAACCAGCTCAGGATACATTTAATATAAGCTGTACCAGTATTACCCACAGATATTTACCCAATTTAAGTAAGTATTACAAAGCCACACGATTTTAATTAATTTAATCAACGAAAACATGAATGTGGTGGCAAGGTATAATCGATGGTGCAAGTTAGACGCGATTAGATTTTTCATATTGTTAGCACCACCACCTTAGAAAGACAAAACGGGGAGAGAAAAAGTAAAGGACAAAATGTTTTTACTCTAGGGTACTTATTGATACCTTCTCTATTAGCGTCACTTGGTAGACAAAGTGAACCTAGGAACCCAGTTAAGACACTCCACTTAACTAGGTTCCCAGAACTCAACCACGTTACCAGAGCGAATGGTAATCGAACCCATAAGCCGTCTCGTTTACAATCGCTTGCGCCACTAAGCCACTTTCCTCCAAAAGGACTTTTTTTTTCAATATATAACCCTTTTATCCTCTATTGTACCATACCAACCAACTAATCCTATAATAATAGAAGATGTAAACTCTCACAGTGTTACAACCCTTGTTCGTATTAACTTCATACGCAAATATTGGTTGGTATTATATAGAATTATAAGGTGTTTGTTCCCCCATGTTAATTATGTTTGACGATCCTGTTTATATTATGTTTAGTAGATTATTTATGTATGTATGTATGTATAGCTATGTGAGAATATCGGAATATATCGGAATATATAGATAAAGATATTTTTTTTATAGTTTCACGTTCTATCCCATATATAGCAGGTTAGGCAAAGGGAACCTGGGAATTTAATGTTAAGACAATGTGTTTTCATTAAGACACTTTTGTTCTGAACTTTCCGCCTAATTAAGGAGAGATATAGTTGAGAATATATCTGAATAGGACGAGAGAAGGGTTAAGATACTCTTTTCTCTAGTTTCTGCTCAATTTTCAAAACATTGTCGTTATTTACTGGTAGAACTCGACGCTGCGCTGTATGTTTATGTTAAGAACTGATAATAATTCATTCGCTCAAGTGGGAATCGAATTCACGACCGTCATACCATTTCTTTTAATATTTACTCATTATTCTCAGAGTACAAAGTGCTGGTGTCCTTCACATGAGCATTGTTCCAGACACTTGGGAACTTTATCGAAACTTAACTTTATGGAACCTCAATATAAAAATTAATATAAAATTTAGTATTAGGCTAGTATATCGTAGTTTACCTCAATTTTAAACGACTCTAACAGGCGTAAGAGCCCACGTAAATGATCTGGTAGTAAATAAAAATTTATTTTTTTAATTATTTTTAAAAACATATTTAAATACGAGTGTTTCAACTTACTGACTTAGGTGAGCGTGGATTCTATTTACCTTTAGATGGGTCCTGTGCGTATACCGTCTTAACTATATATAAGACAAAAAATTCTCAAACTTTTAGTTTTGCTGAATTGACGTTGGTCTGGGGGCCCTCGGCTCTCAGTCGTTTTAGCAATAGTACGACTACGTAACATAAAAATAAAATTTGAATATAATATAACAACTTACTTAACACGAAGATATAGAATATAGAACAAAAGAGCATTCTTTACCTGTAACAAAAAATAATTAATTATTAAAGTGGAATATAATCAAATAATGTAAGAACAAACGATAATGTCATTGCATAAGTTCCAATATTTTCTTGACACGTATAAAAATACCGTCGTAACCCGCAAGCTTCACGCTGTATCCCGCATATAGCAGGGTAACCAGAGGGAACTTGGTAACCTAGTACTTAATGGGACTTCCATTAAGACACCTTCATTCCCCATTTCCCACTAAATCCTGGAGCCATTACGTTTTGAGTCGAACTCAACGCTACGAAAATTAAATGTCTCCTCAAGTGGTAATCGAACTCACAGCCTGTTGCGTTTACTTGTGCCACTACGCTACGACTGGCTACCACTTTATAATAAATAATAAAACATATTAAGCACCATCTTAATATTAGCGAAACAACTGAGTGTCAACGTGACGCTCACTCGACGCGAGATGGACGTTGCCGTTGAATGCAATAATGTATATTATTCAGTAATATGGATTCAAATACAAATGGCTATTAACTGACTAGAACTTAATAGTAAACTATTTATAATAAAGTCTAGATTTGACGATAAATACTCTATAGATACTTGTAAGTGACTGAACAACGCACAATCGAAACTATTGTGCGTACAAAGACGAAAATTACTATGTTTTTGAGGAGTGTAAGGGGGAAAATTTAAAGTGTAACTGGAACTTTATAAAATATTGCATATTAATAACATTTTGGAGAATGGAAGGAGAATTTGTTTGGTTGTACGTGCTAATCTCTAGAACTACTGGTTCATATGGTAATTCACGTTAATCGTTTTACGGACCTACAATTAGGGCCGTATTTATAAGCTGGTCTCAACTCCGAGATCTATCTTAAGATGCTATTTTCTTTCATAGATTCTAATATATGAATGAAAACGCCATCTCAAAATCGAAATTAGAGTTGAGAGTGATTTATAAATACGATAACTCCCAGGATACCTCCCAGGTCATCGGAACGTGTGTGTTATACAAAAGAGAGGGATGAGAATATAAACTAAAGCACTGATTATCAAATCAGCTTCACGCTGTATCGCGCACATAGCAGGGTAGGCAGAGGGAACCTAGTGTTAAGACACTCCGTTCGACACTTACTGCCGAATTTTGGAGGCATTGCGTGTTGAATGGCAGAACTCATGCACTAATTATACGTATTTAAAATACTTTAATAGTTTTACATGTTTCAAGTCATTTGTTATGGAAGTTAAATATACAAATAAAATATATCAAATAAATCAGCTTCACGCTGCTATCTCGTACAACAGGAACCTAGCAATTTGACACTCCGCTCTCCATTCTCCGCCGAATTATAGAGGCATTGTATGTTGAGTGGCGAAACTTAACGCCGCACATTTGCCTATAATTAGTCGCGTTTACACACCTGTGCCCCTACGCCTCAAAAGACCATTAGATATTAAACTCGAGACAAAATAATTGATTACATCATGTCAAAGTTACACATCCTTAGAGCAATTGAGAAGACATTTATTGAGAATAATTTATTATGGTGAATATAACATCCAGAACTGGAATTAATATGATTTAAGTCCTTCAGATGGTATGACTCTACTAGTACTCCAATACAAATCCATATACTGTCTGTACTGTCTGTTTTCTCGCTCTGAAAACGAGACAAAGTGGAGTGTTGAGATTTGAATTTGAGAGACAAATTGTAATGTCTCAAGAATTTCGCGGTAATTACGGAGCAAAAGAGTCTTAAAGGGAACGAAGTGTCTTAACTCTCGATTGCCCACGCCCAACTCTATTGTGTGCGAAATTGTCCTTTCGTTTCCTCAAAAGGGAATCGAACCCACAACTTGTCCCATTCACACTGTCCTCAACTGACTGAGTTCTAATAACATATTTTTTAAACATTCCCATCCAAAAAACAGGCAAAGACGAGCAAACCGTACAACCCAATAAATAAGACATCCCGGGATTACATCACTAATCCCAAACCAGATCGCAGGACGGCATAATCTCTGTGATTAACAACGGCGGGCCTAGGGGAATCTAATAAGCATCGCGAAATCATTTGCGGGATTGCGAGGGGGCGTTAATTTTTGTAATTGCCTCAGAAGATATTAGGTTAGTTGGGATATCGGTGTCTTTCATTACTTTCGCCGTCCCGCGGGATGTGGGCTACTTTTCCTTTTTTTTTTCGTGCCACGTCACTATGTAATGTATGATGATGAAAGTGATATGTTTAATTTGTATAATTGAATTTGTAGATATTTGTTTGTATTTATTTTTTTATTATTTTTTGGTATTGATTATATATGATATTGTTGGGCTAAAAAATGGTATATTTTTGAAATTATTTTTTTTAATTCGTTTTATTACAAATGTTTTTTAAGTAAGTGTAAAGCGTTTTATCATTGACCACTAAGGCTATACAGAAAATGGGAAAACAAATAAAAATCCATATATAAAATGTCTAATAATAAATAAAAAAATAATGAAATTAGTAATAATTGAGACCAGTCGTGGCGCAGAGGCACAAAGTGTGACTGTAAAACGTACTGGTTGTGGGTTCGATCTCCACTCGAGGAGATGAAATATTTACTTAAATTTATGTTTCCATTTCTTCGCTCTGGTGTCGAGGACAAGCGCGGCGTTGAGTTCTGTAGACTCAACACACAATGCCTCCAGAATTCGGCAGAAAGTGGGGAACGGAGTGTCTTAACACTAGGTTCTCTCTGTCTACCCTGCTGTGTGCGGGATACAGCGTGAAGCTGATTTATAAAATATCTTTTAAATTTTTATAAATTTAAAAAAAAATACTCGAACCCAACATAACGAATAAGGCACCCTTATACATTATACACTTGCCAGTCAAATGTAGTATACATTGATCTCCACTAAATTTCATAAGCTAATACCCACACTGTCATATTCATCACTCACACACGACAATGATTAATTACTATAAATATTTCAAGCGATTTTGGACTTTAAAGTATACTCGTTAAGTAGATAGTTGATTATAAATTTGTATAATACAGTCCAAATAATATGGTGATAGCGACTCTATCTTAACTGCTGTAATGGGGGTTTTGTGAAGCGTGAAAAATGGTGTGATGAAATATTTTACGAATATTATGTACAGTATCCGATGGAAGCCAGTTGTGGCGCGGAGACGCAATTTGTGGGTTCGATTTCCATTTGAGGACAAGAAACATTTAATATTTTCGTCTCACTCTGTTACTAAGACAAGACGCGGCACTAAGTTCTACCATTCAACACGTGACGATTCCAGAATTCGACGGAAATTTGAGAACGGAGTGTTTTAACACTAGGTTCTCTCTGCCTACTTTGCTGTGAGTGCGATACAAAGTGACGCTAAAAAAACTTTTTCATAATATAAATATTAAGTTCCTTTATGAATAATTCGAAGCGACGTTTACACCTGCGCCATTTCGCGTCACATGTTGTTACCATTTTTGTTGTTAGCGCCTCTGTAGGTAATTTTTTACAAAAGTTACGCTACCAAAATGTTTCTGATAAAGAATGAAGAAGAAAGAAAGAATTTCTGGAAGAAAAAAGCTGTTTATTTAATCTTATCTTAGCTGTATTTTATAATGTTATGCATACTGATAAGTATTTTATTTTAAATTTCATATAATAAATTAAAATCAGAGAGCAAATCGTGGCGCGTGGTGGTGGTAGCAATATTGTCGATCAAAATACAAAAAAAAAAATTAAAATACTAAAAAAAAAAAAAAAAATACTAAATGTTTCTTTATTAGTAAAAACTAAATTTATTTAAATAAAACTAACACTTAATTAATGTTTAGAGAAACCCTTTTACCACAATACGACACGGAAAACTTCATTGAAAACTGTTAAGCCGTTTCCGTGATTAGCACAAACGCGCAGACATCAAATCGTGCACAAAAAAATAACATGGTTTTGGTTTCTATAGCATTGATAATAAAAAAAATATAAAAAAAATATAAATACAACACATAAAAAAAATATTAAACTAAATCAGCTTCACGCTGTATCCCACTCACAGCATATATATAATATTTATATGCTGTGAGCGGGATATAATAGTTAAGACACTATGTTTACGTATATATAGATTATAAATATATTTTGTATACGTTTTAAGAAACGTGATAATAATAAACGTACGAATTTCGACGTAGCTCAGAAAGAAAGTATGGCTTAATTGGTTAGTTTTTAAAAGTCGCGAGTTCGAATTCCGCGTCGTTTAATTTTTTATACATTTCATTATTTTAGTTCATAAAATACATTAATTCAATCACGGTAACAGTAATTGAACTATCTTCTAGAGAAACAGAAGTATATAGTCTTCTAGAGAAAAAAAACACAAAATTAAATCTAATATAAAACCCTGGGAAACCTCATTCCCATAGAGAGTTAATTTTAACCTAACTGTCCGGCTTATTTAACGGTATAACTCGAAGGTATAATAAATGTTACATTTTTAATGAACTCTCCCATACTTCCTTTTACGTCGAGAAAACATTCCATACAGTATATTGTGTCAGATAGCATGTCCTTATATGGGAACAGTGGTGGCGTGGTATTGTAAGCTATAACAGATTCAAATAAAATAGCTTTTCCTTTGTTTCGTTATGTGGATTATTGTATAGAAGAAATAGTATTAGAGGCCAGTCGTGGCGTAGGCACAAGTGTGTGTTTGTAAACTCGACTGGTTGTTGGTTCGATGTCCAGTTCTTGAAATATTTATTTAAATTTATCGAGTGTCGAGGTAAAGCGCGGTGTTAAGTTCCGCCGGCACGCAATGTCTTCTTTAACACCAGGTTCCCTCTGCCTACCTTGGTAATATATAATTGGTTGGCTGGTCTATGATTTTATTTTTTTTTACTTTCGAAGTTCATAAGTATTCAGCCACAAATAGGATAGCTTTACTCTCCATCTTCGCAAAGAGAATTTTGAAGAATTTCTATTTTTATTTCAAGAATTTTCAAGTATTTCTTTACAATTTTCAAAGCAAACGGACAGATTCGAGAATGTTTCGATTTTAATTTAGATTTTAAGTCCAGCCTTATCTATTCAGGCGAAGAACACAGTTGTATGCTAATGAATTTGAACCCATATCGTGTTTAGCGAAGCGTTCCCAACCATGTCTTTGATGGTATTGTTGTCTTGTTTTGGGCGCTATTATAGTTATCTATTTTAATCTAACAACGTCTTTTGTAGTAATAAAATTTACTCTTTCTGATAAATTTTCATATTATATATAGTTTTTATAAATTCCCCCTATATCCTGCATTGCACTGGGGATCCAGTTACAAAACATTTCGTTCTCCGCTTTCCGTACAATTTAAAGACACTGTATATTAAATTGTGGAACTCAATGCTTTTTTCCTACCAGAAAATGAAAATAATTAAAATAAAATCATTCCCTAATATATCATGAATAATAAAAAATCTACTGTGAATAATAAAAAAAATTGAGCTTACAACCATAGCTTCACAAACTACAAGACGATCAATTAAAAAAAAACAGCTTCACGCTATATCCCGCAGTCAGAGGGAACATAGTGTTAAGACACCACCTATTTTCCGCCGAAATCTGGAGACATTGCATATAGAGTATAGTGAACGCCACGTTTCCATCGACACCTGTATGAAGAAATGAAAATATAAATTTCAATAAATATTTACTTTCGTCTACCGGGGATCGAAGCCACAACCCGTCAAGTTTACAATCAGACCCTTGCTCCCTGCGCCACGACTGGCCTAACGATAAATAGCTACAATTGCAATATTAGTGTAAACAAAACCCTCCCAAAGTCACGTTGGTATCTATTTTATCAGGAAGTTATCGTTCTGTCGACATCTTGACAAATTACCCATTTCCCCGCATTAATCTACGTACGTTGTCTTTGATAATAACTGTTTAACAAGACTAGATATGTTTGATGATTATTTACTGTGTGAAGTATATATATATCGACGGCTTCGCCCTTCGCGGCTTCGCCCGCTTTATTTGTGTTATTGCCATTTTTTTTTATAATAATTGTAGCCTATATATTATTTTAATGTAACAGCTGCATTATTGTAAAATTTGATCTAAATCTGTTCAGTAGTTTATCGAGTGAAAGTGGAACAAATATCTATTCTCACACACATTTACATTTATTTTATTTATTAAATAAAATCTTACTAATGTTAATATTAAGATTTTATTTAATGTGTACTTAGTACTCGTGTTAAATATATTTTTTTACTATATACCGCAATTAGTGCAGTAGGCAAACAGAACATGGGAACCTAGTGTTAAATCAGTCGGTTAATATAGAGAGACTTCCGTTCCTCAATTTCCGCTGAATTCTAAAAGCATTGCGTGTTGAGAAGCGAAAAAATTATGCCAGAGCGAGAAAATGAATAATATATTCGTCGGCTCCCTCTGCCTTACCTGCATGTAAGGGTATGTAGAGGGAACCTATTATTAAGACACTCCGCTCCCCACTTTCGAGTGAATTTTGAAGGCATTACGAGTTCAGAGAACAAAGTATTAAATATTCCATTTCCATTCCTCGACTAAAAATCGAACCCACAGCCCGTCGTTTACAGTCACTCGCTTCTGCTCCTGGCCTCGAATTTAATTAAAAACCTAAATACCATTATAACATTAAATAAACCCCATCCAAAGCTATCGATCGCATTCCACGAGTTCCGATCCAACCGCAGACAGTACAGGAAGTGGACACGCATACCGTTACCGTTCAGCTCTGGGTATATCCTGTTTGCGTAACGACGGGTGGGGAGTATAGTTAAATTGTCAATTTATAGTTTTTTTCCATTGTTTTTTTTATGCTTCACGCTGTATCTCGCACGCACATAGCACGGTAGAGGGAAGCTAGCGTTAAGACATTCCGTTCTCCAGTATAATTCTGGAATCATTATGCGTTGAGTGGTGGAAATCAACGCCGCGCTTTTTTGCCAGAGCGAATATACGAAAATAATAAAATATTGCATTTCTTCAAGTCAAAATCGAATCCACATCCAAAAGCAACAATAACAAGCAAAAAGGAAAAATATATATTATTATTTCTTTTTCCCCGATCTGGTAGAACATTGAGTATGTTAATCAACACGTATTTAATTCATAACGTTCTCAAAATGAAGCGGAATATTTATTTAATCTGTATACTTTCTTAAATTCTGTTGTAAAATAAATTTATCATAAAAAAAGAATTATTTTCTGTTTTCACTTTACAGTCGTAAGCTGCTCACAGACAGACAGACAGACAAACAAAATCACAAGCAAATCCCCATCACATGTATGCACTAAAACAAACAAACAAACAAACAAACAAACAAACATACATATATACATATATATATAGTAAGCGCAATAACGCTCGTCGGGACCGGGACAGAGCCTGAAATATGTCTCTCATATATTAGCAGATACAGCGCGGACGGTGCCGAATACGTCCACGCTCACATACTAGTGTAAATACTGGTACATACTATGTGGATAAGGAATATTATTATTTGCGAGAGAAAGAGAGAGAGAGCAGAGAAAATTTGAAAGAAATCACTCTGTTTTTACTTTTTGGCAAAGTTACTAATCAATGGTGGAATTAAAATTTGTTTTGTGTTTAGTTGTTTTTTCTTATTAGAATCGTAAACATGTAAAATGAGAGAAGATAAGAGAAGCAAGGAGGAACATGTGTGGGCCTTCGAAAACACAGTATAGTCATCAATACAGTGTTGTGTTTTATGGTTTTTACGTTACTCTCCTCCAGTATCATTACTGGAGAGAGATGGAGGAGGAGAGGACGTAAAAACTCTCATAGTCTCAAGACAGAAAAGAAAGAAAGAGGTTAATGTGATGAAAGATGAAAACAGTGAACAAGGTATGCAGACACTCTCTGTCTTTTTGGCTATGCCATAAAGGAAAAAGCGTAAAAATAAAAAATAAAAAAATACTATAAATTCTTTCTATATACAAAGAGAGTGACAAATCTTTCTATTTTTTCATCAAATTTCGAAACAAAATTAATTTTAACCACAAATTCGAACTAATATCTTTCACATATAACAAACAGAGTTAGTTAAATACCAATTGTACCACAAAGCCCACTCGATATTAGAATTCTCTCAATAAATTTGCTAGTTAATGTAACGTCGGTCGTATATTCACAAATTTTATGCCCCAATATCTAGTTTAGTAAATCTTTACCTTATAAGGAAGACAATTACGATCTAGAGCACACGTGCTGTATTTGTTTACCATATTTGGTAAGATGGAGGATTAAGGCCCTTGACCGTGAGTAGAAATCTATATAATTATGTAAAATAAATAATCAGTCGTGGTGTAGGTCTACTAGCGTGTAAACGCGACAGATTGTGGGTTCGATTCCATACGAGGAAATGAAATATTTTTATTTTGACCGCTCGCAATATTAATACGCAATTCCTACAGAATTCGGCGGATAGAGGGAACGGAAACGGTATTAATGGAAACGGAGGAGGAGGAGTCTTACAATTAGGTTCCCAGGTTCCCTTTTCTTATCCTGTTATGTGCAGGATACAGTATGTTAGGGAAGAAGCGATAACTTTTAAATGGCCTGTGACCGACAACAGCATTCGTATCGCCAGATTCAAATGGTCATATAGATTCAATGGTCATATATCATATTATATACTATTGAACCCAGTAAACGTGGCAGGTTGTGAGTTCGATTCTTTATATATTTTAGAGCGAGGAAAATGATATTTTAATTTTTCTAGCGAGAATCGAACTCACAGCCTGTCACGATTAAAATCAGCCTCTTACGAATTAGTAATAATTCCTTTCCAAATACTAAACCAAAATCAAAGTTAAACCTAACATTTATTTATATTTAACCGTACGATTAGAAACAACGGAACTAACATTACCAGGTTCCCAAGATTCCGTTCGCAGTTTAACTTAATAATATTATAGTAGTTGTTGCAGTTAACAAAGTAGTTAGCGGTCGGTTCGCTCAGAGGTTTAAATCGTGGCAGTTAAATTTGAACCTTATATCCACTAAAATAGGTGCTAAAGGCGTTTGTACTAAGTAATCTCCATCTGGCGATGGTCCAGGTGTAATCTGTGCTAGTTCATTTGTTTATTGCCGTTCCGTACTGTCAACGTTTGGTTTGCAATTATTATAGTAAGTTTGGGATTTTTAAGTATATTATATATTTTTTATAGAATATTCAAAGAGGCCGTTATAGTGCATAGGTGCGACGTAATTGTGAAGGTTGTGTTTTCGATTCCGATTTGGGGAAATAGAGTATTTCATATTTTTATTTCCTCGCTTTGGTAACAAGGGGAAGCGCGGCGTTGATTTTAGTCACTCACCACAAAAAAAAATGATAGACTCTTTTTTACACTCTTCAGAGGTAAGTATTATCGCATTTTGATCTCGTAAAACAAAGTTTGTAAAAATATACGTAGGACTTGTAAAGCACTAAATGGGGGAAACCTAGTGTTAAGACACTTTCGTTCTCCGCTTTCTGTCGAATTCTGGAGGCGTTACACATTGAGTGACGGAAATCAACGCCGCGCTTTGCCTCTTGCCGCTTGTATTAAGTACTTCATTCCCCAAGTGGGAATCGAAGCCACAACCGTAGCGTTTATAAAGGCCTCGATATAATACCTACTGACAAAATATAGACACTATAAAAACTGTATGTTCTTTATGTTTGTTTATACGAAACATGTGAGTGAACTATATACATTTGATAGCTACGTTTTCGTTGTTTCATTTTCAATGTAAAATGTTGTCAGATTCAGTTTTAACGTGGAATCAGTGAATTTGTAAAATCATAAATGAAGCTAGTGACCTAAATAGTGAATAGTAATAAGGATAAGAGTAATAAAGATCTCATCTTTCTCTCTTTAATTTGAAACTTTCCGTTTTTTTAAGAAAACAGTCGCAAAGACAAAGTGTTTTTTTTAGCTTGTATCCCGCTTATAGAAACGTAGTGTTAAGATTCTCCATTAATCTCTTTCTGCCCAATTTTCACCCGACACCAGAGCGAAGAAATGTAAATATAAATTTAAGTAAATATTTCATCTCCTCCAGAGTGGAGGTCGAACTCACAACCAGTCGGTTTTATAGACACACTTGGTGCCGCTGCGCCACGACTGGCCTCTATAAAGTATTTTATCTACATTTACCTCATATGTTACCTACATGTTTTAGAAATATTTATTATGTATATATAGAATACATTTATATAGAATTTTGGAGTATAGTGGCCAGTCGTGGCGCAGTGTTACAAAGTGTGACTGTAAAACTGATTTATGGACCGGTTATGGGTTCGATTCCCACTCGAGGAGATGAAATATTTACTTAAATTTATATTTCCATTTCTTCGCTCTGGTATCGAGGCACAGCGCGGCGTTGAGTTCTGCCACTCAACACGCAATGCCTCCAAAATTCGGCAGAAAGTGGCGAACGGAGTGTCTTAACACTAGGTTCCCTCTGCCTAACCTGTTGTGTGCGGGATACAGCGTGAAGCAAATTTTCTTTTTAAGTATATCGGTAACATATATATATGTAAAATGAAAATTGCGTAATTTTAGACACAATGCTAACACAAAGACGAACATGTCGTAAAAAACAATTTTAAAGCCCGTGAAGGTCTCCATAAAATCCGATTCAGAATTTTTTGTAGGCAAAGAGGCGTTAAAGAGGTATTAAAAAACACAAATAAATTCTTTTATGAACAACTAGCCTTCGCCCGTGACTGTTTGTGTGGACTTGACGAAGCGAAATGGAAAATCTCGTTTCCTTCCGTTGTCGTAGGAATGTCGAGAAATTCTCTCTCTGTTTTTTCTCTAGATACCGAATTTTTTTAAGTAAATAGTTTGGTCTCTACGTTGTCTGTTAAATATTCATTATAAAAGTATTAAAAAAATGAGCATATATATATATATATAATATAAGACGAATATATATATATATATATATATATATATATATATATATATATATATATATATATATATATATATATATATATATATATATATATATATATATATATATATATATATATATTCGTCTTATATTATACGATATACAAGACAAATAGAATTAACCATGTTAAACATTTATATTTAGGTAAATATCTTTTCGTTTCCTCGTTCTAGAAACATAAAACGCAATAGACTGTATAGACCGTAATCATAAAATTAGATTCTATATACTTAGATAAAATAGGACGAGTCACAAAATAACAGAATCTGAAGGAAAAAATATGCCAAAATATATATTTTTTTCTTTTTTATGTTAGCTGTATGCTGTATTCCGCGTATAGTAGTGTAGGCAAACGGAACCTGGTTTTAAGACACTACGTTGCCTGTCAATGCCTTTTGAACGGCGGAACTCAACGCCGGGCTATTTCTTGGTGCCAGAGCGACGAAATGAAATTAATATATAATAATTCATTGTCCCGTGTGGGGATCGAACCCACAAACGTGGCCTTACAGTCACATCCCCCGACGGCCTTAAAATAAATATTGCTAGAATATATATTACTTCAATCGAAAACCGAATATCCGACCTAGCTGCTAACTTTGAAATCTCACAAGGCTATCGATAAGGCATAAACTGGTATATATAATTGAATGAAAATTTGTGAAGCGTATGTCGTAGATACATATCCATATTATATGGATCCTTTCATAAAGGAGCGCTGCCTCTTCCACCCTGTAATATTCATATATATATCAAATAAATAAATCAGCTTCATCTAGTGTTAAGACACTTCGTTTCCAACTTTCCACGGAATTCCGGAGGCACTGAGTGTTGAGTGGCAGAACTCAACGCCACGTCTTGCCTCGACACCAGAGCGAAGAAACGAAAATATAAATTTAAACAAATATTTCATTTTTTCGAGAGGGGATCGAACCCACAACCAGTAGATTTTACAGTCACATTTTGTACCACTGCGCCACGGCTGGCCTCTAAATATATATCGGTTTCTATTGAAATCAACTCAACTGTGTTTATACGCTGTCTATTTCGAATGATGGTCGGTTCTAACGTAGTGAATATGTTGTTTAATACATTTCTAACTTTGTATCCTAATAATGGATAATACTAATGTGAATATAGTGACCTGTGGTCAAGTGGTGAACGTCTATTCCATATCTTATTGGTATTGGGTTCTCATAAGAGTGAGTGTATAAAACATAGGAAATTAATAATATTTACATAATTTGAGGTATAAATCGTTTGCGTTTATGTGTTTGGTTAACATCAGATAACGTGGTGTCAAAATACTCCGTTCTACATTTTCCACCTAAATTCGAGGAGGTACTTAACGCCGAGATGAATTTTTTATGAAAATAATTAACCGACTTAGTATCGAACTCGCAACAATCGCGAATCACATCTTAACTAAATTAAAACTGAACCTTTAATTAAATTTTTGGGTCAACTTCACACTGTATCCCACACAGAGCTGGTAGGCAGAGGGAATCTAGAGTCCCATTTCCCGCCAAATTGTGGAGGCATTGCGTGTTCAGTGGTGAAACTCAACGCCGCGGTTTTATGAAACGAAAATATAAATTTTAATTAATATTTTACTTCCTCCAATGAGGATCGAACCCACAACTAGTCGCGTGTACAGCTCCATAATAAATTATCCAAATAGAAGGAAAAACGTGGTTTTAAATAACACATGAGTAGGTACATATTTCAGTATATATGTATGTATGTATATGTATAATTAGCCAGCCATGACGCCAAGGCACAAACGTGGGTGACAGGTTGTGGGTTCGATTTCCACATGACAAAATAAATTATTAAATATTATCATTTCTTTACTCTGGTGTCGAGGCCAAAGCGCGGCATTGAGTCCCAACACTCAACACGAAATGCCTCTAGATGTCGACGAAAAGTGAAGTACGGAAGTGTCTTAATGGGAATAGAGTGTCTTAACACTAGGTCCACAGGTTCCCTATACCTACTCTGTTATTTGCGGAATACAGCGTGGAGTGGAGCAAAAATAATTAAAAATATTTTATAATTTTGAACTCGGTGCCAAGTTGATACTACAACAACCTTACTACAATACTAAGTAATTCGTACTAAGCCTGTTTGTTTTACTTGGCACCAATCCAGTTGTTAAGCTTGTTTTACCAAGTCAAAAGTCAAACCTCCTTTTTATACAGAAGTCGGTTAAAATGTAAACAACAATAATATCAAAATATTTAAGTTCTTGTTATATTTATTAAATATTATAATATGTCCGTCTGATAGGCGGCCGAGTGCACCAAAAATCCTGACAAAGGAGAGATCGGGTGAGCAGCGCCGGTAGGAAAGGAATTTCTTCTTTTCCCACACTTATTATTCCATCGTGGAGTAATTAAGTCGTAGGTTAAGTTAGATTAATTTAGGTGTAAGCAGATTACTGTTCTTCCAACATTGAAGGCAGTAATCTTAGATATAGGTTAGTTTTAGATTTAATTTGTGTATTTTAATTTTAAAATTTTATTAATATAAGTGTAAGATATAAATATCGTATTTTCTTGACCCTCCAATTGCAGCATACGTAACTTTCTAATAATTTCTACCAAAATCGTATAAAACAAACGAACACTTTTATCGTATCGTATATCTAAAATGTGATTTACAAATTCAATAGAACCGTTCATTTTACGAATGGTCGAAGTAGGAGGTAATTGCTCGAATTGAAAGCAATGTTCAAACATATTGGACATACACAAAAAGAAGAGGTCTACGTTTCTTCCCGCATAGGAGGTAAAAAAAAGATAAAGGGAACCTAGCGTTAAAACTACTTTTCGTCTTATTCTCGTGACAGTACAGATCGAGTGGCAGAGCTAAACGCCATGCCTTATGTACCAGAGCAAAGAAAAAAAAAATACATGGAGCTGGATGCAGGTAGCACACGACTGATCGGCGTGAAGAACCTTGGAGGAGACCTTTATCCAACAGAAGGTGTCGAAAGGCTGAGATGATGAATCATGAAATGTCCCCAGCTACCCAGATATTGAACATACAACTATCGTTTTAAGGTTCGGATGGTCCCATTGTACCACGATGGCCTCATCAATAACAAGTTATTAGTTGTAAAATTCCTCATGTAGGTAGGTTTGTATAGTCATATTTTTCTGTAGTGAAAGATAAACGTTTTCTATTCGGTCGTATAACAAGGGAATGTTGAATTTAGAACATTCGTTAAATTAAAAAAATTATGGGTGACAGGTCATTGAACTTAAAAGTAAACATTTTTTTAAATATAATTAAGTAACTCTATATTGAGGCCACTCGTGGCGCAGGAGCGCAAGATTGTAAGCACTACAGGTTGTGGATATGATTCCCACTCGAGGAAATGGAATATTTAATATTTTCTTCCCTATGTTAAAGAAGCAAACAGTGGCGTTAAGTTCAGCCAATTAACACACAATGCCTCAAGAAAGAATGGCGGAAAATTGGGAATGGAAGTGTCTTACTGGGAACGGAGTGTCTTAACTAGATATCCAGGTTCCTTGTGCCTACCCTGTTACTTGCAGGATACAGCGTGAAGGTAAAAAAACCGACTCGATGAATATGTTTCAATTTAGTACTAATTTATTTAAAATAAAAATAAAAATAAATATAACAAAATAGTTAGTTTCCCTAATACAAAATCGTATAAAACAAATGGTACCATATAAATATAAAAATGTAATTGCGCGGAATAGAACCCACACCCATACTAATTATTTCATATGATTACATTTTATTTTTCTTACATTAATGAAAAAAAAAGTGAAGATAGAAAGATGAAAAGGAAATAATCTAAATTATTAGGCGTCCATTAATAGTACATTAGCGGAAGCAACTTAATACTGTGAAAGCTACTATATATTGTATATTATAGTATGTTATATAACCGTTGGAGGTCGTTGTGGCGGAGGGGCACAAATTGTGACTGTAATCAACTGGTTGTGGATTCGATCCTCACTCGAGGAAATGAAATATTTATTTAAATTTACATTTTATTTTTTTCCTCTGGTGTCGAAGCAAATCGCGGCGTTGAGTTCCGCCACTCAACACACAATGCCTCAAGAACTCGGCGGAAAATGGGGAACTCCGTCTACCCTGCTGTGTGCGGGATACACAAACGTGAGACTGTTAGCATGTAGGTTATAGGTTCCATTTCCATTAAGGGGAATGAACTCGCTCTGGTGAATGAATGGGGAAAAGCGCCGCGTTCAGTTACGTCACTCAACTCATAAAATTTCAGAAATAAGATCATGGCTTGATCTTGGGATCTTGATCTGTACTTAGAAAAAATAATTATTATACAGGTGAAGTTAAGTTCCATCAATAAACACGCAATATTTCGAAAATGGAGTGAAAAGCGGGAAACAGAATGTCTTACTTATAGGTTTCCCTTCCCTACCTCGCTATACGGGAAAAGGTGTGAAGCTAGTTTCTTTTGTACAAAATGAGGTCAATAATCAAATGAAGAAGGTGAAAGACAGAAATTTATGTTATTAAAACACTTTCGTCACAGTTTAGTCAGTTAAAGAAGTAAAAGTACTTATTCATTATATTGAGGCCATGCCTGTGACTTTAAACGCGACAGGTTGTGGGTTCGGTTGTCAATTGAGAAAATGAAAAATGCCATATTTTCTGATACCGTTACCAGGATTTCGCCACTCAACACGCAATGCCACCAGAATACGACGAAAAGTGAGGTGTGAGTGTCTTAATGGGAATGGAGGGATTCAACACTAGGTTCCCAGTTTCCCTCTGCCCACTCTGTTATATACGGGATACAACCTACTTTACTATGTACGGCATAAACAAAGTTTAAAAAATTTTTTATAGTTTGCCATTAATCCATAGGATTAACAGCGGTGTATGGCTTTAGGCTACAGTTTATCCTAGCGGTCCACATCGTGTTTTTTTTTCCAACCAAAATAAATAACTAGAAAAATTTGTCGTGGAAAAAATCCGGTAAGCCTGATAGCGTTAGAATGTTATATTCGAATGTCCTATGTGAAAATAACACGCTTTTTCCCATTTTGTTTTTTTTTTCGGCAAATTTATCAAAAAAAAAAAAGAATGCGAAGTATATATTGCGAATGATAAGATATTAAAATGTTTTAAGACTATCGTGGCGCGACGTCTAAACGTCATTGTTGCGGGTACGATTCTCGTTCGGGGTATTATTTACTCCGCTATGCTAGACAAAGATCAGCGTTAAGTTCTGCCACTCAAAACTCACTGTATCAAAATTGAGTATAAAATGGGGAAATGGAGTATATTCACATTACATTTCTAGTGTTTCCAGTTAGGTGGAAAAAATCGTGGATCTAGCTTCTAGATCATATTTTGCTTCAAGTAGCTAGAATAGGTGATGTGATAGATGGTGATAAATAACATGTTTCATCTAACTCGATTGGAGATACTATTAATACATTAAAATAAATCAGCTTCACGCCGTATCCCGCACACAGCAATGTAGGCAGAGGGAACCTGGTGTTAAGACACTGCGTTCCCCACTTTCTGCCGAGTTCTGGGGACGTTGCGTGTTGAGCGGCGGAACTCAACGCCGCGCTTTGCCTCGACACAAGAGCGAAGAAATGGAAATATAAATTTAAGTAAATATTTCATCTCCTCGAGTGGGGATAGAACCCACAACCAGTTGAATCCAATTGAATCGAACCCAGAACCCACAACCAGAAAAACAAAATTTTATAAAAACGACAATCATACCATCAGACACCTACAGTATAAATTGATAATAAAATATCCCAAAAAATATTCAATGATTTATTAAAACCCAACAAGGATTTAGAGATCTAAGACTGTAATAACGTGTCTGAGAAAAATTGTCAATCTCGCTTGTATTCTCTTCGATCATGTCAGGATTCTGTTTCAATGGCTTACAGGAGTCAGGAGATTCTGAGAATATTGGAGTTTGTTTGTACACGCTTGTGAGTATTAAATTGGCATTTTCTTCAACTGATAACATCGTGTGAATAAAAAAAATTAGCTTCACGCTGTATCCCGTACACAGCAGAGTAGGCAGAGAGAACCTAGTATTAAGACACTTCGTTCTCCACTTTCCGCTGAACATTTCGTATTGAGTGGCAGAACTCAACGCCGGGCTTTTGCCTTGGTGCCAGAGCACAGAGAATATTAATAAAAAATCATTTCCTCGAGTAGGGATTAAACCTATAAACGTCGCGTTACATGACAATGTAACGCGACGCCCAACCCATCTTAAAGACCGGCAACGCACTTGTAGCTCCTCTGGGGTTGCACGGGGCCGTGGGCGGCGGTAATCACTTACCATCAGGTGACCCGCACGCTCGTTTGCCGTGTCTTTTCCATAAAAAAAAAAAAAAAAAAAACGCGACGGTTGTGGGTTTTGAGCGCTGCGCCACAACGGTCTATTCGAGTCGTGTCGCAGTATCGAGTAAAATGGGGATTATAATTAAACAATCCATTATAAATTTATTCTCAAAAAATCTTCACGATCTGGATAGATAATTTACGGCTGTAATGTCTCCGCCACTAATCACGAAATATCTCTTAATTGGCAAGAAATCCGAATTGGTGTGACTCTTTTCAAGGTAGCCCCTACTTCTATCGGAATTTCAATTAACAAACTCAAATTCGAGCCGCATTGTACTGAGAAATTACGGAATGCCAAAACAATATGCAGCTCCAAAAATGTTCAATACACAATTAAAATATTTCAAATGCCTGTATAATTTTTGGAGATATTTCCGTTACATACGAAATGAAAATTCCGAAAATTTGACAACCCAACAAAGGTCTTTACAGTGAACGTGTATAATCTTTCTAGGCCTCGTCACTTTTGACATAAATATAATTTCAGCATTAAGACAATATGATAAGGGTTGGGATTTCGTCACAAATTTTGAATTATACTTTCAAGACAATTTAAAAGGCCTATCAGCTTGTTTTACGGCAGTTTAGGCATTTTGGCGACATTGTTATTATAGTAGTAAACTCTTTATCTATTGAAGTTATGAAGATAAGCTATTGCTGTTATGCGTTCAATATAACAAGGACAATCAAGATTTATATTTTGTACTTCTGTTTCGTAGATTTTTTCAGCTTCATACTACATCCTATTCATAGCACGGTAGGCAGGGTACACTTGGTAACCTAAAGTACATACATTCTGTTCCCATTAAGATACTTCCATTGCCCACTTTCCGTTCTGGAGACATTGCGTATTGAGCGTTGGAAGTTAACCTTGATACCAGAGCGACGAGATTTCAATATTATATATTTAATTTTCAGTTTCAGTCAGTCGGAATCGAACCGTGCGAAACCGAATGCGAAAGTGGTAAAATGAAAATTAGACCGATAAATTTGACAGTCACAAATTAAGCGTATTAAATAAACTCGTCGTCTTACTTGTGTACTGTGTATGTATCATCATACAACTTGGCAGTTCTACGTATGGTAGGTAACACAACATAATATGATGTTATGGAGCTGATCTGATGAAAGAGTCAAGGTCTGAACCTGACCTGACTGTCCTGGTGGAACTCTTTCGATTTTTTTATATATTCCTCCAGGTACTTCATTGTATGTAGTATATGCTAAACTATGAAACTTAATTGAAAAAGCTTACCAAAGTTGACAGCAAAATGAAACTTACCTATAATTAAAGAAATATATCATTAGATATTATTAAAGTTCAAAATTCATACACTTATTCATAAAAAATCATGATCTTCTTTCATATTGTTTTAATCATATTCATGTGAATTTTTCTACGTAATGATTAATAATTATTTATTTTTTTAACTCCACGCTGCCATCAACAGTCCACTGTCATATAATTCAAAAATGCTAAGTCCAGGCGACTGATCAGTGGAAAAGTGTCAGATTGTAAAAGCGACGTTTGTCGGTTTGACATCCATTCGGGGGAGTTATTATTTTCAAATGATTATCATGTATTTTAAATGAATATTTTGTTGCCTGAGATCAGTCATGGCGCGGGTACACAAGGTACAGCCGTCTGTGGCTTATTTGGCTATAATTGGCTATATAACATATTATATTTAATTCCAATCAGCAGTTTCTGAGACAAGTCTTTAGCTACCGTTCACTTTCTGCCGTCCTATTCTAATTCCACCACCCAACTGCGTGGGGCACGAAATGTCTTAACACTACTTTCCCTCTTCTACCCCTCTAAACGCGGGATATAGCGGGAACCTGCTGTATCCAAGTTGAATATTCATGGCCCTCAAAACCCAATTCAGCATTTCAATCAAACTATCAACACATCCTGAACACTTAAAGCAATAAATCTCAATGGTTTGACTGTATCAATCACAGCAGGATGTGAACTAATACGTACCTACACGGGAAGTTTGGGAGCCAAGTAATTGTGTTGAGTAAAATAGACAATTTGTTATATTGGTATGTTAGAGCGATGTTGTTATAACGTTTTTTTAGAGGTTACAAGTTCAATTTATTATTTAAACAGAATATTTTCTAAATATACCTTTCCAGATATCTGTACTATTTTTAACTGCTGGTAAAATTATCCTCCGCTTTCCTTTATAGGAACAAATTATAGGAACAAATTTTATAGGAACAAAGTGTTGAATGGCGGAATCGTAAGTTTTATCGATCATATATAATGAACATGAACAATCTATAACAAAAGAGTATCTAAATTTTTACTAATATATAACTTTAACTAAAGACATATCTCAGGAACTACTGTTTCGAATTAATAAAATATGTTGTATAGGCAATTCCTACGTACGTATATTTTAAACTATATTAATAGTTTCAACACCCTGTACCTTGCAAGTGTGTGAGTTTGCTTTCACATACACTAACAAAATAAAAGCTTATAAAAAATTACAAAATAGATACTTAGTTTTAATATACTTTTTTTTATAGAAAAGACAAGGCAAACGAGCGTTCGGGTACACCTGATAGTAAGTGATTAACGTCGTCATTGGCCCGTGCAACACCAGAGGAGCTACAGGTGCGTTCGCGATCTTTAAGATGGGTTGGACGCCAGGGCCCGACATTACCTGATGCGAAAGGCAGTGGAATAAAGCCACTTCTTCACTTTTAAATGCCGGATTGCCACCCGGTAATGATCCAATCGAGTCTGACCATGCATGTTGCCATTGCTGGCGACGTGACTCTACCACGCGTACTTTAGTCGCCTCTTACGACATCACCAGTACCAGGATAATCCTATTCTAGGCCGGGATCACACGGCACAAAACGTAACATTTTTGTAACAAATGTTTCATTTATTTTTGATCAAGAATAAATTTTTGAAATTAAAATTATAGTATCCATTTACAGACAAAATGTAAGGAATGTTTTATATTTCGTCTTGTTTCTAGAGCGAGGAAATGAAAATAAAAAGAAAAATAATTTCCCCAAAAGCAGATTGAACTCATTACCGTCTTTCATAATCATTTACCATCTCATCTCCATTTCAATTAAATATATTTAATAAGTTTAGATCAAACCTATCAATTTTTATATTACGAAAGTATAAATACTTCAGTATTTTCTATGTTATTAAAAAATGACTTAAAACAAATTTCAAACAAACTAAAAAATTAAATAGTACGAAAAAAATTATGGAAAACGTTGAAAATATTTCAAAAAATTAACATAAAATTTCAACGAACCATTCATTTCCTTGTTTCACATATCAAATGTTTAAAACTCTTTTGATGCACATGTATTAGACTCACTGAATGAACTTCAAAGCCCTGATCCGGATATTTCCGGATGAAAACCGGTTCGAAAAATCGTAATGGAAGTCGCAACTAATGATCACAGCAAAGAGTCGAATGTACGACCAGAATCTTTTATATCTAGTGCTTTTGGTGGTTTTATACACTGACAGTCCATAGTAAGTCTTGTCAGTCACAGAATAAGAAGTTAAATTGTAGTGAAAGAAAATATTATGGTTACTGACGCATGCCTTTGACAGTTACCGTTCTATAAACTTGGTTATTCCAGCACGATCGTATTTTAGTCTTTATTGGTTTGATTTAAAGGTTATTTTCGCACGTTTGTAAGCAGGAGCATTATTCAAAGTGATCTGAGCTGTTCGTTCTGTGCAAATAAGATAATAGAATTTCGAGGGTAGATTTGACATACGATATTTGGTACTATTGTGAGGAGTCTAGGCGTCCTACAATCTGAAGAATATGGATCGAGAAGTTGGGAATCACAATAGTTTGAAATAGTTTTGATCGAATATTTTTCTTCGATAGGATTTTGTGTTTGAAATTCTGTTTAGGTTTTTGTTTTCTGATTTATATAGCATTGTAAAGTTTTGATAAATAAATAAATATGTTATAAGGCTGAGGTCAGTAGTGGCGCAGAGACAAGTGTGTGATTGTAAACGCGATAAGTTGTAGGTTCGATTCTTATACGAGGAACTACTTAATATTTTTATTTTCTCGCTCTGGTTTCGCCACAAAGCACAGCGTTGAGTTCCGCCACTCAAACGCACTGGCTCCAGAATTCAGCCAAAAGAAAACAAATGAAAATTCAAAAAAATTAGGCCTTCAACAAACTAAGTTACTTCATAATACTCTTAGAAACATTATACTATTTCTTTTCAAAACTAGTGTAAGAGACACCCTAACTCGGTTCCACTTAGATCTTATTACGGTAATAAATTGAGGTATTTGATACGTTTTGGAGCAATAGACGTTCAACGTGACAGTAATATTAATAAATTATTATACATTTCAATTGATTGCTTCCAAACAGTTTAATATTAAGGAGGTTTAATGTATGTCTTGGCACTGGATATTAATTAAAATTTATCGTAGTATAGATGGGTCGTCGTGGTGCAGTGGGATTGTTGGTAGTGGGTTCGGTCCCCATTATTTCTAACACCCCAGCTCTAAAGAGTCATAATGGAGAAGTAAGTTAATTTCAATACGTAGTGTCTCTAATACGAGTTAAAAGTGGAGAACGGAGTGTAAAAAGACTCCGTCCACTAGGATCTTGCTGCTTTCTCCGCAATAATAAGATAAAGCATCAAGATAATAAATGATATTTATAAAACACTCTATTCGCAATTTTTTTTTTTAATTTATAAAATTGATGTGCCAATTATTAAACTCCATAAAATATTATGTATTTTTTTTAAAATACTGACGAATATTTATTGAAATAGAAGAACTGAACTGAACTTAACTGATTTCAATTCGTTACTATGAAGCATAGAAAAAAGTACAAAGAGTGAACTATTGATAAACCATTGGCGTTAAGATCTGTTACTCAACACGCTATGCTTAAAATCGAAAAGTGCGTGCGGAACGAAGTATCTCAAAACTAGCGGTAAAATGCTCGGTTTTCATTCATTTTCTCCATTTCTTTCATATGCGTCCATCTACTATATGCGGACTACAGTTCTCTTTATAGAGAGAAGAAAAAAACAAAAATGAAGAGAACTAACCCATACTAAAATTAACAAAAAAAAATGTTATTTTGACATCTATGTTATTTTTCTGAATAAGAATAAAAAAAAACTGAATGGTATGCCAAAAATAAAAATAACAATCCATTCATTCTATTCGAACATACGATGACTTCATTCTTTTTTTTTCCATTCGTTCATAGTTCTTGACGTAACGTTTCGGCGTTAGGTTTTTTGTCGGCACTGTGATGTTAAAATGGCGAAATTTTCTATTGTTGAACACCGTAAAGGTATAATGAACCGTAAGATTTTTGTAGGGAGTAAAAAATAATTTGGTTTTTATATGATCTAGTATTTAAAAGTGTGACAGACTAACAAGGTATTTAAAAGGAATGTTGTTGAGGTGGTCGTGGCGCAGTGGGATCGTGTTTGGGTGTAAGTGAGTCGGTTATTGGTTCGATCCTTATTCAATGAAATTATTAAATTTAAGTTCTTTTTTTCGATTTCCTACTTTGCAGACAAAATATTTTGCAGACAAAATACGTTGTGGAGCTCCGCTGTTCAACGCGCATTGTCTTATAAAAATTGCGGAAATATAATGAAGAGAAAACGGAATTTGTTGGCACCAGGTGCACTCTGCCTACTCTGTTACTCGGGGAAGCTTTCTTATATTCGTTTGTTGGTTTTGTCTTTCAAAATTGTTGTTGTTATGCCATTGTTTTATTTTTTCAAGGACAGAGAACATTATATTTTATTCGAAATTAAATATAAGCAATATAATGAAAAATAATAAAGAAATAATAAGTATATAACGTAATAGGACTATAATGTATTATCAAATTTTATCTTTAACATTAGTGAATAAAGAGAATTTTGTATAATAAAAATTTGTATAAAACTTTTATCTATATAAAAAAAACTATTGAGTTCATGACATTTAAATACACGCACAAACACACAAAAAGATTACAGACAAAACGTTGTCAAGAGCATTTTGACAGACGCGCCTATCAATTGATGATAAAACAATAGATATTTTCTATATGAAAAAAAGACAATTTTTTGATTAGAATATTGCTTGTTTTGTTTAAATATTTGCTGTTTCGGTTCTTTCACATAAATACAATGTTTTAGATATTGATAAATTGATATTTGTATTCAAAATAACAATATTTTTAACATGTATTAACAGGTTAATTACATTTTTAAATAAGTTTGAACGTAGCGAAATTCGAACCTGTGCTAGTTTTTCCTTCTGTTTTAATACAATAACTTACAGGTAATAATCTTTTGTTTTGGAAATATATTATTTATGAAACTTTTAATTTATTACAAAAGAAAATTATAAGCTTTCGTTAGCTTCTCCTAGCATACTGCATGTAGCAGAAAACGAATGTTAAGACACTCCGTTCCCTATGCATCGCCTTTTATCCGTGTATTGAGAGGCGAAAATCAACGCCGCGCTTTATCTTGTTACCAAAGAAAGGAAAATGACAGTAATTCATTCCCCCGAGAGGGACTTGAATCCACAATCGTTGCATTTACAATCAGACGCTGTGCTGCTTCGCCACGATGGCCTTAATTTTTTTATCTTCATCCTGCTGCACACAGCAGAGTAGGCAGAGGGAACTTAGTGTTAAGACACTCCGCTCCCTATTTTCCGCCAAATTTCGGAGGCATTGCGTGTTGAGTGGCAGATATCAACACCACACTTTCCCTCTAAACCAGAGCGAATAAATAGAAATATTGAATATTTTATATCTTCAAGTGGGAATCGAACTCACAATCTATCGCGTTCACACACTGATGCCGCTGCGCCACGACTGGCCTGGCCTAGATTGGATTCCATAATGAGAATTAAAGTTGAAATACAGGAAATTTCAAACAATATGCTATATTCAACTTCTTATTATAAAAAGTGGTTTTGAAAAGCTAATAATAGGTAAAGTTTCGAACTTGAGCATTCAAAGTTGGGGTTCTAATTGAAAATTATTTTAATCTACCGCGATAATTGAGATTAATAAACTGGTGGAATAAGTTGTTGGTAAATTGAAATGGTTGCTATATGCGTATTGATTTGTAATGTACTTCTTGTAATGCGATGTTATGGTTGTGGATTCGATTCTTACACGAAGGCTGTCAAAATAGAATCAGCTAGCCGCACACAGCAGGGTAGGCGGAGGGAATCTAGTGTTAGGATACTTCGTTAGCCACTTTTCGCCGAATCATGGAGGCGTTCCGTGTTGAGTGGCGGAATTTAATCACGCGTTTTGTTTCGACGCTAGAGCGTAGAAATGAAAATATAAATTTAAATAAATATTTCATTCCCTCGAGTGGGGATCGAACCCAGAACCAGAAGCGTTGACGACGTCACAACTGGTCTTAAGGAAACACAACGAAGGATGTCTATTATAAATATATATTTTACTACTACAATTCGTACTACTACTACTACTATTACTGCCCCTCTGTCACCAGGTCGGTGTATCTCATAAACCTAACTCTCACAGTTAAAAAGGGTAAAAGTTTCCAAAATGATGATATTTTAACTAAAAGAAGATTAAATAAAATTTTTGACTACTTCCATACATTAAATAATTATATTTTGCCGTTTATACAGAATCGTTCGTCCCACTTGGACTTGACCAATTTTTTTTTTCAGTGTCCTGGCCGCAAAATGTAAATCATTTACATACAATCATGCTTATTTAGCAAACGTATAAAAAGTTGAACGTAGCGATACTCAAACCCGCGCCTCCTGGATACAAACCAGGCGCTCTGACCACTAAGCCATACATTCTCATCGACCTACGTCGAAATTTTTATAAGCTTGTTACAACTTATTTTTGTTGTTACCAAACAATCGTTTCCCTTAGAAGAAATCGAACCCACAACGAACTGGCCCAATAGAACCGAAATACCTACCTACAAAAACTTACTCTTAAAAATAGCCCATTTCATTATGAAATAATCCAGAGAAACGATATAATGTAGTTCAAATCAAATAACAACATGACCTTTAACCTTTGAATTCAATTTACGACGTTTGATCGTGTATTTGTAAACACGAATGGTTGTAAAACTTGGCTGTTAATATTTTAGTGTTGCCCCTATTTCCATTTCCATAGAAGAGTGTATGTAAAGTGTATATATAGTACATATTATATTTTATTTTAAAATTGAAAATATATTTGGCTTTTAGAAACGTTTTGATATTTTTCTAATATTTCTATAAGTTATGGGTATTTAAATTATTTTTTACTTTCTTCGTGGTTTTGAGATACTTTCGTTCCGTTCGCCGTCTTTAAAATTAATTTTGTTCATTTATTTATCGAACTCTCAGCATTCTTAACAAAGCAAACAGAAAATAAATGTAGAAAAATAGAGAAAATGGTCACAAAAATTAGTATAGATAAGTATTAAACGAAGAAAAAACGAACGAAAAGACGTTTGGTGGTCTCATTAAGAGCAGCAAAGAAAATAAAATAAAATTAAAAAAAAACCAATCACGTACGTATAACGGAACGTCAAAAGATACTGAAATGATTACTTGCAAAAAATATATATTTAAAATATACGGCCATATACGGCCATACATACATACACTGTTGTTTTTGTGAACGACAACGGAACGTAACGAAATTGACTTTCTCTTTACGTTTAATTGGAGTTTGTTTTTTTTTATATAGGCAGTTACTAGCGACCCAAGCGCGGCTTTGCTCGATTAAATTAAATAAAAAATCAGTTTCACGCTGTATCCCGCTTGTGTGACTGTAGGCAGAGGGAACCAAGTGTTAAGACACTCCTATCCCCACTTTCTGCTGAATTCTGGAGACATTGCGTGTTGAGTGGCAGAAACTCAACTCCGCGCTTTGCGCGACACCAGAGCGAAGAAATGGAAATATAAATTTTAAGTTAATATTTTATGTCCTGGATTAAATTAATTATTATATTATAGCCAATTTCGGTATTTTTCCCCGTTTCCGTTGCAACGGAACTTGCAACGACTTGCAACTACGAGAATTCCTTGTTCTCTTTTCGTGTTCCCTTATATTCCGCAATTTGCGTACTCGTCCAGTTTCAAGCTTTTAAGTTCAGTGGTTTCATCTGTGGGTTGTACCTATGCTTATTATTATACTAAAACTTCCGATCCCCACTTTCCGACCAATTCTGGAGGCATTGCGTGATGAGTGGTGGAGCTCAACGCTACGCTTTGCTCCTGTTACCATAGGGTAGAAATAGAAACATCAAATAATTAATTTCTCTGAGTGGTAATCGAACTTAGAGTCGCATGATAAGTCATACATTAAATTTTACATTTTCTAAAACATCTTACTCTATCCTTAGTGGAGTAACAGTTTAAAAACAAAAAAAAGCGAAAATCAAACCTACACCCAGTACGTCCACAGACCTACACCAACATATTAAGCAAACAGTACAGACATAAAATCAAGCAAAAACAACACAATACGCAACTAAATGAACAAATTAAATTTATATCGAATCTAATACCACTTAATTTGACACAAATTTCCTACAAAACGAACGATATTTATTCGCTACGTTTTCAATTTTGCCGCATTACCATACATTAGCATACATAACGGCTTTGTAATTACATACATACATACACGCGAGTGGTATTAGACGTATAATTATAAATGTATTAAACATTTTGACAGTTTTTCCGGTTATTTTGTCAATTGTTTTTATGGATTTCCTCCTTTTGACTTTCACGCTGCATCCCGAAGTAGGGTAGGCCGATCTGGTAACATATAGCAATTAAGACACTGTTACCCACTGTTACGCCAAATTTTCGAGACATTGTATGTTGATTGGCGGAGGTAACCGTCGCGTTTTGTCTTGTTACCAAAACGGGGAAATGAAAATAGTTAATTTCCTCGTGTGATATTCGAACCCACAACTCTTCACTACGACGGTCACTATTTTCTAAATAATGAATATACGAGTACATATTTTATTTTGAGTAAACATAAAGGATTAGTAACTAGGCATTCTGTTTCCATTTAAATAAATGTATAAAAATTTTAAAATATGTATGTATATAAAGACACTCTGTTCCCCACTTTCTACCGAATTCTGGAGGCATTGCGTGTTGAGTGGCAGAACTCAGCGCTGCGCTTAACCTCGATACGAGAGCGAAGAAATGGAAATATAAATGATAAGTAAATATTTTATCTCCTCCAGTGGGGATCGAACCCATAACCAGTCGGTATCACAGTCACACTTGTGCCCTTGAGCCACGACTGGCCTCTATCAGAAACTTTTTTGTATTATTACAATATATGTTCTATAGCCGAAAACAGCTTCATTGGTCAATTTAATGTCTCTTATAATTTAATAACATTATTTTTCTGTATAATTCAACTATTATTTCTTTTTAAAATATAATAAACTAAACAGTACTGAAAACTAAAAATTCAATTCAAGCAAAAAATATAAATTAAAAATACACAAAAGCCACTTAACACAAAGTGAGGTTAAAATACTAAAAACAAACAATATTGCAAAACCCTAGAACATACTAATATCTTGCAAGGTCGACCTTGCTTAATAGAATTAGTAATATATACCTATAGCTCATATAGAATACGTACCTACCTAACATTTTATGAATGGCCATGCGCTTACGCATGAAAAATCGATTCCATTGACACATTTCATTGAACCAAAACTTAAAAAAAAACCGAAAAACCAACACAAAACACAGAATAAAAATCAAAATTGCATTCCTGTCAAATCACTGTCACTGTCAATGTCAAATATATATTGGTACATCGAAATATATGAATATATATATATAAAAAAATCGTTTTATTTTCCACACGCGACTGATCACGACCGACTTTGTTGAATAAGAGCTTGTCTGTCAGTTCGTGCGTCCCGCTCTGGCCTTGCGTAATACTAACTAACGGGCCACAGAGTATAAACTATAAGGTAAGTTTAACTTACTACTGGGTTGAAGCGACGCTTGAAACAATCAATTTTCAAGTTAAAAATTTTAAGTATAGTGGGAGAGTTATGTGTCGTATAAATATTATTGAAAATGATGTCATAAGTATTTTAATATTGCATAAATATATTTATATATTAGCAGAATATATTTTATATTTATTCTATGTATCATGAAAGTGGAGAACGGAGAGATTAGACATTGAATTTTTTCTACTGTTTCAATTAAATATATATATTTTTTTTATTATCGTGTAAGTTTAAGTATTTTATTATCATTTATTTTCAACTGAATATAGTATTTTAAAAAATGATTGATATGTCTATTATATTTCTATTCAAAACAAACTTAGTCCATGTAAAGAAGATGTAAGGTTATATCCTAATCTTTAAATCTTTCCCGTGGGATACCCGAAGAGCTATGCAATATAATATCGCTGTGCGCCTGACTGCTAACGCAATGGCTGTGGGTTTGATTTCCGTTTTCGTTTTGGTTATAAGATAGAACCCGGCGTTAAATTCCGCAACTCAACAAGTAATGTCTCAAAATTGGACTGCTAGTGGGAAACGGAATGTCTTAACACTGGGTTCGTAAAGTAAAGCTAAATTATACCTTTCAGAATGTACTTATTTATTTTATAGATTTTTATTGTTAAAATATTGAGGCCAGTCGCGGCGCAGCGGCATAAAATGTGACTGTAAAACCGACTAGTTGTGGGTTCGATTCCCACTCGAGGAGATGAAATGCCTCCAGAATTCGGCAAAAAGTGGGGAACGGAGTATCTTAACACTAGATTTCCTCTGCCTACCCTGCTGTGTGCGGCATACAGCGTGAAGCTGATTTATTTTATTTATTTTAGTATATAATATAAATAAATACCAGTATATTTTCATTTCTTTTTAAATAAATTTATCATTTATTACATTTTTGTTTAATTTTGCAAAAAACATAAAACATATATTTTTATAAAGTAACAATTACACAAAAACATATTTTCTCTGCTTCACAATGTATCTCGCATGTAGTGAGTTAGAAATGAGAAGCTTAGTGTTAAGACACTCCGAAAACAAATAATTAAACTAACACACAAATTTAAAATTAAAGTTTTTAACTAAATTTATCCATATAAAGACACACAGATATCGAAATGCTCTGTGAAGTTCAATCGCCACGGTCCGTCGCCCACGCGCATGCGCCCGCGCATTATATGGTCACACGCATTTTGAACGTTCTATGTACATGTATATGTATTTATAGCCCGTTGTGGTGCAGATTGTGAACGCGATTGTGAACTCTAGGTTCGATTCTCACACAAGGAAAGAATAGGTATTTAATTTTCTCACTCGTATAGCAAATTAGAGTGTTGTGTTGATATCCGTGACGATACACGCATTGCACCTCAAGGATTGGGCGGTATGTGAGGAACGGAGTGTCTGGACACAACTTTCCTCTTGCACATCCTGCTAAATGCGGGATACAGCGTGAAGCTAAAAACTAAAACTAGGTAGGGCCGTTTGCGTGTTTTGACGTGGGCGTCAAAATATTAAGTAACAATGAAATAATAACAGTTTTTTATAGTGATGAATTATAATTTATGAAGTTTTTAAAACTACGGTTACGCCTTTTTAAATGACTGTTATTCGTTTTGTAGAAATTGTACCCGCATTGTAATATTTTGATTAAATAGTTAAAGGTGATGCTCCCTTCACTATAAATTAAAACTTGGTTTTTGTAAAAAAAAAAAAAACACCTTCACGTTGTATCCCGTACATAGCAGAGTAGGCAGAGGGAACCTGGTGTTAAGACACTCCGTTCCCCGCTCTCCGCTGAATTCTGGAGGCATTGTGTGTTGAGTGGCGGAACTCAACGACACTCTTTGCCTCGACACTAGGGCGAAGAAACAAAAATATAAATTTATATAAACATTTCCTTCGCTCGAGTGGGGATCGAACCCACAACCCCTCGTATTTTTTTTTATTTTAATTCTTACTTACACTACAGACTTATGGTCCGTACCTTTTCACCTTTTAGTAATTGTAGGAGAAATGCGTCGTCTTATTTTTACATTTTTTTTTACATTTCAACCACTCGTATTTACAATCACATTTGTGCCCCTGCGCCACGACTGGCCTCATGGGTTTTGTTCGTAGTACATAGTAGAATTGGCAGAGGGAACCTGGGAACCTAGTGTCAAGACACTTCGTTCAAATAAAGACACTTCCACGCTCGTTGCCATAGCGAGGATACGGAAAAATTGAATGTTATATTTCCTCGAGTTGAAATCGAACCCACTCCACACCATTCATACTCTTAATAGCATTATTAAATATAATAAATATAGTTAAATTTATTAATAATTATTCACATTATCATAACAGTGGTATCCAAACCGCGTGTATTACACAGTGCACATTTAACTGGGTATTGAACCCGGAACATTACGGAATGCCGTACAATCACCCATACAAAAATAATTATAGCACGCTATTTTAGCACCTAATATGAGGGAATAAAATTTAAATTTCCTTAAATCTGTTATAGATATTTGCAATATATTAAAACAGTACAGATCGCTTAAGATTTTTTTTAATGATTATTAATTAAAATAGTTTATAAATTCTTGTCTGTGCTTTAAGGAATTGTTTAATTAAAAATTGAACTTTTATGGGAAAGATATAAAAAAACCTTGTAATGTAAGATTTGGATGAACGTGTCTATCTCTGATTGATATATTCTTAGAGTTATTTATAGAAAATATGCTCTCACGTTCCTCTGTTCCACCGAAACTTCCAAAAAGCTGTTACGAGAAAGCATAATTATATAAACATACTATATTTTCCCACTTTATTCAAGACAAAGCGCGGCGTTAAGTTCCGCCATTCAACACGCAATCTTATAAAATTGGACAGAAAGGGAAGAATGTCTCAATACATTTTCATAAAAATCTTAATAAAAACTAAAAGTTACTAGTACATCATTAGTTTAAGTACATTTGATACATTAGTAAATAAGGAAACACCTTGATAAGAAACCGTGACATAAGAATATTATTATTCTAATATATTCCTTAAAACTATTGTGAGAGAGTCCATTTTAGTAATACATTATTAACAAAGATCAAGGACATGCCGATGACAATCATAGGCATTAGACACTCCATTTTTTGTTCTTAATCTGGCACTAATGTGAAACCTTGAATTTTTTTCGCGACTGCCTTTTTTGATATCTTGTCTAGTGATAAGACTCTCTTCTAAGATGTGTACTCTTGACACAGTGGTCGTGGTTGCTTAGATGGCGCACTAGGTCGAGGCACACATACATTGCCGAGTTAATTTTGAGTGAAAATGTGATAAGACACTCTGTTTTTTATTATTCTCCCTTTAGATGTTTGGGAAGTACCGGCAGTTTGAGTTCAATTTTTTATTTACTTGCTGGCGCTTTTCAGCATAACGGCACCGAACAGTAGAAATCAGTAATGCCTGATACAACTGGCTGTTTCGTGTAATTTAATGCTCTCACGTTCCTCTTTTCCACTGAAAATTCCAAAAAAACTTTTACGAGAAAGCATAATAATATAAACGTACTATATTTTCCAACTCTCTAGTAAAGCGCGGCGTTGAGTTCCGCTATTCAACACGCTATCTTATAATTAAATTTGATCATTCATGATTCCAGTCATTAATTTAAGCACTATTAAGTGCTTAAAATAGCTTTATTGAATTAAGAATATTTTTATATCGTTTTCACGTAACAGATAGTCAATAGTGTATTAAAATATTATTTGGAAAAAAATATATATAAACCGACTTTAAAGTCGTAGTAGTATAAATGTAGTTTAAACTACATTTATATGTATAAACTTAAGCAAAAACAAAATTGTAGAAAATAACATTTTAATTATTTGAACTTAATAAAAAAAATAGAAAATATAAATACTAATATACCTTACTACTTAAAATACGTTATTTTTGGAGTGGATGTCGGGGACAAGGGATTTTTTTAGCTTTTATCATAGTCATCTCTTAATGTTATTTAATTCTTTGGTGGCACCGACTACTAGCGTTCATATAAAAAAAAAACAATTATCAAAATCAGCATACAAATGACGGAGAAATCGGAGGAATATAGACGGAGAATATATAGGAATATAGTTTCCTTGTGATCTGACCCAGATCAGCTATCCCTATACATTATTAATGAAACCTCAATTTGAATTAGAACCGCGTACCAACTAGTACTTATTCAATTAAACCGACACGAGTCAATGTAGCGTTGGATGTTAATTAAGCACTTCGTAAGTATCCGTAGCGCGGTTTTAAATTATTGTTGTTTAAAAAATTGTATTTTTTTTAAATGTTGGTTAAATCGTTGAACAATTTTGTTAACTATATATATATAGGAACACAAGGGATGTGGATTCGATTTCCACTTGGACAAGGGAATTATTTTCTTCGATCAAGATAAAGCACGAAATTAAGTTTTACCACTCAATACGGAATACCCAGAAAATGCGGCGGAATGAGGGGAGCGGAGTGTCTTAACACTGCGATAGGCGGAATACGGCAGTAAACTGAAAAAAAAACACGCAATGCCTTGAAATTTCCGCGGTCCGCAAGGAACGGAAAACATTAAGTTTTCTCTGCCGATCTTTATATCATATATCATGAAAATTAATAAATTTGAATTGACTATCATATATAATAGTTACTTATTATTTACAGGTACATCCGGGATAAAAAGTTAGCGTGGGCGACGTTTAAATTAAGGCACCGCGGCCTACAAAGATGGAGAGTTTTATTTCTTTTGTTTTAGTTGTTTCTTTTGTAAGCTGCGTTCGGCCACTCAACGCGCAACGCGTCCGGAATTCACAGAAAATATTGAACGGAGTGTCTTAACACTACGTTCCCTCTGCCTAAGCTGCAATATTCGGCATACAGCGAGAAGCTGATTTACTTTACTTTGATTTACTACTTTACATATGTATGTTTAGTATTTTTAGTAAATAAAGAAATAACTTAAAAAATGGGTTTTAACATGTAATTGGCCATAGCTACCATATAAAATACGCGTGGGACGGAACGCGATAGATTGATCACATTTGACACGCTATCTCGCTTGCTTGGTTGAGCTAATGTTACTTTCTTAGTTTGTTTTTATTTCGTAAGAAGCTTCAAAATTTTCCCTCTAAAGCGAAGTAAGCAGAAAAAACCTAGTGTTAAGACACTCCGTTTCCGGCTTTCTGTCCAATTCCGAGACAGCGTGTTGAGTGGCGGAGCTCAATGTCGCGTTATTTATTACCAGAGAATGGAAATGAAAATAACTTAGTGGTAACCAAACCCACAACCATTGTATTTATAATCAGAACACTGCATTCCACTGCGTTACGATGACCAAATATAAGGTTCCCATATTAAAATAAAATAATGTAATACCGCCCACGTTGGTGCCACGATTAAGCTTGCCTAATGAATTAACGTTTATCATTGTAACATCAATATAATGTCCTAATCAAGTCATTAAGAGATAAAAACTGGTTTTTATGGTAATATGTACATACAATATATATATATATATATATATAGCAGAGTAGGCAGAGGGAACCTAGTATGAAGACACTCCGTTCTCCACTATCCACCGCATTTTTCAATTTTTCAAATCAACGCTGGGCTTTTGTCCTGGTGCCAAAGCGAAGTAATGAAAATATTGATAAATAATAATTAATTCTCTCGAGTAGGTATCGAACCCACAACCGTCGCATTATGGCCTCATACATACATTGGTATATTTTTTTATTTAATACTACGATATTTTAGAACTAGACTAGACTATTGGACGTTACGTTTGAGTGCTCCTCAACACCTCCACCTAATAGATGATTTTCCGAAATTTTCCAAATGACCGTACATACAAGGAATAAAAATGCATTATAATAAAAATATATATATAATCAAAATCTTTCAAAACTTCTAATAAAGAGTAATCTTTTGAAGTATTAAGTTAAATCCTGTAATATAAAAGTTTTATACAGAAAGTTTGAATTTCTTTTAAGATATTAGGCGTTTGTGTCTTGAATAGTCTTAGTTCTTTTTAATCTTTTAAGCTTTTATTAAAGTTATTATTTTTATTAATAGTAAATAAATTTGGTGTAAGATTGATTTTTTTGATTTAAGTTTGCCACTAGAGCGGGAAAATAAAAATATTAAATATATCATTTCACAGAGCGGGAATTGAACTCACATAACCTTTTTGAAATTTCAAATTGTATGTAACAAATAAGTTACAGTGGTACAGCGTTTGATTGTGAACACGGTCGTTGTGGATTCGATTCCCATTCGGAATAATAAATAATTTTCCTTCCCCCGCTTTGATAAAATAAACGCAGTATAGAGTTTTTTGAATATAAGAGAACGGAATGAATAAAACTATTCAAAACTTCTAAATGATTTTATGGATATAAAATTGAAATTTGAGTATTATTGCCTTCTCCGCTATATACAGACTAAAACGCTGGCCTAAAAAAATGATGTTTAAGCTAAACTGACTACTGACTGAGACTTAAAAGTCTCATTTATCAGCATTTTAATGATTAGTAATCGAACCTGCACTTTAAGTGTGAAATCTAACGTATGTCTACCACACAAATTCTTAGGCATACAAAAACGATCGCATATTTTAGTAAAGAAAACAAATAGAGCTATTTAAATAAAATAACGGTACAAAAGTACGGTTCGTGCGCCCACGCATCTAAAGGTGAAATTCATGAATGATTTTGACTATTATGGTAGGTATGTATATATAATATTGTAATTCTATATAGTGAGACCATTCACAGAGCCAGTGGCGCAGGGGCACAAAGTGAGACTGTAAAGTTAAATGGTTATGGGTTCGATTTCCACTCGAGGAAATGAAATATTTAATTACATATATATATTGAGGCAAAAGCGCGGAGTTGAGTTTCGCCACTCAACACGTAATGCCTTTAGAATTCGATAGAAAGTGGAGAACGGAGTGTCTTAACACTAGGTGCATACCCAGCTATGTGCGGGATACAGCGTGAAGCTGATTTTAATCGAGTAGGAATCGAACCCGAGACCTGTCACGGCTGTCTTATCTTTTTTTTCTAGATGCAAAAATATTCATAATATTTGATACAATGTTTCTGTGGATTAAACTCTATATCAACAGCTGTTGATAATTTCGTCAGAAAAATTTAATTTCCATTCAAATAGCATTGTAGGCGTCTTTATTAATCGCTGTGAAGTATAATATTACAAATTAAATTGTTATTTATGTTTAGGAATGTATGTCAAATGTAAAAGATTAATTTTGAATAAAAAATGTATGTATATGTAGGTACTAGAGCATAGAGGCTTATGTGGCGCAGGGCTACAAGCGTGAGACTGTAAACGCGACAGTTGTGGGTACGATTCCTTCGGGGAAATAGTATATTAAATATGTTTAGTTCCTCGCTCCGGTAACCAGGTCAGCGGACCGTTGAGCGCCACTCAATACGCAATGAGATGATGCATGAGATCAAGATTCTGACGGAAAGTGGGAAATGGAAGTGTCTTAATAGGAACGGACTGTCTTAACACAAGGTTCCCTGGTTCTCTCTACCTAACCTGCTATATGCGTGATATCAGCGTGAAGCTTAAAAAAAATCGGAAGTTAATATGTCTAGAATGATTATTTCTAAAAACTTAAGGGAAAAAACATAAAAAAGACTAAAAATAAATAAATCCGCAACTGTTATTATAAGTTTGCAAAGAAGTTACAAGTCTCAAAGTATTTTTTTTACTAATAAAATCAACAATAGTATACCACCGACATTAAGTAAAATCAATTAATTTTATTAGCTTTATGCAGTATCACAGGTAGACGCAGTGCTGGAATTCAACGCCGCGGTATTACTGGTATGTCTTATGTAAAACATACCAGTATATACATGTAGGTATGCCAGAGAAACCATCCATGCTGGTAAAATAAAGTATGGTGTTGGGTACCGCTGAGCACGTAATATCTCGAATCCAGAAAGAAAGTGGAGTAGAGTTTTGACACTAGGTTATCTCTACCTGTCATTACAATAGGGAAAACAGCGAGAAACGGAGAAAAGAAACTGTTAAAATTTTATGCTGTATCCGCTCGAGACATTATGGGTTGAGTGGCGCACCCAACGCCGTATTTTGGCTTGGTATCAGAACGATCATATAGAAATATTAAATATTTCAATACCCTGAGTAGTAAACGAACCCACAACCGTCACGTCAACCCGAAAACAGCAAATGATATCTTAAAAAAAATATGTTAGAAAGATTTGAACTAAATGCCTTCACCATCCAACAGCAATCTCACTCACTCCATAAAAGTCTTTACAATTTCTCACCACCAGTTCAAAATACTCGGTTCAAATTGAAATCTCAATACAAAAGTGAAGCTAATAAAGCCTCACATCGCGTTTGAAGCTGGTATATACGTAGTTTTATAAAAGGGGGGAAACCAGGCCACTGTACTAGTGCGCCGAATCGATACACTTTGCGAGCTGAGTGCCGAATCATCTACATATGACGCCATGACTTTGTTAGGGTGTATATAATTTTTACATGCATTAGGAATTCAATAAGCATTTAATTTTTTTTTTATTTTCACGCATAAAGCGTTCGAATTCGTGATTTGCCTTAAAAGCAATTTCAAAAACAATTAAATGTGCTTCAAAAAATATTTTTACGTATGTGTATTTATGCCCTTGAATTATGCAAGCTGAAGAGATGTGCTAAAATGTAGTTTTCTATCAAGAATGAAAACACAATATAAAAAAAAACGAAAAATTAAAAAAAACAAAATCAGAATGTGCTTCAAATATAAATTATAAGATATATGAGCCTAAACTTTAGTGGCTTACTAGTGACCTCTGAAGAGATCCACCATATGGGTCCTGATTCCATCATCAGATTAATTTGATGACCATATATGTTCTATTGACACCTAAGTTACCTATTAAAGTTTCTTAGATTTTTAAATAGGTTGTGTGAAACATATGTGTAAATTCATTTTAAATCAAGCATAGTAAAGCATTCTTAACATTTTTTAAGTGTTATTCCATACTTAAGTATAAACATAGTAAACCACTTACTTATTCATATTAAAAATAAAATTAAATAAGCTTAACGCTGTATCCCGCACACAGCAGGGGTTAAGATACTCCGTTGCCCACTTTCCGCGAGTTCTGGAGGTATTGCATATTGAGTGGCGGAACTCAACGCCGCGCTTTTCCCTCAACATGAGAGCGAAGAAATGATAATATAAATGTTATTTACATTTTCTCAAGTGTCCCCACTTGAGAAAATGTAAATACACAACCAGTCGCATTCGATTCGTCCAGTCGATTTTACAGTCACTGGCCTCATTTATGTATATTTTAAACTTAATTGCACATTCACGTTCCTATATTAACTGACCATTAGGTATAGTACTGATTTAATTTAATCAGTCAATCCATTAACTCATATTCAATCGGATAACTTACATAAATATAATTTTATTATTATTATTTTTTACTTTTCCATTTTTTTTCTAAAGCCACAGTCGCCCTACACGCCTTTATCACCCGCACAAGTCAGTAGCCGAGTCAAGAGCTCTCACAGAATATTGTACGGTACGTGCCATTAATAGCTGTAGATTTTGTATTGCATAGAATCAGGTGGCGGTATTAATTGTTTTAACTGAATCTAACGATTCATTTGACTTGGGTATGTTGGTGAAACGTCTCTCCCTTTTCCATTTTCTGATCAATTAGACTGTGAATGGATGTTGAGTGGCGGAATTTAACGCTGTATTGATTGTATGGCGTTAGATTCCGATCTTGAATATAAAAAATATTATGTAAGGTTAATTATGCTAGCCATGTCTACACATTTTAGATAGATTGAATGAAAGAAGACTGGTTTGAACAGTAAATTAATTAATTTTAGTAATAGTTAGACTGAAAATTGCAATTTTAGTTCAAAATGAAATTGGCAATTGCCTGTAATTTTAGTATCGAAAATACTATTAATAATCATTAAAATTATGTCCAGTATATAGTTAATAATTATTTAAAGAGGTGGAAAGAGGAGAACTTTATCAGAGAGTTCACTATAACTCTAGATTAGTAGTGTATAAAATGCCACAACAAATTTCATATTTTTGTAAGTTCACTCTGTATACCGCATAAAGCGTACCAGGCAGAATTCCGTTTCCCACATGTGGGAATCTATAAATATATGAAAGAAAATAAAAAATAAAAGTAACATACAATATACCAGTGAGGCCAGTCGCAACGCAGAGGCACAACGTCTGACTGTAAGCGCGACTGGTTGTGGATCGATCCCTACTCGAGAAAATAAAATATAAATAAATCAGCTTCACGCTGTATCCCGCACAGAGTAGGGTAGGCAGAGGGAATCTAGTATTAAGACACTCCGTTCCCCACATTCTGCCGAAATCTGAAGGCATTGCGTGTTGAGTGGAAGAACTCAACTCACTCAGGCCTTCGTTCTGGTGTCCACCACTCAACACACAATGCCTCCAGAATTCGGTGAAAAGTGGCAAATGGAGTGTCTTAACGCTAGGTTCCCTCTGTCTACCCTGCTGTGTGCGGGATACAGCGTGAAGCTGATTCTATACAATATACCATTTTACTTACACAATTTACTATGAAACGATAAAGAGAGCTCTACACACTCTATCACTCATATATTTCAATTATCATCATTATCTACGCACGTATTAATGACGTCTGAGTAATGTTTTCAGACTTATATTAAATACTTAAAAAGCAAATGTAATTTATAGTGTTCCTACTATATAAGTATTTAATATTTTTTTCTCATTTACAGACGAGGCCAGTCGCGGCGCAGGAGTAAAAGCGTGTGACTGTGAACCCGATAGGTTTTGTGTTCGATTCTCATTTCTTCGTTTTGGTGTCGAAGCAAAAAGCGTGGTGTTCCACCATTCAACTTGCAATGCCTTCAGAATTTGGCGGAATATGTGGAACCGCGTGTCTTAACACTACGTTCTCCCTGCTTACCCTTCTGTGTGCGTGATACTGCGTGAAGCTAAAAAAAATATGATAATGTACCGAATGTTGCATTAATGTTGTTTAAACAATTTCACTTGTTTCAGTGTAATATCTCATACATATAAATATTTTACCATAGTAAGGATATTAATATCGTTTAAATCATTCGTAAATAATCATTCCCCTGCATAGAGATCGAGCCCACAACCATCGAGTTTAACACATTTTATTTGTAGTATTTTCAGCTTCACGCTGTATCCCGCACACAGCAGGGTAGGCAGAGGGAACCTAATGTTAAGACATTCCGTTCCCCACTTTCTGCCGAATTCTGGAGGCATTGCGTGTTGAGTGGCAGAACTCAACGCCGTGCTTAGCCTCGACACCAGAGCGAAGAAATGAAAATATAAATTTTAGGTAAATATTTCATCTCCTCGAGTGGGGATCGAACCCATAAACAGTCGGTTTTACAGTCACACTTTGTGCAGCTGCGCCACAACCGGCCTTTATTTGTAGTAAATTTCTATAAATTTCTTTGAATTTCACTTTTTTGATCATTTTATGATTTTAAATATGTTATGATGGTCCAAATATTGATTTATTAAAAACAAGGGTGGTCTTCTACACGAATATAAATCTTTTGTAATTTGTCTATAAATCTCCTTCCCTCCATTTCGTTTGTTCAGGGACAAATCTACAGTGTATTGAAACCAATCTTCTAAGTGGGTGTATATTAAAATGATCAAAGTTAAGAAATGCATATAAATCACCTAATTTTACTATGTTGTACGTATATCTAGGTTTATTTTTATAATAAAACTAATGAGTTTCTTTGATTGAACGTATAATCTCAGGAACTATTTATTCTAATTGAAAATTTAGTTTTTGTGATAGTTTGCATATCGACGATACCTAAAGGTATGATATTAATCCTTTCTATGTACGATTTCAGGCCATTTGATTGTGTCATACATAACTTTTAGTTATATCCATTTAACCGTGGGGAAAATCCGATAGTATAAGCTAGTATTACATATAGTGAATATCAATCATGAAAAAAAAACAGCCTATTAAGGTAAATGAACAAAAAGCGCGTCTACTTTTTGTATCCTTACCTATGTCGTATCGACCCGGAAACACTGCCACAGGTAGGAAGGAAGTTTCTATTGAACCGTACAGGAGTAGATTTCCATGTATCCAGGTTGTGAGAATGATATTTAAGTCTATGAAGTACTGTGCTATTCAAAAATTAGTCTATAGGTTCTAGTTTAAAGAGTTTCCAAGAATATTTACCATGATAAATGCGGTAGACAACGCACAGCATCAAGACTTCTCTACGCGAAGCCTAAGTGTCTAGCAAAAGAGTATTGAGATCCTAATGATTTGAACGGTTTAATTTTATATACGATCAAATGATTCAAGCTAATCCAAGGATGCACGAGTCCAGAGACCCATGAAAACAGTACTCCATATGATTTAGTTTTGCTCTATACAGGGTCAATCTGTGTACGAAACCAACTTGGTCTTGGTTTCCAGACGATCGCGATACTAGCAGTCACTTGAAATATTAAGGTCCTATACGCTGACGACACCGAACGTGGCTTTAACAAGAGAGTTCGCGAAACTGAACTACTAATACTAATAATAGAAATCCAAAGAAATCATGAGAAAACATTCCCGAGAAATGCCTGCCGGTCAGAGTATACAGCGTCCACTGTCCTATCATCTGCATAGCAATGCTAGAATCCTCTAATATATCATTTATATGCAGAAGAAACATTGGAGGGGATAGAGCGTAACCTTGAGAGACTCTAGCGTCAACGGGCATATAAAAGGAGCAGAAACTATCAACAGCGATCGTACTGCGCTCAGTGAGTTAACTGGCGATCCAATATACATAAGTCCTACTTGCAAAATGCAAATATAGATGATTTACTCCATAGTAAAGTTAACAAAACATTAAAACTACCGAACTCAACTTACTTTCGACAGATGGTGTAACATGCTGCAAGAATAACTCAGCCATAGCTTACCCGTGATATTTTAGCTTCATCCAAATACATTTCAAAAAGGGAATTTCATATTTTGCATTTTCACGCTATCAATATTATTTTATAGAGCTATCGTAGCGCTATTATTAAATGTTAAATTATATATGTACGTAATGATTGTGGGTTTGATTTTCATTTGGAATATATTATCGACATTTCGCCGCTCTGGCAAGACGAAACGCGACGTTAAAATCTGCCAGTGACCACAACCACCACAATGTTTCGAATTTCGAATTCAGACAGAAAATAGGGAGTGCTTTGGCACTAGGTTCCCTCTGCCTACCGTAGCACAAGCGGAACAATGTGCATATTTTATACATGCAGAATGTAGCTTATTCATGGCTTTTACAAATAATTAAAAAGTTTATTAAATCAAAAAGAAAACATTTGTTTTTACCTAAAATATTTTAATAAACTAGCTTTATATAAACGTAAAATGAATAATAAGATTGCATATATTCTAAATTATTTCCCAATTTAGTGTATTCTTATTGAAACAAAAGGGTCTGAGAATGGGATTCGGGCACTTCCGGTTGGCAGCGGATGGCCTAATAACGTACATCCGGTTGCTTGATTGCGGATGAGACCTGCGTGTAATCAAGGATTACTCACAAATGTAACTGTATGGGGAATTTATATGAATAAAAAAATCAGCTTCACGCTGTATCCCGCGCACAGCAGAGTAAATATATATGTAGTTTTTTTTTCTTTTTAATATTAATGTCAATGTCCAAAACTCCAAAATTATTTCCAATGCAAAGACTAAGAATTTTTTACTTTTTTACCTTTTTTTTATTTTGAGATATAACTATCTATGAGTGAAAAATCTTGTTCTATTGGTTACTCTTAATGATTTGGGAATATTTTTTCTCATTTTTCTTTTTTTTGTTTCTCATTTTCCACCAAATTCTTAAGGCGTGAGAATCAAATCCACAACCGTCGTGTTTACAGTACACTTATGCTCACGCGTCTCAAGAGACTGAGAATAATTAAATAAGTTATTTTTGTAATATAAGACAAACGCCGGCGTTGAGCTCCGCCAAACGCGCACAGTTTAAACAAAGTAATACATAGATCCTCTCTAAATTATTTTAAGTTCATATTTCACGACCACAATTTGCTCAAACGGAAGGAGGAAAAGGAAGTTATGTGACAAAATTTCTCTGCACACACAAAATATAGCTTCCTATACGTAATTTAGAGGTAAATAAAAACTTTTAACCCCACTACAGTAGACTCAACGAGTCGTGGCCGTTCTGACGTTAAGTTGCCTGAACTTTCACGTATTGTGAATTCAGGAAGAAATGGTCAAAAGTAGGACTAAATTCTTAAAATCAACTCTGCGCAGCCATTTACAGGTGAATTCAGGGCGGCCACGACTCGTCGACCGTACTGTACGTACGCCTACTGACATTACGGCTCCAAAATATGTCGGCAACATACTTTTCCCATTAAGTCATTATAGCATCCTCAATGTAAAGTGGCTGTTATATCTCCAAATAAGGACATTCTCAGAAAATCTCTTCAGGTTCCTTAAAAGATTATAATTAAAGGCTTGGAAATTATAATTAAAAAAAATTCTTCGATATCTTTATAAGAACCAGTATCGTGTTAGATTTATTAGTTTGTCAGCTTCACGCTGTATCCCACACACAGCAGGATATGTGGCGGAACTCAACACATTAAAATATAAATTTTAAATAAATATTTCATTTTCTCGATTGGGAATTGAACCCACAACCAGTCGCGTTAACAGTCATACACTAGTGCCCGTGCGCCACGACTGGCCTCAACGATAACACAAATTGCTCAAAATACTAAAACACGCTCTAAGGGTAGTAAAATGCATGCCTCCCCCGTACAACGTAGAAATTCCGTCTATTTCCGCCGACGAATTGCTCTCTGACCTTAGAAATGTTTACTATTAGAAATGACGTAAAGTGTATTGATTACAATAGTTAAGGATTTAATTTTTGTTTTTTATAAAATACAGTATATATATATATATATAAAATTAAATTAGCTTCACGCTCACATTGTACGCTCCCATGTATTCCGCTCACAGCAGGGTAGGCAGAGGGAACCTAGTGTTAAGACACTGCGTTGCCCACTTTGTGCTGAATTTTGGAGGCATTGCGTGTTAAGTGGCAGAATTCAACGCCGCGCCTCGACACCAGCGCAAAGAAATAGTAAATCTATCATTTCCTCGAATGGGGATCGAGCCCACAACCAGTCGGTTTTACTGTCACATTTTGTACCACTGCGCCACGCCATATGTAATATTTAATTTGAATTGAAGTTGTATTTGAACGTGCTTTTAGAAATAATAATAATAAAGCACTCTTTTAAATGAAAGTTAAATAAAAAGATATATTTTGATCTTGGCATATATTTTGTAAATATATTATTATAGCCAAAACGTTATTTGAGTAAAAATAAAAAAAAATATATATAAAAAAAATCAATTAATATATAAATAAAAAATACTGACGATTTAAAAATTTGTATCTATCTGTCTTATATAAATTAGTGATACGCAACACCACACCAGATCAGGTGAGGGAAACATTAAACATACAATAATACTCTGCATAAGATTCAAACCCTACAACCAACGATACCAATAAAGCATGTCCAACTGTTCAACTTGGCACCATACCACTTCTGTAATTTCTATTCTACACTTCATATTAACGATGGCTACACAATTTAATACACTACAAAAACTCAACCTATTCTAACCACAGAAAGTTTAAAATGCCACTACATTACACTGTCGTTTCCTATACAATGAAATATAGCTCATATTTACCTCGAAAATAAGGTCGTTTTTCATTGTAGCAAGATCATAGCAAAGTGAATCCAATAAGGACTCTTTGAGCAACTCTGTTGCGGTTTTTATCCAGGATGTATGTATTTCAATCTGTGGTATGATTTTTTTTTAAATGTTATGTATGAGTGACGTTATTTTTTGTATATTCAGATACAAAATGTTAGAGCCTATTGTTATATATATATTATCTATATAGAGTACTCTCCGTTCTCCTCGATTGTTGTTCCTGACTAAGTTATAAGAACTTTTGAGTATACAAGACAGGTTTCATATGCATAATATTTTGACATAATACTTATTTGTGGCCAGTCGTAGCGCAGGGGCACAAAGTGTGACTGTAAATCGGCCGGTTGTGGGTTCGATCCCCACTCGAGGAGATGAAACTTAAATTTATATTTCCATTTCTTCGCTCTGGTGTCGAGGCAAAACGCGGCGCTGAGTTCTGCCACTCAACACGCAATACCTACAGAATTCGGCAAAAAGTGGGGAACGGAGTGTCTTAACACTCAGCTCTTTCTGCCTACCCTGCTGTGAGCGGGATACAGCCTAAAGCTGATTTTGTCTTCAAAATCATATATAAAAAAACGTGCAATCACAAAAACAACACTAACCGCTTCTAACACAATACGCAAAAATTAACCAAATCTCCATACTCCCAATTACAGGTACCTCCACATGTTTGACTAGCCAACTAAGCAGTTTGTAGAAATTATGCTACAAATTATCATAGCCGTCCTCCTCTGGGGATGTGTTTATCTTGTTATGTGCCGCCCACAGCACTTGCAGGTGCTATTTAACTGACGAGTTTAAATTTAACTTTTATAGTTATTTGAAAACTCTGTGATCAATTTTGCTTTTAAGCATTCGTATTGTGTCTGGTGTGTGTAGATTTAGATAATAGTTAAGTCTTAGTACAATGGAGGATGATTTATAATTCAATCAAATCACGAAAAATCTGTTTATTATTTTAAAAGTCTGTCACTTATTACCTAGAAACTTTTATAGGGAACATATACTTTAAAGATTTATTTGAAAATTCCAGAAATGTATACTCAAAAAATACTAAATCTATTTTTATATGGACTGTTAGGCCAACTCTAGATATAGCGTTTTGAGTGTCCAAGCCCAATGTCATACCAAAGTGGGAAAATGGAGTGTAGATTTAACCCACAACCATAACATGTACTGATGGTACTATACAATTGAGCCTCGACAACGTCATAATATTATCTAATAAAATTGTATTATCTAATAATATCTATCGAAAGTTAATGGGATAATCTATTGTATGGGCGTATCTATACTTATAATAAATCTGTAGAAAAGTCGTTTCTGTACATTGAAAATATTTTTAAAAAAATTAGCTAGGGTGTTAAAGGATAACTAACAGAATCCATTTCCAACATTTTTGGAATTTTTGTCTGTTTGTCTGTTTGTCTGTTTGTCTGTTTGTCTGTTTGTCTGTTTGTCTGTTTTCCTGTTTATGTGAACACGCATCACGTCAAAAGTACACAATATATATAAGCAAGTTTTATACGTAAAAATTACCAGTAAATCAAAGTAACATTTAGTGTTTATTTCATTGTAATAGCTCCACTCTATCAAAAGATATAAGTATTTAAGTTTCTAAGAAGCTTATATTTGAGATAGTAGAACTCGATACTAGAAACGCTATCTATTTTATATTTTAAGTAGGTAGGTAGGTAGGTGGGTATGTAGGTGGGTAGGTAGGTAGGTGGGTAGGTAGATGGGTAGGTAGGTGGGTAGGTAGGTAGGTAGGTGGGTATGGTGGGTAGTAGGTAGGTAGGGTAGGTAGGTAGGTAGGTAGGTAGGTAGGTAGGTAGGTAGGTAGGTAGGTAGGTAGGTAGGTAGGTAGGTAGGTAGGTAGGTAGGTAGGTAGGTAGGTAGGTAGGTAGGTAGGTAGGTAGGTAGGTAGGTAGGTAGGTAGGTAGGTCGGTAGTAGGTAGGTAGGTAGGTAGGTAGGAGGTAGGTAGGTAGGTAGGTAGGTAGGTAGGTAGGTAGGTAGGTAGGTTAGGTAGGTAGGTAGGTAGGTAGGTAGGTAGGTAGGTAGGTAGGTAGGTAGGTAGGTAGGTAGGTAGGTAGGGTAGGTAGGTAGGTAGGTAGGTAGGTAGGTAGGGTAGGTAGGTAGGAGGTAGGTAGGTAGGTAGGTAGGTAGGTAGGTAGGTAGGTAGGTAGGGTAGGTAGGTAGCGTAGGTAGGTAGGTAGGTAGGTAGGTAGGTAGGTAGGTAGGTAGGTAGGTAGGTAGGTTAGGTAGGTAGGTAGGTAGGTAGGTAGGTAGGTAGGTAGGTAGGTAGGTAGGTAGGTAGGTAGGTAGGTAGGTAGGAGGTAGGTAGGTAGGTATGGTAGGTAGGTAGGTAGGGTAGGTAGGTAGGTAGGTAGGTATGGGTAGGTAGGGTAGGTAGGTATGGTAGGTAGGTAGGTAGGTAGTAGATGTAGGAGGTAGGTAGGTATGGGTAGGTAGGGTGGTGTAGGTTGGGGTAGGTGTTAGGATAGTGTGGATGGTGGGTAGGTGGGATGGTGGGTAGGTGGAGTAGGTGGTAGGTTGGTAGGAGTGGAGTAGGTAGGTATGGTGGGGTAGGATGGATGTAGGTGGGAGTGGAGTAGGTAGATGGTAGTAGATAGGTAGGAGTAGGTATGTGTAGGATGTAGGTGTAGGTATGTGGATAGGATGGTAGGTAGGTGTATGGAGGGAGGTATGTAGATGTGGTGTAGGAGGTAGGTAGGTAGTGGTAGGAGTATGGATGTAGTAGTAGATAGGTAGGTATAGTTATGGTTAGGTTAGGTAGTAGGTAGTATTGGTAGTAGGAGTAGTATGGATGTATGGATGGATGTATGGATGTATGGATGTATGGATGTATGGATTATGGATGTATGGATGTGTGGATGTGTGGATGTGTGGATGTGTGGATGTGTGGATGTGTGGATGTATGGATGTATGGATGTAGTGTATATTTTTTTCAATTATTATTACCAGTAAAGTATCGATACTAATATGATATCTATATATTTAATATATTAAATATTTTTAGTAAGTTTATAATTCTAATAGAATTAAACAACTTTATAAAATGATTTTTCCTTGCATGCGTTGTAATAATTACAACATAATATATAAGATTTTATATGCTTTTTAATTATTATCTTAAAATAATTAAATGTATTTTGATCAAATTTATTTTCTTAAAAATTAGGAGTGCCCAACAAAGCTATCATTTCTCTATGAAGATATAAATAAATAGTTATAAAGGTCAGTTATTTAATCATTACACCATTCATACATGACGAATATTACAATAAAACCAATTAAGCCCATTGTACCGCTCCCGCACCGCGCTCACGTCTTAGCTCTTTAAATCGCTTAAGTCGTTTCTGAGATAAGCGTCGACTAACAGAAAAACCAAGAAACCGACAAAATTTATAAATATTATTGTTGCTGATTCTATTACTTTGTTAATTGCTCCAATAATATTTTGTTTAATGAAAATCGAAAATACCATGGTTTTAATAATTTTCACATTAGAAATCTTAAGTGCGCTGCAAGCATACATTATTTATTAAAACAGGAACGTAGTTCCCTGTACCGAAACAAACAAATAATTCACAAATTTAAGCGGGTGAAGCCGCGAGCTGGTTGCTGTATTTTATAAAATTTTATGTTGTGATTATAATAGATGGATCACGTGGTGATGTCAATACGTTTTAATCATTGGCATGTAGGTACGTTATATTAATTTATAGTAGATATACTTCTCAAGAGAACTTAATCAAAACTTTCTATGTTAAAAAATACATGAAATAATCATGTTAGGGAAATATCAAATTTATTTTATGAATCAATCTTAATGTTATATTCGAAACAAATGAATTGTATGTAAATTTATTAATACGTTTCAAGTATGAAAAAAAGAAAAAATGCAGTAAATTGCGTTTCTCCTTTTCTTTCCAATATGAATCATATTTCTATATATGTGGGACGTAAATGCGGGAACAGAGCTGCCATCTTAGTACAGAGTAACCTCTAAAATATATATTTACGTATAGCTAAAGAATAAAAAATGTGAAGAGGAATGTGTGATTTCTCTATAGAATATATTATTCTACATTATATCATAAAAAAACAGTACATATAACGGTATCCTCCTGCAGTATAATTATTTTTAATCAACATTTTTGAACTTTTAATTTTTAACATTTTACATATTTTCGTGCCATTATGATGAAAAACTTAGACAATTTTTTAATTTGAAAAAAATAATTTATTAACAATAAGAATGTTGGTAGTTTTTCAAAAGGTATAAGAATTTAAAAAATGTCTAAAATATGCTTTCTTCGCAAGTATTGTAATAACTATTAGTTCTATTCACTAAAAAATCACTATAAATATTAAATATGCTCAATTAGTGTTTTTGTCAGCACCACTTTAAATGAAACCATAGTTAATCACTCTATAAAAGCCTAATACAATAAAAAAAATCCTAAAAGTGAAAAAGTTATTTTTCATACAAAATAAATTATATATTATCGTTGATATTAAAATAAAACGCTATTTGTCATTAAATACGCAAACAGGCGCGCAAACAAGCCTATCAAAGGGAAACCGCCGCAAACGCCTCATTCCTAAATCAAGTCGTAGGTATTGGCGACAAAGTTCAAAGTTGCTTAACCTTTAGTAATACTTTTGTAGTAGTATGTGTTAACGTTATTGGTATCTATGCGTAACTGCGTCACACGAAATACAGGTATGGATAAACATCGTGAAATGAAAAAAACCTACGTCTAAACCGTTGAGGTATCTTGATTAATTTCTTTAGGTATGGGCTTAAAATATTTTATCCTATATATTGCCTCCGTAAAAGGAGCGCTGACGCTTCCATTCTGTATTAATATTAAAGGCCATCGCGGCGCAGGGGCACAAAGTTAGGTTAAGTTACTTAAATCGGTTAAGCCCTTTCTGAGATTATCCTGAACGCACAGATAAACAGACAAATTGACCAAGTTCTATTACATTGTTAAATGTCCGTAATAATATTTTTTCTAATATATCTTCCACGTACAGACACCGATGAGTTAGGATTTTATTGTAAGTAGCGATATTACTATAACTATATATCTATAACTATAACTTAGGTCCTAAAGACTCCTTAAGGCAAAAGTTTAAAGAAATTAATATATTGACAGTTGCATCTCTCTTATGGGTGGTACGAAAATGCGACTGCGTTGCAAACATACATTATAGGTATATTAAAACACGAACATAATTTTAGTGTATTAAGCAAATAATTCTGTGGTTTAAGCGGGCGAAGCCGCGAGCGGGCCGCTAGTTTAAAAATAAAATAGTCATTTTCAAAAATGGCGGTAAGATTGTTAATTTCAGAAAGAAACTTAAATGCAATTTTCACTATTGTACTTTAGCTGGCTTCTATTAATATTTAGGGTTTGTTTCAAATCAATCTGTTCATAAATAAAAATTGTATCCATATAAAATACTTATTTTGTCGACAATATACTTACAAAATAACTGTTTTATTATATTGGCTGAAACTTTAGTAATTTAGATAAATATTGTTTTTAACATGATAATATTATTAGAAATCGAGAGTAATTCAGATTTGTAAATATTTTTTGGATAGTTCAGCCGGGTGAAGCCGCGACTGGGTCGCTAGTAATGGCTGTACATACAGACATACATACATATAGGTACTTATTTTTTGTAGAGACTCACCTTAACTAAAAATCTTTTTGTATAGTATATTAAGTTCTGAACAACTTCATAGTGCATCAAATTACCTGTAACAAAGAATTTAAAATTAAAATTTGTAAAAAGTATCCAATTTTTATTATACGTTGTAATTACTTAAATTTATGCGAAACTTTATATTGTAAAGTTTATAATAACGACAGAATTGTAGCTGTTTTTGAGTTAATTCAATATTGTTAATGCAGATATATATATATTTTTAGTTATATTGCAGGATAGGCAGAAGGAACCTGTGAACCTGATATTAAAACTCCGTTCCCATTAAGACACTACTTCTCCGCGTTTTTTGGATAATTTTGGAGTTCTCCCACATATGACATGGTAGGCAGACCGAATACAGTAAAAAAACTCTCCGTTCTTCGAAAACCTGATATTGGAACTCAACGCCGCACTTTGATATACCAAACCGATACAATTAAAATAAACGAAATACATGCAGAAACTCTTGACAATAGGTTCTCTTCGCTTACCCTGCTATATATGTGATACAGAATGAAGCTAAAAAAAATATTTTTTTCGACTGAGAATCGAACCTACGACCATCTTCTCTAGATCAAACACATTTTCAATGCAATACGACGGCTAGTTTCGGAAGTATCATTATATAATTGTATTTCACAGTTTTACGCGAGAATTATTTCCTATAGCAACATTTCGCTGTCAATTTATATTTGCGAGCCGACGTTTATATTAATACAGCACGACATCTGTTGCAGACAGAGGGTGAACTGAGAGAAGAATTACGAGTATTTATAAGAATATTAGATATTCGGTGGGTCGTAGTGGCGCAGGTGCATAGTGTAGGGCTGTAAACGGGGTTGCAAGTTCGATTCTCAATCGAGGGAATGAGATATTTTCATATTTACATTTCTTCGCTCTGGCACCAAGGCATAAATAAGCCCGCATTGAGTTCCGCCACTCAACACGCAATGTCTCGGAAAATTTGGGGGGAACTGGGGAAAGGAGTGGCTTAACGCTATGTTCCCTCTGCCTACTCTACTGCGTGCGGGATACAGCGTGATAGTTGAGGCAGTTGTGGCACAGGGGTACCCCTATCGGTAAGCGTGCGACTGACACGACGATTGTAGGTTCGATTCCCACTAGGGGACAGGAGATATTTAATATTGTAATTGATCCCCCTATTCAATTAATAAGTACTACCCTCCACTATCACTTATTTTGAAGACCATTGAAATTATATTATTTAATATTTTTTTATTGAGTTCTATAGTTATTCATGTTGTTTGTTCATTCGAATCTTTTCATCAAAATTCAAGTGTTGCATAAAATAAAGAAGAAATATAAGTTAAGATCGTCATGGCGTAGCAGGAAAGCATTTGTTTGCAAACGCGAAGGTTATAGGATCCTGTTTCTAATAGGGGGACTACAAAGGACCAAGCGCGGCGTTAAGATCCACCACAAAACTGTGCGTCGTCGTATTACAACGTAAAACCAAAAAAACAATAGTAGGTCAACCATCAAATATCTAATATTTTAATCTTAAAATATCTTTTATTAATAACTTTACTAAATATGCATTAAAGAAACTATTTTAGTTTCAATGAAGACATAAAATCAACTGACAGCAACACGAACTTCAAACTGTAAACTTCGCTCGTCTTCATATAACGTTAGATACTTTATATATTTATATATGTATGTATATTTACCCTTCCTATTAATTTTAATAATATAAATGGAAAGGTGTATGTATATTTACACATCCAAACGATGTTCGTTATATTTCAACGCAAAAACTACTGAACGGATTTAGGTGAAACTTTACAGTAATATATATTTTAGATTCATGATGAAAAAGTGAGTGGTAAGAGAGGTAGGGAGAGATCTCGGTTGATCTTCGAAAACACAGTATCAAATATACTAGAGGAAGGTCACGTAAAAAGCAAGAGGCCCCCCGGAGGGTATGCATGAAGAGGTTGATCAAAGTAGATAAGGCGGAAGAGGTATGTAGAGACCGTAGTGTTTGGCGCTCCGTTCTCTCTGACTGCCCCGCTAGGGATAAAGCGTGAAGCTAAGTTAAGTTATATCTTTTTAGCTTCAAACAAATTCAATATTTAATATTTTCATTTCCTTGCTATGGCAACAAGGCGAATCGGCGGAAAGTGGGGTAGGGGTGTCTTAATGTGAACGGAGTGCTTGACACTACGTTCTCAGGTTCCCCCTGCCTATCCAGCTATATGCGGATAGGCAGGGGGAACCTGAGACAGCGTGAAACTAAAAAAACAGGAAAAGGAAAAGTTATGACATAATATGGCTGTCGACATCTCAGTACTTGATTCAATCAATCACGGCCGTCTGGAGGGACAGAGCAGAATTAATTACAATTTATGTCTTGCTTCTGATTCGCGATCACGTAATATTATTACGACAAATATACAACTATACTATAATTATAGATTTGTATCAAGATTAACTAAATCAGCTTCACGTTGTATCCCGCACACAGCAAACAATGGCAACGAAGAGAATATCATATAAATCTAGAACTTACATTCAAGATATACGCGACAAATGGAAAAATAACTCAATATTCCGCCTAACGATTTCAATCATTCTTTTTTTTAATAGAACACTTTAAGGTTACTTTGAAGAGTGCGTGGTTAGGTTCTGATTATGACATCCGAACTAAGTCGAATTTTATGAAAAAATTAAAATAAAATAAATTAAATTAGCATCATGCTGTACTCCGCACACACACACACAGCAGGGTAGGCAGAGGGAACCTAGTGTTATTACACTCCGTTCCCCACTTTCTGCCGAATTTTCGGGGGCATTGCGTGTTGAGTCGCAGAACTCAACGCCGCGCTTTGCCTCGACACCAGAGCGAAGAAATGGAAATATATAAATATAAATAATATTTTATCCCCTCGAATGGGTATCGAACCCACAACCAGTCGGTTTTACAGTCACACTTCGTGCAATTTATCAAGCTACTTGTTTCGCTTATACAGCACAGTACACCATAATTATAGTACGGCTTTATCAACAATTAACACTTTATTGTGGGGTCAAACATTTCTACGTGAGGCGCAGTCATTAGCGCCGCGTCCGGTTCCGACCCACTTCCGAACGGGCGGCCTATTGTACGAGAATGTTTTTTATATTTATACGTATTTACTTGCTATTTTTAATTTTTTTTTCAGCTTCACGCTGCATCCCGCATGAAGCAGGGTAGGCAGAGGGAGCGTAGTGTTAAGACACTCCGATTCACACTTTCCGCCGAATTCTGAAGGTATTGCGTGTTAAGCTTAACCTCGACACCAGAGGGAAGAAACAATAAATGCGATTTGAATGTCTTTTAGTTTTATTGATTTATTTTTTAATTGTTTTTGGTTATTTTTTTTAGACTATCTAAATTTTTCTAATCGAAATCGCTTAACATTTAAGTTATTTGAAAAGATTAACTTATATTTATTTCACACAACTTCACAGTAGGAAGAGACCGTCCGACGGCTAACGAGATCATACTGGGGGGCATCTCCGCATGTACTTCGAACAACAGGTCTCGCTCTATCTTTCTCTGCGGGTGAATATGCGTGCCCAGTCTGGCACCGCTCCGCTCATGCGAAGGAGGTGGACATAGCATTAAATGAGACCTGTCGAATAATTACTGGTTGCCTTAAGCCCACACCATTATACAAGGTCTACCCTCTGGCTGGTATAGCGCCTCCTAGGGTTCGACGTGAGGTGGCATGTTCTGTGGAAAAACTGCGACAGGAAAAAGATCCCCGGCACCCACTCTATGGCTACACTGCACCTCGTGCCCGCTTGAAAAGTCGTCACAGTTTTATAAAAGCGACCACAGCTTTGGATTCAGATCCGAGTCGTGCTAGGGAACGGCTATGGCAGACAAACCACCCACCACCTTCAGGCTTTGTCCCTCCCAAAGAGTGCTTACCCGCAGGTCACAACTTGCAGTGGCCGACCTGGAAGTCGCTTAATCGGTTACGGAGCCAGGTTGGCCGATGCAGGGAACGTCTTGTGAAATGGGGATACGGGGATGAATCAACCTGCGACTGTGGCGCCGACCCACAAACGATGGCACACTTACTTTCCTGCCCCAAATGTCCATTCACTTGCTCACATGACGACTTGATCAAGGCAACAGATACCGCAGTCAACGTGGCTAAACACTGGCAAAATATCATATGAATTTCCAAGCATTGACACGAAGAAGAAGAAGAAGTAGGAAGAGAGAACCTGAAACCCTAATGTAAACGCTTCCGCTACCCATTTTCCACCGAATTTTGGAGGCATTGCGTGCTAAGTGGTGGAACTCAACGCCGCGCTCACCAGAGCGAGAAAATGAATATAATAAATATTATATATTTACACGCTCCTGCCTGCCCTTGTGCCACTGAGCCACGAATGGCCTCGTAAATTATGACAATATAGAATTAGTATGTTTAAACTTTCTCTATTTTGACCATAGTTTATATATATATATATACTTTCATTTCCTCGTTTTGGTAACCAATGCAAAGCGCGAGGTTGAATTCCATCACTCAACACGCAATGCATCCAAAAATTCGGCGGAAAACGGAGAACGAAAGCGTTTTTATTGATTCTCAGGTTTACTCTGCCTATCCTGTCATGTGCGGGATGCAGCGTGAAGCTAAAAAATATATTATTTTATATTAAAGTATATAAAATCTAGAGTCATCCAGATTTTAATATACTTTTTTTCCTAACAAAGTTAAGTGAAGTGAAGTCAAAAGAGGTCAGTCCATTAGGGATTGAGTTCCAACAAACTATTTAGTGACTGTAAATATCAAAATCAAGTTTTATCTCAGAGTTTATCTTGAGATATTGAAAGATCTCTACTTTAATACTTTTTTTTAGAATATGTGTAAAATTTTTGAACCTTAATATTTGAAGCTGCACTATTCATTTAAAAATAAATAAATTCGTTTCACGGTGTATCTCGCACACAGCAGGGTAGGCAGAGGGAACCTAGTGTTGAGACATACCGTTCCCCACTTTCCGCTGAGTTCTGGAGGCATTGCGTGTTGAGTGGCGGAATTTAACGCCGCGCTTAGCATCGACACCAGAGCGAAGAAACGAAAATATAAATGTAAAGTAATATTTCATTTCCTCGAGTGGGGATCGAACCCACAACCAGTCGATTTTACAGTCACAACTTGTGCCACTGCGCCACGACTGGCATCTATCTATTAATTTCAGACGCTAAAATCTATATTGCAAAAGTTAGGTACACACATTCATACAGATTTACAGTACTCGTATGCATTCTACTACCCTTCGATTGGATTTAAACCCAAAACCAACACCTTTCAAATTTAAAAATGTCAAGATGGTTTTGCATTTTCACTTTGATCTCTATGTTTATGTGAATCTTTAGAGTCCATTTTACTTTAAAAACTAATCATCCATTTTAATTTCAGAAATCGTACGTGAAGATTAATTGAGTTATAACGTTAGACATGGCTGTAATCGCATTACTATGTATATATAAAATAAGTATAGAAATCTTTTTGTATTCAGTTTTTTTTCTATTTTTAGTTAGGAAAAAGTAAAAAAAAAGAAACAAGTGGAAATATTTATAATATCCTATAAAAGAAAAAACGTTAAGTTTTATTAAAGACAATTCGAATCTTTTTATTATTTCATTAAAACTTTTAATTATCTATCTTTCAGCTTCTGGCTGTAGCTCTTTCTGCTCTTACATCAAGACTTAAAAGTGAATGTAACCGAACTACTTGGAGGCGTGATTTCCTTATAAAGACTTGAATCCTAAAAAAAAATCGATAAATAACCAACATATATTGTGACATTCGATGTAGCAATATTTGTTGACGTTTTTATTATTAGCTTCACGCTGTATACCGCATATTGCAGGATAGGCAGAGGGAACCTAATTGTAAGACACTCCGTTCCCCGCTTTCCTTCCTTCCATTGTTAACGTTGAATCTCAAATTTTAAATGTTAATATGAAATATGTTATTTTGTGAAGAAATTGATTTGTTAAAATATATATTAAAAGAAATCCTAAAAAATTGTAGCAAAGATAATCTATAATATTATCTAAATATTATAAATGATAGGAAGACTCTCTCTTTTAGACAAGAACTGAAGAGTTTCTCTTTCAGAAGAGATCTATCTCTCTGTCAATAAAGGTATCCCTTTTTATCCACAGAAAGCTTAAAAAAACGGTCCTTTCTTGTTTTTTGTTTTCAATTTTTCATATGATCTTCTACTCATATGTCTAACTAGAATAAGAATTATTATTAAATATTGGAGCCTATAGTTTAGTTAATATATAGAGTAATAATATATTATAAATAAATACCTGGCGATTCTGCGCTTCGCCCGCTTGAACGTTTTGTTATGTTATAGCCAAATTATACGATTTTTTTACATAAATTGTAACCTATACGTTATTCTTATGTATTGAAGAGCCCTTTAAAGTTTCATCGAAATCCGTTCAGTAGTTTTTTTGTTAATATAAACATCCATCCTTACAAACTTTTACATTTACTAGGACTAGTAGAATAACTTATATTTTTTTTGTTATAATACACTTTTTAACTTACGTTAATTTAGGAATAAGTTACCGACTTGCAGAGCCCGATGGCACGGTAACTTTCTAAATTTTCATGTGTTAAGGTATGCTATGTGATCAATTTCTCAAATTATATATAATAAATATTTTTTAAATGCAAATCTGAGCCTTTTTTAAATTTATTTAAAATTAAATTAAATTAAATCAGTTTCACGCTGTATCCCGCACATAGCAGGGTAGGCAATGGGAACCTAGTGTTAAGACTCTCCATTCCCCGCTTTCTGCCGGATTCTGGAGTCATTGCGTTGAGTGGCAGAACTCAGAAATATATATTTTTTTCATTTACTTAATTTAAAAAAAAATACATTAAGAACAATAAAAAAAATAATACAAGAAAATCTATGACTTTAATTAAATAAATATAACTAGCTATCACAAACACATCTCGTTACAGCTCATTTACATATAAATTTAATTATTTTAATATAGTAAATTGATTGACTATGCTTATCGACGCGTAAAGTATATTTTGTTTAAATACACACGTTTTAGTGCTAACTGTATCTTTCGTGAGTGTTTCCGCTCACGAGGTCCTAGGTTCAACCAACATGGTGTCGTGGAAGATTGGTTTGACTCTCTTAGCGGTGATCGCCAGCTCAGTGTGGGCGGACGGTAAGAATTTTTTATTTAAAACCATATATGGTTTATTTTTTTTCTTTAAGTTTATTTATCTAAGCAATATATATATAGCATATTGATAGATTCAGTTTTTAAATTTCTTTAGAGATTTCGATAATTTTTTTTTTCCTGTTTCAGTGCTATTGTAGAGTATAGGGCTAACGGTATACTTTTTTTGATTGAATGCGACAGTTGTAAAGTCAAACTTAAAGAAATATTAACAATAATCAAGTTTCTTTTCTTTGAGTTATATAGGCAAAACATGGTATTGGTGTCAATTTGTGACCCATAGGGTCAGTCAATTCGTTTTTCACTGCAAACTTTCACACTAGAAATAGCAGCAGTAGTTAAAAAAAATCTTTTAAAAATTATAAAATTTTTGACAAAAGAATAAATCATTTAAACAGATAAATCACTGATAAGCATAAGTTCTTTGAATATATTTTTTTTAGCTTCACGCCGTATCCCGAATATAGCAGGGTAGGCATAGGAGACCGAGCGCTAAGACTCTTTTCCCCACTTTCCAAGGCAATCTCGAGGCATTGCACATAGAGTGGCGGAAATGAAAAAATTTTCAGCTTCACGCTGTATTCCGGACTCTGCAGGGTAGGCAGAAAATATTAATAAATCGTAATTCATTATCCCAATTAGGAATCGAACCTACAATCGTCGCGTTTACAGTCATACGCTTATGCTACCGCGGCACAACGGCCTCAGTTTTAAAATATCGTAATATTGTTTTTATCAGATAACGATGACCGGTCTGCGTTTGCAAACGCTGAAGCATCGGCGAGTGCTGCGACGGGCGGACTGTCGCTGGGCCCAGTGATAGTGCCTCAAGGCATGTATTTTTTTTTATTTTTGAAATATATTATTAAATCTAATCTTATTTTTATATTCTTAGTTATATATACCAAGAAAAAAGATTTTCTTAGTTATATATACAAATAAGAAAAATATGTGATTATAAAATGATCAAATACAAGAAACTAAATCATTTAATTTATTCTTCTTTACCTTCCTAGGTTTCATATTATAATTCAAACGTCTCTTTACTTCTAATTTAATCAAAATTAAAATTAAATCAAATCAAAATAATACAATCAAAACAATACAAACAATAATAGTATATAATAATAAAATCCACCATCAGCTATCTTTTGAAAACATATATATATTTTAAATCTTCGAATGATCATCACAGTAACATATCACACGATTCCTTACTTTACCCATAAAAATTCTCAAATGTACCCATTTTTGTGTTGTAGGTAACGATCAATGTTCAACCCCAGGTGACATGTACTACCTGCGATCTGGTTTCGACTGTTTCGTATGCGCGTGTTACCAGAATATTTATGGATTGTACGCAAAATGTGCCCCATGCTCTCAATGCTCGTCTGGTATGATCTTCCTTTTAAACACCCTTTCTCATTTTGAAATTGCGAGCTGGATGGCTGAACCGCACTTTGTTCCGTAATAATGGGGTAACAATTGCATTAAAAACTTAAATGACATTTAAATCCGCATCTATCAGTATCAGTTACTCAGGTTGTAAAGACGTAATTAATTATTAAAAAAAACGTTATATTAATTGTATAATATGAGAATCTAGGAAGATTTTAGTTAGAAGCTTAGTAGATTAAGGTAAAAATTCTTGCAGTAATGTTAAATAAAATCATATCTACAATCTTTTCGATTTGTTTCAGCAGTGAATCCTCTACCAGGTAAGTTACCTTGCTTAAAATCTGATTTGAAATATGTATTATGTGTTTATATATTTATTTTTATACAGTCGAAAATTCATAATTCATACACGAATGCTATTTATTATCTTTACATTTATTTCTAGATCTTTAACGATTGTGTTTTTGCTTATCATATTTTTTTTCTTTCAGGTCCGTTCCCGGAACCGTGGCCTATACCTCCTTCACCTCAACCAGTCTGTAAGTTCTTTTATGTTTAATAATAATAAAAAAATGATATTGTATAATTAGCAAATATTTATTTAAGCGAATAGCACTTTAAGCCTTAGTTAACCTGTTGAATATTAAATTTGATTTTCTACTTAACAGGTCCACCACCAGTTGTAATACCTGGTCCGCCAAAACCTTACCCGGTACCAGTACCCGTTCCAGTTCCAGGACCAAGTGTTCCAGTACCAGTACCTGTGCCTGTACCTTCACCACCTAAGAAGGTCTACATTCAAGGCCCTCCAGTTCCCGTTCCTGTCCCAACTCCGGTGCCAGTTCCAGTCAGAGTACCTCAGCCAGTACCAGTACCAGTACCAGTACCTTCTCCACCTAGAATCATTCCAGTCCCGGTTCCTCAACCCATTCCAGTTCCAGGTCCCACTCAAAATATCCCAGTTCCAGTGCCAGTTCCGTCACCCCCTATCCGGATACCCATACCAGTGCCAGTACCAGGACCAGAAACAGACATTCCTGTGCCTATACCAGTGCCATCACCACCAATAAGAGTACCTTATCCAGTTAATCGTTATATCCCTGTACCCGGCAGAGACGTACTTGTGCCTGTACCAGTGCCTATAACTCGTAAGCAAAAGTAAATAAATAATTAAGCATTGATATGGAAGACATTTTGCTTAAGAAATATTTATTTTTTTCAGAAACCAAAATCTATCCAGTACCAGTTATCCTTTACGTGGGTAAGTCTAAGTTGACTGAGCCAAAAGTTACATTTAAATGTTATTTTTTATGAGTACTGTTGAAATAATATATTATTTCAATTTGTGTGTTTTTAGATCCAATATGTAGGGTTCGAGCACCGTTATCGCCATTCAGATTACCTGGTGACAATTGTCATATCCACATATGTAACATAAAATACAACTTAGTCTACAAAGAATCTCGCCGTCTGCCTGGATGTAAGTAATACGTTTTAAATAAAATTACATAAATAACAAAAAAATTGGAAAATGCATTTGAATAGAATAATTCAAAAAAAGTTGGAATTTAATTAATAACCGTGTTATTGTTTGTCTCTAGGTACACCTACTGATACCACATTATCAATTAGTGAAGCAATTAGCACGGCAGATGTAACTAGTGGTATAGGAGGTTGGCCAGGCATAGGAGGATCATCAGCTCAAGCCGACGCATCAGCAAATGCGATTACAAGTGGTTATGGGGGTATTTCATCTGCTCAAGCTGATGCATTAGCCAATGCAGGATCTACTGGTTTGGGAGGCTGGCCTGGCTTGGGTGGAATATTAGGATTGGGTGGATCATCGGCGCAAGCTGACGCTATAGCCAATGCAGCAGCTAGCGGTTTGGGTGGATTAGGTGGTTTTGGTGGCTCATCAGCACAAGCTGACGCAATAGCTAATGCAGGAGCTAGCAGTTTCGGTGGATTAGGTGGTTTTGGTGGAACATCGGCGCAAGCTGACGCAATAGCCAACGCATTAGCAGGTGGTTACGGTGGATCATCAGCGCAAGCTAACGCCCTAGCTAATGCAGCAGCAAATGGCTTAGGTGGTTGGCCTGGATATGGCGGATCATCAGCACAAGCTGACGCAATAGCCAATGCAGCAGCTAGCGGTTTGGGTGGATTAGGTGGTTTTGGTGGATCATCGGCGCAAGCTGACGCAATAGCCAATGCAGCAGCTAGCGGTTTGGGTGGATTAGGTGGTTTTGGTGGATCCTCGGCGCAAGCTGATGCAATAGCCAACGCAGTAGCAAGCGGTTTGGGTGGATTCGGTGGATCATCAGCGCAAGCTAATGCATTAGCCAATGCAGCAGCAAATGGTTTGGGCGGTTGGCCTGGATATGGCGGATCATCAGCACAAGCTGACGCAATAGCCAATGCAGCAGCTAGCGGTTTGGGTGGGCTAGGTGGTTTTGGTGGATCATCAGCGCAAGCTGACGCAATAGCCAACGCATTAGCAGGTGGTTACGGTGGATCCTCAGCGCAAGCTAATGCCCTAGCTAATGCTGCAGCAAACGGCTTAGGTGGTTGGCCTGGGTATGGCGGATCATCAGCACAAGCTGACGCAGTAGCCAATGCAGCAGCTAGCGGTTTGGGTGGATTAGGTGGTTTTGGTGGATCATCGGCGCAAGCTGACGCTATAGCCAACGCATTAGCAGGTGGTATGGGTGGATTAGGTGGATCATCAGCGCAAGCTAATGCATTAGCCAATGCAGCAGCAAATGGTTTGGGCGGTTGGCCTGGATATGGCGGATCATCAGCACAAGCTGACGCAATAGCCAATGCGGCAGCTAGCGGTTTGGGTGGATTAGGTGGTTTTGGTGGATCATCAGCACACGCTGACGCAATAGCCAATGCGGCAGCTAGCGGTTTGGGTGGACTAGGTGGTTTTGGTGGATCATCGGCGCAAGCTGACGCAATAGCCAACGCATTAGCAGGTGGTTACGGTGGATCATCAGCGCAAGCTAATGCCCTAGCTAATGCTGCAGCAAACGGCTTAGGTGGTTGGCCTGGATATGGCGGATCATCAGCACAAGCTGACGCAGTAGCCAATGCAGCAGCTAGCGGTTTAGGTGGATTAGGTGGTTTTGGTGGATCATCGGCGCAAGCTGACGCAATAGCCAACGCATTAGCAGGTGGTTACGGTGGATCCTCAGCGCAAGCTAATGCCCTAGCTAATGCTGCAGCAAACGGCTTAGGTGGTTGGCCTGGATATGGCGGATCATCAGCACAAGCTGACGCAGTAGCCAATGCAGCAGCTAGCGGTTTGGGTGGACTAGGTGGTTTTGGTGGATCATCGGCGCAAGCTGACGCAATAGCCAACGCATTAGCAGGTGGTATGGGTGGTTACGGTGGATCATCAGCGCAAGCCGATGCTTTGGCTAATGCTAATGCTGGAGGATATGGAGGATTGAGTAATGCTTTGGCTCAAGCTCAAGCACAAGCCCAAGCAAATAGCTTATTAGGCGGATGGTCCCCTTTCGGCAAAAGCGCAAGCGAAGATCAAAATTAAGCTACAGATAAGATGTAAGTTTTGTCAATTTATCAATGCTTTTTATTAGGCAGAAAATGGGGAATGGAGTGTTTTAACACTAGGTTTCCCCTGCCTACCCTGCAGTGTGCGGGATACAACGTGACGCTGATTTATTTTATTTTTTAATCGATAATTAAAAACAGATGTGATCATATTCATTACTAATGGATATTTATGTAACGTTTAAATATTTCTTTTTCTTTAAGCTTTTTGACATATTTTTTAATAAATATGTAAATTTTGTATATAATAATTATTCCTGATTTGTGTTGTTTACAGATACCTTCAACGTGACCTCTGCATGAAACTGACCCCGGCTCGCATCATGGATCTTGTTACATTTAGACAACACAAGCATTATAAAAAGACATAGCACGCTTTATACATTTATAAATAAATTAGTGGGATAATAAATTCATATTTTATTTTTTACCTTCTTAGAATAAAATATTATATTTAGAGAATCCAATTATAAATATCCATCATTTATACCACAAAACATCCAATATGTAATTTTATATAGTAATTTTATGTGACATCTGTACAAAATTGTATTGACATAACGAATGGATAAACGTATAGTTCAAATCAGAATATCAATTTTGTTTGGAAGTAAATAAATCAATATGACTTGGTAATTTTCATGGGGAGTTATGATGCATTTATAATGAAGTGTGTAAAAAATACTGCCTCAGTTTGAGAAGTTACCTTAAGAGCCAACGTGCTTCTCTTCTTAGGAAAAGTGGACAAATAAAAAAAAATTGTCATGCGGGGAGGCCTCTTAGGGGGCATATGTGTCCTTACCTTCCTGTTATGTGCCAGCATTAAAGGTCGCAGAGTATTAAGATCTGGTTATTTTTTCGCTAATAGAGGTAAGCATTTTCTCAAATGAAAAGCCAAAGCTTGTAATTATTTTAAATGAAAGAAAAACTTACTAGCATATTACTATGTACCTATAATCTATCTCATTTATTTAAGGAAAAAAAATCCTATTTAAAAGGCTTAAAAATTATAGTATTTTATTGGTGTAAAATATTACATAAAAAATTACTTTATTATTACTTTTAAATGGGCATTCACGTAAAATTTGTATTAATTTCATCCATTTCTTTTAATTTTAATTTGTGTGTGTATGTAAAACAATAATCCCGACATAAATTTAATTTATAACTTTTAGGTCCACTCAATCAAGTTGCTTTTCTTAGAAATACTGTACCAGAAGTAGCAAAGTTTAAAAGGAATGTAGAAATAAATCAAGATATTAATCAACAAACTGTAACATACACAGATGTCGAGGATGAAAGATCCGCAGCAGTAGCCATAGCAAATGCTGTAGACAGTAATTATGCTGCACAGAACCTATATTCACCTATGTCATATTTTAATAAAGGAAATACAAATTCCCAGGCTACGGCAAATGTTCAGGCTATAGGAAATAGTCAGGCTGCAGCAAATGCTCAGGCTATGGGAAATAGTCAGGCTGCAGCAAATGCTCAGGCCACAGCAAATGCGCAAGCTTCTGGAAGTAATATTGGTAGTGGTTATAGTGGATATGGAGGGTATGGAGGTTATAGAGGGTATGGATATGGAGTACAACAATCTCCTTATTATTATCCAACAAGCTCCTCGTCAACTTTAGCCCAGTCACACACTCAAGCATTATCAAATACTGGGAATAACCCCTTGGTAATGACTCCATCACTTCTGAATACTGCTAGCTCAAGTTTATCCTCCGCTCTCGCTCAAGCCTCAGCAAATATTAATTCTATGGAAAGGAATTTGTACAGTAATCCTTATTTGAGAACAAGAGAAGCAGAAGATGAAGAAAATATGTTGCAAGCATTATCAAATGCGGGGAGCAGTTACCCAGATCTCAATTCAAGAACATCAGCTAATACACAGGCCTCAGCTAATTCTAATTCAGGAGAATATAACAAAAATGGCAACCTGCATTTTAAATCAGGTGAAGAAGAAAATGTGTCTGAAGCTGACAGATCAGCGTACTCCCAAGCTGTCGCAAATGCTCAAGCATTATCAAATACAGAAAGCTCTTATCCTGGACTAGGACCGTCAAATGTTAATTATCTTTTACCAAGTTCGTCTTCAGCTAATGCGCAAGCAAATGCCAATTCCCAAGGAGAAGGAAATCTCTATAATATTCCCTATTTTAGGTCTGGTGAAGAAGATGACAAGAATATGTCAGAAGCTGAGAGATCGGCATATGCCAACGCTAATGCAAATGTTCAAGCAATATCAAATGCAGGGAACAGCGGACCAAGCAAGCCTTCACTTTACAATATTCCGGGTTATAGTTCATCTTCCGCTCTTGCACAGGCTTTAGCAAAAACTAGATTGAGAGGACAGAAACATAATAACTATCTTTATAGAAACTCTGGAGATGACAAAGATCAGCTGTCAGACTCTGAAAGGTCTGCACAAGATCAAACCACTACAAATATTCAAGCAACGGGCAATTTCAAAAGTATTGAAGAAGTTGAAGAGCCGTCACATGCTGATAATCCTAGTTCAAGGTTATCTGCAGCCGTAATCCAATCCTATCTAAATGATAATAATCCTAATTCAAAATCTGATGAGGTAGAAAATTTAGGTGAAGTAGATCATGAAAGATCTGCTTATTCTCAAGCTATTGCAAAAACTTATGGTACGAGTAACGTCGGGAACAGTGGATTCAGAATAAGACCAACACTTTATAATCAACCCAGCTCAAGCGTTTCTTCAGCATTAGCTCAAGCACTCGCAAATAGTAACACAAGGGGATCTTTACACAGTAGCTTATATTCAAAATCAGGTAAACCAGATGAGGAACAAAAGTCAAAATATGAGAGATCAGTTGATGCTCAGGAAGAAGAAGCCAGTGAAAGAATTGAAGCTGAGACAAAATCTGCTACATCTGAACTATTAGAAAACCCAGAACCCAAAACGGATAATCCAATAAACAGTAAAAGGTAACATTCGTTTTAATACACGCTTTTGGATGTCTTAAGGTACAGAACATTCAAATTTTTCTCATAATTATATTGCACTCATAAACTGAAATAGAAATCTTAAAAGAGAGAACCTAACATCTTGCATATTATTATTAGTCTTTAAAAATGTTGACATCATATTTTTTTTATTTACTATAATTTTATTGGAGTAAAAAATAAATAACTTATATTTTTTTACGATTTATATAGCTATGTTTTCATAGCATGAATGGTAAATAGTTTGAACATTCTTTTAGTTATTTAAATTATTTTTTAGCGCCGAAGTTGAGTCCAGCGTTGATTCAAAAAGTGATGCAGATGAAAATTCTAACTCCTTAACAAATATAGAAACTTCGGTAGAATATGTCAATAACCAAGCAGCTGATGATGATAATTCGGATTCTGATGAAAGTAGAAGCGGTATTTATATTAACATGTTCTTAATTTTTACAAAACGGATGGTGTAACCAGTTTAACAAAAAATAATGTTATATTTTATTTTACAGCAGGTTTTTTCCCTTACCAGCCGTCTACTCCTGGTAAGTTATATTTTTTTGCTGGAACTTGGCGGACACACTGCCGTGTGTCTAGACAATGTATCCGAATTAATAAAAAAATATATAATAGTTATTAAAATAATATTACTTTGCAGGATTTATTTCCAGAGTTCTCCCAAACGAAGAATTGATTGATCCTAATGCCGTATCAGGTATTTTTTTTTTTAATTTTAATTATTATGTATTTATGGTGTATGTATAATTTTCTTTGTAAATCAATTTTTTCAGGCCAAAATATTGTTCAATGTACCAGACCTTACGAGGTGCACGCTGTGTGGCTGCTGACAGAAAGTTGCTTAATATGTGTATGTGTCCAAGAATATTTGGGATTGAGGCCAGTTTGTGCAAGCTGTAATACTTGCCTTGCACCGCCCACGCCACCACCACCACCACCACCACCGTTACCGCCAATGCCCGATATAATTGTACCAATACCGCCACTTCCACAACCCATACCAGTACCACAAGGTAAAATAGGAATAAAATTAATATTCAGGAACGACATATATAAATGCATAAGGCCATAGTGGAGCAATGGCACTGAACCGTGCGACTTTAGGCGACGGTATAAGGTTCGAGATTCTAGCTCGGGTGAACGGAGTATTTAATGTTTTCATTCCTTCGCTCTGTTAACAAGACCAAGCGCGGCGTTGAATTACACGCAATACCTAGACCTAAATTTGGGGACAAAGTGGGGAATGAAGTGTCTTATTAACACCAGGTTCGTCTACTTACTCTGCTCAGCTCTGTTGAGTTACTAGGTATAGCATATGCTATATGTAATAACTCAGCAGGAATACAGAGTAAATACTGTGTAAATGCTCGAATTGATAAATTTGAAATATGTTCTAAAAGGTGATACAAACGATATAACATATATTCTCAGACACTACAGACACTCCTACACTACAGACTATTCAAATCAATACAAAAATTTACGTCGTATATACATAATATATCATTTATATAAAATAATAAGAAAACAGCACAAAGTCGTGTCATATACAAGTAACATTTTAGATATACTATAAACTCGATTTAAAAGTGTAATATCGTATAACACGTCTATTTAATTTACGTACTTCTCTCGAAAGCGTTATTTTTCTCCAGTTAAATTTAGTTCTTTAACAAAAAAAAAATAATTAAAATGTCATTGCAATTTGAACTTTTAAAACATCCATATCCAAATTTTAAACAAATTTTCCAATTTTTTCCAAACATTTCCAATTTTATTATACTAAGAACTATAAAATCATTAAACGCTCATTGCAATATGAACTTTTAAAAATCACAGACAAATAAAACTCCATTTTAAGATCACATTTCCATTTTTTTCCATACTTTTCCAAATCTTATAATACTAAATCTAAACCAACCAAAAGCTTCATTTAAATCAATCCACAGTGTCCTGTGATCCATTACCCACCGGGACCCCATTTGAGAATCCGTTGAATCCGTGCCAGATATGCATATGCAAGCAGACTACCAACGTGTTCGGCCAGCCCGATGTCGAGATTCAATGCGAGGAGAACGTACAATGTAGTAAGTAATTTTGGGAATCGAACCTCATATCCACTTTTCGATCGATTCGGCTTTTTTAATTTCGACTTTGTGCTGTTTTCTTGATCAGTATATTCGTGTATATTTAGAAATAATTTTCGAATAAGTTATAATGACTGACAATCACACTTAAAAAAGAAAAAATAAAAACCACATAAAACATCACACACAATCACATATTGATAAAAAAAGCATTTTTTGAATATTACAATAGATTCAGGTAGCTTAAAGGTAATATTGAGAATATTTTTTTTTGTTGTTGTTTGTTTTTTTGTCACAAATATTTGCAAATTTGCAAAAATAAAAAATAGCTCATATAAAAAAATATAATACTTTATATATGCACTTTTTTCTTTACAGTGATACCGGACATATTACCTTTACGTAAGTAAAAAAATCTAAATCATCTTCACGCTATATCCCGCACACAGCAAGACAGGCAGAAAGTGGGGAACGGAGTGTCTTAGGAGTAGGTTCCCTCTGCTAACCCTGCTATGTGCGGGATACAGAGTGAAGCTGATTTATTTATTTTTTAACAAAAAAAAATATTTTTGCTAAATGAATAAATTAATAAAGTTTATGTTTTTACTTTACTTTCAGCTGTACCTCAGCCGCCAAGTCCATCGCCAAGTAAGTACCTACATATAATCATTTATCTATATAAAACAAACGATTTTACATTTCTATCTAAATCCATCGATCGTTAGTATAAATTCTAAATGAAATACCGCACATAACAAAGTAGGCAGAGGGCACCTGGGGCCTTATAATTAAGACACTTCCGTTCCTTATTTTCCACTTTTGGAGACACTGCGTGTTAAGTGGAAACTCAACGCTGTGCTTCGCCTCGTTACTAAAGCGACGAAATGAAAACATTAAATACTTCATTTCTTCGAGTGGGAATCGAAACTACAACCTGTCACCACCACGCGCCACGACTGGCCTCATATATTTTACCATAACATAGGAAACATATAAATATAAAAACGTATATATTACCCCGAAAAATAATCGAACGTATGCTAATGCTGTGAACAGAACAGCTCTTTAGATATTAATGATATATTCGAAATACTATCGCCATTCACAATCCACAGTAAAAAAATAAACGACGACGTGTTTTAACATTATGTTAGTCCGCTTACTGTGTTATTTGTTGGATGGAGGTACAAAAAGTCAATATATAATTTATTTTGAAATATTAATTAAATTATTGAGGCCATTCTGGAGCAGCGGTAACGCCGACTGTAACGCGACGGTTGAGAGTTCGAGCCCCACTCGGTGCTATTTTCATTTCCTCGCATTGATAACAAGATAAACCACGGCGTTGAGTCCCACTTCTCAATGCGCTGTCTCGAAAATAGGGCAATACATGGTTTACTTATTATATGTGGGATATAAAGTGAACCTAAAAAAATAAATTTCCGATCCAATTTTGAACCCATAACCATCACAAATATGTACAATATTAATCTACTAATCAATAAAAATTGATTGATATATAAAATCAATTACGATAAAATATTAAGTACTTAAGCTACGATCTTATGAGGTGTAGCTAATTCAATACTTCATACTACTGGAAACTCAATTATTTGATCTGATTTGATTCCATGTAAGAAAGTAGTGTAATAGTCGTGGCGCTAGCGTAAAATTGTAAACGCGACAGGCTGTAGGTTCGATTCTTTCTCGAGGACTCGTTCTGGTAACGGAAAAACGGCTTTGAGTTTCAACACGCGATGTCTTCTGAATTCGGTGGGAAATGGGGAATAGAAGTTTCTTAATGGGAACGGAGTGTCGTAACTGTAGGTTTTCAGGTTCTCATTGCCTTCCCTGCTAAGTGCGGGATACAGAATGAAGTTAAAAATAGTATGTTAATCTTTACGTGCCTTTTGATTTTACGGGTGGTGGTAGGTGGATAAAATTTTTGTTGTGATATCATTTGATTTTTATAATTTTTGTATAAAATAAAATATTTTTAATGAAGAATAGAGTGTGACGTGTTTATGGGATAGATATTTTCCTTATTCCTTTTTCTGAACAAATTACCTACATATATATTTGAAATTAAGATAGTTCATTTAAAGAAGGATAACGGACTGACTGATTAAATACGCGGAAAAATTAACCATTTTTCAGCCTATTTAATTTTATATTATGTATTTTTTGTGATAAGGAGCAAGAATATAAAATAAGATCTGTTCTACAATTTCCAGATACAAATAGATAAGTTTCCAGATAACACATACTGTATATAAAACAATCTTAAATTCCTCTTTCTTATTATTTATTAAGACTAAACTCCAATAAAATCTATTTTTCTTAAATAAAATGAAACATTCCAGGTACTGTATGTGAAAACTTCGTCGTCAACGTACCTTTCGCGAGTCCATTCGACGAATGCCAGATATGCAAATGTGTTGTGGAACCGTATACACTTTCATCCAATCTTGTGTGCGTCCGGAATCCAGAATGCGGTAATGCGGTTATTTTTTTTTAAGTAATGTGTTCTAATCACCGATTTTTGTTTTGATGGGACTGAATAATAAACCTATCAAGGCGGTCCGCTTCAAAGAGGCGCGGGTTCAAATCGCGCTACGGTTCTTTTTTTTAACGTTTTCTAAACTACTAATTATCTACAATAATATTATTTTATATTTCAATTGCGTTTAAAAAATTGAAAATAGCCTACTTGTTAAAGAAACATTAGGAGAGCTTACCAAACTGGTTTTTTGTTTTAAAATGTGCTTACCTGGAAATAAAAAAGGAAACATACAGTTATTAAAATATTTAAAGAAAAAATGTATCGCGTATGGAAGATTTTATTAAAATACGAAATTGAGTAAATGATATACATTGTTTTTATAATTTTAAAAACGCACATACGAAACTATATTATCGTGTCGTAGAATGCTGAAATTTGGTATGGAGGTTGCTTGGAGAGGGAGAAGTATTCTTGGGGATAATCCAGGATTTCCAGATATTTCTACATGGATACTAAACAGCCGGAGTTTTACAATTATAAGTCAACGCATTTTGCGCTTTTTGTATAACGCATATTGTATTTTAGCAATAATTGTATCATTTATATTTTTAAATTATTTGTTTAAAAGTGGGGAACGGAGTGTTCTAACACTAGGTTCCTTCTGCCTACCGTGCTGTCTGCGGGATAAAGCGTGAAGCTAAAATAAAATCGTTAATTGTAACAAGATAAAATTGTTTAAATATCTTTTGTTTAACCTTGAAACCGTTTTCAGATATAATTCCACCACCACTACCGCCTCGGCCTCCTGTACCACCAACGCCTATGCCTCTACCGCCTCTACCTTTGCCTATACCTGATCCTGAACCATTCCCCATAATATCCCCGGGCACTACAGACATAGAACCAAGTGAGTAATGAATAATTATTTTATTTTTGCATATTTTTAAAATATTTTAATTGGAATAAGTCGTTTTACCTATTGTTTTTTGTGTTTTGTTCTTAAGATTTTCAGTTCATTTAGAAACTTTCTCAATTTAATATAACGTTAAAATAAGTTGATAGAAACATCATTTACTGATATTGTAAGATAAATATGATTCTATATTTATTTTTTCTGATACAGTGCCATGGCCACCTATAATTCCTAGACCCAGACCGAAGAGCCCGTTACCAGGACCACCGCCACGTGAGTACATTGTATATTTTGTAGAAATAAAGACCGCCGTGGTGCACCGGACAGCGTGTAAGCAAACGCGACGGTTGTGGGTTCAATTCCTAGTCAAGGCAATAAAATTAAAGTGCAGCATTGAGTTTCACTCACCATGCAATGTCTCGAGAATTTACCAAATCCTTACGTTTTGTCATAATCATAGATAATATCAGGTAAACATAAGATCGCTATTCCCAACTTTCTAAAAGTTATAGAAACATTACATTCATAAATCATATTGTAAGATAACTAAATTAAATATATATTTTATTATACGAGGATCACATTATTATACCCGCGAATGGAAGTCGATCCTACGTCCAATTCCTGTCATATTCACCACTATACGTCAGGATATCGTCGTATAAAGCAATATAGTAAGAAATAAATCATTTTAGACCAAAATCTCAGAAAAAACAGTAACATAATATTTTGCTTATAATTTACAACGCCTTCTATTTGGCAAATAAATAACGGTTTATTTGAAATATGCTAGCGACGCTCCAGCAGGAGGTGTGTATTTATCAAGAGTACTTACTTATGTGTAACATTTTCTTATATTTCCTAATATTCTTCGTTGTCAGATAAATAGACAGATCTTAGAGACTTAGAAAAATGTGAAGTGATTCATCTCTATTCCGTCTATATGTAGTTTCTACTTTTCGCCCTAATACAAGATATGGCGTTATAGAGCGGGAAAATGAAAATCAAATTCACGCTGTATCCCGCACACAGCAGAGTAGGTAGCGACAACCTAGTGTTAAGACACTCCGTTCCCCGCAAGAAATAGTAAAATATGAAATTTTGAAGGAAAATACTGAAATATTCAATTTCTTGATGAAACTGCCATAGAATAGCTTGGACAGCAGTTGAAGCGATGTGTTAAGTTAAAGCCCAGGCATCTCTGGAGCATCTCAAAACCATTTATCAATGTCATATGTGCTACTTGCATATTCCTTACAACGTTCATACAAAATTCATCTTAATCGATCTCTCTATTTTACTGTAGGTACTAATATTTAATCATATTTTTATAATTATTATGTAACTTAACTTAGCTTCGCGCTTTTTCCCTAGCAGGGTAGTCAGAGAGAACGGAGCACCAAACGCTACGGTCTCTTCATACCTCTTTCGCCTCGTCCACTGTCATCAACCTCTTCATACATGCCCTCCGAGGGATCCTCGTGCTTTTACGTAACCTTCCTCCAGTATCTTCGATACTGTGTTTTCGAAGGCCAACCGAGATCTCCCCCTACCTCTCTTACCACTCACTTTTCCATCATAAATCTTTTTTGCCATTCTTTCCTCCCTCATTCGTTCTACGTGCCCAAACCAGCTGAGCACGTTCTTCTTCATTCTCACCTTGACATCCTCGCTGGTACCTGCCATTCTGTGTACCTCTTCATTGCGGATTCGATCAGCTAGGCTGACTCCGCATATCCTACGAAGAGATTGCATCTCCACAGCATTCATCTTTCTTTCATTCTTCTTCTGTAATATTCACGTTTCGCTGCCGTATAACGTACCAACGTACCGTACCGACTCGGTACCAAAACTGCATTGTGTACGGCCAAACGTGCAGCTGCGCTGACGGCTCGCCGTACACAATGCAGCTAAGGCTGCGTTAATCTTGTTACCGGCAGCAATACGACTTTCCACATCCATCTCGTATCTTCCATCTCTACTGAACATACTTCCAAAATATACCACTTCATTCACCTGTTCTAATATAAAATCATTTCATATAAAATCTATTAATAATTGGAATTTGTAATATTTCATACTGTGCCTCGTACATCTAGGGATAGTCTGAGGGAATCTAATGTAAAATTAATCGGATTCCCACTTTACCAAATTTACCCCAGTCTCGAGATATTGAATGTTGAGTAACGAATTCAAGGCCACTCTCATTATCAGACCATGGAAATGAATAAACCATTTCCCCAAGTGGTAATCGAACCTACAACAGTCGTGTTTACAGTCAGACAGACGGCATGGGTTTATGGATAGTTTTTGACAAATCATTATTTATCCATTATGATGGAAAAGTGAGTGAGAGAGGTAGGGAGAGACCTCGGTTGACCTTAGAAAACACAGTATCAAAGATACTGAAGGAAGGTCAGGTAAAAAGCATGAGGACCCCCCTGGGGGCATGTATGAAGAGGTTGATGACAGTGGTCGAGGCGACAGAGGTATGTAGAGACCGTAGAGTTTGGCGCTCCGTTCTCTCTGACTACCCCGCTAGGGATAAAGCGTGAAGCATAATGTAAATGTAAAATATATTATTTATCTAACTTCAGATGAGACATGTCAGCCGTATCCACCGAACACGCCGTTCCAGCATCCATGGGATGACTGTCAAACATGTGAATGCTCTGAGATCTACGGACCAAACATCATCAATATTGAAGTTAGCTGCTATACTAAGCCGTCGTGTTGTATGTACTGTTTGTATTACTTCTGTATCTTTTCTCATCTTCTTCTGTAATAGAGATAGAGAACACTTGATTTTCCTCTTGTGGCACAATGGGATATCGTAACGCGAGGATTGTAGGGTTGATTTCCATTATCGATATCTTTTTTTTTCATTTCCTCGCTCTGTAACAAAGCAAAGCGGCGTTCTTTCCCGCCAATCAACACGTAACGTCTCGAAAATTGGTCAGGAAGAAGAAAACGGAATATCTCAACACTAGGTTCCCCCTACGTGCCCTCGTAAATATGGTAAAGGGAACAGAGTGAAACTGAAAAAATCCCTTTTCATTCATATAGAGATATCATATGAATTTAGAGAGATTTTTGTCTAAACACATTATATCTTTTATAATTTTGTATAACTAGATCAGGAACATTTAACAGTTCATAATTAAAAATTATGCCTGTACGTAGATTCGATCATAAAATCCTTTATTTTTTATTTTTAATATGATAAAAAAAACATTAAAAGCACTTAGACACATGAAAAAAAATATCCATTTCCTGAAAGACCCTTTAAGATGTAAATTACAATATTGAGCTCAAATGGAAATGAAGTTCCGAATCGAACGAAAAACAAAAAAACAATATTGGTATATTTTTTTATTTATAACGTTCTACATATCAGCTTCAGCTTCACACTGTATCCCGCATATAGAGGGTAGGATAGACAGCGTAGTGAGTGTTAAGACATTCCGTTATAAATTGAACAAACAGTAAGCTCTTTTTAATGTCTCTGTGTGTAACTTCAATATTTTAAATGTCTGTTTTCTTTTTTTTTAACACGGCAATCTTTATTTGTTTCCAGGTAATGATCTTCCAGGGCCGGGTAAGATATTTAATTCTTTTCTTTTTGGGAACTACCAAGAAAAACAGTTTCATACTTTTGCTAACATTCATTTTAAATTTTCCAATAATCGAGACATTGCGTGTTGAGCGGCGAAGTTCTACACTGCGTTATGTTTACGAGAGTGGTCAATTTTTTTTTTAAACAACAATTCTTCCGAGTGGAGATTGAACTCGCAACCATCGTGCTTACAGTCAGATACTTCTATATAGTACATACAAAATATATATGTTCTATAACGAAATGAAATGAAATGAAATAAATAGTAAATATAAAATACGTCTATTCTTACAGATCCTTTGCCATTGCCAGGACCAAGACCAGGTATGTAAATTGAATAGTGTAGAAATATTTAATTAACGTATGTTTTTTCTATAAATTAATGTTCTTGAGAAGAACATTTTTTTTCTTAGTACATTCTTTTAGAGAAATAAGGTAAAATATATACATATAATATGATATTCTTCTTTTTCTAAACGACACCAGGTATTCCTCAGGTTAAACAGAAGGAACCTTGTGTTAAGACACTCCGTTCCTCACTTTCCCCCGAATTTTCTGAGGTATTGCGTGTAGAGTACCAGAACTCAACGTAAGAAAAGAAAATATCAATAAATAATAAATTGTTTTCCAGAATGGGAACTCAACCCACAACCGTCACGTTTACAGTCAAAAAAATATCGGCTGCATTTATTTTTTTAAGCAATAAGTTATTAATTTGTTATTTTTAATATTTTATTAATAAATATAAAAAAAAATCTCTCCACAACAGGTGTAGTAATAACAATAGGTATACTATATTTAATATTTACTATATTTGAATGCAAATATATTTATTTTACAAAGCTAAATATAAACAAAATCATTTTCCAGATCAAATATGCCAGTTCCAGAGCCTAAACGTCGATTTCCCTAGTCCTACTGACTCTTGCAAAGTTTGCAACTGTCAATTGTTTGGAACTATGATCTTGCCTGTATGTCGACCATCTCAAGAAAATGGATGTAAGTTATACCTACGTATTTGAGCAACATTGAGAAAAGTCGATGTGGCGCTGGGACACAAGCGTGTGACAGTAGACGCGACGGTTGTGTATTCGGTTTCCATTCGGGGTAATGAATTATTGCTTATTTTCATTTCTCCGCTAAAACTTCGGCAGAATGTGGGGATCTGAGTGTCTTATTACTAAATATAAAAAAATATCTAGACAATTTTTATAATTTTTTAAATAACCCTTATAACTAAGCTAATGGGTAAATGGTAAAATTATGAAAAAAGTCTATAATCTATTAAATAACATGGTTCATGTAAATTCTTTGGAATTTAGAATATTATTTTAAAAAATAATAACAGAATGTTCAAGCCTAAAGTTCATGCACAAAATGTTGAACATAGCAAAATTTGAAGGCGTGCTTATTGTATAATAAATCTATGCAATATCCTTACAGACTGTTCTCCCAATATAAACTATACGTCCACACCCCAATATCCGGTATTACATTTTAAAATACAAAACGAAACGTCACATACGAAAAAAGCCATAAAAAAAACCGTCTATTCATCAAAAACAAAATGGTAACAGCTAAATAAAAATCTTTATCGAGAAACAGCGCTTAACAAATAAAGTAAAAATTTACGGCGCGCACCGACATGACCGTCAAAATTGACAAACTACCGAAAAAAATAAACGCCGGGACCATACATAGTTGCCACAGGTGTTGTTAAGTTAAGAGGGGAAACATGGGGTGGAAATTTTTGGTAAAATATCGAAGCTTAAAGGAATAAGGTCAATCGATGGTCAATCATCGTAACAATCAAGTAGGGCAATCATTGGTCAGCTATTGCTTTCTATGCCCTAGGGCAATTTACTGATCGTTTGTTTGATGTTTGTTTTTGATTGAGCTATTATTTGTTTCAGGTAACGTCTTGCCTGGTAAGTTGCCGCTGTGACATAAATTTTCTTTATTGGCGTCAGTAATGTAATGTGTTTTTTTTTTCCATTTATTATTATAGGACCGTTGCCCTACGAAAATGTGGTGTATATTGGTAAGTAAAATTGTGATGAATTTGTGACGTTACCTAAAAAGGCTTTTATAAATAATTTCATTGATATTTTATATTACAGAGCCCAAGTGCCAATATCGAGAGCCCTATCAATCATTCGTTGTAGAGTGTAACTTATGTTATTGCCAGGAAGTCTTCCAATATGTGATTGCTAAATGTACAGGCCTGCCCAACTGTGGTGAGTATTAAGTAAAGCACTTTAAATTTATCAGTATATTTTCATAATTTTGTTTAAATAATCAACATGTAATAATTTGTGAAAAACGATTATATTTTTTTAATATCAATATATTTATGTGCCAATTTCAGTTACTCCGGGAACATCACCATTACAGATCAGCAGTGAAGCTGATGCATTTGCTCAAGCTACAGCAAATGCTAATTTACAGATTCCAAATTATCTTTCTCCCCTAAACTCCTACAATAATATAGGAAATCAGCCTTCATCTGCAATCGCTGACGCTCAAGCACAAAGTACCGCTAATTCATATTTATCGGGATTATCTGGATTACCACTTACGTTGAGCGGAAATATTGATAGTAACGCAATAAGTAATGCTCAATCTGGAGGACTGTACAATACGTATCCATATGGAGTAGGAGGGGGTAGTCAGTCCACTGCCCAAACTGAAGCAATAACACAGGCTCTATCCCTTGGCCAATCTCCATATGGGGTTTCACCTTACTCTATGGTAGATAGTTTAAACAGCGCATTAGCTCAGGCGGAAGCTTCGAGTGGCGTTTCCGGTGGTAGTTTATATGGGAACTATCCTATCTCATCCGGGGTTAGTGGCCTATCTAATGCTCAAGCACAAGCAGATGCGATAGCAAATACACAATCACTTGGTATTTCTCCTTATGGAACCAATCCTTACTTAGTTGGAGGTAGTGGTGCCAATGCCCAGGCCCAGGCCGATGCGATAAGTAGTACTCAAGGTGGTGGTTTATACAACACTTATCCTTATTTATCTGGAAGCAGTGCTTTAACCAATGCCCAAGCTCAAGCTGAAGCAATAGCAAATACACAATCACTTGGTCTTTCTCCTTATGGAACCAATCCTTACTTAGTTGGAGGTAGTGGTGCCAGTTCCCAGGCCCAGGCCGATGCGACAAGTAGTACTCAAGGTGGTGGTTTATACGACACTTATCCTTATTTATCTGGAAGCAGTGCTTTAACCAATGCCCAAGCACAAGCTGATGCAATAGCAAATACACAATCACTTGGTCTCTCTCCTTATGGATCCAGTCCGTATTTAGTTGGAGGTAGTGGTGCCAGTGCCCAGGCTCAGGCCAATGTGATGAATAATGCTCAAGGCGGAGGCTTATACAACACTTATCCTTATTTATCTGGGGGCAGTGCGTTAACCAATGCCCAAGCACAAGCCGAGGCATTAGCAAACGATCAATCACTCGGCACCCTTCCATATGGTTCTTATCCTTATAATACTGAAGAGAGTGCCAGTGCCTCAGCACAAGCTCAAGTTCTAGCTAATTCTTTATATGGTAACCAATCTCCACTAAATTCGTATCCTTATTCGCTACTGGGTGGCAGTCAATCTAACGCACAAGCACAGGCTCTCAATAACCAGTATCCAGGCAGTAGCCTGAGCAGCTGCTCAGGCTCAAGCAAATGCGATTGCATCACAAAAGTACCCCAATTTATATCCACTTTCTACTCCCAATGTAAATCCTCTTTACGGCTTATCCCAAGGACAAACTTATTCTCAAACGTTAGCTAATGCTCTGGCCCAGAGTGCTGGAAGCGCTAGTGAGTACAATATTATAATACTGAAATATATTATTTGCACGTTTGATACTTTATTACATGTTAGTTCAACAAGCAAAATGATAATAAAATAAGAAAAAAATAAAATTTCAGGTGCTCAAAGTCTTGCCCAAGCCGCAGCTCAATCAGGACGACCATTAATAAGATCAGGTACATTTACAAATTTTCACACTACAATATATAAAAAAAAACTGAAGACGAAATGACAAGAATAGGTGAAAGATGTTAGGAAAGGGTATTATTAAAAAAAAATTGCATTTAACAAAAGTGGCGGGGATTACCCCGTGTGCTGTCAACTTTTGGGATATAAATTAAAAATATATTTCTAGAGCAGATGGCGTGCGGGTCTCATGCAAATTCTATTTAATCAAACTTCTACGGAATCCCCCAGGTCAGGGCGTACTTATTGGATTTTTTCGTGTACAACGTGTACAACAAAGATACTTGTATACGACGAACAGTATTTGGGCTGAAGTCAATATTTTTTGGTCTTTTACATCTTTTACTTTCTATTTTCATCTGTAAGCTGTAAAAAAATCTTTAAAGAAACTTTATCTTACTTTATAAAACAATATATATTAGAATTTTCATAATCATGAATCAAACTATACTATAAATCACAGATTGCCACAACACTAATTCTCATTGACAATATTTATTTTATAGGGCGGGGTCTTTGCCAGTACGATGGTGATAAATACCATCTCAATTGTCAAGCATGCTACTGCTTCCGGGACATAACCGGGGACCTATACACGCTATGTTTGGGGAATCCCTGTCAATAGGATGAACAGGTGTAGGATCGTTGCCTATTATGTTGCCTGCGGCTTCGTCCGTGTTGTAGTCTATTAGAAATAAATAAGATGTGTATATTCTAAGTGCCCGAGGTCCCTTTGACCGCAGGTATAGTGTGTTACATCAAAACGTTTAATGAGAGATTAAATGAACTAAATAACACAAAAACAATTCAATTGGAACCGGCAGTTCCCGAGATTAGCGTTCAAATCAACAAACTCTTAACTTTATAATAATAATACAGAAAGTATACATTTATACAAAAGATACACTTATATATTAACTTTCCTTTACCATGTTTATTTGAAAACTGTAATACATATTTTCTTTTCTTTTTCACGCCTTAGTATACGGCAATAATCGTCAACCACATAAAAGAAAACATAAAAATTCTTGTTTAAATTAAAAAACTGATCAAATCTAATAACTATTGCTATTGATTTTGTAGCTTCACACTGTATCCCACACATAGGGAATTCCCACGGGTGGGGAAAGAGTACCTGGGGACCTAGTATTAAGACACTCCGTTCCCATTAAGGTACTTCCGTTCCCCATTTTCCGCCCATTTTCCGTATTCATGAGGCATTGCGTATTCAATGCCCCGCTTTGCCTCGATACTAGAGCGAAGAAATTAATATATTAAATATGTCATTCCTTCGAGTGGGAATCGAATCCAAAGCCATACCTTACCTTAAATCTCAACTAATTATAATAATAAAAATAAATATTTTTATAGTTTTTAATTAAATTTTCTGATTTAGCAGGTTTAGAGGCAGAAGACGACACGAATACTACTGAAGACTCAAGGGACTTATATAAATAAATATAAATTTTATAATTTTGTAATCGTTATCCGCACACTGACGCACGCTTACCATTTAATAAAAGAATATATAGTATAAATTTTTGTTTTTTTTTTTTGTATTAAGTAAGAAAAATGTGAAAAAAAACGCAAAGGTTTTTATATCAGCTAGAAAAACGGGATTCTCAACTAAATATTAGGTTTTCTCTTAGTAAATTGCTAGAAGACCTTTGCTTAAGATAAAAAATCCATTGAATCATTTTTATTTCCTCGCTCGGCGTTGAGTTCCGCAACTAAAATCCTGCTATATGCGTGATAAAGCGTGAAGCTAAAAAATAATTCTGTTAATTAAATTTAAAATTTAAAGCCACTATTGCGTCGAACTTCATTTAAGATATTATAAATTCAGACACAGAAATTGCAACATAAAGTTATTTTAAGGCCAAATTAAGTATTTATGAAAAATTATACGTCGCGTGCACATTTCTCTTTATTTATTTATTATTTTATAAAACGCCTATATTGCAGGTATATTGTTTTCTTTTTAGTTTTCCACTGAGAGGGAACCTGGTGTTAAGACACTTCGCCGAATTCGAGGCATTGGTTGTTGAGTGATGGAGCTGAACGCCGCGCTCTTGCCTTGGTACCAAATCAAAGAAATGAAAATATTAATAAATAATTATTCATTTCCCCTAATGGAACCTATAGCCTATAGCCATCATGTTACAGTCAAACGCCTATACTAATATTGAGATGTTTTTTATCAAATCGTTTTTCAACTTCATTTAAATAAAAAAAACGATATAGATCTGTGTATATTCTGAACAAATCTCAAGCAAACGTAATAAAATAGTATTGACTGAAATGTCATATTCTAGTTACTTTATTGTTATAAGAACGTGACGGCTTTCGTTGGAAAAAAATATAATATTTCATGAAAAGAATGACTTTGATTGTTTTCCTCGTGGTTAGCGGTAAGTGTTTTAATAAGGACTCTCGGGGAACCCGAGGTTTATTGTGTTTTTGTATGAAAGTGGGGCACAATTTTTTTTATATTACATTTTTTGGAGGATTCACTTCAATTCAAATGTAGATTCATTAATGGGACAAAGGAGGCTAAAAAGTATCACATAATTGTGAAACTGAGGTTATATCTTATAACGCTGTGGTGGTGCAATTAGTGTGTGTAGTTCTAGATGCGGGTTTAAGTCTTGTGTTGGAAAATATCGCGTTTGAGTCTTGGTCTAATCGAATTAAGTGAATTGTCACTAAATAGATAGAATACGAAGAAAGTAGAAACGCCACATAAGTCAATCTTGTTGTGAGTGTGATCCTCAATCGGGGTAAATTAATATTTCGTATTTTAATTTTCTCGCTCTGCTGACAATGAACGTGTTTTAATGGGAGTGTACTAACAATAGGAGTCCAGGTCTCTGCCTAATCTGATATGTATAAAAAACTTTGTACTGTTGCCATAATACTACAAAAAAAATTTTACTGACTTTATATCTAAACTTTATTTATTAACTAAGCTTTTCTATATTTCTAGAATTGTAAATAGTTCTCACTTAATATTTAATTTTAAGTTTTATTTACAACGTTTTCTTATTTTTGGTACTTCTCTTTACTATAGTGACTCAGAATTACATATAAAAGAATTAACAGGCTCGCCTAATTAAGAAACAATGTTATACACAGTAGACTATTGAGTTGAGCGGATTTTACAAAATCATATAAAGAAACAAACTGTAAATGATAGAATAAAATTTTTTTTAAATATGTGAAAATTTAAGTTTAAATAATAACATCTCTGACATGTGAGCCATTTTCATATGCCTTTCTGACCCACCCTATATATATAAAAAACTAATCATATTATTAATTGAGTAAAAATTATTAATAATATATCTATCTAAGAACTCATTTGTTGATTCTACAGTTTCTCAACTGTATATAGAGAGATTAAATTTTAAGTTCAGGCCGGTCGTGGCGCAGGGGCACAAAGTGTGACAGTAAAACTGGCTGGTTGTGGGTTCGATCCCCACTTGACGAATGAAGAAATGAAATATTTACTTAAATTTATATTTCCATTTCTTCGTTCTGATGTCGAGGAAAAGTGCGGCGTTTACTTCTGCCACTCAACACGCAATGCCTCCAGAATCCGGCAGAACGTGACGAATGGAGTGTCTTAACACTGGATACTGGACACACGTGCGGGATAAAGCGTGAAGCTGATTTTAAATTTTACAATTTAAGCCACAAACGCTGTCGTAGTTCCCAAAATTTTATGTGCATAATCCTGAATTCTTAACGAATTTATATGCAAATGTATGAACGTAACGTCCCAAACCTCAGATCGCTAATACTGTTGCAGCAGTAACTGAATTTGAAAAGACGATTTGAGTTTCGTTCTAGAGAGTTATTCAAAATTTGCTGGAAATTATGATATTCTGTTGTAAGAGAAGGTTTAGTTTTTTTATATATTTTTCTTGGTTCTCGCTCTCTAAGGGATTATATATATATATATATATATATATATATATATATATATATATATATATATATATATATATATATATATATATATATATATATATATATATATATATATATATATATATATATATATATATATATATATATATACTGGTGTATAATGACAAAAGGTGAACTTTAGGTAACTATAATTTATTCAACTTTACTAAAAAATTACATACAAATTAAGTTGAGTTCCGTCCCTCAACACTCAATGCCTTTAGAATTTGGTGGAAAGTAGGGAACTCGTTCCCTATGCATTCCTTGCTATTTGCAGGTTTCAGCGTGAAGCTAAAAAAAGAATATCAATTTGAATTAAGTACCTAAATAGATTATATGAAAAATAAATCAAACAATTTTTATGTAATCTTTTTTTCCAAAATAGATTTTAAAATATCCCACGGCATGGAACAAAGGTTTACACCTAGATCCAACGACGATAGCCTCGTGTTCATAGAAGACGTGAACGTGGCGGGGTTTGGGGACGCCCAGCACAGAGGCCGGCAGTGGTATGACTACGAATCGGAAACTGATGAAAGTGGCAGCGATTTGAAGAGCAGTTCTGAGGATGAGAGGTAAAAAGACAGCTTTATTTAATGTTTTTTCATACACTTGGGCTGTCAGATAGAACCTTGTGTTGAGATATTCCGTTTTCCAAATTTGATTTAAACTACTCTTCGCCTGCAAATTTCTTAACGTGGACTTGGAGATGAAAAATGCAAAATTATGTAAAATTTCAATAAATTCATCCTCAAAAATCCTAACCTGCCCACACCTCTGTGTGGGCCCGGTTAACTTTCTAAGGCTAATATTGACACAAATGATCTGACCAGATGGCTTCTCATTAATATTATAAGCATAAATATTCCCTTGAGGCCGCCGTGGCCCAATGGCACATGGTATGATTGTAAACGCGAATATTATAGGTTCGATTCTCACGGGGGAAATTAAATATTTAATATTTTCATTTCCTTGCTCTGGTAAAGCGGTGCGTTGAGCTCCGCTGCTCAACGCGCAATGCCTCAAGAATTCGGCGGAAAGTGGGTAGCGGAAGTGTCTTAACATTAGATTCCCAGGTTTCTTTGCCTACTGTGACGTGTGCGGGATAGTGTGAAGCTGAAAACTTCTCCAGATAGGTCAAGAACCCATTTTTTAATATTATATTTTGTAGTTCGCCCTCAGTTGAAACTAGTATATCTTCAAGTAAATCATCTGAAGCTTCTTCTGTGGAGACTGACGAGAAGCGGCGTGCGTGAGTATTTAAATTTATTAGATATATATATATTGTCAAAAAGTTTGTTAAAATTGCTAAAAAAATCTTTTGTTGCTTCTTATGTTCCGCCATTCAACACGTAATGTTTCCAATATTAGACGAAAACTTGGGAACGGAGTGTCTTAACACCAGATTCCCTCTACTTACACCTGTCCCCGCTATATGCGTGATACAGCGTGAAACCAAAAAAAACGCAAAATACTCCCCTCAATGATCAAACTAACATTTAAAATATATAAGGTATATTTAAGATCCATTTAGTGCACTAATAAATACTCTTTCCTCGAGAAACGATGAGTGCTCAAGCATTTTTCTTGTCAGATTCCTCTTGCATCGCCTTAAATAGCCTTTGTTCGTGATTGTGTATTATAGCGTGAAAGAAGACTTGGAATATTTTATTTTTGCATAATTCATGCAAGACTGAACGTTGTCTATTCATTTTAGTGCTAGGAACTTGTGAACTTTTACAATTTAATAGCTTATGAGTGAAACAACAAATATTTACGTTTTTTTTTCAGCTTCACGCTGTATCCCGCATATAGCAGGGTAGCCAGGGAACCTAGTATTTACTGTGTTTCCCACTTTCTCTCAAATTCTTGAGACATTTCGTGTTGAGTAGTAGAACTAAAAGTATTGGTAATTATGTTACTAATTCATTCTCCCGAGTGAAAATCGAACCAATGTCTAGGAGTCAGGAAAGGAAAAGGAAAATCGAACTTAGAAACTCAAGTTAAAAGTCAGACGATGTCCAATTGCCCGGAAATGGCCTCAACAAAAAAAAGAAGTATTGTAATATTAGTAACAATAAAACCAAATCAAAGCGTGACGATGAGTTCCTCAGACAGTGACTCAAGAATTCGGCAGAAAGTGTGAAAGCCTCAATACTACATTCCTTCTGCTTACCCCGCAATTTGCGGGATACAGCGTGAAGTTACTAACAACATTAAAAAATAATGCCAAATAAATACTTAATGTTACAGGACGAAAGACATATCGAACCTGCACTCCATGTCCGCACGATATGATGAAAAAATACAAAAATTTCAGCATCAAATGGATATGCGGCGGATATCAAAGGGCGCGTCGATCTTTCAAAAGCGAATGTATGATGAGATACAGAAACTGTCAGGATGGTACCAGTAAGCTGTGTTGTTTTTGTTTTATTGCTTTTTATTATTTTTTCAGCTACACGCAGCATCCCGCATATAGGAGGGTAGGTAAAGGGAACCTAGTGTTGTGACACTCCGTTCCCCATCTTCTAAGCAATTTCCAGACATGGCTTGTTAAGTAACGGAACTCAACGTCGCGTATTTTATTGGTACCACTGCCAGGAAATGAAAAAACAGGCTATGCGTTGCAGTTAGACGCTTTACCGCTGTGCCACGATGGGTAAGTTTTTAACTCTTTGTTTAAAGAACGTTTTGTCAATTTTTTTTTCTTTATGACGTCTAAATTTAAAAAAATAAAAAGTGTGTTTTTTTATAAACTGTTAAATTTGGACTAAAAGTGAATTCCAATTTCCAATTCATTCAAATCTTAAAACAACTTAAGTTGTCTTTCCAGAGCGGATAAATAAAGATGATTTAAATATACAATGCCCCGAGTAGTAATCGAACTAGTAACCATAAGATTTACAGTTAAGAGATCCACTGTGCCACTATAAATTGAAACTTCAACTTTTAACGTCCATTTTGTATATTATATTAACATAAATTTATTAATACAAAACAACCAAAGTATTCCCAGACGCCATCTGTTCTAAACTTTTATATGACTTTTGGCTCCTAAAAGATTACATTACATAAAATTGTTTATTTGAAAAATATATAAAATATCTTTATATTTATATTTATAATAAAAAAATTAAATGATTATGAAAATATTAAATTATCTGGAGTACGTAGTGACTTCATTCTCTGTTTTCTTTACATTTTGTATGTATTTTACATTAACTTGTCAGGTTATTATTCACATTAACTTGTCAGTCGACAGGTTAATGTGGATTTAATAACAAGACAAAGCGCGGCGTTGAGTTTCGCCACGCAACAAGCAATGCCTCAAGATCTGGCGAAAAGTGGGGAACGGAAATGTCTGAATTGGGAACGGATGTGTTAATTCTAAGTTCCCAGTTCCCCTCTGCCTAACCTAAAAAGATATTCTATTCTATATACGAGATACAGCGTTAACCTAAAAAAAAAGAACCTAAATCCACCACGTCCAACCAATCCAGTCCCAACTAAACCACAATACCACCATTATTAACATATCTTGCATACTAATATCAATTCTTCATTTCCCATTCAGCTCCCGGGTCACGGCACCACGGCTTTCCCACTGTATAATTTGTGCTTGAGGATATTTCTATTCAGACTGTTTTTTTTTTCAATTACAGTGTTCGTGAAGCTGTACGATCATCGCTGCAAAAACAGTACTGATCACGGAAGGCACTGGTTTTATGTTTATAAAGTATGAAAATATACTATAATATGGGTTTTATTTGAATTTTTTTGAGTCTCCTTTTTGTGGGGTAAGAGTGGTAAGAGAGACAGCTTCTTAATCTTACTCTTGGTTCATTCAGCATTTTTTTCCCATATTTTTATCATTTATTCTTTCGATGTGATACAAAAATAACTGTACAACATAATTATTAATACTGGGGGAGACGTCGGTTGACCTTCGAAAACACAGTATCAAAGATACTGGAGGAAGGTCACGTAAAAAGCATGAGGACCCACCGGAGGGCATGTATGAAGAGGTTGATGACAGTGGACGAGGCGAAAGAGGTATGTAGAGACCGTAGCGTTTGGCGCTCCGTTCTCTCTGATTAAACGTGAAGTTAAGTTAATCTTTACTACTTACATTGTAAAGTTCTGACAATTTAATAAATAGCCAATTTAATATATAACAATTTTTGTCGAACAACAGTTTTAAATAATATAATGTTTTTTATTTTTCAACCGATTGAAATAAAACAAAAACTTAATGTTAAGGAAAGCTTGCCAATATACGTACACAGAAGTGAACGAAACTATAACTAAATCGTTCCTGAGATAAAGTAAATAAATGCAGAGACAAACAGACAAAAATTATAAACATCCTTGTTTTTGATTCTATTACAATATTAAATGACACCAATAACGTTTTTTCTTATATATCTTCCATTCAGGCCAGTCGTAGCGCAAGGGCACAAAGTGTGCTTGTAAACCGATTGGTAGTGGGTTGTGGATTCGATTCCCACTCGAGGGAACAAAATATTTGTTAACATTTATATTTGCAATGCCTCCAGAATTTGGCAGAAAGTGGGAAACGAAGTGTCTTAACACTAGGTTCCCCCTGCCTACCCTACTGTGTGCGGGATACAGCGTGAAGCTGATATTATTATATTATTATTCTCCATGTAGAGACACCAATCCATAATTGTTTTATTAGAAATAATTAACCTATCTAAATTAACTTAGTTTTATATGAAAACGTTTGTTTTGTGGCGACATTTTGGTTTAACATTAATAATTTGCAAATACCGCAACGCTATTCTCATGTGTTTCACGAAATATCAAATTATAATACGTAGAGCGAATAATTGATCACCGTACTGTATACGATTTATTTATTTAATTCTATTCTGTATTGGTTTGGCTTTTTTTTTGTTAGTTTCAAGCTATGTCCTCTGGGAACTTGGGAACTTAGTGTGAGATAATAGGTTCCCATTAAACACTTCCGTTTTTCACTTTCCGCCGCATTCTTTACGCATTGCGTCTTGAATGGCGAAACTTAATGCCGCAATTTGCCTCGTTACCAGATCGTTAAAATTAAATATTAAATAATTAATTTTCTCGAACATCGCATATGTAGAGATTGAAAATATGAAAAATTTCATTTACTCGATTGGGAATCGAACTCACAACCTGTCGCACGCTTATGTTTCTGCATCGAGATCGATCTTAATTGCATAGATAATAAAATATAAAATATATTTTTTTCCTCCTGCATGTATTTTGAGAAATCGTCTCTTTTAGCGGTATCACTTGACATGTATTATGTCATATTTCAGCTTTATTCTCCGCATCGTTCCAGACGCCAAATATATTTGTTTTAAACTCGACACCAGAGCGAAGAAATGGAAATATAAATTTAAGTAAATATTTCATCTCCTCGAGTGGGGATCGAATCCACAACCAGTCGGTTTTACAGTCACACTTCGTGCCACTGCGCCACGACCGGCCTCAGGTCGTGGCGCATATAATATAAGTAGGATTTAAATAAAATGTTTTATACGTTTTATATTTAACCAAAGTGACCCGCATCTACTTTGTCCTATCACATTTAGTAAGGCTGTTTTATCATCAGTAATTTTAGGTACATATTGGCAGTTATATTGAAATACCTGCATATTAGTTGAGACCAGGCGTGGCGCAGGAGCACGAAATGGGACTGTTAAATGGACTTGTTGTGGGTTCGATCCCCACCCGAGAAGATGAAATATTTATTGTTAACATTCGACACTTAGGAAAGAAAACACTTATTTAAAAAACGTATAAAAAATTTAACGTAGCGTGACTCGAATCCGGGCCTCCTAGAAACCAACCAGGCACTTGAACACTAAGCCATACGTTCTCATCAAGCTACGTCGAAACTTTTATACTCTTGTTGCAACTTGTTGTTAGTAATCAGAGCGCCCGGTCGGTTTATGTCGATAAATGCGTTTCTGAGATTAGCCAAAACCAACGAACACAAAAAAAAATTGTTTATGGTCCATTACATTCCATACCTCCAATAATAGATTTTCTCGTATATTTTTTATATGCAGACAGCAATTAGTAAGAGTTGTATTATATCTTTATATAGAGTTATAAACTATATTAAAACTAAAAAAATCGTTATATTTACTATTAATAAGTCAAGCGCGGGGTTGAATTCCGCTACTCAACACGCAATTCCGAAAATTGACCAGTGTGTGCTGAACGGAGTGTTTTAGCACTAAGTTCCCTCTACCTTCCCTGCTACAAATATAATACAGCGTGAAACTAAAAAATATATCTATATAACAATATAGAAACCTACCAAAAAAACAAAAGAATCGAACATCTCAATTTCAATTTTCCAAAGCCATATTAAAATTACTTTTCAATTAAGATATAGATAAAGATAGATATAATTTAAAGGAGCTTCGTCGAACAATATCTGAGATTTATATCGACGAAAAAAAATCCTATAGAAAAAAGTCTAGTGGTATCCTGAAGTCACACGAAATGAAATACCTAAGATCGTATCGGGGCGTTTCGTAAATCTGTTATATTATTGAAACGCGATAAACGCTGCCACTAAAAGAATTTATGATTTTTCCAATTTTAAAGGAAATAGAAAGGAAAAAAGTATATCTAGATGAAATTGCGAATTGAAAATATTATTTTGTTTTGTGTTCGTAAGTGTGATATTGTTATATTTTATAGTTTAGTTTCCTTTACGAAACGATGGGTTGTGGGTTCGATTCCCACTTGGGAAAATGTAACATTTAATAGTTTCATATCCTCGCTAAGATAACAAGGCAGACCGTGGTGGTACTCAAACCGCAATGGCTTCCAAAATTCGGCTAAAACTGGTAAATAGAAGGTAATAGAAGGAATCTTATGGGAACGGAGTGCCTTAACACTTGGTTCTCTCTGCCTACCCTTCTATATAAGGGATACAGTGTGATGCTTAAAATAAAACTTGGGAGTCTACATAGATTCAAAAAAAAATTTCTTTTTCAGTGGACGTAGTTCTGTCACTTGTACCGAACGTGACAAGAGTGGATGATATAAAAAATGACTTAAGAGGTGTGGAAACCAGAAGAAAGGGTAAAGGGAAAAACCGATCTACTTCTTCCTCTGAAGGGATGCGCCGTATGTAAAAATATATTTTTTGTATAATTAATTTAATCCCTGGACAAAACATGAAGTAGGGATAAAAAAATGCCCTCATTGATCAGTGGGATCGCTGGACGATTGCGGGTTCGATTCCCGGAATCGAGGAAATGTATATTAAGATAATGATATTCAAATTATTTTCATTTCTCCGTTTCGGTAGCCAAAATGTGGCATTTAAAGACATATTAAATCTTATTTTTTTAGCAAATAAGTTACTAACTTAAGCATTTTATATTTATCTACTTCCTTAACTCGATGGAAAATAGGAGAAGGGGGGAGGACCAATGTATCGCATAATATGCTTAATAATATATTCAAAAATTCCATAGAATAAAACTACAGATTCATCATATAAATATTTATTTTATTATAATAACTATATATTTTTAATATTTTTGGATTTGTAATATTTTAGCTAAAGACGAAAAGGGTTCCTCTGAAGCTGACAAAGAAAGTTTAGAGCTGTCAAGTCACGAAATAACCTCTGAATCGTCAGATGAAAAACGTAAACCGAAAATCCACAGAAGAGAGAAAGGGATGGTAAAAAAAATTCAATCAGTTACATAGTGCTGCAGTGGGACAGTATACTGTAAGCGCGATGATTGTGGATTCGATTCCACTTGGAAAATAAGACATTTTGTGACAAAAATAATTGATAATTACAAGGTTTCCGTTGCATTGATAGTTTCTTATAGATAAAATTGAAATGTGTGTTTGTGATTTCAAAATAATTGTGTTTTTGCAAGTGCATACGGTTATATACATGATACTCAAAAACAAAAAAAAACTATTTTATAATTTTTGCTTCTGTCCATCTGACTTTCTATTTTACCGAGCTAGTGTCATATATAATGTCAACTCATTTTTATGGGACGTTTTTTAGGGCATTTTTATGGGACCGGTAGGGCATAGGCTACTTTTTATCTTGAATTTCTATGGGATAGGGATTTACCCGGAAAAAGTATTTTACACATGCGCGCGTACATAGATACTATATTAAATAACTAAGCATTTTTCTATATTAATACGATAACTTTTACGATATTGCTAGCAATATCAAATAAATAAATCAAAAAAATAAATAAATCAGCTTCACGCTGTATCCTGCACACAGTAGGGTAGGCAGAGGGAACCCTGTGTCAAGACACTCCATGCCCCACCCTCTGCCGAATTCTGGAGGCATTGCGTGTTGAGCGGCAGAACTCAACGCCGCGCTTAGCATCGACAACAGAGCAAAGAACTGGAAATATTAATTTAAGTAAATATTTCATCTCCTCGAGTGGGGATCGAGCCCACAACCAGTCGGTTTTGCAGTCACACTTAGTGCCGCTGCGCCACGACTGGCCTCAATATATCAAATAAAATCCAAAAAGATATGATTTATTAAGTAAATAACAAGTACATAGATAACCGAATTGAAATAACCAATTATTCTTTTCTTGATACATTTAAATAACATTAAATAAAAAGTAGCGGGCGATGCTGCGCAGAGCCAAAATTTACACCACACCAAGAAATTAAAAAATTCTAACCAATCTACTACTCGAATAAGCAAAGAACCAAAGAAAAATATAAATTAATAATAAACAGCAAATAACCACATAAAAATTAAAAGTAGATCCAAAATATATGAAAATTTACAAAACCGTCAACGTCGCCTGTCTATTCGGGTCGGTCGTACCGTGCGGCTCGTAGGCTAGCTCATTTTGAATCAGTGATATCTCCTTTAGTATATATTATAATGATGTACGGTAGGCTATAATTTCAAAATGAAATGCTAAATACGACTATTATATTAATTTTGATAAAGATATACACCACATTATAGAAAGTACATACATATTAAAATGGTTACTGTGGCGCAACCTTTAGAGATAAACATATACCATCGCGAATATTTTCACATATTTTTAAAGGTTAAGCGCATTCCATATATGTGTACAGGAAGCTCATTTTGGGCGACCGTCGCTAGCAACGGTTGCTTAGCGACGGTTGTTATTAACATAAGATAACACAAGAATAAATTGCATGTCAAATTGAATGGTATTTTTAATATATTAATATACATCGAGAATATTACAAATATGAAAAAAAAATTGTCTATATCGATCTCAAGACCCTCAAGTATCTCTATATGAAATTTTATCACAATCGAATCAGCGGTTTCGCCCTGATCGCGTCACAGACAGACAGAGTTACTTTCGAATTTATAATATAGAGATATATAAATATTATTTTCAGTTTCACACTGTAACCGGCGTGAAGGCAGGGCCTGTAGGCATTGCGTGTTGGGTGGCACAACTCAAAACTGCGCTTTTGCCTCGAACGATATCAAAGAATGGGAATGAGATGATGAATATTTCATTTCCACGAGTGGGAATCGATCCCACAAGCTTGTTCGAGTTTATGCTCCTGAGTCACAACTGGCCCCCATTTATTTTAAATTATTATTATTATTAATGTAGGTTTTTTTTATAATTTGATATACAGTTTTAAGGAAAAATGGCATCGCAAATGCTCAACATGTCATGAGGATATGGCTAAAAAAGTGGAGAGATCCCTCTATATAAATGGATATGCGGCGGATAATCAATCACGAGCCCACGTTCCTTTAATAGTCTTTGGCAATGATGTATTACAGAAAAGTCAAGATGGAAAAAACCCGCTTAGCATCGACAACAGAGCGAAGAACTGGAAATATTAATTTAAGTAAATATTTCATCTCCTCGAGTGGGGATCGAGCCCACAACCAGTCGGTTTTGCAGTCACACTTAGTGCCGCTGCGCCACGACTGGCCTCAATATATCAAATAAAATCCCAAAAGATATGATTTATTAAGTAAATAACAAGTACATAGATAACCGAATTGAAATAACCAATTATTCTTTTCTTGATACATTTAAATAACATTAAATAAAAAGTAGCGGGCGATGCTGCGCAGAGCCAAAATTTACACCACACCAAGAAATTAAAAAATTCTAACCAATCTACTACTCGAATAAGCAAAGAACCAAAGAAAAATATAAATTAATAATAAACAGCAAATAACCACATAAAAATTAAAAGTAGATCCAAAATATATGAAAATTTACAAAACCGTCAACGTCGCCTGTCCATTCGGGTCGGTCGTACCGTGCGGCTCGTAGGCTAGCTCATTTTGAATCAGTGATATCTCCTTTAGTATATATTATAATGATGTACGGTAGGCTATAATTTCAAAATGAAATGCTAAATACGACTATTATATTAATTTTGATAAAGATATACACCACATTATAGAAAGTACATACATATTAAAATGGTTACTGTGGCGCAACCTTTAGAGATAAACATATACCATCGCGAATATTTTCACACATTTTTAAAGGTTAAGCGCATTCCATATATGTGTACAGGAAGCTCATTTTGGGCGACCGTCGCTAGCAACGGTTGCTTAGCGACGGTTGTTATTAACATAAGATAACACAAGAATAAATTGCATGTCAAATTGAATGGTATTTTTTAATATATTAATATACATCGAGAATATTACAAATATGAAAAAAAATTGTCTATATCGATCTCAAGACCCTCAAGTATCTCTATATGAAATTTTATCACAATCGAATCAGCGGTTTCGCCCTGATCGCGTCACAGACAGACAGAGTTACTTTCGAATTTATAATATAGAGATATATAAATATTATTTTCAGTTTCACACTGTAACCGGCGTGAAGGCAGGGCCTGTAGGCATTGCGTGTTGGGTGGCACAACTCAAAACTGCGCTTTTGCCTCGAAACGATATCAAAGAATGGGAATGATATGATGAATATTTCATTTCCACGAGTGGGAATCGATCCCACAAGCTGTCGAGTTTATGCTCCTGAGTCACAACTGGCCCCATTTTTTAAATTATTATTATTATTAATGTATTTTTTTTTATAATTGATTACATTTTAAGGAGAAAATGGCATCGCAAATGCTCACCATGTCCTGAGGATATGGCTAAAAAGTGGAGAGATCCCTCTATAGAATGGATATGCGGCGGATATCAACGAGCCCGACGTTCCTTTAAGAGTCTTTGCATGATGTATTACAGAAACTGTCAAGATGGAACTAGTTACGTTTACGTTCCTTTTATCACAAGTTTCACGCTGTATCCCGCATCCCGCAAGTGTAGCAGAGCAAACCCCAAGACACTCCACACTCTACAATTTTTCATATATTGCGTGTTGAATGGTGGTCATCAACACCGCGCTTTTTGTTATCGTGGAAATGAAAATATTTTTTGTTTCCAAGTGGATATCATACCAAGAACCGTCGCGTTTGCAATTAAAAGCTGTACTGCTGCGCCACGATGGCCTTAATACTATATTATATTTATTTGGATAAATATAATTTTTAATTTAATAATATTTTTAAAATGTATATAATAGTAGCCAATCTGGAGGCAATCGTGTCGAAGCAGCACAGTGTCTGATTATAACGACGGTTGCGAGTTCGGTTCCCACTCGAGAAATAAACTATTTTCATTTATTAAATATCTCTCTAGTAACAAGAAAAAGCGTCGTGTTGAGTTCCGCCTCTCACATTATCTCGATACAGCGTTAAACTTTTTTTATTTTATCATAAAATTGGAATAAAAGACCACCTTCACCACGATGTTATTATGATCCATTACACACAAATCGAACCAGGAGTTTCTGAGATTAACGCAACCAAACAAACAAACTCCACTCCACAATAAATATAGATAAATAATCAAAGTTTCATACATTTCAGTGTTTGTAAAAATACACGATCACAAATGCACAGACGACGCCGATCGCGGCGTACATTTCTTCTATGACTATAAAGTGAAAATGGAAGACGAATCCTCCGATACTGCGGACAGTAAGAGCTCGATGACCGATGAAAGTTCCGCTTGAATAGCTTAATACATTTTTTGAGAAGAAATAGTCATAAAATAATGTTGTTATTATTATATATATACCTTGTAGATAAGTTATTATTTTTAGAAAAAGTATAAAAAATTAAAGTAGATTGGAACTCGCGACTCTTGAAAACCGTTCAAGAATGCTCACCGTTAAGTCATACGTTTCTGTGGGTGAATCTTATAATATAGGTAATTATTAAACGAGGTGTACGTGTCTGTAAATTTTGTTGTTCGAATACGAATAGATTTAAGTTTAAGCACATGAACACAGTTTAAAGTTATTTTCAACTGTATGACAGTTTACGCGGCGTTGAGTTCCGCCACTCAACACCGCGATGATTAGGCTGTCCGTCGGGAACAGAATAAATTAACACTACATTCCCTCTGCCAACCCTCTTACAAGAAAAGACAGCTTCAATAAAATCTTTACAATTTTTTAAATGTTATTCCACATTTAGGAAAAGAAAAATATTTAACTACATAAGTTGTATTAGAATTTTGATGTAACAATCTACGAAAACGCATATGAGACCGTATACTTTAGTCATCAGATAGGATATTCAAGGAGTGCGGGTTCAAAACCCACTAAAACTATAAAAAAAATATGTGTCTTCTATAAAAATTGTTTTTACTATTTTCTAGTATTACGATCTTCGCAATAAGGTGTCTTATAGTAACTATATTTTTTATGTCATAAATCCATTACGCGCCACAACTATATTAATCGTCCCTTACAAACAATTTGTCATCGAGACGGACAGACAGACATACTACAATGAACTGCTAAGTGCGAAACGTTAACCAAAATAATAGTTTGCTAGAACTCTATTGTTTCGAAGACAAAGCCCATTTTCCTTTGTCGTAATGCTTAACGTAAATTTGTTTTCTGTAAAATAGGGTAGGGTTATACTGTAGGGTGTGTTCGCCTTAGGGCGTTGTAATAAAGGTGTTTTTTGAGTGGTGGGATTCAAATGGGCGATGGTGATATGAAACAGTGGTAATGGACTGGCTGAAAGAGTTTACCGTCGCTCACGTGGTTCGTTTTCAGTTTCTGTATTACAAATAAGTAAGTAATAAGTATGAGGCCGGTCGTGGCGCAGGGGTACAAAGTGTAACTGTAAAATCGACTGGTTGCGGGTTCCCCCCTCGAGGAAGTGAAATATGTATTTATATTTTCATTTCTTCGCTCTGGTGTCGAGGTAAAGCGCGGCGCTGAGTTCCGCCACTCACCACGCAATGCCTCCAGATCTGGGTGGAAAGTGGGGGACGGAGTGTCTTAATACTAGGTTCCCTCTGCCTACCCTGCTGTGTGCTCCCGCACAACTACAGCGGGAAGATGATTTGATATATAATAAAATGTAATATCTGTATAGCTAGGTTGAAAGGTTCATGATTGTATGTTTTTTTTTTAGCTTCACGCTGTATCTCGTATATTGTAGTGATAAGACGTAGTGTTAAGACCCTACGTTCTCCACAAACCGCCTTATTTTCGAGAGATTGAGTGATGAATGGCGGAACGCGATGCCGTGATTTGTCTTGCTGCCAGATCAAGAAAATGAAAAATAATTGATTCTGCCAAGTAAGAATCGAACCCACAAAACATCATATTTCAGACGCAACGTGTTTCCTACTGTAACTGCCGACCTCATTTTTACTTGTTTATACACATGTTACATATTTAATTTTATAACAATAACAATAATAAAACAATCTATTATGGCTGAAAAAAAAATCTAGAAAAATAGTGTTGAAAAGAAATAACTATTTTCTATTTCCCCATATAGTGAACAGCCGCCTAGGTATACCTATTGGTCGTCCCAATTTTTACTACATTCCATAGAGCTATATGGAATGTAGTAAAAATTGGGTACAAAGTTCAAATTGGAGTATTTTTACCGACTGTTATTGACGTTGCTGTATGCGCGCAATGGAAAGCCAAATTCCAATTAAATTAAAACCGAAGAGTTACAAATATTCAAACTTACATAGCCTGTGCATATTGTATATATATATATATATATATATATATATATATATATATATATATATATATATATATATATATATATATATATATATATATATATATATATATATATATATATATATATATATATATATATATATATATATATATATATATATATATTTATATATATATATATATACAGACAGACAGTCGGGCCGCGGTTCGATTCCCATTCGACGAAATCAATTATCATACTTAATAATTTAATTTCCGCGCTCTGATAACGCAACACCTCCAGAATTCAACGGGAAGTATAACACTAGTCTAGATTCCCAGAATCCCTCTACCCAGTTGTGTGCGGGATACAGCGTGAAGCCAAAAAAAATATATTCTAGTTTATTTTCTAGACACAAACAAAAAATCCAAGGTAATAATTCATTTTTTAATATAAACATCGTAGAAACTCATCTGGCGCGGCTCATTTGCGTGTCGCGACACTTGTGAAAAATACCTACCATTACTCTAAAGCATGTATGAAATATATAACGCGGCTTGAAAACACAAAGAAACGAAAGAACTTATGGTTGAATTTATGTTGATTTTCGTTAGAAAAGGGAGAGAAGAGAATGTATTAGAGAAATTATAATAAGATGTTATTATAAAGGGAACTGAGTGAGTATTGTTTCTGGAGGCCGTCGGGGCGCAGTGGTAGAAGCGTGTGACGGTAAAACGGATATAGGTTCGATCGCCACTCGAGGGATTGTATTATTACTTATTATTGTAAATTGTTGTCGTTGGTAACAAGGTAAAGGAGCGTTGAGTTCTGCCACTCGACCCACAATACCTCGAAAATTCTGCAGAAAGCCTCTTACCCTACTATACGCGTGAAACAACGTGAATGTAAAAAAAAGTGGGAAACAGACAAGAAGGACTTTCTTGAAAAATTACATCGATATTCTTTAAAGAGTTAATCGCTTTATGAAATTTGGCATGTAGGTGGGATACGTTAGATAGGATTTCTCGTAGGAACGGGGAAAAGAAACGAGATTTACCATTTTACGTCTTGACTTTTATGCAAATAAACTTGCGACAACTAGTATGAAAAAGATTTTTTTATCATAAAATATATGTATATCTAAATAAAAATATACGAAACGCTCGATAGCGACTGTAGAGCGCGTTAACACGTTAAAGGTATCGTTTAACGTCACGTAGTTGATCACCCACCCTTCACCGCTGCGGGCTGCGGAGTCTCAATTATGAAGCATGGGGACATAACTAAATATAAATGGTAAAAGTAGTAAATGTGTTGTAAATGTGTCGTTACTATAGTTTTATAGTTTTGTTATTTAAATAATTTTTGAAGCTGTCGATGGTTGTGGGTTCGAATTAAATTTGGGGCACTCTCAAATGGGAATGGAACCCATAGACTGTGGCGTTAACAGTCACGCACTTGTGCTTGTGCGCCACAAATAGCGAAACGTTTGAAGTTAAAAATAATTATAACTACTGTATATAATAAAATGTTTTACAACTCCTTAATTAGGTCGACTTGTAACTATGTAATAAAATTTTTAGATTCACACTGTATCCCGCACACAGCAGGGTAGGCAGAGGAAACCTAGTGTTAAGACACTCCGTTCCCCATATTCCGCCGGATTCTGGAGGCGTTGCATATTGATTGGCGCAAGTCAACGCCGCGTTTTGCCTCGACATCAGAGCAAATAAATATTTCAGCATTTAAATAAATATTTCATTACCTCGAGTGGGGATCGAACCCACAACTAGCTGCATTTACAGTCACACTTTGTGCATCTGTGCACGACTGGTCTCTATGCAATAAAACTAAATATATACGTAATAAAATCTTAGAAATTGAATTTGACTCGCTTGGGCGATTAAACGTAGCTTAGGTGACGATACCATAATATGGTATCACCGAGCTGGTCTGATGATGGAGGCAAAATCTTAAAAATGGAACTCTTCAGAAGTTACTAGTAAATTTATTGAGTCAGGCTTCTTATAAGTTATATATATATATATATATATATATATATATATATATATATATATATATATATATATATATATATATATATATCTCCTTTTATTGCACTCTTGAATTTTTGGACTATATTTTCTATATAAAAATATAAGTAGTAAAAGGTAAAAACAATTCAAAATTTATAACCTCAACAAAAAACCTGAAATTGAAATAAATTTTATACATTTTTTTTGTTTAACTAGTGCCGTATTTATTTTATAGCATTTTAAGCTGATGTGAAGTGATTTCAGTGAAGTGAGTCCATCTATTGCATTTATTTAAAATGAAATTAAATACATTTAAAATTTAATCGGTTATCCAATTCTCAATTATTTAACTAAAATATATATTTTATTAATTTTATAGTTTATAGAGGACGTCGTGACGTAAGCGTGACGGTTGTGGATTCGATTATCTAATAATAATAAAAATTATATATAAAAGAAATATTTAATTTCTCTTTTCCTCGCAGTGGCAACGAGGCAAAGTGCGGCGCTGAATTCCGCAACTCAACAGGCAATGTCTCCGTTACGTACTCAAGGTTCTTTTCTAAAAGCTATTATTATATATTTTCGAGAAACTCGTTTGGTATTTCAAAGGGTATATTTTATACAGGTTTACTATCCTACAGATATGTAGACGATTCGTGATTCATCTAGATTCTACATTTAAGCCTAGCATAAAAACTTTTGAATATTTTTTTTATCCAAAATTGAATCACGTAAACACACGAAACACACAACACACAAAACAAACACAACATTTGTACAAGTTTCATAACAACCAAGTATAATAGTATTAAAATTTAATATCGAAGAACCGACTCAGCCTATCTCAGGCACTAATTGCGTTTTATTAAAAGTTAACCCAAGTGAAAATCAATTAAGTTGGGGAGGCGTTACGTGGAGCATCCTATATATTTATATACGAGGCGTTACGTGGAGCACCCTATATATGGGTAAATATATATAAGTATGTATGTAGTTGTATGAATGCTCTTGAGAGAGGATATTGAAAATTATAGTTTATAACTGTAATTTTGTATATTGAGGCCGCTGTGGCGCAGTGGGGTAGCATCTAAATACAAGATAATAATTTTTATTTATTATTTTTGATTTCTCTCCTCTGGTAAAGAATTTGCAGCGTTAGGTTCGGCCAATCTTTTCGAGCGACAAGTTGAGATCGAAAAATAATAATTCCGTTTTTTTTTTGTAGCTCGAATATTGTAAGAAATGACGGGTTTTAACTGAGATAAAGAAAATGTTTAACTCCGTTTCTATAGAACCTATTAATCTGTTATTATTCTTTCGATTATCAGTAGTATAAGCTATTTTTTAGCTTCACGCAATATCACGCACATAGCACGCTAGGCAGAGGAAGAAGAATCTAACCCACGACCGTCGCCCTTGCAGTCTCATGGTCATGCCCCTGTGCCACTATAGCGTATTCTTATCAATCTTATCAAAACAACCACAGCATTGTGACCGAAAATATCAAATATTCATACGAAATATAAAACTAAAACCCTAAAAAGGTGTTAATATTATCAACGCGAGGCAGCCGCGCTCGTCACTAATTGAACAACTGCTACTAATAAAAATTTATAAAGCCACCCCACTGTGTGTTAGACCGTACATGATTTTTTTTTTCAGTTGCACGCTGTATCCCTGCAAATAACAGGATAGAGAGGTGGAACCTGTGAATCTAGTATTATGTGTAAGTGTGTACACTCCATTCCTCAGTTTTCACCGAGTTCTAGATTCAATGCGTGTTGATTGGCGGAACTCAACGCCGCGCTTTGTTTCGTTACCTAAGATATATTTGTATATTTTACAAGGCATATTATATTAAAACCTGAGAATATAAAAAATATATATATTATGTCCTAAAAACATGTAAAATGAACAATATATATAAATTTTTATGTAAAAATCCTTTTTAAAAATTTATAAGTGTCATGGTGTGACACACCGTGACTTTTAACTAACCCCCGATTCGAAGGGGTCTTGTTAATTTTTAGGGAGCATTCGCCGTTTGAGTGGTATTCACCCCTTTGAGTACCTCGGGACAGGTATTCATTTAGATTATATTTCTCGTAATTTTTGACCTTTTGCTGTTTTGCAAATATAACATGGAGATGATATTGTATTTTATTTTTGAGTTTCACGCTGTATCCCGCTTAGCAAGGTAGACAGAGGGAACCTGGGAACCTAGTGTTTTTACACTGCGCTCCATTAAGACATTCCTTTTCAATTGCCTGTAGCGAAACCCAAAGCCGCGGCGTACCCTAACAGGGTAGGCAAAGAAATATTTAATATTTTTATTTCCTACCTTAGTCGAAATCGAACCTGCTACCATTCGCATTTACAGCCAAACACCAGCGCCACGACTTGCCAGACATTATTAATAATATACAATAACTGAACTGGCGTTATTAATAACATCATTATATTAACTTTTGTTTTCTTTACAAAAAAATTACAAAACGGCGATTTACAAAACAAATTGAACTTTGTAAAAAGCACACTTAAAAGGAAGACGAAAATAAATCAAAGAAAACTTTTTTTTTATGGTTTTTACAAAAGTTAAACGATCGTGTTTTAAGCGTGTTTTAACTTTCATATTTTTATTACTTTATTCCACTTAAAGCTATGTTTTAGATGACAGTTAGTGTTTAATTGACATTAAATCGATGATAATGTATGTGGTTGGTTGATTTTAAGATTTTCACTATATTTATATAATTAATCTAACATTTAGGCAAAGCGCAGCGTTGACTTACGCCTCTCAACACGCAATAAACCGAAACTCAACCGGAAAGTTTAGAACGGAGTGTTTCAACAGTATGTTGCCGACATATACGGGATACAGCGTGAGGCTAAAAAAAAGAACAAATTCAAACACGTTTCCATTAAACTTAGAAAATTTTGCACGTTATCGTGCGTGATCCGGGGATCTGGTTCAAACTGAGTTTAATTCCGCACTTTCGTTTCTATTTTTTTTTTATGGAAAAGGCACGGCAAACGAGCGTGCGGGTCACCTGATGGTAAGTGACTACCGACGCCCACGACCCCGTGCAACCCCAGAGGAGTTACAGGTGCGTTGCCGGGCTTTAAGATGGGTTGGGCACCGGGGCCCGGCATTACCTGATGCGAAACGCAGTGGCATAAAGCCACTACTTCACGCCGGTTTTAAATGCCGGGGGTGGTAATGATCCGGTCGAGTCTGCCCATGCGTGTTGCTATTGCTGGCGACATGACTCTACCACATGTAAACATGTTCTATTGTGGTCGTATCGGCTAGTAAAATATATGTTAGTACATAAAATACTTTACATTGTCCTTTATGGGTATGGTTAGAGATTTTCTTCTTGTTTCACGTATTTTTAGTTTTTTTGGAGTTTAACTGATTATTTTACGTTTATTTGTGATAGTAAATTAAGTAAAAGAGAGGTTACTGTGGAGTTTTTATTTGCGTCTAAATGTAAGCACGATAGTTTTGGGTTCGTATACCATAGGGGGGAACGAAAAAGTTTAATTTTTCTAGTATGAAGACAAAATATTGAGTTGAGTTCCGTCACTTATCAAGCAAAAGATCTTGAAAGGGTGTGGGTTTGGTTACCCTCACAAAGCGAAAGATAAAAAACTGGGATTCTATCATTTTAGGTTTTAAATAATGAGTCTAAATGTAAAAATTATATTTTTCTAAAAACATAAGAAGTCAAATATATTGTAAACAAATTTAAAATCCATAAAAAACATTTTCACTCGCACTTATGAAATACTTGTACTCTACAAAATAAGCATTTTTATAGCTTCACGCTGTATCCCGCAAATATATAATAAAGTTCTGTAGGTATTGTGTGTTAAATGGTGGAACTCAACGCTGCGATTTGCCTCAACACCAGAGCGAAATTAAATATATTCACACGCTTGCGCTACGCCACGCGTGGTTACAATCACACATAAAACCCCAAAATTGTTAATTTATATAATTTTTAATTACAATCCTAACTAAATAAAACTATAAAAACACTAAGAAAAAAAAACCTTTAAAGAGTTTAAAAAGTGGCTAAGCTACATTCGCTACACCAAACTAGGGGTGGCTCTCATAAATATTTTATACGATCCTAAAACGAAATTTAGTTTTTGTTGGAAAATAGATTGCCGGGACATGACGAACCGACCGCCCCTATCACTAACCACTTATTGTACTACTATAATAAGTTAATACATACTTATTATTGAGGTCACTATTGATATTTTTTATCAGCTTCACGCTGTATCCCGCATATTGCAATGTTAGCAGCAGTTAAGACACTCCGTTCTCTATTTTCAGCAGATTTTTTTAATTTTTTGCGTGTTTAGTCAACGCTGGGCTATTGCTTGGGTGCCAGAGCGAAGAATTGAAAATATTAATAAATAATAAATTATTTCCTCGAGTGGTGATCGAACCTACAACTGTGTTATACTCTTGTGCCTCTGCGCCAAGACTGGCCTTTGTGGTTTGATTATATTATTATTAATATTAGGTATAAAAAATACAAAATAACAACTTAAATATTAATAAATTCACCAATATTAATGAACTGGGCCACCGCACTGCCGCCGTGAAGGGTCTATCCATTATCCAAGGAACTAACCCATCCTATTAATTATCTTCATAATAAACTTTGTTAGTATTGAATTACTATGACCGATAGGAGTGAGGTCGAGTCTTGCTACTGTATTGGTGATCAAGGGTTCTATTTAGGACTTAAGTTATTAAATTTTACTTAGTGGTCAACCGTAAACTTGTTTCAGTAGACTTTCGAGACGTAAAATGAATTTTTTTTTTCGTGTTCATAAAATTTCGAAATATTCTTCTTTAGATTCTCTTTTTTTAGCATACCGCTGTAGCACACGCATATAAGACTGGGCAGAGGGTCACTAGCTTCACATGTTCCCCTCTCCCTCTGCCTGCCCTACTAAGTGCGGGATGTAGTATCCCGAAGCGAACCTTAACCTAAAAAAAACACTAATATCCATTAAACACTAATAGACGTCTCTGAGTGCGGCTATTAACTTTAAACAAACTTAAAACTAGGATCTACAAAGATTTCCGCTTAGGCTCGAATAAGCGCAAAACCTGTAAATATTTTAGCGTCGTTCCACTTTGTGACCCTTAAGTAGGTTAACTTCGCTTGACTTTTGCCCTGCACTAGTCAACCGTGACTACGAAGCATGGGGAGTTGGAAAGTTAGTGAATGTATGGAATGAACAGAATTTTTTAAATATTTTTTTAAAATGTTATTCCACGCTTAAGAACGAAAAATACTTATTAGGAAAACACATAAGCATTTGAACGTAGCGGGATTTGAACCTGGAACCTTTGGAAACCGCCTAAGCGCTCTGACCAAATAAGCGATACGTTACACGAACGAATACGAATGTATAGCGTAAAAAGTATCACTGAAATGCTTTTATTTTGTTTTTTTTTATAGCGTTATCAATTGATATATGTACGTATCAATCCAGTTTCCACTTTCCATACATACAAAATATTGGATTTTCTGGCGAAAGTTAAAGGACCTGAGGAAAGAAAAATATGCTAAAAACATAATAAAATTCTATGACAATCGTAGCGCAGTTAACAAGCTTACTGTTCAAGAGATGGTTGCGGGGTCGATTTGATCTTGATGAAATAATTATATTCATTTGCCTGCTCAAGTACCAAGACAAACACGGCGTTGAGCTCCGCCTGTCAACAACAATGTCTCGAAAATGAGGTGGAACGTGGGGAATAGATTGTCTCAGTACTAGGTTTTCTAGGTTTACTCTGTTATTTTCGGGATACAGGATATTCTTAACAAAATATTTATTTCTTTCTAACAGACAAAAAAAATACTATCCGGCTACACTGAGATAAAGCGTAAAACTAAAACAACAAAAAAATGAAAAAGGGCCAGCACTCATTCATAGACACAAAGCGATTGTAAACGTGACGGTTTTGGATTCGATTCCCAATCAAAAAAGTTCGGTGGAAAGTGGGAAGGTTCCCAGTTCCCTACCGTTCCCCGTCTATCCCTCTATGTGCGTGATATAGCAAAAATCTAAGAAAAATAAATAAAATAGAAAATCAAATAAGCTTAGACGCCTCCAAAAAAGTTTTTAGAACAAATAAAAATATACTCATACAGAAATTTTTACTGCACGTAAATAAAATAATGGAAAAAATCTATTTGAGAATGTATGATACGGAGTAAATTAGATTTTTCACGTATCGAAAGCTCATCTAACTATAAATAAGCTTCTACTAGTGCGAAAATCGAATAGTCTCGTAAAAATGAAATAAAAGAGGCAAGCACATCCATATATATATGGTACGTGAATTCGATTTTTATTTGTAAATAAAATTGGATATTAACTTATATAATAGTGTTTTTTTATGGAAAAACGTAAGCTTTTTTAATGTTTTTTTATGTGTACATGTCAGGGTAGGCAGAGGGAACCTGGGAACTTAGTGTTAACATCAATACATATTGTATTGATTGATAATTCTGTCCTCAGGGTAGGTTTAAGTGTAAATATTGCGTGCTAGTGAAACGAAATGAAACAAAATATAATTATTTCTCGTAGTGTGGGTCAAACTTATTAACTAACAAATTTACAGACAAAAACTAAAAAGCTTCAAAGAAAAGTCTTTCATAAAAAATATTTACGACTATTATTGTTCCTCTAAAAGTGTGAAAGCAAAGTGATTTTTCACTAGTTTTCAATAGAAACCGTGAGGTACGTTTTAAAATAAATCGTATATAATATGTATGTAGAACCTAGACTTAGAACAGTGTGACTGTAAACGCGACAGGTTGTGAGTTCGATTAGCATTCGAGGAAATGAAATATTTAATTTTTTCATTTCTTCTCGCTGCTGTCCAGGCAAAGCGCGGCGTCGAGTTCCGCCACCGTAACAATCCAAACCTTTAGAACTCGGCAGAAAGTAGGCAGCAGAATGTCTTAACACTATAGTGTTCCCTTCCCTTTTACATGTAAGGGATACAGCGTGAATCTGAAAAAGAAAAATCCTATTCCACTTTCCCCCACAAGAATGCAAAAAAGAAAAACGCAACATCTGAAATTTTAATAATGTTTTTCGAAAGCATTTCTTCTGTAACGCGGCCTATTTATTACACGCTCAAGGCTCGAGCTATTTTTTAATAAATTGGCGCCCCACAAAGCGGAAAATTATCTATAATAAAAAAAATATCTCTGTCCGTGTGTTGTGAAACGAAACTCTTACGTTTCTTTTCTTTAAGTAATATGCTGCTAAAACTACCTCATGGCAAGGAGAAAGTGTGAGACGGTACATTCGATGGTTGTGAGTTCGATTTTCAAATTGAAAAACAAAAACTGAGAACGGAGACTTCTATTACTAGCTCTACAGCTTTGTGTATATGTTATTTACAGTTTTTTTATGTATTTTACACAGATACTAGTATAATGGTGATCGATGACCTATAATGATCCGCATTAAAAAAGGATTCTAGTCATAGACTTACATTTTACTGCATTCTTAAATTACAAGCATACCTGGAAAAAGAAAAAAAAAATAATATAACCAAATTTTTAAAAAGATTTGTCACTACGTTCCCAGGTTCCCTTTGTCTACGCCGCTATGTGCTGATCTAATCTAACTCCGCTTATCCTACGAAGGAGATCGTATTCTCCACAGCATTCATCATTCTTTCATTCTTCTTCTGTAATACCCACATTTCGCTGCCGTATAACAGAGTCGGTACCAAAACTGCATTGTGTACGGCCAAACGCGCAGCTGTGCTGACGTTTCGCCGTCTCATCAATGCAGCTAAGGCTCTGTTAACCCTTGTTACCGGCAGCAATACGCCTTTCCACACCCATCTCGTATTTCCATCTCTACTGAACATACTTCCCAAAAAAAGATAACACTAAGTAAAGTAAAAAAGAAACAAAAGAAAAAAATCACAAGAATTTAACGTCATGTATTCCCGCGGGATTCGCTAAATCCTTATTTGCATTTATGAGTAGCGCCCTACAAAGGTAGATCTGCGTCTTGATTTGGCGTCTGTCATTCTTTTTTACGTTTCAACGTGATTTGAGTATGGCATTATGGATTGGAGGAAAAGGTTTTCGATTTGTGGAAAGAAAGTTTAGGGGGAAAAATGTACGGTAATAATATCAATTGAGACCAGTTGTGAAGTAGGAGCATGTGACTGTAAACGCGACAGGTTGTGGGTTCGATCGGGTGAGTTCGATTCCCACTGCAGGAAATGAAATATTTAATATTTGCATTTCTTTGCTCTGGTGTCGAGGCGAAGCGCGGTGTTATATTCCGCCGGTCAACAGGGAGGCTTTACGTACAGAATTCAGCGGAAAGTGGGGAGCGAAATGTTTTAACACTAGGAACCTCTGTCTACACTGATACAAGCGGGATATGAAGCTAAAAAAATTTAAAAAAATCTATTGAATCTTATGCCGGTTAGCTGCCTGTTTATGTAATAGTTAATGTTGTGTGTAGCCAATTTCTTCCCAAAACTGCTTTCCGAGCTGGCTCACTGGTAGCTTTATGTTCATTCGACGATTCAAAAAAGTAAAAAAAAATCTAGCAAATAATATAAAAAAAATTAATTTGAAAGAATAATGGTAATTTGAATTTAAAAGGTTGTGGGTTCAATTCTATCTTGGTGAATCGCTTACATTCGTCATTGGTATATATGCCATATTGGGCGTTGAGTGCTTTGTGCGGGATACAGCGTGAAGCTAAAAAAATATATATTTACATACATTATGTTCTATTTTAACGAATATAAAAAACAAATACCACGCTACATTTACAAGAGACAAAAAGAGAATATAATTAAAATACGTCCACGCGGCAAGCTGATGAGGCGGACCTGGCAAAACAGAGATTTTGAACGCAAATAGACGAGCCCCTAACAATGTTTTCACGTATTACAGTATGTGTTTGTTGTAATTAAACGTGATTTCTCATAAACTGTTTAAATATTGTGGTCAGATATGCTGGTTTTAGTATGAAGCCTATGTTTGTGTGTTAAAAAAATATATATTTTACTGGCTATGGTGGAAAAAAATATTAATCATTACAACAGGAAAATAGAGGGCGTCGTGGCGCAGCGGTACATCGTCTGACTGTAAACGTGAAATTTGACGGTTTTGACTTCGATTCCCATTCGAGGGAATGGATTATGTCTTCGTTCAGCTAAAGTGCAGCGTTGAATTCTGCCACAGCGCGCCAGGGGGCCGAAAATAAGCTGGAAGACAGAGACCGTGATGATTGTGGGTTCAATTAATCTTTTAAAGAGACATAAAACATTTAATATTTCACAACGTGAAAGTAAAAAAAAGGAAAGATACAGGACAAAAAAAAACGGAGAACGGAATGTATTAACACTAGGCTATCCACCTTCTATCCTACAGGAGATACAGAACAAAACTAAATCATTATTAAATAATCGTATACATTTTTTATTTGTAATATTAACAATTTCATCTCAACTTTTGCCAATAATTGGCAGCCTCTTGTCTTAACATATCTTTCAATAGAAACTTGTTGGAACTTGGCACTACGACGCCAACTGTATGAAATATTACCTCGGATTGGTGATAAAAGTTTTCTGATTTTCTACCAACTAAGTAGTTTCTACTTAACTCAATTTCATCTTATATTTTTCATCTTTTTTGACTTCTTTCTTTCTTTTTCGTTGTATTTTTTGAAGCTTGTTACTTTTTAATAACATGTTTTATGTGTTATTCCACGTACTTATTTAGAAAACGTATAAAAAATTTGAACGTAGCGAGACTCGAACCCGCGCCTCCGGTTGGTTTCCAGGAGGCGCGGGTTCGAGTCCCTTTTTTCCTGAGTGTGGAATAGGACTTTAAAAATGTGAAAAATGTTATTCTACATTTTGAAAGCGTATAAAAACTTGAACTCGCGCCTCTTGCAATCCATTCGTTTATATCTTCGTCAAAATTCTCCTCGGTGGCATTAACCGTAATTATTAAGTATTTTGCACCATAAAGTTTCTCTTATATGATATTTTATCACCTCAAACGTAAGTTGTAGGTTCGATTACCACTCAAAGTAATGAAATATTTAATATACTCAATTTCTTTGGTCTAGTGCCGAGAAAGCGCCAAGTTGAGTTCCTTCCCTCAACACCCAATGCCTTCAAAATTCAGCGTAAAATGGGGTACGGAGTATCTTAACACGAGATTCCCTCTGCCTACCCTGCTGTGTGCGAGATACAGAATGACTCTCAAAAAAGCGTAACGACCTAAAATGTTTCAATATAAAAACTGAAAACTAAGTGACTCAACACTACACTCTTTTGAATCTACACAAAAAAAAATTAAATGAAAAAGTCCAAAAACAACAACAAACTATCAAAGAAAAAATTATAAATTAACTCCGATCCATATTTTTGAATTATCATTGAAAACGTAATTTTCGCACCGTACATTTATCACTTGTGTCGAGCAACGCCGCGTCGCGACCATATATCAAAAACTAAATCACCAATTGGGCGCTGTGCCAATATGAAATATCAATACGGGACAATGTGGCGATGAACACTGTCATAATCATTTGAAATTGGTTTTTATGCTTATTTTTTTTCTTCACACTGTACCATGTAGGTGTGGGGTAGGTAAAGGAAACCTGGGAATGTTATATTAAGATACTTCTGTTCCTATTAAGGTAGTGGACAACGGCCACTTTACACTCAATTCTTGAGGCGTTGCGTGTTGAGTGGCGGAGCTTAACGCCGCGTTTTGCCTCGTTGACAGAGCAAGTAAATAAAAAAATATAAATATATATAATGGTATAATTATTATAATGAATAAAATATTTAACTGCTTACTAGTCCTTAGTTATTCTTTATGAGGAATTTAAGACGTCGTACGTCAAAGTCGACGACTTAGTGAGGCCGTCGTGGCGGAGGAGTATAAGTAAAGGCGAAAGTTGTGGATTCGATCACTACTCGAATTATGTAAAAATATCCAGTAGTGCTTTGCTCACTGAAGAAGGTAGAGAAAACTTACTGTTAATATGCTCTGAGATATTGAGAAAGTAACTTAACGCCGCATTTATAATATCGACAAAAAAATCATTCAATTTTCAAGCAAATTCATATATTATATTTTATTTTAACTCGCCAAAAGGAAGAGATGCATAATTTTTCATACAAAATATTGTTTTAAAATTGTACATAATAAAATAAACATACAAAAATAACAACAGCTTTGGTTTGTTTAATTGTATAATTGATTAAAAACATAAAAGTTAATTCATTCATTATGAGAGTAAACAGTAAAATGCATATTTGCATATCAAAGACAATTTAAATGAAAAACCGTATATTAATTTTCGTTTTATAAAGAAGTGGTCTCTCATACTTTCCCGCGTAGCACTTCGTTCTCAATACGTGAAAATATTATTTCTCCCGAATAGAAACGAAAACAATTAAATATTAAAAATTTAATTTAAAAACGTCGTGGTAAAGCGCGGCGTTGAGTTCCGCCAATCACCTCGCAATGCCTCAAGAATTCGGCGGAAAGTGGGGAACGGAGTGTCTTAACACTAGGTTCCTTCTGCCTACCCTGCTTTGTGCGGGATACAGCGTGAAGATAGATATAATTTTTTATTTTAATTTAAAAACATTAATTATTACATTGCTTCGCGTTCCAATCGAACCTGTAACAGTTATTTCATATAAAAACGAAATTAGTCGATTCCTTTCTGTTTACTTCTGGAGTTATCGCGTGTTGAGTATCAGAACTCAACGCCGCATTTTATCTATAATACTTAAATAAAAATATTTAACAAAAACAATATTAAACATTTAATCTCATCGAATAGAAATCAAACCCACAACCCATGTTAAATATTTCGAATATAACATATTTGTTGATACAGCCACCTTAATCTTCATCATTTGGGTTGTGGCAATTTAGCAACATGCTCTAATCCACCCTTCATAATGACCGGAGTTGGGATGGAGTGAAAGTTGAGGGGTCCTAAAGATAAATAGAAAGTGAACGTTCCGTATTTATTTATGGTAGAAAAATATTTTGATAGCATTTTTAGGGTTCCGTTATCTTTAAACGGAAATAGGGAAACCTTATACGATCACTTTGTTGTCCGTCTGTCACGACCATTTGTAGTGGAGGTATCAAACTGATAATAATATCGAATATTCTAGAGCCTTCCTTTAAAGCATAAAAAAAATAAAAGTTAAGTTAAGTCAAAAGCAATGCAAAAAATTGCAATTATGCAATCAAAAGAGAAGCGTTTAAGCTTCATTAATACTATATTTAATATGAAATACGCCACATAGTCAAAATCTATACCTCTCGTGGATCTACGGAACTGAAATTTGGCAAAAAGTGAGATCTTGGGGTACCTACAAATAAAGGAAAAATTCAAGAGTCATAATTTATAGAGAAAATAAATAAAATAAATCAGCTTCACGTTGTATCTCGCACGCAGCAGGGTAGGCAGAGGGAACCTAGTGGTAAGACACTCCGTTCACTACTTTCTGCCGAATTCTGGAGGCATTGCGTGTTAAATGGCAGAAATCAAAGCCGCGCGCAACAGCGTAGAAATGGAAATATAAATTTAAGTAAATATTTCATCTCCTCGAGTGGGGATCGAACCACAACCAGTCGGTTTTACAATCATACCTTGTGCCCCTGCGCCACGACTGGCCTCATAATAATAAAGATTTTATATAAAAACAAATTGTCACTTTCTATGTAGGTACTTCCCGTTGGCATACAATACTGAAATTGGTATGGAGACCTCGGTGTGCAAGTCTGACTCGTGTTTGCCCTTTTTTTATATTCGTCACTAGTATTTCTTATTTTGTGTTGATTTTGGGCTTGTTTAAATAAGGGATAGTAAATTTGAATCTTATATCGAAAAAAATTGTGTTTATATCAATTTCCGAGGCCGTCAGCTCACAAGCATGTGACCGTAAATGCGACAGGTTGTGACACTCAAATTAAATGAAACGTACAATATTTTTATTTTCTCGCTCTGGTAACGGGGCAAAACATGGCGATGGATTCCACCACTCAACATGCAATGCCTCCAGAATGCCCGAAAAGTGGGGAACAGAAGTGTCATAATGGGAAAGAATTATCTTAACACAAGGTTCCCAGGTTCTTTTTGCATGATGCATATGTGCCAGATAAGCACAGCGTGAAGAATAAAAAAAATAAAAATAATTTAAGAGGCCCAAATAAAAAAAAAACGCAACGCTCGGCATTGAGTTCCAACACTCAACATGCAATGTCACTAGGATTCGGCATGGAAAAACTATGATATTAATGGAAAATGGAGTGACTTAGTACTGATTTTCACTTGCTAAAAACATATAAATAAAAGCAAATCCTAACTTAACATAATATAAGCAAGAACAATTTAGTCTACACAGTGTAACGGTGCAAAAATTTCTAAATGTCATACATGTTTTGCCACTCAAGATTACACTCCGCTTTCCGCCATCTTGATCTCTTTTTATAAAGGTACGTATTCTTATTTAAACGTGGGTTGGAAATGAGATTCATTAAAATATATTGTATGGTCTTGAAAATTTGTTTTAAGGGGATGGTGGTTTATTAGTATTTATTTAGGTTTTCGTCTTTTGTTTTATAGCTAGCTATAGAGTTATTAGTTAAAAAGTCTTTTTTTTGCGTTTTTTTTTCAGTTCGACTCTACTTAAGTTAAGTTTAAGATCGTTGTGGCGCAGTACAAGCGTTCGACTGTAAAAGCGACGGTTTTAAGTTGGATTCCCACTCGGGGAATGCAGTATTAAATATATTTACTTGGTCGCACTATTTCGCTCTGGTAACAAGTCAAAGCGTAATGTTGAGTTAGAAAGGTGGGGAAAGGTAGAGTTTTAACACTAGTTTTTCAGGTTCCTTCTATTTACTTTACTATGTGCGGGATACAGCATAAAGTTAATAAGACAAAAAGACGAAATTTAAGGGAAGAAAACTGCATACCGATCACTGTTGCTTTTTCCAATTCCCGTTTGGAGACAGCTTTTAACGTTCATTAGTCACTGGTGTGAATTAATATTTTAAGTGTGACTGTAAAATCGACTGGTTGTGGGTTCGATCCCCATTCGAGGAGATGAAATATTTACTTAAATTTATATTTTCATTTCTATGCTCTGGTGTCGAGGCAAAGCGCGGCGTTGAGCTCTGCCACTCAACACGCAATGCCTCCAAAATTCGACAGAAAGTGGGGAACGAAGTGTCTTAACACTGGGTTCCCTTTGCCTACCCTGCTGTGTTGCGGGATATAGCGTGAAGCTAATTTTTTTTTAATATATATAGGTAATTGTATTAGAAATCAATCAAGTTGGTCCATTTTAGCTATACTATGAATTTAATACATTAAATATAAATTATAATATTTTCATCAGAAATAAGAAACATAGGTCCAAAAATATATATTTTCTTCTTCACTCGAAATTTCCCCATTTACATTTACATAAAATTTAAACACCAAAATATAGCATTACAAAATTAAAATAAATCAGTTGTTTAATTACACAGAATAAAAAATTGCATTAAGAAATCACAAAGGCACAGATTCCAGCTGTAGGGTACCTACTGGCATTCTTTGCGTAACCTCGTGGTACGAATCCGTTAAGTAATTTATACCGTACAGGCTCCCTCTAAGGTCCACAATAGTCTGTTTACTTATTTCCTATACGCCTTCATTAAAATGCGTCCATATAAGTTTGCTTTGTTTCACTCGAATGAAAGCAAGTTTCCTCGTTTCCTCTTAACAGAGGAATACCAACATAATGGCGTAGATGGTAAGGCGAAGCGATGGTTTTGGGTTCGATTTTGTAATGTTTATTTCTATGTATTGTTTTCTTTTTATATGTTTAGTTAGAATAAACAGCGTTAGGTTACTTTATTCGGGATAGATAAGAGCACTTAATCAGGACCCTTTCTTGTCCTATTTCTTATTATTATGGATATTAGATATAATAGTAGTATATAATAGATATTATGCGCCGAAACTTACCAAAGCGGTGAAAAAAAAAATTAACAAAATAATCATTTCTACGATTAAAAAACTATTAAATCAGCTTCACGCTGTATCCCGTAATGTGTAACCTAGTATTAAGACACTCCATTTCCCATCCTAATCTAGAGGCAATGCGTGTTGAGTCGCGGAACTCAACGCCGCCTTTTCCATCGACGAACGACGATCGAGCGAAGAAATGAAAATGTAAATTTATATAAATATTTCATATCTTTGAGTGGGGCCAGAACGGAATCAGTCGATTCTACAGTCACACTTTGAGCCCCTGCGCCACGACTAGTCTCTACGAATGGTAATCAAACACATAACCTTCTCGTCTACGGTAAGACTCTACCACTAAACCACTTTGATCTCGCTATTTAATTATATTTGTATAGTGCCAGCGCCCAAAAATAATATGCAGAAGGTATTTCAATAATATACATGTGAAGATAAAAGATAAAGAAAAGATAAGATTCAAACTAAATCGAGAGAGTTGTGAGTTCGATTCCCACATGGGAGAATGAAATATTCAAGCGCTACGGTGAGTTACGCCACTCAGCACGCAATCAATAATTCGGCGGAATGTGGGAAACGGAGTATCTTAACACTAAGTACCCAGGTTCTTCTGCCTATCCTGCTATATGCAGTATACAGCGTGAAGCTAAAAAAAATTGTATACAATATAAAACCCGCTGTTACATTCGTAGTATTTCTTTTATGACTTTACCGAGTGCAATTAAAAATTATTGCGTGTATCTTGAAGTGGGCAGCTTCGTTTAGTAGAAGCATTTAATTCTCATCTAAAATTGTTTGTTGGTATTGAAACTGATTAAATGTTGCATATAAAACTATTATATATTATTAATTTTCTAAATTAAGCTATCAAATTTAATTTGATTGAATATATTAGTAAAATTGAAAGGGTTTTATTTTCATGTAATATTATTATAGATTTCATGTAATATTATATATATATATTATTTATAAATTTGGGGCTGCCGTGGTGCAGTAGCACAAGCGTGCGACTACGAACGCGATGGTTGTGGGTTCGATTCCCACTGGGGGAATAAAATATTTTTTTATTCTCATTTTTTCTACTCGTTCTGGTAACGATGAAAAGCATCTCATGATATCGGCAGAAATAGAACGGTTGTCTTAATAGTAACAAAGTATATAAACACTAGATGCCCAAGTTTCCTCTGCTAGCGGGTTACAGCGTGAAGAACAACTCGTAAAGCTAAAACAAACAATTGGCCTTTTACAGTCTTTATATCTAAACGCGACGGTTGTATATTCGATTCTAACTCAAAAAAATTTTTTTTTTTTTAACTACTTCGTACAGGTAACAATACAAAAGTTTTTGAGACTTATATATGAAGCGATAAAAACTAATTTGACTAATTATCTAGATTCAAACTGACTAAATACCTAATATAGTATGAAACAAAACTCGTGCCAAATGGGTTAAGTGGATAAAATGACGTATTAATAATAAAACAACAACTTTTGAAAATACTTAATGTAAGTTAAGTAAGTCCGAACTAAAACTCACAAAGCAAACGTTAGCGCCGTCTCTGCACTTGCCCCGTGAATTTCGTTCATCACCACCCAACCCCCATTAAAAATCAACCCCAATTTTCTGAACATTTAAGTCGAAAATCCCACAACCCCGTCCAAATATTCGAGATAACTCGAAAACCCCCACGACTTGTCGAACTAATACTCTTCTTACCTCAAAATGGCTAAAGTTGAACGTAAGCTTTATTGGACCACGATCCATTTTGGACTTTATAGCTCAACAGGTTGTAATGAAATTTGTTCGTCGCGATCTTGGAGTGGAGGGCGATCTTAATTTAGTAAATTGTGTGAGAATGACAACCAATCCACAATTTATTGTAAATTCTAACACAAAATACTTTACATAGTTAGTTTAAGCGTACCTACGTGTTGAATAAGGATTTTGGTAAGGAAAATTTGTGCTTTATTTTACTAGCTGCAAATGAGACAGTTTGTGGGGTCCGATTCCCTTTCGTGGTAACGAAATGCTTAATGTAATCAATTCCTCGCTCTGGTAGTGAGATAAGGCGCGGCGCTTAGTTCCGCCTCTCAACACGCAACGCCTTTCGAATTCGGCGTACAGTGTGGGACCGAAGTGCCTTAATGGGCAAGGAGTATCTTAACAGTAGTTTCTAGGTTTTCTCTACCTATTCTCCTATATGCGGGATATAACGTGAAGTTAAAAGAAAATCTTATTTTACGTCGAACCAGTAGTTTCTGAGACTAATCTCAGACGTTCAACGAAAACAAGGATTTCTTCTATTTTACTTCCACCGCGTTATTTTCATATATAAAACAATAAATTATGTACCTTTCACAGAAAGCAATAAAATTAAGCCCCGGGAACTTTTGATTCCAAAGATTTGCAGAAAACCAAAGCGCTGAAACGCTTCTCGTAATGTAAACACTAACTTACATGAAACATGTATACTAAATTCTGCATATATTTGTATAATAGATAACGCTACCCTATATGCAATATCATTTCCTTAAAACCTTTACGGGTAAAATATATACCTAAATCAATCCAAATGCAACAATTCCAATATAAAATCATCCAATTTAGAATTTCACGTTCCTTTCATGAAATTAAAAAGCTGAAGTTGAAGTTTGCAACAGTTACATCAAAAAAAAGAACACAATCCATGCTCAGAGTTCAGCAGAGCAAGAAACTTGCCAAACTCTGGTCGGCAAAAAAATTCCGGGGCTACAAGAATTTTTGTAAAGTTGTAGTTCGCAGGCTTTTGTTCCATACTTCAGATCGATGAGGCTGTGTTATGCTTAACCACGAGATAATACGCTACCAGCTTGAGGATATTACAAAAGTTCCTTATCAGACAGAAGCCAGGAAGATAGCTAACATTTTTATATTCAAATGAACTGATCAATCATTGTAGTGTATGCTTTGCAAACAATTTCTGATTAGAGCAAATCCAATTATTAAGTCCGAAGTTATCTCTAACGGGATCTTTAAAACATCTCCCAACCAAAATCAATACAGGCGACATCCCTTTTGAAATTCCATTTAAGTCAAAGAAGCGGCCACATGCCGTTCTTTTATCTCGTGTCTATCAGACAGCTCGTTAGGGCCCGCTGATACCGTCCTGAATCGTCCCGAATGGTCCCGATTCGTGGAAATGTACCAAAATTACCGACACCTTGCGAGGTTATCACAAAATTCTCACTCGAGTAACTAATTTCAAAGATTTTCACAATGAAATTAAATTTGAATTGAAATTTGGAAAATTTTGCGGACGTTAGAGATGATTGTGTCCATTTTTTGAGACAATAGCATTTCTTTGGGTTGGAGGGAGCTTTTGTGAATGGAATGCTTTATTGTAATACTTAGGTATTCAATGTAGATTAACGTGTAAAAGCTATTTCTATTACTGATAACATTAATTAAAAGATAAGGTGGCATTTTTATGTATTCTGAGTTATTTTTCAAGCAAAAGCTTTAGTAAGGTTTTTAGGTTTTCTAGCTATATTATGATGTGTGGACTATTTAATTAAATTGGAGTTTAATTTATGGGATTATACACTTTATTGTATATTATTTAAAGTAGCTAACTATCACACAAACATAATTAAATATAGTATATATATATATATATATATATATATATATATATATATATATATATATATATATAGTATGTAAGTATCCAAAGAATAAACAAAACCAAATATGAAATAAAAAAGTACAATTAAATAAAATCTAATAATACAAAATCCTAAACTTCATTTACTGAACATGAAAAGAAAAAAAAAACATATAAGACAAAATACTTATTTTTAAAACATTTGCGATAAGTTCAAATTTCATCCCAACAGACATCTGCCGACCGAATGGAAGACGAGATGATTTGCAAGAAACACCAAATTACGGCTCCCAAATCGATATAGACGTCCGACGTCCATTGTAAACACAAACAGTGAATTGACACATTTTCACCTTACAAATAAGGGTCTAAAATACCGTGAAAAAGAGTAAAAAAATACGTATACGTGAAAAAATACTGACGAGGTATTTATTATTTGCTTTTACAGTAACGTGTTTACGTTATGGTTTGTCAAATATCTTTTTAACCTACAAATGTAGTAAAGTTCATGAAAAAAATGATATCTTATTTTTTATCTTAACACTATTCGCGTTAAGTACAACGTTAGGCAAATGGAACCCAATATTAAGACATTGAGTTCCCACTTTCGACGATCATGTTACCAGCTTAACTGCAAATCCATGCTGCATTCGCCTGCCATGCATATATAGCATGGCAGGCGAAGGGAATACAATGTGAAGGGTTCTGTGTTCTCCATTTTCCGCTTGAATTCAAGACATTGAGTGTTGAGTGGCAGAACTCAACGCCGGCTTTTATCTTACAAAAAATAATAACGTATGAATACTATAACGACCTAAACATATACAGTTATGGTACAAAAGGAATATAACCCTTGAGTCAATTTTATACTAGCAAAAAGTGAAAAAAAAATAATATAAAAAATTTAAACGCAATTAAGTTTTAACAATACAAGATTTTCAACATCAACGCGATCGTTAGTGAAGTGAATAGATCTTATTATTATGGAGATCGTACAAAAAAAGGGTCGTACAAAAACTGGTGTAGGGTCTCTACAGAAAGTGAATAATAGTATAATATTTTAAAGTATTATTTGGAAACTAATATAATATAATAATATTAGTGGGAAACGGAAGTGACTATATGGGAACGGAGTGTTTTAACACTAGTTCCCTCTACCTACTCTGCTATATGCGGGATACAGCTAAACATAAGGAAAAACATATTATCCTCGTATTTTGAGTATTTTATATATTTATAGCTATTTATTGAAAGTTTTATTTACTTTTCTTCGCTCTTTCGCAATGCCTCGAAAAAATCGCCAGAAAGTGGGGTACAGAGTTTCATAACCTTGGGTTCCCTCTGCGTACTCTGCTGTGTGCGGGATACAACGTAAAGCTGATTTACTTATTTATTTTATTTATGACTATTTATCCTATAACTGAATGTAACATAATATGCGTACGCCTCTCCTTCCCCCGTCTTCCGCTCCTTTGCTACACCCATGTAAAGGAGTAGCACTAAACGAAGAGAAGAAGAAGAGAAAAGAGATTTTCCATTTTACATATAAAATTTCACTAAAACAAAGTTGCAGGCGACGATTAGTGTACCACATTTGTTAAAACTCTTGTTGTTATGTAAGTTTCACATTAATTTGAATGGTAGAACAACAAAAACCATCTAATCTTCTTAATGATATTAGAACATCGTAACAGATTAGGGTAATGCGGGTGAGGGTGATTTCGAGGTTCCCTGATACATTACTATTTACTATTGTGTGAATATTATTGTAATTAGAAAATAATTTTGTCAGTGAAATAATTTTAAGTGTAAAAAAAAAAATAGCTTCACGCTGTATCCCGCAGACAGTAAGATAGGCAGAGGGAACCTAGTGTTAAGACACTCCGTTCTCCACTTTCTGCTGAATATTGAAGGCATTGCGTGTTGAGTGGCAGAATTCGACGCTGCGCTTTGCCTCGACACCAGAGTGAAGAAATGGAAATATAAATTTAAGTAAATATTTCATCTCCTCGAGTGGGAATCGAACCCACAACCAGTCGGTTTTACAGTCACACTTTGTGCGACTGCGCCACGACTGGAATAACAAGTGTAATAGTTGAGATTAAATCTGTAAGAGGTAGGACATGAATGCATTCGATGATTGTGGGTTCAAATCTCATTTATTAAAAATTATTATTACTTTTTTAATCAGCTATTCCACGCAATTTCTTGAAAATTTTAACGGAAAGGGGAAACGGGGTGTCTTAGCTTGCCTAATCTTCTTACATTAAATAGCGTGAAGTTGTTATTATTATTTTTTTTTATATCTACTAGTTATAATCAAAAATAAATGTTAAAATAGAAAAAAATATATATCACAAAATTTGCCCTATTTATATATATTTTTTAACTTCACGCTGTATGTATGCATCCAGCACATAGCAAGGTAGACAGATGGAACCTTAGCTAGGTTTAAGACACTTTCGTTCATTCCTGAGTTCCTTAGAAATGTAATTTTTAAATATTTCATTTCCACAAGTGGGAACCGAACCCACAAACTGTCAGATTTACAACCACACGCTTGTGCCCTGTACCAGGATTGGCCCCAACCACGCGGTTAAATATTAATCAAAAGATAGTTGTGATCACAGTAATTTTATTATATGTTAGTTATTTAAAACTTGAATTTCTGGTTTAATTAAATTTTTTTGTGAAAATCCAATGGTAAATGAAATGTAAACCAATGTTATTATATTTTTTTTTATTATAAGAAATGTGAACACAAAAAATAATAAATAATTTAAATTTTAAACTAAGGCCGTAGTGGCGCAGGGACGGGTTGCAGGTGGACAGGCGCTAGGTTTTCTCTGCCTACCCTGCTGTGCGCGGGATACAGCGTGAAACTGATTTTTTTAATTCTTTACACAACAAAAAAACCAAGTCATCAAGTACAGTTCGTATACACGTTTGCCCTTCAAAACAAACTCCGGCTCTCGATAAATGTAAGAAACGGCAATGCAGTATCCTTTGTACTTTAAAAATCTATCATCATCTTCTCACTGTAAATATATATGTAGTTGTGAATTCGATACCCACTCGAGGTACCACTTTATATTTCCATTTCTTCGCTCTGGTGTCGAGGTGAAGCGCGGCGTTGAGTTCCGTACCCTCAGCACGCAATGCCTCTACAATGCGACTGAAAGTGAGAAACGAAAGTGCCTTAATGTGTCTTAACACTGGTTCCTTATTTCTCTCTACCTACCAAACTGTCTGAAATATACAGCGTGAAATTAAAAAAAATACTTTAGAAAAAAAATAACTTCTTCGAGTTCTTTAAAAAAACTAATACAAATAAAAAAAAAACAAAGCAACAGAAAAATCTACTAAACCTCCCCAAAACCTCCTTCATTAAGAACAATTAATATTAAACATTTAAAACTTTTTTTCCTATCTACCCTCATACAGCACAACGTTCATCCGATTTCGTATCCACAACAGAGGCACTCAATTAGCCACTGGTTTTATTAACATACATACAGAAACACACAAAAACGTATCTTACATACTTGAAATTAAAGTCGAAAATCATTTCTTCCATACTAGAATACATCCGGACGAACCAAAAAACAAAATAAATCTTATACCGTTGCAATAGAGTTGATTTTCGATGGTCAATTCGAGTTGAGTATGGACTGAAACGTGGTGGGATTTGAATTTTTAAGTAGATTATTTCGTAGCGGCCACCAGTAATTGCGGCTGTCGTGTTATCCGCTAACTACGTCACGAAATTTAGTTTGGATATACACCTGTAACCTGGAACTACTTTGTAGCTTTAAAGGCTTTTTTTTTCATTTTTGTTTCAGCTTCACGCTTTATCCCGCTTGTAGTAAAGTAGGGCAGGCAGAGGGTGACTAGTGTTACAATACTTCGCTTCCCAATTTCTGCTGAATTCTAGAGGCAAAGTTTGTTGAGTGGTGGAATTCAACGCCGCGATTTGCCTCGACACCATTGCGAAGTAATGAAAATATTAAATATTGTATTTCCTCGATTGGGAATCAAACCCGTAATTTGTCGCGTTTGTCAAAAGTGTTCCTAGCAACAAATATCCAAAAATATATGAAACTAAATATACGCGATAACTTTTTAATTTAAAATATAGTGACAAATTTCTCCATTTCATAGCTTAATATTAATGTATGTTTTTATAGAATAAAAAGTAATATAACAATATTCAGAGATTATATCCAAAATTCCTGCTCAAAAACTAAAGCAAGTAAAACAAATATATATATTTTCAAATTTTAACAACACACAAAAGTATACTATAGAAATCATCAAAAAAATTTAACTAATTAATCAATCAATCAATTATAAAGAGGCCAGTCGTGGCGCACGGGCACAAAGTGTGACTGTAAAACGGACTGGTTGTGGGTTCGACCCCCACTAGAGGAGATGAAAAATTTATATTTCCATTCCTTCGCTCTGGTGTCGAGGCAAAGCGCGGCATTGAGTTCTAGCACTCAACACGCAATGTCTCCAGAATTCGGCAGAAAGTGAGGGAACGGTGCGTCTTAACACTAGGTTCCCTCTGCCTACCCTCCTGTGTGCGGGATACAGCGTGAAGCTGATTAAATGAAAAATTATTTGTAAAAAAATCATAATAACATAATAACAGCCATATTACAAGAAATATTATTCTCTAAACGTTTGAATTCATTGAAGCGCCCCACTAAAGTCTTTATTACTATTGTAACCTTTTTATTGACCCGTAAAACTCGAGTCAACAGGTGCGTGAAACTTAGGTTTACGATGCCTTAAGCTTTCAAGTGATGGATTATTCTTTTTTTTTGGATTCACGCTGTATCCCTGCATTAAGTATGGAGGCAGAGAGAACCCTAGTGTTTGGACACTCCGTTCTGAACGCACCGCTGTATTCTCGAGGCTATAGTTTAAAAGAGTTTTAAATTATAATCTTATAATTTATTTTTACATCTTATTTATATATCATACCAAACATATTTATAGGGCACATATTTTTTTCACTTCTGCTATCGATACTGTGTGTTGAATGGCGGAACTCAACGCCGCACGTTTTGTATCAGAGCGGGACCAGAACGACATACATATATTTTATTATGAATATTTTCTCCAACACAACTAATGGACTAAATAAATTACTTTTCAAAAAATAATAATTAAGATGCCAAATAAAATAGGCATCGAATTCGAAAGTATAGCTCACTAGTCGGGACGCTGTAACCACTGTGCCATGCATATCCTAAAATTTCATCATTTTCACAAATTTTAATACGAATCGAAATTGGAGACGCAGATGGAGTTATCGTAAGTCTATCCAAAGTAAGGGATTTCTACAGATTAATCTTACTGTTTTTTATTAAAATATCAGAATTTACTTGAAAGTGTATTTCTTAAAGCCTAGGATGAAAATCGCTTTTACCATCAAAGCACGTTTGCAAACAGACGCTGTGACGGTTGTGGATTCTATTCTCACTTGAGATGACGAATTATTTGTATTGTCTTGGTGTGGTAAGAAAACTAAGCGTGGCGTAGAGTTTCGTCACTCAACACCCTATATCTCGAAAACTGGGCAGAAACTGCGAAACGGAGTGTTTCAGCAACAAATCTTCATGGCAAACCTTGTGATGCCACATTGCAGGACCGATGATTCTCTTAAAAATAAGAGTTATTCTATAATTTAAATTAATCCGCTTCACGCTGTATCCCGCCAACAGCAGGATAGGAAGAGGGAACTAGTGTACAGACGCTTGTTCCCGACTTTTCGCCGAGTTCTGAAGGCATTGCGTGTTGAGTAACGGAACACCGCGCCGCGCTTTGCCTCTACACCATAGTGAAGAAATGGAAATATAAATGTCAATAAATTTAAATTACAATTTTACAAATTCTACAAACAGACAATTTTTAAATAATTTCCAATTTACAATTAATTTTGCTGGTAAGATTAAAAACCGACTTGGTAAGTAATCAAAATTTAACATATAATTCTGTGAAACGAGGCTGTGTCCAATGTAATTACAACATCTCCCCATTTAGTAGCAAGTGGCGAGTTAATCTTGAAAAATTAACGACCAACTGACGTAGTGGCAGTGTATTTGGATTGTAAGGTGGTCACACGTTTAGTAAGTTACAAATTTACAGCAAAAATCAATATCTGCGTTGGTTATTCTGTGTTAGTCCATTTTGGATAGTTAGTGACTTATGATAGTACTGATTGCCTGTTTTTCTTTACATAGCAGGTAAGCAATGGGAACCTGGGAACCTAGAGCCACTACGATCCGTCCTCATTAATACTTCAGTGCCCCATTTTCCAGCTAATTCTGGAGACATTGCGTGTTGTGTGGTTGCCTGTTCCCTTAAGAACTCTTCTGTTTTCAAAATAACAGATTTTTGAAGTTATATGTTATAGAGAAATCTGTGTTATTAAAAATTTTAGGCATTTAGGGGGCTGTAATCAATTATAAACAATTTATTTAAATGAGTGTTGCTGAAATTTTTCTTTTATTTTGTTTGATAGTTTTCTTGGAGATGTTTTCTAAAATGAGGAATAAAAAATCAGCTTCACGCTGTATCCCGCACACAGCAGGGTAGGCAGAGGGAACCTAGTATACAACACTCCGTTCCCCACTTTCTGCCGAATTCTGGAGGTATTGCGTTTTGAGTGGCAGAACTCAAAACGCCGCGCTTAGCCTCTACACCAGAGCGAAGAAATTGAAATATAAATTTAAGTAAATATTTCATCTCCTCGAGTGGGGATCGAACCCACAACCAGTCGGTTTTACAGTCACACTTTAACACAGACTGGCCTCGGCCTCATTGTGTTTTTATTAGGGTGGTGGAGCTTAAATTTGAATAAAAACTTACTCTATCTTACTCATGATGTGATTTAGGTTGTCTTGGCTTACCTGTAAAACAAAAATAAAAATTTTATAATACAATTCTTCTAATAAGCAAAATTATTTTTTAATAATTTAAAAATAAAATAAGCAAACAAATTTATATAAATAAATTCAACACAAATTTTAAATACATTTATAAAAATATATATTTTAAATGTATTATTTATATCATTTGTATTTAATAACGTCAAATTTATTTCTCTTATATAATAAAAGTTTATATTGTTCATGTAAAAATAATATTAGTCTTACTAAGATAAAGTCTTGAGTTTTAACGTAAGCATTCCCCTTTCTAGGATTTGAATCCATAACGATGATATGTATCGTATATTAATATAAAACTCTACAATTACTAACTTAGTTGGTAGGAACAACAAAAATAAGCAACTTAAGTACTTAATTTTTCAATAGAAAATAAAGAAATCTGCTACACGCTGCACACAGCAAGGTAGGCAAAGTGAACCTCGTCTTAGGACACTCCGTTCCCCACTTCCTACCGAACTGGAGGCATTGCGTGTCGAGTTGCGGTACTCAACACCGCGTTTTACCTCGACACCAGAGCGAAGAAACAAAGATATACATTTAAATAAATATTAATTTCTTCGACTGGTTATCGAGCCCACAACCGTCTCCTTACAGTCATTCCCTCATGCCACTGCGCCATGACGGCCTCACTTAGTACTTTTATTTGCTCTTTTTCCCTCCATTGTATCCTTAAGACTTAGTCTATATTTTTCTTGGTTTTAGAGAAGATTAATGTACGCTCCAACTTGATATACTTTAGGTGCTATCTGTATATAACAACTACTGTATTTATTTCATTACGATTTTTGTTTCAGTTTCACGCTGTATACCCGCATATACCCGCATATATTCGCTTAGTTATAAGAGAGAGTTAAATAGTTCATTCCCTCGAATAGGAGGATGGGGGAGGATCGGTTGGGGATCCAACCCACAACTGACATCTGTTAAGTCAAACGATGTACCACTGTGCCACGACGGCTCAACGCATTAACGAAACATAATATTTACATATAATTGAGGCTATAGTGGCATAGTAATGTGACTATAATACAGTTGTGGATTCGATTCTAATTCGTAGAAATTAATTATAAATAAATATATTTCTACATATTTTTTTTATTTTCCAGCTCTAGTAAGCTAACGTTCCGTTACGTTTCGGTATTGAATACCGGAGAACGGAGAATTTATTGTCTTGGTATTTCCACAGCAATATTCACTTAAACATAATTTTTAGTAAAAATATTGGCTAAATTGTTTTTATATACTTTAAACCTATATTAAGTATATTTCTATTTATATATTAAATACTACCGTACAACTCTGGGGACATCTACAAATGCCTGGTTAATCACCGGAACCAGCGTTGATCCGACTTAAGCCTGCTTTTACTGTGTACAGCCAGCCATACGTGCTGTTTGTTTTAAGTAAATATTATTCGTTTTAACGGAATATTTGAATTATGCTACCAGAATTTGGTGGAGAGTGGGGAACCGAGTATCTTAGGATAAGGTTCCCACGTTCCCTTTAGATGATACAGCGTGAAGCTAAAACATTAAAATTATTTTTATATTTAAAGCATTTTTGGACACTCCGTTGCCAAACGCTAGATTTTAATTTGCCTACCGTACTATGATAAAATCGTGAAGCCGCTATAAATAGAAGCCAGTCGTGGAAAGGGGGTATATATAATAAAGTGTGACTGCAAACGCACTGGTTGTGGGTTCGATCCTCACTCGAGGAAGTCACTACGAGCAATATTTACTTAGATTTATATTTTCATTTCTTCGCTCTGGTGTCGAGCCAAAAGCGCGGTGAGTTCCGCCACTCATAACGCAATGCCTCCAGAATTCGGCGAAAAATGGAAAACAGAGTGTTTCAACACTACATACCCTTTGCGTAACCTGCTGCGTGCGGAATACAGCATGAAGCTGTTTTTTTTTTTGCTATAAATACTTTTTTTCCACATAAAGGAAATCCATTGATAAATACCTCCCCCTCTGTATTCTCATTTTTCTTCTCCCCTCCTTATTTCATCCCTTAACCAGCACAACAAAAATAAAGCTAAATATGCAGGTAGAAGCCAGACCGATCAATAAAGCGCTAAAATTATATTCGCTCGGCTAACACCATTTCGAATGCACTTAGGTGTAGAATACGTTTTATTTTTAAGTCGGAAAAGTTATATAAATTTGTCTTGAAATGTATTGATATAGTGTATTTGTTGGATAACTCTCGATGGAAGTTAGAGTGGTGTCAAATTCAGTTTACGGAATATTTATTTTTATTCTACTTGGTCACGTTTTTTCCGCATAGTGAGCAATAGAGACAAATGATAATATAGCCAAGAAAATCTAGTTTAAAGACAGACGTTTCAATGAGCGTAACTCAACGCAGCGTTTTGTAATACACGAGATTCAGTTGCTGTTGGGTCAGGCGTTGAGTTTTGCCGCTCAATACGAAATGTCTCCAGAATTCAGTTGAATTGAGTCGTGAACGGCATAGTGTCTTAATACTACGTTTACAGGTTCTCTCCGCCTACCGTACTAAGTGCGTGATACAGCGTGAAGCTAAAAATATCAATAAAAAAAGGTACTATAAGTATATGTGGAATTTTTAAAATTGTTTTTTTTTCCTACAATATACAATATGTACTAAAGAAACAGAGATATTATTATGTGGCTGGGATGAAAATTTAGGATAGCGTAAATCTCGTAAATATTGGTCCCTCGGGATAACTTAACACTTCTTTTTATATTCCAGTCGTGGCGCAGGGGCACAATGTGTGACTGTAAGATCGATTGGTTGTGGGTTCGATCCCCACTCGAGGAGATGAAATATTAATTTAAATTTATAATTCCATTTCTTCGCTCTGGGATCGAGGCAAAGCGCGGCGTTGAGTTCCGCTACTCAAACCGCAATCTTCGGAATTCGGCAGAAAGTGGGCAACGGAGTCTCTTAACACTAAGTTCCCTCTGCTTACCCTGCTGTGTGTGGGATACAGCGTATCATTAAAAATGTGAAAAAATCGTGAAAATTAAATATATTATTATAACGAAGGTTCACACTTATTACCGTAAAATCCTAGGTGGAACGTAGTGTTAAGACACTATATTTAATATACTAAATAATAATCGACGAGTATAAAAAAGCTAAAAAGGGTCGTTTAATGAAGCGCTACTTGCTTAATTACGGGCGAAAACCTTTGTAGTATAAGCTTCATGTCGTGAGTAATATTTTTCATATAACGTGAAAGCGATTCAGTCTCACTGTAAACGCGACAGGTTGTAGGTTCGATTCCCACTCGAGAAAATGGTTTTATTTAAATTTTACGCTTTGGTAACGAAACAAAGTGCGGCGTAAAATTACGCAACTCAAAATGAAAAGTCTCCATAATTGGAAAGGGGATTATAATTTTGGCCTCTGGCCTTCTGTGTGCGGAGGCACACAGAAGGCCAGAGGGTGCGTGGAATGCTAGTGTTAAGACACTCCGTTTCTAATTAAAACACTTTCGCTCCTCTACTTTCCACCAAATTCTTAAGGCATTAGATTAGGTTTTGAGTGGCGGAATTCAACGCTGCATATGTCAATATTCTTAGGGTAGAGTACACATTTTTACTACATTTTTAGAGTAGAAAAAAGAGTTTACCGTGGCGCGGCTGAACACCGTGTAACTGTAAACACGATAGTAGTGCGCGCTGGCAAGACAAAGACATGCATTATACGATAGGTGTATCAAAAACAAACATTTTTTTTCTTTATTTTCACGCTATATTCCTATATACATATGTATGTACTTCGCAATTGCCAGGATAGGCAGAGGGAATCTGGGAACCTGGGAACATAGTATAAGGAAAGTCCGTGGCTACAAAGACAACGTTCCACACACAAATAAAAGTTAATCAAAATCAATTTTAATCAGTAAGTATATAAATATTTTTTAAAGTGTTATTCCACACATACATATAAAAAAATACGTCCGCTTAATAAGTATTTAACTATATTAATTTCCACATTATTACCATTCGAAGCAAACAACACCCCAACCCCCGCCCTTTTTAATTTTTACTCTCGTGTAATTCCAAAGGTGAGGTGATTAAAATGTTAAAACGACCGTTCGCACCGCTCTCTGTTTGGTGACTGTGAAATTTCAGTTAATTAAATTGTATCCGGGGGTAGTATTAAAAGTTCACGTTATTTTCTATTTTATTTTTCATATATTAATGTACCACACAAGAAAGAAAGTATAGAAAATATATAATAACAGGAAGAATTTGAATGTAGGAGATGTTAAGAGAAATGAACAATAGCTTTAGATAGCTTAGTGCTGATATTACGATTGCCAGTGGAAATAATAATAGGTTTTTAAGAGACAGAGGGAACCTAATGTTAAGACAGTCTGTTTCTCATTTTTCATCGAATTCCGGAGGCAGTCGGGGCCCAGGGGCACAAAGTGCGACTGTAAATACTGCAGTAAATGTTGTGGATTTGATTCCCATTCGAGCAAATGAAAAAGTTATTATTTTCATTTCTTTACTCTTGAGTGGCGAACGACTGGTCTTAACAAGTCAATATATGTAAATGGATATTAGTATGCAAACTTAAAATTAAATTTCAATTCTCTCATATAATAAGAGTTACAAAAAATTGTCTTGCTTTTTTTTCTAATTCATCTTTCTTAGATATGAAATACCCGATACCGTCGTAGTACAGTGGCTTAGACTGTAACTGTAAAAGCAACAGATGTGGGTTCGCAACATAACACGTAATATCTTGAAAATTGGATGGTGCGTGGGCAACGGAGTGTCTTAACAGTAGATTCTGCCTATCCCACTATACGGCATATGTAACTAATAAACAATATATAATAAAACTCTAAAAAATGATAATCATTCTAGTACGATCCTTCAAACAAAAAAAAGAAAACTAGAATCAAAAAGGTAGTTCCCAGCATAAAGAAATTCAAATTCACACTAAGAAAGGAGAAAAGGTTTTTAATTGCATAATTTGCATTTTCAAGAAAGCGACGCGAGAAATTTGTCTTCATCTTAAGATTAACGCCGTAATTTACGGTTTGGGGTTAACTTGAAACGGTTAAATAATTTTAACTAACTTATTTTGACTGATCGTCATATTAAGTTATCGTGGTGCTAATGGCACGAGGGTGTGACTGACTGTGCGACGCTACGGTTGTAGGTTTGATTCTCATCCGGAGGAATAACTTATTATTTATGAATATTGTCATGTCTTCGCTCTGGCAAAAGCCCGTCACTGAGTGCGTCCTCAATAGGCAATGCCTTGAAAAAATCGACGGAATGTGGGAAAACGGAGTGTCTTAACACTAGGTTCACTCTACCTACCCTGCTATATGCGGGATACAACGTGAAGATGGATTCTTAAATTTTTAATCAATAATTGTTTTATTTTAGTTGGAAAGTCTGTAATTAGCCAGTATCTTTAATATGGACAGTGAGTTGAAAACTGCAAGCAAACATAAAGGGTAGCGGTACGGCGGCGGTGCGGCGTCTGACTGTGAACACGACGGTTTAAGGTTTAATTACAACTTGGGGGAGTAATTTTTTTTCATTTTCTTGCTATAGTTAAAAGACAAAGCGTGATGTTCAGTTCTACCACTCAACGCACAATGTCTTAAAAAAATACCAGGAAATAATCCCGGTATTTTGTTTGTTTTAACCGATTTGTTTTAACATAAAACTCTCTGCCTATCCTGCTCTATGCGGAATATAGCGTGAAGCTAAAATTTAAAACAAAATCAAATCTGGATATTATTATGTAGTTTTTACTATTGTATTTTGGCAAGCGTCTCTTAACATTTAGCGTTTCTCTTATTTCACCCCGTTCATATTAAAAGTATTTAAATCCGACAAAATGTTTGCAATATTATTATAAAAATGGTAATCCTTAGTTTTCGATTTTTTTCAATAAGTTCAAGCTTAAGCGGACGAAGCCGCGATTGAAGATTAGTAAATAAATGATAGTAAAGTTCAAGCGGACGAAGCCGCAGCCGAAGCCGCGAACGAGTCTTTCATATATAGCATATACCTACATATACGTATGTATAAACAGCTTAGTTGAAATGTCTACAACATTTAAAGTCACCCGTTCGCTCCACAGCTGTAGGTACTTCCCCTAGTTTTGCTTCTTCTCGGTTTGTGCCCAAATAGTTTAAGTTCAACTTTAAATAGGAATCGGTTGTCTCATTTTAATATTGCCGTCGCCGTCGAATTCTTGCTTTTATACGAGAATTTGTTTTAAACGTAAAATCGTGTTGGAAATTTTGTTTTGAGAAACGCATATTGCGTTTTGTTTGTGAATGTGTTCTTATTATGTATGGAGGAGTACATGATAATGATACACGCTGTATAAATATAATACAGTCAATACTGACAGCATTTGGGGCCAGTCGTGGCGTAGAGGCATAAAGTGTGACTGCAAAATCGACTGGTTGTGGGTTTGATCCTCACTCAAAGACATGAAATATTTATTTAAATAAATTTAATTATATATTTTCATTTCTTCGCTCTGGTTTCGAGGCAAAGCGTGGCGTTGATTTCCGCCACTTAACAAAAATTTAAGAAAATTTTCGTTTTTCTCGCTTGAGTGACAAGATAGAGCGCGACCTTAATTTTCACCACTGTGTTGAGTGGTAATATCTACAAAATTACCACTAGGTGCCGTCTGCTGGACGATTTCCAAAATGGAGGAGAAGTTCGACTCCCGCTACGTTCAAATTTTTTCACTTCACTTTACGAAACACGAGTCGCGGGGTACAGCGACACAAGCGTGAGACGGTAAACACAACAGCTTGTGGGTTCGATTCCCACACGAGGAAATGAAATATTAAATATTAATAATTTCTTAATCAATATTTTCTTTTCTTCGCTGTAGTGTCAAGGCAAAGCGCGGCTTTCAGCTCCGGCGACAGACGATACCTCCATAATTCAAAGGAAACGGGAACGGAGTGTCATAACACTACGTTTTAAAGTTCCCTCTGTTTACTCTTCTATGAAGATATAGCATATAAGTATTATTAAAAAAAAACATATATTGATAACTTTATAATTTCATACTAAAACGACCTAGACAATCTTGTTCATTAATTTTAAATCGCATCACACCAGCAGCGAGAGGTCGAATACGTAATTAACGGTACACTCCGGTATTCATACTACCTCACTACGGGAGGTTCCTGGATATTGAGGATCTATATTTCATAATAATGTGACACCTCTACGTATTTGAGGTTGAAATCATGATTAATATTCTAAAATAGTAATCTGAAATTAATATTCTAAAATAGTTATCTGCTAAAACAGAGAGAGAGAGAGGGAGAGAGAGAGAGTGAGGGAGAGAGAGAGAAGAGATTATAAGCAATGAGAAAATATATGCTTATTAATGTTAACTGCCAACCTTCACTAGTTGGAGAGGCAATATAAGAAGAATTAGAAGTAGTAAATGCGACCGATCGGAGATAGATTCCAATTTGGGGTATGTTATTTTGATTTTGCAACTACAGTAGAAAAATTGCGGTGTTGAGTTCCGTCAAGCAAAACTAAGTGCGGCGTTGAGTTCCGCCACTCAACAAGCAATGCATTCAGAACTCAGCGGAAAAGTGAGAAACGGAGTGTCTTAACACTAGGTTCCCTCTGCCTACCCTCCTGTATGCGGGATACAACGTGAAGCAGATTTTAGTTTTTTTTTAAATATACTTATATTGCAAATAAAATTTCTTACCGAGTTTGATTTGAAATCTTAAAATTTTTATTAAAGTCCCAGAGGACGCTAGAGTTTCTCAGAAAAAGTATTTTTGAATTTTAATAATCTTATGAACTAACATAAATTTTGGTTTTAACTGACATTAACATTGAGGCTGTCGTGGCACAGTTGCTCAAGCGCGCTACTACAAACGAGACGATTATGGGTTCGATATATTTCCTACTCTGCTAAACAAAGCAAGTCTTCAAATTCCGCCACAGAAATCTCTCATATATTGGACGGAAAGTGAAGAAATGGAGTATCTTAACTCTATGATCCATAATAATAAAACAAAAGCGCGGCATCGAGTCCACCATTCAACCCCCTATGTTTCTAAAATTGTACAATGTGTGGACAACGAACACTAGGTTCCCTTTTAAGGCCATTCGTGGCGCAGGGACACAAGCGTGTAATTGTAAATATAACAGGTGAGTTTGATCACCACTCGAAGAAAGGAAATATTTAATATTTTCATTTCACCGCTCCATCGAGGCAAAGAGCGGCGTTGAGTTCCGTCGAACGGCCTATAAAAAAATCTGTAACTTTTAAAAAAAAGGAAGTTATAGACCATTATGCATGTATACAACAAGAACGTTCCACTTCTGACCGTCAGTTTGTACATAAAGCGTAAGTACTTTTGTACTTTTATACGCCCCTTTGCTCCTACCCTAGTTTTTCTATAGCTTTGTTATACAACTCTGTATGTATATATATATAGGGCCTTTATTAAAACTGAAACCGGCTATGCGTTTATTAATATAGGTTATGTTTTACCGTTCTACGGTCCTGTGGAATTGGAATATGTATTTGATGGTAGGGGATTCAAATTCTTATCCCATGTATCTATAGTTGGGTAAGCAGGGAAGTAGTGTTAAGATAACCCGTTTCCCATACACGCATAATTTTTTAAATGAGCGCTTTGCCTTGTTACCAGAGCGAGAAATTGAAAATAGTTAGAGAATCGAACCGTCATACGCCGTGTTGGCAGCAAGACACTGAACCACTGCGCCACAACGGCCTCAGCTATATATGAATATATGCCTTTATTAAAACTAAAACCGACGCTGCGTTTATTAATGTAAGTTATGTTATACCATTATGTGTAAATACCGTACTGTTCTATGGTTATGAGTTGTTATGATCGTGTGGAATTAGTAATTTGTAAGTATTTGATGGTACACGATTCAAATTTAGCTTCACCCTTTATCCTATATATCTATAGAGTAACCTAGCGTTAAGAAATCCCGTTGTATGGCGATGTACGCCTTAATTTTCAAAATTGTCACTGAAATGGCGGAAGACAACGTCGAGCTTTGTCTTATTCTCCGTTCAAGAATTCGACGAAATGTGAGGAACGCAGTGTCTTAACACTATTTGCTAGCCCGCTAAATGCGGGATACAGCGTGAAGCTATAAAAAAAATGTATAATTATATACATAGCATCATTAGAAAATGAAATATAAAATTGTATAATAAAAATAAGCATACATAATAAACACATAAATCGAACCCGCCACCTTTTTTACAACTATTAGAACAACTTTATATCAAGATAACATACCGAAAAGTAAACAAAAGAATAGTAGTTGAATATTAAAATATTCTTACGTGAAAGCTACTTACAGGGTTTCCTTTGATATTTTTCAAGATGGATCCTTCTTTAAAAATATAACATACATTTTCAGCTATTTATATTGTTAATGGATTTCAAATTGTTTTCTTATTGGTGCATGACCTTAAATTATTTTTTTAAAAGCTAAAGAGGAGGCCGGATCAGTGTAACTGTAAACGTGAGGGGTTGTCGGTTCGGTTCTCACGAGGAGATGAAATATTTAATTTATGCATTTCTTCGCTCTGGTGTCGAGGTAAGGCGCTGCGTTAAGGGACGCCACTCAACAGGCTATGCTATCAGAATTTGGTCCTCTGCTTACTGCTACATGCAGGATACAGCGTGAAAATCGTAGAACACGCTTTCATTAGGTCGTGCTGTAACATACTTGCTGACTAGGTAATAAAATTTAAATGAGTGTGTGAATGAGTGAGTACCGTAACTCAACGCCTCGTTATGTCTACCAGAACATAAAAAAAGAAACAATTAATTTCCCCGAGTCCTATCGAACCCATCGCGTCGCGTTTTCTGGTGCAATTTCCTTGTTCCAAAAAAAAGTTGTCTATGTGAACTTCAGCCAAAAAAAAAACTTTCAATACAAAATCTATAATAGAAAATAATTTTTAACATTTATATTTATACACTATTTGGTAAAATTCAAAGGTCTTCCCATACAATATAACAAAAGCTAGCCGTGAGGGTCGATACGGCCCCACATTACTCTTATTGACACATGAATGGGGTGCGCAACAATTATTTATTTTTGGGGGTAGAAATGAAAAAAAATGGGTAAAAAGAAACAGGTATGCCTCTTCTAAGCACATATAACGAGGTGGAAACGTATTATCTTGATAAGTGACGTGATAAAAATGTTTCTTTGTTATAATAGTATGTTTTGTGTAGAGGAAGAGACGATAGTGTAGTGATGTATCACTAAATGTTAGTGAAATATCACTACACTTTTCTCTATCTGGACAACTAGTTATTGTACGTTACGAAACGGAATATAACTCCTGAATTTGTAGAAAAAAAGGAATTTATAAATATTTACGATTTTTTATAGGTAAAATAGACTTATGTGATTTGAATCCCCATCCACCAAACAACTTATCTTGCATAAGGATATCGGAATGACTCAAACTCAGCTATTACACTAGACTATTATTATAGAACTTAAGAATTTGTTTGCTTAATCGACCAAATGTCAGGAACTACTGGTACAAATTGGGCAATTGTTTTCTTATTGGATAGTCCATTTATTAAGGAAGTTTTAAACTTGAAATATATATTATATCGTAAGTATCTAATAAATATGAGCTATTTCCATTTGAACCAGTTGAATATAACATTCCGTATCTATAGTATTGCATAACGTCGAGTGACCTTAATAATTTTAATATCGCAAAGTGATATATGTTTTAACAGTTTTTACCAATTTATACTAAAACGTGTATGCATTTAATATCTCTTACGACCCAATTTTATGCCCTCGATCTAATTTAATTACTATGCTACGGGATTTTTCGATATAAGCGGAGAAAATCTGAAATTAAGGTCTACTGTGGTGCAGGGGACGTGCGACTGTAAGCGCAATGGGTTTGATTTCCATTTTTGGAAATTACTTATTAATTATTTTTATTTTCTCGCTCTGGCAACGAAGCAAAGCGTGACGTTGAGTTCCGCCGCTCTATACTCCATAACTCCAAAATTCGGAGGAAAGTTGGGATCGGAGTGTATTGAAACTGTGCTCTCAGATCAGCCGTTAGAATTGACATAAAGTGTATGGTTGCAAAAGTATACAAGATATAACGCGGCATTAAGTTACGTTAATCTGCATGAAATGCCCCGATAAATGGGCAACATGCAAGGAAATGAGATGATATAGGTTCCCTCTGTCTTCCCTGCTATGTGGCTGCGAAGCCACCTTAACCCCAATTTTAATAGGTCAAAATTTGAACCTGTTATATCTAGGCAGTCCTCAGTTACTAAAGTTAAAGAAACTTCTGGACTGAACAGAAACATTATAATGATGCATTAAAACGAATCTCTCAATTGAATTTTTCTTTTCAAATATAATGGAAAAATAACTTAGGTTGGTGAGTTTTTCCAAGTATTAAAAGAATATCTTTTAGATTCAGCTGCGTTTGTTCGAAGTTTTTATTCAGATTCAGGCAGTCCGGAGTCAACATTGTGAATGTCATTCAAATGACATAATGTAATATTTTGTATGTAATTCCATTTTTTTTAATGTACAGAGTTGATAGATATAATTAATATATTTTTAAACATTTTTAAAGTGTTATTCCACACTTAGGAAATAAAAATACTTATATAGAAAACGTATAAAAAATTGAACGTAGCGGGAATCGAACCCGCGCCTCCTGGAAACGGACCAGGCGCTCTGACCACATAAAAATTTCGACGTAGCTTGATGAGAACGCATAGCTTAGTCACAGTCACAACCAGTCGGTTTTACAGTCAAACTTCGTGCCGCTTGCGCCACGAATGGCCTCAAAAATTAGCTCATATGATACAATTTATGCAAAAATATTTAATATTTTTGCATAAATTGTTGCGTATGAGCCATTCAGATGTATAAACTATATTACTGTAAAGTTTCATCCAAAATACGTTCAGTAGTTTTTGCGTAAAAGAAGAACAAACATCGAAACCCACAAACTTTCATATTTATAATATTAGAAGGATGCCGATATATAATACGAGAAGGACTGTCGTAGCGCAAGGAGCGCAAGCATGTGATAGTGTGCGACGGTTGTGGATTCCGATTCAATCTTATTACTTATATACTATTTATAATACTATTAAGACACTTCCGTTACCCACTTGCCGCCGAATTGTAAATGCATTGCGTGTCGTGTGGCGAAACTCAACGCCGTACTTTACTTGTGCTCCTGCACCACGACATGCTGCATTCCGCATTTTTTATTATATAAACATTTAAACTGCATACAACGCTTTCAAAAGGCACAGTCGTTTTCAATCTTTCCACTGTGCTAAGATGGTTTTTACAATTTTTTGCTGAAACTTAATAATAAAGTAATTGAACATATTTTCCTCTATAAAATTTAAATTGAAAGTTAATATTACTCTGAAAGAGTAAAACAAACACTTTTTTTTTTCAGAAATTATTTGTTTGAAGTAGCTGCTATAAAGCTAGAAATTAGTTTAAAAAATATATTTTTTAATAGTTTTTTGTTTTATATCTACCTCCTGATTGGAAGATATCTGAAAGTACACGCGATGGTCTTGAGTTCGATTCCATCTCAAGGCAAAGTTATTAAATATACTATTGTAAAGCATAAGTCAATATTATTCAGAGTGTAGATCAACAAAACAACATATGAATATCAATATATTCAAACATGTTTTATATATAAGATATAAATTAACGAATTAAATATAACTTTATATTTTTCTCTCATAAATGTGGTACAAAGTAATTAGGAAAAAATTTGCCAACGAACTAATGGCTCGGCAATGCTGTGAACTCATCGTGCGACCATTAAAGCTTGTACCTCACAAAGGAGGGACTGTCGAACTCAGGTACGCGTTTATTTCGAAGTAAATTAATTTTTGTATACATATATTTTATATGAATTTTAGGTTAGAAATGTTGGAATACTGAAAAAAAACCGGACAAGCGCTAGTCGGGCTCGGTTACCGAGGGTTTCGTACAAAAATTGGCGGTCTCGAGCTTTTTCTGCAATTTAAGCTAAGCCTCCATTTAGAAGCCAGTCGTGGCCCTACCCTACTGTGTGCGGGATACAGTGTGAAGCTGATTTATTTATTTATATTTAGCTTCCTTTCACTTGAAATAGCGGCTTTAATACAAATTTTGCCATTTTACGGCTATTTTTTTTTATTTAACCACAAATGTATAATCTTCAAATGTATAAAAATCAAATACCCGAAGACGCTAGCTGCATTTCTTAATTCTAGGTCGACAGAAAGTACCTTATGAATTTTAATTCCCTTGATAATATCAAAATATGCATATTTTGGCATATCTTTTAAGTTACTGAATGATGAAATTCATGGGGTGGCAGATCTGAGTATATGGTTCGATTTTCACCTCAATACCTCCAAGCGTTCCTGAGATAAAGGCTTTTGACGGACAGAAGGATAGACGGACGGACAACAAAGTGATCTTATAAGGGTTCCTTATGTCTTTAAAAGGTACGGAACCCTAAAAAGGACTGAACTTCCAGAACTAAAATTAAAATTGAAAAGAAAATACAGAGAATATTAATAAAATATACTTTACAAACTAAACTTTGTGCCCAATAGTGGCACAGGGGCACAAACGTTCTGGCAGGTTTTAAGTTCAATTCCCAATCGTCGAAATGAAATATGTTAATATTTTCATTTTCTGATTCTGGCTGATTTCACGCTTTACCCTGCAAAGGAATAGCAATAAGAGGAAACTAGTGTTAAGACACTCTCTATTCCACTTTAACACAAGAGCGTTTCCGAAAAACATAAAGAGATTTCTTATCCTAAGAATTTGTTGTAAGGCTTGAGTACACAAATTAAAACCTCATTAGTCTCACTGACATCTCAGTTTAAAGGTTACAGCGTAATTTGTTACACCTTGAAACTTCTTTGGTGTTCTTGTTTAATATGTATTTTGATGATACATACACATTCGAGCGGTAGAGAGGCCTTTGTTAAGGATACTGGAGTAAGGTCACGTAAAAGTATGAGGACCCTCCGGAGGGCATGTATGAAGAGGTTGAACAGTGGACGAGGCGAAAGAGATATGTAGAGACCGTAGCGTTTACCACCCAATTATCAAGATATTGTATGTAAGTAGCGTAACTCAACGCTGCGCTTTATATTGCTTGTTACTAGAGCGGGCATAATAAAAATAATTATTCATATTTTTTTTATTTTGAATCCCACAACCTCCAACACTTTTCATCCGTATAGCCGTTTTTAATACAATTAAAATACAAAATAATTTGGGGCCAATCGTAACGGAGGAGCACACGCGTGGAACTGTAAGCGCGATAGGTTATGAGTTCGATGCCCACTCGAAGAAATACAATATTTTATAATTTCATTTTCCCCGCTCCTGGAATAAGGCGAAGCGCTGTGTGGAATTCAACAACCAATGATCTAAAAATTTAACGGAAAATAGAGAACGGGGTGTCTAAACAATAGGTTCCCTCTGCCTACTCATTTGTACACGGGATAAAATGTGAAACTAACAAAAAAGCAGTCAAATAAAAATTAAAAAGTCTATAAAAAATGCTTAACACTCTAACAATGTTAACTTTTCAAAAATTTCATCTAAATTAAAAGTTATATAACATCAAAGATGACTGACTGTAGTGTTAATAGATCGTCTTTCACGTCACCGAGCACCCTCTTGATAGAATTAACCCCTTTAGAAATGTAGGTATAGAGTAGAAAATATGTATTGTTTCAATTTTAATATAATATTCTAAACTGTATTTTTTAATGTCTTTTAGGATGTACCGTACTTACATCCTGCACATAGCAGGGTAGGCAGAGGGAACATGGGAACCTAGTGCTTGGTTTTTTGTTGAGCGGCGGAACTCAATACCGCGCTTTGTCAGGAAAATGAAAATATATTTCATTTTCTTCAGTGTAAATCGAACTCACAATATATAGCACTAAAAAAATATAAATTTTAAAAACTCTTTTAATATATAAAACGTTTCCGTTACTGACAGACGAAAACAGACAAATACAGAAGAAACTCCTGGTTTTAGAACAGTGAAATTAAGTCATACAGGTAAGTCTGGGCATGTGGGGGAGCACTAAGAGAGGATTTCTCGAAATTCCTACGAAAACGAAAAAGAACACGAGTTTTTCCGTTTCACATCTTTAAATTCACAACAACGAAATGCAAGAGATTAGTAATATTAATAAAACAGCATATAGCAATGATCACAAGTGGCAAAAAAGAACAACCCAATTTTAATGCTCGAATAAACTTTTGAAGAACGTATTTTTAAAAATTTAAAAATGGTTAGGTCAAAATATAAAGTGTCCCTTAAGAAGTTTATAATGAGGGACGGGAGAGGGCTTAAGCTTTACCCCTCTTACTTATAAGGGAGGGAAGAGCCACATGCACTTTGGAGTGAGAAAATTCAAGGTACATTGTATACCATATGCACAGATTGTAGATAAGTGAAAATCATAGAAACTTTTATTCAGTTGTATACTGAAAGAAAGTTATTTATGATATTCTTTCTATATATGATATTCTTGTATGTCAAAGTTGTGGGTTCGATTCCCACTCGAGGAAATGAAATGGTTTATATTTTTTTTATTTCCCGCTGTGATAACGAGGTGTTGAGTTCGGTCTCGATGCGTAATGCCTTTAGAATTGGACGGCAAGTGGGGAAGGGAAGTATCTTAACGGGAACGGATTGTCTTAATATAAGGTTCCCAGGATCCCTATGCCTACCCTACTATGACCGTGAAGATAAAAAAATAAATTACTCTCCGTATAGTCTTGTTTTCCACAATAAAAATACGCTTAGAGATCTAATTATTATTAAAATTATGCGTTTATTCAAACATATGTAAAAAAACAATCTTACTTTTTTTTATGGAATAGATACGGCAAACGAGCGTTCGGGTCACCTGATGGTAAGTGATTACCGCCGCCCACGACCCCATGCAGCACCAGAGGAGCTACAGGTGCGTTGCCGGCCTTTAAGATGGGTTGGGCGCCGGGGCCCGGCATTACCTGATGCGAAACGCAGTGGCATAAATCCACTACTTCACGCCGGTTTTAAATGCCGGGGGTGGTAATGATCCGGTCGAGTCTGCCCATGCGTGTTGCTATTGTTGGCGACGTGACTCTACCGCATGTACTCGTAGTCGCCTCTTACGACACAACCAGTACCAGGATGATCCTATTCTAGGCGGGGATCACACGGCAAATTCACTAACCTAAATTTATTGCTTACATTTCATTATCCTAAATTTATCCTACACAAGAATCAAACCACAAGAAAAAAACCCAACACAGCTGGGCCTCTCCCAAATGGACAACTATTATTAAGCAAAGAAAGGATGTCGCATTTCAGCGATGCATACAATAAGATATTTATTTAACGGCGTCGCCCGGAATGACCCGGGAACCTTATAAATTGAATAAATGCAGGTAATTGCCATCTTTTCATGGAAAATGGTGGATCTTTTAAGGTATAATTGAATGTTACTCCTTTGAAAGAGCTATATAGTAGGTATGGTACCGTTTGGTTGTGGAACTTTCAGAATTTTGTATTTTATATATACTTGTTTCATTTTAAGATAAAAGAGCTTTACTTTCAGGGAAGGTAAAAGGAACCTAGTGTTAAACACTCCGCACAATTAACGATAAATTTTCAAGACAATTTAATGTTAAATAGCTGAGTTCAACGATGAGTTGGTTAAGAAGTGTGAAAATAATTCATTCATTCATTCGAATAAGAATGGAACGCCACGAAGTTAAACAATATTAAAAAAATTATAAATTAAAAATCACAAAAACATATTTTCTTCATATAAACGTAAAATCAACGTAAGATTTGAACTCACAGTCACCTACCTATATTGATTATACACATTCTAACTCTACCACGTACATATAGACTAGTATAAAATTCATTAAAAGACACAGTAAAACATTTAATTTATGAAATCCCACCCTCTCGAGGGGTGGGTGCCCCACGATTTTTCTAAATTGACCTAATTACTGCCGTTGACAAAAATTATGATAATTTTAGTTAGTCGAAAATTTGTTAATTTCATATTTAACTGTAATTATATTTTGACTGTATTAATTTTAATGGGTTTAGTTAAAGAAGTGAGATTGAGATATTTGAGAAAGTATTTTTAGGATCGCAAGGATTTTGTTTTTTTTTTTGTTAAATGTCATGTGTTGAAAAAGTCATATTGCATTTGTATGAGAAAAAAATATTCGCAAAAACCTATTTAGTGTTTTTTTTAACTTCACGTTGTATCACGCATACAGCAGAGTAGGCAAAGGGAACCTAGTAATACTTGGACTTACTTACGTAAGTAACATTGCATCGAATTCTGGAGACATTCGTATTGAGTAGCGGAACTTAACGCCTCTCTTTGCTTCGAAACCAGAGCGAAGAAATGAAAACATTAAATATTTCATATCGTCAAGTGAAAATCGAATCTACAACCTATCGCACTTACCCCTACACCACGACTGGCCTCCAGAAAATATTTTTATTTTTTTTTTTAATATTAATATAAAAAAAGAATATAGTCCATATATTTTAGTGATTTATACAAGAATATTGCTGGAACCTGTCAACCCTTCATAATACGGATCCGATAAAGAAAATAAGGAGGAAATCAAAAGGGTCCCCTCAAAAGGCTTTGACTGCGATAACTGATAGCCAGTCGTCGCTTATTACAATTTACTGTATATTTCAATTTTGAGAACTACCTACATTTATTTCTTTAATGAGATAATTAGAAATATCTATTTTATGAAGTTAGTCTTGGCGCCGGGGCTCATGTGGGTGACTGTATATGCAACAGGTTGTGGATGCGATTCCCATTTGAGGAAATTAAATATATATAAAAATGTATATTTTCATTTCTTCGCGCTGTCGTGGAGGCAATCGGCATTGAGTTCCTCCACCCAACACGTAATTTTTTTAACAAAAGTGAGGGTGCAGTGGCAGAAGCGTGAGACTGTACGCCACAGGTTGTAGATTCGATTTCCCATTTGAGGAAATGAAATATTTTTCTATTTTTATTTTCCTCTGGTAACAAGGTAAAGCGCAACGTCGAGTTCAACTACTCAACAAACAATAACTCCAGAATCCAACGGAAAGTGAGAAGTCTTAATGAAAACGGCCAGTTCCCCTTACCCACCCTAAAAATAAATAAAATTTTAAATAGCAAAGTGAACAAAAATAAACTTTGAGTGAGATATACGAGTATATATATATATATATATATATATGTATATATATATATATATGTGTATATATATATATATATATATATATATATATATATATATATATATATATATATATATATATATATATATATATATATATATATATATATATATAACCATATATGTAACCATCGGAATTGTGGAAAATTAATATCGGTTCGGCCGCAGAAGTTACATTTACGTTTTCTCTTTCCCTCATACAAGTTAGTATAGATAGTTTTCCAAACAAAAAAGCTTTGAAATAACACTGCAAAGAAAAACGAGAGGATTTTTTTTTGGATTTTGTTGTTAGTTGTATATTTATACTAGTTTTTAGTTTGTTATTTTAAATGAAAAACACATTAGGTTCAATCTCCAATCGGGGATGTGAGTAAATAATATTCATTTCCTAGCTCTGCTAAGATAAAGCGCGACGTTTAACGTCGCCACTCAACTCTCAACTCTTTCGCAACACGACATAATGTCTTAAAAATGCAGAAATTGTCTCAACACTTAGCTCACTCTACGTATCCTGCAATATGCGAGATAAAGCGTGAAACTAAAGACAATTTCAAATTCTTATTTATCAAGCATAGTATATTGTTTAAGCTTCATTCTGTACACCGACCACAGCAGAGTAGGCAGAGGGAACCTAGGAACCTAGTATTAACGTACGAATATAATATATAATATGCATATTTTCATCTCCTGCGTTTTATTAAACAGATAGACGGTAATTGCCCCAGAGGGAGATGCTGGGTAGAAAAAAAAGTGAAAAAAAAAACAGCTTTTCGTACTTAAATTATTAAGTGCAGTGAAAAACTCCACTGTATCCACTTCAACATTTTTAAATTCATGAGATATATTTTTGTAGAAAAAAAAAGAACACGCTATGGCTAAGTGAATTTTAGCCCCACAGGTTTGAACGATACAATGTAAAGATTATTAATATTAATAGTTTATAGCGTTATTATATAATAATAATAAATATTCTTTATTGCACCTTAACAAACAAATAAAACAATGTAAGAGCTTAAATATAGTTATATGTGGAGGAGAATAGTTATATTATATGTGGAGGATCTGATATTAAAGTGACTTTGGGTGTTGTGGTATGTGTGGTTGATGTTGTTTGTGGGTTCGAATTTTACTGAGGGTGATAATGTTATAAGCGTTATTGGGCAAAGGTCTTTTAAATGAGATAAAATTAATAATTTTGATATTGGATTTTTTTTCTATTCTGCTTGGCATAGGTCCTTAGAGATAAATAAACAAAAATACGTTTTTTCAGAAACATGTACTCTACTATTTGATGATAAAATGAAGAAAGAAAGCGGACATTAGATCGTCGTCTCTGACTGACTTGTGGTTGTGGGTTCGATCCCCACTCGAGGAGATAAAATATTTACTTAAATGTATATTTCCATTTTTTTTCGCTCTAGTTTCGCCTTCGAGGCAAAGAGCGGCGTTGAGTTCTGCCACTCATCACGCAATGCCTCCAGAATTCGGCAAAAAGTGGGGAACGGAGTGAACTAGAACTTAACACTAGGTTCCCTCCGAATACCCTGCTGTGTGCGGGATACAGCGTGAAGCTGATTTATTTTAACAACCACTAACGTTTAGTTACCACAAAACGGTTTAATTTACAAAATACTTAACATTTTCTCTCTTTTAATTCTAATTTCACTTAAGAAACAAACAAATATAAATGGTGTAGAATTTTTAAAAGAGTACCCACCGCTAAAACCCAACCGAGTGCAGCTACTAATTTTAAGTCGTAGAAAACAAAATAAAACGAAATGCAACCTACCTACCATTTCTAAAATATCTTTATATGAAACGACTGTAACGATACGATTGTTTATTTTCACTCGATATCAGCTTCACGCTGTATCCCGCACACAGCAGTGTAGGCAGAGGTAACCTAGTGTTAAGATACTTCGTTTCTTCTTTTCTTCTACCACTTTCTATCGAATTCAAAGGCATTGCGTGTTGAGTGGCAGAACTCTATGCCGCACTTAGCCTCGACACCACAGCGAAGAAAAGAAAATATAAATGTAAATAAATATTTCACTTCCTCGAGTGTGGATCGAACCCACAACCAGTCGATTTTACAGTCACACTTTGTGCCTCTGCGCCACCACTGGCCTCATTTTTATTTAATAAGTACTAATAAATGAATATTAGACTAAGCAAAGAAAGTTAAAACACCCCGTTTTACACACACCGTAAAGTATTTAAGATATTGCGTGTTGAGTAGCAGAACTCAATATCGCGATTTGTGTTGTTACCAGAGAGAGGAACTTAAAATAGTTCATACAATGAGAATCGAACCCATAACCGTCCCTTTTAAAATCTAAGAGTTTTTAGAATAGTTGAAATATAAATGTGAAAGATTAAAGAAACGATATTGATGTATTTGCTAATAAAATTAAATATATTACATATCGCAATCGTAATTTGTTACTATATGTGGCAGTCACGGCGCAAGGGCTCGGACGTGCCACTGTAAGCGCGACTGTTGTGGGTTCGATGCTCAGGGAAATGAAAAAAAACCTGCAATTTGACAGAACACGGGCAACGGAAGTACTAACACTAGGTTCCCAGATCCCCTGTACAAGGGATACAATGTGAATCTTAATATAGAAGAAGAGCAAAAACTAAGAAAGAGAAGAAAGAGAGAAGTACAAAAACTTTTGAAATTGGCTAAGTAAAGCTAACTTCATAAGATTTTGTATTTCATAGTTTCTAATTTGTTGAAACTGTATTGATTTAAAAATTGATTTAAAAACTGAGTTTAATTCCTTAATTTAAAAAATATTATTAAATTAAAGTGAATTATCACTAACTATAAAATAAAAAATAAATGTTTCAATCACAACTTTCCTTTTACTCTTTATATTATTTAAGATCGGTGGATATGGGTTCACTGAGATCCTTCGACGTCGTAAAACGAGCTCAGATTGTGAGTGTCCATTATTGAACAGCGTACGCGGAATGCATAATACAAAAGTTATAAGAAACTATAAAAAAAATGAAAAAACCATAAAACTTAACTCAAGTTTATGGTTATGTTATTGTGATGAGTTTTTTTAGCTTTACTCTATATCCCGCACATAGGTGGGCGGGTAGAGGGAATCTGGGAACCTTGTGTTAAGACACTCCGTTCCCATTAAGACATTGCGTGTTGATTGGTGGAACTCGACGCTGCACTTTGTCTCGTTATGAAAGATATCTTAAGAATAATATAAATGTGAAACTTTATGAGAATGGATGTTTGTTCAACTTTCGTGCAAAAACTACTGAACGGATTTAGATTATATTTTACAGTAATATAGTTTATATATCAGAATCACACATAGGCTACAATTTATTTAAATATTATATACAATTTGGCTATAATATAACAATAAAACTAAGCGGGTGAAAACGAAACGAAACGAAAAAATCCACGCGGGGTTGCTACTATTTAATTGCACGCTGTGGGATACAGCACACAGCAAGACAGATAGAACATTGTGTTAACACACTCCGTTTTCTATTTTCCACCGAATTCAGGAGTTTTGTGCTGAAATCCGAAACCCTACGCCACGCTTTGCCTCGACACCAGATCAAAAGGAAAAAATTAAATAATTATTTAATCTCCTCGAGTGGTGAACGGACCCTCGACCACTACTAGCCTCCTACGCCACTAATCTCTAAGGACAAAAACAACATCGTCCCCTATAAAAGGCACTCGGCTAATTGTCGCCAGCACTGGAAACGGTCGTGCAAGGCGATACGACGCTCGATAATATAATTCTTTTTGGTCGACGCCGTCATCTTGTTTTTCTAACATTTTCTCTAAGGAGTTTTTTTTTGTAATGTATTTGTTAAAGACGATTGGAAAAGTAGGTTTTTAATTCCGTATTTTATTTCAGATTTGTATTTGAATGAACTTTTGAATGTAATGATTTTTACTTTACAATATATATTTAATTTTTATTTTTTAGATTTTTTCGTTTATCAGTACTGCAAATTCTTCGTTACTAATAAATAAAGAGCGTTAAAAAAATTATAATTTTAAGTCTACAGGACAAGTACCCTATAGGTTTTGATTACGCGACGAATTTAACACAAAATACAAAAATTACAAAATCGAATACAGGCTAAAAATAGGAAAATAGAAGAAATTGTCATTAAACTCTGTAATGTATAAATTGAATAAATGCAGATAAAAAAGAAAACAGGAAAAAAAATACACCGAAATAGTAACAAAAATGTCATTTCCACATACCGCAGTTTCTTGTCGTCAAAAAGTTGTTTTTATAGATCGTTTTTAGGTTACCGCCGAATTCTGGATCCATTACGTGTTAAGCGGCGAGAAATCGAACCCACAACCTATCGTATTTACAGTCGCACTTATGCAAATGCGCCACTAGAACTGTGTGCTGGTTATTTTAAAAGAAAAATCTTTTAAATATCATATTTTTTAAGATAAATACAAAAAGAAAAAACCTTAAGGATACCTTAATTTATAAATCAACAGAAATAAAACTGAAGTATACTACAACTTCCTTTTGCCATTACAAGTGCAGAAAACGAGTAGGTATAGATGAAACATAGCAATTTTTGATTAAGGCTTTCCTGATCCTGCTGAAAGATTTCAGATTTTTCATATTGAAACAAAAGGTATTTCGAGAATGGGGTCAAGTGGAACAGAGTTCCAGTACAATGGGGGTAGGGGGGTCGACTCCCCGTTTCAGTAAGTGTATTTTAGCGAAATCATATTTTTTAATGGCACCGCAACATTGTGCGGCGTGGAATACTTTCTGTGATGAATTTTGTTTTATGTTGTAGATACAGAGCTGTGAACTCCGAGTCGTGCAAAATCGAAATATGCTCATACAATCAAAACAACATAATCAGCACACAGTATCCCTCCCGCACACAATGGGTTTGGCAGAGGGAATCTAGTGTTAAGACACTCCGTTCTCTACTACTATAATTTCTAAAACAACAATTTAATAGAAACCAAATATAACCTCCCAAATTAATGAAATCTTATCTACAAAACTACCATATTTTATATTTTTATATGTATTTCGATATGATAATGATCCGATAACTAACAGAGTTCACAAAACCATCCTTCAAAGCTCAAGTCGGAGCTCCATCCCAATTACATTTTGTTTTACCTCCGTTGAAATTTCAACTTGATTAAATAACAATTATACCAAAACTCTACCAAAAGTTAGAAATTGCCAGTGACTTCAACAAACAATGCAAATAGTCCTATGTTCGTATCCCGGGCGGGGGCGAGTTGGGAAGTTGGGAAGTATGCGGAGGTTCCGCGTTTGAAGTTCGCTGAATTTATAATATTTTACTGGCCTCAAAACTTTGTTCGGACGTATACTTGGACGTTTGATTTGAAAATGCATCATATGACCTATTTAAAATATGATTTATAAATAAAGATTTCGTAGCGCAGCGGTACAAGTTATATGGGTTCGATTCCCGCTTCAGGAAATCTATGATTTACAGTCTTTAAGAATTTGGAGGAAGTGTCTGAATGGGGAATAGAGTGTCTTAACACTAGGACCCTAGGGTTGCTATATGAGGGATACAGCGTGAAACTAAAAAAAATATTTATAATGCCGCCTGTGTTTTATAATATAAGTAAACATGTATCATGTTAAAGATTTATTGTTATTAGTAACAAATCAATCACTCTTCTTCATCAAGTTAATATTATAAGAAATTTGTCTCCTGTAGCCTGCAAAGTACAGCGTAGAGTTCCGTCACTCAACACGCAAGCGTAATGCTTCAAAAATTCGTCCAAAAGTACAGACTGTCTTAACACTAGCTTCCCTCTGCCGATCCTGCCATATGCGGGATACAGCGTGAAGTTGAAAAAAAAACCAGTCATTTGCCGAAATTCGGCAATTATCAAAATTTTTATGGATGGATTTTTTTTTGTAATAGTAAGATTTTTGTAAGCTCCTTAGAAAAGCAAGTTCAGCTTTATGATTTGCCGTTTTATTGTCCTTTTTCTTTTGTGAATAACATTACAAAGGCCACCATTCGCTTGTAATGAGGTGAGGTATACATTAGGTAAGTATTGAGCAATTTTTATCAAGGATTTTTTACTCTTCACGCAGATAGCGGGATAGGCAAAGGGAATGTGAAAACCTAGTGGTAAGATACTCCGATCTCATTAACACCGTATCCCATTTTGACTCTACTTTTTGAACCCACTTGAAAATATTAAATAATTCCTGTCTCTAGTGGGAATCGAATCCACGACCTATCGGGTTACAGTCGCTAGTGCACCTGCGCCACGACTGGCCCCACTTAATTATTTTATTATTTTGTTTTATCAATAACAAAAAACTAAAATGTTTTATACATTATAAACGTACGACGATTATTTTTAAATGGAACCTTGTGAACTATAAATAATTTTAGAATGCGTGTTTGGATATAATTTTGCATATTTGTCAAAAACAATATTTGTATGAGAAAGCAGGAAGCATGTGTCTTGAGAAAGTCTGTAGGAGCGTTTACTTAACTGTAATATTTGTACTGAAAAATGGAATTTTAGAATCTTAGAATGATAAGAGAAGTTATACATCTAAAGAATATATTTTAAAAAATCTGTTGCTGAGAAACAGAGATAAAACTTATAAATAAAACTACTGGATTAAGAAATTTGAAATTTCGCATATAGCCTAACCCGCATGCCACATACAAGCATTTTTTCAATTTTTTTTTCAGACCTTACAAAATTGAAATTTTAAACCTACCTAAACTTAACCTACCTAGCTAGCTATACGCTCTAACACGCGCATAGCACAGCTCCGTTCCCCACATTTTAACCTATTTTAAAGACATAGCGTGTTAAATGATAGAATTCGAAGCCGTGAGTGCTAAGAGAGCGAGAAATAGAAAATATATCCCGCACGCAACCGGGTGGGCAGGGAGAATCTAGTGTTAAGATATACGTTTTCTGAAGGCATTGAGTGAGTGGCGAAACTCAACCACGCTCGAACCGAAGAAGCGAATGGGCGAAGAAACAGAAATTTAAATAAATTTTTCATCTCCTCGAGTGCGAAACGAACCTACAACCAGTCGCGTTTACAGTCACACTTTGTGGGCACAAATAAATAATTCACTCAATTAAAACGGAATTAAACGCACCACCGGAACCGGAAATTACCGCCACGCTCTACCTTTATACCAGAGCGAGGAAAGGAAAATAATTCAATCGGGAATCGAACTCACAACGCTACGTTCAGTTCTACGTCACAAAGGCCTCATATAACGGATATACCTATACATATATTAAAATTATTGAAGGAAAACACGGCTAGATTCTGTTCCAAGAATATATCTAAATTCACATTCAGTTCGACGTCACCCTCGTGATGTTCATTTCATCAAATTAAACATTTCAATTTTAATGTATAATATAGTCTGTATTTCTTTTTATGAGAAACGTAATTTTATCTACTACGAGGCCAGTCGTGGCGCAGCGGCACGAAGTGTGACTGTAAGACCGACTGGTTGTGGGTTCGATCCCCACTCGAAGAAGATGAAATATTTACATTAAATATATATTTCCATTTCTTCGTTCTGGTATCGAGTCAAAGCGCGACGTTGAGTTCTGCCACTCAACACGCAATGCCTTCAGAATTCGGCGGAAAGTGGGGAACGGAGTGTCTTAACACTGGGTTCCCTCTGCCTACCCTACTGTGTGCGGGATACAGCGTGAAGCTGATTTATTTGTTATTTATTTTTAAGTTTTGTTATATATAATATAATGTAAAATGATAGAAATAAAATAACTTATAAATAGGTAAACCCTATTTTTTATTTTTCTATCAAAACGATCACAGCAGCCTCCTTATAAAAGAAAAAAAACCGGTTTTTTTTTCTCTCTTTTTACCGCATTCTTTGAATGAATCGTGCAGGGAAACTGAAAAAAAAAAAAGCTACTATGCCTATATTTTCGACTTGCTGTAGGCGGGTTCAGGGAGGCCGGGCACTTAACCGACTGACACTGTTTCGTTTTAACTTAAATATTATATAGGTAGTATATTCGTTGGGAAATTACTATTTTAGAAGTTTTTATTTAATATTCACTTGTCAATTGACTTTGCCTAGTTAAATTTACGCTTTTTATGTAAGGAATTCATTGCTACGAAATTTCGTTTTAGAGGCTAGTCGTGGTGCATGGGTATAAGCGTGCGACTTCGATTCCCACTCGAGGAAGTAAAATGTTTCATTTTTTCATTTTCTCGCAACGAGTAACAAAAGCAAAGCGCGTCTCTAGAAATCAGCAGGTAGTGGGGAACAGAAGTGTCTTAATGGGAACAAAGTGTCCTGACACAAAATTCCTTATGCCTATCCTGTTACATCCGGCATAAAAAAAACGTTTGCTTTAATGTAAAGTACTACTTAAAATTAAACTTTTAGAGCCTAAGAAGCTTTCTCCTCAACTCGGAAGTAAGTGAATTAATATATTTTACGTAAGAAACTTTCAAACTATAAGATTAAATTGAAATTTAAAATGATATACAATACAAATCCTGTAGAAATTAAATAAAATAAAAAAAAATACAGGAAACATCTTCAAAACCGTTTAAATCCTATTTTCGCCACTATTCCAATCCCACGGTACTTGGCAAATAAACTCGTGCTACTCTACTCCAGTATATAAACACCGTTTTTGAGCCGGACTTAAATTGAATTTAGACCTTTTTAACTAGACTGCTAACGACCTGTGCATTTTGTAGTGAATGTGTAAACAAGGTGACTAAATAGGCGAATATATTTGAAATACCTTATAACAAACCTGCGAAAATCTCTCCTGGGCGTCCAAAATATCGATAAAGAGGGACAGCTTATGGTCCATGATCGGGAAGCCGTTTCTTGGCTGCTGCAGCAAATGCCGCACAGCCTCACGTACGGCCGCGGGCGTGCTTGGGGTCCCGGGGGTTCCCAGCGAGGGCACGGGGCCCATGAGACCCGAGAGGCCGTGGAACGTGGCAGACAACTTGGGCACATTTTGCTGACCCGGCAACGACAGTCTACGCGACGTAGATGGCGGCACCGCACCATAACCGTTCGTCATAATAGCTGGCCGTTGTAACTGATAATCACTTCTTGAGGACGGTAAATTAAAATTCGCGCGCGGCAATGTAAGGTTGGGCACCGGCCGCCTCGGAACCGGCTGCAAGATGGGCACCGACCACTCATCGTCAACGGAACCTATTGAATGGGGACGTCTAGGTATTGGTGGGATCTGACGAGGCGAGACCACACTCTGGGGCCTTCGAGGCCGCCTCTCAGGTTGTATGGGAGCAGGTGGTGTGTACGGGGAGAAGCCGCCGAAATCGGCCGCATTTAGGGATAGAGGTTTCGTAGGTTCCGGTGCAGGCGGCGGCGGGTCCTCCCAGGGAGGCCAAGCGAGGGTCAAGGAGTCAGGTTTCCGGGGCGGCGCGGGCCTGGGCCTGCCCGCCCCCTCGGTCATGGCGGGCGCCGGCAGGGTCACATGGCGCGTTGCGTGCGTCGCGCACGGCATCCGCCGGCCGACTGCCGTCGCGACGCCGGCCGGCCACCCCCGAACCCCGCGACGCCTTGTTTTGGTTTAGTTTACTATAGGGTTGCTACGATTGTAATTAAAGATAAAAGTTTTTTTTTAATATCGCAATTTTTTTTATTACAAAATAATAAAAGAGAAGAGATGGAAATGTTTAATTAAAATAAAAATAATATACAAAAATTTTTTAGATATATGTATATATGTAACTTTACGTATAATATAAAAAAAAGATACTATATCTCCAATATACGTTTTCTCTAACATAATAAAAATATAAATTTCAAGTTGTAATAAACCCGAGTATATATTCCAAAGGCTAATTAATTATCTCGCGATATTAAACATAATATGATAATTCTATGAATCAAAACAGTACTACGTTTTTCTAACATTATAGCCGTTAAAATAATGTAAATATTTTTTGAAATGCAGCAATATTATTTATTTTTATATTTAAAATGAAACTATAAAATAATTCAAATGACATAGTAGCTTTACATATTTTTTCTAATTGATTGAGAGATTTAAAAGAGGGATTGCGTGTTGAGTGGCGGAACTCAACTCCACGCTTTGCCTCGACGCCAGAGTGAAGAAATAATTAAGATATTATATGAATATTTCATTTCCTCTAGTAGTATTCGGACCCACAACCTATAACGTTTACATGCATGAGTCCCTGTGCCACGACAGGCATCTCTTAACTGTATAAAAACAAATGATTTACGCTGCATGCGTTAAACAGAAGGATATGCAGAGGGAACTCAGCATTAAAGCAATCCGTTTCCTAGTAACCATCCTAATTTTTAAGACATTGATTTTTGAGTGGCGGAACTAAACACCGCACTATGTCTCTTACCAGCGCAGAGAAAAATATTTCGTTAATATATAAAATTCAAGACGTCCCTACTAATTCAGTTAAGTAGTGAATTAAGTACAATTAGAAGAAATAAGTATATCAATAATACTAATAATGTCTTGTTAAGTATAATAGAGGCCGTCGCGTCGTGGCGTAGGGGTTCAAGTGTACAGCTGAAAACGCGACAGTTGTGGGTTCGATTCCCATTCTTGGGAATGGGATATTTTATATTTTCTATTTAGAAACATTGTGATATCGAACTGGCTTCGGCAACGTAAACGGCTTATGAATAATTTATAGCTTTACAAAATGTTATGCACCCGGAAAGAGATAGGGCGGAACGGATTTACTATATCAATTTAAGTACAAATAAAATTAAGAAAGAAAAAGAAATCAATTTGTTCTCTATACTTTATACCAATATTAAAAATCTGAAGTGTTTGTTCGGTTGATTGCGTCAATCTCAAGAACGACTGGTTTGATTTGAAAAAAACTTTTTGGTGTAGCAGAGTTCATTTAAGAGATTCTATTTCCATTAAGAGATTTAAGAGATTCTGTTCCCAATTGCTGCCGAATTCTTAACACAATGCGTGTTGAGTGGCGCAACTCAACGCCGCGCTTTGCCTCGTTACAAAAGCGAGGAAATCAAAATATAAAACATTTACAATCGCAAATTTGAGCATCTGGAGTGGCTTTCAATTAATACACCTCTATCGCGTTTTCAAGTCATAAGTTTTCAAATATCTATATCAGTATTTCTATATACATATATAGTTTTAAACTATAGTTGAGGCCATATATACTGGTTGTGGGTTCGATCCCCACTCGAGGAGATGAAATATTTACTTAAATTTATATTCCATTTCTTCGCTCTGATGTCGAGGCAAAGCGCGGCGTTGAGTTCTGCCACTCAACACGCAATGCCTCTAGAATTCGGCGGAAAGTGGAGAATGGAGTGTCTTAACACTAAGTTCCAGAGGGAACTCTAGACTAGGCAGAGGCCTACCCTGCTGTGTGCGGGATACAGCGTGAAGCTGATTTATTTATATAGTTTCAAAATATCTTCTATATCTTTTTTAAGTCACATATTTTCAAATATTTATACATAGGTTTAAGAAAGACATGAACCTAGGACAACCTTACAAAATATGCTGCGTGAATTGATATACGCGTTAATGTGATTTAGTTAATTAATATAATTAAGGTAGTCGAACACTTCATATGCTAATGATGGCAGTTCGATATCTATATATATATTCTTAATACGTTTAGGTACTAAAGGTGCCCTTAGAAAGAGATTTTCTGAGGTACCTATAGTAGTTATAGAGAAAAGAGAAAATTTATTATCTTTTTTGCTCTTTGTTACGCACATAACAGTGCAGGCAGTGGGAACATGGGAACCTAGTGTTTAGATGCTCTGTCTCCAATAAGGCATTTCCGTTCCCCATTTTTCGTCGAATTCGGACGCACTGACGGTTAAGACCATCTATTGGTAATATTAAATAAAATTTTTAAATTACTCATTTTTTTGTAATTTTAAATTGTTTCTTTATTAGCATCAAATTATTTAGGAGAGTAAGTGGAGAAAATCTAGTGCTAAAAGAGTCCGTTCCTCACTTCCTACAAAATTTTAGAGAAAATATGTAGCGGCAGAACACAACTCCAAGCTTTGTCTTGCTACCCAGAACGAATAAATAAAAATAATTCATTGCCCCGAATAAAAATAGAACCCACAACCGTTGTGTTTACAAAACCCATTATACATTACGAGCATTTCATATCTAATCCTTTCCATACTAAATGCGGATACATTTTAATATTTCTATAGTATTTTTAGATGAACAGTTGCCGTTAATTCCGATTGTAAAGTGGTAGCAACGAACCTTAAAATCCTTAATGGGTTTTGAGTGTGGCTATTTCGAAATATAAGCTATAATCTATAAGAGGCCATTCGTGGCGCAGGGGAACAAGTATGTGGCTGTAAACGCGACTGGTTGTGGGTTCGATCCCCACTCGCGGATGTAAAATGTATATTTAAATTTATATTCTCATTTCTCTGGTGTAAAAGTGAAGCGCGGCGTTGAGTTCCTCCAATCAATTTCAATTCGCAATGCCTAAAGAGTTCGGCGGAAAATGGAGAGTGGCGTGTCTTAGCATTAGGTACACTGCTGTGTGCGGGATACAGCGTGAAGCTGTTTTTTGGATAAGCAAATCGTAATGTATTTATATTTAATTCAATAACATCGAGTAAATGAGTGTTGCCGGAGTTAGCTTTTTTAGAAACAAATATCGATATTATAATATTTAAATATCAGTCCTTTGTGTCTCGGGAGCCCAAGGGTGTGACTGTTAGCGCGACGGTTGCGGGTTCGATTCTCATTTAGGAAAATATAATACTTATTATTTTTATTCTTCTGTTCTCCATTATTAGAAACCAATTTCGCAAAAATATTTAAATGTAAATAGGTACTACTCCCTCGAGATGGGATGGAACTAACTACCGTTAGGCTGCCCCAGTAAGCCACTATGGTCACAATGTATACCAAAAAAGCTTTTTTTTCACGCTCTTTCACGCATAGAAGGGTAGGCTTAGTAGACCTTATATAAACGCCGTTTCCCAAATTTCGAGACATTAAAACCATTATATGCCATTATGGTATAGAGTCTAAAAGAACGAGAATATGAACACAATTTAAAGTTGATCATTTCCCCGAGTGTGAATCGTACCCACAACTGTCGTGATAACAGACCAACGTTGTTCCATTGTACCACGTCAGCCTAAATATATACCCACACCTATAGCAATATAATAAAAAAAACATAATTTTCTTAACTTAATAATACTGTGAAATAAATCATAATCTGGATCAACACATGGGACACGTTTTATCCAATATTGGAAGTGGGTGGCTTGCTGTTAATAATTGATTTTGGGGACGTACAAACCTAAAATGAAATTGAATCACTTCTAATATAGTAGGGAACGGAGTATTTAACATTAGGTTCCCTCTTCCTCCCGCTGTATAGCATTAAATATATACGGTTTTAGAATTTATAATAACGGAGTGATCTAGCTCTCTTTGGGAAATAAGTAAATCTGCCAAAAAATATCATAAAAGATTTGTGAGGTATGAGTCCCACTCGAGAAAATGAAATATATAATATTTTCATTTCTTCACTGGAACGGAGTGCCTTAACACTAGGTTCCTTACTACTTGTGTGTGAAAAATGAACCTAATAAAAGTATAACACTTAAAACCACTCTTCATATATTTTATTAAATTCAAAGTCTTTTAAAATACGGCAAAATTCAAGAGATATCTTAATACATTTAAATAAATACATGTAAAAAGGAGAAGCTTTTAACAAAATTGTATGGAAGCGCACGCATTGCGTTAAAATTGCGTTGCCATTAGAGAACAGAGTTGCTTTGTATGTATTTATATAAACGCTTAAAAATCTATTATTACACATACATACAAACCTATATTTTTCATATATATATTTTTATTTTTCTAGCTTCACGCTTTATCCCGCATTTAGCAAGGTAGGCAGGGGGAGGGAGCAGTTTGCATCGAATTTTACAGGCGTTGCGTGTTGAGTGGCGGGAATTACCACCGCGCTTTACCTATCCCGCTATCAGGGTAAAGGTATAAAAATATTAAATCAGCTTGACGCTGTATCCCGCACACAGCAGGGTAGACAGAGGGACCCTATTGCTAAGACACTCCGTTCCCCACTTTTCGCCGAATTCTGGAGGCATTGCCTGTTAAGTGGCGCAACTCAACGCCGCCCTTTGCGCCGACAGTAAAACTCTTGTGCCTCCGCAGCGCGACGACTGGTTTTTTCTTAAATTTTTCACTACAAAATAATAATATAGGACAAAATACAACATAAAATTGACATTTTTAAGCAAACTTCTGTATGTATATAAATTATAATAATTAATTAATACACATTAATCTGCATATTATTTAAGGCAGAGTAAACGCGACGTTTATAGGTTCGATTACCACTCTCGTCGGTTTGAGTTATTTTAACTTTTGTGCTCTAATAGAAATACAAACGTGACGAGTTCAAAAAATTGGCTTCTCCAAAATTGAGCGGAGAGTCAGAAACTGAGTGTCCTAAAACTAGTTTCCCTCTGTCTATCCTGCTATTAACGAGATACAGCGTGAAACTATTAAAAAAAATAAACTACAACCAGCACTACTTTGGTAGTATCGTATATTTTTACTAACGTAAAATACTTAGAAGAATCTTACTCACTTCCAATAAATCCTCAGCTTTATTAAACAGAAGAGAAACGTATCGGCCTATACCATTCGCTTGGAAAATTGGGATATTCGAAAAAACTTGTTTTTTTTTTGGAATCTTGATCATAAACAAAACAAGGGTTGAATATATGAAATAAGAACTTGGCGAAAACAAATTAAAATTAGTTTCACGCTGTATCCCGCACATAGCGGGGTAGGTAGAGGGAGGGTAATTAACATTACGTTTTTTAAACATTTTTATAGCGTTAATCAACACTTAGGAAAGATAAATACTTATTTAGAAAACGTATAAAAATTTGAACGTAGCGGGACTCGAACCCGCGCCTCCTGGAAACTGACCAGGCGTTCTGACCACTGAGCCATACGTTCTCAGTGTTCTCCTTCGAGTTCCGCTACGTTCAAATTTTTATACATTTTCTAAATAAGTATTTAACATTACGTTTGTCATTATTTGATTAATTGTGGAACTTAACGCCGTCCTGCGCCTAGAAACAGTTTCATGGTGAGGACATTAAAATGATTCATTCTTCGAGTGGAAATTGAACCCACAAACGTCGCCACAACTGCGTTACTGTTTTTGCAGTTAGTCACTGTGCTGCTTTACCACGACATCCTCTAACAATAACATAAAATACTGTTCAAAAACGGTTTTCTAACTATAACTTTTAAAATATATTAAATTAAAATGGTTGGAAAACGTGAGAAAGAAGCGTCTTTACACTAAATTCTCTTTGCCTACATTACTTAAAGTTATATGAAACCAAGACCAACATATTTTATAAACACTATTAATAAAAATATTTTACTTTAAAACAACTAGTGATGCACCTACATAATACTTAATATGAAAAAGCTACCTGTAAAATTTAAACAGAAGCTCGATAGTAACATCACTAAGATAATTCGTTGCGACGGGCGCTCGGGCAGAAACGCTCTGAACGAGAAACAATATCGACAATCCGCCACTGTTACTAACAGCTTACGTGAACAGTATGTATGTAATAGAAGTGATCACTTCTGAATAACTTTTTTGTACTTAAATTTAGATTTATGATTTTTTTATACGATAAAAATTGAGGGTATTGTGGTATAGTGGGATATATATCAGTTGTGGGTTCGATATCTATACGGGTGAATTATTAAATATATTTTTGATATCTCTGTTTTGGTTCTTATCAACGTGCGGCGTTGAGTTCTGTCACTCAACACGCTTACTAAATTTCTTATTTTTCGTTTCCCATATTCTATCTTGGAACGGAGAGTTAAATCCAAACTAAAAGATTGATGAAAGGAGAAAAAAAAGGTTTTTATGAAAACACTTTACGCAATCCACTACTGTTACTAACGTACCCATTAACCACAATACAAGTAAAAGGGACTCCATAAAATCCCATAAACAGTCATAATTCCCAAATGTTTTTGCGTTTACCCAAAGAAATGGATGTACTGGTTCCTTATTAAATACATATATGTTCATGCGCACTTGATATTCGTCGTCAACCGACTTTCAAGGAGGAGAAGATTCTATATTCTTTAATTATATTTTTGTTTTTCTGTGTGTACTTCGAATTTTAATTTAGTTATGAACCGATTTTAAAATAAATATTGTTTTGTATTTAAAAATATATTTTGATTTGGGAAATTAGAGAGAACTCCTTTGAACCCTTTTGCTCGATCATCTGAAAGTCGTGAATGTTTTCCTTATTTTAGTGAGATAAACCTATTTTTGAGTATAGGTTTAATGTATGTGGTAGCCTTTTTATATGTTTATTCGAACATTTAAAAGTGCTTGTTTGAATAAAGAATATTTTGAAAATAGGAATTTTATGCTTTGATTCAGATTTTCATGATAACTTCATAAAATGATGTTGAAATGATGTTGTAATATTGATCAAAAATTCCATTATAACTAACAAAAATAAAAATAAGAAAAAAAGTATCTTACCTTGTTACTAGAGCGATGAAATGAAAATATTAAATAATTTATTTTACATACTTATTTTCTCGCGTGGTAATCGAAACTACAACCTGTCGTGGTTACAGTCATATGCTTGTGATCCGGCACCACGATTGGCCTTAGTCTAGACCATTTTATTTATTTATTATGACACTATATCCCGCATATAGCAGAGTAGGCAGAGGGAAAATAGCATTGAGATACTCCGTTCCCCACTTTCCGCTGAATTTTTCAAGGCATTGCGTGATGAGTGGCGGAACTCAACGCCGGGCCTTTACCGCGTTACGAGAGCCAATTAATGAAAATATTTATTAAATATGGCAATCCCGTGGGTGGGGTTCCCACAACCTGTCGCGTTTACATTTGTATATGAGCCTCTGCGCCACGACTGGCCTGATCTATAATATAATAGTAATATTATAGTAAAATAGGCCATCGTAGCGCAGAGGCACAAAGTGTGACTGTTAAATCGACTGGTTGTCGGTTCGATCCCCACTCGAGGAAGTGAAGTATTTATTAACATTTATATTTTCATTCTTCACTCTTGTGTCGAGGCAAAGCGCGGCGTTGAGTTCCGCCACTCAACACACAGTACCAGAAATCGGTGCAAAGTGGGGAAAGCAGTGTTTTAACACTAGGTTTCCTCTGCCTACCCTGCTGTGTGCGGGATACAGCGTGAAGCTGATTTTAATTTTTTAATATTAAAATAATAATCAAAGATCGATAATAATCCACTCCGTAGTTACATTACAACGAAACTCAATCACAAATAGTATAGTAAAAGTAATAAAATAAACAGCTCACAGCGTCCCGAGCATTTCCTTCCACCGAATGAAAGAGGAATGGATCCTTATCGGTTGATTTCACACAATATTGTGTACTAAACGAGAGTGTGGGTTTGTGTATGTAATAAATATTATTTTTTATTTGGCTGTTATCGGAAATGCTTTGATGGTTATTTTGTCTATTTTTTTTAGTTTCACGCTGTATCCCGCATGTAGTAGGAGAGCCTAGTGTTAAGACTCCTATGCGTATAAGTTTTGTAGTATCCCTATGCGTATATGGTTTGAAGTTTCGATCTTTGCTTAAAATAAACTAGCTATCAAAACGCGGTTTTTATCCACTTAAATTTATCATAATATTACTTTTATAATAATAGGAAATCTTTATATAAATTGTATCCTATGTGTTATTTTGTTGTATAAATTATATTAATGTTAAGTTTCATCTGAATCCGTTCCGTAGTTTTTGCGTATATGTAAAACCAACATCCATCTTTACAAACATTCATATAGGATACGGTTTGTATTATAGATTAGCTTTTAATTGCGATTTCAATATGAAATGAAAATAAGGTACGTCCGAGTTCATTCTTATCGCAGCTACAGTGGGTTACATCTAAATTATGACGTTTTTTTGTAGAAAGTATTAACACAGTGTGTCCCGAGCGTGCGTGTGTCACAGAGCCAGGTAGGCAGACGGAACCTTGGAACCTACTGTTAAGACACTTCGTTCTCAGTATGACATTTTCGTTTTCCATTATAGCGCAATTATCGAGGCAATGCGTGTTGAGTGGCGGAACACAACGCCGCGCTTTAGCAAAGTATACTAGAAAAAGAAATATTAAGTAAGCTCAATATTCTAAATGTATTTGGAAATCTGGGGTTATTTAATTCATAAAAATATTTATAGTTCAATTCTTTCCACTTTCCAATATAAAGATGCAAGGAAATGTATTTTTTAAGCGCGAGAGCCTGACTGTTTCAGCTAATGACTTTTTAATGGTCGCCACTCGTTATTTTCTGAGATAAATTGTTTTTCTCGAACTCAATGTCTTTATTGCTAGTAACTTTTCTTGATGGCCATTTTTATAATATTAATAAATATAGTTTAATTTTAATTAATAATTAAAATTAAACTATATTTATTAGTATTTTTATTATACACATTGTTTAATAATATATTGCGATTCGGCCTCGCCCACTGATGCTTCCGTACCAATTTCAGAATTGCAGTTGGCAAACTTAAGTTTTCGGACATATTCATTCATTTTGTATGAAATGAACTTAAAATATAAATTTGACTGATTTTTCCTATGAAATACCTCTAAATTTTCACTTTTCACATTTTTTTCTTTATTTGTATATAATAAATAAATACATAACCGTAGATCCACCACAGGAGAGTACTCTATAAGTTTTGATAACGCAGCGAATTTGCACCAAAATCGATGCATAAACGCTCGTATCTTTTGATTGCGTTGACTTAGACGCTCAATTTTTTCTATGCTTCAAGAGATTATAAATAAAAATATTTGATATTAATTTCAATTTCGTTACTCCACGCAATCTCGACATAAATGGTCTTGACAAATGGGCATACTGACAACTAAGTGAATATACATATACGGGTACCAATTTTACCTATTCAGGTACAGAACCCTAAAAATATTTATTCATATTATTAAAAAAAAAAAAAATCGAACTTTGACGGGTGAAAGTAACGCTTCCCCAATAATAAGGGCCCCTTATCACCGAGCGGCATTTTCGCCCTTTCTTTACGCCCTTTCAAGTGGAAACATTGTACAATATCGATTCTTCAACGCGTTTATGTGTCAAAATATTTCAAAATGCATTTAAAAAAGATCCAACGTTGTTTGTCTGTTTGTATTTACTATTTTAAGCTTCACGCTAAGGGAATAGTTGTATATATGTAGATTATATAGTATACATAAGCAAGAGGCAATGCTCCTAAAATTTGGCGGAATGTGAATAACGAAAGTATTTTAACGGGAACGGATATATTAACTCTTCTTTCTCAGGTTCTCTCTACCTATCCTGCTATATGCGGGATACAGCGTGAAGCTGATTTATTTTTTATTTTTATATTGTAACCAATTGATATTTTAATTACTTTCTTTATTTTTACTTTTATATTTCAGACTATCGAATATTGTAGGATCAAATGTAAATTTAGCTTAATTTTCAAATTTTAAATGCACATTACACTATAAAGCGCATTGGCTTTGATCAGGAAGTGCCACTGAAATTGTTTTCGAACGACTTTTAAACGTCTCTAAACGACGTCCATTTAAAGCCATTTTTGAAAATGACTTCAAATTTGAATAAAATTTAAGATTTAAGACATTTAAGCACTATTAAGTTTATTATTTGTATGTAAATATTGTTATATATCCCTTAGCACACATATACTCGAAATCGAAAGTTAGCTTCACGCTGTATCCTCCGCACAACAGTGTGGGCAGGAAACCTAGTGTTAAGTCACTCTATTTCCCATTCTTAAATTTAAAAAAAACCATAAGTATACTCTTAACATACATCCCTTTATATTATATGAGATACCAATATCTAGATTAATCAACAAAAAGTCATCAATTAAACTTTTTTATGACAATATTTTTTTAATCTAATAAATAAGTTAATAAGATTTTATAATATTAATAATATTAGAATAATATTTAACAAGACGCGGTAACGCAGGTGCCAAGACTTACACAAGTAAATATCAATCGATGGGAGTTTATATGCGCATAATGTATGAGACGTTTGACACGTCGCTCGTCACGTATGAAGGATGCCTTAACCTAGATTAAATATTTAGATTGAAATATGAATGATTGGAAATATTTTTTTTAGTTTCTTTTTGATAATTTTGTTTATTTTGGTATTTATAAGCATAAAAAATGAGGTAGTTGTGGCGTAGCAGCACCGTATCCTACTGTGAATGCGAAAAGGAAAAAACGCGACGTTATGTTCCGCTATAGCAGTGACTTAACACTAGATTATCTTTGGTTTCCCTGCTATATGCGGTATATAACGTGAAACTGAAAGTATAAAAAAATATATTTTTTATTATAAAGCACATACTCACCACATTACATAGCATTCGAAATATTGAAGACACTCACCTGCAACAAAATCGAATATTGATTTGAAATAGTGTTATAATACTTTTGACGTTATTAGCTTACACCATAAACCAGTGATTCTCAACCTTTTATTTTGTTGCGGCATATATTTACCGATTTCAAAATTTGGCACACACAGAAAAAGATAAAAATAATTTACAACACACTGCATAAATAGTTTATGACTAAAATTTTAAATATACGAAAGAAACTAATATATACTACAATATTAACTAAACGTTTATTTGCAAAGCAAATAATAAAATAAACCCGACCCTAGTAATCTACAAAAAAAACTGAAAATTACTCTTTCTTCCGAGTGGGAATTGAACCCTATCTACAGTTTATATGTATATATAATCGTGCAAAACTAGAACCCATAAATCTAAGCTCAAGTAAGCTGAGAGCTTTTACGAAAGCACAAAAAATATTATATTTTAATATTTCACATTTTTTATAAAACCGGTATATTTTGTGACGTCGCGTTAAAAACTTGCAAGATGTCTGTTTAGAGCTGGCATTGTGCGATGCCATTGTCTTTGTGGAGGGTGACCAACTTGTTGAAGTCTATAGTAAACTTTGGAATTAAATTTTAAATGTACGGCCAATTAAACGTTATTTAGTTTTTTTTATTTCTTTACATATTTATGTAATTTCTCGAGGCCAGTCGTGGCGTAGGAGCACTAGCGTGTACTGTAAACGCGACAGATTGTGGGTTCGATTCCCACTCGAGAATATTTAACGTTCACATTTCGACGCTGGTAACGAGGCAAAGCGTGTCGTTAAATTTCGATACTCGATACCCAATGAAAATTTGGGAACGGAACTGTCTTAATAAGGACGGAGTATCTTTACTAGGTTCTCAGGTTCCCTCTGCTTACTCTGATATGTGTTTGATTAGGTGAGAGATAGTGATAATTTATTATACATAAAACATTTGCTGAGATATATAGCACATCGCCAGCGATGAGTTCAGCCACTTTCCGGCATTCCCATAATTTGCAAGAAAGCAGAGAACAGAGTGTATATATGTATCTGAATGAGATGTTTCATTTATTAATAAGCAAAAAAATTGGAAGCATAATTAACCATCATATATTTTTACATATATTTTTTGGGACAATATGATTCCAATATCCTGTTGTTTTTGTAATATAATTCCTCGCAACTATTTATGCCTAAATAGATATGAATTCCCTCAGCGCTTTATAATTTCACGGTTGTCAAAATATGTATGTATGTATGACATGTGACATGCCTAAACATAAGATTCGTGTCATGTGGATGACAAGGGAAAACTAAAAAAGAGAATTATATAGCAACTCTACTGTTGTGAAATAAATTGTCAAATAGATGTTTTTTTTTAATTCGTATGGTGTGTTTAACAGCGGAGCTCAACGTTGCACTTTGTATTGATTATAATTAATTTCCTTGAGTTGGAATTGAACCCACAGCCGTTGCGATTACAGTCAGATGTTGCCACGCAGCTGTACCACAACTTTCTAAACCCTATTCGTACTCAAATTAATAATTATGAAAATGTCCCTAAAACATATTTTATATGGTGTTAGTACAGGATATAGTTGTGTGATGCGTTGTAGTGAAAACTTCATACCTAACGCTTGAAAAGATCAAACGTGTTTTAGATCTAACTTTTTTCTTAGTTTTTATTTTATTTTTGTAGTAAAATAAATCTAACAGAACTTTTATATCGACACAAGTTTTGCTACTTATTTATTCAAAGCAGTACTTAAAAGTACTACGTAATACAATTAATAATGTTTTTGCATAATTCATAATTATTATTAATATTATTTCCATTTCCTTTGTTTTTATATATAATAATATTTACTTTTGGAAAAAGTTTAACTGAATATTCTAAAACAATATTTATTATTTCCTTATATTTTTAAGAATTATTTGCTTAGCGCCAGCTATTGGCCGTTATTACCTGTTTAATTTAGAAAATAACAGCCAAAAGATGGCGCTGCAATCCAAAATTTTGAATTAGAACATTACGAACACAGTTTCAGCCATTTCATTTTTACACCCTTACACAGATGGCGCTGTTACTAAAACATTTTTTAATAAGTATATATTGGATAAAAAGAATGATTGGGCAATTCATTATTATTATTTTTTTTATGGAAAAGACACGGCAAACGAGCGTGCGGGTCACCTGATGGTAAGTGATTACCGCCGCCCACGGCCCCGTGCAACCCCAGAAGAGCTACAGATGCGTTGCCGGCCTTCAGATGGGTTGGGCGCCGGGGCCCGGCATTACCTGATGCGAAACGCAGTGGCATAAAGCCACTACTTCACGTCGGTTTTAAATGCCGGGGGTGGTAATGATCCGGTCGAGTTTGCGTGTTGCCATTGCTGGCGACGTGACTCTACCACACGTACTTTAGTCGCCTCTTACGACACCACCAGTACCAGGAGAATCCTGTTCTAGGCCGGGATCACACGATCAAACTTAATAATTTTGAATGCAGTTTTTGAACTTTTTTTTATTGTACTTAAAATATCTTTTTGCTATAAATTTAAATAAATTTAAGCTTTCTTAAAATAATACATATGTTTAAAATTGTTAACTGATAATTTACAATAACAAAAATACAGCGCCATCTATTGTATTAGTGAAATTTGTACGCATATTAATATTAATATGCGTACAAATTTCACTTCATTTCACAAAATTTCACATCATAATTTTATTGTAGTACAATAGATGGCGCTGCTATGAATATGAGTATTAATTCAGTGATAACTATGAATTATGTCTAAGGAAACTGATGAAATTAGACCCCGTATGGAAGAACTACCCATTATTTTATTTTAATTCATATTAATTTAATATAAATGTAAGAATGTAATATTTTATTTAGTGAACCATTATGGTGGAGGGACACCTCTCTACGCATGTTTGTATATTTAATTTATTTATGTATGTTTGTTATATCTTCTAAGGTCACGATTTTTATTATTTTTTATTTGTGTTCTAGATAGAAATAGTGTATTTTTTCTAGATAAAAAAAAATACACAGGAAACGAATATCTCTGTTGTCTCTTAAGATTAATTTTGTTCTTAAAATAAGGATTATGTATATAACGTTGGCTTCCTATTGAATAAAATAAATCAATTAATTATATTCTTATATCAAACACAAGATATGATAATTAAAATAAAATTTACCTTTAACAGATGAGGATCTCTCTCAGCAGCATCCAGCAATGACTCCGCTTCACTTAGCCAAGCGACAAACTTCTCTAAAGAACGATCAAAGTTCTGAAGCGACGAAACTGCGGAATGCAACGCCTTGCCACGACCGATGATACTAAGGAAACGAACATTTTTTTTATTGAAACATGCTTTAAAACATATTTTAACAAAAAGAATGTCTACTAATACTTATAGAAGATTACAGTTGTAAATTTAACGATCTCTGGAAAGATTTTTAATTAGTTTTTAAACTAATTAATTACACTATGTTTTGCCACTGTCATTAATTAATACAAGCAATGTTTCCCCTTAAAAATGGAGAATTATTTAATTTATTATAATTTTTGTAATTTTTTTTGTTGATAAATGCTTATTACAATGTTATTTTACTGCATCAGTCACTTTTAATATTATGTTATTTTTTGTTTAACATTCTGTACCGATTAGAACCACTCCTCCTTTAATAATGAGTTTTAGAGACATATTAACATATCTATAAACAGTATTATTATAGGAGTATACTTGTTATAAGAGCGCCATCTATTAGATTTATACAATATTTCTAAGTAAACCTAATAGCAGCTAGGCTTCTTAATTATTGTAATAATGTGAAACAAAAACGCAATATAGCTTTCATAGAGGCTCTGATGGCTCACCGCTAGATGGCGCTAAATTAACATTTGAATAAGTCATGCTGTACCACGTGCATTATTAATTTGGTATCTTTATTTCTTACGTTTGAATTAAAACAGGTTTTGCGTTTCTAATTATAAATTAAACATGTTAATTTCATCTAACTAATTTTAGCGGATAGGCAGAAAGTATATTTTTATTTCCATTTCTTGGCTCTGGTATCGAGGCAAAGCGCAGCGTTGAGACCTCCAAGATTCGGCGGAAAGTGGGGAACGGAGTGTCTTAACACTATGCTTCCTCTGCCTATCCTGATGTGTGCGTGTGCGTGAAGCTGATTTCATTTTTTTATATTTCTACAAAATATAACGATTATTTACCTGTTATTCAGTTCATTATATCTATGGTTGATAGCCTCAGTAGCACGCTTAATACGCGTCGTATCGTCATTGCGGTACACAGCTATCAGACGCTGAGTGAGCTGGCCGAAGAGTTCTATCTGATGCTTGTACTGGTGGACTTCTGCATGGAAGGACTGGAATACAAAATAATATGTTTTAGAATAATTTTGTTAACCGTTTAGTAGTTTGAGGACCTCGTGGCGTAATGGCACAAGCGTGTGACTATTACAGTTGTGAGTTCGACTCTCACTCAGAGAAATCAATCATTCAATCTTTTCATTTTCTTTCTTTGATAACGACTCAAAGCGCGGCGTTGTGCTCCGCCACGCAACACACTTATATTAAATTTGCAAATTTGCAAACGGAGTATCTTAACACTAGTTTTCCTCTGACTATCCTACTCTGGGTTGGATACAGCGTGAAGCTAAAACAAACATATAGGGCGTAATATTAAATTTATTTTTGCCGCAACATGTTGTCTCGAATATTAGGCATTGAGTGGAGCAACGGAATGTCATAAAACTAGGTTCCCTATCATACTACTCTGTAAAAAAACAAACATTTTTCTTTCTCCTATTTTTCTTTTAAGAATATATTTTTTCCTATTAGAGAAACAGGCCGGAGTGCATTACTATCATATTTTGATATTCACTGTATATACAAAAAAACAAAATAGCCATTTCTTTGTGTTAAAAACAATAACAGTAGATTATTCATTATTTCCTGCATAAAATCTATCCACACAGACAATAACTTCTTCATATTTAAAAAAATCATATTGTAAAATCTGGATCAGGTCAACAGGTATTAACCCATATAAAAGAGATGTAAAGATTAAAGAGTCGATAATTATTAAGTTATGTATAATCAAATATATAATAAAATTCTCTATAAAAAAGGTTCATTTTTTAATATTTTCGATTTTGAGGCCATCGTGACTGAAACGCGATTGTTAGTTCGATGTGATAGCGATTGTAGGTTCGATTCGCACTAGAAGCATTATTTTTATTTTCTAATGTTGGTAAATAAACATAGCGCCGCGTTGTGTTCTTCCAATCAACAAGCAATGTCTTGAAAACTGAGTGACTTAAGACCAAATCATTTACAATTAGCTTTTGTTCTATTTTTTTTTTGTTGATGTATAACAAATATTTTTTAGTATATACTTATTTCTACTCTAAGTGAATAGTAACAACGTAAAGATATAACCTACACAAAAAAAACATATTTATAAAATACTGGTTGCTATATATCAGTTAGTGGCCAGCCGGGCCGCAGGGGCACTCAGTGTGACTGTAAAACCGACTGGTTGTGGGTTCGATCTCCACTTGAGCAAATGAAATATATATTTACGTTTATATTTTAATTTCTTCGCTCTGATGGTGAGGCAAAGCGTGGCGTTGAAATCCACCACTCAATACGCAATGCCTCCAGAACTAAGAGAAAAGTGGGGAACGGAGTGTTTTATCACTACGTCCCCTCTGACTATCCTGCTGTGTGCGGGATACAGTGTGAAGCTGATTTTTTATATATATTTCAGTTAATTAATATGAACATATTCTTGTTACAATACAATCTGGAATTCGCATTCAGTGCAGTTCACCTCATTTCGTACACTACGATAATGACTGTATCGATAAGCAGTAATTGCAATTAAAATAATATTTTGGTTTGTAGAAATACTAAATATTTATGTAAATTGATTTTCAGAGTTACATATGTATATTGTATATTCTCTGCATACTGGTTCACGCTGTGTCCCGCACTTGGTAGGGTAGGCAAAGGGGTTGGAGTGTTAAGGGTCCCTTTCCCATTTTTTACTCAATTATCGATATAACTCGTCTTGTGTGGCGGAACTTAACGCCGCGCTTTGTGTGCGCTTCTTACCAGAATGAGCAAATGAAAATAATTGGTGCCCCGAGTGTAAATCAAATCTACAACCATCACGTTAACAGTCAAACACAGCGGCCACGACGGCCTTATGTTTCTTCCTCAAGTTTATACCTCAACTTTACATTTTACTGGTCTTGCTTGTCAAACGTTCAACAAAAAGATAATTAGAGGCTGTAGAGCATAGAGTCTTTATTTTTTTTATTATATTACAATTAAAATTGATTTGGGTAAAGGAAAAATTAAAAAAAAATCTTCATAAAAAAACTTAATACTATAATGTAGTTTACTCGAGCTCGAATAAGACGAAAAAATGTAATAATAAATCCAAATAATATATTTTGAGTTATTTATAAGATTATTGGAAAAAACTAAATACTTCTCAGAAATAATTGCGGTCAGAACAAAAGTAACCTATATCAATCTCACAATAGCGAGTTTAGACATATAGCTGTGCAAGGAAAACAAAACAAATAAATCTTTTCTAAAGTACATTTAAAAGAATACAGTTACATGCCTTGTCCCGGATGACAGGGTGGACAGAGGGAACCTAGTTAAAAACGCTTCGTACCCCGCTTAGCGTGGCGTTTTGTCGCAACTAATGACAATAATTAATTTCCTTATTGGGATTCGAACTCACAAATCTCACGTTTACAATAAGATGCTGTGCTCCGACACTACTGTATATAAATACCATAGATATGCAATCAACTATCCAGTACAATCCCTCGAGCAAAATGTATAATATAATTATTTATTCTCTAATAAATATATTAGCAATCGTTTTATTAGTTAATACTAGTAATAAACATGTAATTAAGTTCATATAATAATATACTAAGTAAGTATACAAATGTTATCTATTTGGTCCTTCGAGCCGGATGTTTCATGTAACAATATTTTCTTATCGATACGTATTATTTTCTAAAACTCGGTGGCATAAATTCTTATGCAGAATTTCTTACTGAAAGATACTTAGCCTAACGCCGTGTATTGTATAACCAGAACAGGGAATGGATCATATATGTAATATGTTTCATTGAATTACGATTTAATTGATTATATATATAATAATATTTTCTTACCTTTTGTTCCCTCAGTTGCATCTCGAGGACATCAGCGGTATGTCCAGGGGGAGTCATGCCAGCCAACCTGGCCTCCATGCGTGAAAGCCACGCGTCAGCATCGCGTCGTCTCGCCTCGTATCGCTGTGAATCGCCAAGCATAGCGTCGAGCTGCGCTTTGCGCTGTAGAACACGAGCATTAGCCTCATCCCAGTGCTCTCGGAGTGCGGTAACTGAAAAGACAATATTTTCTTAAGTTCGCGATTCCTATTATTCTTGTTAAAATATGTAAGTTTATTTTGGAACGTGGTAAGAGCCAAAATATAATTGAAAATAGTGGCTTGTTGTTCTGTGTGTACAGCTAATTTATTTTGGTTTTGAGTCATAGTTCATTATATTTTCTTTGCTTCACGCTCTATCATGCACACAGCAGAGTGGGCAGAAAGAAGACTAGGCTAGACTTAAGACACTCCGTTCTCCACTTTTCGCACCATTTTTGAGACACTACGTGTTGAATGGCGGTACTTAATGGTATACTTTGTCTTGTCACAAAAGCGAGAAAATGAAAAAATATGTAACATAAAATGGTAACTATATTACTTCGCAAAAAAAAACATGAATTTCAGATAAAAAAACAGAGAAAGAAGAAAATAAATTCATATCTTTATGGTCAATAACCACCAGGTATACAAAAAAAAACTATAGAACAAAATATTTATATGTATTTCCACCCGAACTGTATTTCCACAATAAAAGTACCTTCAGGCAATCCATAATATCATGTTTAATATGAATTATGTCATATAATAAATCACGAGTACAGAAAGAAAAGTTAAATATGATTCAGTAAATTTATGTCAGTTGAAAAAACATGTTATTTTCATGATATTAACTTTAATTTCTTATATTTCTTTAGTGAAGTAATCTATCTATCTGCATATTCTGAATACCCGCGAATTGGAATTGTATAGATATATATTTTTGTTACACTTATACAGGATGGTTTCTTCAGCATGACTTTAAACGAAACCACAGTTTTAACTACTCTATAAAGAGTAATTCCAATTTTTTTTCCCAAAAATTGAAAAAGTGATATTTTCTAACAAAAGAAATAATAAAATTATCGTTGTAAACTAAAATGACATTTATCAAGAACGACGCACGCATACATAAACCTATCAAAGGGAAACCGCATACGCCTCATTTCGAAATCCAATCGTAGGTATTGGCGGTAAAGTTCAAAGTTGTACAGGTACATTGAATTACATATAATACGATAAACATACAAAAATATTCTTTGAAAACACACTATCAAAGATACTGGAGGAGGACCACTAAACACGAGGACACCCCGAAAGGCATGTATAAAGAGGTTGATGACAGTGGACGAGGCGAAATAGGTATGTAGAGACCGTAGCGTTTGACGCTCCGTTGTCTCCGACTATCCCGTTAGGGATAAAACGTGAAGCTATTATAAGTTAAGTTAAGTTCAAAAGATCATGTCAATTGTCAAAAACAAAAACAAAAAAACACAGTTGAGGAAAAAAGTGTTGTAAATTGCAAACAGATCTTTGATGGGAAATGCGAAAACGAAAAGGATATTTGCTTTTCATTACTCATACAGTAATAATTTTGATCCTACGTCCTATAAAAATACGTATATTATTATTTTAGACTGCTTCTTCCTATTTGTAGCGTCGCAAAATGCCACAGAAAATACCTTGCCAGTTTCCGCTAAAAATCTTATAAAATAAACGTAACTTTTATGATGTAAAATTACATGTTATTTCCTTAATTGGGGATTGAAGCCAAAATCATCACGGTTTCAGTCACTGCACCATATCGGTCTTAAAAAAACTATATTTAGATCAGAAAAAGTCACTTCACTCTTAATAAAAATTACAATGCTTTTTTATCTATGATATTTTTTTAGTTTCACCGTTTATTTTTTGTATCCCGCATATAGCAAAAGAAACCCTCCGTTCTCCACGCACCTACTTTAAATATTGAAGTAATAACGTAAAAATAAAATATATTGGAAGTGATTGAAGCGAGTCGTAACGCAGGGGCACGAGGGCGACTACCGTACCTTCAATAATAATATATAATAATATTCATAAATAATTCAATATTTTCATTTCTTCGCGCATGGTGACCAGGCAAAGTGCAGCGTCCACCACAAGGTGCAATTCCTCCAGAATTCGGCGGAAAATGAGGAACGAAAGTGCTTTAATGGAAATGGAGTGTCTTAACACTAAATTACTCCCTCCGTTCCCTTCCCTCTGCCTACCCTGCTATTTGTGGGATACAGCGTGAAACGAAAGAAAAAAAAATATATATATATATATATATATATATATATATATATATATATATATATATATATATATATATATAGAAAAGTTGGTTAAACAAACCTACGCAAGGCTTACAAAGCAATCACAAGGTTTTTCTATATTAAGAGAACGTGTAAAAACTTTTATACTTGAAACTCGTTTCTTATATTCTGAGAACGTGAAGTCCCTGAAAGGCCTAATTAAAAGTTTTATTTGGGAACATTGAAAAGGAAAAAAAACCGAAAATTTTATAAAATAAAATAAAAATATATTTGATTATTTATAAATCTATATGTAAATGTGTATTTATTGTACTTTTTTCATTATGTTCATAGATTTATACAGTACTAGAAATATACAGTATAGTAAGAAATTCCAATATATATTTAACTTAGCTTCACACTTTATTCCTAGCGGGGTAGTCAGGAGCGCCAAACGCTACGGTCTCTACATACCTCTTTCGCCTCGTCCACTTTCATCAACATCTACATACGTGCCCTCCGAGGGGTCTAAAAGCATTTTTACCTGATCTTCCTCAAATATCTTTTTCCTTTACCACTAACTATATGACCAAAACTGGTATAGTAACACCAGTCGTCGCCCAACTGCTTAGACCTTGAGATGTAAAATAAAAAATCCGATTTTTACTCATTCCCGTAGGAATTTCGATATATTCTGTATTAGTTCTTTAACCTATCACTATACTCCATAATCTTATTTAATATTTTAAATTGATAATAGATTTTAAATTGTTATAATCATTACATCGGATTTGAGGCCAGTCGTGGCACAGTAGCGTGTGACTGTAAACACGACAGATTGTGGGTTCTATTCTCAATCGAAGTAATGAAAAATTTGATATTTTCATTTCTTCGCTCTGGTAGCGAGGCAAAGCACAACGCTAAATTCCATGCTTCCATTGATCACGCAGTGCCTCCAGAATTCAACAGAAAATCTGAAATGGAAACCGAATATCTTAACACTAGATTCCGAGTATACCTCGGACCCAGCGTGATGCAAACAACAAACAGTTAAATACTACCACTATATATAATAACATAAAACTTTATTATTTTATAGTAGGTTCCCAGTAATACACGGCTGGGTGATATTTTCAATCAGCCATTTTCACATACGCATCATCCATAGTGGAAGCGCAATCCCGAAGAGATCTAGCAGAATTGTAAATTAAGGCCTAATTGGAAATTGCCTTCGCATACAGTAACAATTGAGGTCGGGAATATTTGTTATACAAAATTAGGGTTATGTTACAATGGATGGTTTTTTATAATTAACATAGAATAACTGATATTGCGGCGTTGAGTTCCGTTTCTGAACATGCCGTTTTTACGCTTTGGGCTCAAAGCGGAGATCAGAGTATCTTTCTTTCTTGAAATTCAATCTAAATCTCCCATCTCTGTATTATTCTTTTAATCATTCATTTCTTTTGACAAAAAAAAACTGATTTTTTTAAAGCAAAAAAAGAAGTAACGAGCTGGAAGATCACCAGATACTAAGTGGAACCTCGCCAATGTACATCTACAGCATGAGGGGATAGCATACGACGGTATAAGACGGATAGGATAAGGTACACTCGACAACAAGTACTCTAGTATCAATTTCCGGTCCACATTCATATTGTATATTGGGAAGCCCTAACTTCGTTTGTTGAACCAAATCAATGTTATCATTATGGATATTTAATACTTTAAGTGATAGTATCGTGGCACAATAGTGGTGGATGTGGGTTTATATAAATCAAAATCAGCTTCACGCTGCATCCCGCATACAGCAGGGTAGACAGTGGGAACATAGTGTTAATTTCATTTTAATAAGTTAATCAATTGCTTTAACACATATATGCTATGCTATGCTAGATCTATACATACACACACATATACATATATCATAACCAAAACTCAAATCCCAACCGGTATATTGAATAATTTAGCGTCCCCATTATACCTAGGTTCAGAGAGGCAAATGATATTTGTAGCGTTTCTCTTAATTTTATTTCAATAAAAAAAAACAAATTTACGCTGTATCCAATACACAGTGGGGGGCAGAGCGAACATAGTGTTAAGACACTCCGTTTCCCACTTTCCGCCGTATTTTCAAGGCATTGCGTGTTGAGTGGCGGAATTCAACGCCGCACTTTACCTCGACACCAGAGCGAAGAAATGAAAATATAAGTATTTACACATATTATTTAATTTTTCAATTCAAAGGCAAATTCAACATAACCCATTTTCTGATGAATATTTGCCTGTACTGCATTTCGAGTGCAGTCGCTCGTATAATTGTATTGACTCTTTCACACATATCCTTTATTATATAAAATAAAATGTTGACTTTACTACATTTTTATTTTTCAGCTTCACGCTGTATCCCTCACACAGCAGGGTAGGCAGAGGGAACCTAGTGTCATAAGGCACTCCGTTCCCCACTTTCTGCCGAATTCTGGAGGCATTGCGTGTTTAGTGGCAGAACTCAACGCCGCGCTTTGCCTCGATACCAGAGCGAAGAAATGAAAATATAAATTTAAGTAAATATTTCATCTCCTCGAGTGGGGATCGAACCCACAACCAGTCGGTTTTACAGTCACACTTTGTGCCGCTGCGCCTCTTCTTTTGGATTTTTATTTTTATACCAACATATTTAAAAGCCATCGTGGCCCAGGGGAACAACGTTAAGTTCCTTTTGAAAATTTAGCGGAAAGTGTTGAACGGAGTGTCTTAACACTAGGTCCACTAAGCGTACCCTGCTGCAAGTTGATTTGATTTTTATTTAAAAGCTGAGCAGCTACGAGCTGTTTCCTGTATAGCTTTTTTACAGCTAGTGCTTTTTTATGTGTTATTTTACTCCACAAACTGTAATAGTCCGTTTTTGATCCTGTAGTTTTCTTTATTAAATTACTGAGAGAAGTGAAGTTACGTCAGACTCTTAAAAATGAATCAAAAATAGCTGGATTCAATGAGGGCTAGGAGTATCTTCCTCAATATCAAAATGATGTTTGGTATTTAAAAGACGGGTCTTATATTTGATAGTCAGAAGTACCACTCTCCTACAACGTTTGAGTGATCGATGGAAGACATCGATTCCGTTGATTGTGGTAGAGCCCTAGTGTTAAGACACTCCGGTTCCATTTTCCGCAGAAGGGATTAAAAAAAATGAAACCTAACAACGTTGTTGCATCTGCTTATTTTGTTGCACTGAATCTACAGTGGTATTTGATCACCACAAGGAGCTTTCAATAGGTAAACTTTGAGTCGAGTAGCTTTTTGTCAAGCAAATATGCATTTCTAGCTTTCTGTTTGAAGTAAAACAGTCTCAAAGGTACATGGAATGTGAATAAAATAATATTTTTGAATAATTGCTAATGGGATCTATTAAATTATATTAATTCTGATATTGTTTCTTTTAAATTGTTATTAATAAATAAATATAGGCTTAAGCTTCACGCTGCTTCACGCAAATGTAAGTAAGTTGCGATGAGCGACGTGTAACGAAAGAGCGACGTGTAAGTTGAGACGATCCCTCGTCTTGCCTAGTTTTCAAAACATTGCGTGTTGAGTGGCAGAACACAACGCGCTTTGTCTTGTTACTGGAGCGAGGAAATAATAATATTTTTGCGCCCTGTGGTAATCAAACCCACAACCGTTGCCTTAAAAATAATTTAATTTTTTAATAAAAAATATTAATCTTATCCACTCCTAGGTAAGCCTAGAAAACAATTTTCCATCCAAACTGACCAATGACGGTGATTATTGAAAATAGGATTTAGACAGCAAAATATCATAACTCTTATTTTTCTCAATGAACCTACTAATATACATATAAACTAAATTACTAATTAAAAGACCTCAAAATCAGTTTCACGCTGTATCCCGCCTATAGCAGGCTAAGCAGAGAGAATCTATTGTTAAGATACTTCGTTCCCCACTTTCCGCCGAATTTTTCGAGGCGTACTGAGTGGCGTAACTCAACGCTGGGCTTTTGCTTTGGCGTCAGAGCGAAGGAAGGAAATATGAATAAATTAAATAATGATTGGACACACAAACGTCGCGTTACAGTCACATCCTAGTGCCCAAGACGGCCTAAAAAAGGCTAAAAAGCCCAAAAAAAGCACTAACAGTTTAAATTTCAAATGGATTTCATCCCCGAATTGTCTGCTTCAGCGGGTTTACTTTAAAATGAAGTCTTGCAATCAGCTCGAAGTAATTATACGTCTTGGAAACTTCCACCAAGTACTGTTAGCGGGTGAATGCATTTTTCCAGTTACCAACTTTTGTAACGAATTTACAACAAATTAAAGTTAGTTGTAGCTTTTTGTTAAATTTATAGTTTATGTTATATTTACATTAAAAATATTCCATATTGCTCTGGTGTCGAGGCAAAGCTCGGCGTTCAGTTCCGCTACTAAATATACAATGTCTACGGAAATTGTTGGAACTAAACATGTGATAGTTTTGGGTCGTCTTACACAAAAGTAAGTGAAAATTTTATATGTATTTACTTTTGTGTGTGTTATAAAAAGGAATCACTGAATTATGCCGTGTGATCCTGGCTTAGAATAGGATCATCCTGGTACTGGTGGTGTCGTACGAGGCGACTAAAGTACGTGTGGTAGAGTCACGTCGCCAGCAATGGCAACACGCATGGGCAGACTCGACCGGATCATTACCACCACCGGCATTTAAAACCGGCGTGAAGTAGTGGCTTTATGCCACTGCGTTTCGCATCAGGTAATGCCGGGCCCCGGCGCCCAACCCATCTTAAGGCCGGCAACGCACCTGTAACTCCTCTGGGGTTGCACGGGGCCGTGGGCGGCGGTAGTCACTTACCATCAGGTGACCCGAACGCTCGTTTGCCGTGTCTCTTTCATAAAAAAAAAAAAAATTCAATATGCAATGTTTGTAAACTGGCAGATTATGTTTTTTTTATAATAATAAAATCAGCTTCACGCTGCATCCCGCACACAGCAGGGTAGGAAGAGGGAACCTAGTGTTAAGACACTCCGTTCCCCACTTTCTGCCGGATTCTGGAGGCATCGCTTGTTGAGTTGTGGAACTCAATGCCGCGCTTATACAGAGCGAAGAAATGGAGATATAATTTTAAGTAAAGATTTCATCTCCTCGAGTGGGGATCGAACCCACAACCAGTTGGTTTACAGTCACACTTTGTGCCCCTGCGCCACGACTGGCCTCGTTCTTTTTTATCTGTTTAGTACAGATTGTGATATTATATCCTATATTATATCACAGTAATAATTTCAATGTGTTTTCTTCTGAGTCTGTGGTCTGAGTCATTTCCCACATCTTGTTTATTTTTAAGTTCCTATCTTAGTTAAGTTACACTACTTAATAAGCAATGCCTTCAGAATTTGGCGGAAATTGGGAGACGGATGACTTAATGTGGTAAATTTAACCTGCGTTAGGTTCCCTGGTTCCTTTTGCCTACCCTGTTGTATGCAGGATATAGTGCGAAGTTAAAAATATATATTATTTATACTAATATAAATATATAATACTAAAATGGTTTTAGATTTTATTTGTTATATCCATAGCGGGTTCGGTTAAATTGAATAAATAACTTCGTTAATATGTTAAACAAATACATCTCTAGAGCAAACATTAAATATTATTTTATACAAATACAGATTTTTTTTATGTTTGTACAATTTTTAAACATGTTTTTTTAGGTTTACATATCTCAAGAGAATAGCAGGGTAGCCAGAGAGGTTACTACAATCCATTTTTAAGACATTGCGTATAGAGTGGCAGAATTCAACGCCGCGCTGTGTCATCCTATCCAACGAAAAAAAAAGAAAAGAAAATATTTTTATTCTAATCAATTTATCGATATCGAACCCACGAGCACACTGGGCCACGACGGACTCTAACAGTACTCGTGACAGGTTATGGGTTCGATTCCTATTTGAGGAAATGAAATTTATATATTTTTTCATTTCTTCGCAACAAAGAGCGGCTTTAAGCACTTAACACGCAATGCCTCCAGAATTCCGCGGAAAGTGGGTAGCGGAGTGTCTTAACAATAACCTCTCTACCTACCCTTTTTTTATGGAAAACACATGACAAACAAGCGTTTGGGTCACCTGATGGTAAGTGACTACCGTCGCCCACGATCCCGTGCAACCCCAGAGGAGTTACAGGTGCGTTGCCTGCCTTTAAGGTGGGTTAGGCGCCGGGGTCCGGCATTACCTGATGCGAAATTCAGTGGCATAAAGCCACTACTTAACGCCGGTTTTAAATGCCGGGGGTGGTAATGATCCGGTCGAGTCTGCCCATACGTGTTGCCATTGCTGGCGACATGACTCTACCACATGTACTTTAGTCGTCTCTTACGACACCACCAGTACCAGGTACCATGATCTTATTCTAGGCCGGGATCACACCCTGCTACATGTGGGATATGGCGCGATATTGAAAAAGAAGTTCTAATAATAAACTGTAACCTTTAGTTAACAAGACCCTTCTAGGGTATGCGTACTATTAATATTAAAAAATCCTAGTGTAGGAACCCTATATTATAGTAAATAAAAAGAAACGCAAAATACAACTATATTAATAATGTTAATAGCATCATTAGCGTTGCATTAAACTTTTTGTTATTCCAAACCCTAACCTTTCAAAAGTCCCCTTAAGTGCAATAACTGAGGACTTGTCTTTGACACGGGGAACCCCGAGATATCTGTTAAAGGAAGAAACAATACAATAATAAATATTATATAAGAAAATAAGAATAATAAATATAATTTAATATATAAATTGTAAATATTATTTAAACAGTTAAGTATAATGTATACTTGTTATATGATAATATTATAAAGCTTAAAAGTGTATCAGTTTGAGAAGTTAATTCTAATAAATACTGGTTCAAATTAAAATACATGTAATAAATATAGTAAAATATAAATAACAACATAAGATTTTTTTTATATTTTGATACTATTTTTACTGAATTAGATTAATCTGTCGCCAACGCACATATTTAACGTCCCTTAAACCCTAATCGACATCTCTGAATGCCACTTAAAGCCATAAAAAGCAAAGTACCCTAGAATGGCATAAAACAAGCATATTATAACAACAAAAGGTTTAAAATATTTATAATGATTGTATTTTAACAAGATCTAACGGACCGAGACGGGGCCGCCTTTGTAATGACTCGGCATATTGATTTCTACCCTCCAATCATAGTACTGTTGTTTTTTGTTTAAAGAAAATTAAAAATGGTAAATATTAAATGTTTTTGTGTATTTTTTCTAAAAATCTCGTGTTACAGTTTCTATTTAACACAAGATTTTTTGTAAAGAAATATACTATAGTACTATAGCGAGGAACACTCGCTCTGGCAATAAGTCAAAGCGTGCCGTTGATTGCCGACACTCAATACGCAATACATCGAAAATTCGGCGGAAATAGGCAATGCAGTACGCAGGTTCCCAGGTTCCCTCTCCCCAACCCGATATGTACGTGATACAGCCGATACCGTGCTGAGGCTGTAAAAAATATATTCTAAATACATTTTTTTTCTAGAAAAATCACATCTAAGAATATCTAAGATAGAACGTTGTAACAATCAATACTGCGAGGTCGTTCATTATCATACGAGCGGTTAGTCGGTCGATTAGACCTTAAAAGAAAATTTATTGCCGTTATGTCAACATAATACGTGTCGTTTGAATGAAAAAGTACTTAAAGAACGTCAATATTCTAAAAATCATGAGTAAATATCGTACAAAACTTTTACAACAATATCTTTTTTTATGGGTGGGCAAAGGGAGCATAGTGTTAAGGATCTTCGTTCCTTACTAAAATCTACTACCCAATTTTTAAGTGTTTTCAATTATCTTCTTTTTGTAGCGTCACACTCCATCTGTAGGGTTTTACACTACGTTTAATACACTCCGTCCAGAATTCGCCAGAATACGGACCGCCGCATTCTAGAAGCATTACATGTTTTTTTTTTATTATTATTAAACAAAACACAACACGGACATTCGTGAAAAATTAAAAAAATAAATTTTAATAAATAATTCATTTCCTCGAGTGGGAATCGAAACCCCAACCAGTCGCGTTTACAGTCACACGCTTGTGCCCCTGCACCACGACTGGCCCCAATTACAATTCATTGGTTTTATTAGGAATTTACCTACTTGAAACTTGAACTTGAGACTTATTTTCACTTATTGTTTTTCTAAAGTTCAAAACTAAACGAATTCAATTATAACTTAGGTTGGTGTTCTCAGAAGCGGCCGTGATGGCCATCGATTTTGTAATATAGCCGGGTGAGTTATCACTCTGGGTAGGTTTCATATTTTGGGAAGTTTACAAGGATCTTATTTTACTTTTTATCGTCTATTTAATTTTTTTTTTTGGGTACCTATAAAAATGTCGTATGTTTAAACCTTTTAAATTACGGATTTAAATATAGTTTTGGGTACCTATAAAAATGTCATATTCAAATAACAGGTTAAAATATGGTTTTAGTTGCTTTATAGTGTCGCACTGCGAATGGCGGAACTCACATGAAGCACTTTGCCTTCTCACCAGAACGAGGCTAAGAAAATGTTAACTATCTTATTTCCCCGAGTAGACATCGAAACAACAACTGGTCTTTAGTGAATTACAGTAATATATTCCATTTGTTATTATCTAGATCATTAGTTATCCATTACAGAGTATTCATCAAAAACTTTTTTTCAATTTTTTTAAAATAAAATATTAATTAATCTATTAAATATTAATAAAAAGTAATAAAATTATTTCATTTATTATTTTTTATTCATTCATTTATATCTTTATTTACATTTATCCACCACATCTACGTAATCATATAACACACATAAATTTCATATATCTAATTCAAAAACATACATAAAATAAAAAGGTGTCCGTTTAATTATTCCTAGAGAGACCCCTCGAAATGAGTCCGGGATCCGGACCGCACGAGTTAACCCGTCCACTTCGCACGCCTTTAACAGCGTTAAATTTTTATTTCTATATTGATATTTTGAATGAAAATTAGCTTTACATATTAAACGAAAATAAAAACAGAATCTATTATTTATTATATAATGTAATGTTTCAAAAGTAGAAGATGCATTAAAACTCAAATAACGATACTTAGACAAATTATTTTGTTATTTATATTAATAATTGGCAAAATATTTCGGCAGAAAATGAGGAACAGAGTGGCTTAACACAAAATTCCCTTTTACTTGCTAGCGTGAGGCTGATGAAAAAAACCAGCCAAGCGCGAGTCGGGCTCACCCATCGAGGGTTCTGTAAAAAAATGAAGGTCTCAAACTTTTTCTAAAATCCAAGCTTAGCTAGAGCCTTTTCTCTGATACCTCACTTGAACTGGCTATATTTTCTAGAATTTAACTACAAATGTGTAGTTTTAATTTTTTTTCCTGAGCAAATACTACCTGTATATGCTAGCTGCTAAATTTCATCATTTTAAGTCAAGCAGAAATACCCTATTAATTGATTCCTTTTATAGAGTAGAAAAATACACGTTATTTGCGATATAATAGGGTATCTATCTTTTTTTAATGAATGTGAAAGAAATACGATTTTACAAAGAATCAAAGTACCGAAGGATTTGAGCTTATGGCTTGAATTTCGACTCTATATCTCCAAGCGTTTCTGAGGTGAAGGCCCATGACTGACAGACGAGTGGACGGACAACGAAGTGATCTTTTAAGAGTTCTTATTTTTATAAAAGATACGGAACCCTAAAAACAAAATAATATGAGTATTCTACTAAACCGCTACGTAATTTATACAAGAAATAAAATTTCAAGTAAACATTTAACAAATACGAACACCAGTCAGAATATATTTTAATACAAGTCTGATTAAAACTTTGGAACTTTGTAGCTTTTGAAACGAAAACTACTTTGTTAAAGTAAATCACAAAGCAAGCTTTCGTAGTTAGTGAAAATTGTAAAAGCACATAAACAGTGATGAAACAAATACTAAAGATAAATTAACTTGAGTTAACGGTAGGTCGCTAACGGGTTTACAGTGACATTGGATTATTAGATAGACTATTTCTTTTTTTAATTTAAATATTTTATTGCTAAAAAATCTAATAAAATCACTTTTATACACCAAGATTTACAAATACTATATAATGTTTTGGAAGATATCTAATATATGGGCCTAAACTCGAGTTGTCTCCTGGTGACTTTTTAGGAGTTGCACTATTCAGGTCCTGGCTAGATCGTCAGATCAGCTCGATGGTATTATATTATCGTAATTCCACAAAAACTGCCTATAATTGCTTTTAATGATGGTATGATTACGATAAGTGGGTCAAATCCAGTTATACTTACAAGTTGAGATAATAAAAATGTCTTAAAAATTGTTATGCTATAATTAAAAAAAAAAATTACGTAGATTGTACACATATCTATTGTACGCAAAATTCCTATATATGTAAGCTTAGTAGCTTTAGTTACTAAGTTGTGTTAATATACAAGGGAGAGGAAAGGAAAAATAAAAAAAAACCTTTAGAGATTTGATATGAGGCCTGTAGTGGCGCAGGGGCGTAAGTCTGTGTGTGAACGCGACAGATTCGATGCCCACTAGAGAAAATAAAATATTTTACATTTTTTCTATGGTGTCTTAATAGGAACAGAATGTCTTAACACTAGATTACCACGTTCCCTTTGCCTACTCTGCATTTACAATGTGAAGCTAAAAGAAACCTTTAAATATTATAGCGTATGGTAGAAAAGTCCCCTTAACGTTTTAAGGGTTACGCGTCGGTTACTGTTTCACTTTGAATAACATTAGACCTCGAGTTTTGAATTAGTCTTTCGTAAATGTTTGTTATTGTCATTACTTAAAGTGATAACAATTAATTACGTTTGATGGCTGTGGGTTCGAATTCCATTATTTTCCACTCAACATAACATCTCGAAAATTGGGCCATGAGTGGGGTAGGAAGTGTCTTAACACTAGGTTCCCTTTGACCACCCTGTCATATGGGTTAAGCTACAAAATAACTAAATTAATTAGGTAATTAATGATGTCTTCAACAGTTTCCTTCCTTGTAAATGTACAACTGACTGCTGTATATATATTAATATGTACCGTTGATATTGTGTTTATTCTGTTGGACCTTAATAAATAAGGAAAATGGAAGTGGGTAATGTTGTTTTTATCTAGCTAAATTAGAACGTAAGGAAAGGTTAAGGATATATTACTCTTTTTTTTACTTAGCTCCACATTTTATCCCGCATATAGAGTAGAGTAAACCGAGGGAAACAGGGACCCTAAGATGTTAAGACACTCCATTGTCATTAAGACCCTTCTAGTTCCCATTTTTCGCCAAATTCAAGACGAATTAAGTGTTAAGTTGTGGAAATCAACGCTGTGCCTGGTTACCAGAGCAAAGAATTGAAAATATTAATTTCGTTTCCTCGATTAGGAATCAAACTCACGAGCTGTCGCGTTTACAGTCGCACGCCTGTGCTACTGCGCCGTGACTGGCCTCAATCATCTGTATATCCATTAAAAGAAATTCCAATATTTTTAATTACAAATATATTTTCAATATCTGATGTTAAATACAAATATCGAAACTGTCACGTTGTGGTGCAGCGGCATATTATCAACGTGTAACTGCGATGGCTGTGGATCCGATTTCCATTTAAGTAAATTAATTGTGTCCATTCACCCTGGTAAAAAGACAAGCACGGCGCTGGGTTCCGCCACTAAATACGTATTGTATCAAAAATATTTAACACTATGTTCTCTCCGCGTATCGATATGCGCCTCGTGTGAAGACACTCCGCTCTCTACTTCCCATCGAATTCTAAAGTCATGGCGTATTGAGTACCAGAGCTCTACTACGCGCTTTGCCTCTACACCAAAACGAAGAAAAAAAAATAATTAAATATTTCATATGCTCAGGCGGAAATCGAATCCACAGCCTATCGCGTTTACAATCACGCGCGTGTGCCCCTGCATTACGACTGGGTTTTAAAAGGATTTAGTAAACATTTGTCTCTACAGGCCTTGGAATCTGCAGCTATAGTAGGCAATCAAGTTAAATACGGAACCTCCCCTCTCAACCCCTTTTCCTCCCTAGATCTTAAAACCAGATCAACAGGATCTTAAATAAAATCTATTTTCAATCTTAAAATTCTGTAGAGGATACTGAAAAAGTAAATCCTTATCTCTACATTCTATGTAGGGGCACGTTCTCTAATTCCGATGGATTCCATTTTACATTCGTATATGTATATAACGTTTGAAAGAATTAAATTAGATTTGTAAATGGCTGTTTGGTTATTATGGAATGGGGTTATTATGGAATTAGGTTCGAATAAAGTAAAAGTAGTTTCATGTTTTTTTACCCATAGCTGGCAAGGAAAGGTAAAGCAAATCTAATGTTAGGACAATATATTGCGTGTTAAGTGGCGTCTCTCGATTGGGAATTGAACCCACCACCGTTGCGTAAACAAATTTTATTTTCCTTTAAATCTAAAACTGTATTAAAATAATTTAATACATTGAGAATATATTAAAGAGTTTTTGTCAAATTATATTAATAATTATAGAGATAGATAGACATTAATACCGTCATGGTGCAGGGGCGACTGAAAGCACCGTCGCGTTTTTTGTGTAGCTAGTTATGGGTACAATATCCACTCGAGAGAATGAAATATTTAATATTTCCATTTACTCGCTCTGGTTATAAAATTGCGGCGTTGACTTCCGCCTCTCAATATCTCGAGCCTCGAGAATTCGGCGGTAAGTGGAGAACGAGGTCTTTTCACTCTAGGTGTCCAGGTTCCCTCTGTCTACCTTGCCATATGCGTGACACAGCGTAAAGCTAATGAAAAACAATTTATATTATTTTTTATAACAACAAAGAAATATTTATTAAAAAAGAACAGTTTTTTTATATCACTTATAAGCTTAATACGGAAAGATATAGCGTTATCATCAATATTAATCTTAACAATTAAAAAAATAAAAAAAAGCGCATAAATCTCATTTCAACAACATCAAAGCTAAATACTCAAATTAAACTTTCTCAACAACATTTTAAGAAAAAGAACATTAAAAAAAACACTGTCTTCAAGTAATCTAAAGTGAACGCGCTGTAAAATTAACTTAATTAGAACAAGTTCGTTATTATGGGAGAGGGGTGAAATGAGAGAAGATATATTCTATAGATATAACATTTAAGCTTCGCTTATAAGCTTGCTCATAGGAGCTAGGGGGAACCTGGGAACCTAGTATTGTACACTTTGTTCCTCATTAAGATACTTCCGCTTCGTATTTTTCGCCGAATTTTAGGCATTGTGTGTGGAGTAACGGAACTTAACGCCGCGCTTTGCCTAGTTATCAGAACGAAATGTGTCTCAACACTAGTTTCCCTTTGCCTACCCTTTTGTGTGCGGGATACAGCGTGAAGCTGCAAAATTATAGTAAAATTTAAAAAAATAAGTATAGAATATCGTGTAATATTTTAATTTAATGTACTTTTCTGCCTTATGAAAGAGTTGCGTAATTTAACTCTCGCGAAAAAAACATAGTAAAAGCACGGCACGAGGTTAATTACACTGGAGATAAAGTAAAGAAAGGCCGGCGCGGCGTTTAAGTTTGAAAGTGCTGAAATTGTAATTGTAAGCGTTTATTTTTCAATATTTACTATTTAATTCAACAAAATAAAGAAGAAACCAGTCGTGGCGCAGTAGCACAAAAAACGACTATAAAATCCACTGGTTGTGGGTTCGATCCACACTCGAGAAAGTGAAATATTTATTTTCATTTCTTTGCTCTGGTGTCGAGGCAAAGCTCGGAGTTGAATTCCGCCACTCAACACGCAATGCCTCCAGAACTCGGCGGAAAGTCCCCACTTTAGTGTCTTAACACTAAGTTCCCTCTGCCTACCCTGCTGTGTGCGGGGTACAGCGTGAGCGGGGTAGGTTCCCTCGGCCTGTTCTGCTATATGGCTTGTTACAGTATGAGGAAAGAAAAAATCAGAAGCAATTTTCAACTCTCTATTTAAAATATACTTTTGTTCGTACAGAGTATAACGATTTTGATAGTATTTTTTTCGTTAGTCACAATTATATCACAGATTTAGCCCCATATAAATTTTACGTAAGATGCATGAGGGATGAGGGCAGTTGTGTTACAGGGGCACGAGCGTGTGATTAATAAGGCGACAGGTTGTGAGTTCAATTTCTACTCGAGAAAATGCAATATTTAATATTTTATTTTTAATCATTTTTAAATTGTTATTCCACACCTAGAAAAAAAATACTTATGTAGAAATAGTACCACATCGTCGAACGTATGGGTTAGTGGTCAGAGTGCCCGGTTCCCAGGAGGCGCTGGTTCGATCCAGCTACGTTCAAATTTTTATACGTTTTCTAAATAAATATTTAATATTTTAATTTTTTTACGGTGTAGAGGCAAACGCGGAGTTAAGTTTCGCCACTCGACACCCAATGCCACCAGAATACTAAGCTCCAACTGCCTACCCTGTTCCATGCGGGATACAGCGTGAAGCTAAAAAAAATAAAGTTACATATAAACGTGGCCCTCGTTAAGTCGCGGCAAGTAATTAAGAGGCGTATCATTATGAAATAATTTATATCCATTTTTGAGTGTTTACAGAGTATGAAATACGTGGTAATTAAATTTTATTTTATTTTAGATATTTAGTTTTTGGGTCGAGATTTATTTTATATGATTTTTAAAGATTTATTTTTTATGGGGAAAGCAATAAATATTATTATTTCAATTTTTTTTAGCTTCACGCTGTATATAGCCCGCACGTAGCAGAGTAGATAGAAGGAACCTAGTGGTAAGACAGTCTGCTGCCATTAGGACTCTTTCGTTCTCCGCTTTCTGCTGCATTAAAATTATATATGAAATGTGAATTCTTACGGTAATATCGTATCTTACGTGACATTCATTTGTTAAACATTTTCAAATACGTCACGACGTTTGTCTACATAGATCGATCTAAGATATTATACTATAGAAGTTTTTATTATTTAGCCTCACCCTGTATCTCTCATAAAGCAGGATAATTATACAAAGGGGACCTAGGGGGAGGGATGCTAAGACATTGCGTCCTCCATTTTCGCTCAACGCCGTGCTTTATCTTAAAAACATATCGAATAGCTATAAAAGTCGTATTCACAAGAACTTAAAGAAGTTCCACAAATATTTGATGATAAAAGATAAAAGATAACCGCAAAAGTATTTTCCTTTGAAGTTCACACAATGAGGGAGTGCTCTTTGAGCAATTCCGCCTTAATGCAGAGCCTGACCCTCGCGACACTTGCGTTCGTTTCGCAATATGAACTTGTTTTAAGCAATTATATTTCAAATATTATTTATAGGAAATGTAGTTGAAATGTTATTTAATATTAAATACACTAGGTTCCCAGGTTCCCTTTGTTTACTCTGTTGTGTGCAGGATACAGCGCGAAGCTAAGAAATGTATAGCGCTGCTGAAAGGACTCGGACTACATACCTAATATCTATGTTATTTTTACTGTAAACGCGATAGTTTTAAGTTCGATTTCTACTATGTTGAATCAAATATATTCAATTACTCACAGGTACATAAATAAAGGGCTGTGTTCAGTTCCGCGTTTTTGCCTTCGTAACAGAGCAATGAAATTAAAATATTTATAAATAATAATTTATTAACCTCAGTGGGAATCGGGAACCTGTCGCGCTTAAACACCACACTTGTGCTGTTGAGCCACGACTGATATCTCAAAAGTGCTTTTATAAAGAAATAATACCACCATTTCCTCTTTCCCGATACAAAATTACACGTGGACCTCGATCTTTGAACAACTTGTTAACTTAATATAAAGAATTCAAAATAACATTTATTGTAACGAATGCCATTATTCTGAGCTTAGCTTATACATTTTTTAATAATAAATTTTACTTTGATTAGGGTGACTATGATAAACAATATTATTATAGATTTTTTTTACATTAATTTTAAGGTCACTGTGAGTTTGATTCCCACTTAGGGTAAAAAATATTTTTATTTCTTTGTTCTATTTACAATATAAAGCACGTTGTTGTGTTTTACGTGCAAAATAACACAATAATTAGATAAGTACATTGAGTATTAAATTATATTTTAATGCTCTGAAAAGAAAAGACTAATATTATTGGATCCTATTGAATTTAGTGGTATATCAGTAGGGTAGACAGAGGGAATCTAGTATAAAAACGTATATAAAGACGATAATTTCCGAAACACAACTTGTAGTAGCGTTTACAGTCTCTCGCTTGTCGACGCCACGACTGAGCTCAAGAAAGACTCGGAATTGCAAGGGAGAAGAATATTTTTGATATTTATTATAATTTTTTTATAACGTACCAGTAAATAGGATGTATAGTATACAGTATCACGGTTAACTGAACGTAAGCATTTAAACAGTTTCAATAGTCAATACCCTAGAGTTTGTGGTTTGAACTAACGACAGCCGACCTCCTGCGGTTGAACCTTAACACGGAAACCTTTTATGGATGTTTACTTATACTGTTCTATTACTTAATTACATTAGTTTTTTTTTTGTATGAAAAATAGGGACTTTAAATATATTTATTTTCAAAGTAAGCAAAGATTTTCGATTATTAATTAATTAATGTATAGTTTTGAAATTCGCCTCACAACACTTTTTGTCGTTTTGTCGTCGTCGTCAGAAAATGTATAAAAAGTGATCTTTGTACCAGAAGGGAACCTGGGATCCTAATGTTAAGAAAGTTGCGTTACCCGGATTTCGGCATTGCGTATTGAGTAGCGCAACTCAATGCCGCGCTTCGTCTCGACGTCAGAGCGAAGAAATAAAAATATTAAATATTTATGCCTATTTACTGTTTGCTCGTGCCCCTGCGCCATGACCGACCTCTAATCTCTCTGGCACAACAAAACATTCCATAAATATGAAATAATATATGATATATATTTATATTTCCATTTCTTCGCTCTGGTGTCGACGCTAAGCGCGGCGTTGAGTTCTGCACTCAACGGCCAATAGCTCTAGAATTCGGCAGAAAGTGGGGAACGACGTGTCTTAATACTAGGTTCCCTCTGCCTGCCCTGCTGTGTGCGGGATACAGCGTGAAGCTGATTAATTTTTTTTTTATATGATATATAAAACGTGGTCACACTACATAAAATGACTTCTAAGAATAACAAAGCAATTCGGAATTAGCAAGAAGAGAAAGTTCAGGTTGTTTCTGAGCTTTAATAAAATTGAAACATTTTCATTTTTATTAAAAAAACGTACTTTAATTATAATATTTATATGATTTCATTTCAAAATTATTTTTTTATAATTGAAATGTTTTGTTAGTAAGAATAAATTTTTTTGTTGCAATATTTTGTTAATATGAGAGATTTTAGTGATTACGTTTATACTATTTACTATTTTAAAGCTAGCCATTCGCCCACAGCTTTGCTTGCGCCGATTTTACTAAAACGAAAAATACATTTTCACTTATTTCCTATGTCGAAGAAAATTTTAAAAAAATACTATCAAGTTAAATGTTATACATAAGTAATAAAAGCAATAGTAGCCCTTAAGATCACATACATAAGATATAAAATCAAAACTTCTCTCACACCATTACCCTCCTATTATAATTCATCCACCGTCCGGATACAACTTGGTACATTATGCGGAGTTATGAGTTACTGTTTTATATTAATAACGTCATTTATCCCACAAGTTCTGACATATATTTTGGTCTATAGAGTACATTTTTATTTTTAGGGTTCCGTATGTTAAACGGTAAAAACGGAACCTTTATAGGATCACTCATAGCATCACTTTGTTGTTTGTCTGTCTGTTTGCCGAAACCACTTATTTTAAAACCATGTGGAGCTCAAGGTCTGAAGTTTAAATATAATTTTATATATTTATGTCTACGGTCCCCTTAAGCACAAAAAAGAATCATCTTTATAAGTTTTTGACGATGAAATCAAGTAGTATATTTTTAGAGAAAGGCGAGATGAAATTAAAAGATGTAAATTGCGGTCAATGGTTAGTAATGTAACAGGAACAAGTATCAAAGAAAACGAACAAGATCAGATTAACTTAAAATATAGATTAGCGTAAAATTCTTTACAGTATAAGCAGAAATATATATAGTTATATACATTGCTAGGACAAAAAACCAAACCAATAAATCATTTCCAAACAATTTATTTATCGATTTTGGTGCTTTTTACAAGAAATTCACCATGTATTCATCTTTAGGGTACTTCTTATTAAGTAGTTATTTTTAGTAATAAAGGAAAAAAACCGGAAAATAAAATTTAAAGATATTTTATAAAAAAAATCATAACAAACTTAAATTTGTAGTTCATTTCAAACAAAATCAGTGTATATGCCGGCAAACATAAATTGGTCAATTGTTATAAGTTGTACTTTCCGTGGGTTTAAAATCTTAATATTGGTACGGAGCTCTCAGTGTTGTAGTTCAACTCGCAATTAACAGTTTTCATTTTTATTTGATGAATGACATATACGAATAACGTATATCAAATAAATAAATGGAAAATCTCTATCTTTCGAATATAAAATCTGATTCATCATCGTGAACAGAAAAAAAAGCTTGTACAACAAAATAATGCAATCGTAGGTACAGAGAAAACATCGTAACGAGAAACTTGACGTAATATAGCCTTATAGACTTCCTCGAAAAATGAACTAATTAAAACAAAAAAAACTAATTAAAACCAGTCTAATTCTAGGTTCCCTCTGCCTATTCTGCTGTGTGCGAGATACAGTGTGAAGTAGTTTTTTTTTAACTGTAGATCTGCTTTTGAAAAATAGTTAAAGTAAGCCTGAACCAATGATATGAAAATAAAATTCAATTCAAATTCGTCTAATATTTTGCAACCCCATTGAAATTTCCTCTACGACGTTTCCACCAATTTCGATACGATCTGATATATGTGTATGGGGTCAGTGTCAAAGCTTTGAGAATTACCTGTTAAATTGTAGGTAATACCTTTGTTGATAATGTAATCTTTATTTTCAAGAAGATATTGGTGGTAAAATACTATGAACTCTATTTTTAGTGAACGAATTAGCTTCATTTCCTTCATCTGATAATAAGTCAAAGCGTGGCGTTGATATCCACCATCGAACACGAGATGTCTCGAAAATTAGACGAAAATTAGACAAAATAAGTAACGTAATTTTTTTTTAACTTAACGCTGTATCGTGCACATAGTAGTGTAGCGAGAGGGAACCTGGAAACATGTTAAGACACTCCGGTCTCATTAAGACGCCGAATTCTGGAGGCATTATATATATATATATATATATATATATATATATATATATATATATATATATATATATATGTATATATATATATATATATATATATATATATATATATATATATATATATATATATATATATATATATATATATATATATATATATATATATATATATATATATATATATATATATTATTGGTTAATTAAATATAAGAACTCCTTTGAACCCACATTTGACTTCTATTCTTTCATTTGTATTTTGTAGAGAAAAACTTTTAAATTAAGTTAGCTAATGCGGTTTGTTCGTATCAATGTCGGCGAAGTTTAAAGAAAAGTCGTCGAGTATAGTAACCTTATGTGATAGTTTTGTTTAGGTTAAAGTAGCGTGTTTTCAGGTCAGGCACAACATCTGACTGTAAACGGAACGGTCGTGGGATCGATTCCTACTTGAGATAAGATTTTTTTTATTTTTCGCTCTCGTAATGAAATAAAGCGAAAATGTGGTGCGTCTTTACATATGGTTCCCTCTACCTATCCTATACACGAGATAAAGCGTGAGGCTACAAGAATTAATAAGTCCCCGTTGAGGCACTAGAAACATTTATATATTTTTTTTGATTCCATCACCCGACAATTAAGTTGGGTGACACACCACTAAATCTTAATAATAATAAGTGTCATTCTTTCTTTTAGCTTCACGCTGTATCCCGCATGTATGATACAAGGATATGGGTCGGCAGAGGGAAAACTAGTGTTAAAATATTTCGGTTCCCTCTTTTAATCGAGTAATCGAGTAATCGAGCCCACAACCTTTCGCATTTATAATCACACACTTCTGCCCCAGCGCCATAACTGGCTTAAAAAATCTTCATTTAGATATATTATGTGTATATTAATAATTATGTCATAATATTCAATCTTGAAATCTCGTGATAACCAAAGATTATCTCAATATAGATATTCTATTAACATAACTGGACTGTTCAAAGAGAAAATTAAAACTTTAAATCATTCGAAGCGTTTCAACATCTGTCGAGATCTTATTATAATGAACGATCGTTTGCATTCTGCCAGTTTTACAGGGTGATTAAGTTTATATAAATGGCCTATTTACATAAATTTGGAGACAGTTTTTTTGTTTTATCGTAATATTTTGGGCTTCATTCTGTATCCCGCATATTGTAGAGGAAATCTTATGCTACGTTCAATTTTCGAGACATTAAATGTTACGTGGTGGAAATCAACGCTACGCTTTGTCTTGTTACTAGTGCGAGGAAAAATAAACTAATGGATTTCCTTAAGAGAAAATCGAATGCGTTTACAGTCACATCGCTACGCCTTTGAGCTACTCCGCTATTACTACCAAATCCAAGAAGTTAGTACAAAAAAGTACTTTATCCACTCTGTAATGTTAAAAGGGAAAAACGCACATGTCACCACCCCACTCACAATTTAGCTTTGTCATTACACCCCCTGAGGCACCCGTTTCCAATCATATCCTTTATTACACTGAATTGCCGCCAATAAGCCTTTTTTGTGGTCACATGAATCTAATCGACCATATACGCAATATGGTCAATAATAGATACGTCGAATGTAGAGCTCTTTGTAGTGCTTCTGGTAGTAAGTTAATGAAGATAATTATGAATTGTGTAGTGTGGGCGTCTTTTTGTTTTAATTTCATGCCACAATTTGCAATCTTATTTAAGAATTTCAAGTATCCAGCGCGAGAGAGAGAGAGAGCATGAAAGTAGGGAGTAGTGAAAACAGCATGTAGAGTGGCAGAAACAGCTCGTGGAGTGGTAGGAACTGGGTAAAGAGTAGTGGAAATTAGGCTTAACTGGGTTTAGGAGGGGCACAGACAGCGGGTCGAATTCCAAAGACAGCGTGTGAAGTAGTAGAGAAAGCGGGTGGAGAGATAGAGACAGCAAGCCGCGTGACAGAGACACCGCGTAGTGTGGTAGAAACTTCGTATATAGTGGTACAAACTGGGTGTAGAATGGTAGAATCTGGGTGCAGAGTGGTAGAAACTGGGTGTAGAGTAGTAGAAACTGTGTGTAGAGTGGTAGAAACTGGGTGTAGAGTTACAGAGACAGCTTATGAAAAAATAGAGAGAGCGCGTAGAACGATAAAAATACAACTCAACGTCTCACACTGTGTTGCACAATCAGATGTACCAATTATTAGCCTTGAGCGTTTTCTTTCAATACTAAAAGATCTATTCGGAAAGATAATAAGAAATGTTCTAGTTTTCTTGGTCTGGTTGGGCAATATATTATGTTTTATCACTTCACACGCAATATCTAACTCCTAATAAACGTAAAAAAAAGAACGTAGTCGTATCTTTAGGTTTTTTTGGTATGATGAATTATCCAAAATTTTAAATCAATTTTGGATAATTTACGAGTACAATCAAGAATTCTTTATAAATAAATATAGAATGGTGTTTAACCAGCTAAATAGTGTTTGAAAGCTAATTTTTCAGCTTCACGCTGTATCCCGCATATAGCAGGGTAGGCAAAAAGAAATAGCCGAGGAACCTATTGTTAAGATACTCCGTTCCTCATTAAGACAATTTAGTTTAAATTTGGCTGTCGAATTCTTAAGATATGTTGAGTTGAGTAGAACTTAACGCCGCATTTTTTCCTCTTTACCACAGCTAAGAAATTATAATATTAAACGTTTATTCGAACCCAAAACCGTCAAGTACAGTCACGCATTTGTTCCCTTGTATCAAGACGAACTGAATCCAAGGCCCAATTATTTTAAGTTTCAATTATATGTTACTAGAACACTGTAGACAATTCAATTTAGGGAGTTAGTTTTGTATGTAAATTTAATAGTTTTGTATGTAATAAACATTCTATACGATCGTATTCAATTTGAATAACGAGAAAACTAATGAAGTTATATAGATGCAGTTTTCTAGATCTTGATCAATATTATGGCTTATGCAAACGCGATGGTTACGGGTTCGATCTTCATTCGGGCACTAAAAATTTAATAACTTTTCTTTCACGAAACCTTTAAAGCGAAATTTATCAAGGCCATTTGTCAAGGCTTTAGATTATATTATATCTACGGAAGAGTATTAGTGGGAACGGAGTATTTTCGCACTAGGTTCCCAGATTTCCACTACCTACTCTGCTATGTTCGGAATACAGCGTGAAGCAAAAAAAAAATACTCTCCAAAACAAGGCGTACAGTACAAAGATAAAAAAAAACATACGCTAATAAAATATTCAAATATTAAACGAATACAATAAAAGGAAACAAGTGAAAATACATCAAGACACAGACTCTAGGGATTTCACTAACATTTAATATGTATAATCCCCCGTTTGGATTTGAACCTTGCTACCCTTTTATAAGGTTTATAATACATTATCATTTTTATTATAAATAGTAAACAAAAAGTTATATTGCCGAATATCGGCTAGGTAATTGTGTTGAAACTTGGGGGTGTGAAATATGAATATTAGAAGGAAAACGAGTCAACACTTTCGATGGAATTGCTTGGAAATGGGCAATATGTTTATCACAGTTATAGAGCTATTTTTGTTCATACACAATATAAAGAGGAGTGATATGGATAAAGGATATAAAAATAATAAATATATAAGCCAATTTTGAGGCCACTCGTGGCGCATTGGCACGAGGTGTAACTGTAAACCAACTGGTGGAGGGTTCAAACGTCACACGATGAATTAAATGAAATATTAATTTACATTTATGTTTTAATTTCTGTACTCTGGTGTAAAGCGCGGCGTTGGGTTCCGCCACTCAACACGCAAGACCTCCAGAATTTGGCGGAAAACGACTAACAGAGAGTCCTAACATTAGGTTCCCTCTGCTTACCCTGCTGAGTGCGGGATACAGCGTGAAGCTATAAAAAATCATACTGTACGTTTACGACAGGTGTTGGAACATTAATTACAGGTATTGCATGTACAGGTATGGTAATGCGTTAATAGCGGCGGTCAGGCGATACCGACACGTAACCGGCTGTTTTGTAGATAAGATGGATTTTTTTAATGAAATGGCTGGAAAAATTGTGATTTATTTGAGAAAATTTATTTACCACATTTTTCAGTTTTTATATTTTTGCTCAGGTAAAATTGGGGCCTGCCATGCGATGTTTCGAAAGTTAGGTTGGGAACGGAGTGTTTTAACACTAGGTACCCTCTGTCTAGCCTGCTGTGTGTGGGATACAGCGTGAAGCTGATATAGCTTTATAATTCCATCATGAGGCCAATGGTGGCGCAGGGGTACAAAGTATGACTGTAAAATCGACTGGTTGTGGATTCGATCCCCACACGTGGGCAGAAAATATTTACTAAAATTAATACTTCCATTTCTTCACTCAAAGCGCGGCGTTCAGTTTCGCCACTCAACACGCAATGCCTCCCGAATTCCGCAGAAAGTGGGGAACGCACCGTCTTAACACTAGGTTCCCTCTGCCTACCTTGCTGTATGCGATCCCGCACAGCGTTAAGCTGACAATAATTATAACTTTAAAAATTTGTTAATATAAACGTAAAAACACTGCCCGCACTGCGGTTAATTGGTATAATCTAACGTCGTTAAAACTGAACAAACTTTGTTTAGACAAGTTGAAATAACCTAGCCAGTAACTAAGTCGGTTACAATTATTAATTATTCAAAATAACCTACAACCATCGTGGGATAACGTGTAACTGTCAACACGGTTGTGGGTTGTGGTGTGTAAAATTTTGTAAAATAATGTAAAGATAAAAATATAATTTGCTTATTATAGATATTGATTGTATGTAAACGACAATGTAATTAATATATATGATAAGGATATTAGATATAATAATAAATTTAAAAAGTGTACGGACCAAGTGTCTGTAGTGTTAAGAAATAAAATAAAAAAAAAAAAAAAACACGGTTGTGGGTTCGATTCCCATTAGGGGTTAAAATTTTATTTCAAAACAACCTATAAGAAGCAAATCGATAAGGTAGAGAGTACGTATAGGTATCATATCTCTAAAGGGGATGAAAAATTTTTACAGAACCATTTCATATTACATACTAGCTTCGATTCGCGTCTTTGAAAATTATTAAAACTTATGTTTTACCTACATAATACAAGCAACCACTTTAACTTTATGATATTAATATCGAGGATGAATTTAATATTAACTTAATAATAGATTATGAAAAATTAAAACTTAAAAAATTATAAGATAATGATAAAATACCCAAATTTGTGCAATACAAAACACTCGCACCATACATTATTCAATATCGATCCCAACCAAATTCGGAAGCAATACGAAACATATTTAGTAAAAATTTCAAACATTCACCCCTTACAACGAAATACGCGTACAGACAGACATACATACATACTTTAATACATATACCTATATATAAAGCGATACTCCCCTAGCCGTCTGTCTGTACCAAAATAGTCCGCCCCCGCCAGCGATATTTTACTCGACACTGTGCTAATTTATTCTAACGTCACATTTTCAATCTGCAGATATATATGGAAAATTGTTATTTTTGATATTTGACACCTCTGTAGTGTAGTTGGGGAACGTTTAATTGAATTTAGTGATACTGAGTTCTAATACCATTTGGGGCTGTCTCGCGAAATGAGAATGGGAGATTTCTCGCAAAATGGACAGAATAACATAAGATAAATGTAGTTTTTCTTTGTAATTCGCTTAAATTTAGATTAGATCGTTTAAATTAAAAACGCGAAATACCCACTATATTGAAGACCACTAAAAAATATTATTTAATGATAATATTTTTTTGCCAAAAGGGAACGGAGTGTATTTCACTACGTTCCCTCTGCCTACCCTGCAGTGTGCGGGATACAGCGTGAAGCTGATGAAATTTTTTTGCCAAAACAAAAGTTAGATATCGATTTTTTTATAATATTAATATTTTTTTGGTATACAATAAGATTTTTTTACCTTCACGCTGTATTCTGCACATAACAGGGTAGGCAAAGGGAACCTCTAAACCTAGTGGTAAGACACTTCGTTCCAATTAAGATACTTCGACCCTCATTTGCCGCTGCATTCAATAAGCATTGTGTGTTGAGTGGCGAAACTCAACGCAATGCTTTCGTCGCCTCGCTTCGTTACCACAGCGAAGTGAAATCAAAATATTTAACATTTCCCTTCTTCGAGTAAGAATCGAACCCACAACCTGTCACATTTACAATCTGACACTTATAGCGTCCTCAACGACTGACCTCGATTTATTATTATATATTATTTATTATATAATAGTTATTATAATATTTATTATAATAACTTAACAGGGGGTATAGGGGTATTAACAAGAATGTAGTAAATGTCTTTTTTCCCAAGGGTCTCGGGACGGGGCATTTATTAAAACCGACTTGATCGTGAAAAAGTTGAGGAATTAATAATTTATTATAATAACTATTATACACTAAATGGTGACCGACAGAGACATATGACTTTTATCATTAAAAATCACATTAGATCAACACCGATCTCTAATTTTGTGATAACGTATTCAAATCCACACGAACAGTGAAGCTTGAATGAAAATTATACTTCCATTTCAACCCCCAGTCCAACCCCAAGCATTTCAAATAATTGCGTCAGATAGCGATAGATAATTACAGCGATTAATCACTATTTTGACAGGAGTATTATACTGGTTTGTCCATGTCATTTGCGTTGTGAGATTGAAAGTGCATGTTTTGTAATATACTAAATATGTCATTTAGATAATTTAAGGAAGTTGGGAACGGAGTGTCTTAACACCAGGTTGCCTTGCTGTGAACACTACACAGCGTGTAGCTGATTTCTTTATATAATTTAAATAGAGTACGAGCACAAGTTGTGAGTTCAATTCCCACTCGAGGAAATAAAATATTTAATATTTTCAGAAAAAAAAATCAAATCTGTCCAGTAGTTGCTGGGATTTCCAAATAATAAGCTTTTAATATTATAATATAAAAAATATAGAGTATTAATGACGATCATTGTCTTGTAAAAATAGATCTTAGTACAAGTCAAAAATATTTAAAAACCCAATGTAACATTGTCGAACGTGATGAATCTGATGTTTAATACAGTTAATTGTTGTATTTTAACCTATTCCCTCGATTTGTCTTTGAACCCACAACCATAGCGAGATCACCTCGGTCACCGCTTTTCAACTGTACCTCGACGGCTTCAATATTTTGAAAACAAGCGGCTTCACGCTGTATTCCGCATAAATAAAAATAGTCACGATGCAATAGGTTTTTTTTTCAGCTTCACGCTGTATCGCGCACACAGCACGGTAGACTGAACACCTACTTTTAAGACCGTCAATTCCTCATTTCATTTTCCACCGAATCTTGGAAGCATTGGCCTTGATACCATAAGAAAATACAAAAATAAAATATATATTTCATTTCTTCTTGTGGGAATCGAATCACAAACAGCCCCGCTTGAACCACTGCGCCACGACTGGCCTCGGTTATATATTTATTTCACTCATATTATACATATGTAGAGCAAGTAGATTAAGCACCGCTAAGCCCGGTTTAGTAAATGAATAATGGTATTAGTTCGCTTCACGTAGCGTTAAGTGATTATAATTTTGTCCAACCATTTCAATGGGTACCTACCTATCTGTATTTTTATACTACGTTACGTAAATTTTTTACGATGTATCCTTCTGGGTAGGCCTAACCTAAGATACCTTCAGACCCATCCACAGTATAAAAATTCAAGACATTGCGTGTTGTTTCGAACTGAACGCTGCGCTGTTCGTATATTGTTACGAGAGCCAGGAAATTAAAAAAATAATTTATTTCAACGAGAGAGCTAGGAAATAAAATTGCATCGAGTCGGAATCAAACCCGCACAGTGCGGTATGTTGTTACATTTTATAACTTAATTTTTAAAAACATAAAGCACCCAGACTTTAACTTGTTAAGCTGGGTTTATTATTTAACTGGCTACCAATTCCAGGTATCGTTAGCCGGCGAAAAGTTTATGGTGGAAATACGATTATTTTTGAAATCAATTAAGTCAACTATAGAGAGGCCAGTCGTGGTGCAGGGGTGCAGGTGTGTGACTGTAAGCGGTTGTGGGTTCGATTTGCACTCGAGGAAATTAAATATTTAATACTTGATTTGTTCCGCTCTGTTAATGAAGCAAAGCGCGGCGTTGAGTTCCACCACTCAAAACGAACTCAGAATTCGTCGGAAAGGGGGTTACGGAAGTTTCTTAATGTCTTCAAAATACTAAATGGACAGACATCAAAAATGCGATTTTAAAAAATATTTACATTATTAATTCAAATAATAAATCTATGAAATTCCCAAGAAATATAAGAAAAATAATAAATAAGAAAAAGCACCACATTTTTTGTCATTGTTCTAAATGAAAATAACAAAATTATTCTTTAGAATTTAAATGTAAGCAGTAGATAATAGAGTACCCACTCTTGGGCTAGCGATCATGGAACTGATGGATGATGATGGATTGGTTCTTATCAAAATTGTGAAATATGTTCTTTTAAAAAGTCTCATTTTATTATTAGAATTATATTTTGTTCTAAAAGTCTTTATATTTTTATGTTTATTTTCTATCTTAGTCTGTATAATGAATACTTAATGTAAAGCAGGAAAAGATTTATGTCATTATTTATAACACTACTGTTAGACACTCCGTTCCCTACTTTCTGCCGAGTTTTGGAGTCATTGTGTGTTGAGTGGCGGAACTCAACGCAGCGCTATGCCTTGACACCAGAGCGAAGATGATCTAATAAAAAGAAAATGAAAATCGAACCCAACCAGTCGATTTTACAGTCACACTTTGTGCCCCTGCGCCACTACCGAACTCCTTTTCTTTCTTCTTTTTAGCAATATATTTAATTTTTGCTTATATCTTTAAAATACAATATTATGTTTCGAAATGATCAATTTTTTAATAAGGCTTAACATACAAAAATATAACGCATATATATATACCTATCGTATCATAAAATTTTCGACCTCGTCATAAAGATACCACCACATCGTAGCGCAATAAAATATTTACGCTTCGAGTTCTAGCAGAAGCTAACCGGGTTAGGCAAACGGTGGATACAAACAGAGCCCGAAAATATTTTTTTGAAACAAGCCCAAGTTAGTAGAAAAATACGTAATACGGAGACGATAGTGTTGAAATGAAAATTTAAAAAAATCTCAGTTTGTCAGTTTATCGCTTTATACATTCGTTTTTTACTTATTGTTCAAAATAGATTTTAATAAAATCTTATTCTAGGCTGGGCAGAGGGAACTCAGTTTTAAGGCACTGCGTTTCCCACTTTCTGAAAAATTGTCAAGACATTGAGTGTTGAGTGCGTAAACCTTTTCTTTTAACTTTTCGCTGTGTTCCGCACATATCAGGCAGAGAGCATCTGGAAACTTAGCGTTAAGATACTCCGTTCTCATTAGGACACTACCGTTTCCTACTTTTCGCCGCATTGGCGGAACTCAACACCGCGCTTTACCTCGTTACCAGAGCGAGGAAATAAAAATACTAAATATTGCATTTCCTCAAGTGGAAATCGAACCCACAACCTGTCAAATTTACAATGATCTAAGTGTTTTGTCTTCTTACCAAAACAAAGAAATGAATGATGAATTCATTACAGAAATCGAACCCACAACTATCATTATCACTAACAACAATATATTTTTTAATAATATAATAAAACTTTCTAAAAAAATATATAATATTAATACGCAGGTCTAATGTCACTTGATATATTCAGTAGAATTAGGCAAAAACACTTGAAAATACCTCTAAAGTGTCGTCGAATAACCAAACTTTATATTTTTTTTCATTTCAAAAATACTGTGGACAATTTTATTAAAAGCTTTATGCTTTATTTTTCTTGTTTCTTTTCACTATTTTTATTTAAATTTTTTATTTTTATTTTTAGATAGGAACTTTTTACCGTTTTATATTGCGTGTTGAATTCCTCACTAAAACTGCAGTTATGAAAATTGCCTGAGTGGAAATCGAACCAATAAACCGAAACAACGCTAGCTTTCTTATATTTTCCAACTGCGCCAAGACAGCATCTTTGCTTTTTATTCATTTGTTTGTGACTTACTTCTAAAGGAGGATATTTCTAGACGTAATTACAGAGAGTTAAGTAAAAATCATTATTGTTATATAGATATAGCCTATAGCATTATCTTATATACGGCACATAGCAAAGAAGGTAGAGGGAACCAACTGTTAAGACACTATGTTCCCCACTTAATGCTGAATTCCTAAGGCATTGGGTATTGCAAGGAACTAAACGCCGCGCTTTGCCTCATTCCCAGAGCAAGGACTTGAAAATATTAAATAATTCATGTCTTCATGAGGAAATCGAATCCGGCCCCTATTGTTTTAGCTTATAGTCTATAGTCTTACTTACTTTACTCTAACAGAAAATCTTTTTTTCAAGTCAAACGTGTCGTTGCTAAGATAAGTAAGTTCAACCTTACACGCAACAAACTCTTTGGCTTTATGAAGTGAATTTTCGTTTAGCTACTAACTATTTCAGTTTTTAATTTTGTCGTTTCTTGTCACCTTAGAACTTAGTTTTATCGCTTTACAATCTCTACGTAATTTTTATTTGTGGAAAATGCGGATTACACATTCTATACTTATATTATAAATGTGAATGTTAGTTTGTTTGTTACGCATTCACGCCAAAACACATCAACCGATTGTTATGAGACTTTGTACACATATGCTTAGAGATATTAAAGGATATAGGATAATTTTTATTAAAATAAACGTTTACATAATATAGCTTTTGGCTAAAATATAAAAATAAATTTATGGTAGCAAAGCCACGCTTAAATCTCTCGTATTGTATAAAACTCAATATTGGATGAATAATTGAGACTTTGGTTTCATTAAAGCACATTTTCTTTAAAGGGATCCATTCTTTGTCTCAACAATTTTGTTATACTAAAATGTAATTTAGGTGACATTTTTTATTATAATATTTTTGCCGGAAAGGAGCCAGGGCTTTCATATTTTATAATAAGATGACGAAGACGTCGAAGGTTAAAGGTTCGATTTCCATTCGAGGAAAATATTTGGGTTTTACTAACCAAGTTTGATATATTGCGGTATTGAGTTCCACCGTACAAAACATATTATATCATAATCATAATCAGATTTATATTTGGATGCTGTCGTGGTGTATTGGGACTCTCATTAAAATGGTTATTTTTGAATTATTTTCGTTCTACTTGCTCTGGAAGACAAAACATGGCCCCGGTCCCGAAAATAGGAATCACATTCGGCTCCTTCTGCCTTCCCTGCTCAATACTAAAAGCTAGTTTTTTTTTTAAATATTATATCTAAAAAAAGTCTTGAAGCCAGAGAGTGGGGAATGGAGTGTCTCAACACGAGATTCCCTCTGCCTACCTGTGGCCTGTTGTATGTGGGATGCAGCGTGAAGCTGACTTATTTATTTCTTTTTATCTAAAAAAAGTTATGGCAAAAGAGTAAAAACCAAATGTTAATCTAAATATTTTTAAATATGAGTAAAGTGAACTTTTCAAGCGACGTTAATATTTACATTATCCCTGATCCGCCCTAATCCGCCTTAAGCATACTCGTGCTCGTAATTCATCAAAATATTAAAATATATAAGTATTTTTTCTTTCATAATTGAGGAAATCCTTGTAAACTGGATTATTTGGAAATGCTTTGTTTGTACTTGGAAGAAAAAATGTATAGTAGCACAAGTCAGATTTGTCCGATTTTAAGGGTAGAAAAGTGGGATATCGTAAAATATTTTCTCTAACTGTCCTCTGAAAAAGAAGTTACTTCCGATGGTTTTCCGGAAATGTAAAAAAAAATAAGCCTCTGAGTAGTTCCCCTTTTCAGGTCCTACATCCATCAACAGACTAACACGATGATACGATAATATTGTGCTGACATCTAGAGAACAGATAACTACCAAGCTCCATGGTGATACAAATGCTATAAAAGGACCCTATAATTTTTTTGGATTATGTACCTCTGTTTAGTTATTTAATTTAAAAAAATTGCAAAGTTCTATTTGTACTTCATTTCATACAAATTGAGTGCAAACTTAAGTTTGTCAACTTTTATAACTTATACTTTCTGTTAATCTTAACCTGAATCCTCGATGGGCGAGTCCGATTCGCACTTAACCAGTTTTTTTAGATATTATTATTTAATTATATAATTTATATATTATCAATACAAATCAACTTTATAAAAATATATAATTTAATTTATTTATTTCGAAACATTTTTACATATAATTTGCTCACAAATATGCTCACCATACTACCCCCATAGGGCAGTTAAAATCCAATTTACAGAACCGCAGGCCTCCTCCTTTGTTACTCTCGAACTTTTATTTAAAATAATACACGCTCGATTAATGAGACGGCCCGACCTAATGAATGTTCGTTAATTACAATTAATATTAACGTTATTTAATTACTAGCTACCCACCCACGTGCGGCTTCGCCTGCTTAAACCTATTGGTTATATTGTAGCTAAAGAATACATATTTGTATAAATTGTTGACTGTGTGTTATTCTTATGTATAACCTATGTTAATTTCAAGTTTCATATAAGTCCGTTTCGTAGTTTTTGCATAAACGTGGAACAAACATCAAACATAATTTAATTAATTTATTAGACTCTAATCTATTAGATATACCTATACTAAATTAACAGTATTAGTCTTATCAACCAATGTGTTGTAGGTGCAAAATTCCTGCGAATTTAAGCGTGACAGGTTGTCCGTTCGATTCCCATTCGAACAAATGTAATACTTAATATTTACATTTTATCGGTCTCGCAAAGTATCGAAGCAAACGTGTCTTGATGGACAGCGGAGTATTTTAACACTAAATTCCCACTAGGTTCCCATACCTGTGCCTACGGCGCGAAACTAAAAAATAATTCTAGCAAGTGTGCAGCACTCTCTAGCTAATCATGTTGTACTTGTAATGAAGCTACGTAGAAGGTACATGGGTTCTAATACCATTTGTATATTTGATTTAAAACGGCGTTGATCTCTGTGACTAGATAAGTTACTGTTTAAAGAGAAAATGCATTACATCACTCTGCCCACTACATATATATGTGTATATAAAGTAGACGATAAAACATACAGGCCAGCTGTGGCGCAGGAGCACAAAGTGTGACTGGTTGTAGATTCGATCCCCACTCGAGGAGATGAAATATGTATTTAAATTTATATTTCCATTTCTTCGCACTGGCGTCGAGGTAAAGCTCGGCGTTGGATTCCACCAGTCAAAAAGTCAAAAAACTAGGGGACGGCGTGTCTTAACACTAGGTTGCCTCGCCTACCCTGCTGTAAGCAGGATATATCATGAAGCAGTTAATTTTTTTTTTGTGTTTCGGGATTCGACTTCAAAACTACATACCCTAAAGTAACAACTACACCTAAAGCACCAAATAAAATGTAGACAAATGTTGATTCGCTCAAACAACAGTATATTAAAACATAGTATACATATATATATGATATAAATGAAGAGATTTAATAATGTTCTAGGATCTCATGCGAATAAAATTTGCTGTGCTGAATTGAGCCTTACTTTTGGGTAATAAGGGAGAAAATAGAGAAATATATGCAGCTAAGCTTATTTCTCGTAGAAAATTGTAGGTAACAAACAATGCACGTGAAGTAAAATTGTGTTTTACAAGTAAAATTCGAATGAAGTTTTATATATTTAAAAGATTGTCGTGTATTCTGTAGTGGTTATGGGTTCGATTTTGCATAGATTTTTAAAGGTTTTATTTTTGTTTTGTTTTTACTAAAGACTTTTAGTCTTTAGTATTAAAGTAAGTACAATTCTAATACCAATTTGTTTAAAATGTTAAATATATGCGGAAACAATTAATATTTTATTAATTAAAAAAACAGTAATATATGTAAATACGTTTTTAAATAAAATTCGAATTGAAAACTATCACGTTCACTGTTTATTAACAACTAGGTATAAACATATATATTTAAAAAAAAATCTACTAAAAAAGCCATTTTTACTATAAAAAAAATATATATTCTACCGATATTTAAACCTCAAATTAAAATACCCATAAAAAAAACCCACCCGTCGGATAATTTTTCACGCTAAACAAGAATCGGTAAAAGATGACTTCATTTCCTGAATTTTTATAGTCCCCCAAAAAAAATTCGTATTTCCCTTTGTAATAAAAAATTGTGTACCTTCGGCGCGGAACTGTTGCCTTAATTTCGGTGCGAAGTTAATTCTAAAGATAAATCTTGGGATAAATATATAAAAGTACTTACAGTTTTGAGGAAAATTCGTGTACATACCTAAAAAGAAAATAATTTTTATTATTATTTAGTCTTGCCAAATCTTACATTTAATCGTATAGCATATCCTTTTTTGAGGAACTAAATTTCGAGGACTTTGTGTGGACAGGAAGTGCTTAACGCCGCACTTTGTCTTCTTACTAAAGAGAAAAATTAAATTTTTTATTCCCCAAACGAGAATATAACATCCAGAACTTGATGAAAAACCGAATCCTGAATAATAGTTTCTAATTTCCAAGGTAAGAGATAGTTTCTCTACATCCTTCAAAATCATATAGTAAATTCTGTTACTTATACAGTATTAATATAAGATTAAAAATAAAAGAAATCAAAAATAATGCATACGATAAAATCATGAAACAAATACTTTAGTAAAGACCTCGTCGCGTAAGTTGCAACGAAGATTAGAATATACTAGCTTAAGCTAACAAATACAGGGTGTGATGCAAATCTCATCACAACATACTAGTAATTTGTAAGTCATCATAAACATTGCTATAATGAATGCACATTTATTAACATCCTATATATAAGCTGTTAAGAATGAGTTTCGTTAACATTAAATTATTTTTTTATTCCACTTTACAGCAGGTTTGGCAGAGGAAATCAAATGACAAACACTCCGTTCTCTATTTTCTGCTCACATTTTTGAGATATTGCGTGTTATGTGGCGGAACTCAACGCTGCGGTTTGTAGTTACTTAACAATAATTTTATGTAGTAATATTACCTCTATTATTCATTCCAAATTAAAAATTATAATTAAATTAGCTTCACGCTGTATCCCGCACACAGCGGGGTAGGAAGAGGGAACCTAGTGTTAAGACACTCCGTTCCCCACTTTCTGCCGAATTCTGGAGGCATTGCGTATTGAGTGGTAGAACTCAACGCCGCGCTTAGCCTTAGCTCCAGAGCGAAGAAATGGAAATATAAATTTAAGTAAATATTTCATCTCCTCGAGTGGGGATCGAACCCACAACCAGTCGATTTTGCAGTCACACCTCGTGCCGCTGCGCCACGACTGGCCTCACCACGACCATAATCATAAATAGGAATAATATTTTGATCGCCTTAAGTAATTTTCCTTGAAATAAAGGAAGCCATGTTAAACATTTTTCCTTTAACTTTCTTAATATTATAGAAGCTGTACTAGTGTGAAATATTCTGAAAGATTTTGATATAACGTCTTGAAGAAAGTTCGATCAATTTCGATATTGGCGTTCGCTTTTCAAGGGATTTAGGGTACAATTTGTTATCCGATAATATTATGGATTTGATTTTTTTTTGGTTTCAGCTTCGTGCTGTATGAACACCAAAACGAAGAATCAAAAATATCCTCGAATGGAAATCGAACCCACAACTTGTAGTGCATACAGTCACATACTTGTGCTTCTGCGCCACGATTGACTTTTTTATCTGCATTTCTTATATAGTTAAAACGAATTGCGAAGCAATGAATATTTTCTTCCCCGATTTTGTTGAACAACTTGCGTCATTGAGTTTCGCCTCTGGACATACAATGTCTTGATTTCGGGAGTAAATTAGACAATATAATGATTTATTTCACATATATATGCTACATGCGGAATACAAAGCAGAGCTAGCTATAAAGAAAGAAATACAAAAGTAAATTTATGATTTTTCAAACTCCAGTATTAAAACTTTCACGTCATTGCTAAAAGTTTTAACTTGGCGCTTGAAAATTGAAAGAAGTATATTTAATTCATAAGTAAATGAAGCTCTTTTCTTTCTTCTTTTACTTTTATTTCAATTCATTTGACGAGGACATGTAACATTAACGTGAGATCAACATGTCGTTACGTTAGAAAACATATAAACATTTAAATGTAGCGGGATTTGAACTAACAAAAATAAGTCTTTACAGCATATAAGAATTTCGACGTAGTCCGATAAGAACGTATGGCTTAGTTCGTCATAGCGCTTGGACGGTTTCCAAGAGGCGCGGGTTCAAATCCCGATACGTTTAAATTTTTATATGTTTTCTATAAAATATTTTTTTTTCTACGTGTGCAATAACACTTAGAAAAATGTATTATTATTTCATTCTCAGTTTCATGTTATTTCCACATAGCGAGGAAGATGAATAATATCTAGTGTCGAAACACTCCGTTTTTATCTAAACACAGGATTTCGAGACATTAAGTTGAGAATACCAAAGCGTAGGGAAAATTGAAAATATCACTCCCCGCGCAATTCGAATTTACAATTAATTATATATACAATCAGAAGCTATCCAACGCCCTTTTATTTTGTCGCTCTAGTGAGAAGACTGAGTTATCGCACTACACACGATGTCTCGAAAATTGTACGATGCAAGTGATGCGAAATGTCTTTCGCTGCTTACGCTGCTATATGCAAGTCTTAGCACAAGGTTCCCTTTGCCTACCCTGCTGTGTACAGGATACAGCGCGGGGCTAATTTATATCTCATATAATTTGGCTATAAAAGTACATTCTATGACGCGACGTTTCGAACGAACGTTTCCATAGATATAGTCTGTATTCACAAATAAGATAAACGGCTACCCATTTAGTCTCACCGGAAATACAAACCAGATGCAAATACATAAATATATAAAAAAGGAAAAAAAGAATGATTTATTATTAAATTCTCCCTCTTAATATAATAATACATAATAAAAAAAATGTAATGTAAAATTCATACAAAACTTAAAAAAATATATACATCCTTATTAATAGAATAATAACTTATAAATTTTATATCAATTTAAGTATCTTTTACAGTTGATAAACTAAGTATCTCAACTATAAAAGATACTTAAGTAGATTTTTCAATAGAAATTTCGTCGCGTGTACACCCTTATAGCCCACGCATGAATGGGATCGATAGAGCCGAGGTCAATGAACTCACAGCTGATACCTGACGGAGTAAACAAATTAATAAGTTATTATAATAAGTTATTATATACCAGGTATTGGGTTTGATTTCAGTTTAAGTGTCAGAATTTTGTTTATATTTGAACGTGTTTTGGATAAGTTAATTTGGTTGGGGTGAAGATGAGTAAATATTTTTTCGGTATTTTCAATATGTTTGTTCGAGTTATTGTGAGAAATATTTTTCTTTACAATTAAAGACGATGGGGACTCGATTCAAAGCAAAAATATTATTTTATTCGAACCAGTAGCCCAAGATAGCGCGTTACACTAAACTCTTCAGATTTCCGATTGCCGAATTCTCTAGTTATTGCGTGTTAAGTGGCGGAACTAAACACCGTCCTTTGCCACAGCGAGGAAATTAAAATTTTAAATATTTTATTTTCTCGAATGGAAATCGAACCCGCAATCATCACGTTTACAGTCACTCGCTTGTACCCCTCAAATATTTTACTTACTTATGTTTATCTATATGCTTGATATTTCCTACAAAAAAAATACAGAGATTTAAGACACTGGGTATATCCTTTTTAAGATAATTTTCTCCTCTTTTCTCTATAAGGTTTATTGTTTAAAACTAGTATATAATAAATCAATGCTTAGTTCGCGACGTTTCAAGAATAGGAAACTAAGGATTTTCACATTTTTGTTACTTTTAACATTATGTGGAGCGTCAGTTTAGAAAAACTATACATGGAGATAACTATATATCTTTTGTATTTAAAATAGCGTTAAGACATTCCTTTCTAATGTGTGGAATTGCGTGTTGAGTAGCGGAGCTCAACGCCGCCGTATTTAGAATGGTTGAATATCTTGCTTTTTATAATTACTAAAGGCAGGACGTAGTGTTTTATTCCGCCATACAACACGCAATGTCTCAGTTGGCTAGAGAGTCAGCCAATAAAATATCTACTAATTTATATGCAAAATAGAATATAAAGTTAAATAATTATATGTTCGAAACTGGGCAGAGATGCTAATTATATTCTCCTCTTTTCGAATCAATATATTCTCCTCTTTTCTGGGTAAGCCGTAGGCAGAAAGTGTTAAAATTGCATAAACAATACAAATGTACCAATTATTTTGTTTTGTTTTCATATCTTCACTTTATATTTATGACTTTAGCAAGGTAGGAAGACATTCAGTTCCCCGCCTTGTATCCGTAGAATTTTCGAGACATTGTTTGTTGAATGGTGGAACTCAATGCCATACTTTGTCTAGTTGCCAAGAGCGAGCAAATAAAAATATGAAATAATTAAAAATCAAATTAAATTAAATCAGCAGGATAAGCAGAGGGAACCTAGTGTTAAGACACTCCGTTCCCCACTTTCTACCGAATTCTGGAGCCATTGCGTGTTGAGTGGCAGAACTCGACGCCGCGCTTTCCCTCGACACCAGAGCGAAGAAATGGAAATATAAATTTAAGTAAATATTTCATCTCCCCGAGTGGGGATCGAACGCACAACCAGTCGGTTTTATAGTCACACTTACTGCCGCTGCACCACGAGTGGCCTCAATAATTAATTTCCCTGAATAGGAATTGAACCCACAGCCGTCACGTTACCACAGCCAAACAAACAAAAATTTGAATAATTAAATTAAGAAACAACAAACCAAAATGATCCTTTATAAGATCCCGACCTCGCTCGACGAGGCAGTCACTACCAAATCTCAACCTCGACATCACTTAAATCTTTTATACCATATTCGTAAATTTAGTTATAAATCGTATAATAAAGTATTAGTTCTTAAAAAACAGTGTTTATAAATTCGCCACATAACAAATTTGGCGCAGTCGGTAGGATTGGAACAGCCGAGCTGTATAGCTAGACGACGCAAGAACGTGCCAACGGACAACATCGCCGAGTACGGTTCCCGAAGGGATTTAAAAAGCGTCGCACGAACCATGTTCCAGTTATTGTTGCTGTGGTGAGTTGTTGAATATTGTTTGCTCATTTCCTCAATTATCTACTTACCAGTATCCATAACTCCTAATATCTAATTTCATTATTTAAACATATATCTAAAAATTATCTTTACAACCATGCCAAACACAGAGAGTGTCACTTCTTTTAGATCAGCCTTAAGCCTTGATAATTTAATCAACCTCATTCCTGTATTTAATACGGCCCTTAGTTCAGAAGTTTACAGATTTGTTCGGTCTTGCAACGCCGCTTTTGACTTAGTAAAAGAAACGGACACTAACATTTTGCTTATATATACTTTAAATCGAATAATCGGTCCATGTTCCGCAGACGTCCATGCTAGACAATTTGAAACATGGGACGAATTACGAGCATTTCTTATCGAGAAATTTTCTCAAGTAAAAACGATGTCCCACCTTTCACTAGAACTTCAATCAATGTTTCAACGTGATCGAGAAACTATTACTGATTATTATCATCGTGTCGATCTATTGAGAAGTAAAATTATTGAAAAATTGTCAGCAGAGGTCAAAGATAGTTCTTTACTAGGCAGAAAATTAAGTATCGAAGAGACTGCACTAAGCGTCTTTATCAACGGCCTTAACAGTGATCTAGGGACTATGTTACGAACAAAAGAATTCCGACAGTTATCAGATGCGGGGCGTTTTGCTATGCAAGAAGACAAAATACGTGCTATGAATAAAGATCGGCAATTGCTTTACAAAACAAGTCTCGCGATGCATAAGCCACCAAATAACATTTCAAGACTTCCGAACACACAAAACTTCAACCATCGACCCGCGAGACCTTTAAACAATTTTAATTCAAATGAACAATCATACAACACCAAAATATGTAATTATTGTAAAAATCCGGGACATCTTATTCACGAATGTCGAAAACGAGCGTACAACAATCAAAGGTTTGGTCAAAAACCACCAAGCCAACCCATGAAAGCACCACCTGAACCAAAAATAAATTCTTTAAACTCCAAGGCGGCCATCGAACAGGGCAGCTCGATGGAAACCGCTTTAGATTACTTCCCTTCGACCCAGATGCCCACAACGTCTCAATACAATTAAATCGAAAACCTACAGATAGACGATTAAATTTAACTACTACATATTCTCTTCCAAATCAAAAGTGTGATGCATCGACACAAATAAATGCAGTCTATCGCAGACAAACTTGCGATGCATCTACGCAAACTTCAGCAAATACTAAATTATCTTCAACGGCCTACGGACAGGGTAACCAGCCCCAAACTCTTGGCCATAAACTTCCTGAACCGATTTCGTTAGCCCACGAACAGGGTAACCAGCCCCAAACTCTCGGCTCTAACAAATCAAATCCTAAATCCAAGTCTAAATCCCAATTCAAAAACCGGTTCAAGAACAAATCAAAATCTCAATCCAATTCTAATTCGAACCACAATAATTCCAAATCAAAACCTAACACAACTTCTGAGCCTGAACTCGTTTCTATATCGGCATTAAATATTCCACCGGAAGATCTGCTCTACTGCAAATTTCACATAGACGGTGAACCTATTACATTACTAATAGATACAGGAGCAGCGATATCCGTTTTACAAAAAAAACAAACTCGGAGCTAACCCTCTAGATGTATCGAATATAGTATCGATAGTAGGTGTGGCAGGTAAAGACAGTCCTATTCAAAGCTACGGCACAGCTAACGTTTCAATAGACAATTTCCGTAAACATAAATTCTACATAGCGGATTTAAATATCGAAGCAGACGGCATTCTAGGTTTAGATTTCATGTCTAAATCCGACGTAAATATATACATCGCATCTAAAACTATGCACGTAGGCAAACGACATTATAAACTTTTCCATAACGGCGAAAGCAAAACCAATATTAAAGACGATAAACAATTCATAGAGCATAGGACTGAAACTGTTATTACATGTACTACTCAAGATATTCAATGCGGAACAGCTATTGTCGAAAAACAAGATATCGGAAACGGACTTTCAATTCCCAACGCCCTTGTAAACATAGTTGATTATAAATTCCTAATCACATGAATTAACAAAACAAACGAAGATAAATCAATCATTATGCCCGTCGTACGAACAACTTTATATCTAAACGAGGCCCTAGATAATGAGATCGTAAATATCAATTGAAAGACTCTACGAAGTTTTACTCTCGTCTTCCCACATGCGAAATGATAAAAACTTAGTTCTTCCCATCACACTTGAGAATACTCATAAAATCTTAGATTCCGCAACCCTAACGTCATACATATTCATGAACAAAATAACATATATACTTGACTTTCCCCTAGTCCGACTTAATCATTTTCCCACCTCTATTCTATTCCTATTTCACACCGTAACTCATCCCTTTACTCCGCCATCCTTCCTGAGCAAACTTATTTGGCAACAAACTCAACAAGGCAACAAATGTATTGTTGCCTCCACGAGTTCCATCGACGAATGCAAGATCTTCGCGCCAGCCAGATGGGTCTGCAAGTTTCCAGTCTACAATTTCAACGCGAAGCCTATCTGTGAAATGGCCATCCTTCTACAGACCAACCGCCAACTACCTGGTTCCTGCGAGCTTCCGACCACGTTCCGACAGACGCATTACACTCAATCAAAGAAGATCTGAAAAAGCAATCATCAAGAATCAAACAATTTAATGAAAGGACTTTTATTGAAAAGCATTCCAACAATTTATCCCTTTTCTCTGACTTAGCAGGGATAACAATGTTGGCGTATATTCTGTTCAAACTATTTCAATGTCTGCCTAGAAAATTTAATCGACGCCGTAACAACAACCATGACAACGGATGCATCCAGATTTTCAATAACTGCTTCGATAAAAGGAGGCAGCGTACTTCAGCTCATGTCGCCATCCCGATGTCTACGTTGAACACTACTTCGAGCCCTGCCATCTCCGAAGACTCAGAATCTGACGACGCCACAACTTTCGACGCCGCAACGTCACATCCTCAAAGATCGGGCAAATTCGAACCCGCCCAATCTTTGTTTTAAAGGGGGGAGATGTTATGTTGGAGTTCTCACCCTCATTAATTAAGTACCTAGTGATAAGACTAAAAGTGTAAACAAGTATTTAGGTGTAAACATGTAATTAGCTTATTAGGTCTTTAGTAATCTTCCATACTTAGTTAAGTATCTTTGACACTGTAAATATAAACATTCCCACATCCCTTCCACAAACCAAAATGATCCTTTATAAGATCCCGACCTCGCTCGACGAGGCAGTCACTACCAAATCTCAACCTCGACATCACTTAAATCTTTTATACCATATTCGTAAATTTAGTTATAAATCGTATAATAAAGTATTAGTTCTTAAAAACAGTGTTTATAAATTCGCCACATAACAGATTCTCTAAAATTACAGACGCTGCAGCACTAGGAAATCGGCCGTTCGTTTGTATTATTCGGAACATAATCGAGAAATGTAAATTAAGATAATCACAGCGTCTCCGCTAACGTCGATCCCTTATAATTTGATTGTGAAATTAATAAATTTAATTTGAAATTCAAAATTTTGAAAGCAAAGAAGGGGTTTAAATAGTAAATTCTAAGTATTTTCTTGATGAAAATTTCTGAAATTAGTATAAGCGTGCCTATAAATTAAGTACTGAGTTAATTGGTTTCTGGGACGTATGAAGTATATGTGAAAAATTTTAATTATTTCAGCTTCACGCTGTATCCCGCACACAGCAGGGTAAGCACAGGAAACCTAGTGTTAAGACACTCCATTCCCAAAAACAAAACTCCCTACAGAGATGCTAACAGAATAAATAAGTTGTAACAAGAATATAAGAATTCGAGAATTTCATGGTCAGAGCGCTTGGTCGGTTTCCAGGAGGCGCGGTTTCGAGTCCCACTACATTAAAATTTTTATACGTTTTCTAAATAAGTATTTTTTTCCTAATTGTCAATTAACACTTTAAAATGTTTAAAATATTATGACGAAATTGGGATATATTTAGTTTTTCGTAATGATTGTAATTTCAAATTTCATAGATTTATATTACTTTTGATTTTTTTTTTTTTTTTTTTTTTGATTTTTTTTGATTTATTTCTATGTAACTTATAAAAACACAAGTATTAAACCAAATCAAATCAAATGAGTTTCACGCTGTATCCCGCACACAGCAGGGTAGGCAGAGGGAATCTAGTGTTAAGACACTTAGTTCCCCACTTTCTGCCGAATTCTGGAAGCATTGCGTGTTGAGTGGCAGAACTCAACGCCGCGCATAGCCTCGACACCTGAGCGAAGAAATGGAAATATAAATTTAAGTAAATATTTCATCTCCTCGAGTGGAATCAAACCCACAAGCAGTCGGTTTTACAGTCACACTTCATGCCACTTCGCCACGACTGGCCTCGTACAAGTATAATATATTGACTTGAAGTATAATATATAATTAAGAAGCAAACAATTGGTGGCAAAAGTACAAATAAGACATCATAATCTAAAGAAACCAATGATGAGTGAGAATCGCTTTGAATCTCCACAAAGGTCTTACCTGAAAAGACAGTAATTAATCCTGACATTTATTAATATGTTGAAATATTTTATGACAATAAGATATTCTATTATAGTCATTGTCGAATACGATTAATGAGCTAGCACAGAATCTTTTATGCTATCAAAGAAATTTCTTCGATATTTTGGGGACAATAGAAAATATTTAGGTTAGAAAAATTACCTGATTCAGGACTATGGCCCATAGAATGGAGGTCCTGCTGAGATCTTCTGCGCTGGCGGTACTCAACCCTGTAGTCCGGCCACCTGCCGTACTGAGCAGGGGCATTCAAGTATTCTTGAGAAGAAAATCTTGAAGCACGAGGAGGAGAAAAACCTACTTGGCTATAATAATCTTGACGGAACACGACATCTGGATGGTTCATACCTCCAGGAACAATTTGACTGCCATAATGACTTCTGTGACCCAAATATTCCGGCTTCATAGGCACAGGACCATCTGTTAACTCGTGGCCATGTATGGACGTTGATCTTTGAGGACCGTAATCTCGTAAGCGATTAGAAAACTCCAATCCCATACGATGTGGTGAATAATCCAAACCACGTGGGCCCATTTCAAAGTGGCCATGAGGTCGACTGCTTCTATAGAAATGGGGTGAAAATGGATTTTTACTTTCTTGACTTTGTCGAGGAGGTTCGGCTTTTACTTTATCTTCAATTTTAACTTTTTCGCTCGACTTATCCACCTCATTCTGATTCAGCTCTTTCTTGGGATCTTGAGGATTTCTTTTAGTCGAGTCGGTGGCGTCTTGTGACGCTCTTCGGTTGAATTCCTGAATTTTCTCAGGCACAAAACCCTGCTGCGGCATTTGAGACATTATTTCTACGTAAATCACATCAAAATGTCTATAAACACTATCTCAAAATTGACTACACCAAAAGCACGTATATCAAAAGTGTCTTATATACGAGACACATTTATAATGTGCATATTATATAGTTTAGGGAAATAATCACAACCGTATACATGTGGGCTAAAAAAGGTAGAGTACGATTTAACCTTAGGTTTTTCCAAATTAGTAATATCCACAATTTTTTTCTCCTGCCTTAATATTTTATACGCAAATCAGAGTATACGAGTATTTAATACAGATATCGATATTTTAGTAGAATCGCCATCAATATTTATGCTATAAGCTGCTAGATTAAATTATCCAGGATTAACAGATATTGCAAAATAATAATTAATTAGATTAACTTAGTAATTTATAGCTTTTGTTTAACCATCAAATCCTTTCTAAATTATCATATTAAATAAATAAAAAGTAAATCAGCGCTGTATCACATTATTAGCAGAGTAGGCAGAGGGAACCTAGTGTTAGGACACTCCGTTCCCCAATTTTTATCCGTTCCCGTTATATCCGTTCCCGAATTTTTGGAGGCAATGAGTGTTGAATAGCAGGACTCTTCGCCAGCCAACCTTGGTGAAAAATTGTCTCGAGTCGGAATTGAATCCATAACCCTCGGTATACACTCTTGTGCCCGTACGCCACGACGGCCTCAATCATATTGAAGTTTAAACCTTAGATGAATTTTGATAGTTAGGTGTTTAAGAAATATAATAAATTGTATTTATTAGTTAAAAGTAAATTCTGACATTAACAGTACTGGAGGGAATCCTAAAATCATTATTCAACACAACACGTTGCCTTTGCTTCCAATTCTAATAATTATAAAATTTTATTATCAACCCAATGTAGTCTCAATTACTATTAAACGTAAAGTCGAATTTGAAATAACGATAATAATATGTTCATATCTCCCTTATAGTTTCATTGTAAAATTTAATATATAACTATCCAATATACACCTAAAGGCGTTCAATTTAAGGTTCAATTTTGAGTACAGGGGATTTTTTTTTAAATATTAACCTAAAACGTTTCCATATTAAAATCAATTCTGTGATAGGACAAATAAAGTCCAATTTGGTTTGCCAATTTGCGTGTTAGATGGCGAAACGAGGACTTCCAGTGAGGTTAACGCTAGCATACCAATGTAACACTTATGAATTACGTGATAAGGTTATTTATTGCTTGGATCTTTTTTTTTCGAATACTTACTTAACTTCCCCGGGGCGTTCGCGATAATCTAGTTTATTTATTTGAGAGGAGTCTGGGTATGGGCTATGTATAGAAAGTGTATAATGAAGGTATTATAATTATTTGAATTTTTTTTTGCGCATTCAATCTGGATGTATTGTATATATTCTGTTGGAAATGTGACGTTTTTTAATACACACCTTTTTTTTAAATTTCACGCTGTATCCCGCATATTGCAGGTTACACAAAAGGAACCCAGTGTTAGAACACTCTGTTTCAAATTATGGCACTTCTGTTTCCCAATGCCGAATTCTCGAGACATTGTTGTGGTGAAACTTAACACTTAAATCTTATCACCATAACGGGAAAATAAGAACAACTCGTTCTCCCCGAGTGTATGGTGTTGCAAATATGGCATGTTAAAACTGCTGTATCCCGCATGTTGCAGGGTGCACAACGGAACCTAGTGTTAAGACACTCCATTTAACACAAATACACTGTCGTTTCATTTTACGCCGAATTTACGAAACATATTGCGTGGAGTAGCGAAACTTAACGCCGTATTATCGTATCACACCAGAGTGGACAAATAAATACAACTCATTCCACCGAGCGTTAATCGAACCCGCAACCTTCCTCTCTTATACAATCAGTGTGCGTTAAATATACATTTAGTCCAGTTTAGAGAGTGTAAGACGCAGATCTAGAGTTCTCTAAATAGTCTGTAACTAATATGAAAATAGACAATCCACTTGATCATTCGTATCTTAAAGAATAGATATAGTTAGATGGTATACGATTCTTCTATACAAATATTATATAGTCGAATATAGAGTGGACAGATTGTGGGATCAATTCCCATTCGAGGTTATTATTTTTTTATTTTATCCCGTACAGAGGCTTGCTACCAGCAAGGCTCTGTACGGCATACACCCGCACACAGCAGGGTAGGCAGAGGGACCTAGTGTTAAGACACTCTGTTCCCTACTTTCTACCGAATTCTGGAGGCATTGGGTGTTGAGTGGCAGATCTCAACGTCGCGCATTGCCTCGAAACCAGAGCGAAGAAATGTAAATATAAATTTAAGTAAATATTTCATCTCCTCGAGTGGGGATCGAACCCACAACAAGTCGGTTTTAACGTCACACTTTGTGCCCGTGCGCTACGACTGGCCTCTCAATAATAAAAATAATTATTTTCGAAATAGTTATTTTCTAAATATAAAATGCTTGGAAATGCCAATTATTAGGTAACGATTGCTGTTGCCTAATTAATTTAAGCTTCACGCTGTATTTAACACCGCACTTCTATCAAATTCTGGAGGCACTGTGCTGATCGGCAGAACTCAACGCCACAACCAAGGCTTCATTCCCAACTTCCTATATTCATTATTTTCATACACTAGTACCTAATTAGGAAATTTTAAATAATTAAAACGCCAAAAATTACATATTCAACTATGAGCGAAACAGAAATGGCTCTAACACTCCCCAGGTAGACATTCACTAAACGATCGAGGGTTTTTGGCGTGAGTCCAGACTGGCTGATATGGTAATATATCGTGACCTACGGAGTATGGGCTATATGACCCAGAACAGAAACGGATAATAGCATATGCTAGTGGAAATGAATTTGGAAATTTTTAAAGGATTTTTTTATTAAGAATGTATGTGATCGCGCTGTAGACCTAGGATTGATTCCATGTTGAAGCAATATATATATATATATATATATATATATATATATATATATATATATAGTTGATCTAGTGAAATAAAGCAGCTCAGAATTGGTTGATTAATGCATAATGTCTGGAAGTTGGGTACAAAAACGGAGAACGGAGTGTCTTAATACTAGCTCGGTCATGCCATATGCTAGTTACGCCACTCAACACAAATTGCCTCGATAATTCGGCGGAAAGGCGAGAACAGAAACATCTTAATGGAAAGACAGAGTATCTTAGCACTAACTTCCCAGGTTCCCTCTGCCTATTTTAATACTGAGTTATTAGTTTATTCTCTTAAAGATATAAACATAATGTCAGGTCACTATCACTATAGAGTAAATACAAAAAAATAAAGCACTTGACTGAATTAAAGAAATACATTTGTTTACAAAACATAATGTCGCTGTATTTCATGTCATGCCTCAATCAAAATACAGGATGTTCAGATTTCCAGTTACGTAATGCCTTAACACAGTAATAGCCAGTTTATGAGCTATTAATCCAACAATAGACTGACATTGCAAAGCAGTTTCAAAAATGTGTAAAATTATTGGTTTTAACACAATGCCACTTCATTAAGTTGTTTTAATTTAAAATTCTTCAATATTATAAAAAAATAAATTATAAAGAGAGTCGTGGTGCAGTGGCATAGTTTGGCTGTAAATGTGACGGTAAATATGTTCGATTCTCACTCAAACGAATGAATTATATTTTCAATTCTTCGCACTGGTAATAAGATAAAGTATAGCATTGAGTTCTGTTTCGTAATATCCAATATCACGAAAGTATATTGGAAAGTGGGTAACGGAATATAGGGGCACTAGGTTCCCTCTGCTTACTCTGCTATATATGGTATACAGTGTGAATTTTACTCAGATTAAATTTTAAGTAATACTGGTAGAATGCAAGTAAAACGTAACTACGTTTTACACCTTGATGCTAAATGCAAGTTAACATTATTTGGAGCACAATAGTACTCTATTGTTCTCCAAATTAGTAATAGTAGTAGTAGTGCTTAGTCAATTCTAACCAGTTCTTGAGATAAGACTGTTCAACCAAACAAAGTAGCCAATTTTATGACAATATACATATATATTTTTTTCTTAAAATTGAATTATTGGCCACCGACATCTTTTAAATTTCAAATTTATCTCAATTATGTTAGGAAACATGGCTCATATGTATAACTGCAAACGCGACTGATTGTGGGTTCGATCCCAATTCGAGGATATGAAAAAAACATTTAAAATAATTTATATTTTCATTTCTTCGCTCTGGTGTCGAGGCAAGGAGCGGCATTGAGTTCCGCCGCTCAACGCACAATGCCTCAAGAATTCAGTAGAAAAGGGTAAACGGATTGTCTTAACCTTAGGTTCCCTCTGCTGTGTGCGGGATAAAGCGTGAAACTGATTTTAACATGTTTCCCGAGAAGGATCTACTAAATGCTTATTTACATTGTATAGTATACATACATAAATATATACATAAGTAACAAGGGTTTATTTAGAATATTGAATATTTTAGGCAACTTTATGTTTTTGGGACTGACGGAATGATGTACCTTTTATGTTGTATGTTGAAATTGTTTTGATGATATTAGATTTTTTTTTGTTGTAATAATAATATTGCGATTATATTATTTATATTCTGTTTGTTTTATATTATTCATGTTACGAAATGTTATTTAGAATTTTATTTACTGTATACATATTTTAGAAGAAATTAACTATTTGTTTTTGTTTTATTTTAATGTTTGTTAGATCCAATATTCAATTCTACTGTATTCAACTGTAGAAAAGGAACACAGGTACAAATTTAGTTAATTTAAACAATATATAATTATTTGATATATATATATTAAACAATAATACTATTACATAATATTTATCAGCTTCACACTGTATCCCGCACACAGCATAGCGTACTTAGTATTGACAATCCGTTTCCCATTTTCCGCCATGTTCTAGAGGCATTACGTGTTAAGCGGCAGAACTCAACGCCGCTCTTTGCCTCGACATCAGAACACATAAATGTAAATATAAATGTAAGTAAACATTAATAATTCATTTATAATAATATAATATTTAAATTTATAATAATGTTGTGTTTTTTAATAATTTTGTTTCGAAAATAATAAGAAATATATTTAGGGTTGACAAAAAACAAAACGGAGTGACACGTAACACGTACTATGCCTTTTCATTTTGCTTAACCCTACCTAGCTCTATGCGGGATACAGCGTGAAACTGATTTTTAATATGTTTAAGGAACAAGAGCTTACCGATACTTTTATTTACATATCGTTTTCAACAAATAGAAGTAGAATTGGTCTCTATAAAGTTCAGTTACGTTTTGATTCCACGTTTGTTTTGTCACTTTCTACTGTCATTGTAGTTCGTTGCAATCGAAAAAGCGCATCGTTCGATTTTATAATACTTTTGTATAGAAATAAACAAATTAATCTTATTATTTTTTATATTTAGAGGCCAGTCGTGGTGCAGGGGCACAGTATGTGAATGTAAACGTGACAGGTTGTGGGTTTGATTCCCGCTTGAGGATATATAAATATTTGATATGAAACGAATGGTGGTGGTGTTGAGTTCCGCCGTTCAACTGGCCAGGATTCAGTGGAATAGAGTGTACTTAAAAAAATATTCCTATTTCAACACATTTAGCATTAGAGTAGACTTAAGTCTACTTAAGTCTACTTAGAGTAGACTTAAGTCTAATGCTAATTACACTCTTCGCAGGTTTCCAGACTGAAATCACAAAAAGAAATATCGAGGCGGAACTCAACGCCGCACTTTTTGGTACTAGTAAATGATTATAAAATCAGAAATATCACTTTTACAGTAAGACTGTCGTATTGTCCTTAAAAAAGTGAAATAGAAAAATCTTAAAAAATATGCTTTTCATTTGGCTTCGATTCGACCGGCTTCCACAAGGCACGGGTTCGAATCCACGTTCATATTTTATAAGATATCATAAAAACATATTTCTTTACAAAATAAAAAAAACACTTTTAAAAGTTAAAAACAAAACTGGAAACAGCTGTAATAGAAACTATACATATATTCACACACAATTTTTGTTTTACCAATAGCCGTCCCCTTAATTTTCGTATTATTTGCGTAAACCGCTCTAGCTCGGGATGGTGTACGAGATGGGGATCTCAGACGGGTCAGAATTACTGAGGCTTTTACAAGACGCGTCCTCAGATGGTGCTGTACTGTACGCATGGTAGTAAAACACTACCATATTGATATCTAAAATTAATCCCACACACAGCAAGGAAGATAGAGGGAACCTTGTGTTAATACACTCGTTTTCAACTTTCCACCAAATTCTGAAGGCATTGTGTATTAAGTGGCGGAGCTCAACGCTAAGAATAGCAGAGAGTAAAGAAATGAAAATTTAAATTTAAATAAATATTTAATTTCCTCGAAGTGGGCATCGAACCGCATTCGCATTTACACCCACTTGTGTGATAAACATTACATAACCTCGAGCCGGAATCGAACCCACAATCAGTGGATTTTATAGTGACACTTCGTGCCCCTGCGCCACGACTGGCATTTTATTGTAAGCCTTACAGAACAAGTAAATATAAAAATTATAAATTTTATGTTAATTAAACTTTATCCAGGAAACAGTATCAAACTAAAAAAACGGTAAATAGATTTTCATCATATATATAAAACCACATAATATATATCTTTCAAACGCGATTCGAACTGACATACACCCTACAAAATCTTCAATCCCACCACAACGACACTTCCTGTATTAAAAAACAACATAAGTATTCAAATAAAAAAAAAAAAAAAAGTTCTAAATCAATTTGTTTTGCAATCCGTACAATGCTACAGCGTTTATATTCACATCGCGTCACGGCAGCCCCTTTCAATACTGGCTTCCCCACGTAGTAAATAGAGAAGCCTGTGTTGGATACAAGCTGGGAGATATGGTATGAAAGTTTTTTTTATATATGTACAAGAATTATATGTTTGTCGGTTTGTTTTGTGTTTCACGCTGTATCCTGCATCTAACAGAGTAGAGGGAACCTGGGAACCTAATTAAGCGATTGTTAAGACACTTTCAATTGTTTTATTTGTATGTTGGTTAAAGATTTGAATTTGCCTTTAGAAGGGTGTGGAAGAGAACTAAGAATTAAGACACTCCTTCCAACTTAATCTCTAGTGTGTGTGTTTGTCTGAGTGGCGAAATTCAATGATGCATTTTAAAACGAAAATAATGCATTTCCTCGAATAGGAATCGAAGCCACAACTGTAGCGTTTATAGTTTCGCATATTCTCGATAAAATAAATAATTATAACAAAATTTTGCTAGATCATTATATTTTAAATCTCTTGAATTACTGAATGACTGACCGACAACGTACAAACGAAACTGGTGGACATGGTAAGTAGTTTTTTTTAAGTATTTTGTTTGTAGAAAAAAAAATAAGAAAAGATTTCTCGAAATTCCTATGGGAACGAAAAAAAAAGCGAAATTCTGTATTTTAAGAGTTAAGTATATAATGACCTTTATCTCACTATTATCATATTTTACCCTCTTCTTTAAAAGGGGAAAATACTTTTAGAAACACAAAAAATCTACTCTACGAAACGTTTTAAAAAGATGATTTTAAATTTATATTGTAAACACGACAGTATTAGTATTTATATTTAAAGTAACATATCGTATTCATGAGAATATACAGACAACTATAACTTATGGTCCAGACAGAATCTTATTTGTATTGAAATTTGTTGGAATTTTACATTCTTTTACATGTTTTTATTTTAAAAGAGAGCAATATATACTTATTTTAAAGTGTCACAACTGAAAAGTGCGTTATTACAAGCACGATGGTCGTGGATTCAATCTAGACTCGGGGAAACGTTTTAAAAAAATCGTTTCTTTATTTTGAATAAAGAAAAAAAATCTTAAGTCTTAGTTATAAGTTAAGTGAAAACAAAGTGTTTCAATTTACAAATTAAATAAGAACAAAGTGAACAGATTTCGTAAAATTTTCTATTTTTAGTTAAACTTTACTTAGGTGGAGTGTCTTAACTAGGTTTCCTCTACCTAACTTCCTAAGTGGGAAAAAGGTTCCCACCCCTATCCTTCCCTTCACTTCAGGCACACCTTAGGAACCTAATGATTTTTTTTGTAACATTCGTTCGCTTTACAGTCTGTCTTGTCGCTGTTGTTAATAAATTATGTTTTTTTTTACACATTATATATATTTAGTACATTTTTAGTTTTAATGTATTTTTTTTACAGATATATTTTTAATGTATATGAATGAAGAATAATGCAACAGTTTCGTTTCCTATTTATATGAAATTGTATTTTTTAATTTTCACCATGTAACACGTGTATGGTACAGCAGGTAGTGTTAAGACACTGGGACTGGGACACTGGGACACTGAAGACGTTACACAATTTTAGCCCAAATTGAATAGAATTGATACTGCGTGTAAACGTGACGATTTCCATTTCACTCAACTGAGGCGCTCTACGTCTACGCAACGCGGGCTCCGCTCGTATAAAATTGAAACCATATTGTATATTGTAACTAACTATATAAAAAAATACATCGAGGTTAGACAAAGCGTAGCGTTAGGTTACGCCACTAAATGTACAAAATCTGTATAAAAAAAAGGTAACGAAAAATTTTTTCACCAGAAGAAGATAAAAAATATATCGTATTATTCTTCATAGAATACATATATAACTCATCAAAGTTAATAGTCACTATGTACAACTGGTACTGACACTACTGACCTCGTTAGCATCAATTGGCATTCAAAAGTGCTTGCAAAGACCTAATTACCGTTTCTGAACAAGAATATTCTGCTGTATAACACGATCGAGGAATACATTTATTCTTCCTTTTTTACAGTTTCACACTGTATCCTGTATATGTTAAGACACTCCGTTTCTGTCTTTCCGTAATTTCCGAATTATTGAGGCATTTTGTGTCGAGTGTCGTAACTCCACGCCGCGCTTTGCTTTGTTCGCATAGCGAAATGAAAATAATATTTTTTCCCTCGATTGGAAATTGAATCCACCACAGCTATATTTCCTCTATTAATCATGATTTATAGCTCTTTACATAACTGACACTACTGACATATATTTTTTTTATTAGAGAACATTTGAAATAAAACTGTCCGACCATTTTCTCTTAGCATAGCGCGATTCGAATTCCATTCAACTATCGGGTTCGACACGCCCTAGATACGTCACAATAGTGCTGTACTACATAAGAGAGTGTTAACTAATGATATCACAGAGACCAGGCACAGAGGCCAGTCGTGGCGTGGGCATAAACGCGACTGGTTGTGGATTCGAATCCCACTCGAGAAAATGAAATATTTATTTAAAATGTATATTTCTATTTCTTCGCTCTGGTGTCGAGGAAAAGCGCGGATTTGATTTCCTCTACCAAACACACAATGCCTCCAGAATTCGGCGGGAAGTTGGCAACGGAGTGACTTGACACTAGGTTTCCTATGCTCTGTATCCCGCAGTGTGCGGGATACAGTGTGAAGCCGATCCATTTATTTATTTAATCTTGTCTCTACATCGGTTCCTTTGATCATGAAATGAGTAGTGAGGTACCGCGTGAAATACATAAAACACCAACTGTCATTCAATAGAAGATCGTAAACTTCAATTTATGTAGTTGCTGTAATAAAGTATTTTAGAAATTTCTATTTTTATAATAAAACATCTGTTTCTGTGTCGGTTTATTTGTTTTTATTATATATTCTGTATTTTGATTGGGAATATTTGTAGGACGATAAAATATAAAGTTCGAATTGAAAATAGTTTAAATCTGTGTTATTTCAATTGAGACTGCGATGTTTCGATCAGTTTTTATTTTGGTTGAATGTAATATGAGGTCGTCGTGGCGCAGGAGTACAAGCGTGACTGTGAACGCGATTGGGTGTCAATTCTATTCAAAGTCGTGGTAATTAAATATAAGCGTATAAGAGTTTTGACGTAGTTCGATGAGAACGTATGGCTCAGAGCGCTTGGACGGTTTCCAAAGAGGCGCGGGTTCAAATTCCGCTACGTTTAAATTTTGTATACGTTTTCTTAATACATATTTTTCCTTCCTAAGTCTGGAATAACACTTTAAAAGAGTTAAAAATTACAATATATTTAATAATGTGTCTTAACATTACGTTCCCAGATGCCTTTTCCTATTAACACTCTCTTATGTAGTACAGCACTATTGTGACGTATCTAGGGCGTGTCGAACCCGATAGTTGAATGGATATAGCTTAAAAAATATATTAACACATGCATGTTTTCGATAGCAATTTATTCATAACTATTTTATCCCGATACTACGTATGCGTGGACTACAAAATGAAAAATCCCCTATTTATTTTCCATTTCACTTCTCTTAATACTCCCTGGGGACTTTACGTGTCAAATTTCTTAATCTCACTACGCTGCGTAACTAACGTGCGTCAATAACTCCGTAACGAAAAATTTTTATAAACACATATAGACAAGGGAGACATAAACACGGCTTTGTTCGCTGAAACTTATTTTCGTTTTATAGCCAAAGTATAATATATAAAAATATAAGAATAACAAGTATCCTATGTGATTTCTTGTACCTCTAAGAATGTGTTTATAAAGTTTCATTATAATCGGTCGAGCAGTTTTAACGTGAAAGCGTAACAAACAAATACATTTATAATATGTGGCTGACTGGAAACGGGTTCGATTGAGAAAAAAAATATTTTGATTTTCTCATTCTGATAACAAGACCTTGAGTTCTGCCACTTAACACGCAATGCCTCCGGAATTCGGCAGAAAGTGGGGAACGGAGTGTCTTTCACTACATTCCCTCTGCCTACCCTGCAGTGTGCGGGATACAGCGTGACTCTGATAACAAGACCTCGCACATGTCCTGTCCTGCCTCTCAATAGACACGAGGAAAGTAGTGTCACAAAAATGCACATGTTCTTTTGTTTTGCCTCTGAATAAACACAAGGACCTAGTGTCTTAAAAATAATCCAAATTTGAATCCACAACTATTACTGACCATCAAATGTTCCAGCTATTTAACAATACCCTAAATTTCTATTAATTATTACAATTTTCAGTTAAACGCTACACGCCTCTATACATTTATTTAAGAGAGAGAGAGAGAGAGAGCAAGGAGCAAGTTTACAGACGCGGACGTCGTTAGAGCTACCCACTTCAAGCGAGAATACGATAATTAATGTCAGATTTGTGTTTCAATTAGTATGTCTGCTATGTTTCGTATTATTTGTATAGTTTGATTATATTTAGCTTCACGCTGTATCCCGCAAATAGGGTAGGCTAGGGTAGGTGGTCAGTGGGAACCTGGGAGTCTAGTGTTAAGACACTTCTGTGAAAACACATTTGTCCACTGAATTCTTGAGGTAGAACTTAAAACCGCGCTATGTTTTATTAACAGAGCGAAAAAATTTAAGAAAATATATATATCATTACTCCTAGTGGGAATTCAATCAAGGACCGTTAAGTTAAATTATTTTTTATTTTCTCCGCACTGTTAATAGCTTCCGCCATTCAACTTACAACGTATAAAAACTTGGCGGCACATTATATAAGGTCGCGTGATATTGACATCACCCTTGCCCGAGACTTTACCTGCATAGCAAAATGCAAACAATTAAAAGTAAAACATCATACAAATACAACAACGAAAGAAATACTTAACCCAAAAATATCTCTTCAAATTGAAAATGTAGTTCCTGAGATTACCGCCTTCAATCAAACAAACCATACATACAGCTTTGTTTTATTAGCATGAATTAAGAACAAATGTTTAATGTATGTTTGAAGCCATTTGTGGCGCAGGGGCGTACAAGTGTTCCTGTAAGCGTCACTGGTTGTGGGTTCGAGGAAATGAAATATTTATTTAAATTTATATCTTCAGGCCTGGCGTCGAGGCAGAGCGCGGCGTTAGATTCCGCCATTCAACACAAAAAGTATGGACCGAAGTGTCTAGACACAAGGTTCCCTCTGCCTACCTTATTATGTGCGAGATATAGCGTGAAGCTGATTTAATTTTAATTTTAAGAACAAACGTATGCGATACTAAAATAGAATTCCAAAAGTGAATAAAAAGCTTTTGCTAATTTCCTCTATAAGTAAATACGGTTTCATAATCAAAGTGATTTTAAATTGAATATAAAAGATAATTTCGTGTGTCTCTTTGAAATGATGAAGCATTTGAATGTATGAAGCTACTTAGGGTAATTTGATATGTATGTTTCATACACAGTCTGTTTCATTATTACAAGAAAATCTTAATAAATAAATTATTTAATATTTAACTTTTTTACAACAAAAAAGATTTTAATCATTATAAATATAAATATCATCAAAATAGATTAGTACCCACACCAATCGTACGCCGCTGGGCACTTATCTAATTAACTTATTATAAAGAAATGTACCAAATGTGCTTTATACTATACTTTAATTTTGTCTACCTGTACCCTATTATATGATTCAACTAATGTAAACCACTTAAACAATAATTAAAATATAAAATAGATAAAGAGCCCGTGGCGGTCAGACCTATGTTATTTTTTAAAATCGTTTTCTGTGCATTTATTCAACACCAGAAAATACGAAGGAAAATAAAATTTCGATTATGATTACTTTGGCTGTTAATAGATAAACAACGAATATAATACAGTATATAACTTGCAATTTCATATATTTCATTATGAAAATATTATCTTTAAAATAATATTAAAAATGAAGTTATAATATATATCCTTGGACCATAATATATATCAAATAAAATAATTTTATCTAATAAACAGAGAAAATATATTTAACAATTATTATTTTTTACTAAGCTTCACGTTCTTTACGCACTTAGCACGGTAGTCAGATGAAACCTGGGAACCTAATGTTAACATAACATTTCGTTAGCATTAAGGTATCTTAATCGTCGTCATCGTTTACCATTTTCCTCCAAATTCTATTCATAGCATGTTATGTGATGGAACTCAACTCTCCGCTTTGCGTCGACAACAGAGCGAAAAAATAAAAATATTATATATTTAATTTCCTCGAGAAGGAATAAAATCCACTACCTGTTCGCACGCGATCTCTGTGTCACGACTGACCTCAGAAAAGGAAAAAAAACAACTTTTATAGTACACGAAAATGTTAAAAGTTTCTTAGATAGAGTAAGACCAATGACGATTTTAATTGAACAAAGCTTGCCTTCAAATTGAACAGAAAGTGGAAACAGAGTGACTTATCACTTTTTATCTATTTTTTACTTATTTTTTACCTATATACATAAATATGTCCATAAGAACTCTACCCATAGACCATTGTTGATCGTCAATTGAGTTACACCCTGTATAAACTAATATATATTTAAATAAGAAATAGAAAAATTTACTTATCTGTTATACTAATTTCGAAAACTTTAATTTTGGATAATATAAATGATAGTTACAAAGTTAGCAAATGTAAGTTCTTCAAGTCTCATTTATAAATGATACTGTCGAGTCAGTTTCTCTTTGCAGTAGTATATATTATTTTCTTAACTTCTCGTTGCATATCTCACATAGTATGGAAGGCAGATGGAATCTGGGAACCGATTGTAAAAACATTCCGTTTCCATCAAGACACTTCCGTTCACTACTCTCCGCCAAATTCTCGAGACATTTCGTATTGAGTGACAGAACCCACCGCTGTTTAGTAAAATGGATCTAGAAATATTTCTGAGGCCGCTATAATATTTTACTAATCATCTCACGCAAAAAATGATATCAGATATTTTTTTAAAAGGAAACCTTTTATTATGGTTTCTCTCCACGGTGAAGTAAAAAAAATCAAAGAGTTCTATGAAATGTGTTAACATTGCAATATATATTCTAAATATGTGTAGTTTATATCGACACGATTAACGGGATAAAATATAGTCAAAAGAATTAGGCGAAAATTGGGGAACAGAGTGTCTTAACATTAGGTTCCCAGGTTCCCTCTGCCTACACTGTATGTGGAATAAAGCTAGAAGCCCAAAAAAATAATAATCGGCTCGATTTCCCAATTACCGCAGTATTCTCCACAGTCAAATCTCTAGACTCGTACTTATAATATAGAGATATATAGAGTACTGCCTGGACCTATTCCAAAACGAGCAATTGGTATTGTATTATCGATATTACTGTAGAATAGATAAGTAATGAGCAGTCTGCATCTGATTGGAAATATCTATGTAGTAGTACGTTAGAAGTCGTAGGTTCGATTTGAATAAGAAACTGTTTGAAATGAATATTTTTTTTAGATAAGAAACGAATTATTATCACTAATTTATCTTTACCTATTTAGCATTAAACTTAAGTCGCCGAGAACGAACTATTTTAATAAAATTACCCGATTTGACAATAGGACATAATGTGGCGTTGGATTCTACCTCGCCAAATTGGGCGGCCCCTCTGCCTAACCTGATAAGTGGGAAAAAGCGTAAAGCTCGTTTTTTTTAAAATGAATACTAGAATCAGAACTTGGTGGAAAGTGTGGAACGAAAAGTCTTAGCATTGATGATTTAATGTGTACTTGTATTTGAAAACATGGATGATGAAATTTCATACAGTAAAACCACTTCCATGCCTCTCGTTCATTCGATAATCTCAGAATTGCACGCGAACAATGCTATGGGTAAGAGCTTATGAGATTTGCTAAGATGTTTACAAACAGCCATACAAACACAATATAATCCTAACAAAATAAATATATTCACGATGCCAGCTGTATTATTCTGGAAGAAGTCCAAATATTTCACATAATAGAGCATTTAGGGAAGTGTATAATGAAATATTATATTATTGTTCCTTTTAGTATTGTAGCGACTCATCACTCTGTTTTATATTTTACTATGAATGTAGTTAGTTTGGTACCCTACAAAAAATTAAAATTAAATAAATCAAATCATAGACTTGTTCAAATTTTGTAAGATGTTCTCACACTTAAGGAGAATATTCGAAGAGATTAATATCATATTATAACTTAATTTGTTTTTTTTTTCAGTAGTATCTTGCATACGGCAGAGTAGGAAGAGAGAAACTATCTTAGGACACTCAGTTCTTCACTTTCTGCCGAATTCTGGAGGCATTCCGTGTTGAGTGGCAGAATTGAACGCCGCGCTTTGCCTCCAGACCAGAGCGAAGAAATGGAACTATAAATTTAAGTAAATACTTCATCTTCTCGAATGGAGAACGAACCCACAACCAGTAGATTTTACAGTCACACTTTGTGCCTCTACGCCACTACTAGCCCGGTTTATAATTTATAAGTACTTATTTATATAAGACTATTTAATACGTAACTACGACATAGAACCTTAAAAGCCCTCTCCCTTCCGTATTTAAAGCTCTTCTCTAAGCATATCATATTTTACGATACAAATGAATAAATTATAGCTTCTATGCAAAATTAAGGCTAGGCGTGGCGCAACAGCAATATGACTCTAAGCCCTACAGGTTGTGGGTTCTATTTCCACTCAAGGAAATGAAATATTAAATATCTTCATCGCGAAGGATCGCCCTGCTGTCGAAGCAAAGCGCGACGTTGAGTTGAGCCACTCCACACGTGATTACTCCGTAATTTTGTAAAAACAGCGGAGTGGAGTGTCTTAGCGCTTCCGTTCATATTCCTACTGCCTACCATACAACGTACATGATAGAGTGCGAAGTTGGAAAAATGGGCCAAAATTAATTACATTACGCAATAATAAGTTCTTTAGATTTTCACGATTATTACACATTTTAAATGAAACTATTTTAACCGGATTAATCGCGAATATTTTGTATTTTTATACATTTAAATAATGCTAAATGATTCTTAGACATTTGAAACCTGAATTACCATGTGGTCAACATTTGGGTTCCCCAAAATGTATGAAAATAAAAAAATATACGCGATTAATCCGGTTAAAATAGTTTCATTTATAATACATTCCGCAATTTTTGTTTTAATGTCTACACAAGCTTAACGCTATTTGCCACATATGGTAGAGTGAACATAGGTAACCCAGTATGAAGGCAGTCCGTTCTGCACTTTCTGCCTAAATTTCCAGACATTAAGTTTTGACTAGCGGAACTAAACGCCGAAAAAAAAATATTTCCCCATTTTCCACACATACGAACATAATTTACCAAATTATAAACGTTTCCGTCGCTTTATTTCATCCTATTTGACATCAAAGTTTGTCCATATCAGCCTCGTAGGCTTTTATGAAAAGAAATAAGAACACATTAGGGGAAAAGTAACAAACTTTCACCCTATAAAGAGATTGTATCGTGTAAAATATATAATTATAGTTATTTGTTGTATGGTTCCGTGACTCTTGCCGTCTCTACTTTGATTTTATCTAGCGCTACATTAATACTGATTACTCGTGAGGACCGAAAGACAGCTTTGGTACGTTTTCACGCAACTCTACAATTTATATATTAAATGGACGTGCTCGATGTTGCCCGAGTGCGGTTAATTTTTGATTTATTATTCACATTAATATGTTTATACAATTTTTAATTAATGAATTGCATTAAATAGTAAAATTGCCACAAAAGCCTGCCGGTCATCGGGAAGTGCAAATTATAAAAGTTGACAATGTTAAGTTTGCTTGTCTATGCAATCAGTTGGTATGGAATGAATAACAAAAATAAGGTTGTAATGATTTTTTTGTTTAAAATATCAATGAATTTTCACTTTTTAGATATTTATCTAAATGCTATAAGTATTACTATAAGTCCGCAGCAAGTACTCTATATATTTTGAATACGCGGCGAATTTCATACAAAATATAGCAAAATCAATGCATAATTGCTCGTATCTTTTGATTACGTTGACTGACAAACTGATTTTTTTTACTGTTTTTTCTATGCTTCAAGGAATTATACACTTAAATATTTAATATTAACTTCAGCTTGATACGTCCATACGATCTAAATCGTCTTGACAGACGAGCAGATGGACAGCAAAGTGATCTTATAAGGGTTCCATTTTATCTTTTGAGATACAGAATCCTAAAACCCAAAATAAGTAAAAGAAAAATTTTTGCTGGTTCCATAAATAAAAAAAAAACATAAGACAATCAATCATATCGTAAAAACACTCGCAAAGAAAAACAGGTCACTCAAACACTGTACACATTGATTACCTGAACTCTACTTATATTACCAGGTAGGATCGAAATGGACCTTAAATAAAATCATAATCCCGGGCTAAGGGTTGACCTGATAAACAAAACATTTGACCTCTACAGGTGATAACTTATTTAAACACGATGCTGGCCTGGGATAATATTTATAATATATATAGAGCTCTACATAAAGTGTATAAGTGTAAAAGGGCTTTGAAGTTTATGTGTTTAAAATTGTATTATTAGGGATGTAGAGGCCGTCGTGATGCATATGTGCGACTTTTAAACGCGACGGTTGTGGGTTTGATTCTCACTCGGCGGAATGAAATAAAATGCCGGAAAGTTGGGAACGGCATTGATTTGAATTAATGGGAACGAAGTGTCATAAGACTGGTTTCCCAGGTTCCCAGGTTCTAATCTAACGTTATTTTTTTAAATATAAGACTATATTTTATAATAGACAGATAATAAATGTTTTAAGATAAGAAACGAAATATTTTTTAACAATAATACTAAGTTTTGTTTTAACAAAATAGTATTTAAAAATGTGAATGTGTACCACGTCAACTGTAACATAATTTATAGAGCTAAAATGGGAAAACGCTTCAAACATTAGAACTTGACGTAGATTTATTTACACTTTTAAGAAGAGCAAAGACTCATTTGTCACAAGAATCTTCAAAATTTCACAAAAAGATAGATTTAAATGAGCTTCACGCTGTATCCTGCACAGAGCAGCGTAGGACCTAACCGGAACTTAATATTCAGACATTCCCCATTTTCTGCCGAATTCTGGAGGCATATTAAGTGGCAGAACTCAACGCCGTGCTTTGCCTCGTCACCAGAGCGAAGAAATGGAAATATACATTTTAAAAAATACTTCATCTCCTCGAGTGTGGATCAAACCCACAACCAGTCAATTTTACAGTAACACTTTGTGCCTCTGCGCCACGACCGGCCTCAGTTATATATTACAAAATTTATATTACACTTATATGTTATTATTGATCTTTAATGTTTTATTAATAATGAAAAGATTTTATCTATATTTTATTTTCTTTTTATTTTCAAGTATGTAAAGTTTTTGCCTATTTTTTAGTTAAACTGTAATAAAACAATTATTTTCCAGCTTCATTAGCTTGAATATAGCGTTATATAGCATAACTTATTATTTGAAAATAAATCATTTCCCCGGGTGTGGATAAAACCTACAATCATCACGTTAGACGCTAACAACTCCGCTATGATTGTATTATTACAATTATACATATTATATATATAAACTTTTAATTTGGTTAGTAGATTATAAGAAGTTAGAAAGTATTATATGATTTTTTTTCAGCTTCACGCTGTATCTTCCATGTAGCAAATTAGGCAGAGGAAGCCTAATATTAAAACACCAGAAGCATCAACTAACTGTAAACGCGTCTGGTTGTGGGTTCAATCCTCCCTCGAGAAGGTTTTCCTCAAGTGGGAACAGGCCTATTACCAATTGTACCCCTGCGCCACGACTGGTCTGTCACACTGTAATAATAATAACAATAAAAAGTCAATGTACAGAGTAACACATTGTTATAATTTTAACGTGACTTTTCCGTTCAGATTATATAAGACTATAATAAGACTCGATCGATTATTCTGTAAGTCATTAAATGTTCGTAAATATATGTGAATATTCTGCATTTATACATGTATAGAATATAAATTTAGACTTTATATTGTAAAACGTACAATTCTGCTTTTCGGGAACTATTTCCATATGACTGAAAAATTCTAAACTATAATTTCTTTAAAATTACACGTTATTTTAAATTTGTATTCATGTATATGTATGTATATATTAAAGAAAATTAATAAAAAAAAAATAAAACGCTAATTTCAATTAAGTTTAGTTCCTTTTCATAATAAATGCACGTATAGATGCAAAAAAACAAAGATTTATATGATTTTAAGATATAAAAATGATAAATATAAATATTTAAGTACGACTATGTTTGAAAATTAAAGCACTTAGTATACAGAAAAAAATAAAACAACATAATTTCTTAATACAGTTAATAGAAAAACATTTAGAATCAAAAACAGCATTCAAGATAGACCCATTTCGCACTAACTGTTCGAATTACATCTAACAAGCTATAAACGATTACCATTATAGGTTAGTGTGACAAGGTTCTAATATTAATACACTGTTGAATTCAACAAGCCAAATTGATTGATGACAAAACAAAAGCATATAAAACTATACGTTATTATATTATCGAAGAAATATGAGTATAGTTTACTACTATCCCAGTATTATATGCCTGATTTCCTCAATAATATTCACTTCCGGTAGATTAATTTAACGCGACGTTAATAGACACGTTAAATATAACCTTTTATGCACATTTTCTCACTTTACTACGGAAGCGTTTTTACTATAACGCGACAACCCAAACGCTGCGTAGTACTACAGCGTTAATCCGCGAATCAAAACACAATTAACAACTAATATACGTTCAACACTGAGTAAAAAAACTAGAATTTCATAATTAAGGCAGGATCGAGTATGGATATTACTAATTTATTAGAAACACTAATATTGTATAAGAAAAAAACACCGACGCTAGTATAAAACACAAAAATGATATGTCTGGTCGAGGCGAAGCGTGTCGCCGGTAGGGCGGGCGAGCAACGACTGCCCCTCCCGCCCAAATACGTTAACGATCACGCGATAACAACGTCTTGCCTTGGGCAAAGTACCTGTGCTTTTTAATATATGAGATAGTTTTTTTTGCTAATTAAATTAAGCTTTTTGAGATATTAAAATTGAGTAGCTCTACATTTTTGTTTATTTTAATACAATTTTGGTAGAGATTCTTATTAATAATGCTGTTTTGTGGGGAATCGTTATTAATAATGATTATTTTTATTAATATTTTGTATAGAGTAAAATTCGGAATTATTTATTATAAGTAGTGAGGTAGTAGTCAATGCTTTATTATGTTTATAATAAAAGGAGTATCCATTCACTTTATTTTTTTTTCCATAATGTGAAAGTTCACAAAAATAATACTTAATAATAAACATTATTATAATATTAGAAGTCGTCGTATCGCATTGGCATAGCGTCGAGCTGTTAACGCGATGATTTTGTTCCATTCCCACTTGGGGGAATTAATTATTTTTATTTTCTCGCTATGGTAACAAACGCTACGCAACATGCAAAATTTTCAAAATTGGACGAAAAGTGAGGAATGGGGTGTCTTAACACTAACTAGGTTCCCTCTGTCTACTCTAAATACAGTGTAAAATATAATTAAAAAAAATATAAATAAATACTAATAAAACTTTTTTAAATAAAATAATATATATTTTTTCTTTTGTAACAAAATTTTCGTATAACAATAAATAATTCTTTTCATTGGACTTCGTGAAAATGTCGATTTCCCTTTGATCTTGACGAACAATAACTCAATTTAGCAAGACATACTGTCTGTCTAGTTAAAGACATGACTTGGCAAGCTTTGCATCCATTACAGAATGTAAACATCTCGAATGATGGATTTAAACCTATTAACTAGTTAGTTAGCTCTTGTATAATTTTCTTATATAACATACTGTTGTCATTGAAAAAGGCGTATCTTAAGAATGTAAACATTTTTGTTTTCATATAGTAAGGTAGGCAGAAGGGAATTTGGGAACGTAATGTTAGGACACTGAATTTCTAATAAAAAATGATAAATCCAATGATCTATTACTTAATATATCTATTCATTTCGTATAATAAGATACCGTGTACGTGAAAAAAGAAACACCGGATGCTGAAAATTTGTATAAAATTATAATTTATATTCAAATTCTCTTGTGTTATTAGAGTATAAAAAACATGTGTTTTATAATCTTCCTAATCATCCCTTGCATTGTTTTCAAAAAGGGTTTTATCCATGTTTATTATTATGCCACAGATACATAAAGCACACAACTTTTACGATGAAGCATATTTCAATCCATCAGAACAAAGATAACGTTTTAAAATAATATGTACTTTCATTTTTCAATACTAGTGCATATTGTGACGTACAGATGGATATATATATATATATATATATATATATATATATATATATATATATATATATATATATATATATATATATATATATATATATATATATATATATATATATATATATATATATATATATATATATATATATATATATATATATATGCTTATGTATTTGTGGCAAAAACATTTATGAAGTGAGAGTCAGTAGTAAGAGAGGGAGAAGGACACCTCGGTTGACCTTCGGGAAACCAGTATCAATGATAGATATTGGGCGAAGGACGAAGGAAACGTAAATTCTTGAAATTCGACGAGAACGGGATTTTACTTTTTTTTTAGGTTCACTCTGCATTCAGCAAATAGCAGGGTAGGCAAAACCAACCTGGAAACCTAATGTTAAGAAAGTTCCAACTAAGGACTAGGTAGTCCCCGTTCCCATTAAGACACTTTCGTTCCCTGACTTCTGCAATTCTGGAGGCATTCCGTGTTGAGTTTCAGAACTCAACGCCGCGCTTTGCCTCATTCACCAGAGCGACGAAATGAAAACATTAAACATTTAACCTTTTCTTATTATTATAATTATTAATATTTTTTTTAAAGTTAACATTAACTTATAATAATTGAACTATCACAATACATTGTTCATATAAATTATTAGAGAATTCGAAGCGATTCGGATTTGCGGCGTCCCAACTGACATGACTGACGTCAGTGGTCAATGCATTAACATTCCCGTCTTCTGTTTGTCGAGATAGGACTCTGTTAAATTATTACCGACATACAGTGAATACTATTGTGTGAAACAAAATAATGAATAGAATTTGTGAATAATAAATATTTTATGAAACTACTCTTGGGGCCATTGTAACACAGTGGCACAAGAGTGAATTCGATTTCCACTCGGGTAAATGAATTATTATTTATTAATATTTTAATTTCTTCTCTCTGGCACCAAGGCCTAAACCTGGCTTAGAGTTACGCTACTCAACACGCAATGGCTTGAAAATAATCGGTGTAAGTGAGGAACAGAGTGCTTTAAGACTATGTTTCCTCTGCAGCTTCACGCTGTATTTCGCACACAGCAGGGTAGACCGAGGGAACCAAGCGTTAAGACACCCTCTTCCCCACTTTTCACCGAATCCAGGAGGCATTGCGTGTTAACTGGCGGAACTCAACGACGAGCTTTGCCTCGACACCAGAGCGATGAAATTCAAATCGAAATTTAAATAAATCATTGCGCTATAAATGTGTTCTTCCACAGATAATATAAGCATATAAAATGTAACAAATTATTCTATTCTCCACGTTTCGCCGATAAACCAGCCCCAAGTATTTGTGAATTTAATTTAAGCATACAGAGTTATGGGGTTATTTATGGGAACCGACAACTACTATGCCTAAATTATTAGTAGTACAACATATGCATATATAACATATCTTAGAAGCTTAATATTAAAAAAATAAATTTAGCTTCACGCTTTATCCCGCACACAGCAGGGTACGCAGAGGGAACCTAGTGTTAAGACACTCCGTTCGCTTTTTCGCCGAATTCTGGACGAATTGCATTAAAATACTTTCGTTCACGATTTTACCAAACCAAACTCTAGATGGACTGCGTGTCGAGGAACACCGGAACAAGGACATGAAAGTATTAAATATTCCATTTCCTCGAGTGGGAATCGAACTAAGAATCTTTTGCAGTTCCACGCTTGTGCCTTATATATACATTTCTTCGCTCTGGTGTCAAGGCAAAGCGCGGCGTTTAGTTTGCCACTCAACACGCAATGCCTCCAGAATTCGGCAGAAAGTGGGGAACGGAGTGTCTTAACACTAGGTTCCTTCTGCCTACCCCGCTGTGTGCGGGATAAAGCGTGAAGCTAATATAATATATTTTTTTATTTTTATAATATTACTTCCCACAAAAAAAACTACCCTATAGTTGACAAAAAACATTGTGATTGGAGTAAAGTGATATAGTACAATACAGCGTTCAGTAGCGTACGGTCACCATCGCTGTTCATATTGACACGGCCGCGCCTGTAGCGCTTGGGTGGTGATGGGAAAATATGTTTTTATCGATATTTATATATATTGTTTTATTATTTTGTATTGAGTGTAGCACTCTTAGTTAGTGTAATGTATTCTATATTTAATATTAATTTATTTAAGAAAAAAACGTTACTGAGTGACTGCCAGACACAGCACTGCGAAAACTACTAGAATGTAAAATTTGCCATATATATCTGTTACTTGAAAAAGACGATTCATCAATCATCAACGATCATTTTACATTTTAAAATTCCCGTAAAGAAAATTGCTTTCACAGTGTAGATTTTTTAATTTATTTAGATAAAGACTTATTTTTTTTTTATTGACCAAATATATAGAATATTATAAAATAATACTGACATCACATTTCTGTATTACGAAAATTATAATTATTTTTGAATAAATTTAATATTTTTGTTAATTCATTAAGAAAACAATTATTTAAACGTATAAAAGAAATAGTAAAACATCGATTCCATCACATCACTAAACACCGCCCCGTCTACACATCTCTTATCTCTACAACCCTCCGTAGCGCTACGCATCTACGAACCCTCTACGCGTTACTTGGGGGGACTTTCAAAACCATACTGATTCTACACGTTAAAACGAGAATGCTCCAATTTTACTGCTTGATTATCGATTTTTTATTTTCTTTGTTTTTACGGGGCCTGTCGTGGCGCAGGGGCACAAAATGTGACTGTAAGATCGACTGGTCGTGGGTTCCATCCCCATTCGAGGAAATAAAATATTTATTTACATTTATATTTTCATTTCTTTACTCTGGTGTAAAGCAAAGCGCAGCGTTGAGTTCCGTCACTCAACTCGCAATGCCATCGGAACTCAGCGGGAAGTGGGGAACGTAATATCTTGACACTAGGTTCACACTAGGTTTCCTTTGCCTACCCTGCTGTGTGCGGGATACAGCGTGGTACTGATTTTTTTAAAATTATCTTGGATGATTCAGATGGAATATATTTATGTAACTTGGTTGTAGGTTCGATTCTTACTCAGGGTTATCTAGAACAACGACACTCAGTTCCCCACTTTCAGCCTAGTTTTTACGACGATTCTTCCACATAATTTTTGAGTTTTAAGTGGTGGAAGTTACCTACTCTGTCTGCAGGGATCAAACCGCAACCAATAAATTCGCAGTCAGATGCAACTTACTGCGCCACTTTGCATTTAATATTATGCAGTATTTTCAACACATTTAAATCTTTTTAAATACATATAAAACTGTTTTTTCTAAAACATTTCAATACTATCAACTTCAAAAACTGTATATTGGCAATATCAAAAAATGCAAAATCGATGGTAACGGAATAATCGAGTCGACATCGAACAACGTTCACTGTACCGTGTATGGGTACGCTCCTATTAGCTAGCGTGTAATTTTTAACTGAATACGTTATTTTTAATAGAATAAATGTTTAATTTGTATTTCTATTGTTTTTGTTTTATTTTAGATTTTAGTCGTAAGTGCACACGCGAATGTAATATGAATGTAAACGGAATGGTTGTGGGTTCAATTTCCACTCGAGTAAATAAAATATTTTCCGCTACGGTGTCGAGGCAGAGCGCGGCCTTGAGTTCCGGCAATAAGTTGTAACAAGCGTATAAAAAATTCGACGTAGCTTGATGAGAACATATGGTTTAGTGATCAGAGCGCCTGGTCGGTTTCCAAGAGGCGCGGGTTCGAGCTCCGCTACGTTCAAATTTTTATACATTTTCTAAATAAGTAGCTGTAATTGTTTTCTGAATTAGTATAGTAACTTAAAAAAAAACACCATGTAACCTTGAAATATACTATGTCAATTAAACAGTACAAAGGTCAGGTCACGTACAAGGTGTGAGGATCTCCAGAGGGCGAATATGAAGATGTGGATGACAGTGGACGAGGCTAACATGATATAGAATAATAAAATTACTTTCTACTTTCTTTGTGGACTTCCTTAAGAAAAACGTGTAAGTAACACAAAAAAACATGTCAATGGCTCAAACGAAATGGCGCAACTCAACGCCGTTTTGTCTTGTAACCAAGCAAACTAGTTTTTAGTTAATCGTGTTTAACTTTACTATTCATTATTTCGTATATTTTAATATGGGAGTTGATGTTTTTCATCAAAAAACATAGTTTTTTGGCTAAACGTTGTATCCCAGGATGTGCAGAGGGAATTTGGAAACCTAGTGTTAAGACACTCCATTCCCATTGAGCACTTCCGTTCCCCACACTCCGCGGAATAATGGTGACTTTACTTTATCTCGTTACCAGAGCAAGGAAATGAGATAAGTGAGAATCGAACCCACAACCTGTCAAGTTTACAGTAGCAAGCTTGTCGTCCGCCACGTCTGGCCTCAGCTACACATATTTTGTGTAAGTATTAAAGTAAGGGTCTATAACGAAGAGGACCAGCAGGTAAATCTTGTTTTCCTAAAACGTCGTAAAGTTGAACCATAAAATGAGCATAAACCGTGCCTTATAATGGCTTATGTGAAACAGTTATTCGTTTATTATTTTTTATTTATTAAATAAATTACATACATTATGTGTCCAGTGGCACAGCCGAAATGTGCCCGACTGAACCAGACGGGCACATTGTGGGTCCGAATCTTTTTTTACACGCTTCACGCTGTAACCCGCGGACAGCAGGGTAGGCAGAGGGAACCTAGTGTTCACTCTAAAACTACGTTCACCATTTTCCACCGAATTCTGGAGGCATTGAGTGTTGAGTGGCGAAGGCTCAACACCAGAGCGAAGAACTTAAAATATAAATCTAAATAAATATTCGAAGTCTTAAGGAATCGCGTGTAGGTGGTGGAACTCAAAGCCGCTTTTTGCCTCGCATTGTAGAAAATGAAAATATTAAATATCTCATTCTTGCGAGTGGGAATCGAACTGGCAACCGCGGTGTTTACGCGGTGCATGCTTGTGTATGTAGCGTATTGTTTGAACCATCACAGATTACCTACTAATTTTTCTTTATCCCAGTAATAAAAAAAATTAAACATACATACATAACACATAATTTTCTTAAAGCGAGCATCAAACCCACAACCATTGTGTTCAATTGTACCATATAGAGCCAACGGACATGGACGTATAATTTAGTTATTTACCTTCAATTTTATATCTGTTGAACTTATTATTAATTCATTTAGGCCATCTAGTCTAGCTTTCCATTAAAAATCTATATCTGGTTATTTTCCTTTGAAATTTCTTTATTTTGCTCTTAAATTAGAAAAAGAGTTTTATATGATTTCTATTAAATAAAACTATTAAGTATTCTTAGTGTTTTAAGGTAGAAGTGAATATTATAAAATGATCTAATAGACATAGAAACATCTAAAAAAAATTAACATTTTTTTGTGTTATTCCACACTTAGGAGAAGACAGAGAGAGAAGAAAAATACTTATTTAGAGACCAGGCGCTCTGACCACTAAGCCATACGCTCTCCTCAAGCTACGTCGTAATTTCTATAGCTTTATATTGAATATAGGTATTTTATGAGGCCGGTCGTGGCGCAGCGGCACAAGGTGTGACTGTAAACAGACTGGTTGTGGGTTCGATCCCCACTCGAGGAGATGAAATATTTACTTAAATTTATATTTCCATTTCTTCGCTCTGGTGTCGAGGCAAAGCGCGGCGTTGAGTTCTGCCACTTAACACGCAATACCTCCGGAATTCGGCAGAAAGTAGGGAACGGAGTGTCTTTCACTACGTTCCCTCTGCCTACCCTGCAGTGTGCGGGATACAGCGTGAAGCTGATTTATTTTATTTATTTTTATAGGTATTTTATTCAATTTTATATAATAATTTTGATCATTATTTACTATATAATGATGTGTATGAAAGGAAGGCCGTTGGAGTATTACGGGAAGGTATCCCGTAATGAGGGAGATGAAATAAGTGGCTTTTATATGATCGTCATTAGATGTTTTATTTATTCGAAGGGCGGGCTTTTAATGTTTATATGAAGGAATTAAGTTGGAGCCGTTGAGCTTTACATGTTATATTGTATATAGTTTAGTTTGTACGTAGATCTCTCAGTTATATTTTTGAGAACTCAGTGGCGGGTCACTCTTGATTTTTTTACGGTTTTCGTCATTTTCTGTAGTAGGTAGTAGTACTTATATATCTAAATACATACTATTATATATGATTATGCAAAGGAAAGGAAAATATATTTTTTAAACTAGTTATAATTGCGCTATAGATGATGTGACACATGCTACTTGTTCGTTTACAATTTTTCTTTCCTTTTGTATCAAATAAAAAAAAGACAGAAAAAAGAAATAGTTTTAATGTTAAGATATTTAGTTCCCCAATTCCCTCTCAACGTGGAGCGGATGATTTTTTTCGTATAAAAAATTTTACATTGAAGAAACGCAATTAAATAATTCCCCGAATGGGAATCGAATCTACGCCATACTTACACTCAATAGAGCAGAGAATCGAAAAGTAACATTATACAAAATTTAAATACAATTAAAAAGCAATAACACGCGGAATTTAATTTACAACGGAATAACGGAACCAAAACAACGGGAATTCAGTAACAATTAATTTCTGAATCGTTTAAAAAGATTAATGGACGCTGTGATAATACGAGATACGGAACGGAAGGTGAAAGTTTATTTTATAGGAATATTTGATTCAGTTATTCTAATAATAGAAAAACTGAATTGGGTTATTTTCATTTGATTGCGATAGTTGTGGGTTTGATTTTTACCAGAGGCCACTGGTGAACGATTGACTAAATTGATAATAAAAAAAATACCGATAGCAAAAAAAATACTGTAAAAGTATAGAAAAAATATGTTCTTGTAGTTCTAAATGTTGATTTGATGATATAAACTATTGCTAAGAACAACCACGAAGAACAAGACTTTCAATTAAAGAAAACCCGCACTTAAATCGATTCATTCGTTCAATAGCTACGGTGCCAGATACCGAAACACAGATACACAGACAGATCACATTTACAACATCCAAAGTGAAACTAAAATAAATAATATTATTATATAAAGAAATTGTATAAAATCGTAATTTTCTTAAGACACATGTGGATATGTGAACGTCTACATACCAAATAAAAATCCGGATGCACTTAAAATCAAGCATTACTTAATCGAAACCAGTACATAAATTTCGCCTTAATTTGTGTCTGTATAAAGCCTATAATTGCATATACTTCTGGTCCTTCACTTATAAACTAAGGCACCTGGCCTTAGACTATTTTATAGCCTCAATCGTCTTTAGAACAAGGACTGTAATGGTTACCTTTAGACGTAAGTTAGTTTTAATGTCCCATTCTGTGATAATAAAAAAGGAAATCATAATAAAACTAAGTGTTTCTTGTATATTGTTCTAATAAATTAACAAAATAATGTAAATCTTTAACGAAACCGAAGAAATTATAAGATATTGATTAAAAAAAAGGTGACGATAGGTTTTCTATTTCAACAAAGTCTTCAATAATCTTTTTTATAAATAAACCAATATTTCTTTTACACTTTGAAAGAAAATCAAATCTATTATATCTATACTTACATTTAAACCACTAAGTCACTGTATACAAAAAAATATGCTTAAACTTACCTTTGCCATGTAGCTGTTGCCGATTCTCGGTGCCTTTAAGACTTTCAGCCGTATGTAGCAATTCATCTAATTGAGGTTTCTTTTGCTCGAGCTCTTTCAAAACACCCTGTAGATGTTAAAATTGTTAAGAAATTTCCATTTGAATTTAATGTAAAATAAAAACTGTAACAGCTGTATAAGAATTTTGATGTTTCGGGATGAAAATGTATACTTATATTAATATGTAAAAAAATAATTTTTAGTAAACTTAATATTTCATTTAAAAACAATACACAAGTCTAAGCATGTCGGAGGAACTCATTATTATCATTTCCTCGCTTTTGGAAGAAAACGCGGCGTTAAGTTCAGTTCAGTGGGGACAGAAGTGTCTTAACACTAGGTTTCCTCTGTCTACTCAAATTATATGTGGGATAGCGTGAAGCTAAATGGGCCAAAATTGATATAAATGCTTTGTCCCGGGTAAAACAATTCAATCGATGGAGCTCTACAAATTAGATGTCCCGGAGACGGTAGCGTCCCGGTTAGCATAACTCCTCATATAAAAAATATATATTTAAAAATATCAAATTATTTTGCTTCTGAAATATTTTTGTAGTAATATATAATAATGTTTTTGGGGCGTATGCAATATATTGAAAATAAATGTAACAGACGCACCAGTAGTCTAGTAAGTAGTCTTTTTAGGTAGGCAGAGGGGACTTAGGAACCTAGTTAACACTTACTGTGTCATAACAGACACTCCGTTCCTAGTAAAACACCGTTCCCCACTTTCTGTCAAATTGTAGAGACATTGCATGTTGAGTGGCAAAAACTTAAAAACATTATTTTCTTTTCATTCACAGATGAGAGAATCGAACGGATAACCTATCTCGTTTCTGCCCCTGCGCCACGACTGGCCCTAACCAATCATTGTATTGTGACGAAAGTCTTTCATATAATTCTAAATTACTTGAATATATACATAGAGTGCCTGTCTCTACTATGAGACCCATCTAGCGGTGACGCCCGCAACTTTTTGGTAACACAAGTTATAAACTTTTTGACTGTTGTTGAGGATGGAATTTATATTGAATGTAGAATATATTATTTTAAGCAATAATATGACAGTTCAAATTACAAGGTAAGTTTATAGAAGATAAAGTTACTTAATTTAGGAAAATATTTTAGGAAAAAATTAAATTAATTTTACATCAAACCTTTGGATACTACTAAATATGTGATCAATGGAAATACAAAAAATTTCTCCACCGAACCAAATAAAACCATTCCGGATAGCTGGATTACCTGTCCAGCCTTGGAGGGACCTTTAAGACACTCCGTCCACTATATTCCATGTAATTTAGCGAGACTTTACGTCTTTATTGACAGAGCACAACGCCCAATTAGTCTAATAATGCCAATAAATGAAAATAATTTATATATATGCTACCAATATGTGCTAACAATATAGAAAGATCAACAACTTAAAATCCATTCAACAATACACTACTAAGCTATAATCCGTTTTATGTTGGTCTTAGTTCTTTTATAATACAATTTTCTATACAAAATTCTATGAAAAGCTGAAAAGATTTTATAAATCGATATATACAGCAATTCCAGCCACTATCCCTATACTATAACTGTTTATTGATGGAAGTGGATTTTGGATAGCTCTAGTAAACTTTCCAATCGTCTGTAATGCTACGGTTGTGAGTTCGAACCCACTCGAGGGAATGAATTATTAAATAAATAAAATAAATCAGCTTCACGCTGTATCCCGCTCAATGCAGGGTAGGCAGAGGGAACGTAGTGAAAGACACTCCGTTCCCCACTTTCTGCCGAATTCCGGAGGCATTGCGTGTTAAGTGGCAGAACTCAACGCCGCGCTTAGCCTCGACACCAGAGCGAAGAAATGGAAATATAAATTTAAGTAAATATTTCATCTCTTCGAGTGGGGATCGAACCCACAACCAGTCGGTTTACAGTCGCACTTTGTGACGCTGCGCCACGACCGGCCTCAATGAATTATTATTTATTAACCGGAATGAATTATTATTTATTAATATTTTCATTTCCTCGCTCTGACACAAGGCCAGGCATTGAGGTACGCCATTCAAAACGCAGTGCCGAAAATACAGCTGAAAATGGAGAACGGAGTGTCTTAACACCTGTTGTGTGCGGGATACAGCGTGAAATTGATTTAATTTATTTTTTAATAAATCTCCCGGTGATACTGTTTGCTTTTTATCCAGGATCTTCAAGTGTATCTTAAACATTTACTTTAGTTAGTTGAAAAGCACATCGTTTGAATAGTTTTTAGAAATGCTGTAGGTCTTTATAATCAATACTAGCAATCTGCCTTTGATAAAAGTTGTATAGAATTTATATTAAACGTATTTAATATAATTTTTTTAGCTTCCCGCTGTATCCCGCACTTAGCAGGGTAGGCAGAGGGAACCTGGTGTTAAGACCGTTAACCACTATCCTCCGAAATTTGAAAGCATTGCGTGTTGTGTGACGGAACTCAATGTTGCGTCTTACATCGTTCCCATAGTTATCATACCGTTACCCTTATTATAGCTCATAAGTGGCAATAGAACCCACAACCGTCACGTTTATAGTCGCACTCTTGTGCTCCTGCACCACAAAAGCCTCAAATTTTAATATAATTTTTACTATTATTTATATATTACATATCAGTATCAGTGATCCATATTTTAGGGATTGCATTATATCCATTTTCCCGCTTTCTATCACAGTGCCACACACTGTACTCCTGCGCCACGACTGGCCTTCTAACGGATTTATTAATAATTTTGTAAATCAATGAATAAGTTATTAAATATGAATACGATTACGCAGGGGTTATGATTTGAAAATGGTACAAAAATCATGAAATTATTTATTAAATACAATTGACCGAGGTGCAGCGGCACAATGCAAGGGTGTGATTGTAACGCAATATTTGTGGATTCGAATATTTTTATTGCTTCGCGCCGGTGTCGACTTCGGCGTTGAGTTCCACTCAACACGCAATCCCCCGACTAATATTTTCTCTCTGCCTGCTGTGCGCGAGATGCTTTGTGAAGCTAAATTAATTTTAATTTATACAATATATACCTATATGGAGATATATGTATGAAAAATAAATGATTAAAAAAACTACTGACGCAAAGATAACTTGAAAGTATAAAAATTTAAAAGAAATGTTAATTAACTCTAAAACAATAAGTCCATTTCATTCAAAGGCCATAGCCGGACTGATAACAATCGTTTTACGTTCAGTACTACGTAGCTAGCCGGCGGTTGCTAGGCAACCATCCCCTCTACTTTTAATATTTCAGGCTTAGACGCATGCGTGAATAAAAGAAGTTATAGTGTTGTCGGTATTACTAGTTGATAGCGATATCGACTCGATAATTATTGTTTTTTTTTAACTATATTTTCTAATTTTTTTTGATCCTGTGTAACACCAGAGTTACACAGGGCTATGGTAGTGGGGTGCCACGTATACGGCGGCGGGTACCAGGTCAAACATTTCCTCAGAACACTACTCATGCTAAATGCGGTAGAAAACTCACAGTGGGAAGACTCAAAGCCAAAGTGTCCAACAACTCGAACGGCCCTACTTTGTATGTGATCAATTAGTGGGCGTGAAATATCCCAGACAAGAAAATTGTGTGACCATATGTGGCCGAACTTGGGATCCATACAGGTCCAATTGGTGTTTTGACATAAACTTTCTCGCTTTGCTGATGACTCCGGAAACTGTTGTTTGAGGCCAATTTGGCCTTGCTTTCGAGATGATCGTGATATTGGTCATTCAAAACGCTAAGCCCAAATGTGCTGATATTGGGCGCGATTATAAAATAAAATAAAAAATAAAATAAAAATCTTTTATTATCAAGCAACATAGGCTCATAGTTGACATAACATAAATTAAAATACAATAAAATAAAATACAATACAAAAATAAAAGTAAAAAACAAATAAATTACAAATCAAATTATAAATATAATTAAATAAATAAATAAAACAAATAAAGAAATAGGTACCACAGAGAGATTGACCCGGCTACATTTTGCACATGCAACCTGATAAACCTCCCCATGGTCGGCCCATCCAATCTATCTGCAAATATCTATCTATCTGCAAATATTAATATTATAATGGGAGTGTTTGGACAATGTCACAGGTAAATTTCATATTCTTTATTGTTTATTTGTAAACGGACTAAAGTTCAAGAAAATCAGTTTACTTAGCTTAGAGTTCCATTTTTGAGTTTTATAATCTCATTTCCTAATATATTTATGAATATAAATAAAAATAATTATTTCACATATTATATAAATAAAGTAAAAATTATGCAAATATAAAAAAAAATTTAGTAATTGAAGAAACATCGACTTTTGACATCACTAAATTTAACGCATGCGTAAGGCATACCTACCGAGTCTATATAAAAGATGCTTAGCTTTGAACATCAGTCTTTCAGTAGCCTCAGACAAGAGAGGTCGTCAAAGGAATGTAATAGCATGACTCTACATATTTTAAATATATTATACTGTTATATATTCTATAAACTATTAGGAACATGCAGGTGGTTAGAATGGTTTTCAAGCGTTGCAGGATCGAGTCCCGCCACGTTATTTTTTAAAAATATTATTGAGATGTATCAAATGTTAGAGAGCTTTTTAATTTTTTTCTTATTTTTTTTATCTCTACATCAATGGCGTATGCCTATCACACTCAATTATTCTTATTAAAGTAGCATTTAATCATTTCTTAAAGTTAAACTAGTCTATATACTACTTATTTAGAAAACGTATAAAAATTTGAACGTAGCGGGACTCGAACCCGCGCCTCCTGGTTTCCAGGAGGCATGTGTTATACGTAAGTATTTTTCTTTCCTAAGAGTGGAATAACACTTTGAAAATGTTTAAAAAATAGGCTATATACTGTTTTATTATACCACTAATATAGACAATATTTTTTTTTCTGTTTTTCACGCAGGTACAGTAAAATTCACAGAGATTATTAAATTATATTATATCACTAATTTCTCCATTTTATAATTAACAAACTGTTTTTGGTCTCAATAAGGAATTATAATATTAAGTGAAAACTTCATTTGAAAGTGAGGCAAGTGAGGCAAAGTGTGACTATAGAACCGACTGGTTGTGGGTTCGATCTCCACTCGAGGAGATAAACTATTTACTTAAATTTATATTTCTATTTCTTTGCTCTGGTATCGAGGCAAAGCGCGACATTGAGTTGCGCGGAGTTGTCAACAGACAATGCTTCCAGTGTTCGGCAGAAAGTGGGAAACGAAGTGTCTTAACACTAGGTTCCCTCTACTTACCCTGCTGTGTGCGGAATACAGCGTGAAGCTGATTTATTTTATTTTATTTATTCATGTGAAAGAAATGATGGGACTTAGAGAACGACCATATACATAGAGTGCAATAACGTCTTCCATTACGAAATGAATGACAGACAAATTTAAAATTCATAAAATGTATACATATAATAATTATATAATTACTTTGTATATTTTTCATAAGTTTTTACTACATAACTAAGCATACAGAAGGTAAACCGGCAGACAGTGAACTAGAACCAACTCTAAGGGACTTATTCGCATAAAATTATGATCGATTGACAAACACACCCTAAGGGTGAAATAATAATCGTGGACCGAATAATAAAATTTACACCCACAGCTGTATATAAATGTATGTATGTATGTTCGTGTACCTTCCCTCTGTACGTAAAAAAATGCTAATCTTGTTTTTTCTGACGCTCAATCTTGGGGATCCCTACTGAAGTACATTTCCCTACTTTTTTGGATTTTTCGTTACTAAAATAAGCTATATACTACTAACATAACTGCGACCCAATGCGGGCTTCGCCCGCTTGTAATAATCTTATATTATTTAGTATAGCAAAACTATAAAGAATTTAATTTTAAGCGTCACGCTGTATTTCGCACAAAACAGATTCTGTTGTGAGCAAAATACAGAGTGACGGTAAATTCCCTATTTTTTACCAAATTCTGGCGTTAAGTGCTGAGTGGCTGAACTCTACGCCGCGCTTTGCCTTGACACCAGAACGAAGAAAAGAAAATTAAATGTAAATTCTCACTCGAAGAAATAAATCCTCAAACAGAGTGGAAATCGAACCCCCAGTTTGTCGAGATTATAGTCACATTCATTTACTGATTCTGTGTTTTCGAAGTTCACTGAGATATTGTGCGTATATCAAAAGTTAGTATTCTTCTAAATGTACGGACTGAAGTGCCTTTAAAATTAAAATCTTAAAATCTTTAAAATCTTTATATTTAATTAAAAAATTCACACATTATAAATGTAATTTAGAAATCATCCTAATAATAATAGACCGTCGTAACGTAGTGGTAGAAGCGGGCGACTACAATAAAGCAGGTCGTGGATTCAATTCGTAATCGGGGGAACGGAATATTTAATATTTCATTTATCCCTCTGGTGTCGAGGCAAAACGCGGCATTGAGTTCCGCCACCCAACATGCAACGCTTCGGGAATTTTGCGAAAAGTGGCGGACGAAAGTGTCTCAAAACTAGGTTCCCAGTTTCCCGTCTGCCTCCACTACTATTTGCGGGATACAGCGTGAAACTAAAAATAACAATAATAGTATAAAATAAATACCTTCTGCTTATCCAACTGTTGCAGTATGTCGTCGACATCGCCGACGGCAACTGGCTGAGCTCGCAACATGTCAACTTCAACGGACAACCAGTCTCGTATCTAGAAAAAGATATTAATTATTGTAACATAAAAAAACTAAAGTTTATAGAATATGTATAAAAGAATAGTATAAAAGAGGATTTTTTTATGTTTTTGTTACATAAAATGCAACGTCAATTTTTTATTGAAAAAACAATTTTATTTGGTTATTTCTTTCTTTTAATAGGGATTTGAATGTCTTAACGCTGGGGTGCCCCTGTCTACCCTGTTATATGTGAATTATTATTAAAGTACACCTAGAAAATTTTAGGCAAGATGGCTAACGACTTCAATTATGTGTTTTGGTACTGATTAATGTTTTGTTTTATATTAGCCCTTGATTATATAGTTTTAACTACGGCTTCGCCGTTGTAAATGGTCCATCAAATTTTTATATACCAGAGGGAAGAACTTAAAATATAAATTTAAATAATATTTAATTTCCTCGAGTCCCCACTCGATCCTCGATCCTCGAAGACTCGATCGAACCCACAAGCAGTCGATTTTACAGTCACATTTTGTGCCGTTGCACCACGACTGGCATCAAAAATTCGTTTTATCTATTAAAAAACAATTAAAAATACAAAGCTAAATAGACTGTTAAGTTAAATGCGAAGAAGAATAAGAAGAGAATGCGAAGAAGAATAAGAAGAGAACATGACACTTAATTTGGACAACAACAATAAAATAACAACACAATTATTGTCATTTGTAGTCAAATATAATAACATAAATATTATTAAATATTTACACATATACAGCAGGTTAAGTAGAGGGAACCGCGAAAATTACATGTTGAATGGTAGAACTTAGTACCGCGATTTACCTTGTTCCTAAAGCGACGAAAAAGAAAATATTAAATATTTAATTTCCCCGAATGGGAATCCAACCCACGACCTATCGCGCTCACAGTCACACGCTTATTCCTCTGAGCCACGACTGTCCACACTACTAAATATAATTAAAAAATATATGTATATAAATAAATTAAATATAATTAAATTATGAAAACTTTCAAAGAAAAACCAACTCAACCCAAGCCAATTTTACTATCTCGAGCCTTCCAATCCAACCAAGTTGATCGATCAATCTCATACCAAAAAAAAATAATCTAAAAACTATTTTGCTATAAACCTAAAAGTATTTTCGGTTAAGAATAAAGATATATAGAAAAAAAATCCAATACATATCGGGTTTCAATAACATTATATCGAAAACAATATCATCATGCGTCGTCGATACCTTACCGACGGTCATCCGGGGCCACCGTAAACCAAACCCGGGTACCATTCTGAATACTGATTTATAAGCCTATATGTATACGTAAAATATAAGGGTTGGAAGTAGGGGTTTGTGATTATTGGGTATAGCGTATGGTTAGTATGATGAGGGAAATAGGTTCGATGTGTTCGTATTATGTGTATGTATTGATACAGTACAAGAAGAGGCCATCGTGACGTAGAAGCACAAGGGTGAGATTGTAAACGCGACGTTTGTGTGTTCGATTCCTTTTCGGGGGATTGAAATATTTAATATTTTTATTTATTCGCTGTGGTAACAGAGTGAAGCGCTGGTGGCGAAGTGGGAAATGAGAATATATTAATAGGCATGGAGTTTCTGAGCGCTAGGTTCCCAAGTTTTCTCTGTATATGCGGAATAAAGCAGGAACCTAAAAATCCAGTACAATATGATACGTAATGTATTACTCCGAAAAGATATATTGTAATTATATTGGAATTAACTTCTTATTAAAGTAATATAAATCAAACTATTATCTTTTATACGAGGACAGTCGTGATACAGGGGCACGAAGTGTGACTGTATACGCGACTGGCTGTGGGTTCGATCCCGATACACTCAGGAAATCAAATATTTATTTAAATTTATATTTTAATTTCTTCGCTCTGAAGTCAAGTCACAGCTTGGTGTTTAGTTTCGTCACTCAACAAGCACTGTCTCCAGAGTTCGGCGGAAAATGGAGAAAGAACTGTCTTAGCACTAGATTGCCTCTGCCTATCCTGCTGTGTGCGGGATACAGCGTGAAACTGATTTAAAAATATAAATAACTCTACAATCAAATAATAAAAATATTTGCCAACAATCTGAACCAGTAAAAACACTATAAACTCACATATGTTTACAAAGTAAGTACAAAATGGTTTCGCCGGGTGAAGGTTGACGATATTTGGACGACGTGATTTAGATTAAAAACATATTGATTCAGTGTTGCTTTAACATTTGACTTTGTAGGGTGTTTTTCAATATATATATATTGAAACATTCATGTTTTTTTCCTGTAGTATCTTATAGTATAATATTTTTTGGTACATCGAAGGTAGTAGAGTTGATGCAGAATTTTAGAAATTATTTATTTTCTTGACCAGTCTTCGCGCTAGACGTAAATGTGTGACTAAACTAAAAGCGACAGGTTGTGGGTTCGATCCTCACTCGATTAAATTAATAATGTCATGTTTTCATTTTTTCGCTCTGATGTCGAGGGAAATTGCGTCCTTGATTTTCGTCACTCAACATTCAATTCTTTGTTCGCCACATTCGCCACTCAACACTCAACATTCAAACCTGATGGTTTTTTTTTTTATGGAAAAGACACGGCAAACGAGCGTGCGGGTCACTTGATGGTAAGTGATTACCGCCGCCCACGACCCCGTGCAACCCCAGAGGAGTCACAGGTGCGTTGCCGGCCTTTGAGATGGGTTGGGCGCCGGGGCCCGGCATTACCTGAAGCGAAACGCAGTGGCATAAAGCCACTACTTCACGCCGGTTTTAAATACCGGGGGTGGTAAAGATCCGGTCGAGTCTGCCCATGCGTGTTGCCATTGCTGACGACGTGACTCTACCACACGTACTTTAGTCGCGTCTTACGACACCACCAGTACCAGGATGATCCTGTTCTAGGCCGGGATCACACAGCACAATAGATTCCTCAAGAATTTGGCAGTAACTAGGGAGCGTAGTGTCTGAACACTAGGCTCCCTCTGCCTACTCTACTACATGCGCGATACAGCGTGAAGCTGGAAAAAGATGTTTTCTGTAGACTGTAGTTGGTTTCATATTTTATGGAAAAAATGTGACTAATTTGAAATATTATATGACAGTTTTTTAGACTAATTAAACTTTATATCTGCACTCTTAATTGCTTTAACTACTTAACTCGTGTCGGTGTAGATTAAACCAAAATATTTTAATTTTATTTATTTAATTCGTAAGAACTTTAAGCAAATGACTATTGAATAATATTTCGGTATTTTATAAATTTGATTTGCATCAACTCATATATGAAACCGCTAAAATGGAACAATAATGATATGTGAGGCCGGAAATGATTTAATTAATTCTAGAGGTCGAGACGAAAATGTAAATTGTAATTTGTCATATAAGTCCCTTGTAGAGTCTAAGAAAATACTAAGAGAATATTAACTAACGTTAATACGAAAAATGAGTTCCCATACTTTACAGTTTACCTGAACGAAGTCACGGACTGCAACTAGTTTCATATATAAATATTATGTATATATTTAATTAGAAATATATTTTAAAACGCATCCTTTTCAAAGTAACATTTTAAGGTCAAGCTTTTCAACGAGCTCTATTTGGAACGAGGAGGGTTTAAAACTTATTTCGAGTAAAAAGCGAATAAATCTAGTACATTTCCTTAAGAAATCCGGTCTCAAAGGGGAATTGAATAGGCACAGGTCTTGCTCACTGAACTCTGTATTGAATTAATTTCACTAAGGCCACCTACATACGAGGCGTTTATAATTTATTAATTTGAAACAAAATTGTTAAATCTGGTGCCTACACACTTCTTGGATTTAATCATATTTTTTTTTAAAAACTTTAGTAAAGATGCAGAGTTGATTTAAAAAATAACATTATATGCATATATGTATTGTAAGTGATGTACCTAGTGAGCTGTACCACAATGACTATCACAATCAGATACATGTACGAGGAAATCGTCACGACACTGTTCTGAGTACCGCGTGCAATGTCTTAAAATTAGGGTGGAAAAGGGTGAATGGAGTATCTCTATACTAAGTTCTCTATAGTAAAAATAAAATACGTTATTAAGTGAACCAATACAAAATGTTTCAACGTCAAGTTTGTATTCAGCCTTAAAACTCTTGGCCAAGTCTTGATTACCTAACTAATCTTGTTTTATTATTTTCACATTTTACATAAAATAATATTTTTAATGTTAATAAATATTAATTTATTAACATTAAAAATATGATTTAGATGTTTTCATGAATCGTACAATATTACTTTTTAATACGTTAATAAGTAAATTAAAAAAAGTAATTACTAAAAGATTTTTCAAGAATGGAATCGAAAGCTATTTCTTTGAATCAAAATAATTAGCTATACTACTGTTATTTTCAAAATTGAAAAATAGAGAGAACGACATCTCTTACTTCTAACGAAAAGTAAACTAAAGATATCGAGTGACCCGTCACTACGTTTCTCTTTCGGACTGAATATATGGTACATTGTGTGTTGAGTGATGTAAGCAAGCACTTAAGTCTGTCTAGCCAGACCGGAACGAACAGTCTAATGTTTATAGATTAGGTTGTTTGTATATCCTTTTATTAGTGAAATTATAACTAAAAAAAAAATAAAAATCAGCATTCTAGGCAGAGTGAGCCATAGTGTTGAGACAATCCGTACCCCATTTTCCGCCGAAATTTTCGGAGTATTGTGTATTAAGTGCTAGGCTTTTGCCTTAGTGTCAGAAAATGAAAAGAAATGAAGATTATATTAATAAGGAATAATTCATTTTCCCGACTGTTTATTTTTCTTCAGAGTATTTTATTCGCTCCAAACTGTAATCGAACCCACAACCGTCACGTTACAGTGATACTCTTATGCCTCTGCTACGACGGCCTTAGAAGAGATACAAAATCAACGCCTTTATATACGGCGTGACATGTTTTTAACCGACTTTTGTAAGAAAAGAAGATTATCAATTCGACTGTACTTTTTTTTTTTTAATGTTTGTTATTCAGAACTAATGACTGCGTGAATGGATTTGGGTTATTTTATTTATTTGACAATGCAGAGAACGAAGTCACGGACTGCTACTAGTTTTTTTTTTCAGCTTCACGCTGTATCACATCAGGCTAGGCAGAGGGAACCTAGTGTTAAGACACTCCGTTCCCCACTTTCCGCCGAATTCTGGAGGCATTGCGTGCTGAGTGGCGGAACTCAACGCCGCGCTTTACCTCGACACCCGAGCGAAGAAATGAAAATATAAAAGTAAATAAATATTTCACTTCCTCGATCGAATCTACAGCCAGTCGATTTTACAGTCACACTTTGCGCCCCTGCGCCACGGCTGGTCTCAAAGGCCGGCTACTAGTTTCATATATAAATATTATGTAGAACATAATTTAAAAAAAATTTGCACTAGCTTGTGGCGACAAGCTAATGCTATAACAACTTTACTACAATATCGAATCACTAAGCCTGTTTGTTTAACTTGGCACCGATTTCAAAATTAAAAACCTTCTTTTTATATATTTTTGTTTAACAAAAACAAAGTACGTATTACTATATGTTAAATTATTTTTTAATTTCAGTTCGTTGTTAAAAGTAGTTTTTTTTTGTTAAAAATTAATTAATTCGTTTTTTTTCTTAAAACTAGACATAATATACAATAAAGAGATCTTCGGATTTTTACCCCTTTCGGATCAAAGCAAAAGACTCCAAAAATAAAACGAATCAAGTTATGAATTACTCTGGTTCATAAAATTTAAGGATAAAAGCGAAGCTCAACTGTTTGTTCTTATATTAAGGGTGAAAAAATATTATGAAATTAATATTATTTTTATAATATTTATATTTCTTTTTAGCTCCACGCTGTATCCCGCATATAGCAAGGTAGGCAAAGAGAACAGCATCGCGCTTTGCTTTATTGCCAGAGCGGAGAAATGAGTTATTAATAAATAATAATTTATTCCCCCGAGTGGAGTTCAAACCCGTTCTGGGTTTGTCGTCCGTCGCGTCCACTGTCACACGCTTGCATCACTGCGCCACGACGGCCTCAGTATATTTATATAATAAAATAGTTATAACCAAATTGTACATATATCTGTTGTTATTTCATAGCCACTTATTAAATTAGGAATTGAATAAATTCAATATAATTCAAAATTAAAACAAAGACTCATTTCGCGTCACGCGCCGTTAACTTTTTTACATTTCGAGTTTCGCCATAAGATACGCAATGTCTCGAGAATTCGGTGGAAAATGGGTAACAGTAGTCTTACTAATAGGTTCCCAGGTTCCCTCTGTCTACCATGCTATCTACGGAATACACAATGAAGCCAAAAAAAGACTTATAAACAGAAGAATGGTCAAGTATCACATTAAGCACATATTTTTGTGTAAAAGCCGAATGGAATTTTCAGGAAATTTAATATTTCGCAAACCCCCTGTGTAACTGCGCGGAAAGAGCAAATGTACTGAAAGATATTAGTAGGGAGTATCGCAACTGTGTTGGATATAAACGTTTACTATTTTATTATACAGCTGTTACTAAAAGTAAAAGATTTAGTTCTCAAGATACATACATATCATATTGGTAGGTTGGTACATATAAAATACAAGAGTACGGACATTTTTAAGTTGTTAAGATTCTATTCTTTAATTTTGAAATAATTCTATTAATTTTTAGGATTCCGTATCTCAAAACGGAAAAACGGAACCATTTTAAGATCACTTAGTTGTCCGTCTATGTATCTATGTTCTAACCAGCACAGAAAAAATCAAGCTTTTAAGTTACCCTAATTAAAACATACTAGCATTTACATATGTGATTTGTGGAATTTTGTATGAAATCCGCTTCGTAATCAAAATCTATAGGGTATTTCCTGTGGACCTACAGTTATGAAATTCGGCATGAAATGAGAACTTTCAATACGAATAAAGAAAAAAATGTAAAAGTGAAGTCATCAAGTTGGATTAGAACAGACAAGGTCAAACTTGAACAAAATAGCAGAAAAAGAAGAAAATGTATCTCTAGTACAGTATCGCAAGCGAATCGTCATTTTCGAGTTATATTTTTAGAACTTTCCCACCTTGTTTTCTCGAGAAGAAAATAATCAAAAGTAAGAGAAAATCTAAAATCAAATCTGAGCAGCTGTCAACAGCTCACTTCTTGACGGCCACGTTTCATCGACCGCACCAATTCTTTTTTTTAGTAAGCAACCAGAGGTAATGATATATTAAGACACTCCGTTTCCCCATTTTCCGATAACTCCAGAGGCACTACATCTTGAGTGACAGAACTCAACGCTGCTTTACCCCGACTCCAGGGCGGAGAAATGAAAATATAAAACACTGTATTACCTCGATTGGGATTCGAACCCACAACCTGTCACGTTAACAGGCACACTTTGTGCCCCTGCGCCACAACTCGCTGACCGTACTATAAATGAATACCCGCCATACCTGTAATACACTGGTGTCGAAGTGCGCCAGCAGCGCGGCGGGCGAGCTCTGCGACGAGCGACGCCGCGACCTCACCCGCGCGCCCCACTCTGTAACAAAATAGTAATATATTTTAATTATACTTATATTAATATTATAAATGTGAATGTGTGTTTGTTTGTTACGGTTTCACGCCATAACTACTTAACCGATATTATCTTGAAACTTTGTATATACTTAGAGGTATAAGAAAGAATATAGGATACTTTTTGTATTAAAAATATATATTTAAAAAATATCCTTTATATAATATAAAAATAAGCTTAAGCGAGCGGTTTTTAAATTTTATTTATGTTATAATTATGAACTTCAAAATTTTAGTTAATTACCTATTTTAGAGTTAAATTCCATAGCAATTAAGACCGTAAGCCTTACGGTCAAATCCCACTTGAGGTAAGCATATTTTCATTCCTTCGTTTTCGTAACAGGAAAACACAGCGTTAAAATCCGCCACCAATATGCATATGCAGAAAGTTCGAACTCTAGGTTGCCACTATATACCGTGCTATACGGAAAATACCGTGGAGTTGCTCTTTATTTCTTTGACTTACAAAATCGTAGCCTAAATATAACCAATAGGAAGCCAAAAGTTGTTAACACAATTAATCGTGAACTTGGGAGTTGTTGGTACACTATAAGGTAACTCTATTTAAAAAGAAAAGAAGGTATTTTTTCTTTAAGCAGCTGTTTTATTGAAGTGTATTGGGAGTTAAAAAGAAATATTTGCCTATAAGAGTCTATATAGATTTATGTATATTATGTATATAATATAATTTTATAGAAAAAGTATAAAAAAATTAACGAAACTGAATTTGAACCCGAACCGCTTTTCCATAATCGATAATAATATATCTTTATACTCTCTCCTCTCACAATGTAATGTCAACCTAAGTGTCTTGATGGAGAACAAAGTGTCTTAACACGCAGAGAGAACCTCGGAACGTATCCGGGGTCACCTCTGCCTATATACGCTGTGTATTTGGAATATTTATCGTTTCTATCGACCTGCAACGGATACGCTAAAGTAAACAATTTGTTAAGTATAAATATAAAGATAATTTTCTACCCGATAATATTTTTCACTATAATTATTTATGAGGCCAGTCGTGGCACAGGGTCATGAAGTGTGACTGTAAAAGCGACTGGTTGTGGGTTCGATCCCCACTCGAGGAAATGTTTATTTAAATTTTTATTTCCTTTTCTTCGCTCTGGTGTTGGGGCAAAGTGTGGCGTTGAGTTTCGCCACCCAACACGCAATGCCTCCAGAATTCATCAGAAGGTGGGGAACGGAGTGTCTTAACACTAGGTTCCGTCTGCCTGCCCTGTTGTGTGTGGAAAACAGTGTGAAGCTGATTTTTTTCTTCATAATTATTTATCGTATATTTTTGTACATCGATATTAGAAAATAAGGCCAATTCGTTAACGTACGAATAACGTATTTAACTAGATTATTTCACGCTGAGTTGTAAGAAGCTTTTAAACACGCTTGATTTTGTGGTGCAATTTATTGCATTTGAACCTGGTGGTTGCAGGTTCAAAACGTCACAATATATATTTATTTAAAGTCTTTTTTAGGGATCTTCAGTTAAAAGGGAAAAAATGGGACAAGGTAACCCTCACTTTATTATTTGCTGACGAGCGAAAACTTGCTATACAAATAAAGGATAAAAATCCGAAAATAAATATTTTTTATTTATATTACAGATAAAAACTATTACAAACTTATATAAATTCTAGTTTGTTTCATATAAAATGAACACACACGCCCGCAAGTTTAAGTTTGTCAACTTTTATACTTCTCTAAATTATACTTCCCGTTGATCTACAAATTGGCACGGAACCCTCGAGCCTGACTCGCATTTGACCGGTTTTTAAGCTCCGAGTTACATCCCGCTTATTAAACCAAAGTGAACCAAAATTAAGACACTCCGTTCTAGTAAATATGCCTTAATTTCTATTAAATTTATATATGATTCGTAGCGCAGTGCCACTGTAAAATCGACTGGTTGTGGATTCAATCCCCACTCGAGGATTTGGAGGAGGGTTTGCGGGATACGGCGTGAAGCTGATGTTATTTGATTTAATTGTTATATATACGAGTATAATTTATAATACAAAGTTACTGAAGTACTCTCAGTAAAACCGGTACACAAGTATTTAACACAAAGTTAAGACTATTAACACATAATCTACATCCCTCTGCTATCTCCCCTACAGCTCCTAAATGAAGGATGTTCCCAACCCTTTCAGGATTATTAGGTATTTGTAATAGGGTGGATGCGATTGTATGATTTAAGCTTTTTAAGATCAGCTTCACGCTGTATCCCGCACACAGCGGGGTAGGCAGAGGGAACTTAGTGTTAAGACACTCCGTTCCCCACGCCGCAACGTCGCGCTTTGCCTAGAACCGGAGCGAAGAAATGGAAATATAAATTTAAGTAAATATTTCATCTCCTCGAGTGGGGATCGAACCCACAACCAGTCGGTTGTACAGCCACACTTTATGCCCTTGCGCCACGACTGGCCTCTATTTTAAACTTTTTGATTTCTAAAAATTACATAACTATATGTATTTTTTTTATTTTCATGGAAGGAATTACATGTTAAATTATATTTTTTTAGCCTCACGCTGCATAGATAATGGAAACCTAATGTTTCTGCAAGAAGGCAATTTCTTTCTGACTTTACGTCCAATTTTACAGGCATGGCGTACTATGTGGCTGAGCTCAACCTCGTTACCATGAAATAAAAATATAAAATATTACATTCTCCCGAGTGGGAATCGAACTCACAACCGTCTATATCTCTAATTGTATAAAAAAATCACATAATGTAAATATAATTCACATAAAAAATATTATTACGGGATATCCATTACTTCCTATCGTATCCAGTGGTGATAAACAAAGGACAAATCCGATCATTAATGCGTTTGTATATGGATAACTATAGGCATAACTCTTACTTAGATTCTGATGATAAAAATGTATAAAATGTATAATGCAAACGCGACGGGACGGTGGATGTGGACAAAGCGCGGTGTTGAGTTTCGCCATACAGCTCGCGGAAAGTTTTTTCCTACATTCTAGCCATTGCGTGCGGTAGACCTATTTATTCCCTTTATAATATGATACGCGAAAATAAAATTATCTAGAATTGGAAATCGAACCCACAACAGTCACGGTTACAGTCAGACACAGTACCTGACGGCCTCAATGCTCAATCTTAATAACGATTAACGATATCCTATTAAGTAAATGTTTTCATTACAACAGCTACGGCTTTGTTAAACACGATTAATCTATATCTTTACACAATAGACCGCCTTAGTAGCACAGTGGCGGCATATTACAGTTACGTTTAAACTAATGTTGTAGTGGGATCAAATCCAAGTTAAGAAAAAAAAATCTTTAAATATTAGTTAGTATTAGAGATAGGAATGAGACCAGTCGTGACGCAGAGGCACAAAGTGTGACTGTAAAATCGACTAGTTTTGGGATCGACTCCCACTCGAGGAAGTGACATATTTATTTACATTTACATTTCTTCGCTTTGGTGTCGAGGCAAAAGGCGGCGCTAAGTTGCGCCACTCAACATGCAATGCTTCCAGAACTCGGTGGAAAGTGAGGAACGGAGTGTCTTAACACTAGGTTCCCTCTGCCTACTCTGCTGTATGCGGGATACAGCGTGAAGCTTATTTGATTTTTTATTAGAGATTGAAGCGAGATCTATTACTCAATAGTCGACTTTATTTCGCATGTTTTTTGTGGTGAATGTATAAAATATATCCTGTATTTATATAAAGAACGTCGTGGCAGTGCGTTTGATAGTAAACGCGACTGTAGTGGATTCGCTAGGATCGAATATAGGATATATAATGATTATATTAAATGATTCTTATTTATTCTTACCTGTAGGCAGGACGTGGTGTTGAGTTACGCCACTCAACACGAAATATATGGAAAATTGGACGGAGAATCAGGAACGAAATGTCCTAACATAAGATTATATCTACCTAACCTACTATGCGGGAAAACGTGTGAAACTGATTTTGTTTGTCTCCTATATTTCAAACAATTGCACTACATTGGATCTCAACAGAAAATTCAAATGGAAAAACAAAATAAAAAGGTCAGTGTTCATAGTACGACAGAAAGCTGACGTCGTCGGTTCGGAAGGAAGTTCCACTGGGAGGAGTCGACGAGAAAATCAACAGTTGCTCTCTTAAAATGTCACATTTTCTATCATATTTTTTGATATTTGATGAAATAGACTTTATAAAGTAAAATTTCAGTTGTTTCTTGTTTCCAACTATTAAAAAAGAAAGATCTGATTCACGCTGTATCCCGCACACGGCAGAGTAGGCAGAGTGAAGCTAGGTGTTAAGACACTCCTTTTCCCACTTCCCGCCGAATTCTAGAGGCGTTGCATGCTGAGTGGCGGAGCTCAATGCCACGCTTGGCCCCGACAAAATTAAATAAATATTTCATTTCCTCGAGGGGGATCGAACCCACAACCAGTCGCATTTACAGTCACTCTTTGTGACCCTGCACCAAGGTACTCCTCAGTTTATTTTTATGTTTAAATTTATTCTGTGCTTTATCTATCAGTCACCCGCACAAAGCCGGGTAGCCAGAGGGAGCCTAATGTTAGGATATACCTACCAAACAATAGATACCAGGAACAAAATAATTTAAAACAGAAATAAAACAAAATTTAAAACAAAATACAAATGAATAATAGAAAGAAAGTCGAAATTAGAAATGTTCGAATCCAAGCCGAACTCCTTACAGTCACGTATCTCATTAAAAAGATGTGCGGAATACATTTGCTTATTACTTTCAATATTGATATGGAGAAAATTATACTCTAATGTTATAATGATAAAGTTCATTTTCATATAACTAATTAGAGGCCAGTAGTGGCGCAGGGGCACTAAGTTGTGGGTTCGATCCCCTATCGAGAAAAAGAAATATTTATTTAAATTTATAGTTCCATTTCGTCACTCTGGTGTCCAAGCAATGGGCGGCGTTCAGTTCCGCCAATGCCTCCAAAATTTGGTGGAAACTTGGGAACGTAGGGTCTTAACACTAGGTTCCCTCTTATATTCCTTTCAATTTCATTCTTATGTTTCCTTATTGTGTACGGTGTACAGCGTGAATCAGTTTTTTTTATAGATGGTTATAAAACCAAGTTTTGAACTGTGCACGTGATAGTAACAGATTCAATTCTCGAAAATAGTATGTTTTAAAATTAAAATATTATATCGCGGCTTCGATTCCCACACGAGAGTACTAATTAATTTCATATGTATGCTCTAATAGCAAGGGAAAGTTACAGCACTACTCAACAAATATAAAATACGGAAAAATACGGAACGGAGAGTGATAACATTGGGTTCCCTCTGCTATATACTCGATACAGTAGAAAGCTATAAAAAAATACCCACAGTGTCTTTCATGTTAGAACAAATGGAGAATGGAGAATTTGAACACAATTTATTTCTAAAAAAAATTATATCCTAACAACTTCTTATATTAATCTTATGAATAAAAAGTATACAAGGAGAGTTAAGAACAACACAAATATATTATAAGAATAGAGACACTAGTGTTATATAAATAAAGGTTAATTTTGCATGCTACAATTTAGTTGGTACTGTATAGTACTTAAATCTGAGGTGAAAATAAGCAAAGTTTGGCAAGTTCCATTCAGTGGAACCGTCAGATAAGCCAAATTGTTAGGCGTTATCATCACGTTTTACGATTATGTGGGTTTGTAGGTATTTTTACTTAATAAAAATATATATTAAATGTTAATTGAGGCCAGTCGTGGCGCAAGTGTGAGATTGTAAATGCTTGTAGGACAGCTTGTAGGTTCAATTTCGAGTCGAGGAAATGAAGTATTTAATATTTTGATTTCCTCGTCCTGGTCCGTGGCAAAACGTGGCTTTGGGTTTCGCCAATCAACAAGGCCACAAAAATTGGGCGGAAAATGGGAACAAAGTGGCTTTAGATTAGGTTCGTATGAAATTAATTAATTTAATTTCTTCGTTCTGATTGTTACCGGAAAGAATAAGCGCGGCGTTAAGTTTCAACATTCAGTACCAAATCTTGAAAATTGAAACCACTAAGCCATACGTTCTCAAAAGTGGTAGTCAGAGCGCCTGGTCGGTTTCCAGGAGGCGCGGGTTCGAGTCTCGCTACGTTCAAACTTTTATACAGTTTCTAAATAAGAATTTTAATTTCCTAAGTGTGGAAAAATAGCATCATTTTTTTTAAATATAAAGGTACTTCCTTCTCCACCTTCTTTCTATACATGTAGAGTTTGTATCAAGAAAATAAAAAGCAGTTAACACCCCAAACGGAGATCGAACCCGTCATCCCTCTAACATAACCTCCACAAATTGTCAAACAAATCATTTCGGGTGTTCCACGTTCACTCATAAGCTGTGAATGTCTCTATCACGCATCACTTGTTCTGGAATCAGGTCGCTTCACACCCCTATCTTCAGAACCAGTGGCTGTATTTACTTGTTGTAGCTGGTAGCGTGTTTCGATCGATCTTTTGAGTGTTTAAACCTTTTAAGTTTACGTTTTTTTTTATTATTTTTATTTTAGTTTCGCGCTGTATCACAGCAGGTTACAGGTTATAACAGAGGGAACCTTGTAATTTAGTGTTAGGACTCTTCCGTTCCCCATTCTCCGCTGAATTGTGGAAGCATTATACGTTGAGTGGTGGAACTCAACGCTGCGCTTTGAACTTAGACAATCGATTTTAAAATATTTAAAAAGTGGAAAGAGAATATTGTGTTACTAGACTCTCATTATAAGATCATCCTTAAATTATAAAAAGAACAAATTCTTCAAACAATTTCAATATCGTATGAACCATTTTTATATTACTTATATAGTAGGTTTTATTACGCATTCTTTTCTCTAGTACTTGTTGCTTAATTAAAATTCTTTTGTAGAAAAACTTGAAAATAAAACATTCAAAGAACAATGTATATAAGATAGCCACGGGCTATGACATTAACATGTCATATGGCATTAACATGTCACTGTGTTATTTAACTATGACATTCATATCATGATGCATATCACACGCTCAGTAGTCAAAGTAACTTGAAAGGTACAGTGGGTGAAAATCGAAACAATAAACTCGATGTAATATGTCTTTCTAGGTGAAGTGATTATCTAACACATAAAATTGTTATATTCGAATAATACATAGTAGTTGCTGAGATTTGCGCGTTCAACCAAATAAACTCTTCATATAAAATACTACACACATCTTCATATAAATTACATTTTGGAAAAATGTATATTGTATGAAAACGTTGAAATAAAATATATGTTAAAAACTTATTATTCGCTTTTGAAGCTTTTTCATATTTTTCCCAATTAGCAGGATAGGAAGAGAGTAGTGTAAGCAGACTCCGTTCTACTCTTTTCCCCCACTTTTCGAAACATTACAAATTAATAAGCGGAACTCAACGCCGCCCTTTATATTTAAAACTTTTTTTTTAATAACAGGGTAGACACAAGGAGCCGACAACCATGGCGTTTACAACCAAACACCACACACAGCCACGACGGTTTCAATCAATTATTTGCATATTTCAAATTCAACATCTAAAATTCACAGAAATTATTTTAATTTTAAGTCCAGCTCAAACAACATTACCAAATAGTTGAGTTGTCAAGATCTGAAACGTCCCATCTCTTAATGCAAATTACACGAACTACCAGCTAGCCGATAAAACACGACTGCTGGAGCTATTCACGAGATAAAGGCACACTGGGTCCAAGTATTTTTTACTTATATGATATTCAAGTTTTTTTAAGCTTCAGTTTTTCTTAAGCTTCACGCTGTATCCTGCACGGTAGGAAGAGGGAACCTGGAAACTTAGTGTAAAAATACTCCGTTTCCATTGAGACACTTCTGTGCCCATTGCGCGTTGAGTGTATTTTGTTGAGTGTAATTGCGCTTTGCATCGACACTAAGGCGAAGACATGAAAACATTAAATATTTATTTTCCTAGAATCGAACCTACAAACTCGTCGTGTTTACAGTCACACGTTTGTGCACCGCGCCGAATGGCCTTAAATTTATTATTTAAAAAAAACTGTATTTTTTTTAAATTTCTCATAGCATCCCAACTCAACAAAACCAAATGTATTCCTGGCAGTAAACAGCAGCGATGAGCGCCATCACCACTTAATCGACTCTAGTCTACGGCCGTTAGCATTTGCTTGAGCATCGGCGTGGATTTTAGAGATAATGGAAAATATAGAGTCATATATTTTTTAAACATTTTTAAAGTGTTAATCCACACTTAGGAAAGATAAATACTTATTTAGAAATCGTATAAAAATTTGAACGTAGCAGGACTCGAACCCGCGCCTCCTGGAAACCGTAGTTACAGAGGGAAGCTTAAAAAATACAATATTTTATGAAGTATTTTGACTTTATCAGATTGTAAACGCGACGGTTGTGGGGATTCCCACATGGAGAATGAAATATTTAACTCTAGGTTCCCAGGTTCCCTTGAAAACAAAACAAAACAAAATAAGTTAAGATTAACTCTATATATAACAAAAACAATGAAAACTGTGATAAAATGAAAAAGTGGAATAAAATTAGCTTTACAGCTTCACTTTACTCGGTTGAGCTTTTATAAAATCACACTCCATAATTGATCTTGTTAACAGCCCTAGGTAATAAAATGTAATAGGATGCTTCCACACCCCTTGTATGTGGGGAAGTGTGAGGGAATCATTTTTTTTCTTTTGATCATTTCTCGCTCTATCCTGTATATGGGGAAGGCAGGGGGAAGCTAGTGTTAAGACACTCTGTTCCCCACTTTACGCAGAATTTTCAATGCGTTTTGAGTGATGGAATTCATTCTAAAAATATATTACGGTGTTATAATGTGTAGCGTTGTGTTCCGCATTAGATACGTGGCTTAACTGCTGTATCCCACATATAGCAAGTTAGATAGAGGGAAGACTAGTGTTAATACACTCCGCATCACACATCGCGCCAAAATCTTGGAGGCACTGAAAGTTGAGAGGCGAACTCAACCCCCGCAAGACTGAAACTTGTAAGTTACATTTTTTTGATGTGTAAATTTTATATTTGCAAGATTTTAATGTATATGCGATGAAACATGACATAATTAACCGATTTTGTTTTAATTTTTTGGTTTTGCCAATTTTCTCTCGGTATTTTCTTTGATTTTGCAAAAAATGTACAGATAGATGCCTAATTTTAACATACCTATCTGTGTACAGCGTAATGTTTGCAATATGCAGATTCACGCTTTTTCCCGTATTTCTCGTACCGGAACATTCCTCTTAACTTAAATTAATTTTATTACGTTCCCCACTTCCCGACAAATTTTGGAGATAATGTATTAAATAGCGAAAATCAATGTCACTCTGTACCTTATAGAGTAGGGAAATGAAAATATTTAGAATATAATCAATCCCCTAGTCAGGATCGAACCTACAAGCAATGCCCTTACAGTCAAATGCTGTCACATTGCGCTACCACCGCCTCTTAAGGGGTTATCGTTTGAGTCGAACAAAGTAAAAATTTGAAGAAAATATTCAAAAACCAACAGCGAAAAGTATAATGATTTAATATTAACCTGCCTGGTAAATACTAGATACGACTCACCTGCCTGGTAATACTAGATACGACTCACCTGCCTGGTAATACTAGATACACTCTAGGAAACAAAATATTTATTTACATTTATATTTTCGTTTCTTCGCTCTGGTGTCAAGGCAAAGCGCGGCGTTGAGTTGCGCCACACAAGACGCAATGCCTCCAGAACTCGGTGGAGGGTGGGCAACAGAGTGTCTTAGCACTAGGCTCCCTCTGTCTACCCTTGTTGAGTGCGGGATACAGCGTGAAGCTCAATTATCTTTTCTATAATAATGCCTTCTCAATTCCGACAACCAATTACAATAAAAAGCCAAAAAATTGAACTTTATACGTTCAGAATAAAAGTTCATATTAAAAAAAGCTTATAATTAAATATTAAAATAATGTAATAAAGACTTTACTCTTTTAAAATAGAGTCTAAAATAGTTGGTACTATATTTTTGGGGAACGAAATAAGAAACACTACGCAAATAGTAATGAAATGAAATGGAAGCGTAATAAGAATACGTATATAAGAATAATCTAAGTACGTTTTATAAGTTGAGACGTTTTTATTATAAAAAGCTTGACTGTATTTGGTGAAAGCAGATTCAAATACAGGAGGAGTATTGCGTTTGAATGTAACCGCCACGGTTATGAATTCGATTACCACTTAGGTAAATGGATTATTGAAAAAAATATTTCGTTCTAGTAACACGACAAAGGCGCGGCGTTGAGTTGCGCCACTCAACAGACAATGGCTCGAGCTTGGGCGGTGCGTTGGAAAGGAGAACTTCTCCCTGCTTACTCTACTATATGCGGAATACCGTTTAATAGTAACAAGATTTATGCGAATGACATTATAAAATTTTATTTCTTTTTAGCTTCACGCTTTAGCCCGCACATAGCGGGGTAACCTGAGGGAACCTGAGAACCTTCCATTCCCCACTTCCCGCCAAAATCTGAACACATTACGAGTTGAATAGCGCAACTTAACGCCGCGAACAAAATTATTTTCATGAACAAATATATCTAAAACAAAAATCTCCTTTTATTGCTAAAAAAATAAATTGCTTTTACAGGTACAACAAACACCACCTGGCCTACATAAGAAGTATATCATGTTGTCAGAAAGGAAGGCTAATCTGACATTTTCGTTACACACAAAGACGTCGTTGACGTTCTAGAGTCACGGGCTAAATGACTGCAAAAAGTTCACGTTCCCTCTTTACCCTAGTTAAGTAATTATTTTGGTGATTTAACTTAATATTTTTTTTATAATAGTTTCGTTTAGTTTAGTTTACTTGTAATATTCTGTCATCATTCTACATTAACGGTAGGTTCAAATTATGTTTTTTTTACTTTCACGCTGTATTCCGTTATCCCTTATGTTGAATTGTAGACAGAAAGAGACTAGTGCTAAGGCACTCTGTTCTACCCAACCACATGTACAGAGTGTTGATGTCAAAGTTACTTAACAATCAGTTAATTATATAATTTTAAAATATTTTAAGGTTTTATAATTCAATAAGTATATATTGTTTATACAACCTAGTAGGCAAAGGGAACCCAGTTAAGACGAACTGCTCAATTTCCGAGTTTAAACACAAACAACCAGATCGAACCCACAACCGCCGCGTTCACAGTCACGTGCTGTGCCGTTGCGCCACTAAACATCTTACAAAAAAATCAAATCCACTAACAATATACAACTATACCAAATTCTTACTATTTTTTTTACCTGTTCTGCGGACAGTATGCCCCATACATACCAGGTAATTAATGAGACGGTAACCGAAATATCTACACGATATTTCGAAATTCCAGAATTCGGACTCCAGACAAGAATTTAATTAGAACGCGACGTGAAAAATGGCTCCTAATATAATATATTAGAGTGAATTGTATGTAACCATACGTTTGTATGTACTTTGCCTAAATGTAGTAAATTAGCTTCACGTTTCTCCCACAGAACGGGATAAGCAAAGGGAACCTGAGGTTAAAACGCTCTAACATCAACTCACCACCCTCCCATTTTCGAGACATTGCGTGTTCGTACTGTTCTAAATAAGATGATTATTGACAAATTCACGCCCAAATAAAAGCAATAACAACGCTCTTTCATATTCTTAACCAGAAAACTATTCTATTTTACATAGATAGGTAGGCAGAGGGAACCTGGGAACCGAGTGTTAAGACACTCGATTAAAATTAAGACACATCCGTCCCACGCAATGCCTCCAAGGCACTAACACGCTTTGCCTCGACACTCGACACGAAGAAACGAAAATATTTAATATTTCATTTCCTCAAATAGGAATCGAACCGACAACCTGTCGCGCCTACAAGCACACGCTTGTGCCCCAGCGCCCATATAATACAAAATAATACAAAAAAACTCCGCATTTGACATTTTACAATAAGAAAGGTCTGGAAAGACCGAGAAACTCCTTTCATAGTACAGCAAGTTAGTAATTAGCATCGTTTTAACGCTGTTCGTAATGGGCGGCATTCTGGAAACCTGCCCCTGTACTATAATAGTATACATATTTTAATTAGAGCGCCTCAGTAAATGACGGTAGTATTATATTAGGAGTTATTTTTTTATGTTAGTGTTATTTTTTTGTTATTCAGTGTAAATATTATTATTAGTGATAGATTGAGGCCACTCGAGGCGCAGACGCACAAAGTGTGGCTGTAAAATCGACTGGTTGTGGATTCTATTCCCACTCGAGGAAGTGAAATATTTATTTACATTTATATTTTCATTTCTTCGCTCTGGTGTCGAGGCAGTCTGGTTAGTTCTGCCACTCAACACGCAATGTCTCCAGAATTCGGCGGAAAGCGGGGAACGGAGTGTCTTAACACTAGGTTCCCTCTACTAACCCATCTGTGAAGCGTGAAGCTGATTGTCAGTCAAATAATAATGAAAATTAAGTCTTCTTAATGAAAAAGACAACTCAAGATAGATCTTAGACCTGAGAGCGATTTATAAATACGAATCTTAGATTAGCTTATATAATTTATATATATAATTTATAATGAAAAAGGCATCTCAAGATCGATCTCAGACGTGAGAACCATTCAAAAATACAGGCTTAAATATAAGTAAATAAACCACTATGGTTCATCACAATTTTTATAATGTATTCTCTTCAAAACGATAAAATCGCTTTAAATAGAAAAAAAATATACCACAATACCTTAATCACGATCCATAAACGTTACTTTAATATAAAATATTGTTTTACATTTTGAAGTGGATATAACTAAAAGCCTATGCGCGTATTTTATTACGAGAAAACATTAAATTTATATTAAAAGAATTGCTATTAAAATATGAAAAATAATGTAGGTCTGTGTGCTTTACTTGCCCTATTTAGAATAACAGAATGAAACGTGAAAATGTTTCTTCATAAATAGAAATAAATGTAAGTGAAATTGAGGCCAGTTGCGGCGCAGCGGCGTAATGTGCGACTGTAAGCGAAATAGGGTTGCAGGTTTGCATTCTCACTCGAGTAAATTAAATTTTCATTTTTTTTCATTTCCTTGATCGGGTAACGAGACAACGCGCAGCTTCCAGAATTCAGCTGTAAGTGGGAAACGGAAGTATCAGGGTCCCTCTGCATACTCTAGTATGTGCTATAAAAATGAGGCCGGCGAGGCAAAGTACTGTAAAAGATTCCCATAACCGATTTCAATTTCCACTGGAGAGAATAATCATATTATATTTATTCTACCGTCCACTACAAATAGACAAGACGCGGCTTTTAACTCGTCAACTCACACCAAATGTCTCGAAAAAGTGGAGAACGGAGTGTCTTAACACTAGATACACATTTCCTATTATAAAAAACCTTAAATCTACTATTTTTACAGGTAAACATAAAAATCTCGATGAAACACTTTTCTATTGGAACCCTAAAAGTAATTAAGTTACTTTGAACAAACACCTGCGTTCATCGTATGATTAATAGATGAAGCATTTTACAACGTTTTAGTAAAACGGTTACTGTTTTTAATTATATTTGTTCCTTTTTATTTCTTGGATTTTAACGCTGTATTCCACATATAGCGTAGTAGGCAGAGGGAACCTAGTAGTCTAACTACGTTTTCCCAATTTTCGAGATATTTCGTGTTGCAGCAGAACTCTACGCCGCGCTTCGACTTCTTACAAAAATGAAGAGATGGAAATATACTTTGTGAGCGAGTACCGTTTAATTTTTAATATCACTTGGTATTTTCTGCCGTATTTTTGAGGTATTACGTGTTGGGTGGCAAAACTTAGCGCCGCGCTTTGCCTCGACACCAGAGTGAAGAATAATTTTTTTTTTTTTTTATGGATAAGACACGGCAAACGAGCGTGCGGGTAACCTGGTGGTAAGTGATTACCGCCGCCCACGACTCCGTGCAACCCCAGAGGAGCTACAGGTGCGTTGCCGGCCTTGAAGATGGGTTGGGCGCCGGGGCCCGGCATTACCTGATGCGAAACGAAGTGGCATAAAGCCACTACTTCACGCCGGTTTTAAATGCCGGTGGTGGTAATGATCCGGTCGAGTCTGCCCATGCGTGTTGCCATTGCTGGCGACGTGACTCTACCACACGAATAAATATTTGATTTTCTCTATCAGAATTCTAACCCACAACCGATTCAACCTATTAGGTTACAGTCACTCGCTGGTCCTCTTGCACCACGACCTCAATACATTTAAAAAAAATCATCCAGTAGAGTAAAACTCACAATTTTAATTTGAATTTCGCTCGGAATATTTAACAATTGATATCGATACTAGTACGTATTTGTGTCAACGCAACAAAAGCAAGTATTTCTCGACCACCGAGCCTTTTGTACTACAAGATGATCATTTCAGAACTGCATTTTTAGGTCAACTGGTATAAAAAAAAGGAACAATATAGGTATCTCTGGTTGATATTATGAAAATGAATTATTTTTTTTAATAAGTGTCTTGAGGTCAGGCTACAGGGTCGTAGTGTAAATGTTGACTGGTTGTGGGTTTGATTCCCACTCGAAGAAATGAAATAAGTATTTAATATTTTCTTCGCTTCGGTTTCGAGGCAAAGCGCGTAGCTGAAATCACCTAACATGTAATGCCTCCAGAATTCGGAAAGTGGAGTGTCGTAACACTAGGCTCTCTCTGCCTACTCTGCTACATTTGGGTTCAAAGTAAAATCGAAAAAAAATCTAAATATACGTGAACGGCAGTGAGCTCTATTCTGATACGAAAAATGTTTATATTTATACTATTTTCGCCTTTTCCTTATTCCGTGGTTAATATGACTTTGGGTCCTAATCACTATTAAGAATAACTAATAGGACCGGAAAGAGAGTGATTTGTCACTCGAATCTCTTAATCTAACTTACATGATTTAAGCAATGTAAAAACTAATAACTTAAAAAAAAATACATTTTGATTTAATATTTATCCATTATAACTTTAAGTTCCACGTTCATTTCTTTTATAAGTAATTCATATTAAATAATTTTGGGTAAAATATTTAATATTAAATACGAGAAACTAGCTAACATTTAAGAACATTATATAGAAACCGCTAGCTCTTAAATTCCATTAACTAAATTCACAGACGACCTCGACTGTTGTAGTTTTTTGTTCTGTAATACTGAAACGAAATGAAATACTGTGTAAGAATTTTCATACAATGTATATGTAGGTATGTAAGTCTGTATGTATACTAGAAAAGTTCGTTGTTTTTGTCAAAATTTTTAACTTTTAACTGAAAACTATAATAGAACGTTGAATTTTTCTTTAATAATTATGATAAGAATTAGTATCTTTTTAAATAAAAATATAAAAATATATAGCTTTTTTTCATTACTGTCTTTGTTAATTGTTACATAGTTTTTTGTAATGTAAAATGTTATTTTTGTAATAATATATTTTATCATATCTAAGTGTTTTTACTATAATTAAAACACCACGCTCTGTTCTACCAGAGTGGGGAAATCAAAATAATTCACTCCCCCGACTAGAAATCGAACTCACAACCATCGCTAACACCCGGTCACTTTCGATCATAGGCAAGATATCCTGAAAAAACTTTCTCAGTAAAAGGAATCGAATCCACACACATTAAAAACACAAAGTTGGAGACAACCAATACAAACAAAAAAAGAAAATATTTCAAAGGAAAAGCAAAAAGACTTGCCATTCAGTACTTCCTCCTGTATTCCTTTTACGCCGTCTTAGATGTTTGTAGATGCCTAACGTGTCCTTTCCAACCTATTTACTTGAAAGACATATTTTGTACCGTAGAAGCCTTCTAGGCCAGTCGTGGCGCGAGGGCAGAAAGTGTGAGTGTGACGCGATTGGTTGTAGGTTCAATCCCCACTTGAAGAAATTAAATATTTAATTGCATTTATTTATTTTTTCATTTTTACGCTCTGGTGTCGTAGCAAAGAGCAATATTGAGTTAAAATTCGGCGGTAAGTGGGCAACGGATTGTCTTATCACTAAGTTCTCTCTGCATACCCCGCTGTGTGCGGGATACAACGTGAAAATGGTTTTTCTAGCCTTCTACTTTCATTTTTATTTTCAGTCAGGTATGCGTGATTTAATTGTGAACCTATTACATATATATAAAATGAAATGAATTAGTGTATAAAAAAAATATTATACGCGCTAAATTTATATTTCCATTTCTTCGCTCTGGTGTCGAGGATAAACGCGGCATTGAGTTCTGCCACTCAACATGCAATGCCTACAGAATTCGGCAGAAAGTGGGGAACGGAGTGTCTTAACAAAAGGTTCCCTGTGCCTATCCTGCTGTGTGCGGGATACAGCGTTTTATAATTAATATTATTACATATCCCCTAACTAGAAATTGAACCTACAACCATCGCGGATAAAGGCTGTCCAACTGCGTTATTACAGCTTCAATTTATTTCAACCCAAATAGGTGAAAATATAATCTGTTGATATGAGAACATAAATCTACAAAGTATACAAAGTGAGCACAGGTAGCTATTTGACTGGATCTTTAATATCCATGGATTTGACACCATAATCCCGAAATAATATCTATTTCAATATTTTATCTTTTATTCATAATTTTTGATAAACTGTGTTATAAGGGAGCGAAAAGGCAGAGTGACCTGACTCACTTCTCTCCATGTCGTATTACGCGTCGCGTGGAACGGATCTAACTACTTTTAACATTTTTTAAAGTGTTATTACACACTTAGGAAAGAAAAATACTTATTAAGAAAACGTATAAAAAAATTAACGTAGCTGAATATGAACAAGCGCCTCTTTGAAAACCTTTCAAGCGCTCTGACCAGCTAAGCTATACGAACGGATGTCAATGAAGATTCCCTCCCGTAAAAAAATATATTTTTCACCTAGGAATAGAACCCACAATCCTCCAAATACGAGTAAATGTTATACAACGGTCCTATTTCTGTGTGCTAACGTGTACATATATTTTATAAATACAAAATTCAAGAGAGTGAGCCTAAGTGGCGGACATTAGTGGCCAGGCTCGCTGGGATTTTGTAAACGGCCAATTATAAAATACGGAAAATTTTTATTAAAAATAAAACGCAAAGTTTTAAATGAAATGAAACGTAAAATATATGTAAAATATATTTTATTTTTAAGTTTCACGCTGTATCCCGCGTACAGAAAGAAGGGTCGGTAGAGGGAATTTGATTTTGGGACACTCCATTACCCACTTTCCGCTGAATTTTCGAAGAAATGCAAATATTAATATATTATAAATCATTCCCCCGAGTGGGATCGAACTCACAACTGTCACACAATTGTGCCAATGCGCCACGACTATCTCAAAATATTTCAATAATTATAAAAAATTCAGTCGGTGATAAATCTATTGCATAGCTTAGTTTCGAGTACTTCAAATTTTCCTTCCTGGTTTCAAGAATTTGTAAGTCTAAACAGAAAGGATAATTCCATCTTTTATTTTTATTTTGTTATACATACTCACAATATCATAGATTCCATCTTTGATATTGTGAGTATGTATAACATTTAATAATGGGTACAATCTTGTATGGAATTCAGAATTAGGTATTTAAGGTAAAATCTTAGTTAATTCTCTAAATTAAACTGAACACGTTATAGTTCTGAATTTAAACCGTCTACTTATATCAAGTGATGCCATATACAAAAAAAAATGTGATCAAAAAATGTATAAGGCCACTTGTGGCACAATCGTGTGACTGTAAACGCGCCAAGTTCGATTCGGGTTATCGAACCCGATATCGAAACCCCTAAAATATTAAATATTTATTTCTTAGTTCTGGTGTCGAATCAAAGCGCGGCGTTGAGTTACGCCGCTAAACACGCAATGCCTCCAGAATTCGGGGGAAAATGGGAATTGCAATATCTTAGCACTAGGTTCCTTCTGTCTACCCAGCTGCGTGCGGGATACAGCGTGAAGCCAAAAAAATACCATTCGTAAGCGTAAAATGACAAAAAAAATAACAGTGCCTAAACACTATGTATAATTATTTAATATATATTATTATTTTCCTACATTTATTCTGGTCTTATTGAAAAAAAAGTACAATGTTACATTTATAAAACATATCGGGCCTAAATAAATTTGTTTTAATTAAAATATACTGAATGCCATTCTACTTTTAAATGAATCGTAAATTGAGTCCCCGATCTTATTGTATTTATCCGACTTGAACGACACAAAAAGGAGTTTTGTTTTCAACGTCTACATATATTTAAGTCCATCGTGAGACAGTGGCGCAGCGTAAGTATTTAACACGATAGTCGTGAGTTGAAATCTTATCAGTATAGTTTAAATTTTTTATTTTTATAATATTGTATTTTTTCTTCAAGCTATATATATGGTATACCCATATACAGCAGGGTAGGAAAAGAGAACCTACTGTTGCAACCTTCTGCTTCCTTATACCATTCAATTTCGAGTCATCACTTAACACAAAAAAACTTTAAAATGTATCAAACGAAATAGCATTTGATTTATCTTCATTTCTTCAGAGTGGGGACTACCCCGCTATATGCGTGATACAGCGTGAATATACAACATAAAGACAGACAGCAGGTTACGCAAAGGGAACCTAGTGTTAAGATATTTTCCGCCTAATTCCGGAGGTATTTTACGTTGAATAGCGGAACTCAATGCCTCTACATACATAATATATAAAATAAATACAAGAACAACGTAGCACAGAGCTACGCCGTAGTCTGTTAAAAACAAAACAAATTCGCTAAATCGATAACATATATAAATCCACACGGAAACGTGTACAAAGTAATCCCGTATACGTACCCACTACCTACACATGTTACACTAACGATAGCTTAGAAAAAGTTTTTGAATTTAATGGCAATGGGTATAATGGGTTTATTTCATTTTTTTACTTGAAAATTGGGAACTTTTCATACTTTCTGTATGGGGATGTCTTTTTTGCGTTTTATTAGTGAGGGAATGTGGAATTTATAAATTTTTATTTTAGCTGTAATGCATATGGAGCTACCTTACTTTATTTTGAGCTTCACGCTGTATCCCGCATATAGTAGTGTAGGCAAAAAAAAGCTAGTGTTTACACTTTGCTCCTTATTTTTCTTCCAATTTTCGATCTTTTGCTTAGTTGTTGAGATATTGTTTGTTAAATATCGTAACTCAATATCATGTTTTGTATGTTATCAGAACGAAGACATACAATATAATCATTCTTTCAATTGGGAATCGAACCGACGTCATATTGGACGACGGTTCGATTACCAGAGTACAGGAGCACAAAAACTTGATATTGGGGTAAACGTATTCAAGTTGCTATTTAGTTTTTAATTTTAAAATGTCACTGTCTCATGATGGATAAAAATTAAATATCACAAAATAAAGCATATATGTATACAAAGCTCGTATAAAAAACAAGTAGAAATATAAACGTCCCCGTCTAACAGGGGGTTAGAAATATGTAATATATTAAAATATTAATAGAATTAAGAAGAATATGTTTGGATCAACGTGCTAATATCAGGAATAACTAGGGCTAATTTACAAACATTTTATTGCCTCAGATAATCCATTTATCGGCAAAATCTAGATTTAGACGAAATTTCAGAGTTACCTTAGGCACTGAGATCCGTATTTATAAATCATTCTCAAGTCTGAGATCGATCTTAAAATGCCGTTTTCATTCATCAAGTCATATAATTTATGAATTAAACGGCATCTCAAGATCGATCTCAGACTTGAGAATGGTTTTCAAAAACGGTATAAATACGAGTAGTAATTTCAATTGACTACAAAGCTAAGCAGCGAGTAAAAGCTAATTTACCCTTGTTTAATTTAACAGTAAGTTATATTAAATACATCCAGTGGGGGCCAGTCGTGGCGCAGCGACACGAAGTGTGATTGTAAAACCGACTGGTTGTGGGTTCGATCCCCACTCGAGGAGACGAAATATTTACTTAAACCTATATTTCGCTCTGGTAGCGAGGCTAAGCGCGGCGTTGAGTTCTGCCACTATGCCTCCACGTAATGCCTCCAGAATTCGGTAGAAAGTGGGGAACGGAGTGTCTTAACACAAGGTTCCCTCTGCCTACCCTGCTGCGTGCGGAATACAGCGTGAAGCTGATTTATTTTTAAATACATCCATATTCGTATAAACGCTCATATATTAAGTATTTACATACAAACATGTGCGTCATAACGCGACAGCCCGCGGCGATCAAACTCAAAGTGGGTCTCAAATGACATTATAATCTCCTTTCTTGCTTTTAATATGTAAAAAAATAAATTTATTTATCGATTTTCCTTTATTTTGAAGCAATTTTTGGATATCTAATCTTAGGAAAACGTAGATAAAACTTAAAGATAAATTACACTACGTTCTCTACATTGTGAAGTTTAGATGTGGCTAGCAGTAATCACTAAGATTTTAGGTAGGAATTTGCAATCGGAGAACCCTGTAAGCTTGCAATGATGTTACTATAATAGCAACGGTTTGAGTTCGATTTCCATGCTTGGGAACCAATTATTTATATTTGCAATTTTTCGTTCGGAAAGCCACGGTGTTGAGTGCGTAACGCCTTGGATACCTTGAGAATTCGGCGGAAAATGGGCATCGAAAGTGTCTTAATGGGAACGAAGCATCTTAACATTAGGTTCTTAGGCAGCCAGAACCTAGTTTTATGACACTCCATTCCTACTTTTCCCTTTTATAGAAAACTGTTAAATTCGGCGAAAAGTGGAGAACGGACTGTTTTAACATTAGGTTCTCTTTGCCTACCCTGCTGTATGCGGTATACAGCGGGAAGCTGAAGTCGTAAACTTTTTAATATATGAGACGCCATCCTATATATGTATATACAACAAAATATTTGTAGCTATGTTGCGATTAAATATAACCTTAAGACAAGAAATCCTACCCCAATTTATAAATCGATCTATATTGTTGTAAATGACTACCTAATACAGCCCCTAAAGCCTGTCTCACAAATAATTAACCAAAATCGCGGACAGTCAAGGGAGTAACGTAATTGAATATTCAGATTTACTTCCTTTGGGACTAAATGTTAAGTAAATTGAAAACAATAATAGTAGATGACAATAACAGATTCTAATCAAATTTCGAGACATTGCGTGTTAAAGGGTAACGGTTGGATTTGTCTTTTCATCAGGGTGAAAAATGTGCAACTGAAGCCATGCGTGACTGTTAACGTGATAGACTATGGATTCGATTCACATTCGAGGAATGAATTTTTAATTTCGTTGGGTAATGAGGTAAAGTGCGGTGTTGTATTCCGCAACTCAACGCCTTCAAAATTCAGCGAACGGAATATCTTAACACTAGCTTACTAGATTCCCTCTGCCTACTCTGCTGTGTGCAGGACACAGTGTGAAGCGAAAAAAATATATAATTAATTAATTAATTATATTCATATTTCCATTTCTTATTAATTTCAACTAAAAACAAAACTAGAACTAACCATTTATAATAATTATACTAGTTAAATCTTCATATTAAAGTTGTCTGTCCGTCAGCCACCTGCAATGCGGCACGATGTTCGATAACTACTTTACAGCGTTTGAGGACGTCTACCTTGTTTAATTAATTATCTAGAAATGTATCGACAATAATATAATATTTTATATTTTTTGATCTGTATCAGCTGTCATTGTAAAGATTTTTTTTAAAGTGGAATAGATTAAGCTTGAAATGGATACAGAATAAATAAAATATGGAGGATATATTAATCATTTTAATATATATGTTAAAATTTAGTATATCTTTATATAGGTGGGTTTGTTTTAGGTTTACGCTCTATTCTGCACATAACAAGGTAGGCTGAGAGAACTTGGGAACCTAATGTTAAGACATTTCCGTTCCCCGCTTTCCGCAGAATTCTGGAAACATTGTGTGTTAAGTAGCGGAACTTACCGCCGCGCTTTTTTACCTTTAGCTTTACTTTACCCAAACGAGGAAAATATTAGATATTTAATTTCCTTGAGTGGGAATCGAACCACGACAAACCTTCTATGTATATTTATATGTATATATATATATATATATATGTATATATATATATATATATATATATATATAATAATAATTGACTGTAAGTAGGCCAATATGTTGCTCTATTTTACACTACCGCTACTCTCCAAGCATTCATTCAATGGAATAGTTCTAACAAAAGGCAATAAGGGGGCAATAAGGCTCACGCGACGCGTCACGTAAAACTCGCATAAATCACCTTTACGGCAGTGGATTCGATTCCGGGTCGTTTAGATAACATTTGGATAAACATTCTTCGAGTATTTTCGTTTAAGCTAATTTGAATGTAGATTTAAAAATATAATAAAATGTTAAAATGTTGAGCCCGTCGTGGCACAGGGGCGCAAGCGTGTGATTTTAACGCGGCGGTTGTGGTTTCTTGGGACTAATCATTTAATAATATTTCCATTTTCTCACTCTAGTATCAAAGGCAAAGTCGCGGCGTTAAGTTCCGCAACTCGACACTTAATGTTTAACTTAACGAACCTACAACTGCCTCGTTTACTTGCTTGTGCTCCTACGTCACGACGCAAAATCAAACAAAAGCTTTTTTTCTTTGAGTAGCACAGAGCAAATGAAAACAAATAATTTTAGTAAAACCAATTAATATTTTTAACGTGAGCTTGTGAGGATGGTTGTTTGTTCCGCTATGACGCAAAAACTAATAAACAGATTTAGGTAAAACTACAGTAATATCGTTTTGACATCAGATTAACATATAGGCTATAATTTATATAATAAATAAAATAAATAAATCAGCTTCACGCTGTATCCCGCACACTGCAGGGTAGGCAGAGGGAACGTAGTGAAAGTGATGACACTCCGTTCCCCACTTTCTGCCGAATTCCGGAGGCATTGCGTGTTAAGTGGCAGAACTAAACGCCGCGCTTTGCCTCGACACCAGAGCGAAGAAAATGGAAATATAAATTTAAGTAAATATTTCATCTCCTCGAGTGGGGATCGAACCCACAACCAGTCGGTTTACAGTCACACTTTGTGCCGCTGCGCCACGACCGGCCTCAATTTATATAATAATTTTGTATAATTTGGCTCTAAGATAACAAAAGCATATTTATGGCGCTGGTTTACTTATAAAATATCAACAACAATGATAATTTGGGAAAACGCTATATACCCACGTACCTAATAAAAGTATGTTGAAACGGGTCGCCCTTGACCTCGGGCGGGCTATCTGATAAATATAGGCTTTTAGAGCACCTTGTTTGCAGGATATTATGTAGAGAATATTTAAGATGATATATCCAGAAATTTGGTACTTTTGGTTAAATTTGTCCTTTGAATTTGGTAGTAGTGGATACGATTACTTTTAAATATATAGGTGCGTATGCGTTTTGAGACGTCGTGATACATCGTGTGACTGTTTTCTCCTTCTCCGTCTTACTATTTATTCACTAATATTTTTACGTTTACGGTGTTGAGTTACGCCACTAAATATATTTCAATTATTGGGCGGTGCATGGGAAATAGGTTTTAGTTAAACTAGCTTTCCTATATAAAGTGTAACGAAATGCAATATTTATTTAAATTTTTAAATTATATTTCCATTTCTTCGCTCTGATTTCGAGGCCAAGCGAGGCGTTTAGTTCAGCTAATCAGCACGCAATGCCTCTAGAATTCGGCGGAAAGTGGGGAACGCAGTCTTTACACTACGTTCCCTCTGCCTACCTTGCTATGTGCGTGTTACAGCATTAAGCTGACTTTTGATTTATTTTATTTCCTATATCTATCTACAAACAGGATAAATTGACAAGATAAACAAAAATATATATTTATAAAAGGAATTCAAACCCATCATAAAAAAAGAAATTAATATTTAAAATACAAAACGTTTTCCTACTCTCATTTAGGTCGGAGTAACTCTCAGCCAACAAAGAGGAAAACGGGGCCGCCCTTGAAACACCAACAATAAGGTACATCAATTAAGGGATGTTCACACAAACAACAAACATAGCTTATAATAGCTTACAATAGCTTCGTCATTCGTGGGTGACAGGATTTTTTCATTAAAGTAACCTAGAAATGGGATGTGGTAATTGAAATAGTATAAAAAGAACGTAATAATATTGTTATAATGTATTAGGCTGATGGTAGTGGGTTCATTATTGATTTAAGGGAGTTTTTTTTAGGTTCGCGCTGTAACACGCAAGGTCCGCTCAATATTCGACATATTGTGTGTGATGTAAATCAATGGCGTGCTTTGTTTTGGTATCAGAGCGAGGATATGAAAATTTATTCTCCTGAGTGGGAATCGAATCCACAACCGTCGCCTTTTCAGTAAAACTATGCACCACTACACCATGATGGCCCATAAATTTTATTTTATATTGAATATATAGGATTTTTTATTTTTTTAGAGATAGTCCAAAATTGATCAATAATAATTTTATAAAAGAACCTTTTTCGACTTCAAATAAAAAATAATTTCTAAAAAATAATAAAATTAACTTATATTAAACAGATTTTTTGGGTTCAAGAGACATAATAATAAAATATATAAAATCACTTTCCAATAAAACCACAATTGTAGTTTTAACAACAATTGATAAAACAATACAACATTTTAATTATTATAATTATTAAAACGACCGACATGGTCGTAAATAACAAATAAAAAGGACCTCACAGAAAGTTATAAATATTTAATATTCATAACAATTTAACATTTTTCATTACATTAAAAATCTATTTTTAAATTCAAACAATAAACACTTCAGCTCTTACAACTAGCCCAGATTCTAAAGAAGCCGTATTACTTAAGTCCTCGCCGTCTCAGTATTTTATATTTATTAAAAAAAACGCGTTTAGCCTAATTGAATATAAAAAAGTATATAATGTATAATGTCATTGCTTTCTTTGGTCGTGGGTTCAAATCTTATTATGGGCAATCTTATTTGTCTAGTTTCTAACATGTTCTTGTATTTTCTGTGAACTTTTTATTACATTGTCTTTCTGTTCTTTCTTTAGATAAGAATGAAATTATACCACATTGACATTTTAGACTGACTGACTAACTTACTAGTTATATTTTTGTTTATCTTTTTTTCTAAATCAAGTGTTAGTGCGTCGCGTCACAGTGGTACAGTGTATGTACTGTAAACGCGATGGATGGACGTTGAATTCCGACTCTAGAAAAAATTGTTTAATTTGTTCATTTTCTTGTGCGGGTAACAATACAAAGCATCGCAATTGCAGCGTTGAGTTCCGCCAGTCAACAGAAAATATCTTGAAAATACAGCGGAGAGAAGGAAAAGAAAGACATTAAAAGATCTGAGAGACATATCACTCCTTACCCTACCTTGAAAGGTAAAAAAATATTAATTTTCTCTCCCCAAAAGTAAAGTAGGTGAAAGCTTCCAGTCTTAATTTGCAGATCCAAGGGGTCGGTTTAAGACGGGGTGCAGTCGTAAATAACCAGATAATGGAAAGGGCGGGCCGTAAGGGTTGGAGTCACCGTACATTGTGAATTACGTACGGATACGTAACTTCCTTATAATATTCAAGATAACACTATTGCAAGGCAGTTGTGATTTGTATGAAGTAACCGATGGTTGTGGGTTCGATTATTTTTAACTTTTATACTTTAAAGTAAAAAAAAATCATCATTAATAGGTTGGATGGCTTCCAAATGATGCTGGTTCAATTCTCGCTACGTTCGTTTGTTTTTTGTTAAGCGTAAAGGTTATCCTTATCAGAAATTTTTGTGGTAAATTGTGAGAGCCAAGCTCAATCGTTTTAATTTTTTTTTGACAAAAAAATCTATGATTTATGTGTTTGATGGAATAATTATTATATCATTACAACAAATATAGATATATAAAAAAAACAACTTCCCAATTCATTTTTATAATTTCAAGTGCCAGTTCAAATCCAGTCTGTTGTATGCACAATATGACTTTTTTCGATCTTACCATAAGTCAAAAAATGATTTTTACTAACAACTATTGGAACTTACAGTCTTTTTTAGATATTTTTAATATAGAAAAGAAATGATACAATTTTGTTGGTATTACCGAATTCCTCAGATGTTTTGTCAGACAAAGAAAATTTTCCGAAATATATAGTCTAGTAGTAGCCGTAGCTGTCTGGTATGCAGACGCCGTACGTACGCTTAGTGAATGTTAAATGTTGATAGTCACTTCGATTCCTGCTTTATGTAATTTTTACATTAACTTATAGAATTAAATAAGTTACACTATTTTTTAAACATACGTTTGTGTTTAAATTAACGATTGAACTACAGATATTTTTAATATTTTAAAGTGGTATTCCGCATTTATGAAAGAAAAATCCTAATTTAGAAAACGTATAAAAAATAACAAAAACCCTTACTATAGAGATGCTCATAAAAAAATAAGCTGTAATAAACGTAATAAGAATATACGACGTAGCTAGCAGATAGCTTTTAGGCGGTTTCCAAAGGCCGCGTATTCAAATCCCGCTACTTTAAATTTTTTATATGTTTCCCAAGCGAATATAGGATTAAGGAATTTTTTGACACAAAAATATTACAATTAGGTTCAAATTACTATCTATATAATATTAAGGAACCGTCGTGGTACAGCAGTACAGCGTTAGACTGTTCGACGGTTAAAATCGATTCCCACGGGGGAATGTGTTTTCGTTTAATTTCCATGCTTTCTTTGGTAACGACTAGTGCGCGGTTTTGAGTTCCGCCACTCAATGTCTCGAAAATTGCGTGTAGAATTCAGTGTCTTAACACCTCTGCCCACGCTGCTCTTAGTTTCACGCTCTATTCCAATTGTAGCAAGGTAGGAAGACATGAACATATTAAATATTTAATTACCTCGAGTTGGAATAGAACCCACAACCAGTCGCTAGCCTCTAAAAATTTTATTTTAATTTAAATTTCAATCTTTAATATAACAAAAATATATAATAATAGCCTTAGTACTAGAAACTGTCTGGCACGAAGACGCCATACATACGCAAAGTAAGCGAATAAAGGGGTGCACTAGGGGTAGCTGGGGTCGTTGATGCACAAAAACGCGGCAGATCGCTACTTCTCGTTTTGAGATTGTATTTACATGTGGTGATGCTTTGTCTGTTTGTCTTCTTCTGTTTTGAAAGGAAAATTGTAGAGTTAACTAGGTTTGAATGGAAGATTTATTATTTTGAAAATACTGTACTGGAGATGTACAGTGGTTGTGGGTCCGGTTACCACTCGGGGTGATAAATTATTTTTATTTTCTCGATGTGGTAAGAAGACAAAGTGAGATGTTGGGTTCCGCCGCTCTACACGGAATGTTTCGAAAATTGGGCCTAAAAATGGAGGACGTAGTGTCTTAACACTAAGTTTTCTTTGGCTATCCTGCTGAATGTGGAATACGCCGTGAATTTCAAAATAAAATTAGAGAAATACCAAATACAGCCTCCTATAAGGTCGTTACGGCTAGACTATTTCCTTGATTGAAGAAGTCTTCAACAAGTTAAAAGCCACAATTTAGATCCTGCATCAGAGTTGCTAAGTTTGTAAAGTACGTTTATTAAAAAATATATATTTAAAAAGAAATCAAAAAGTTTGATGTGTTATTATTTGTTCGTTATTTAACCAACATATATCATAGGATATATAAATTAATAGTAATATTAAAATCGTTTAAAAAATATATATTGAAATCCATGTTAATATTATATACTTATAGAATATAGACGTCACTATTTCTACTCCTTCTTCTTCTTTTTTTCTTATAAAACAGAAGAGTTTGTCTAACACGCTAATCTCAGGAAGTAGTTCGAATTAACAAAAAATAATATATTAATAAATTTTGATTTCATTTAAATATCACGGCCGTGTCGTACACAACTCTTAATAATTTAATTTAATATGACCAAATAGGCGAAAGCGCCGGTAAAGAATTATCCTATATAAAATTTTAAAACCAGTAGTAGCGCAGTAGCACAAATATGCGACTTTAAACGCGACAGGTTAAGGGTTTGATTCATTTCCTTTTTCAAAGAGACAAATGGCGGCGTTGAATTCCTTCACTCAAAACGATATCCTTTCAGAATTAAGAGGAAAGTGGAGAAGGGAGTCTTAATTGATTTTTAACACTAGGATCCCTTTATATATGCGGGATACAGCGTGAAACCGCAAAAAAAAAACAACAAAATTTGATTAAAATTGGCTCAGCACATTAGCTAATTTACCTTTATTTAGTTCAGGCGCAGGATAAAGGATATATTTGATCACGTACGAAATGACTTCTAGTTAGTTCTCGGAGCACGTGGAGGGTAAGTTTTAATACGACTTCGCTGTTGATATAATTAACGTTAGGTGTTTTATGTGCCAACATAGTATAAGGTTCGATATTGGAGATGTTTTGTATCAAATATTGATTATATTTTCATATATTTTTAATGGGAAATAAGGCTGTTGTGGCCTGCTAGTGATACGGCAGCTGGTTTTACGCGCTACGGTTGTTGGTTCGATTCTCAGTCGAGAGAAATATTTTTTGTTATTTTCTCGATCTGATAACAAAAGCCTTGTGTTCCGCTTTTAACAGTAGGTTCGCTCCGCCTACCTTACCACGAGTATATGTAAGATACAGGTTGAAACTAACTAAGTATGAACGAATTCATATGCTAGTATTAATAATGTCTAATAAAAATCGTTTAGTGAAAAAACAATTAGTCTAACTATCAAATATATACAAAAAAAAACTAAAATAAACAAAAGTTATTTCAAAATCGATATATTCGAAATTAATTTAATATACCAATATAGGTATCTCAATTCCATATTAATAATAATAAATGACAATAAACTTTTATATGAACTTTGCTTAGACGTGTATTTTAATGGAGAAACTTTCATGTAAGTATTAAAAGTTATCTTTTTGACTGTCATTTTCATAGCACGAACCTTATTTTTAACGTTTCTGTTATATTTATAATAAATAAAGATAAAAAAAAAATCTTATAAAAATGATGCAAGTGTATAGGCACTATTTATTCTATTTATATATTAAGAAAATACATGACAATATCAAGTCACGTGAGGCTCCTGTGACGTAGGGGTACAAGTAAACGCCATGGTTGTGAGTTCAATTCCCACTCGGAGAAATAAAAATATTGAATATTTTCTTTTTCTTCGCTATGCCTCGTTAATCGTAATTAATGTTAAGGTACTCCGTTTCCCATAAAGACACTTCCGTTCACCACTCTCTGCTGAATTCTTGAGGCATTGCGTTTTAAATAGCGTAACTCAACGACGCGCTTTTTCTGGTTAGTCTGGTTAGAAAAATAGCTCATTCCGTCGGGGTGGTATTTGAACCTACAACGTCACGTTTACAGTCAGACGTGCCGCTGAGCCGCGAAGGCCTTACAATATTAAAATAAATAATGTTTACAAATGAATCAAATAAATTACATTTGTAATAAATCTTTTTTTGCAGCTCGTACACAGCGATATTCGTCGAAAAGGCACGTGACACGTGAGTAATGGGTAGGTATGGTACTAAAAACTTGTTTTGCTTTAAATCAGATATAATAAATAAATCAATATTATTTTATGTTATCTGATTTCTAAGCATAATATGAAATTTAAATGAATAATTCGTTTTTTACTATTTTTTTCAATATTGATACTTTTTAAAATAAGTTAACTCGATGTATGATATGGATGTACTGTTTAAAAAGTTTGGATTGTCTCTCCTGCAGTAGGTATATCAAAAAGCGGAAATACGTCATTTTGCACCAAATGAGTGAGATTAATTTTTATTTTGGATATACGTATATGTATATGGCAAAAAATATATATAAAAAATCAGCTTTACCCTGTTGTGCGCAGGAGCTGCATCCTGGTCGGCAAAAGGAACCTTGTGTTAAGACAGTACGTTCCCCACTTTCCACAGAATTTCCACAGAATTGGAGGCATTTCGTGCTTAATGGCAAAACTCAACGAAACACCAGAGGGAAGAAATGGAAAATAAATTAATTTCATTTCCTCGAGTGGAGATCGAACCTACAACCAATCGGCGTTATAGTCAGACTTAGTGCTTCTGCGCCTCGACTGGCCTCAAATCAGTTATATATGCAATTATACGTCGATACCTCTATCATATTTTCAATTTACGTAACTTAACACGGCGCTATAACTTGTGATGAGGTGTAGGACATGAAAAAAAATTGTGATTGAAAATTAAAAAAAAATCTTAGATTGAAGATTGATACCAGTACTTGAAGTCGTATACCGCCACTGTGCCACAACGAAAATCACCTAACATTTTATACACAATATATATAGTGAAAAAAAATTACGCTAAATTACCTAAAAACAGTCCTAAACTCAGTAACTCCCAGCAGCTGACCCTCAGACCAGACGATATCGAACCGAAAGCGTATTCAAAGTTAAACGTTAGTATCGTTTTGAGTTTCATTGAAAACGTTGCCGAAAACTAGTCGTGAATGGTTAGTATAGTATAGTTCAACCTGTATTTCTATAGTATCGTCTTATATATATATATATACGTGTGTTTTAGTAACTTTTTAGCGTCACGCTGTATCCCGTACACAGCAGGGTAGGTAGAGGGAACCTAGTATTAAGAAACTCCTTTTCCATTTTCGCCTGAATTCTAGAGGCATTCTTACTTGAGTGGCGGAACTCAACGCCGCGCTTTCGCCTCAATAGCAGAGCGAAGTTACAAAATGTGAAATTTATCATTTGCTCTAGTGATGATCGAACCTATAACTAGTCGCATTTTAGGTTACACACTTGTGCCACTGCGCCACGACTGGCCTCGAGCGGTAAATGATTTTTAAGTCATATAGTTGGTAGTGTACTTACTTGAATCTCTATACATAGATACACTCAAGTAAATATTCATTTTTTTACTGTCACGCTGGCTGGTAGGCAGAGGGAACCTAGTGTTAAGTCACTAGGTTTTCATTTTCCGCTGAGTTCTAGAGGAATTCTCCACTTGTTACGTGGCGGAAATATTGATAAATAATAAATTCATATTCCCGAGTGGGAATCAAACCGACAGCGGTCGCGCTGACAGTTAAACGCTTGTGCCACGACGGCTTCACTGTGATAAAAGCAACAAAATTTAAATCAAATTCAACCTTTTACATATAATCGAGGAGCAAACATTAAAATTATCGTTTTTAAAACATTGTTACGTTCCGTTCTAAAAACCGCAAAACCAAAACTCTACTTAGAGACGAGTATTAGAAATAAAACAGAATTTAAATTTAATGAACCGTTAAATGAGAGTTAATTTACTAATTTTATAATATTCCTTCATCAATTAATATTTTTTTAATTCAACGCTGTATCCCGCATATAGCAGATACGAAGATGGAACCTAGTATTTTTAGCACTCATTTTTTAGCTATATTATTGCTAGTTGAATGGCAGTATTCCCAAATGGAAATCGAACCCACGTTTTACGAATATAATATAAGTAAATCTCAAATATTTAAATAACGTTTAAAAAAAATTATAAGTTTCATCTTCAATAAAATTCTTTTTAATAAAATAATTGTAAATATAAACACAGGCGCATGGCGAAGGAGCACAAGTGTGTGACTATAAACGCGACTGGTTGTGGGTTCGAACCCCACTCGAGAAAATGAAATATATATTTAAATTTAGGTGCCGAGGCAAAGCGCGGCGTTTAGCTCCACTCAACACGCAACCCCTCAGAATTCAGCGGAAATTGTGGAACTGTGTGTCTTAACACTAGGTTCCTAGGTTCCGTCTGCCCACCCCGCTGTGTGCGGGATACAGCGTGAAGCTGATATTAACATTCCATATTAAATATATTTACTAAAAACACTTCACAAGTACCCTTCAACAGTCAACCGATTTTGAATTCAAAGTTAAGACAAGCTTGTTTACTCCCGCGGTGGTCGCTCCATTTGCCAACAATATGAAGCTACCGAACCGAGGGAGGGACTTAACGAACTTCCTAATATAATGCCAGATTTTAACTTTCGATTATCATTTTTTGATTTAAAAATTATATATATAATAATGTAAATATAATTTTAACTAGTTTTTAAATTTTTATCTTAAAAATTTCCATTTACATGATTTTCCTTTGCTTATAATAAAATTATTCAGACGCAATTAGGCTCTAACACTAGCAACATAACTCTTAACAAAAAAAAAAAAGAAAAACAAAGTGACATATCACTAGCTTTGCTACCAAATCCCAAAAAATTGATAAAAAATCATACAAACCATATCAAAACGATCAACACGACACAAAAACAACATATTACAATTTTTTTATATGAAAACAAAAACACATTTACGTTAACACGTGAGTACCAACACACATTTCAAAACCCCACGTACTCTACCTTCCACAGCACGAGTTATACTGAGGCATGTATAAATGAGAGGGAAACCTACCCCTCGGTAGCTGTCCCTCTCGCACTTGGAGAAAAATGTATTTCTGTCTCGTTTACAATTTTCCCAAAGATACTTTCAATGTCCATCGTTTCATTGACGCTGTTTTTAAGGGTTGTCTTTGGGAATTATTAAGTTTTTTTTTTGTTTTTATTATTTTTTATGTGAGGCCAGTCGTGGCGCAAGGGCACAAAGTGTGACTGTAAAATCGACTGGTTGTGGGTTCGATCCCCACTCGAGGAGATGAAATATTTACTTAAATTTATATTTCCATTTCTTCGCTCTGGTGTCGAGGCAAAGCGCGGCGTTGAGTTCTGCCACTTAACACGCAATGCCTCCGAAATTCGGCAGAAAGTGGGGAACGGAGTGTCTTTCACTACGTTCCCTCTGCCTACCCTGCAGTGTGCGGGATACAGCGTGAAGCTGATTTATTTTTATTTATTTTATTTATACTTTAATTTCTTCGCTCTGGTGTCGAGGCAAAAGCGCGGGGTTGAGTTGCGTCCCCTCAAAACGCAATGTCTCCAGAATTCGACGGGAAGTGGGGAACGGAGTGTATTAACACAAGGTTTTTGTTTTCTTACTGTTTTAAGTTTTTTTTTTATTATAGATTTTTTATATTTAAAAAATAATATGTAAATTCGATTTTTATCGAAAGGTATTTCTTGATTTGGTTGAAATATAACATTATATGATGTAGGAAAGACTAAGTAAGTCTAACAGATTGACGAGAAATATAAATAATTATAAGAAAAATCTTCATATTAATCGGATTCATAGCTGCATTAGGTTCCGTAATATAAACAAAAACATATCTTTATAACTATTAAGAGATTTTTCTAGTGATAGTGGAAAATAGAAAATGAAATGACATCATAACATTTTCTCAGCCTACATACCTGCTTACTTTGCCTACTAAAACGTAATACGTTGAGATGATGAATCATATGCAATTTGTTCTAAGACAATTATATTAAGACGCGTACGAAGTCGTACTGGGGTGTCTCTGACGCTGCTTCCTTACAAAGTCGTTTTATAATTCGCAGCTATTTTTGTTTTATTTTAGATTTTTTGTCGTGTAAAAAAATATGTTTAATTTTAGAGCAGACATTGAATAGATGAATATAATTAGAGGAGTTATAATTTAATGTTTAAGGCTGTCCTGGGCCGGTGGCACAAAGGTTTTTTTGGAAACGCGACCGGTGTGGGTTCGACTCCTACGCTCTGGTAACTAAAGCAGTGTTAGGTTGAGCCACTAAGGATTCGGCGGAAAGTGGGAATCTTAACAGGACTGGATTGTCTTAATACTAGATTTCCAGATTCTCTATGCCGAAGCAGGGTACGTATGGAATAAAGCTAAAAAAAGAAAAGTATATTAACCAAAATCATTTTTTTACAGAACCTAAAATATCAATAGTTGAGTCAAATTGTGAAGAGTGGCGCAGTGGAACAACGTCTGACTGTACCAGCTGGGAATTCGATTCCCACTCGGGGGGATGATTAAGTATGTTTAAATTATATAGATCATCTTTAAGATTAAGACGCGTGGCGTTCAGTTCTGTCGTCAGGACGTAATGTCTAATGTCTTGAAAATTGAGCAGAAAAGCGTGAAGCTGTTTGTTTTTTATTTAATCCGATATAAAATAAAATAAATATAATTCTTTATTTTATTTAATATTTTTATAAATTTATCACTATAAAGTGGTATAATGGTTCTGATTGCTTGGTCGAGGGTCGGTTGTAATTAACAATCAAATATGTTTTATTGAATACAACCCCTTCTGTTAATTACTAATCTTGTACGTGAATTGGTTTTTAAATATTTTTAAGGCTTGAAATTATGTTAATTTTTATATTGAAAGGGATGAAAAAAAAATACATACATACGTCACCAGAGCGAAGAAACTAAAATATTAAATAATTCATTTCCTCGAGTGGGAATATGTAGGCGGATTTTAATGATTTTATTTTTGTAGTCTCATGCTGTACCTCGCACTATGTAGGGTAGGTAGAAGGAACCTGAAGGTAGAGGGGACCTTAAGACACTCCATTCCCATTAAGACACTTGTGTTCTCCACCTGCCGCCGAATTTTCGAAGCATTGTGTATTGAGGCGCTGAACTCAACGCCGCGCTTCGCCTCGACACCAGAGCGAAGAAATGGAAATATAAATTTAAGTAAATATTTCATCTTCTCGAGTGGGGATCGAACCCACAACCAGTCGATATACAGTTACACTTCGTGCCGCTGCGGCACGACTGGTCTCGATATATAAAATAATTAAAGCAACAAAAACAAATTCTCCATAATAAACAGGATATAACACAAATATGCATTAGATATTTTTGCTTCCTCAACTCCCTTCACGACTACCTTACCCCCTGACCGTATCAGTCCCGGGGGTGTGATTATAGAGTTATTAGCATATGCGAATTGCATCATTGTTTTATAATAAATTACTTTATAATTATTTTAGTAGGTAGAGGGAACCTGGGAACCTTGTTTTAATTTATATTGGCATACGGTTATGTTTGTGTAAAAAACGGTAGAAATGTTTAAGATGTAATAATATATATGTAATTGCATGTAGCAGAGAAGGCCTAGTGTTAAAACTCTCCGCCTGTCGCGTTTACACAACGCACGCGTACGCGTTTTTATTTAATCGGCACTGATGACTGATTGATAATATCGTTTCTGCATAACCATTTATAGTGTAAGGTTATGTATGTATGTTATTATATATTGTTATTTATTTATTTATCATTTATACACATACATAAATATGTAATAGGATTTACATATTTTATAGTAAATATTCGTATTTAGTATATTTATATGAAAGCGCTTGCTGCCGTCGACCGAACCGGTAAGGCGTCCTAACATTTACGCCTACCCCCTTGTCGACGGCATATTTTATTATAACAGTTGATACTTGCCACTCGTTGCGCTTTCCATACGTTTCATTGTTTTCTTTATTATTCTCATCCAAATCAGTATTTATTTTGTTCTGTTTTATATATATGTTTGTGGTTACTAGAACTATTTGTGTTTAAACTATATATCAGTATATCAAGAATATATCAGTGCCAACCGTAAGTGAACTTTTATTCATCTCCTTACAATAGAATGATTATAAGCGAAATAGAATTGTAAAATGAAATACTTTTAGCATTTTCAATTGAACTGACGTATTTTGGATGGCATATGTTGATAAGTTGTTGAGTTTCTTACGCCGGTTCTTGTCAGGTTTGAGGCTTTAGTGGTACATTATTTGACGTTTAGCAAATGAAGCATGTAACTTCTTATTTTACATAAAATTATGGTCATTTAATGAACTGTGTGAACTGTGGTATTTAAAATTTGACTATACTTTTCTTTTTTTTTCCATGTAAATTTCCAATTAATAGAAACTATAACAATCACGTGTGGCGTTTAACACTGTCCATTTGCGATTTTATTTAAAAAAAATACATATTTAAATACAAAAACTAACTATTGAAATTAAATATACCAATATAAAACTAGTACCTAACCAACTACCCACTCATACAATAGTAAAGAATCAACTTTAAAAAATGATACGAAAACACAGGACTGAAATAAGATAGCGTCACACAGATCGTCGGGCTTACCCGTGCGTAATGCCAATTTTTCCTGAACTAAGGGTGGTTAACCAGTACAAGCCAAGCTAAGTACAATTAATTATGGAAATTATTACATAAAACATATGCAGTATGATAAATATGCTTTATAATTTTGATATACAAGCTGATGGTGTTATTTTTTTTTGTGTCACTAAATTATTCTAAGCCATAGGCACACAAATGTCTCAAAATTCAGTCAACAAGCATAAAAACAACAATATACACTAATATGATTAATGTCATGAATCCTTTAATATATTCAATACATACTATATCATGCTTTTAAAATATAATAATTCTTAATTGCGTGTGGGTATAAACATATTTTTTAAATAGAAATATTATAAACAGCTTCACGCTGTATCCCGCGAATACGGTAGGCGGAACTTCATCGCCGCGTTTCGTCTAGCCAGTAAATAAAAATAGTTCATTATCCGAGTGGGAAATCCAACTCACAACCGTCGCAGTGTCATGCAAAGATATATTAGGCTATATAAAAATAAATTTATCGCTTTGTTTTATCTTCCACTACTCGCCCTCACATGGTAGAGACACCGCGAGGGCCCTCACGCCCTTGTACACAAAGCTGACAAAACAAGACTCCTTACAACCCTCGGGACTGCGGCGGGCGGCGGTAGGTGGTACCACGCGCAGCGGTAGGTTTTAATTATTATTACTCGTTCTGTGGCGTTGCTTTGCTTTACGTTTTTAGGGTTCCGTATCTCTAAAGTTAAAAGCGGAAACGTTATATGATTATTTTGTTGTCCGTCTGTCCGTTTGTCAAGAATTTGTTTGTCAAGATTTGTAGAAATATCAACCTGAAATTAATATCACATATTCAGGTCTATTGATCTTTGAAGCACAGACATAAATTAAATTTGTAATTCGACGCTATCAAAAGTTACAATGTATATTAAAACTAAACGCATAATTAAAACCTACAGGGCACTTTCCGTGGACCGTGAAAAAAAATTAAAATAAGAAAAAATGTTAAATTTTATAAGTTATACCATTTTGAAATTAGTACGGAAGCCACGGTGAGCGAGTCCGACTCGCACATAACCGGTTTTTCAAATAATAAGGAAAAATGTATAACGTATAACGTTACGCTGTAATGTACAACGTTACGCTGTATCCCGCAGCAGCAGCGGAGGCAGAGGGAACCTGGGTACCTAGTGTTAACACACTCCTTTATCCCCTTTCCACAGAACTATCGAGCCATTGTGAGTTAAGTAATCACGATACAAATTATTCCTTTATATGTGATTGGAATCCACAACCATTGCGACAACCAGATATGTATCAACTGCGTTACTACGGCGTCCTTAATGAAGTATTTAAAGACGATATTAGACGTGGAACTGTCGACAGATCGCGGATTGTCTTCCCTTTAATTAAATATCTCAATGTTAAGTCAATTATCTGTACGGTTTCATGCAATAGCATGAAGAAAGCCAAGTGTTTAGACACTCCGCTTTTTTTAACATTGCGTATTGACCGGCGGAAACCAACGCCGCGTTTTGTCTTGTTACTAGAGCCAGGATATAAGCACATGTAATAGCTCTTCCATTGGAAATCGAACTCACCAATGTTGCGATTACAGTCGCACGCTGTGTTTTCGCCACTCCAGAGACGGGCGGACTGTGCTTCGTAATACGTTAAAATTTTTAATATTTTTCGTAATAGGCAAAAAATTATGATAAATTGTCATTTGTTCTCTATTTTTTATTATTATTATTTTGAATTTCGTGTACTCAGAATTAATATAAAACAGAAATAATCTTATAATTTATTTATTATTATAGGAAGACTTCGGTTGACCTTCGATAACACAGTATCAAAGATACTTGAGGAAGATCACGTAAAGGGACCTCCCGGAGGTGTATGAAGAGGTTGATGATAGTGGACGAAAGAGGTATGTAAAGACTAAAGTAGCAAGTAGCATTTGGCGCTACGTTTTCTCTGACTACCCCGCTAGGGAGAAAGCGTGAAATTAAGTTAATAGATTTAATCGAACCCACAAATATTGCTCAAACAAATTCTGAATATACAATAATAAAAGCGTTCCAATGATTGATTAATAAACAATTTAGGAAATACAAAAATGTATTTAATTAAAATGTAATAATATATATATCGCATACGACCGTCCGCGTCGCCCTAAATGAGACACGCGAGATTTATCTGTGCGTTACACAAACAGACGGTATGCAATACTGTGACGTGACGCCATCAAATGAATCGCGAGGTCTTACCGTTTTCAATTATATACTGTAATAAGTATAAATCGTTAGGTATAGAATAGGTAGAGGGAGAGGCGTGTTGAGTGGCGTAACTCAACACCACGTTTTATTTAGTAAAGCGGGAAAAGTAAAAAAATATATTCATCACATTCTCTCCGCTATTACCGTATGTATGTAGATATTTGTGTTGTTTCAAAGAAACACAGATAAATAATAAAAGAGGCCAGTCGCGTTACAGTCACACGCTCGCGCCACTATGGTCTCAGATAGTCTAAAAAAATCAGCTTCACGCTATATCCCGCACACAACAGAGGGAAGAAGGAACCTAGTGTTAAGACTCTTCGTTCCCCACTTTCTGCCGAATTCTGGAGGTATTGCATGTTGAATGGCAGAACTCAGCGCCGCGCTTTGCCTCGACACCAGAGCGAAGAAATGGAAATATAAATTTATGTAAATAATTCGTCTCCTTGAGTGGGGATCGAACCCACAACCAGGCGATTTACAGTTACACTTTGTGCCCCTGCGCTACGACTAGCCTCCGATAATCTTTTATATATATCCAAAATCAACGAAAGATTTTATTCTTATGTTAAAATATAAGATTTAAGAACAACTAAGAGAATGATACAAAACATTTAGCAAACGCTAACTCCTGATGCTTTCTAAGATCATCTCAACAGAAGATTATGTTAAACTGTTCAAATTAATTCAACGTCTAGCCGTATGGAAATTAGTATGGAAACTCCACATTGAAGGTTAGTAGTGGTATGTAGTGGGATTTGAGGATATCTGTACTAATATCGTAGATTTGAAGAGTTTGTCTGTTTGTTTGAATGCGCAAATCTCAGAAATTATCGAATCAAGTTGCATTTTCTTGTGTTAGATACTGTAATATTATTTATGGAGAAAAAAGGAATATGTCACTAGCCATCTCGTATTTTTAAAAGATAAACAGGGAGCAACTGCTTTATTTTTTAAATAAAATACGTGATATTCGTATATGCGATTCAAATTTTTTTTCTTTACTTTAATAACTACAATCATGTTTCATTAATATAAGTAAAAAAAAATCTAGATTCATATTTGAGTTAAATTAAGCGTTAAAATAAACGTGTAATATACTTACCATTTTAATGCCATATTAAAATGGTAAGTATATTAAAATAAAAGGTGAAAATTACAAGTACACAGTTCATACCAACACGTAGAACGTACATACCTGCGAAAAGAAACAAAGAAAATTAATGCCAACTTAGGCAAGTTTCACACTATAATGTCAGTCACGGTTTTTTCTCGGTCCGATCTCTCTGTCCGAACTGATTAAAAATGTTCTTTATGAGAAACAATTAAGACATTCATACTATCTTTCTGGTCAAGTTCCAGTTCAATCAGGTATATAGGAATATTTCTTATTTTTAAATTTTCAAGTGTTATTCCACGCTTAGGAAAGAAAAATACTTATTTAGATTTATTTCTTATATAATATAATATAAGATTTGGGGCCAATTGTGATGTAGGTGCTCTAAGTGTGGCTGTAAAAGTTAAGTGTTGGGTTCGATACCCATTCGAGGAAATGCAATATTTTGTATTTTGATTTCCTCGCTCGGTGTCGAGGTAAAGCGCGGCGTTGAGTTCCGCCACTCAACACAGTAACGTTACAGTTTCGAGTCTCAAAGGAAATTTGATAAGTAAATATTCTTGCAAGCAAAATAAAATAGTGAAGTATAATGGTATTTATGCTTTGGTTGTACTGTATTTCACATAATATTTGTATATGTCTAGAATTCAGCTGAAATCGTGGCATGGAATGTCTTAAAGTAATTAGGTTTCCTGTGCCTACCCCTCTATGTACGGAATACAGCGTGACGCTAAAAAAAAACACACTATAGTGTGAATCCTCCCTTATACGATAACCAACTTGCAAGTCACTTCAAAGTCCACACCAAAAAATATAAAAAAAAATGTATAAACGCCGAGTCAAGTCATCGCGTGAGGTTGAGCTATTAAATTTTCTTACAAACTTGTTCATTTGATAGGAAATGAAAATGTAAATATAAAATATAAATATAAAGTGATTTAGTAAAATTTTTGGTAATTAACTGCTGTTTTGCGGATTTTAAATTTAAACTTATACTTTATTTATATATTTTTATTTTTTTAAACGATCTAACTATATATATATAGAAATTATATAAATTCTAAAATTTCACTTTTAATAAATACAATCTGTCTAGTAGTTAAGACATTCACAACATCAGAATTGATTTTATTTTCTCTCCCTCTCAATTAAAAAAATCAATCGGTTTCTTTACTTCACATTTTTTTTACTTTAGTGAACTGGTTGTAAATTTTTTGACTTCAAATAATGGAGTATATAAACTTCTTATTTTGAATATTTTTTTGATTTTGACTTTCATACTATAATAGTTGATAAAATGTTTTGTTTGTTAAGTTTTAGTAAGCCTTAGTGTGCTATTAAGACCAGTTAGTTTGTAAAACTACAAGCAAAATTAGAACATTGTTATTCTTTTGTTATCAATAGTAGTATATAATAACATATTATGGCAGAGGCCGTCGAGGCGCAGGGGCACAAGAACGTGACTATAAACGCGACAGTTGTGGGTTCCCCACTTGATGGAATAAATTATTATTTTCATTTCTTTGCTCTGAAAGTTTATTATCATTTAATTTTTATTTGCACTGGTAACGAGGCGGTAATAGGTTCCCAGGTTTCCACTGCCTATCCTGCTATATGCGATAAAAACATTAATGTTCTAACACTACATTCAGCACAGTCTATTTATTACACTTAGAAATCGAAAATTTTATTACAAATCTAGTGTTTTGTTTATTATAAAATTTACAGTTCTCAAGTTATATACACTTATCCATACATTGCACATCCATACTAAAAAAAAATTAAATTAGCTTCACGCTATATCCCGCACACATCAGGGTAGGCACAGGGAACCTAGTGTTAAGACACTCCGTTTCCCACTTTCTGCCGAATTCTGGAGGCATTGCGTGTTGAGTGTCAAAACTCAACGACGCCCTTGCCTCGACACCAGAGCGAAGAAATGGAAATATAAATTTAAGTAAATATTTCATCTCCTCGAGTGGGGATCGAACGCACAACCAGTCGGTTTTACAGCCACACTTCGTGCCGCTGCACCACGACTGGCCTCTAACGATCCATACTAAAACATAAAAAAAATATAAGAAAGTTAAAAAAAAATAACATTTAAATCATCCCTACTAGGGGTAAATAGCCCTAAGTAATACAGGTCACTGTGAGAGACGCTCGGTTTGAATTAAAATTCATATAAAATTAAGATGAGACGGCGTATGATAAAAAGTCTTATGAATGTCAAAGTGACGCTGATGGGACGCTACGGGAATAAAAAAATTACATATTACATTTAATAACAACTAACAACTAGTTTGTTCTTGGTTATCTTGTTTTTTGATTTTTGTTGGTTTTGGTTTTAAAATCGATGGGTTGTTTTTAGTTCTTTAGGTGTTCTTGATATAATTAGATTAGGTAGAGTAATAACATTAAAATCTATAGTAAAACGTAGAAAATAGTGAGTGTTAATAATACTATTATAGAAAGTTGTAATTTTTTTTAAATAAATAAGAAAAAATTGTAAAATATATATTTTTTTAGTTCAATATAATAACCTTATATATTTTATATAATGTTATTGAACTATACTATTCTATACGTGGTCACGTTGTATTCGACATACAGCAGGGGATAGCTAGTGTTAGGACACTACGTTCCCTACACACCGATCAATTATAGCTTTTTTCGTTGAGAAGTAGAACTCATGACGCGCTGTATTCCCAAAGCGAGAAAATAAACATAGTGGTTTGAAATTTAACTGTAATTTTAGTTATACGCTGAACACGACTCCTTTATAATTTTTTTGTATTATTAACATTTTTTTTAATACGTAGTACGTACGTATAAAAAAATTGTTTGATAATAATTGGTATGCATGTCTGTATCGCTTCATGAATACACATAGCAAAAACATATTATTTATAAATACTCTAAGCGGCGTTGAGTTCCGCCCCTCAATATGCAATGCCTCGAAAAATTCGAAATTCGAATTCGGAAAGTAGGGAACGGAATGTCTTAACATTAGGTTCCCTCAGGCCTACCCTGTCATATGCGGGATACAGCGTGAAGCTGATAACAAAAAACACATTATTTATTAATTATTGTAGAGAAACATTAGTTTATTTATTATTAACAAGCACTTCTAGCCACAAAGCACAGTTCCAATATATACTGGATCCTATTACATAATTCAATAAGTACGCACACAGCACGACCGCAGCATGCCGTACACTAGTAACTCAATAATATTACCAATTGAATTTATATATGGATATAATAATAATAAAATTTAATAACAAAAGCTATTTATGAGCCTAAAGTGACCGTTAATGCAACTTTTGTGGGTTTGATTTCCAATTGGAGTACAGAATTATTTTCATTTTCGCAAGAAATACACAACAAGGGCAATCTTGTAAAGAGGTTAAGCGGCGTTTAGTTTCCCCACTCAACATACAAGTTTTCAGAATTCATCTAAAGTAGGGAACGAACTGTATCAATGGCGAATAAAATGTCTTTACACTAGATTCCTATTCATATTCCATTCCACCAAGTGGGATATGAACCCACAACCGTCGCCACGCCACGCCACTGCGCCACTATCACCTCTTATGCTATGAACATTAAGCACAAATATCAATTTACACCTCCACAACACACATGCCAGTCTAGACACTAGCTATCTTTAATACCTACGAGTATACTTATTTATTTAAGCACCATCACTAATTTAAATCATAAAACGAGATAAACTCATATAAAAATAACAAAACCTAGACCTATACACAAGAGTTCTACACCAAAACGTAGACACTAACACTAAACAAAATAAATAAATTAGTCTACGACGCTACGAGCGTAGCCAGAACGTAGCACACCGTAGACTCCCAGTACGTCCCAGGTACCTCACAAGTTACGATATCGATATTGCATTGAATCTTTAACTACCCTCAAGAGATCGAAACATCCTAGCCCGTATTTTTATAGTATTAAGGTTGAAATTTAATTTGGTTTGAGTAAAGGCCAGGCTGTAAAGCGTCTCCCAGTCCCGAAACAATTTGCAGATGGCGCTGCCTTGTATGTATGTTTGATGTTGGATTTTACGTCTTTTTAAAGATTTTTTTTGTTATCGCTATATAATTTTGTGGGGCTTGGATGGGTGGATTTGATTATTTTGTAAATGGTTTTGACAATTATTTTTAATGTGTTATTCCATACTTAGTAAAGAAAGGTATTTATTTAAAAAATAAAAAAAATGAAAAAATAAAATGTTTCATTTCCTCGAATGGGAATCGAACCCACAACCTGCCACGTTTCCAGTCACACGCTTGTACGTCACGACAAACCATATGTAGGTTACGTTTGATATTAAAAGTCGCATTTCCTTTCATTCGCCCTAGTATCCGCTATTAGCGCCCTCGATACAGCCCTTTTAAATATTCTTTTGTGAAACATGTATTGTTTGTAGTTTTTGTACTTGGTAATGGGTTCTATTTTTATTATTTATATTTGTAAAAGTTTTAGTTTGTATTGATTTTTTTTACTTCAAACGTAAAAATATTGGGCGTGGAAATATGGTAAGGCATTTAAGGTGTTCCAGTAACAAGACAAAGCACGGCGTTGAGTTCCGCCACTCAATTAGCAACGTCTCGATAACTGGGCGATAAGGAACGAAATGAGTGCCCATTACTCACGTGTCAATTTATTCTTCCTCTTTCTAGCTTCGCTTTGTATCCCTCGTATAGCAGGCAAACGTTTCCGTTTACGATATCAAACGGAACCTAGTGTCCTAACTTCTTAACACTAGGTTCCGAATACTATCAATATACCCGCTTACTTCTATGTAATATCTCTCCGCTCTATACTTGTCGTTAAAAAAAATTATACATACCTACTTATACAAATTTCTTCTTCCATACACAAAAAAGGAAATATTTATAAGCAAAAGCATATCTTATATTGTGGTTGTCGAACCGACGACCTGCTTTACAGTCACAGCTTTTTTACTTCAGTCGCCAGTGTTGACAATGACTGAAGCAGTAATATATAATATAAGCTTGTCATTTTAAGTTAAAACTAGATTATAAGGCCATGGAGGCCTGTCGCGGCGCATGGAAACAAAGTGTGACTGTAAACGCGACTGGTTGTGGGTTCGACCCCCACTTAAAGAAATGAAATATTTATAAAAAAAAATCCATTTATTCTCTCTTCGAAGCCAAGCGCGGTGGTGAGTTTCACCAACCAACATGCAATGCCTTCTTAATTCGGCGAAAAGTGGAGAATGGAGCGTCTTAACACAAGGTTCCCTCTGCTTACCCTGATGTGTGCGGAATATAGCGTGAAGCTGATTTTGATTTTTTACATTATAATTAATTCTCTTTTCGGTGACAAATAGAGGAGGCCGGGTCCTGTCGATGGTAATTCAAATTCAAATTACTAACCTAACCTAACCTAACAATTAGTACAGTAGTCAGCTTCACGCTGTATCCCGCACACAGCACGGTAGGCAGAGAGAACCTAGTGTTAAAGACTCACCGTTCCCCACTTTTCGCCAATTTCTGTAGATATTACGTGTTGAGTAGCGGAGTAGTAGTATTGACTTCGACTGTTTGGCGCGGAGATTGGGTTCAATTATAGAGTAAATTTTACTTTTTAACATTTTCTAGCAATTTAAAGATATATCCAGATTACATTGGAAACACAGGCTTGCAATACTCCTTCTCGTCTTCATTTAAAAAAATCCGGTTCATAAAGTATTGTGTTGAATGATTCAACTTTTTTGCCATTGGCCTTATCACCAGAGCTAGGAAAAAAAATGTTAAATATTGCATTCCTCCCACTGAGAACCTATAACCGTCACGCTTACTTTTAGTAACTAGATAACAGAATTAAATATGAAATTTCTATTTGTATTTCCAATTTATTCAACTCTCCAGGTTTCTACTGAATCCACAAAATATAGGGTACTAGCAGTCATTCTACCACTATCAGTATCAACACCATCGCTTCGCCCCAGTTCGCCTTTTTGCCTATTGTTCGTCGTTTCAGTATTTTTCGCCTTTGTAAGTAGGGCTTTGGGTCGTTCTTTTAGAACATTACTGGCGTTGAGCTTTGTAACGTGCACAAATGTGAGTTCCATACATTCCGCTGTTGACTTAAATTTTCGAATAAATAATGAGAATTTCTCGAAGCCGTTGGCACGCTGAGGCACGAGGCACTGTAACGCGATAGTTGTGTGTTCGATACTCATTCGGTGTTTCTCTGGTAAGCAATAATTTAACGATCTATCAAGAGTAAAATAGTATGTCTGGTGTTTCTGCCACTTCTTAGTAATTTAAATTAAATAGTACTCGTAAGTTCTTGTAATTGTAGCTTAACGCCGTATCCCTCCTATATCAGGATAGACAGAGGAAACCTGAGAACCTAGTGTCGAGGCACTACATTTCTGTTAAGACACTTCCGTTCCTCGTTCGTTCGGTTCAGTTCCTATGCGCCACAAACCAAAAATATTGTGTAGCGTAACACCTATTCAAGTATAAAAAGACTTTAATATTCTCAAAAATCGAACCTCTAACCATCTCTCTTTTAACAGGCAAAGTTAATTTATTCAGAGTAAAGTACATAAATGTATATGAGTAGGTAAAGTAAGTAAAGTTTCTATTTAAAGGTACCGGATGCGGGTAACAGGTACAAAGTCATGCCTCTAATGAAAAAACTTGCTTCTAATTCGGCGAACCTTTGTTGAAACACCTAACGTTATTGAATTTGGGTTTAATAATAATTAATTAAGACCCGTCGTGGCGCAGGCCACAAAGTTGTGGCTGAAACGCGACGGTTGTGGGTTCGATCCCCACTCAAGGGAATTAATTATTATTTCTTAATATTTTCATTACTTCGCTCTGACACGAAGGAAAAACCCCGGTGTTGAGATCCGCCACTTAAATAGTGGGAAATGGAGTGTCTTATCACTATATTCCCCCTGCCTGTCCTGTTGATTATTTTGTTGTTTTTAATAATTATTAACTCTTGTGATATACTATGTGATTCTGGTATAGTGAGCTAGTTGTCTTTATTATTATAAATATATTTGTGACGTACATATAATTCATGCAAGATAATAATGCGTTAGATAATTAATACTCAACTATCTAGGGAACCTAATGTTAAGTAAATCGGTTTCCTAATTTCCACCAAAATTTTCAAAACATTACGTGTCCAGTTGCGAAATTTGACGCCACGATTTGATAAGTACCTATCATAGCGAGAAAATAATAATAATAGGATTTCTCCAATATGAAGCCGAATTCACACCGTCAACGACACTGCTAGGGCTTAAATATACATATATTAATACACAACAATTTTCAGCCTTTTCCAAATCAAAATCGAACTCCAAATACACAGACAGACAAAGTCAATAACACAAACCAAAACATCCTACAAATTCCACTTCCACTATAAAATGCAAGGATTCCAAATTATAATTGAAGCTGTAGTTGATAGTGTAATTAATTCACATCGTACAGCCGCTGCCTTTGTCATTTTCATACACCCTGTATAAAAGTTCTATAGGACACCGCAAATGATTTTGTGGTCGAACTACCATGGATTTGTAAATTTTACTGATCAATGTACTTGTTGTTAAGGTCTATCGTGGCGCAGGGGTACTAGGATGTGACTGCAAGCACGACAGGTTATGGGTTCAATTCCTTGCGTGAAGCTAAAAAAATGTACATTTAATAATCGTCGCTCTGCATTTTTGCGTGGACGTACACTAGAAAACTTCTTTTTTTTCCTTTCTCGTAGGAATTTAGAGTGTTCTCTCTTCTCCTCTTAGATCCTTATACATCAACTCACATGCTAAATTTCAACTGTCTAAACATAGTTGTTTCGTCTGTATATTTAGTGTAACGATCTTGAAATATTATTAAACAGAAAACTAGCAAAAAAAATATTATTATTATTATATTATTTTTATTTTATTTTTATACAGTATAGAGGCCGCCGTAGCGTAGAGTCACTACGGTATAAGTAACTGGGTTCGAACACCTCTCGGAAGAAAGAATTATTATACATTAAAATTTTAATTTCTCCGCACCAAGGCAAAATCCCAGCGTTGATTTCCGCCACACAACACGCAATACCTCGAAAAATTCGATGAAAATTGGGGAACACAGTGTCTTAACACCAAATTCCACAAGGTTCCCTCTGCCTACCCAGACATATACGGAATACAACTTGAATATCTACAATAAACACTATAAAGTTACATAATGTGAGAACACGGATCGCTTCTAACGAACAAAGACCCTCGAAAACCAGCGCTTAACCGCCGTAACAATTAAAACGGCATTAGCGCTCTAACTAAGTTTTATCTGTGAGCTAGAATGTTTTGTTCTTTTCCTTTATTATGTTAAATTTATTTCATAATACAATTAAGGGTTTTCTGATTGTATACGCGACGGTTGTGGACTCGATTCCCATTCAGGGGAATGAATTAATTTCACTTCCTAGCTCTGGTAAGAGCGTTGAGTACCAACGCCTCTTTGCAAACATTTTTATGTGTGGGATACAACGTGAAGATGTTTTTTATAGAATGGATCGATAATACCTATAAGGATAGAGGGAACCTAGTGTTAAGACACTCCATTCCCCACCTTTTGCTGAATTCTGGAGGCATTGTGTGTTGAATGGCAAAATTGAACAGAACAGACATAAAAACATAAATTTAAATAAATATTACATTTCCTCGAACCCACAACCAGTCGCGTTTACAATCACACTTTGTGCCTCTGCGCCACGACTGGCCTCTTCGTATAAACAAAACGGAACTAGAAATATAACGAAAAAATATTATTACAACGCTAAAAGCATTCCGTTGTCAACGATTAACGTGCGCGGTGAGCACGTAATGACTAGAAACGAACGATTTCCTTACAAAAATTGTATACCAGCCATTTTGCTTTGGCGTTTTTAATAACTCTTCCTTTTAATAATCTTGTATAATAATGATTTTGATTGTTTATTTTTGTTTGACTTTCTTTTTTATATATCATTATTTTTTTACCCGATTGCGGCGAAGCGCAACAGGTGGGTTGTATTTAAGCGTGTATGTATGTATTTGTGCAAGTCCATTTCTTTATGTTTGTAATGTGCAGTCGAGGTTTTTTATTTTGTTTATACGTAATTCACTTGATAATTTTACTTATAACGCAATATAAACGTGATGACTGTAGGTTCAATTATTTTAATTTTCTCGGAGGTATGAATTATTTTAATTTTCTCGCTCTAGTAAAAAAGTAGATCGCGGAGTAGAGTTCCGCCACTCAACATGGCATGTCTTGAATATTGAGAGAATGGAGTCTTTTAACTCTAAAAATCTTTTGCCTACCCTGCTATATGCGGGATTAAGCGTGAAGCTACAAAAACATTCGGCACAAATTGGTAATATAACGCTATAACTTTAGAATATTTTAAGTAAAAAAGCGGAATTTTTCGCCAAAAGCGGGACAATAAATTCTAACCAATAATGATTTCGTTTATGATTTATCCATTTATTTGAATTTTAAATAAAGCTTTCGATGGTTACAGATATCAATATAAAATAATCGATAAAAAACCGTCCCTGTACTTAAACGTTATTGTTTATTATTGTGAAAGAATCCGTGAAAAGCGGGACCAAGCCTGTCCCGATCGGGGACAGATTACGGGACGGGGATACATTTATGAGCTAAAAATCGGGACATCTCTGGCAACACAGGCTATATGGCAAATTCAATATAACAACATAACAAATTCGTTTCTTCAATTTAACTAAACAGAAAAATCGACTACATAATAAATATAAACATTTTCTTAAGTAACATATAAATCACAATCGTCAATGCTATACAACACTTAAAATCATATCATTTGCGGCCAAGTGTAAATCAACTCACGCATAAAGGGTTCTGTATATTCATCTATAATATAAATAATTATTTTAGTCCGTTTTTTAATATTTTTGTTTAAGCGGCAACTGGAATACATCATATAAAAATAGGGTCCCGTTTTGCGTTTTTAGGCACGGAACCCTAATAGTCTAAGACGAAATTCCCTTAATAGATTTAACATTGTTAGCCCATTTTCCTTTGAATCTAGTACAGTAGTCGGGATGGCTGAAATTCCAATACGATAGCTGGATCTAATAACAGATCAACGAATACCGAAGAAATACTGATCTTGGATTATTATGTATTTATTTTTTGTATTACGAACTTTCTGTGGACTGTGTGGACGAGCTACGTCGAAATATTTATATGCTTATTACAACTTATTTATCTTTTTAGCATCTCATTATAATAAGCGTATAATAATTTCGACGTAACTCGATGAGAACGTATGGCTTAGTGGTCAGAGCGCCTGGTCGGTTTCTAGGAGGTGCGGGTTCGAGTCCCGCTACGTTAAAAAAATTATACGTTTTCTAAATAAGTTTCTATTTATTTATTATTTTAAAAAGAAATAAATATAAATTAATAATGATAGTTTTAAATTTCTTTATTTAAAAAAAATAGTAAAATATATAAAAATAATAGAAAGAACACACTATAATATTAATAATAAAATTAAAATAAATTAATAATAAAATACATGTTAGTGGAAGACACAAAAGACGGTCACAGGTTAGCGAATGAAACAAGCTGTTAGTAAACAAACCATTTATTGCCCATAGCGAGTGTATTTTACATCACAATTGTTGAAATATAAGTGAAGTATGTGTAGATGTGGGTGCCAAGTTCAATAACTAAATTTTTTTATATGTTAACGAAAGAACAAAAATATTATTTAGAAGGCTGAGGTAAATTATGGTCAACGATAAGTAATATAAAGTTTTTTTTTAGAGAATATTATAAAATTAAAATAATTTGAAAATAACTATAGACTAAAATTTAAGTTTAAATTTAAAAATATCAATCCAAAATTACATTTGCTATATGAAACATAATACTTTGAAAGTATCAAATTCTTTATTACATATGAACATGGACCCAGCATTCACATCACCATAACACCCAATACCCAATGTTAGTAGCCAAACCACTACCTAAATATGTTATATTGAATTATGAATGTTGCGTTTAAAATATAATATTACAATTATACAAACATTACATATTATTACAAACATTTTGAAATATAAGAATCGATTTCTTAATTTTTACAATTAAGAAATCGATTCTTATATTAAATTGATTTCTTAATATTTGTTGAATTTGATCAAATTAAATTAAAAATTGAGGCTAATCGTGGCGGAGGGGCACAAAGTAAACACTGCTTGTGGATCCGATCCCCACTCGAAGAAATGAAATGTTGTTTTAAAATCTATATTTCCATTTCTCCACTCTGGTGTTAGGCAAAAGTGCGACGCTGAGTTCCGCCACTCAACATATAATACCTCCAAAATTCACCGGACAGTGGGGAACGAAGTGTTTTACTTCTGGTTGACTACTCTGATGTGTGCGGGACACACCGTAAATCTGATTTGATTAACTCAAATGTTAATATAAAATCATGATTTTTATATAAAATAAATATTCTTTGCATATTCCAATCACAAATTCTCTCAAATCACTGAAATGATCATAATGACAAATCAGTGGAAAAATACTTTAAATTGAAACCAACACGCAAAATTCACAATTCAACAACACTAAGTGACTCCCACACTCAATAAGCACTCACCTAGCTCGGTCTCCACAGATTTCTCACTGTCGGACTTCTCACTAAGACTGGAGGTTCTAGAGTTAGATGTCGCCCGATGTGGGACTACATTTCTAGAATTCTCCTTTATGTAGGTCCAATCTTCTTTTAGTTTCAACACTCTCTCTTTCACTTCTGGTGACACTGTTTGCTTGGCTGCTACACATTCTCGTTCTATGTTGTTGTAGTTTTCTAGTACTTCGTGTATTTCCGTCTGTTTGTCCTTTATGATTGTCTGTAAAGATTTAAATTGTATTTTCGTTTATTAATTTAGAAGGTAATATATGCAGAAACGGTTATAAAGATTATATATTTTATGTATATTAATGACTTTTAATTCACAAAAAATAACAGAAAATATGAAAGTTATTGATGTGGAAGAAAAAATACACTCATTTAACAAAAAAAACCATACACTCACATCCAAATCCTTCGACGTGGCATTTGGCAACTCATCAGCCAGAGCCAACCTGGCGCGAGTCTCCATTGCCCAAGCGAGTGCTGCGTCAAGGCGCGTCGTATACTTACCTAACGCTGTTAGCTTACTTTTCACGTATTCTCCGTGAGATGATAGATTTGACTGCGCCTGTTGATAAAGAAGGAGTTCTTTTTTATGTGTCTTATATTATTATTTTTATTTCAGCTTGACGCTGTACCCCGCTCACAGCAGTGTAGGCAGAGGGAACCTAGTGTTAAGACACTCCGTTCCCCACTATCTGCCGAATTCTGGAGGCAGTGCGTGTTAAGTGGCACAACTCAACGCCGCGCTTTGCCTCGACACCAGAGCCAAGAAATGGAAATATGAATTTAAGTAAATATTTCATCCCCTCGATTGGAGATAGAACCCACAACCAGTCGATTTCACAGTTACACTTTGTTCCGCTGCGCAACGTCTGGCCTCCTTATGTGTCTATATGAATATAATAGGTGAAGTTTTAAAAGCACCGTGGATAGAAAGGAGTGGTAAAGATTATAAATTATTTTAAGCTTGTAAATTATCTTTAAAAAATACATTTATAAATAAACATATAAAAAAACAATACAGGCTGTATCGTTGTATATTATTATGAAGTTAATAAAAATTGCGGTGTTGGGTTCCGCAATTTAGCAATAATAATTCCGGTATAAAATGTAAGAAATCTGATCGAATTTCAATAATTAATATATTCGATATGTAATAATATTATTTTATACTTAGCACCCAACATTTTAAGTATAAAAATTCAAAATTTACTACGACCATTCCCTTTGCAAGGGAGTAAAAAGCTCTATATTACATTATATTTACTATCTTAGAAGAACCATTTTTCGTGTTTATCTGCAAATAAACTTGTTAGAATTGTTGGAGGAGTACGCTCAAAGAATTTAAACGGGCACTCAACAAATATATGGTTAGCGCCTATATTTACTCAGATCGACTTTTCCTGACCAACTTCTTGTATAGAATGTGCTGACGATGATACTTTTGAGTGTAAGCGGATGCTGCGGCTATACCAAATTTTGGGAGCTTCAATTAATTAATAAACGGTGGTATTAAATTTGTTCTACTTATATTTTAAAGTAACGGACGGAGCTCCGTTACTTAGAACTTATTTGGGTTTTGTAATTAATGATTTTTTAGGTTTTAATATGAAAATTTATATTTCTTTTCACTGTAGTAAAAATGTTATATTTTACTCACGCTGCTTCACGCTGTATTCGCATTCAGCAGGGTAGGGAGAGGTAGTCTAAAGCTAAACTTAACCCAAAAATTCCCCAAAATTCTGGAGACATTGCGTATTGAGTGGTGGAACTCAACGCCGACTTTGCCTGGCCACCAGAGCGAAGAAATAAAAATATTAAACATTTAATTTCCTCGAATAGGAACCGAACCCGCAACCTGTCAAGACTGGCATCTTTAATTTAAATACTTCTATTAAATTAAACATACAACTTTGCATTCATTTAAATCGAACAATTTCACGACATTAACCTTTAAACTCTAATGTATTGTATATTTGTACATGACTGGTTCAGAGCAGAAAATTGCAATACTGAAACTGAAACTGATAAATTCTTTGAGAATAAAATAAGTCACAAAAAGATGGAATCTGATAAGATCGAGATTAAGATATTTAAAACCATTGGCTTATCAGTATTTTAACTTTGGTAAACAATATAAATTTTAAATGGCAGTGAATTTAAATTGTATGTAAATCAATATATAAGACAGGGTTTCTCAATAGATCAAAACTGAAAAATTCCATCATTCATCCATTTCTTCGCTCTGGTGTGGAGGCTAAGCGCAGCGTTGAGTTCTGCCACTCAACACACAGAAATTGGCAAAAGGTGGGGAACGGAGTGTCTTAACACTAGGTTCCCTCCGCCTCGGAAGCGTGAAGCTATTTTTTTGTGACTCATCACCACCATTTCTCCATCTACCCTCAAAAATACCAGAAAAAGGATAAACCTGAACCCTGAACATCAGACATTAAGTTGGCAACGAGCGCAGAGGGGGGCTGAGGAGCGTCGAGTGGAGCCGCGAGAGCGTTGCTGCACTCCAGCATTGTGACTCAACGGCTAATTAGATATCCACTACACGTTTCTACTCGTATAACATTGTAGGCTTATAGGTTGTGTAGGTAGAAAAGAAATGTACTGAAAAAATTATTATTCGCTACATTGTTAGTTTTTCTTACTTATATTATGTTTAAGTAGTATGATTGTAATATTTTATATTTATTTATAAAGAATTAATTGAATAATTAAAAATGTTTTATGAAATAGTAACTATTTTTAGTCAGTCTGCGAAGTATAATATTGACTCTATATGGTTTTGGAATGAAATAGCTAAAACAGCAAAAAAAATATTCTTATAAATAAAATACTTTTACGATACTCCTTATATCTCCCTAATAAAGCCTATTTAAACTTTCAGTAACGAACTTGACCATTGAAAAAGTTGTAAAAGTTCTGCACTGTAAAGTTAGTCAAATATAGCATTCATCCATTTCGATGCTACGATAATCTATGCGGACATCTCACAAGACATTATATTTCTATATAAATATTTATATTTTTTCTTTCTTGAGGCCAGCCGTGGCGCAGTGGCACGAAGTGTGACTGTAAAACCGACTGGTTGTGGGTTCGATCCCCACTCGAGGAGATGAAATATTTACTTAAATTTATATTTCCATTTCTTCGCTCTGGTGTCAAGGCAAAGCGCGGCGTTGAGTTGTGCCACTCAACACGCAATGCCTCCAAAATTCGGCAGAAAGTGGGGAACGGAGTGTCTTAACACTAGGTTCCCTCTGCCTACCCTGCAGTGTGCGGGATATAGCGTGAATCTAATTTAATTTTATTTTTTTAATTTTCTTACTTCAATAATAAGCACTAATGATAATCGTGACGTATTCACAAGAGCGTCTAGGTGTTATCCCGACAGATAGTGGGTTCGTTTCCCACACGAGGAAATGAAATATTTAACATTTAAATTTCTTCGCTCTAATGTCGAGGCAAAAGCGCGGTGTAGAGTTCCGCCACTCAACGAGCGAGTAGAGTATCTTAACACTAGCTCCGTCAGCCTATCCTACGTATGTTGCAACATGCAAGATACAGAGTGAATCTGATAAAATAATAATAAATACTATTCTACCTTCTTCACTTTATTTTATAATTAATTTGTATTGTATACAATTATTAAAGACAGTTCTCGCCAAGACAAACGCACGATGTTGAGTTCTGTCACTCAACACGCAATGCTTCCAGAATTTCGCGCAAAATGGCAAGTGGAGTGTCTCAACACTAAACCTAAACTACTACATACGGAATAAAGCGTGACCCGCTAAAAAAATCGATATTAAAATTTTCTATATTATAAATTCAAAAAAATTCACAGCTTTCGGCGACATCATCACAAAACGGGAGGGGACTTCAATGATGACTCGTAGACAGTATAAGCTCTTAAACATTATGAGTAGACTCTACTCGAACGTAAGACTGACGGCTAATTAGAATCAGGGCTTGATTAACTTTTTGTTGACTAAAAGCTTCAAAGTTGTTTCCGGTAGGTTAACCGCGTGGTTATTGTGTGTACGTCGGTCTCTTTTGTTCGAGTAATTAGTCATATTTATCTATATATATATGTGTATAATGCAGCGTTGAATTCCACAATTTAACACGCAATGACTCCAATTCGGCGGAAAGGGGTCTATAAAGTAGTTAATAACTGCATTTTCTGCATATTTTGTATAGACCTCTTATGAATAATGCCCACTTATGTGTGTGTACGTATTTTAAACTTTTAAATAAATTTATTTAAATTAATCTTAAAAAAAACATTTTAATTTTAAAATGCTATTATATGGAAAAATGGGATGGAAATCGAACCCACAACCTGTCGTTAAAAGCCTGTCACACCGCAATTATAGTTACAATAACGCATAATACCTATTACACTGTCAATCATATGATATTCTGTTTGTGAACTCGAAACTATGAAACATTTATTGCTTCATTAGCGATCCACAATGAACCCTAAATTAGATGGTAAACAGCCTAATACGATTCTGTTCATATTACGGACCTACGTTATACTACGGACCATTTATTTGTATGAACTATTTTATAAGTAAGTAATTTAAATTAACGTCATTCTTCTTCTTTCGCAGATTGTTTTTCATTTTAGGGTTCCGTAACTTTTGAGGAAAAAAGGAACCCTTATAAGATCACTTTGCTGTCCGTCTGTCTGTCTTGTCGCCAAGAGCCTTTACCTCAGAAACGCTTGGCGATTTCGATTTGAAGTTAAAATCATATACTCAGATCTACAGCCCCATGGGTTTACTGATAAAAAACGTATTTCTATATTTACTTTCAGAAAAGATATGGTCGTTTATAAATAGAATTATTGTTTTTTATAGCTAGCATCAGCATAAGTAGTATTAGGTCAAAAAAAATCAGAAAAATATACATATAAAATATAAAATGGTTGGCCGATTTGGTCTTAAAGCCGCTAGTGCATGTGAGGTATCAGATGAAAGGGTTCTGGATAAGCTAAGCTTAAATTGCAGAAAAAGTTCGAATACTAAAATTTTGGTACTGAATTTGGTACTGAACCCCCGGTGGGAAGAGCCCGACTCGCGCTTGACAAGTTTTTTAAAGTTTTTGGTTTATAAATAAAGTGACTGCACTTTATGTTTCCAGAAATCCTACAAATTCTACGAATAACAACTAAATACTTTTTTTAGTATTACGCTGTTTATTTGTACTGTGTTTTCGAAGGTCAACTATTAAGTTTTTAAAAAAAGTAATGTAAAACCCTCCATTGCTTTCAAGAAAGTTTCAACATAAAAAAAAATATATTTATATTGGCATATATGACTTCCATTTCTTAAACTAATAGAATTTTTATTATTTTATAATAATCCTTGGTCTTAATATAGCAGCACCAAAGTACCACAATTAGGTAACGGAGGGTCTTGGCACTATGATCCTTTGCCTACCCCGCTATATGTGGGATACATCCAAAAGACATAAAATTAAATAAAAAAATAATATGAAAATGTCACAACGGCATTAACCGTCGCCGTCCCGTTTTAAAGTAACAATTGGTAATAGCCCAACGGTAAATCACGTAGGCGGTACTGTGACCGGGACTGTAAGGCGACTTACAATACGCACCTGCTCGTCTGGGATGCTCGTTGATATTTTTTTATATTATATTGTTTTATACCTAGAGGGAACCTAGGGACCTAGAATTAAGAAACGCACCTGCCCGTCTGGGGCAGCATTTTATAATTTAGTTTTTTATCCTCAGAGGGAACCTGGTGTTAAGAAACACTCACCGCACACCGTCAAGATTTAGATTTTTTTTGTTTTTTGTATCCTACCACTAAGTATAGTAAATCTTGTTTTTAGGTTAAAAAAAGGTTTGATAACTTTCAAATGTAATTATTTATGTAACAGTTTATAAATATTTTTAATTTTACTATATTTGTATTTAAATATTATGTTACAATTATAATAAATTGTATTTTTTTTTATTAAAGCAACATATATTACAGAAATGATAAACATGTCAAAGGTAAAACAACCCTAATAAATACTTACGTACACCCGTTCTATGTCTGGACCAACCCTAAATCATGGGGGTCGAACTCCCTACTAATTTACGTGTACACTATAATGTGTCATCAGTTCTATGAATGTAGGAGTACGCTACAGTAAGGTCGACGAGTCGTGGCCAGCCTAAAGTCAGCTATAAATGCCTGCCTTGGTAAAATTTTTGATGTTTACTCTCCTGTGATTTATTTTCTTTAAATGTAAATAATGCTTAAAAATTCAGAAAATCTAACGACGTGGCCACTACTCGTCAACCGTACTGTACGCTTGTTCAGTAGTTTTAGATAGAAACTGTTGTGGCATTCAATTTGCAACGTGGTTGTTCCGTTCCACGGTTAGTTGTTTAGCTTTGTTTTTGATTAGTCATGGGTTTATTAGTAGGGAATTTTGCTTTATTATGATCAATAATTAAATTAAAAATATAATATATAACTTAAGCACACAACAGGGTAGGGACAGGGAACCTAGTGTTAAGACACTCTGTTCTCCACTTTCTGTCGATTCTTGAGGCATTGCGTGTTGAGTGGCAGGACTCAACGTCGCGCTTTGCCTCGACACCAGAGCGAAGAAATGGAAATATAAATTTAAATAAATATTCCATCTCCTCGAGTGGAGATCGAATCCACAACCAGTCGGGTTAACAGTCGCACTTTGTGCCCCTGCGCCACGACTGGCCTCTTTTTTTTAGAATATAATTATTTGAATAGCAGTAACTAAAAATTCATAAAAACCATAGAGACTTATCAGCCGCCACCACCCGAGTATTAATATTCGCAATAAATTAAGTACTTACGGCTGAAGGCTGAAACTTACGACACCCTATATCTATTAAACGAACGTCGTTTGGTGCTTTGCCAACTTTATAATATGTATTTTTATTAAATTAAATTAAAATCTTCATTATTATGAATGAAATGGAACGATATTGTAGCTCAGTTGGCAAATATCTGCTAGTGTGAATGTTAATTATGAATCATGTGGAAGTAAAATATAAGATTTTACCTAAGTGGGGAACGGAAGTGTCTTAATACTAGGTTCCAAGGTTCCCTTTGCCAATCCTGTTATGTGTGGAATACAGTGTGAAACTTAAATTTAAAATATTTTAAATTAAAAGTAACTTATGGTTATGTTAAAAGTACTTAACTTAGGATTATTTATGAATTAAATTGTATAATTAAATTGACTGAATTCTTTTTGGATACTCCATTTTATGCACATTTTTTTATCAGCCTCAAACTGTATCCCGCATGTAGCAGGGTAGACAGAAATATAGAGTTAAGACACTCCGTTCCCCACTTTCCGTCCGACTTTATGAGGCATTTCCTATTGACTTGCAGAATGTAACACCACGTTTTGCCTTGGTACCAGAACGAATAAAAAAAATTTTAATTCATTCCCCGAGTGAGAACAACCTACAACTACCTTTATAGTTACACTTTTGTTCCCCTGCGCCACAACCTCTTATATAGATCCGTATATATTTTTTTAAAATGAGAAACGACATCACAGCCGTGTCTGCACGCGACAGATCATAAAACACATCAAAAGTTCCGCCGTACTTCCAAGCGAACTAAAACCAGGAATTCCATTCAGCCAATACCGTTCGAACACTTTCGATAAAAATACTCTTTGTTCAGTCACCATATATCACTTACCTCTATTAATCGTTGAAAAGCTCCAAGTTGTAAATAGAAAATTCAAAGTAGAATAATGAAATTATAGGAAATTTCCTGTATTTTTCACTTCACATAGCGGTTATAATTCTTTATATAATAATACAAACAGAAAGATTTTGGTGAAACTAAAGTTATCGTTAAATAATATGGTGTAAGTACGAAAAGTTCTCTCACAAATATAAAATCAATTTTATTTGAACCATTCAATTAAAAGTACCCAGCTTTTTGGTTTTAGCTTCACGCTGTATCCAGCAAGCAGGGTAGGCAGAGGGAACATAGTGTCAAGACACTCTCCTTTTACCACCAAATTCTGGAGGCATTGCGTGTTCAGTGGCAGAGCTCAACGCCGCGTTTTTAGAACAAAGCAATTAAAAATTCAATATTTTATTTCCTCGAGTAGGAATCGAACCCGCAACCTGTCGCGTTTACATTCACGCTTGTTTCCAAGACGGCCTCAACAAAATAACCTCAATTCATTTATATATGCCAATATTGACAAACACACATAAATGTAAAAATTCATTTATATATGCCAATATTGACAAACACACGAAAAATAATCGAACATACACTTACAAAACCACACACATCCAAAATAAAATATTATGTTTTACGTTCAGTTTAACGTATTCTTATAAAAGCTCCAATTATTCACACAGCGCGTGTTGGAACGGAACAGAGACGTTGATGGCAGTAAGCTTAAAAGCAAGCTTAAATTAAAGAAGTTTCTTTCTAATTATATACTTCAAACGTTCTTTTTTTTGGGACGAAATGATTTAATGAAATTGTGTTAGTTTTTTTAATGTTTTTTTTCTTGTGTGTGTGCAAGGAGGATGTAAGGACACAATTAATATATTAACAATTATAAGATACAATAGATTTTTTTATCAGATTCACGCTGTAACCCGCGTACAGCAGGGTAGGCAGAAGGAGCCTAGTGCTCAGTCACTCCGTTCTCTACTTTCCGCCAATTTTTCGAGAGATTGTGTGTTGATTGGCGAAACTCAACGCGGGGCTTTTGGCCTATGGTACAGCGATGAAAATAATAAGAAATTATAATAAAAGGGAACGAATTATTTCAGATTTAAAGTATTGTTTAGGAATGTAAATCCCCATTAGAGAAATGCTAACAAAAAATATTTATAATTAAGATGTTTCGTTAGTTTTACGATAATATCTAAATGTTTTAAATAGAAAAAATATATAGATTTTGATTACTTTGTATCACCTAAAAAAAACGTTAAGTACCAACATAAAAATAAAAAAATATATCTAGCCAACAATCTATTTAACAGAAATAAAAAAAGAAAAACCACAAAGTACATTAGATATTTTTTATGAAAAATATATTCACTAATATAGAAAGCAAATAAGGACGTGCCATACATCAAGAGCAAGATTTGTGCGGCGTTAGTCGGAGGGCCCGAAATAATATATAACGACACCACGAAACGAATGGTACTGTCGGCGTGATATGAGATAATAACATGTTTTTTTTATGTTCCCTGTATACCGCACATAGCTGAGTAGGCAAAGGGAACCTAGTGTTAAGACGTTCCGTTCTCAATTTTCCACCGAATTCTGGTGGCGTGTTGAGTGGCAGAACTCAATGCCACACTTTGCCTCGACACCAGAGCAAAGAAATGCAAATATAAAATTTATTTCAATTTCTCGAGCGGGAATCGAGCTCACAACCTGTCGCGTTTACAGTCGCAACACGATTGACCTCAAAAAATAATAAAATGTTGGTTGTTTTATTCAACTATAACGTTTGCCATCTAACAAATGATTGCCCTATACTACATAGTATCTTTAAAATATGTGAACGCGACTCAACACACAATGCATCGGGAATTCAGCGTAAAATGGAGAACCAAAGTGTCTTAATAGTAACACAGTGACATAAGACGACACAACGGAAAACTAAAAACATAAGTATACTAAAGCCATAAGGAGTAAAGACAAGCTAAGACGAAAAAATATATATATTAAAAAAAATATATGTTACCTTTTCCAATTCGTCTCGCACGGATCGTAAACGCTTCGCCTCAAACGATTCGGGGGCGTGAGCGCGTATTTGAGCGTCGGCGTCGCGCGCCGCCCGCCCCAGCTCCTCTTCGCGTGCCTATTTAGAAAATTATATTATTAACATATGTATTTTTATATATGTATATATCATATATGTAATTATTAATAAATGTATATAAAGGCTAATTGTAGTATCTGATATAAAGGCGGTAGGTTCAATTCCTGCTCGGGCGAAATATTGGGCGAATTTCCTCTGCATATCCTGTTATATGAGGGATACAGCGTAAAACTGAAAAATTTAGAGTACATACGTATTTATGTATTCAAGGATCAAAATAACATTTTTATATCTATACATAATATGAAAATTTTATGTTAAGACATAAAAAAACATAATTTACGGGCGTTTCGTTACAAAGTAAGTCTTGAATTTAACAGAATATTGTTCAGGTAATGGACGGTAGTCTTTAAGTACTAACCAAATTTTTATATAATTATATTTGAAATATAGTATCAATATGGTAATAGCACTTATAAAATATACCAAAAGTAGCAAATTAAACTTAAAATTGAAAAGAACTTTATAAAGTAAAAATAAAAAAAATTGTACCCTTTTTATTTGAACCCTGTACCTACTTACTTCAAAGTAACGTGAAAGCTTTCAAAGTTTGGTGAATAATATCAAACTTTTAAGTCAGCTATGGCACAGTAAGTAGAAATGTCTCTGTAGAAATATGAGAAGAAAATACTAGAATTTTTGTTAGAAACTTTTAGTTACAATCGTTTTCTGAATAGAAAATAGTAATACCTATTATATTACAACTAGCAACTAAATACTGATCTAAAAAATTAAATCAACTTCTCGCTTATCACAGAAGGTAAGGCAGAGGGAACCTAGTCTCAAGACACTCCGTTCCCCGCTTTCCGCCAAATTTTGGAGGCATTGCGTGTTAAGTACCGGAACTCAACGCCGCGCTTTGACTCGACATCAGAGCGAAGAAATGAAAATATAAATGTTAATAAATATTTCATTTCCTCGAGTGGAGTTGGAACCCACAACCGGTCGATTTTACAGTAACGCTTTATGCTCTTGCGCTATGAATGGTATGCCAGTCATACAATAAAATATATGTACATCAAACTTAAATGTGTTCTACAATAGTTTAAATAGTTAATACTAAAGAAATCTGTTAGTATTTCTATGTTTTTACCTTTTTTAACTATATGATCACAATATAGCCTTGATTTTAATAAAAAAAACTTAAATAACAATAATTAAAGATCTAGTCTAGAGGAACAAAAGTCCTTAGAACCTAAAATACCTACTGCTTTTATAACCTATATAAGTCCCAAAAAATTGAAAAATATGACACAAAAATATATAACAACATAAAATATAACAATATATATAGTACGTACACCGTCAACGGTTTCATGCAACATAGGTCTAACCAATAAATCGGTTTTACGACCGCACGGGCAGCGCGTGGCGCTCCACTAAGTTTTGCTGGAGCAGTAACTTAGCATGAGACTAAACAATTTTTTATGTATTGATATTTTTACTAGTATTTTAAAGTGTCATCGCGGCTCTAGGGTGTGACTGTAACGCGACGGTTGTGGATTCGATCCCTAATCGGGGGAATTAATTGTTATTTATAAATATTTTTATTTCTTCGCTCTGGTATTAAGGCAAAAGTCCATAATTGAGTTCCACTCAACACGTAATTCTTCGAAGAATTCGGAGGAATGTGGGGAATGGAGTGTTTAACACTTGTTTCCCTTCTGTTTACCCTGCTACATGCGAGATACAGCATGTATATATTTTGAAGTGTCACATGGTAAAATTGACAAATAAGGTTTTTCATTTCCGTTTGATAGGTACAGATTTATTTTGCTCCACGAATCTCATGCAAGGAGGAAAGTAAAAAAAGAGAACCTGAGTGAGTGAGAGAGTGTTGACACACTCCATTTTTCGTTTCCCTCGCTCTGGAAACAAGACAACGTGCGGGATTAAAATCCGGCTGGCGAACGGAGTGCCTTAGCACTAGGTTCTCTCTACCTACCCTGCTGTATATAATATTTAGCATGAAGATATAAAAAAACCATATTTAATTGAATATAAATATAATTCTAGACAAATTCTACATGTAAAGTATTATTCTACGTGCTGGATATACAATTGACACCAATTAAAGTTAATTCCAGTTAAAAGCTTCATATCAATTGGTAACGTAAACACCCTGTCGACACACATTGGTATTGAAATCGTTAACAAAGCTATAGATTAGAGAGCCCCTCTCCAATTCGTGATTCTGTTGAACGATTTTATCGACGTACATAGAATTAGTATGGTAAAATTTTGAACTATAAGTATTTAAAGGGTTTTTTTTAGATTCACGCCGTGTCCTGCATATAGCTGAATAGGCGGAGAGAATCGAGAGAAAAGAGAATCTAATTTAGCTTGTTTTCACACTTTTCGCCGAATTTGTTTATCATTTGCGTGTTTCGGAATTATGTACCTACTCTTTACCGTAGTCCGAGTGGAAATCGACAACCGTTGCGTTTGTCGTTGGTTAGGCCAGTTGTGGCAAAATGGCACAAAATGTGACTGAAACTCGAGGTTCATGATTGTGAGTTCGATCCCCACTCGAGGAAATAAAATATTTACGTACAGACACTCTGTTCCCTATTTCCCGCCGAATTCTGGAGGAAACAGTGTGTTGAGTGACGGGACTCAAAGCCGCGCTTTACCTCGCCACCAGACCAGAGACAAGAAAATAATAAATATTTCATTTCTACGAGTGGGAATAGAACGAACAATCAGTCGCGTTTACAGTTACACAAGTGCCCCTGTGTCGAAACTAGCGTCCAAGCCATAATTTGTATGTGTAGAAAACTTATATACATACAAATTATGGCCAGTCGTGGTGCAGGGGCACAAAGTGTGCCTATATACGCGACTGGTTGGGGGTTCGATCCCCACTCGAGGAAGTGAAATATTTATGTATTTACATTTATATTATTATTTTTTCGGTCTGGTGTCGAGGCAAAACGCGGCGTCGAGTTCCGCCACTCAGCACGCAGTGCCTCCAGACTTCTGTGGAAAGTGGCGAAGGGGGTGTCATAACACTAGGTTCCCTCTGCCTACCCTGCTGTGAGCGGGAGACATCGAATGCAAAAAATATCCAAAACCCAAAATGTTGTAGTCAGTAAAGTCAGTCAAAACATCCTATTATATCCATACAACGGCGGTCAAATCGTTAGCGCTAACGCGACACAGCCACGTGCAGTCAGGCTATCGGTGGGCCACTCCATTCTTGTCATCGGAATTAATCGATCGCGACGTGTGATACGACACGCGCTGTCCAGAATGTGGTTACTGGTGGATTTGTAAATCGTGAAGGTTTTGTGTAGAGGGATTGTCGGGGGTTCGATTTTCCTATAAAATTGTGCTATGATTATCATAAGTTATATTAATTTGGTAGAGATATGATGTGTATATAGTGTTTAATAATTTCTATAAGATTCAAAAACTAAAATTAAAAATTAAAATTAAATTAGCTTCACGCTATATCCCGCACACAGCAGGGTAGGCAGAGGGAACCTAGTGTTAAGACACTCCGTTCCCCACTTTCTGCCGAATTTTGAAGGCCTTGCGTGTTGAGTGGCAGAACTCAACGCCGCGCTTTGCCTTGACACCAGAGCGAAGAAATGGAAATATAAATGTAAGTAAATATTTCACTTCCTCGAGTGGGGTTCGAACCAACAACCTGTCGATTTTACAGTCACATTTTGTGCCTTTGCGCCACGACCGGCCTCAACTTTATATATCACTACACCTATAACTACTAAATATACATAATACTATTCTATTATTTCAATACATACACTTAATAATTTTGTCTGTCTGTCTCGACTACAATTTAACGCGAATAATTCGCAGAAACCGATATATAACCGAGGGCCATCAACAATAATCGATTCTGTCATCGAGCTGGGAAAACGCTTCTAGTGTCAACACTTTAACATACGACACTTGTTTGTTAAACTAGATATGAATCGAACCTCGAACGAACTTGTTATAGTTTTTAGTGTTACTGACGAATAGGAAGGATATTCTACTGAGACCGTAGTGGTACAGTGGCAAAAGCGTGTGTAACTACGACGGTTGTGACTTCGACCCCGTTCGTTCGATCTTAACACTAGATACAGCGTAAACCTCATTTTTACTTATTTCACTCTAAACCAAATATTAAGCACGCAAATCGACTATAATTTAACGCGATAATTAATTTGTAGAAACCGATATATAACCAGGAGCCATCAGCAATAATCGATTCTGTCATCGAACTGTCGAGGAATGACGCGTCTGGTGTCAACACTTTAACATACGACAGTTAAACAAGTTAATAGTCGCGTTATAGTTTTCAGTATTATTGACGAATAGTAAGGATTTTCTATTGAGATCGTCTTGGTACAGTGGCAAAAGCGTGTGTAATACGATAATTGTGAGTTTGATCCCCACTCGGGGTCAGGGGTGGGGTCGTTAATGAATTGTTAATTATTAATATTTTTATTTCGTCGCTCTGGTAACAGGACAAAATTCGAGGTTCTCTCTGCCTACTCTGGTACATGCAACATGCAAGCGTGAAGCCAAAATTAAGGAAGGATATTCTGACTTTCTTTCCCATTGCTATCTTTCATTTAATAAATGAAACCGGGATGATACATAAATATGGAATTATTAATCTACTTTAAAAAAATTCTAGTGCAATATATTTATATGAATAAAGGGTAAATATAAATAATAGCAAAGTATCACCAAAACACATTTTTATAGAAATTATAGAAAATTGAAACAACAACAAAAATTAAGAAATACTTATTATGCCAAAATATATATTTAATATGTTTATAAAAAAAGTCATACATACTGGTGTATATAAGGGGTATTTGTCCCGTGGTTATACTTAACACATACCAACCAACAAAATAATAAAAAAAACCACAAATCTAACAACCAAAAAAAAAACCACCTTATCCTACTATTTCTCTCTATTAGTTAAAGAAAACCACACAAAACCCGCGCAATAACTCATCGCATTCAGAATCACTAGAGAAAATCCCGAAAAACAAACGGCCCGACGGACACTCACTGAACGTGCACGAGACTAGCTCCGGCGTTATGTACCGATATATTTCATTGACTATCATGTATCTCCTGATACTCAATTTTGTTCTCCTAAAGTCTTAGACTATATGTATTATAATACGTTGACACTATTAATGTATATACGTCTGTCTGTACGTAAGGATGGGAGACGGGACAGGAATATCCTCACGACTTCAAAAATAGCATACTCGTGTTGGGTGCGCTCCCTGAATACCTATATCGCATACATTTTTATTTTAATCCCTTATATAGATGGCTGTTTTAAGTTTATTATGATCGCGTAATATCTATAATATATGTCGGTGATAATATTTTTAAAATAAATATAGAAATAGGTAAAAGGAATAATAAATATTTTTTTACCGCAGGGGCACAAGCGTTGGACTGTAAACACGACAGGTTGTGAGTTCAATTCCCACTCGAGGAAATGAAATATTTAATATATTCATTTCCACGCTCTGGTAAACATGCAAAGCACGGCGTTGAATTCCGCCCTCAACATGCAATGCTTCCAAAATTCGGTGGTAATAGCGAAACGGAAGTGTCCCAATAGGAACGGGGTGTCGTATATCCCAAGTTCCCAAATTCCCTCTGCCTACACTGCCATGTATGGGAAAAGCGTGAAGCTAAAAAATACTACAAATAGGTAACTCTTATTCAAAAATATATTTCCAAAAGTATTTCTTTTATTTTTTACAGTTCTTTTGCGTTAAAATAATACATTATAATATATTGGCATTTGTTTTTCAGCGTTGTAAGAAAAAAACTGTTACTTCTTCAGGCCGTAACAAATGATTTCATATGTTAATTTATGAACAAATCCGGCTATTCTGGACATCGTTTCGGGCGCGCATCGTGTAAACAATGTAAAATTCTATTAAATTACTACTATACCATGTTAATAGTTTAGTTAAACACGTTTTTGTTTAATATAGTACATTCATATTTAATGGATATTTTGTTAAGATTATAAAAAAATATATTTTTAAGTCAGCTTCACGCTGTATTCCGCACACAACAGGGTAGGCGGAGGGAACCTAGTGTTAAAACACTCCGTTTCCCCAATTTCCGCCGAGTTCGGCGTTGAGTCTCAACTCACTCAACGCGCAATGCCTCTAACAAACAGAGAAAACGACAATAAAAATATAATATTTTTAATTTACAAAACCTAAGCATACAGTCTCCAAAACAAACCACATCTAGAAAATAAAGAAACCATAAAGTCTTTCGAGGTTAGTACTAAAGGTGAGGTCGTTTAGGCCTCCCGGGTAATGCCTTTTTAATCCCACTAGAGTACAGATGTCACTATACCGTGTACGCTACGGCTAGTGTACGACACGACAGAAATAAAACGTCTATTTCTAGCGTTTTATTCACATTCTTTTATATCACGTGTGTGTTGTGTGCACTTTATTGATACAATAACGAATTAATGACTTACTATTTATGGCCAGTCGTGGCGCAGGGGCACAAGCGGGTTATTGTAAACGTGATAGGATGTGGGTTCGATTTCCACTCGAGGTAATGAAATATTTAATGTTTTCATTTCTTTGTTCTGGCGTCGAGGAGTAATACCTCCCGAATTTAACGGAAAGTGGGAAGTAGAGTGTCTTAACATTAAGTTTTCTCTGCTTAACCCTGCTATATGGGGGATACAGTGTAAAGCTGAATGAATACTAGTTATGGCTTTTAATATTTGTTTGTATGAATTTTGGTGAAGGTATTATATTATAAATTAAGAATAAAATTTTGTAGCATTAAAAATGGGAATATTTTTTTAATTTAATATTTTTTTTGGCTTCGTGCTATTGTCGCTTACCAGAAGTCAGAGAAAAAGAGAGAAACTAGTATCAAGAAACTACATTCTCTACTTTTAGACCCAACCATTTTCCGAGAGCCATAATAGCAAACAGCAATGTGGTCTGCATTATACAGGAAAAAAAATCGTGGAACAGAATAAAAATTCAAAACATCGTAAAAAATTCAATCTAGATTTTAAAAAACACAATTTCCTAGGTCGAAATAACTTCCTGCAGCAACCGTCCCGCGGGAGGAGCTCAGACGGGTGAATGAGGCGTGTAACGACGAACAAAAGTACGGCGTTTCAACGAAACATCAAATTTTACCTTTTAAATAATTTGGAATTCTTAAGTCTTGTTTTTAATTTTTATCTCCTCTTTCATCTATCTTTCTTGTATTACAAGTACATTTATAAAAAAAATGTTTAGTTATAATCAAGTTTTACCATACAATGGTAATTTTTACTATAGTAGATTCGGTACGAAGAACAGTGATCCACAAAACAGTACAGTCCAATCTAAAAAACAGTATTTTCAACTTAAACCAGTAGGTCCTGAGATTAGTGTCTTAAAACAATCAAACAAACTACAGCTTTATATTATTACTATAAATTTACAATTTTAGAACGCTGTAAAGGTAAGAAACCGTAAATAGCTAGACCTGAGGCACTAACGATCGATGCTACCTTCGTCATTCACGGATACCTAAAGAAACTCAGAAAGTTGCTGATTCACGTCCCAAATGATAAATTTCTTGTGGCTAAATGTCAGACCACTTCTGCGGACGATTATATTATGTTTTACGGTTCTTTTTTATTGGAAATGCTTTATGATTTAGGTATAATATCGTATTTAACGATGATATTTTATGAAATGTGGTTTAGTATCTATATTATAAGGATGATAATTAAGGTTAAGCTCTTGTATCTTCCCACTATCTAAGTAGCAGTAAACTGGTCGTTTCACTTTTATTAATATTAATCAATCTAAGCTGATAAAAAAAACTATTTAAAATAAAATGAATGCCTGAAAGAATTGCTATTTCAGCGATAAGGTAGCCTATTGTACATGTTCTTATATTTGTATTCTATTATTTCTTTTTTGGATGTACAATAAAGAGTTTATTATTATTATTATAAAATATAATAAATAAAAAAAATCAGCTTCACGCTGTTCCCACCCGTTCCCTATTTCCCTATTTTCCGTCGAATTTTTCGAGGCATTACGTGATGAGTAGCGGAACTCAACGCCGGTCTTGCCATAGTACCAGAGGGAGGAAATGAAAATAAGAATAAACAATAATTCATTCCCTCGAAAGATTGAACCCACAACCATCAGAGCATATACAAACACATACAAGAATATCCATTTAAGCTCGTACCTATTTATAAGCTGCTCTCAAGTCTCAAATTAATCTTGAGACACTGTTTTCATTCATACATTATAAATCTATAAAAGATCCGTCCACATCTTAAGATCGATCTCAGACTTGAGAGCGATATAAATACGATCTGATTCCATCCATCCGCATAAATCGATAAAGAGCCAAGTTTAATTGACCGTATAAGCGTTTAAGCTCACAGAGTATGTAAATAAGCGAGTATAAACGCCGTGATGGCTACAACATCCGGCGGCGTCTCACTTCCGATAGCATCGCGAATATTTTGTTTCAATTTGATTTTGTTTACTTTCGCCTTTCGAATGGAGAACAAGGTTTATGCTGTAAGTTGTTCTTGGATTTTGTCTAGTATATTTAATATAATATATAGGACTACTACTCGAGGCCAGTCGTAGCGCAGCGGCACGAAGTGTGACTGCAAAACCGACTGGTTGTGCGTTCGATCTCCACTCGAAGAGATGAAATATTTACTTAAATTTATATTTCCATTTCTTCTATCCGGTGCCGAGGCAAAGCGCGGCGTTAAGTTCTGCCACTCAACACGCAATGCCTCCAGAATTCGGCAGAAAGTGGGGAACGGAGTTCCTAAAAAACACTAGGTTCCCTCTGCCTACCCTGCGATGTGCGGGATACAGCGTGAAGCTGATTTTTTATATAGGACTAACATACAGATGTTAGTGGTCATAGTGTTGCAGCAGCACTGTGTCTGGCTGTTAGAGGATTGTAGGTTCGACTCAAATTTAGGGGAATTATTTCATATTTTTATTTTCTCAGTTCGGTAACAAAAACAAGCGTAACGTTGATTTCCACAATTCAACACACAATGTATCGAAAACAGGACATTTCGTGGGGAATGAAGTCTTACAACTATTCAGCGTGATACTGCGGGATATAGCGTGTAAAATTAAATACTCAAAACAAAGCTCACATTGAAATGACATATGACAGACAAAAAAAACAACATAAAACACTACGTCTAGTCAATTGACAAAGTTTAGGAGTAATGAGGGTAGTCTCAAACAGAACAATATGTTTAGATATAAATGGAAGGGTCCACAAAAAATAACTAAAATAATCACTATTTTGATGGAAATAAGAATTAAATTGCTATGAACGAAAGTTAAAAGTTAATTTAAAGTAAAAATTTAAATAAGCTTTATAGGTATAGAGTTAAAGGTGATTTTTGTTTGTTTTTAAAATTGGCGTATGGCCAAAGTCGATGGTGAACTGTAACAGTATGGGTTTCAGATTGCTCTTATTAATTCGTGTACTGGTTTTGACCAAAGTCTACAGAGAGATATGTGGTTTTCGCTTTTTTTTTTAACAAATATCGATTTTGAAGTGTTTTTGAATATTAATTTTTTAATTTTAACAATTTTTTTTTATTTTAGATATTAAACTAAAATAAGTTTAATCTTAATTGATAATTTCTTATAGTGACATTTGAAATTCGAATAATTTTATCAACTTAGTATCGTCCTCGTATTAATAAGAGATCTTGGCGCAGCAGTACAGCGTCTGGCCATAAGCGAGCGTACCTTGACGAGGCTGAGCCGTATGGCCAGGCTGGTGTGGTCGGAGGGGTTGGCGCTGGTGGTCAGCAGCAGCTCGCGCACACTGCGCAGCACTTCCGACGCGTCCATTGCTTCATGTTTCTCGGTTTTTGTGACGTTTAATGTTGTGTTTGATGACGCTTGCTTCTCTAGTTCTGATCTGTGATGGAAAAATGAATGAATCCATGTTATCTTAGTTAATAATAATAAAATAATAATTGTTTATGTTAAATTATTTTAATTGAGACCAGTCCCTGCGCAGGGGCACAAAGTGTGACTTAAAACGCGAATGCTTGTGAGTTCGTTCCCCACTCACGAAAATGAAATATTTATCTAAATTTATATTTCGGTTTCTTCGCTTTGGTGTCTTGTCGTGGTTGGTGCTTCCAGAGCTCAGCGGACACTGGGAAACGTATTTTCTTCCACTAGGTTCCCTCTGCCTGCCTGCTATGTGCAGGATACAGCGCGAAGCTGATGAATAAAAAATAATTAAATAAAAAAATATAACGACAATGGAATATTAAAATAATATTGAAATCTCATTTATTTACAACACATATACTTACCTTACATCATTTCTAAGTCATAATGCCATGTCATAATCTTACATACATTATAATATACAGTAATAAATAATTTCACGTAAATGAAAACGAGGCGTGACATGTTGTGGATTATATTTCCACTCCAGGAAATGAATTATTATTGATTAATATTTTCATTTTCTTCGTTCTGAGCGTAGATTTAACTCTGTATCTACCCTGCTAAGTGCGTGTTACAATGTGAACTTAAGCAAACACTTTCATGCATTCAATCAAGCGTACACCCAAATATATATTATACAGATCAAGAGCAATGCAGAAAGCTATAATACATCCTAAATATATTTATAAACTCATTAGTTCCTATAAATTATAAAAGAAAATCATTGTAATACACAACCACAATACCACAACATTAATTGTCACCAACCTCACATAGATACAAACTGCTTATATACACGCGCACGCACGCGCACGCACACGCACGCAAACGCACGCACACACGCACGCACACGCACACGCACGCACACTAAGTATTTGTTTAGCTTTACGCTGTCCCTTGCATCGCAGGACAAGCAGAGGGAGCCCGGTACTCACTCCGCGCTCAGTCGCGCGTGCGCCAGCGCGCGCGCCGCACGCTTGACGCGCAGCTGGTGCGCGTCGAGCTGGTCGCGCACGGCGGTGGCGAGCGCGCCGCCGCACGCGCGCACCACCGCGCGCCCGCTCGCCGAGATCTCGTTCGCTTCGCGTTGGCGGGCTTTTATCTAGGGAGATTTTTTTATTATTATTATACTAGCTAGTAACTAAGGAATGTTTGGTACCTTATATAGCTTTATTACTTATTTATTTATTTAATAGGAAGCCAACATAATATACAGTGCATTTTATCCCTCATACATAGCTTAGTATAGAACATTTTATTGTACACTATAGACTACACTTAAAGGCTAACTTAACATGTAATACATATATTTATTCAAAAACTTACATTATTCTATGTAAAATAAAGTAAAGTAAAAAAAAAATTAAAAGAATAAACAATTGCGAAAAAAAAAAATGTATATAAAAATAATAATGCTAAGGAGAGTAGACTTTTACTTATATTATAAATATATATATACACACACACACACATACATACATACACATACACATATATATATATATATACACATATACACACACACATATATATATATATGCATATATATATTATTACAAAAAAAAAGACTAGAATCAGTAGTTTCTGATATTAATGCAAACAAGAAAAGTTTCTAGTTTTATAATATTAGTTAAGAAATATCAATAAAATTAAAAAATAAATATAACAATAGAAATTACTAAAGCATTCTTTTTATTTTCATTAAATGACTGCACGCTGCGGGTAGAGTATAAACAGTAAGAGCTCTATCTCTACCCCGGGTTTATTTAAAAATATACAATAATAAAATCTGTTTATATGTAATATAAGTAAACTTAATTTCGTTGTATGTCACTAATTTTAAAATTAATTCGTACAAAAAATATTTTTAAAAAACATACTGAACGAAAAACTCTAATACCTGTTTCTCCAGTTCGTCGAGCTGTTGCACGGAAAGTTTCTCGTTGGCGACGTCATCTAATTCTCTCTCCAGCGCGTCCAGAGCCTCACCGCCCTTCTCCAGCGACGCGTAGAGCGACGCCCACGACGCCTGACAGCGGGACCATCTAGAGAAAAAAAAAGTTTATTACCTTATATGCAAAACTTAAAAATTATTATTTCAAATTTTATTAAAATCGGTGCCGATTTAAACATGTTTTCATACAAATTTTAAACCCGTATTTCATCCCTTTAGGGTTAAAATTTTTCAAAATCCCTTCTGAGTCCAGATAGATGGATGGATGAAGGATGTCCAGATTATGAAAATAAACATCTGGCCAAATTTCACATTTCTACGCACTGCGGTTACGGCTGTGCGTGCATCTTACCTCAGTCAGTCAGGAATATGTCCCTTTATATATATATATATATATATATATATATATATATATATATATATATATATATATATATATATATATATATATAGATAAATGGAAAGTAACTATAAATAATCCGTTCTCAATTCTCCACCTGAATTCAAGACATTGCGTGATGAATGGCGGAACACAACGTCGCGGTTTGCACCACACTAACCTCTCATGTCTTTCTTTGTAAGCATCCTTCAGAGAGTTCCATTCCACTCTCAATTTATCTCTAAGTCTCTTCACTTGATCACTGGAGGTCTTGCGGGAGGCAAACGTATAGGAATTTTCTATTTCTTCCACGCTTGCTTGTACTTCTTCCATTGACGATTTTATTCTCTGTTTTAATAAAAAGTTTATGATATTGCAAATGGTTATTCATATAGAAAGATTACAAAAGTACTTAATTGATTAGAAGCAGCTTTACGGTTTTACTCGGAGACCAGGCTAGAGAGAACCAAGTGTTCAACACTATTTACTTTATTTTCCGTCGAATGTTAGAGACTTGTTGCGTGGTATGTTGCAATATTAAACATCACGCAACCAGTCAAATTTTTGATAAGGAAATTAGGATGAGAAAATAAACAGTGGGTATCGAGCCAATAACAAATGCGTTTAAAGTAAAGCGAAATAGCATTATGGAATTTTAAATAAGAATTATACAATTTTAAAATATATATTATTTTTCTATTCAAAAACATATTTGTTGTTTTTTGGCAATACATGGTATTTAATTATTTTTAAAATTAATGAAATACAAAAAAATTGTAAATCGACTTCCTCTAAATATTTTTTAAAACCAACAATTAATTACTTTGTTTACATTTTTTTTTAATTAATAAGATTTGTATTCCGTATATTCAAGACGTAAAAGCGGATGACTCACCACCAGCACGTCCTCCTGCATGGGGAACTCGTCGTAGTCGCGTCCGCCCAGCGGCGGCGCGCGCAGCTGCGCGTGCGCGGCCGCCGCCGCCTCGCGCGCCCGGTTGGCGCGCGTCACGAACTCGTTGCGCGCCTCCACGCCCTCCTGCTGCACGGGGCGACATATGTCGATCACGTACAAATTACTAATATTTAATACACTAATGTGAGGCCAATAGTGGTGCAGGGGCATACAGTGTGATCGTAAAACCAATTGGTTGTGGGTTCAGTCCCTACTCGGGCAGATGAAATATTTATTGATATTCTTCATATTTTTTTTGGTGTCGAGCAAAGCGCGGCGTTGAGTTCTGCCACTCCACACTGATGTATCTTTTGTTGGTTTTTTTGGTATTTCTGTCAGCTATTTCACAAAATAGGAATACTAGCAAAAAAACTATCATAATCAACAGGCCGCAATATCTCAAGCAACCCTTAGCATCACGTTGTATCCCATATATAGGAGGGAACGCAAAGACAACCTAGTGTTAAGACAATACGCTTTTCATTTTTCTCAAAAAAAGGAAGTATTGTGTTCACAATCAAAAAATATTCAAAATATCATTCAACAATTCTCTGACCTAATAATCGAACCCACTGCTACCACAAACCAAAATTACCTACAAAATATCTCAAAAACCTAAATCATACCATTTTCTTCCTATCCTTTTTGGGTATACTAGCTTCATACGCGTCACGTATCCTATTAAACATGGCGGCCACATCGTTAGCGGGTTTCTCCGGAAACGCTACCCTTTGCACTCTCAATTCCCTGCACAGATCCTGAATTCGGTCCACATCATTCTCTCTATCAACCAATTCCTCTTTCATTTTGTCTCCACCATTTTTGATGTTGGCTTCCGAATCTTTACTCCATTTTTGCATGCTCTCTATTAACGTGTTCAATTCTTTGATATCGTCTTCCGCTTTTAGCGCAGCGTTGCGTTTCGTTTCTATTTCGGACATCACTATCGACCATTTGTTTCTTAGTTTATCTTGGAAATGTGTTTGTAAATAATCCGCTAGTTGTGGATTATCTTTATGTTTAGCGTAGACGAGGCTGTCTCCTCGTGATATGAGGGCGGCTGCGTCTGGTGCTACAGCTCCGAGTTGGTTCTTCAGTATCTATAATATTAAGGATTGAAATAAAAATAAAATAATCTAAATTTAAGATTGAATAAAAATGATTACTACAGTGAACAGTATTTGTAATCGCAATACAAATTACTCAAGTAGAATTAGGTAATTCTATTACGATAACTTACAAACTTTTTGATACTAATAATGATTATTTTGTTACCATTACAAGTTAAAATTAAATCTTTCAAGTAGTAAAAAAAATGTATGTTGTGACTTTTTTATGTATTCAAAATGTCTTCCATCTAGATAGAGAAAACTAAAGTTAAAGTCTAATCTTAAAATCAGATCAAAATCATATTCTGATAACAGCATTAGACATTGCATACAGAGACGGAACCCATCACAGCGTTTTCTTTAACCATATAGAACAATTGTATTGTAAAATCTTAGATTACAAAATTTGCTTTTGCAAATAAATCCCAAGAGCCTACCTCTAATCGTTTAGCTGGATCTCTTTCGCTGGCAACTCCTCCCACTGTCAATAGCATAACGTGCATCCTCCGCGCCATACGTTCAGCTTCCATTTCGAACTCTTCTAATTCTTTATCACATGCTTTGGGGAAACGACGTTTTAGCTCTGAAGTGGTAGCATCATATATTTCGTCTTCTGGTGAGCTCTCTGTTATCTCTGATACCTGATTTTTGTTAAAAATCATTTATTTAGTTAATTGATATTTATGTATTATATTTAATAGTATATTTTTCTCTTTCAATAAATGATAACTTTAAAATAGGTTAATTTATGCTTATGCGTCGTTATTTCATATCCTATACAAAACATTTTTATTTATTATCACTTAGGATAAGTAAGATAGATTTATTATTATTAGTGTAAATACACTCCATTTTTTGTTTTAAAACCTGGATAATAAAACCCCAAGCATAGGTGGCACCTACAACTATCCCGTTTACAGTTAGTAGTTATTCGTCAACGCCAAGATAGTCTACAGTGTAATATTTAATATCATTCAATTTCTTATAACAAAACCTATTGTATTAACTCTTAGTATAGACAAGTAAATGTTAAATTATTAGTTACTACAATTACCTGAGCATAATCGTCAGTACGCTGGTACTTTTCGTTCGACATTTTCCTCTCTTTCATGGACAATTGAGATTTAAAACTGAACAGTGGACTCGATAGTGTTTTATGTTTCGGGGACGGAGATTCGTCCTCGTCTTGGGATTTCGGAGACATTGCGACAACTTGAACTTGTTTCCTTTTGTCTTCTCTAATGGGAGTTGATGTAGACAATGGTTCTTTTACGTCGAATTCGGATGATGAGAGACGGACCTACAGGTTGAGAGTTATTATTTATTGTTAAGAAATACTTTTTTTATGTTATTTTAATTTGTTACATAGTCGAGAAATTTAAAAATAACGTTTCATTTTTTGAAAGATTAAAAATATTTTATTAAATAAACATAATAGTCCTAGTTAAGAAAAATACTGTAGGTATATAATATCTAAACTGAAATATTCTTAAAAAAAGGTAACTATTTCTTATATAAATTTTAATCTTATACCTGTGGCGAATCTTCAACTTCTGTGTAAATAACCTCTTCTTCGCTAGTTGATGCTTTATTTTGCGATGTCTCTTGTAAAGATTTCTCCACATCTTGGTATTCTTTCTCCAATTTAATTTCTACTAAATCTGCAGGGGTATCGTTAGCTAAGGATTCTGTCGCAGACGGTTCTGGCAACGAAGCTTGATCTTTGGGCACATCATCCAAAATCAAATACTCATTTAATTCATCGTTCAATAAATTTTGATTAACTTTTTGTCTCACTGATAAATCATACAGCAAAGGACATTCCACAGCCTCTGCCCCCTCTAAAGGCGTAGGCGGTGGTGTATGCATAGACACATCTTGTTCTTTCTCTGGTATGAGATCCGGAACGTCCATAGTTACTCTCAAAACTTTAGGCCTTTCTTCGCTCGGACCATTCCTGCGCTTCAATATTCCCAGTGTAGGTTTCATTCTCTGTTCAAACGTCTTTACTTCCACGACAAACGTTTTGGGTTCAGAGCCTAAGTCAACCGATGATGTCGTTTCGTCTGTTTCGTTATCTGAATCCCCTATCGACTCACCTTCAGTGTCGTCAATGATTTCGACAGTCTCCACCGTTTGAGGTATGAATTCAACAACAGTTTCTACTGTATCTGAAGGATAAATTTCCATTGGTTCTATAGGACTGACAGTGGATTTAACAATTTCATGTTCCGTCACCGCTACTACGTGACAGGGATCTACTTTTGAAGATTTAGCCTGAGACGCGGGTGATTTAGGTTCAATCTTGTTTCTAGAGATTTGAGTAAACAAGTCACTGTCCTTTAGTAAATTAAAAGTACTACTATCCTTGTGTGGAGTTTCCGGTGTTGTAGGTACGGACCCCATTATAGATATAGATCTTTCTATAGAATCTGTCGACATTGTACTTGATATGCTATCAGTCATTGGACTGTCACCTTTCTTTTTTCTTCTTTCTAATGAAGAGCTCCTACTTCTATTACCACTTTCTTTTATCTCTTTTTTTATAGGTACAGGACTTTTTAATGCAAGAGGTATTTTTGACTTTTTAAATTCAGGCCTTTCAGTATCCGGGGAATTAATTGGACTTTCTAAACGTCGTTTAATAGTATCAGTAACATTTTCATATTCGACTATTGTTGACTCTTTATCATCGTTATTTTGAGCGGCCTGCAAGCAGAACCCGTCTTAAACTTACTGTTTACTAACGTTAATATGTTAAGGCACACGTGTGTTATTTATATATTAGTCAGATTTAGTTTTTCCAGTCCTGTATGAATATGATCTTATACATAAGTCCCAAAGCATCGTATGGTGAAAGCATGAATCCCAGTGAATCCTTACGCAGTGATGTAATGGTTTGACGCCGTGATATAAGCATTTTTACACCGCACAATCAACACCAGCACCATTCCACTTATTTACACGTGTAATATAATTACAAGTGAAACAACAAATGATATAACTCACGTTTTGTAGTGTTTTATATTTATGTAAAAATGGAAAGAACACAACAAACTTTGTAAGTACGCTTTGTTACTTATTAATTATTTCACACACACTCAGGCTGAAACATCGCTGTATACAATAGTAATAACGCGATCGAAGAAGCGGCTACGTGCTCCCGTGTATAAACAGTGATCAAAACAAGCAAAATATGAGGAACTTATTACAGAAACAACCAACGACAGGAAAAAATAAAAATATGAGTTTACCAAACATTAAGCAATGGCAACTCGAATATATTTGTACAGATATATCGAATTTTAGATTAGATCAAAATTTGATTTAGCTTCTGCAGTCTCATATACACAGTCGTGTCATTATCAAAATTAAAAATATATATCAAACAAGTTAATACATTAAATGATAATAATAACATATAATAACTAAAAAAAAACGAAAATGCTTTTTTTTATTAGAAATAATAATTTAATCCCTTTTCAAACAAATTAAAAATATTTTATTTTAACTTTAACTACTGCGATTCTATGATTCCATACATGTTATGTACATTGGGCAGTAAAAAGGTATATTATAACAAAAATCATGAAAAAGTCGATATATCTGATTATTTACAACCACGAATGATGTCGCTTGACAATAAGTTACTATAATAAATTGAAATACTCACAGTTATCTTCTCCAAAATGCGCTCCCATTGCTTCATCAGGGCTTTGTTGTCCATGGATTCGACTTCACTGGCTTTAGACCGGATTTCAGTTTTCAGAAGTCTCAGTTTCGCGTGCGACATGGTCTCTGGACTTTCTAACTCTTGATCAATATCATTCAAGTATCTCTGCAGGATTTCTACTTCTGTTTCTTTCTTTTCCAACCCATGCCGCTTGAGATTGTCCCATCGTGAGTTGATATCGTCTATTTGCTCACGTAAACTCTCTAGATACACAGGATCACAATTTTTGGCAAATTCTAGATAATTTGTATTTAATTTGTCTTTAATCGCTTCCATGCGAGACATTTCTAGCTCCAAAGTCTGCTTGCCAACATTTCCTAGGCCTTGGAGCCAAGATGTAAGCGACTGTAGATCGTTCTGTATTTCACGGGCCGTTAACAAAGCCGTCTCTAACTTAGTCTTAGATTCAGTGACGTGAGCACCGAGCTTATTATAAAGCTCTTTAAGCATATCGATTTTCTTTGAAAACTCCTGTGGTTCAGGCACAGATTTCTCTTCGACCATTTTCCTTCCGGTCTTTATAATCGACTCTACTTCAGATTTAATCTCGCTTAGCGTGCGATAGAATCTCTGCAAGCAAAACGCCATTTACTTTATTATTTGTTTACTTAAATATTTTTTTGTTTGTTATAACAACTTGTTAAGTATTTAGTGCCGTATACGGTAGATCCTTACAAGCCACTTGAACAACGTGACGCCTAACACTAACAACAAATAAAAAGAATCAAAGCTCATCTCTTCGTAAACCGATAGTAGCGGCATGCAAGGCGGGTCAGTAGTAGGGAAGTGAATCAAACGTAAATCTATTGTGCCGCGTCACTGATTACGACATTCATGCATAAAACTATTGATGATTTTGGTGTTTTGGATATGCTGACGGTGAGCTTAGGATAGTCGATAAAATTTGTGTTAATATAATTAAAGTATTTATAGTAAGAAAAATTAAATAAATGTTTTTAGTTTATAATAAAAGTTTATTTTTATTTATATTTTTATGGTTTATGTAAGAAAAATTCCGCGTTAGAAGAGAGAGTTTATCTATGCAGAATCTTAAAAAGCTAGTAATATACCACTACTACACAGCTACGCTTAAAACGCACAATACACGATAATGAATGTAAATAAAAAAAGATAACTGAAAAGATACGAACAAATGACAATATGAACATTTGAACTTTTTAAATAGAGATCATCGTGGCGCAACGGCAAAACGTTAGCAATATACGTAACGATTGTGGGTTTGATTTTCATATTCGGTAAATAGTTATTTTAACAACCGTAGCGTTTGGCGCTCCGTTCTCTCTGACTACCCCGCTAGTGATAAAGCTTGAAGTTAAGTTAAGTAAGTTATTTTAACCTAGTTGACAAGACACTCAACACGATATATCCCGAAAATTAGACCGTGCGTAAAGAACGGGATCACTTAACACTACTTAACTTCCACCTACTCTGCCAAATGCGTGAAACAGCGTGATACAAAAATAAACTTTTCAATTTAAGTTAAAAAGTTAAAAAACTTTTATATTTCGCCTCCTCCAAACATATTATATTCTTGGCTTGTGAGCCAGTATAATAGTATGGAATCCTTTCAACGTCAGCACTAACGGCCGCACGCGATACCGCGACAAAGCACTGTACGTACATACAATAGTTTATTGAACTGATCGTATTATGTATTGGGATTAGATTAATTGAAGTTAGTCAAGAGACTACGTTAGTTTATAATAGGGACTTCCTTTTAATAAGGATTTAAAGCTGATGATTTTGTTTAGTCGTTTTTATGCTACAAGTATAGGCTGACAGACAATTTGCCGTTAAATAATAAAAAAAATAAATAAAACTTCTTTTTTTTTTAAAGTAAGCCTTAATCTGTATCCCGCATTTAGGTGTCTATATTCTCAACGCTGCGCTTTGCCTCGACACCAGAACGATGAAATAAAAATATTTGATTTCTATGAGAGGAAATCGAACCCACAACCTGTCACGCTCAAAGTCACACCTGTTTACCCTAGTGCCACGAGTGGCCCCAATTCTTATATTTCTTACTTTTAGTAAGTAAACCTTTAACTTTAAGTTTTCGACTAATTATATATTAGATATATTCGAATATCAAAGCAAGGAATTCCTTTAAATTTCATATAAGCAATCTAGGTACAAAGCCCGTTGGAAGCATAGTTTGTTGAACTTGAATAATTTAACTTAATGTTAATGGCTTGAGGCTGCTTGAGGGTAAACACGATGTTGTCGGGTTCAATTCTAAATCGGGGGAATGAATATTATACAATATTTTCATTTTCTCGCTCTGTTAAATTGGGCGCGGGGAAAAATAGAAAATTTCGTGGGAAAATGGACGGCGTTTTCTATCGCTAGCACCGCTGTAAGCAGGATACAAGGTGAAGCTGAATGAAAACCTCTAAGAAATTTAAATAGGTACTGTTCGAGTTTATTTTGTAAATAATGTTTTTGAAAAAAATATATAAAATACTTATTTAAAAAACGTTTAAAAGTTTGAACGTAGCGGGACTCGACCCGCGCCTCCTGGAAGCCGACCAGGCGCTCTGACCACTGAGCCATACATTCTCATTAGGCTACGTCGATCGATCGATCGATCGACGTAGCCTAATGTCGATCTCTATAGAGAGATTTTTACAAATGTTCGCTACCCAAAGATACTAAGCAATATCGTCAGGCAAGAGAGAATGCTATTTATTAAATATTTTTAACATTTTTAAAGTGATAACACTTTCACATTTAGGAAAGAAAAGTATTTATTTAGAAAACGTATAAAAATTTGAACGTAGAGGAACTGTTAACTTACTGCTACTGGCATCTCGTTTTAACTTCGAGTAATCTCCTTAATCAAACAAATTAACAAAAGCAATTGAAGACACAGTTATATATTAACAATTGACTAAATTTAATGTTACTAATTTAACTGTTATTATGAACTTGAAATCTTTTAACTAAGAAATATATTTGCAGATATTATTTTTACAATTTATACTATTATTTAATTTAATTATAAAATGTATGGAGACACTGTTAACGCAACTTGCCTAAGAGTGAATTGAAGCGTAATGATATTGGATATGGGAAAATTTTATGTAATCGATATGTTTGTAATACATTCTTCTTTCCAGTTTATATTAGTTACTACAGTAGTGTATACTGTTATTTTTTTGATGAAAACAAGAAAGGCGGGTTCAAATACAAAATTGATTACATACAGAAATAATGAGTTACACCAACAAATCAGCTTCACACTGTATCCCGCACGCAGCAGGGTAGGCAGAGGGAACCTAGTGCTAAGACACTCCGTTCCCCACTTTCCGCCAAGTTCTGGAGACATTGCGTGCACTTTGCCTCTACACCAAAGCGAAGAAATGAAAATAAAAATGTAAATAAATATTTAATTTCCTCGAGTGGGGATCGAACCCACAACACAGTCGATTTAACAGTCATACTTTGTGCCCCTGCGCCACGACTGGCCTCACCAACAATTCAATTTTATTATAATAGTTATTGCATTTAATGCGCGTTAAAATTAAATTAAATTACATGAAATGCAAATAACATTAGTTTTTGTTTCATCAAAATCGAGTCAGGATTTTATACGTTACAATAGAACGTTGTTAAGTTTCACCGCTTTTTAAAAGGGTCTAGCCCGATATGCATGGGAAAGCTGAAATGGCTACTAATGAATTATTTTTAATATGATTTTATGGCCTATCTGAAATACCGATACACTATTTTTTGGGAGGTTGTTACCACCATAACTCCCTTACTGTAGAGGTAAGGGAGTTATGGTGGTAACAACCCTTAACGTTAAAGGTTCTTTCTCGGAATCTATCTACATAAACTGAACGTGGCTATTGGAAGCTAATTGCTATATATATTTTTCAGATTTTTTGGAAAATTATAAATTGGGAAAAGTTTATGTTTTGGGGGCGCATAGGCGCATATATATATAACACCCTGTAAATTGACGCCTGCCAAAATTATATATATGATGTGTATTTTACGTTTATTCTAAGTTACAAAAAAATCGAGGTTGTGGAACATATCTCAAAATAATAAAAACCATCAAAAGAATGTGTATGTACAACAAATTTGTTTAAGGATATGCCTCTCATCGAATTTAAGATACAAATACAAATGATTTAAGTTTCAGCATTGATACCTAATTAGTTAACACTTTATATACATACCTATATAGTTTTGGTGTCAATTCACGGGGTGTTACATAGCGCCCTAAAAAAATACTTCATTTTTTTGTTCAACTTATGATTTATATTATTCTTTTTAATTATTTAAAATATATATAATAATGAGGTTATGAATAGCTATGTTCTGATTAAATTTTATCAAGATATCTTTAATATTTTTCGAGAAAATAAACTTGTAAGTTAAGGGTTCTTACCCCCATAACTTACTGTTAGGGTTAGAGATAAAAAAAAATATGTATCGCTATTTTAAATAAAAAGCCATAAAACCATATTAAAAATAATTAATTACAAGCCAGTGCAGCTTTGGGGCTAGACAATTTGCGCTCCTTCTTTGTGCGCGCGCTGCGTGACGTCATGCAGCCACTGTTACGGCCGGTTACGGGTGATACAGAGTGATTTTTTTAATTTATTTAATATAAAAAAACAATTGCATTTATAACAAAGCTGCGAGAGCTTGATGAGTCAAAGTATGAATGTTTTCGCACACTTCACACACTTTTTTTTACTTTTTTTGAGCCAGATTTTGCCGCGGAGGCCGCATTTTAATATCACAATCATTTTTGAAAATAGGGCAAAAACAAAAACATTATTTTTTCTTAAGATATCTATTTTTTTTATATGCTGATAATAAAAATATGTTTAGTGAGACTCATTATGTGTATTAATAATATTATTTGAAACTGCAATGAAATAAATAATGCTTTTTTTTATATATTCTACTCTATTGTATTTTTATTAATTTTTTTTATAAATATAGTTTTAACACACACACACACATACGAGCACACACGCATACAAATGTATCTTCCATTTCATTCTAACCCATATTATAACACCCACCGACCCCCTTACCAGTGGCGCTCTCAGTTGCGACTTAAACGTGTCGGAGTCAACAGGTCCAAATATCATGGTGGTGGCTGCTGACACTAAGGCATCTCCCGCAGTGCAGTGGTCGCATGTACTAACGTCAGTCATTATTCAGATTCCCTTTACCTCCACTCTGCACCGACACTGGCCGACACCTGCACTACTCTGCGACTGGCGTCTCCCTCTCTCTCTCTCTGTCCCGCTCGCACGCACTCACCAGACAGGCCCGCAGCTGCGCGCGCACCGCGTCGGGGTCGACGGCCCGCAGCGCCATGGCGGCGGCCGACACCTGCACTACTCTGCGACTGGCGTCTCCCTCTCTCTCTCTCTCTGTCCCGCTCGCACGCACTCACCAGACAGGCCCGCAGCTGCGCGCGCACCGCGTCGGGGTCGACGGCCCGCAGCGCCATGGCGGCGGCCGACACCTGCACGTCCCGCAGCGCGGCGGTGGCGCGCTCCAGCCGGGACGCTATTCTGCAGCTGGCGTCTTCTTCTCTCTCTTCTTCTTTATTGTTCTCCTTGTCTTCTGTCGGTTCTTGATCGGTGTATTGTTGCTCAGCTTTGTTTAGGTTGAGCTATTGGGATTGCCGGGATTTTGTATTTTAATGTATGTTTTTGTGTATAAAATATAAAAATATGTATTTAAAAAAATAGTAGGTTTAAGTCGCATCGCAAGATAGGAAAAGGAAACGTAGTATTTAGAAATTCCATTTCGTACACATCGCCCAATCTTAGAGACATTGCGAGTTGAGTGACGGAATTCAACTCGGAGCTTTGTCTTCTTACCAGAGCGAAGAAATGAAAATAATTCATTGGCGTACGATTCGAGCCCACAACCTTTGCTTTTAAAGTCAGATGTTGTATCACGACGGGTTCAAATTTATTTATATAATAATGATACGAATTATTTTTTTTTGAACATGTCATAAAATAAAGTCACCTCAGCCAATTGCAACTGATCCCTCAACCGATCGGCCGCCTCCATTTTCCCCGCGTCTCTGTACGCTTGCACTTGCTCCTCTACTTCCTTGAGGATACCACGTTGCGCTATAAATTCTGCTGCAAGCTATATAAATAAGAAAAATAAATGGTTATTTTAATTTCACACAACTGGAAAGGTGGAAACAGTGATAAGACACTATCACAGATGTGTCTTAATGGGAACGGAGTGTTGCAGTAGGTTCCCAGGTTCCTTGTGTCTACTTTTTATTACCACAATATTACCTTCTTAAAAATATTTAATACATATTAATATAAGACATTCATACCTGTTTCCCATCAATAGGCTCGGCTAATAATGTACGTTGTCGCAGGTTCAAAAGCCATTGCTGTAAATTGTCGAGGGAGACTTCACAACGGGCCGCTTCTTTCGCTTCTGCCTCAAGTTCTTTGGTACGAGCTGCCGCCTATAAATTGAAGTTAATTGATTATTTATTAAGGTAAATTAATTTTACAGATGCGATGACTCTCACATGCTTAAAAATATGAGTGACAAGCCCATCACCTCCTCCCCGTGCAGTCGGACAACAAGGAGACCAACCTCGTGTTGCAGCGCGTCCCAGCGCTGCGCCAGCGTGTCCATCTCGGCCTGTATCCAGGCGGGCATGATGTGCGCGTCCGCGAGCTGCCGGCCGACCGCCTCGATGCGGTTCATGCGGTCCTCGCTTCTGTTTGAAATGTAATTTTCTAAATCCTGGGGGAAGAAAAGTTTATTGTTTAGTTCTTGCCCTCGCACGCCCTCGGCTATCAGTAAAGCAAAAGTGGGAGGGATCGAATCTACAATCATCGCATACTACTGTATTTTTTTTATCAGCTTTACGCTGTACTTCACACGCAGCAGGGTAGGCAGAGGGAACCTAGTGTTAAAACATTCTGTTCCCTACTTTCCGCCGAATCCTGAAGGCATTGTGTGGTAAGTGGCGGAACTCAACGCCTACAGTAAGTGATGTAACACAAAAAGTACTCCAATATAAAATGTAAATAAATATATAACAATTACATAAAATAAAAACAATCGACAAAACAACATACATATAGTTCATCAGATATATCCTCAGCGTCGGCCCTCGCCCGCTTGGGGGTGGCCAGCCTCCGCTGCAGCCCGTCCAGCCACGCCGCCTGCTGCGCGAGCCACGCGCGGAGCTCCCCCGACTCGTGCCAGGCTTCCGCTAACACCCTGCGGAGAGGTAGTAGAGACTGATATTCAAATATGTTCATATTCATAGTGAGACCAGTTGTAGCACAGAAGTACAAGCGTACGAATGCAATCGCGACAAGCTGTGGGTTCGACTCCCACTCGAGGCAATGAATTATTTAATATCTTTATTTTCTCGCTCTCATAATGTTTCTCGCTCTGAATGTGCTTCTTATCTCGAAATGCCTCCAGAAATCTACGGAAGCTGGGGAAAGGAAAAATCCTAATGATAACGATGTATCTAAACACAAGGTTCCAGGTCCCTTCTGCCTACCATGTAATGTGCTGGTTACTGAAAAAGTATACTAAAAAAACCATACAAAAATAAAACATACTTATATCTCTCATATACAGCGTGTGTAGATCGTGTCCAACTAGCATTCAATTGTGTTAAGCGTTTTGCTAAAGCTGGGGCTCGTTCCGCTGCCAAAAGGGCTTCGTTACCTAATAGAATAATAAAATTTAGTATACAATAAAAAGATTATATAATGTTTTAAAATATCGTGTTATAATATCATGGGATTTAATTATTTTGTTTATTTGTATTTGAATTTACATCCTTTAAACCATATTTACGATTGTCAATCTATTTATTATTTAAGTTGTTTATATGATTAAGAAAATTGTATAAAGCTTTTCTGAACAAAATAAAAAGGTTGAATCACTCTGTTATTGTATAAAAAAAACATTTTAATAAGTAGCAGAGTAGGCAAATAAAACTTAATGCCAATACACAATTTCCTACTTAATATATTTATTAGAGGCCATACATAAATTTTTGACCCCTCCCTCCAAATCATTTGATACGACATGGTCAATGTATTTCGCAATTTTACACTTAAAAAGTATAAACAAACAACAACAGTTATACGAAATTATACTTGTATATTATATTTTGAAATGGGATGTCATGAAATTTAGAATTTCTATGACGTGTGACACAATGTCATATAATACTTCGTCGGCTCTTAATGTGTGCCTAATTTATCATGGCCCCTTATTTACCCGTCACTTAAACGTGGCATGGAAGTATAAGTAGTTAAATTTACGAACCAAAAACCAATAATTTACAAGAATAAAAAGAGTCTAAAATTTCCAAAAAAAAAGGACAACATACCATCCTCATTCAAATTCCTGAATTCCGGTGTTTTTTCATCACACTTGTCCTTCAGAGTTTGAAATCTCATTTTCATTTGATACAATTCCGCCGAATCAGTTATATTACATTCGTCTTCTTTGGGCATTTCTTCGTCTATTACGACCAACCATTGCTCCATTTCGTCGATTCGTCGGAATAAATTCTCAGTTTTTTCTAAAGCTCTACGTAAATTCTCATTTACTTTCAATGACGAATTAGTGATTGTGTCGAAACGTTTGGTTAGGTCTTTGTCAGATTTGAGGGTTTTAGACAAAACTTCGTCGCAATCTTCCAGTATTGTCTCTTTGGTTATTTCTATGCTTTCTAATTTAGCTTTATATTGAGGTTTTTCTTCGTCAAATTTCTGTAATAAAAAAATTATAATGTGTTTTTTTATTTATTATTTTACATATAATATCTAAGTAAATAGAAATTTCACAACACAATAATAATTTTGGTTGAAAATATTTATTTCTTGGAATAATTTTACATCTTGACGTATTTGCCATATTTAGAAGTGTAGCAAAACAGAACCAAGCATTAGGGTTTGGTGTTCCACAAATTCTACCTATGTCTCTACTGAAAGGTAACAAGTTCAATTACCGTTTAAGGTTCATTAAAATTAAAAATCAAATCAAATCAGCTTCACACTGTATCCCACACGCAGCAGACAGAAAGAACCTAGTGTTTAAACACTCGATTCTTTCTGTTCAAATCCCGCCACGTTTACATTTTATAAGTTTCATTAATTTTTTATACTTACATTGCTAGTGTCCAATAATTTCTCCAGTGCCTGTACGTCTCCTAGAGGCACTGAGGTATTATCTACAAATATTTGTACTGAATCTAACCATTGTATGAGCTCTTGTTGTTCTTTGTCTAGTTTCTCTACTAGTTCTATGCCTGAAATTACAAATGTAGAATGGAAATTTGAGAACTAAAATTTATATATATTTGGAATGCATATACGTGTCTGTAAAAAGGATATGTTGAAATTAAAAAAGAAAAGGGATTCACCCTTTTTTTCTATATGGTATACAGTGAACAGTGGAGACCCAATATACTCTATTATCTACTTTCCGCTCAATTTTCGAGACACTATTTTGAATTGACAGAACTTAAGTTCGCGGTTTGTCTGAGACCAGGGCATTAAAAAATATACTCGTTCGTTCCAGTGAATATCGAAGCAACAACCACATATGTTTACACTCAGTCACCATTACGAGGTCGATAAAAAATAATAAAATATTCTTATTATTATTATATTATCTCAATTTGTTGGCATATACTACAGACTTAAAATAAAATATACAAACAAACCTTTTTCCAGCTTATTAATCTTCTGCTCCAAAATAGTTTTCGAATCACAAAATCTCATAACCAAATTCTCCACACTACTTCTCAAATTCAACTCTTGAACACTACCTTTTTCATATTTCTCCCTTTTCTCCTTCACCACATTGTCATACGACGTTTGTAATTCATCAAATTGCCGCCTCATTTGTTTTAATTCTTGTAACTTATCCGCCATTTTGTTTTTAGACGATATAATTGCGTGTTCTGATATAATCTGTGATTCCATATCTTGTATTTTCTTTTGTACCGCTTTAAATTCATCTTCGGTCTGTAAAGATGGCGTTCTTTTGTTCAACGCTATTTTAATTTCAACTTCTCGTTTGGTTAAGTATAGAAGAAGTTCCTCAAAAACTTCGTTTATTCGTTTCGTGTCTTTTTCGATTTCGTCTTTATGGGATTTCGATATCGATTTTGTTAGTAATATAATCGATTGTGCGTTCAATTCTTTTAATTTCATCTCCATTTGTTTCACTGCTCGTATTTTGTTTCTTAGATGAATTAACTGGTTATTAGTAGCGTTAGCGTTATCTTTAAGCATTTTGTCCTTCCATGTGTGGACGTCGTCTATCTCTTGTTGTAAAGCTTGTATGTTCTTGTAGAAGTTTTCTTTGTCTTCTAGAAGATTCATAATGTTTCGTATATCAAGGAGGGTCTTTTGTATGCCCTCCCATCGTCTTTTCAGTTCCTCGATACTGTCCGCATGTAACTTGGCTTCCTCTGAAATCGTTAATATACCAATCAATTACATTACACTAAATATTTTATATTCATAATTTTAGACAAAAAAATTAATGTTTACATAAATAATGCATTTACATATACATTTGCATATACATTTTTATTAATAAAATAACTGGCTTGTAAAGTGGTTTTGTAACAATATTCTTAATTTCTTTTTAAAGAGATGTTTTATAAAAAAAGTAATTATAATAATTTCAACGATCGATGATTGTTGAACCAACATATGATATATTAAGTTACTACCAAGCAGTTCCGAATCGTCAAGTTACATTAAAATGTCAGTAGTGTCAGTTCTGAACATACCTCTCAAGCTAGCATCGGCAGCCAGCCTCCGCTGTATCTCCTCGACGTTGGCGAAGTCCGTCCGCTGCTCCTCGCTCTCCCTCTGCACGCGCTGCAGGAGGGCGCGCGAGGACTCCCTGCTCTCCGAGCTGGAGGTGGAGCTCAGGGTTTGGAGACACTGGAATTATTTTTTGTACGTGTTATTTTATAAACAAGAGTAAAAATCGGACCAATATGTATTACTGACGTTTAAATAAAATTAAAATCACCTCGTCTAAAGCCTTCTCAGTAGCTTCCGCCCAGTTTTCAAACACTTTGTATCCAATTTGAAAATCAGTACTAGATTTATCACTGAGCCTTGGTTTTTTATTGCGATGGTCTAGATCTAGTGTTGTACTGTAAACTGTTGTTTGTGTTGTAGTTGAGTCGCTTGTATCTTCGATTGTTGTTACGACGAATTCGAATCCTAGTTCTTTGATCTGTAATTATGAAACTTATTGCTATATTGGTGTTTCTTTTCATAATTTTTTGAGATAATCAGGAGATATGTCTTAATTATGGATTTCTTATTGCTTGTTAAGTTATGAGGAATTAGATGGCGAAATTAAAGACAATATTTTGTCTAATTACCTAACCTAAGAACAATTATACATACATATAATAAAAGAAATAAGAAAAAATATAAAATTCATTAAAAGTATTCATTCAAGTAAAATTCATTAGTATGATTTAGGCGAATTGGGTTAAGAGAATGATTTAAAAGACTAGTAAACATTCATATGTTTAAAATTAACTTTCTATAGTAAAGTTAATGAAAATAAAATAATAAACAAAGCATTACAAATTAATTAATATAAAATATTTACTCACTCTATCACCCTGTACTCGTAAAATCAACTCCAGTGCATCCAACCTATCATGCAACTCATCAGCGCTGTCCGCCAAATGTTCGACTCCTTCAAGCGCTTGAAGCCGCTGCAACAACTCGGCAAGGTTCTGTCTGTGGGAGGTTAGGGCAGCGGAACAGCGCTGTAGCGCTGATATACGTTGCAGTACTTCTCCGATTTCAGTTGCAGGATAGGCTTCCATCTGAAAGTTGTTTAGTTGTTGTATATGTTTTTTTTTATTCGATTTATTAATATTAATTTGGTTTAATTCAAGTATAAATCCCCGGAGGGCATGTATGAAGAAGTTGATGATAGTGGACGAGGCGAAAGAGGTATGTAGAGACCGTAGCGTTTGCCGCTCCGTTCTCTCTGACTACCCCGCTAGGGATAAAGCGTGAAGCTAAGTTAAGTTAAGTTATAAACCATTTCTAAATTTAATTTCTTCATTTTTTTGTTTTATGGCAATATTTTGAATGTGAATCTTATAGATTCAGGAGGCAGCCACAATTAGCATAGTATATCTTAATTATGAAAAATCACAAGTTTAGTTAAATTAAAACATTTTAAACAAATAATATTATAAGTCCTCTACTACAGTTCACAAATAACAACACATTTTACACAATCAAGCGAACAGGCGCTTTAACCCACCTGCTTCAAATCCGCCTCCACCTGGTGTATATCAGCGGTAAGTTGTTCCTGCTGTTGCTGCAGCGCCACACAGCGCTGCAAGCGCTCGAGGCGTGAGAGCGTCCACTGGCACGCGTGGGACCAGCGCTCGCCTAGCGCACGCAGTTGGTCCTCTATTTCTGATACACCTGAAGAAGCATTATAATAAAATGAGACTTTTGGTGTATTTTTATGTTTATATGAAAAACAAAAAAAAATTATTATAAAGTCATCTCCCTTCATTACGTATATTAGGCGAACTAGTCATAATAGTAGTAGCTGGATCAACAATCAATAACTCATAAATATGTGAATTCCCTCACCAGCGTCCTGGTCGTCGTCGTCCACCACGAGCACGCAGTCCGCCAGCGCGTCCACGAGCGGCTGCTGCGTGCGCAGGTCGGCGTGCAGCGCGCGCGCGGCCTGCAGCGCGCCCGCCAGCGCCGACGGGCACGACTCCATCAGGGACATGCGGTCCTCCGTCGATGTCAGCCATTGCCTGTGATGAAGGAATCAGGGTTTAGTCTATACATATAATAACTGTATCTGTTCGCTGTCTGTACATAAGATATATGAGACAATCTATTATTGGGGGCGTCTATCAATGTAGTAAAATCCATAACAATATTTTTTAAAAATTTCTATATTGTTGTGATTTTTACTGTGTTTGTACATATTAATCTCAGAAAGTTTCGAATCGACTCGATTTAATGCAATTTTCACTATTGCATTTTGGCAAGCTTCCCTTAACATTCAGTTTGTTTTATTTGAATCGGTTCATAAATTAAAAAGCTATTTGATATAGCTTTTATCAACTATTTTATTCAATAATAATTCAGTATAAATTTCAGAGGCAAAGCGCGGCGTTGAGTTCCGCTACTCAGCACGCTATGCCTCAAGAGCTTGAGGAACGGAGTGTCTTAAAACTAGGTTCCCTCTTCCTAATCCTACTGTGTGCGGGATACAGCGTGAAGCTGACAAATAATGTATTTCACAGGCAGGCATTGATGACGTGGTGCGCACAAAATTTATGTTTGTCTGTTTATACAATTGTATGTACGAATGAGAGAATATATATACAAAAGCGAAAAATATAAAAAACAGAATAAATATAAATAATGAACATTTGTTTTTAAATATACCACATTTATTTATAAATTTGTAACCATATCCAGAGACCTAAACTCGTTGAGCTGCGTGTGCTGCGCGCGCATGAGGGCGCGGTGCACGCGCGCCTGCTTGTCCATGGCGCCCACGCGCAGCTGCTCCCAGCGCTGGTTGAGCAGGCGCATTTGGAGACGCACCTGTGTCCAACAGATATAGTAAATACTTATAATAAGTTTTATAATATTAATTGTGTTTATTTTCTAATATTTCGCCTTAAAGCGTTATTCCACACTAGTGATTTATTTTTGAAAAGCTAAATGGGACTCGAATCCACGTATCTTAGAAGCCATCTTCTTCTTGCCAGAACTGGTATCTTACAGGATATGGCAGCTAATGGCCTAATCATCGGGGATGTAAAACCAGCGGTTTCGCAATTCAAGAACATTGTATCTTAAGATATGAAAACAATAATAAAAAAAATCTTTAATATTAATAGTTAGTAGTTTGTATCACATGTTTAATAAGCCTATTCTATGTTTATATACTAAAATCGACTTAAATAAAATATATTAAAATATCAATGTTATTGACAATGCGCGCTTGGATGGCCTAAATATTTAACAACAAAAATATACATATATATAAATATATAACACATACCTCATTCGCCTCATCCCTAGATAGAGCTTGATCCCGTAACAACCTCGCGCCTTCTTCTAACACGGCGCCCACACGACACTGTTGTTCTGATAGCTCGAGCAGAAATTTCTGTAAAAACGAGAAATTTATGAATTATTTATAATTTTTTTCAGCTTCACGTCGCTAAACATTATTTACTTTGCTATTTACGGCATAGTAAAATAAAAAATTAAGAGAAATACGTTTTTAGCTTTACACTGAAATGTACATAGCAGTAAAACACATAAAAATTTACGTTATATAATAATCGGTTTCACGCTGTATCCCACACACAGCAGGGTAGACAGAGGGAACCTAGTGTTAAGACACCCCGTTCCTCACTTTCTGCTGAATTCTGGAGGCATTGCCTGTTGAGTGACAGAACTCAATGCCGCAATTTTTTTTATTTTACGTTGGTTTTTGAAAATATTTTAGAAAATAGTAAGTTATGAGAATGAAAATACTCTCTCAATTCGGCCTAGTAGGCTCATTCGAGACCGTTGTGGCGCAGGCAGATTACGTGTTTGATTATCCTTTCCTGAGATCGGAGGTTCCCTCACCTCGTGCGAGTGGAAGTGTTCCTTGAGGAGGGCCAGGTAGGCGCCGGGCGCGCCGCCGGGCGCGGGCAGCGGCGCGGCGCCGAGGCGCTCCTCGCCGTCCAGCAGCGCCGCCAGCGCGTCCTCCAGCGCCGCGCCGTACGCGCCCAGCTCCACCGAGCACGTGGTGGACATGGACGCCGGCCGCGACGTGCTCAGCGAGGGCGGCTGCGCCTGGGACGCACGTTTATCGTGTTATTGTTCTCGTAACACTAAAAGTTTCACTATTTCGCATATATGCCTTGAATCGAATCGCTAAAGACCATGGCAATATTAGAATAATAAAAATATCAAAATAAAAAATATTAGATTTTTTGTGACAATTTGTAATTGTGGTGAATAATTTAAATATCCAATCCAAACAAAGCACAAATTAAGATTCCAAATAAATAGATTTGTTTATTCTACCTATATATCAACTACACATATAAGTACAACATTACACAGTAATAATACCTCGGGTCCATCAGTAGGACTGTTCCCCTCATCCATGTCCTGGCTTTGCTCCAAGTTGTCAGGATGATCGGCGACTTGCTCATGAGGCAGCGATTGGAATAAGCACATTACGTACATCATTATCGATTTCTTGTCAGGATTGGGCGTGTTTACGTCTAGATAACAAAAAATCAAAAAAATTAAGTGACTAAAATGTGTTGCTTTTGAATAAAACTCAAAAAAGGGCCGTGTAAAAAGCTAGTGTTAGTTTTTTGAAAAAATATTAAATAGTCATGAGCATTTCACATTTAGACTTTTACATCGACCAACATCTTAATCATCATATTAATTCAAATGTCACTTATAAAAATATATTTTTTATAACAATTTCCTTTCAGCTACAGGCTTTGTGCACCATGTATCATAGAAAGTGGAGATAATGAAATATTAAGACACGATCCCCCACTGTCTGTTCTAATTCTGAGTAATTGTGTATTGTGTAGCGAAACTCAATGTGGCACTCTCTCTCTCTCTCTTACCATGGCAGGAAAATAATAATATTTTTAAAATTCACATCAAAATTTTAATAGCCACCACGATATGACGTTATAAGCAAAATACCATCTGGTCAACGCAACCATTATTCACAAGTTATAATATAACTAATATCAATGCATTTGTTTACAAGACCAACTAACGTCACAGCAGAGCAACACCCACAACGTTGATACCAAATCCGCATACACTTATAATTTCAAATATAATAATTTGTTTAACAATTATAAATTTAATAAAATTTTATATTTTTTCTTATGAATTATAAGGATCTAATTGAGGCAATTTTTAAAAGTGGTTGTATTATGGTTATCCTCAACGCCGCTCTTTGCCTTGACACCAGAGCGAAGAAATGGAAATATAAATTTAAGTAAATATTTCATCTCCTCGAGTTCAAGTTCAAGTGGATCAAAAGCCCCTTGCCCATACGACTGGCCTCAATACTAAATATCTCATACACAAACCTTCAGCATCTAACAAGCGGTCTATACACAAGTGTCGCTGCGCCAACGCGAAGGCGTGCTCTAGTCTCTGTGCCGGTGTCAGTGTCAGGAGTGTCGAGTATTCAAACAGATGTGGTCTGAAGCGATGTAGTAGAGCGTTGAACGCGAGACCGTCCGACCACGACGATGTGAAGTTCTCCACCTTAACACCCATGTAGTTCTGAAAATAATGATTAAAATCAAATGATTTCAACCTGATTTAAAGCACTATTCAACACTAAGGATTAGAAAATATTTTTAGGAAATTTTAACATAATGTGATTCGAATTTGTGCTTGCTATAAACAATCTAAGGAGGTGAACCTGGACTGTTTTCAGGAAGATGTGGGTTCAAGTTCTATTACGTTTAAATTTCAATACGATTTGTAAAAATTTAAGTAGTTGGTATACTGGGTATGTCAATATAAACAATTCCAGTTAGTTCTGTGAAACAAAATGCTATGCCAAAGCAACGCTACGCAATATACAATGTATCTAAGTTTACATTTAACTGATGCAGAAAGTGTAGAACAGAGTGTCTTAACTCTATGTTCTCTAAGCGTGTAGCGTGCATCGCCATATGTGACAAAATGTGAATAGATAAAAAAATTTTCTAAAGAACTGTACAAACTCATACATATATAGCAATAGCTCTATCACAGTTAAGTTTACGCAAACATTTAATCAATCGAACCTTATATTAAAAAAAGAATATTTTAATCAATAAATGAATTAATAAATAATAAAACGGACATTTTATTTCATTTCAGTCAAGTTTTTACAAAAATATATATCTGTATGTAATTGTATGTAATATATATTTGTATGTAATTTTTGTATGTAATTACTGTACATAGCATAAATATTTTTTATAAATTTTCTTTAAATTAAATATTATCAATTAAATAGAAAAAAGAAGAAAACAATTATTTGATAAAACTAGAAAAAAAATTAAATAAATGATATATAAACCTGTGTATGATTCCGACACCATGCAAGTAAAGTCTTCTCCAGATTAGTTTGTTGAAGTTCAGACATCAGCTCCTTGAGATGGTAATGGACTTGCCAGTGTAATATAATACTCCACACCAGACCTAGAAATGTAAAAAGAACATATAAAAACATACAATCAAAAAAAATAGAGTGTATATAAAAACTAATACAGTAATTATGATCAGCGGAGGAGGTTTTGTCTGTTAGCAGTCGCCAGTTCGATTACCACTGCAATCCTAGATCATAATCCTAAATCACTATTATCACTACAAGAGCAATGAATCTAGTTAATACAAATATTTTAAATTTTCTTTAAGAATTTTTTTTTTCAGCTTCACGTTGTATCTCGCACATAGCAGGGTAGCCAGAGGGAATCTAGTTATAAGACACTCTTTTCCCCATTTGTCAACGAATTCTGGAAGCATTGCGTGTTGAGACATCAGAGCTAAGAAATTAAAATATAAAATATTTCATTTCCTCGAATAAGAATCAAACCCACAACATGTCTCATTTATTTTCATATTTCACACTAGCCTCAAACTCTGGACTGGGCTTTAAAAAACATAAAAAAGACATTTAGAAAAAAAATCAAAAATACCATTATTAAAAACAGATCTTAACAGAACTTTGACCGAATAATCACTATTAATAATTAACAATACAAAATAAACATAATATATTCACCGAGAATAAGTTTAGGGTTGCCATCAACGATGTCCCCGCTGTTGATGTTGACGAGACGCACGCCGGCCGACGCCAGCGCGTGCAGCGCGGCGTTCACATTGTTAAGATGATGAACACGCATGCGACCGCGCTCTCGTTTCTGTAGAAGATGATAAAAAAACCTATTATTAAATGAATATGATAAAGTGCGGCGTTGACTTACGCCACGCATAACTCAATGTCTCCAAAATTCGGCGAAAAGTGTCCCTGAGCTAGAGTCCCTCTGCTTACCCTGCTATATGTGGGATACATCGTGAAGGTGAAAACTAAATGGCATTAAATAGATACTTTTTTTTAGCTTCACACTATCCCACACATGCCAGAATCGGCAGAGCTTGGGAACCTAGTGTTAACACACTCCGTTCCCATTAAGACACTACCGTAGTCCACTTATCATCACATAACATTTAACTTTAATAATTATTAAAAATATTGTAATATAAACATTAGGCATGAAACACATTTAAACATTACCACAGAGTAAAATTATCTCAGAACAAATACTTTATAGTTCTTAATATGTCAAAAATTTATGCTTTTTACTTGTAAAAATCAAAACACGATAACACAAGTCTATGAAAACAAAAAGAAATACATCTAAATAAGTAGATATACTCACAAACTGCTGCGCTGTAAGTATCTCGAGTAGTGATAGCAGCACCTCCCCATCTCGCAGGTCTAGGAACAGGTCTTCCACGAGTGGCTTGCCATGCTGAAATTTACAATTAATATTAAGTGTTAAATCCATTTTATATTTACAAATAAAAAAAATAATAATATTACATTAAGACTTAAAACTAGGCCTTGGTTAGACTTTATGACGTTTAAAATTATGAATTTCGCAGCGTTGAGATTAATTTTGATTTAATTTTAATATAATTTAAAACAACAAAAATCTATGAATTCTCTTTATTAACAGACTTAAATACTTCACAGAACAACACTCGTAAAACGGGAAGCCGTAAGTAAATTCAGCACGTTTCACATAAACAATAAAAACTGTCTTTAGGACGCTATCTCTCTCACAAATGGGATAAACTAATAATAATTAACCAATGCATTTCGTTTCTTTGCCTATGAGCGTTTTTTATAATAAAATGACAATGCTAAATCTAATCCTAAAATAATGCCTAATACTATAAATTATAAATAATGCAGAGAATAGAGGCCAGTCACAAGTGTGTGACTGTTAACGCTACAGGTTGTAGGTTCGATTACTATTCGAACAAATAAATATCTACTGAATATTGCCACGTTCTCGTTCTAGTGTCGAGGCAAAGCTCAGCGTCGAGATACGCCACTTAACACGCAATGCCTCCAAATTCGGCGAAAAGTAGGCAACGGAAGTGTCTCAGCTAAAGCAGCTCAGGTAAAGCTTGATGACTAGATTTTTATTGTACTTTAAGTAATAATCCATTTCTTAATATACTCTACTTAACTAAACACAACATCCATGGGAAAAAATAACGCTAAATGTAATCCAAATATAATACCTAATATTTAAAATTATAATAAATGCATTCTTTAACTTCCTATCGATGAGCATTTTTATAAAACGTATAAATATTTTTTTTAAGAACAAAAAGCTATTCAGTAATCATTTTCGTTCGATTCAAAATCGAGGACATTAGATATTTTCATTTCTTAGCTTTGGCATCAAAGCAAAGCCCGGCGTCGAGTTCTACCACTCGCAATAAAAGTAAGTAATAAGCGATGAGCGGAGTGTCTTAACACTAGGCTCCCTCTGCCTACCATGCCACATGCGGGATAGATACAGCATGAAGCTGAAATATCAATTAACTCTACTTAACCAAACACAACACCCATATAACGGGAAATTGTAAATTCACCAATACAATAAAACTTGGCACCACTACGCCACCAGCAGTTAGTGGTCCAAATGATATTGTCCCTAATTGACCGACGCGCTAGTCGATTTAACTGACGGTCTGTTCACGCTATTTTTACGCTATGCTCAATTATTGCATTTAGGTCTATTAAATATGATATATTCTGTCGTTCGTGTAATATAAAATTGGAATTTGGCTTAAAAATATATATTTCTTATAGTTATTATTCTTTCTTAGAGGTCAGTCGCGACGCAGGGGTACAAGCGTGCGACTGTAAGCGCTACAGGTTGTGGATTCATTCACAGGAAAGTGTATCAATGGGAGAGCAATCTTAGCAATAGGTTCCCATGTTCCTTTTGCCTACTCTGCTATTTGCGGGATAAAAACAGCGTGAAGCTAAAAAAAATTATAGTATTAACAAAGACAGCGTAGTGACAAATTCTAATGCGTTTTTCTAATCAAATTTCTTTCTGATCGGCTCTCAGTATCAGGAGTTTATATTTTTGTTTCTATATTAGTATGTTGACTATTTAAACCTGGTATTTACACCGTTTCGTGCTGGTTTTAAGTCTTTTATTCAATACTTTTTTAATTATTTAAGATAATTTGAATAAAAGTATAAATATTTATATATAATAATTTCTAGTATTAGAGATTCTTTAGTTTACACGAAATTCGCGTAGTGCAGAATGCACTAGTCTTATACGAAACGATGTCATGTGAATGTGATCATATGAATGAGTCATATGTCAGTTCATATTAGACTTAATATAAGGTTCCAAAAGTTTATTCTATGACACTATTAATATAATTATAATAACACTATTATTTCATAACTTAAGAATATATAATACCTACGCTTTTGTAAATAGTTTTTGGTCTTTTAACCTAGTAACTTAACTTAGCTTCACGCTTTATCCCTAGGGGGATAGTCAGAGAGAACGGAGCGCCAAACGCTGCGGTGTCTACATACATCTTTAATTCACTTTCATCAACCTCTTCATACATGCCCTCCTCCTGGAGGTCCTCCTGCTTTATACGTGACCTTCCTTCAGTATCTTTGTTTTCAAAGGTCAACCGAGGTCTCCGCCTACCTGTCTTACCTAACCTTTCTACTATTTCTCTTACTTAACTTTTAATTTTAAAATTAAAAGTTAAGTAAGAGAATACTTACCTTTATAATTTTTTTTGTGTATAGATCTCTCTGGTATAACCTCTTCAGTGAAAATAGTTTCACTTAATACTCTATCCTGCCTTATGCGGGATACAGCGTGAAGCTGATTAAGTGATATTTTATAAATAACACTATCGTTCATCCGTACACCCACGGCACCACATCAATATTAATTAATAATAATAAGTGAAGATACCCACCCGCCGAATAAAATGTCTGACGTATCTTAATTCGACACATTGATAAAATGATTTAAGGCAATTTAGTATACAGCGTCTATTTTATACAACTGTAATTTAAGCTTATTGTAAGAACATTTTTTATGTTTAAACATGCATCATGTTCGAGGCTGTCTTGATAAGTCCATTGCGACGCAGCGTCATACTGTATGGTTACGGGTTCGATTACCTGAGTGCTTTGTAGTGTACCGCCTGTTGAGTAACAAGCAATGTCTTGAAATATGAGCGAATAGTGAGGAAATAAAGTGTCCTCTCTCTACCTAGCAGTGTCCTAATGATGTGGGAGAAGGTATGAAGCTGCTTTGCTTTTTTATTGTATTGATGATATGACATTGATTGACTATAGATGTCAAGTGACATATCGCTTATTTTTAAATATTTATGTTATAATTGATAATTAATCAATAACTGCAGCATACATCTACAGCATTTATTTTTGTCAGCTGTGTAGGCAAAGGTAAACTAGTGTTAAGACAATCCGATCTCCAATTTCAGCCGAATTATGGAGACATTGCGTGCTAAGTGGCGGTACTCAACGCTGCGCTTTCTATGGTACCAGATCAAAAGGCAAATTCGATCATTATCTGTAAAGCACCAACTTATTTTTTTGTTTATTTCTGAGACAGATATAGTAAAATTTTTAGACAAAATTAACAAAAGATAGTTTTTTGGCCTATTTTTTTGTTTTTTACTATAATATACTCTCCTTTATTAATTATGTAATAAATAAACTTTTAGTTCATATACCGTTATTCATAACAGTGACAAACACTTTGTCTCGTCTAGTCGTTAAGAAAGTTTATGGCATATAAAAGCAGTATAAAATTTATACTGCATATAAATTCATATAAAACATAGCCTCCTTAAAACATTTCCGTCTAGTACTTTAATTACTGTTAGAATAGAAATATATTTCATTTTAAAATGCATTTATCATACGGATAGTATGAGAAATTTATTGTTTAAAAAATCCAAAAAAAAGAAAGTGTTGTATGTTTTGTAAAAAGCTCATAGCAAGAAGGGCATATATTGCTATAAATTGACAAAATTATATATTTTTTTTACTCTTTATGCTGTATTCTACGTAAAACATGGTAGTGAAGACACTCCGTTCCCTTTTTTTCCGTAATATTTTTAAAATATTGTGAGTGATTTGTCATACACACAACATACATCTTTTTCTTTATTATTAGTTTTTTTACGTATTTTTTTTTTGTTTTTATGTACAAAATATTCGAAAATAACTTAACAAGCAATGCCGCCAGAATAAGGCGGAATAAGTGAGGAATGGCGGGACTTTAATAGGAACGGAGTGTCTTAACACTAGGTCCCGAGATCCCATCTACCTACCCTGTCATATGCGGGATACAGCGTAAGATTTAGCATTAGAAATAAAAAAATAAAAACAATCTCACCTTAGCCAGCTGCGAGTTTATCCATTTGGCGAACGTTTTCTTTTGTACGTCCTCCCGCTCATCTGAAAAGCAGAAATGTGGAATTATTTCTTACAAAATCTATACAACGACTTGGGTGAGGCACATTAAATATGCATCACGACCGCATATATCGAACAGTCGACGTGAGGACCATTCGATTCTTTAGAAAATTTATTATGAATGTACGAAATGAAATAACTCTTTTATATATGGTATGTCTAAGCAATTATTTAGATTTCATAGTTGAAAAAATTATGTAGTATTGAAATAATTCATAATATAATGTTTTTTAAATAAATAAAAAATATTATCATATTATAGGTAATAATGTAATAATGCAAAAAAAATTAAAACCAAATAAGCAAATATATCTCTGAGGCCGTTGTGGCACAAGGGGGTCAAGCGTGCGACGGTAAACACGACTTGTGGGTGTTCGTTCGTTCAATTCTCGTTCGGGGAACTGAAATATTTATTTTCATTTCCTAGCCCTGGGGCAAAGCGCGGCGTCGAGTTGCGCCACTCAACACGCAAATTCAGCGGATAATGTAAAAATATATATCTCGCACGTTTTACTACAAACACTTCGATTTATAATAAATCTCTATAATGTATCTATTAAAATCAAAATCACTATAAGCAAAATACGTTTTTATAACAAAAATATACTTATATACATATTAAAATTATCAATTTACACAAATCCTCTGTACTTCCGACGTCTGTCTGTGGCTTGAAACCCACCAAAACCTCCCAAGTCTTCAGAAGCGTCAGCATTACATAATATAAACAGTATATAAAAACAGAACACGCGTCTCAGACATAGATGTATACGAGGCCAGGCTATTTAAAACCTAGAAGTAGGTCTTAAGCTGCGAAGATGATTAAAACACGCATCTCAGACCTAGACGTACGCGAGACGAATTTATTTAAAACCTAGGAGTAGGTCTCAAAATGTGAGGACTAACAAGAACTACACATGTAAGAGCTGAATATAGTCTAAACCTGATTAGCGGGAACTCGATAAAATTATTTATCGAATAGTTGTTATATGCGTTTGACACAAATTGTCGACACTGTGACGCAGTAGACATGCTATGTCTCTTAAGATTGCGAGTTCGAATTCAATTTGGCTTCATTTTTATTATTAGGTAGGTATAGGTGTAGTTAGTCAAAGTGGAGCGTTGGGTTCTACCATTCAAAATGTAACGTAAAAAAACAACATGCGAATATTGGAAATGGAGTTATGTTTTTTAAATCTAAAAGGATCTATTTCCTCGCTAATATGACCAAGAAACAAAGAGATAAAAAAGGCATTACTTTATATATCCATACGACGATATGTTATAATCAATATTTTGATCTCCTTTCATAGTTTTTTATTAATTTATTTTTTAGTTTAATAAAAAAACTATTTTATTTATTTATTAGCTTCACGCTGTATCCCGTATGTAGTACGGTTGGCAAAAGGAACCTAGTAATCTTATAATACTCGTGCACAAGTATTGAGAGGTGGAAATCAACACCGGACTTTGGCTTGTTACAAGAGCAAAGAAATAAAAATATTAATAGATAATATTCATTTTCCCGGGTTAGAATCGAACCCACAATCGTCTCACGTTTAAATTATAATTGAAATTAATGTGACACACTGTATGTGGCGCCTGATCTCAAAAACATAATGTTCAAGACACGTTATACCGCGTTGAAAAGGTAGGCAGGAAATGCGAGTCGGATATTACATCGACGTGCTTAACCGTTATCGGCACTTTAAATAAATTAAATTTGATTTTACTTCATTCATGTCGGCTGGTAGTGTATGTTCATATATTTGTAGGTTTCCGTAAATCGTTTCGTCCGTAAGAAACATATTATATGATAGATATAAAGATAGAAGAAGAGTGAAAAGAAATTATATTAAATTTATCTTATTTCTCAGTTTTAGTTATTTTCATGTTAGTGAAACTATAGAAAAGAAAATCAATAAGACTTTTTTTTAATTTAGGGCTAATCCTGTTAGCCATATTGCCCTTCACAGCGATAATATCTAAGAATTTGGTTCCCGCTTATGATATTTAATATATTAACATCTTTTTTTATAAAATCTAGTTCGTTAGACAGACTAATGAAAAAATAGATTCTACCTATACCGCATTTAAAATGAAATCTATAATATACAGAAAGAAGCCAAAATTATTTTCGATGTTATTATTTTATTTTTTATTATGTAAATTCTAACTGCCTTTGTATCTTGTCTTGTTATCTAATATAATAAAAATAAATTTAAGAACAAACAAACAAACAGAATATCCATCATTCACTACTAAAACATTCCTACAAAACCAGACCAATTAAAATTCACAACACCTCCATCAAACCAACACAAAAACTAAGAAAACGACCGCAAAACACAACATAAAACACCGTCAAGCCACTTTTACTCATCACGTATGAAATGCAAATTATTGTGCACTCTCACTGGCACGCACGGGCGTACATCGCTAACTAATGTGAGACATGAGGATCCCGTTAGATACGCTCCAGCGACCAACACCGCACCCTGTGCCTGGACTTGGTTAACCTCGGACGAATATGCCAATATGTTGTCTGGCATGACAATTGACTGCCATTTCGTATGTAAATAGGTTGAATGGTAGAAGAATTGAACTACTATAACAGAAGATACTACAGAAACTATTTTAATATTTTTTTTGGCTTCCCGATTTGCCATTTATATGTATAGTAGAATACGTAGAGAACTGAAAACAACTGAAATGGCAAGGAAATACTTAATAAAAAAATATATGTATCCCGCACACAGCACGGTAGGCAGAGGGGACGTAGTGTTAAGACACTCCGTACCTCACGTTCTGCCAAATTTTGGAGGCATTGCGTGTTGAGTGGCGGAACTCAACGCCGCTCTTTGCCTTGAGACCAGAGAGAGAGATTGAACTTATACCCGTCGCGTTACAGTCACAGCCTTTTGCTCCTGGACCACGACGGCCTCGAGTACTGGAAAAAAATAATTAATCCGAGTGGCGATTGAAGCCAAAACAATTAATAATCAGACGGCTTGGTTATATTTCTAAAATCAAGATAAACGGTTTCCATAACAAACGAAAAAAGAAAGGTATACAGTAACAGTAGTGGCTGTTCAACATTCGTCTATCTTTTATTTCGATGATTTTTTTTATTTTATATGATCAGTTCTTCTCTCTCTCTCTCTCTTCTTTCCTTCTTCTTCTTCTGATCCATGCTGGGCACAGCATGAAGTAAAAAAGAAACGAAAATATGTACCCATATGAGTATTTATTTTAAAAAATCGCTTATTTTTCTACCCATACAGGTCCCTCAAGATACGCTTGAACGATCGTTATAGCTTACGCCTTTGTTGCGGCCTTGGTTATACAGATATCACATGAGAAAATATAAATATTTATTGACTGATGTTAGCATCTAAGACTTAAGCCTGTATTTATAAACCACTGTCAAGTCTTGAGATCGATGACTGAACACATTAGCGTTAAGTTCCGCCAGTCAATACGCTAAAATAGCGAAATTTGAACAGATGTGGAACAGAGATGCGAGAAGCGTAGAGTTGTGTTTTTTTTCTTTTTTATTTACTTTATAAAAATTAACTTAACCATAAATATAATGTTTCGAAATAACATAGTAAAAGGCTTTTAAGTAAGCTTTTAACCAGCAATTGAAGTTAATATTGCAAAAGGTGTTTCGGCGGCCGTATGTTTGATGCGCTCCAGCGGCCACCGCGGCACCTTTACTCGGCCTTGAAGTCGACCTCACCGACTGTACTGGACTGAACCATTCTAAGCCTAACATTTTTTTTTGTCAGCTTCACGCTGTATCCCGCTCACAGTAGGGTAGGCAGAGAGAACATAGTGTTAAGATACTCCGTTGTCTATTTTCCGCAGAATTATGGAGGCTTCTGGAGGCCATAACCTACAACCAGTCGCATTTACATTCACACTTGTGCCCCTGCGCCGCGCTACGACTAGCATTTGATCTAATATAAATTTTTATGAAATTAATTAATATATATAAACATTAAAAAATAACACATTATTCACTATATTCGAGAAATCATATATAAAATTTCGATAATTGTCATTTGAAATAATATGAAATAATTAAATGATAATTTAATAATTTGGAAAAATCAAAAAAAAATACTTAGGTGATTTGACGTAATTTTCTTGCGGTCGAAGTTAGATATTTTTTGAATGAATTCCATACATAAATTGTAATGATATCTCAACTGAATTCATATTTAATAAAATATAGTTAGAATTAAGCAAAATTTTATTACAAAAAAAATACAACATAATAAATAAGAATTCTTGTAGTTAATTAAGGCCAGTCGTGCCGCAGAGGCACAAGTAAACGAGAGTAAACGCTACTGGTTGTGAGTTCGATCCCCACCGCCTTGGGAAGGAAGGGAACCCTTGGTTCCCTCTGCCTACCTTGCCGTGTGCGAAATACAGCGTGAAGCTGATTTCATTTTATTTTATTTACTACCTCAAGCGTAACCTATCAAATTATTCAAATCCTGTTCAAGTGTATTTGACTCACAGTGCATGTGATAATTGCCTTAATAAAGCGATCTAGATTGTTGCCATACGAACCAACGGTATATTTCCATATTTTATCTAGTTCTTATTTTAAATTAATTTATTTCATTTTTTAAATTAAATTAATCACATCTTAAATAATGCATTGTCGTTGAAAAAAATGTTTACGGTCCGTAAAGTCCGTACATTGTTTATAGGCCGTAGTGGCGCAAACTTGAGACTATAAAAGCGACGGTTGTGAATTCGATTCTCACTCGAGGAATGAGATATTGCATATTTTCAGAAAATGAAACGCTCTATATACTGTGGAAAAAGGCGCGGCGTGCAGTTCCGCCGCTCAATACGCAATTCCTTAAGGATTCAGCGGAAAAAGGAGAACAGAAGCGTCTCAATAGAAAACGCTCCGTTCTCCATTGAGATACTTCTTTACATTCTTCCTACATTCTCTTTACCTACCCTGCAGTGTAATACTAAACATAAATAACTCGGTTCAGTTACAAAAAGCATAAAATCGTTGTAACAAGGCAGTATCGAAGGTTATTTTTTGTTTAGATACTTTACACGTCATAATTAAATTGACAATTGATAGATATTAACCATGGAAAAATATATTTACATAATTAGCATACATAATACGTCAAGACATTATTTATTATGAGAAAATATCAAAACTTATTTATATAACTTTTATGTTACTTTTTAACTGGCTGACAATGCACAGAAGAAATAACTGAACAAGAAGTTAAAATTTGACATGTAGATACACTATGGAGTGTAGGAGAGCACTAAAAGAGGATCTTCCGAAATTCTTAGGAATACGAGCAAAAAAGAGATTTTCGTTTTGCGTCTTAAAAACCACGCAAAAACAGGAAAGATTTCTTTTGAACATAACATTAGTTACATAATAGGTCAATACTGGAATTCCTTTTTTAATAATCAAACTCTCAACTTCAAGGCCAGTCGTGGCGCAGCGGCACAAAGTGTGACTGTAAAACCGACTGGTTGTGGGTTCGATACGCACTTGAGGAGATGAAATATTTACTTAAATTTATATTTACATTTCTTCGCTCTGGTATCGATGCAAAGCGCGGCGTTTAGTTCTGCCACTCAACACGCAATACCTCCAGAATTCGGCGGAAAGTGGGGAACGGAGTGTCTTAACACTAGGTTCCCTCTGCCTACCCTACTGTGTGCGGGTGATACAGCATGAAGCTGATTTTTTTTAAACTAACTTCGAACAGAAATGAATCATTCAATGTCATTCAACATTCAAAAATAGTTCATTCACAAGTACCAAGTCTCGAGTTAATAAGATAAGATCAATGTTCACTTAAAGAATTCTGAATGTCACGGTGACTCGGCTGAGGCAGTCGTGTGGGCGAGATGTTTGATGGAAAGTAAAAGCCATAGAAGCTCGTCTAAATTAATAAATTCTTAGTTGGTCTTGTGTGGCAAGTTTCGATTTCAATTTTTTTTACTTTACGCTGTGTCCCGCACAAGCTGGGTAGGCAGAGGGTACCTGGGAACGTAGTGTAAAGAGTTAAGAGTTTTAAGGTATTACGTGTTAAATAGGGGAACTTACGACCGCGCTTCGTCTCTTTAGCTTGCGAGAAAATGAAAATATTTAATAGTGTTTCTTCCAGAGAGATTCAAGGTTTAAAATTAATAACCAGTCGCGCAGACTTGTGCTTCTGCGCCACGACTGGCCTCAAATATTTTGTTTAATTAATTTAAAGATTCTTTTTTCATATAAAATTTTAAAAAATATTAGAGATAAATATGTATAAGTAATGAAACTATATAAAACATACAAAAAGAAAATATAAAAGATATTAATTAAATTAATATAATTCCTTCATATAGATACATATTGTGGTCACGTGTGAGACGAGCATTCCGCGCCGCTGCCGTGCGCTAAGCTCTTGATTTCTCTAATATAAAAACACGCATATCTGTATATGGGTATCTGGTTGCCCCCATTTACTTGGTACAACTTATATTAACGGAAATAAGGCGGAGGATTAAATGATTAAATATGTTTATTCTCGAGAACGGTCTGTCACGGGTCGTGGGTTCGGTTTAAACACGGGTGAATGAAATATTTAACATTTTAAATTCTTCGCTCAGATAACGAAATCTAACGATAACGATAATCTTCTTCCCATTACAACTAAAATATCCCTGGCCAATACTCTTCTGCTCCCGCTGCTTGATTATGCCGACGCATGCTACTGTGACCTATCACAAACTCTCCTTAACAAGCTGGATCGCCTGCAAAATATGGCCATTCGGTTCATATTTGGGCTTAAAAAATACGACCATATTACCGATTACAGACTCCAACTTAAATGGCTTACTATCAGGCAGCGACGTAATCTGCATATCCTCACACTCCTTTACACTGTCCTCTTCCATCCTTACACTCCAAATTATCTTAAAACTAAGTTCACTTTCCTTGGATCCAACCACTCTCTTAACCTCAGATCACAGGACGACAATAAATTAGAACTGCCACTCAGCCGCACACAAGCCTATGGGGATTCCTTTTCTGTGAAAGCTGCAGTCCTTTGGAATACACTCCCACGCGGGCTGCGCCAATCCAAATCAGTTCGCATTTTTAAGCGTCAAGTTAAAAGCTATTTCTTATCGTTATAAATTATGTAAGTATGTAATTATATATTTATCTATGTAAGTTTATTGAATTTTATATTTACTGATTTAAAGATGTATGTATTTCATATTATTTTATTTTATTTTTTGCAACTAGTTTGTTATATATAGAATGTAATTTTTTCTTTATGTAGGTTTATCATATTAGATTAACATATTTTATCATTTGTACACCAGCCAATATCCGCACATTCTTTGATCTTTTTAATGGTCAGGGTTGCCTGGAAGAGATCACCTGTGGTGATAAGGCCGCCTTTACACCATATTTTTCCATTGTTTTCTTTGTATATTTTTATTATTAAGTTGGTGTAATAAAGTATTAAATAAATAAATAAATAAATAACGAGGTAAAGCGCGGCGTTAGGTTCTGCCGTCCGTCCGTTTAACAATTAGTGTTTGTTTTATTTTAACCGGTCTATAATTAGAAACATAAACCATATAGTAATACCACTATCGTAAATATAAAGTATTTTGCTCGTCAAAATTGCATAAAAAATATTCGAGCGAATTGAGAACCTCTCCCTTTTTTGAAGTTGGTTAAAAATATTTCATTTAATTGATTGAAACTTTAGTTCTTAATGTATAGATATTATATAAAAAATGATATCACTATTAGAATACGACAGAAGACACCAAACTAAGATTAACAAATAAATAATTGAGTAGTCCAAGCAGGCAAAGCCGCGAGCGGGTCGATAGTTTCATATATGCAACATACTGCTAAAGAAAATTTAAGCCTGCAACTGATTCATACAAGTCAGATCCATTTAAAAAGCATACGTAGTTCAAAGGTATAAGTAAAATTTCATAATAATTTGTATTACACAAAAAAAATTAGTCATCATCATATATATTACCAACAATAGATAACCATTATGAAACCATAAACCAATAGTTTTTATTACATTGTTCAAAGTATTTCTCCGCAATATGGCGACACGTCGTCGATATTCATGTAAGACTGTTGTCGATCATAAAACGGTGCCTAATTATGCAAGGATTTATGCAGATTAATAAATCTATTAAGAATTGGCACCTATGTCAGTGATTCAGCTGAATATATTAATAGATGCATTCAAAGTGCATTCATGACTGGAATAGTAAAATACTGTAACTGTAGAGTGCGGATTCTAATTCTAAAGGCATTTTTTTATTAGCTTTATGCTGTATCCCGCACAGAGCAGGGTACGCAGAGAGAACATACTGTTAAGAAACTCCGTTCCCTATTTTCCACCGAATTCACGAGACATTGCATATTGAGTGTCGGATCTCATAGCAGCGGATAACGAAATCTAACGATAACGATAATCTTCTTCCCATTACAACTAAAATATCCCTGGCCAATACTCTTCTGCTCCCGCTGCTTGATTATGCCGACGCATGCTACTGTGACCTATCACAAACTCTCCTTAACAAGCTGGATCGCCTGCAAAATATGGCCATTCGGTTCATATTTGGGCTTAAAAATACGACCATATTACCGATTACAGACTCCAACTTAAATGGCTTACTATCAGGCAGCGACGTAATCTGCATATCCTCACACTCCTTTACACTGTCCTCTTCCATCCTTACACTCCAAATTATCTTAAAACTAAGTTCACTTTCCTTGGATCCAACCACTCTCTTAACCTCAGATCACAGGACGACAATAAATTAGAACTGCCACTCAGCCGCACACAAGCCTATGGGGATTCCTTTTCTGTGAAAGCTGCAGTCCTTTGGAATACACTCCCACGCGGGCTGCGCCAATCCAAATCAGTTCGCATTTTTAAGCGTCAAGTTAAAAGCTATTTCTTATCGTTATAAATTATGTAAGTATGTAATTATATATTTATCTATGTAAGTTTATTGAATTTTATATTTACTGATTTAAAGATGTATGTATTTCATATTATTTTATTTTATTTTTTGCAACTAGTTTGTTATATATAGAATGTAATTTTTTCTTTATGTAGGTTTATCATATTAGATTAACATATTTTATCATTTGTACACCAGCCAATATCCGCACATTCTTTGATCTTTTTAATGGTCAGGGTTGCCTGGAAGAGATCACCTGTGGTGATAAGGCCGCCTTTACACCATATTTTTCCATTGTTTTCTTTGTATATTTTTATTATTAAGTTGGTGTAATAAAGTATTAAATAAATAAATAAATAAATAACGAGGTAAAGCGCGGCGTTAGGTTCTGCCGTCCGTCCGTTTAACAATTAGTGTTTGTTTTATTTTAACCGGTCTATAATTAGAAACATAAACCATATAGTAATACCACTATCGTAAATATAAAGTATTTTGCTCGTCAAAATTGCATAAAAAATATTCGAGCGAATTGAGAACCTCTCCCTTTTTTGAAGTTGGTTAAAAATATTTCATTTAATTGATTGAAACTTTAGTTCTTAATGTATAGATATTATATAAAAAATGATATCACTATTAGAATACGACAGAAGACACCAAACTAAGATTAACAAATAAATAATTGAGTAGTCCAAGCAGGCAAAGCCGCGAGCGGGTCGATAGTTTCATATATGCAACATACTGCTAAAGAAAATTTAAGCCTGCAACTGATTCATACAAGTCAGATCCATTTAAAAAGCATACGTAGTTCAAAGGTATAAGTAAAATTTCATAATAATTTGTATTACACAAAAAAAATTAGTCATCATCATATATATTACCAACAATAGATAACCATTATGAAACCATAAACCAATAGTTTTTATTACATTGTTCAAAGTATTTCTCCGCAATATGGCGACACGTCGTCGATATTCATGTAAGACTGTTGTCGATCATAAAACGGTGCCTAATTATGCAAGGATTTATGCAGATTAATAAATCTATTAAGAATTGGCACCTATGTCAGTGATTCAGCTGAATATATTAATAGATGCATTCAAAGTGCATTCATGACTGGAATAGTAAAATACTGTAACTGTAGAGTGCGGATTCTAATTCTAAAGGCATTTTTTTATTAGCTTTATGCTGTATCCCGCACAGAGCAGGGTACGCAGAGAGAACATACTGTTAAGAAACTCCGTTCCCTATTTTCCACCGAATTCACGAGACATTGCATATTGAGTGTCGGATCTCATAGCAGCGGTTCGCTTCTTCACCAGAACCAGAGGAAAGAAATGAAAATATTAAATATTTAATTTCTTCGAGTAGGTATCGAACCCACAACCAGCCACGTCTACAGTCATACATTTGTGCCCCTGCGCCAAGACTGGCCTCAACTAATAAATATCAAAGATATTAAAATAACTTCGCACCTATAGTAAAATACACCTTGTAACTTATTAAGAATCTCTTTTAGAGATAAGTCCACCTTTGTTAACCTCATTTCTGTAACTTTATTCTATTTGTTTGTTTTATTTATAGTGCAATAAAGAATATATATATAAAGAAAACGTATAAAAATTTGAATGTAGCGGAATTTGAACCCGCGCCTCTTTGGAAACCGTCCACGTAATCGCCCAAAAAGACGCTGGTTCAAATCCCGCTACGGTTAATTTTAAATATATTTTCTTATTAAATATTTTTCTTTCCTAAGTATACAATAACCCTTTGCAAATGCTAGAAAATTATGCAAACATATTTGTATTATAACTTTACAATATTTCTTATTAATATAAAATCTCCCAAAACATTACGCAACGAAAATTGAAGTGGCAATTCACAATTTGGCTACATGACTCTGATGTTAGCACATCAGAGTTTGCTTCATCGTCATCGATGTTGTCTACTCGTCTACTGTTCTCACCCAATACTTAAATCCTTAAATACAGTGGTACATGCCTAAGTAATGAGGCCAGCCGTGGCGCAGGGACACAAGCGTGTGGCTGTAAACGCGATAGGTTGTGTGTTCAATTCCCAATCGAGAAAATGTAATATTTAATATTCTGGTTTCTCAAATGTCTAATATTTTGCATGTAACAACTGTACTTTGTTACTGGGTATTCTAATATTGTTAGAAAGAATAACTAATTTTAGTTTACACATACTTTAATTCTAATTGTTTTTTTTGTAAGGAACTAAAAAAGTAAATTTTATTCGAAAGTTACTTTTTAAGTAGATTTATAAACATTTACAATATAAACTTATTCATTCACAAAATAAAACAAAACCTACAATCTGTCTAAAACTAAAAAACTACACACATTCGTATTGCGTACCAAAATTGTCAACTTTTGTAACATTTTACAAAATAACGAAAGCACTGAATTTGCCCATCGAAAAACCAAAAAAAAAAACAAAATCACCCAAAATCTTTGCCAGAAATACCAAAAAAAAAACCAAAACACCCTAAAACAACAAAAGCATACCCAAAAAAAACCGAAAACACCAAGCAAAAAACCAAGAAAACGTACGTAAAGTACGTACGTAAAGAAAAAAACGTACTGTCCTAATCCACACGAAATACCAAATTTTGACAATGTAAATTTTTTGGGTAAAAATGTAACTTTTTGAGGTATCTGTCGTTACATTTGGCTATCTGCGACTGGCAACACTGATTTTGTGCGCACTCGTTACGCAACTTCTAACGGAATAGCGCGTAAAGTTATCTGTCCAGTAATCCCGTTAAATCGTTCGTCAATCAAGCGCCACTAATCGACGTCGGCCATTGCTTAATGTACATGTGATGGTGGAGAATTTTCTCATACTTATTTATAGTTTATTGTGTATATCTTTTATTTCAATTTGAATAAATCGTAGATGATTTATGAGTACGTGACAAAGTAGCCTTCACGTCACTTCACAATACCTTTACATTTATTTTAGTTTTACGCTACATTGTGCACATAGTAGAGTAGTCAGAGGGGACCTGAGAACCAAGTGTTAAAACACTCCGTTCTTCAGTTTTCAGCGAATTTTAGAGGCTTTAATTGTTGAGTGGTGGAACTCAACGCTGAGCTTTCGCTAGTTACCAGAGCGAGAAAATAATAATTATTTAATTAACTCGAGTGGGAATCGAACTCACAAATAGGCTGTCGAGATTACAGTAAAAAAAGTAATAACAACTAATTTCCTAAAATACACAACTGGCCTATATAGTTAAAAATCTCAAGAAAAAAACAACAATATAAGTAACATTTGTAAAAAATCTGTTAACGGTTAAAACTCTAACATTAACAAACAATACGTCTCCATACATGGTGGGGCTATTTATAGCTATAAAACATTTTTAAGGAAAGGGCAACTGTCTTATAGAGATACGAACGAGATGTTGGTCATTCCAGTATGTGAAAGTATCATAATAATATATAGATAGCCCCACGCCTACTTGTTGGACACCAAATTTGTATTAATTGTTAGTGATTATTACAAACAAGGTAAAATTGTGTGAAATTATAAAATATTTAACGTACATATAAAACTAATGGAGTACATATATTAAATAATAATAACATATGTTTCACTAATATAAACAATTATAACCAAAATTTTAACATTTCAGTGTAATCACAGATTTTTAATGTTAACAAAAAACTCAACTTAAGGCCAGTCATGGCTCAGGTGCACAAAGTGTGACTGTAAAACCGACTGGTTTTGGGTTCGATTCCCACTCGAGGAGATGAAATATTTACTTAAATTTATATTTCCATTACTTCGCTCTGGTGTCGAGGACAAACGCGGCGTTGAATTCAACAGGCAATGCCTCCAGAATTCAGCAGAAAGTGGGGAACGGAGTGTCTTAACCCTAGGTTCCCTCTACCTACCCTGCTGTACCCGAACACAGCTGATAAAAATCAAAAGATCTGAACTAAACTTGCAAAGCGAATAGCCTAACTTATAAATATTTTGCAATCATATTTTTTATTGAAAAATCAAGTTAATTAACTATTCAACACGCAATGCCTCCAGAATTCGGAGAAAGTAGGGGAACGGAACTGTCTTAATGGGAACGGAGCGTCGTAATACTTCCAACTTCCAATACCAACTTCTAGTAGAATAATTACAACTGTTTCTGCTAAGAAACAATTAATGCTTTTAATTCTTATTCCACCGCAATCGGTATTTTCGTAAGCATTTCTAATATCACAAATTTGTAATACCCTACATATACACATCAGTTTTAAATAAATGATTGATGATGATGAATTATTTTTTTATTAGACTGTTAGCCAAAAATAGTTCTTATTAATAAATGTATGGACAATTAATAGCAAACGAGGAATGTCACAACAAATTTGAACCTCTAACAGTTTTTAAAATGTTGCTCCATACTTTTGAAAGAAAAACATTGAGCGCCAGGTCGGTTTCCAGGCGGCGCGGACTCAAGTCCCGCTACGTTCATAATTTCTATACGTTTCCTAAATAAGTTAATTTGAACCTGCACTATCCCTACTGTACCATATCCACTGAACAGGGAAGCACGTGTCTATCTGACATAGGGAAACAGTTACACGACAGGATGGAGGCACGTCGTGAATACGGTGCGTTCTTTACGAAACGTCTTATGAGTGTGTTTACTTTAAGTTCACGCCTACACACACATAGACATTGAGCTTTGAGTGTGTTAGGTAAACGGAAATTCATTTTCTCTTTTGTATTAGTTTCTGAGTAATATCGTTTTATTATTTTGTTATCTTCATGTACTAACGGCTTTTGGTTGGTTAGTTAAGATGTGTAAATGCGAATCGAAAATGTTGTTAGATCAAGACTTGAAAGACAAGGTTCTCCATATAAGAAATCGTTTAAGCTATATTATTACATTTTTTAGTTTCACGCTGTATCCCGCACTAACAGGGTAGGAACAGGGAACCTAGTGTTAAGACACTACTTTCCCCATATTTATATTTATAATTTAATATAACCTAATTAGTATAAAATTAAAATATGAAAAAGAAAAAGGGATGTCGACAAAATGCGATCGCCCGTATGATTAAGTAATATAGTCATCTCTTCCATACAACATTTGGGGTGAAGAGAAGCCAATCAATTAATTACGTGGAAAAAGTGGAAGTGGATTTTAATTAAGGACGCTTTTGTCCCTTGTGAGACCACAGGAAAGCTATAAAACAAATCAATTAGTGACTTCATTTAGGTACAACAAATTAAATGCAACAGCGTTATATTTCTATAATTTTTACTATTTAAGATAATACTCATAATGATCAGTCGTGGCGCAGGGACACAAAGTGTGACTATAAACGCGACAGGTAATGGATTCGATTCCCGTTCGTAGAAATGAAATATTTAAAAATGAAGGAAATGAGGAACTTTTATACGCGGGATACAGCGTGACGCCAAAAAAAATTGTACTCAATTCGAATTTCAAGTCTTACAAAGGTCTTATTGGAAGGAAACTCTATCCCTTTCCAAAGAGTTTAGAAACATATAGATATGTGTTTTTATGGTGTTTTTTTTAAACGTTTACCGCTTTCAATTTCTAACAATATATAATAATTATACGATCAATGTACGTAGGTAACGTTCAAGTTTTAAAGGATGAAAGACGAAACTCCAAAGTTAACACGCATCATCAACAGCACCTGTAAAAATATTTGTATCCGGCGATGTATTTTTGTTTCAAAATTACAAATAAAGTATTTAGCGTTGATTAATTCTATTTAAGATATAATATACCTTAGTGAAACTTTAGTGAGAAATCCCTACGATCTGTATAGTTTATATATATAATCTGTCTAGTTTATATATATAATCAACTTGAGCCTGAGTATAGTCGTAGCGCAGTAGCACAATCGTGTAACAATTGTAGGTTCGATCCTCATTCAGTCGAACAAATTATAATTTATCAATATTTTCGCTCTAGAAACAAAGCAAATCGCGTCGTTGAGCTCCGCCACTCAACACGCAGTGAATCAATATGATCTCACCGGAAAGTGGGGAACGTAGAGTATTATCATTGGATTACCGCCGACTACCCTGTTATATGCGAAACAGCGTAAAACTAAAAAAAAAACTTAAAAACCACCAGTAAAAACTTCTTTTGTCACCAAAGATAAGTTTAATTGAGTCAGTTTTTAGAGCGTAGAGTCCTTAAATAGTTAAGTAAAGCTAGTGTTAAATAGTCATCAACTACGAATTGGTGGGAAGAATTAGTGTCATGACATCACTCCAATAATTGGACACACACACACTTACATACAAGCTGAGTGTCATAAGTTCGCGCTTATCGGCGACGTTTGTTGCTTGTTGGTATTCTGTAATTGAATGTGATTTTAAAGAAAAATAAATATAACCAATATTTTTACAACTTTAAATATTTTTTAAGTACTTATTTATGTCTTATGATAATTTACATTTTATATTGCACTGATCTCCACCAGTAAATTTATTTGCGTGTACTTTAGAACGTAAAATGTAGTTTTTCTCCGTTCTCCGAGAAAAAATCCAGAAGTACCGAAAAATCCAGAAGTACTCGCACTTCACGTCATTTATAATAATTAAAAAATAAATAAAATCAGCTTCACGCTGTATCTCGCACACAGCAGGGTAGGCAAAGTAAACCTAGTGTTATTGAGGCATTGCGTGTTGAGTGTCGGAACTCTACGCCGCGCTTTGCCTCTACGCCAGAATATAAATAAATATTTAATTTCCTAGAGTGGGGATCGAATCCACAACTAGTCGATTTTACAGTCGGACTTTATGCCCCTGCGCCACGACTGGCCTCATTTAATATAATTACTTATAATTATAGCATTTCGAACGTGCCAGTTGAACAAAAAAGCTATCGATCTTACTTAACTTACAGACCCTGTACGTTGTCTGTCAGTCACTGAGTAACGGAAGAGTTTTATATAATATATTTATATATAATATATTTATATATATTATAAATTTTATAAATTGAAGCCGTTGATATATTTAATAAGGGTTTAGCATTAACTATTAAACACAACGATCATCTTTTTGTGATCAACTGTTTGATCGAAGTTTATATAGTTACTGATTTACTCTAACTTAAATGAATTGAACTTTTTATTTGTATTATTAGGCGAGTTTCCGCCACTCCACCCGCAATGCCTGAAGAATTCGGCGAAAAGTGGGAAACAGAAGCGTCTTAACCCTAGTACCCAGGTTCCCTCTGCCTACCTCGCTATGTGCGGGATACAGCGTGAATCAAAAAAAAATCTTTAATATATAACAAATATGACCAAAACTAAAAATATAATAACTATAAAAAAAAAAGTTACATTAAAGGATAAGACTAAAAGAATTCACCAAGAACCAGATAACACGCAAACACCAGCGATGCGTCACGCCCCAGTTCTGATAAAGAAAGCAACAAGAAATCTTGGGAGTCAGCTTTCAGTGGATCAAGTTGACAGTACATAGTGAAGTTACATATGTGGCTGCTATCTTGTTTAGAATGTTGTGTAATGTTAGTTAGGTGTTGTGTTTCACTTTCGATTAAATTTTAACTAGTTTTTACCCGATTACGGCGAAGGTAAAAGGAGGGTTATGATTTATAGCCTCATATTCAAGTTTACTTATAAGATCGTTAATATGCTTGAATGTGTATTTTGATAGCTTCATGCCAAATTTTTGAGACAATGCGTGTTAAGTCAAAGCCTCATCCCCTCAAGTGAGAATAGAATCCATACCATCGGTATTTACTTTTAGACAATATGCCACTGCACCAAAGTGGCCTCTCGTGAATTTTTTAAAGTCTGTAACGATTCATCACTTATTCTCTATTTATATTTTTTTTTATATTATTTGTGTCTCACAGCATGCATGATAGGCAGGGCGTCATAAAATTCATAGTACAGTTGTTATGTTTCTCAGATATTATACATATAAAATATTTTTATGATGTTAAAGTTCAATGCCATATTCATTCAGAATAATGGTAATATTGTATTTTCCATGATGCATACACATTCACTGGTAGGTAAAATAGTTAATAGACATTTTCTTAAAGCCATAAAATATAAAATCAGCTTCACGCTGTATCCCGTACTCAGCAGGGTAGACAGAGGGAATCAATATTAATACACTCCATTTCCCACTTTCTACCGAATTCTGCAGGCAATTCGTATAGAGTGGCAGATCTCAACGCCGCACTTTATCTCAATACCACAGCAAAGAAAAGGAAATATACATTTAAATAAATATTTCATATTCTTGGGTGGAGCTCAAACCCACAACTCGTCGATTTTACAGTCACATTTTGTGCCCCTTGTGCCACGAATGGCCTCAATTAAAGCTATAAAATAGTTTTGTTTATTTCACAAAAATATTTTTTACTCTATGAATTACAACCTTTCTTACTAGTTTTTTTTTTACTATTCATTATAATAAATGTTTTAAAAATAAATAAAATTGTTATATTTTACATATTTTTTAATTAGTTATTTTCGAATATATTAATTTATTAAATAAATATCATACTTTTAAACAGCATTGAAGATAATAGCAACTATTCTCTTTGAACTATTTTTCTTATTACCATGGCTGTTAGTTCAAGATCTTCTTTGATGCCATATAATTTAATAAATAGAAAGATTATTTTTTAAATAGGAGCATCTAGATAGAGACCATCATGCAATGGTTTTTGATCTCTACTATAGAAAATTATTAATTTCATTATTATTTTCATTCCCCTGCTCGGCTAAGCCAAAGACAGCATTGAGTTAAACTTCTCATCACTCAGCAGCATAACCTGAATTTGAGACTGAAGTAGAGAACTGATTGTCTTGACACCAGGTTCCCTAGGCCTATGCTGCTATGTGCAGGATAAAAGTGTGACACTAACCAGAACATTAATCATGAACCTTTAATATATTTGTGCATAAAAATATACAAGTGTTAATTAAACAAACTAAAATTTGCCCCCATTTGCCTTGTTACCAGGATGACAAAATGAAAATATTGAATATTCTATTCTTCCAATTTTTATTTAATTACTAAGCAATCTGTGGAAAATTTTATATATTTCAACTTGAAAATTCAAGTACATAAAATTTGAACTTAAAACATTGAAAGTTAGCAAAAACTGATAAAAAGTTGCTTAAGAATATAAATCAAACAATTTATATGCATTTATTGCCAAGGTAAAGTGACTCAATTTTTCACTGTATTGGTGTTTATAGATTTGATTCCCATTTGGGAGAATGAATCATTTTCATTTTCTTGCCCTGGCAAAAACACAAAGCTGGGTTTAAAAATCTCATCTGCTATCATGGCTATATTTGTGATACACCATGAAGCTAAAAATATATACTTATTTTATTTAATCTCTCTCTTGAAATCTACAAGAAATTATGAAAAATTAAATGTCTATTGTTTAAATTAATTATAAAGCAAAATATTAAAAAAACTAATTTACGTAAGTCAAGTTTTAATTATAATCAAGTAACAGCTCTTAAATGTAATTAATTACAAACAATTAGTAAAGGTCATTGACTCTACTAAATTTTTTTAAGTTACATTCTTTATATTATAATGGGTTCAATTTATAACAAAATTAAAATAAAATTATTAAAAAAAATCTATTTATTGTGTATTAATACAATCATTGTTAGAAATATTGTATAATTTAAAATAGATGAAAATTTTAATATTTTAAAATATTGAAAAATAAACAATTTAAAGTATGAAATTAAATGTAATAAAAAAAATTTTGACCCAAATTATTTATTACTTATTGTCACTAAAGGAAACTGAACCTAAATATATAAATTGGACAATCTACAAACTATAAAATTATTAAAAAACTTTTTGCAACTTTATCACATATGTGTACAGAGCGTCAGATAAGATAATATTCTACCATATTACTTAAATGTAAACGAAACTCAAAAATGTACGTAATTTTAAGGCTGTAAAATAAATTGCATCATAGTTCGATTCACTCAAACACAGTCAAGGTCTTACTTAACTAATCGGTTACTTAAGAAGCCTGGCGCCAGTAGGAAACCGCCTCTAGTACATACCCACACAACTCGGCTCCATTTTCCTCCGCTATTATCTCACTGAGATGGTCTGTTCTCAATCAAGTTTATGTGATGATAACAACTTTCTTAGACATGACAAACACACACCACCACTCCCAACTTTATAAACTTTGCTACTTTTTTTCTTTCTTTATAAACTTTGTAAACACCACAAAAATTTTCACAAACTTTATCTAAATGAAATGGCGGCACTTAATTATTTATTTGCGACACTTTTTCAACTTTTACGTGCAAGTTGAGTTAAAAAGTGTGAAAAAAAACGCGAAGACCCATTATCACGGACAGTAGCGAGACCAAACTACAAACAACTTCAAACAAGTTGACAAGAGGCAGCGGGCAGCGGCGCGCTCGATGTGCGGCATACCACAGATAATAAACTGTATATACATTGAGTCACAGAACAGATATTGCGCTGTCAAACACAGTTAATTTTCTAATTAGAATTTTGTAGAAATTACTATTTATTTTGTATTAACAACTTATTAAATAAGCAATATGAATTCGTTCGTTAATAATAAGACCATCATTAAGTAAAGTGAGATAAACTCTTTTACAATACAATTTTGTAATTTTCTGGTATGTATTTTACATTATTACTTTAAAAGTATATTTTTTGTTTAACATAAATTATATGTTTATTTTATTTGGCGTTACCGCCAAGGGTTTATACCTAACAGAAATGTATTACCATGTTTACACATTCTTTTTGTTTCGTATAAACCTAAAATACAATTTTTCATATTGTATAACACACAACACACAATAAATGTCTATCCCGTTTTTAAAAGAGACAGTTACCAAATATAACCGAAATATATACAAATTAGTATATATAAATTAGTAATGTAGAAGGAGAGAAAAAAACGATTATTTTATACATTAATAGTTTGTAATTTGAAATAAGGTTTTCCGCAGTTTTCAGAGGTAGAAATGTTCAAAGCTTGTGTATACGAACTTGTATGGAATACAAATTATTTTATATTTTTACAAGAGGCTAACGAACTTGTCATTAAGCTTTGGTCATGTGTATACAATTCTACATACCAAGTAATATCTACATGCACAATCGATTAAGATTCTTGATTACTCTTCACATATCCAATATTGTACTTTAAAATTATTCGTTCAATTATACTGTGGTTGTTTTTTAAATATTCAACAATTTTATATTTTTTACTCCTTTGGTTTTAATTGTATTTTGTGCATAGAAATTGTTTTATTTATAAAATATAATGATTAGATTATTATTTTATTTTAATAATTTGAATATGAAATGATTACATTTTTATTATATTTATTATATTTATAGGTCTATTGTTTTCCGCTACTCAAAATAGTAAGCAAACCAAGAAAACAAATTATATTAGGAATCTTATAATTTTCGCACATTCAAAATAAAATTAAAAACCATTGATAAAAATTAGTCTCCAAATAAAATAAAATGTTATACTCACTTTTACTATGATTTAAATGTAACTCATACGGGCCGGTCCTGTACGGCGGCGCATCTCCTATTTCGACGATCCACGTGAGCTGGCGCGTGCGCAGCGGTGATGGTAGTGCCATCTTGTTGTTATATTACACATCACATACACTTTAGTTCATTTCACTTCGTAGCCATTTTGTTTACTAGATGTCGTTACACTTATTTTAAGCACTATATACACTTAAAAAAATATATTTCATAAATAAATTAGGAGTTAATATATTTATTTTCGTAAAATGTAATAATAAATTATATATATATATTTTATTATTGTCGAATAAATTATGCCAAATGTATGATAACGTATATTAAGTGAAGTTTTATGATAATATTTGTGATATTAATAAAACATGAACATTCATTTATATTATAATTTATATACTTAATAAGAAAAAAAAATTAAAACAACGTTTTACAAATAAAGTTATTATTTAATTTTTGAAGTAAATTAGGTAAGTTGCAATCTTGTTAGGTTATTGGACTGCCGTATTAATTTACAACATTCGGTTTTGTATTAATTTATATGATTCGCGCAAATTCCCGATTCGTATCGGTGAACTTTGGAGCTCGTTTTAAATATTTATAACACATCGTATCTATACAGAAATAGTTGTAATAAAAAAAGATAAAGTTACAATATTCATTCTTATTCGGCAAATGAAATATAAGAATGTTCAAATTGGAATTAGATAAAAGAGTTTGTTTTTAGCTTTACGCAGAGAGAACCTAGGGATCTGGTGTTACGACACTCAGTCCTCAAGATGACACTTCCGTTCCCCATTTTCTGCAGAAATGGAAATATACATTTAAATAAATATTTAATATCCTCGAGTGGGCCACACTTTGTGTCCCTGCCAATACTACCAACCTCTATAATTTTATATTATCGTGATTAAAATGATTTTATACATAAAAAATATTAGCCCATTTGCTTCGCAAGTTTTTAAACAAACTAGAAGGCAGCTTCAGTTAAAGTATATTGATATGTATGCTTACATAACGGGATACTAGCAAGTGTGTCTCGGGGAGAATGAAGAAGAAAGTGTTCAATTGGTTTGAGCACGTCGAACGAATGAGTGATGAAAGAATGGCAAAAAATATTTATGATGGAAAAGTGAGTGATAAGAGAGTGGGACCTTAGAAAGCACAGTATCAAAGATATTGGAGGAAGGTCACGTAAAAAAGATGAGGACACCCTGGAAGGCATGTATGAAGAGGTTGATGGGACTCTCTGACTACCCAACTAAGGATACAGCGTGAAGCTAAGTAAGTACATAACAGGATTTATGCGTATCGATGTTGTAGCTATAGATATAGACATAAATTAATATGTGATTGTATTTGTCTACATTTATAATCTTTTATAACATTTTATGTATTTTTATTATTGTATTAAGCACACATTGTATAAAAACAGTCGTGACGCAGAAGCATCAGCATGCGACTATAATCTCGATGGATTGTGGATTTAATTCTTAAGCGGGGGAATGAAATGTTTTCATGTTTCATCATTTCGTCGTTCTGATAACGCGCATACTAATAAGCGCGGCGTTGAGCTACGCCACATTATCACGCATTGTCTCCAGAGTTCAGCGGAAAGTGGGGAACGGAAGTGTCTAAATGGGAACGGAGTGTCTTAACAGTAGGTTTTCAGGTTTCCTCTGCCCATCTTACCACCACCACCCAGGATACACTGAAAATATAAAAAAAAGGAAAAATGGCCAGAAAATAAACTGGATCCTTTGTGAGTAAAAATTCAATTATGAACATTTGAAAGGCATTAAAATTCAATTATAATTCAATTTATCAATACACTTTTCTTTATTTGTCATAGTTAACTAAAAATAATTAAGTACTACAAGTACATATATGATATTTTTAGAATGTCTGGCTACCCAAATTAGTCGGTTAAAGCGACAACGTAGGTCGCGGGTTCAACTCCCACACAGCAGGGTAGGCAGAGGGAACTAGTGCTAAGATACTCAGTTTCTTATTTTTTATTTCATACACTGATTTTGCTTTTATTGAGGATAACTGCAACTGGTTCCTTGTAGTAGATAGTAATACTTGGGTGAAATTTAATGTAAAAAAAATTCTATAGAGATGCAAACAACAAAGCCTCTATTTTTCTTTCCTAAGTGTGGAATAACACTTTAAAAATGTTAAAAAACAAAAGCCTAACTGAATATTATAAACCTTTAACTAGAAGATTTATTATATTATATCTAATATATATATATATATATATATATATATATATATATATATATATATATATATATATATATATATATATATATATATATATATATATAGTAAGAAATATATAATAAGAAAAAACTTTATAGTTCAAAGTCAATATTTGAAACTTTTGGCTATTATCTCAATATAACATACGACAAGAATGCATAGCCCATAATAATAAACATTTAACATCAAAAATGTACATCAAACACGCTAAATCGCGTGCAAGCAAGCACGCTGCAAGCAAAAATACGTGCACTTTCTCCGTCGGCGGCGTGTTTAATGCCCTTCGTTTTATTTCTCCTATTTTATCTCGTATCGCTATTTCGAGCGCGGTTCACCTTGAGAATCCTCGGCCGGTGCCGAACTACTCCTTGCTTTACTATTAAGGCATAACTTAATAAACTTGGTGATTGTGTTTACTTTGTTAGGATTGTATTAAGATTAATATTAATATTTAATCTGTATTGGAATTTTATTGTGGTAATAAATTTAATTATTTTTATCGTGACATAAGCGTGTAAACGTGACGAGCGAACACAATACTCAACGTCTCAAAAATTCGGCGGGAAATGGGGAACGGAGTGTCTTAACACTATGTCCCCTGTCCTACCCTACTATATGATAAAAAATATGCTTATAACTTCCTGCTTTAATGATTTTGAATACTAACGTTGGTAAGGCTGACTGAGTTGAATGTTTTCAAGTGTAAAGTTCATGATAAGTTAAAACATGCAAAAATGTGTGATATGTAACTTATATTTTATATAGAACCTACAATATAATAATACATACAAACTTACATTATTAATAATTGATATAATTGATATTTTATTAAGACACTAACATATTCACTTATATAATATAAACCCTAACATAAAACGACTCTACATTCAATATAAACCTGTAACATTATTATCAAACAATGTTAGTTGCACTTACAGTTTTATCCTGTATATTATATATGGGCGATATTATATCTAGAGATATTTCCTGGGGGAAATATCTGGGATGGGCACCAGAATATTCTGGGGTGGGCATGGATCACCGAGCCTCTATATTTCTACGCTCAATCGAGTATATATAGAACCGTAAGTTCGAGACCCATCTTTAATATTATAAACCTTTGACTATTCTATGAACTGGTCGACTTCTTTATTCATAGCGTGTTGACATTTAAATGCTTCTTCGTATCCAGAATAGCATAGCGACGTGAATATTTATTTAAATCAGGGCTTGTATTTGATTTATTATTTAATATGAAAATGTCTATATATTCTCAGCGCAACACAACACAGCACAGCACAGTAAATAGAAATTACTGCTTCTGGGTGTCATTTACATACATTAATATATAAACATAATTATTCTTGTTTCCCTGGCCTTGTAAGAAAACATTACGATATTTTGTAAAAATGAATAGAAATCGGAAAAAAGTGTCTGGAAAAACCATTAAACCATATATTTAGTTATTTTAGAAAAAAAGTTCGGTTCTCCACTTTCCGCCGAATTCTGAAAACATTGCGTGTTGAGTTGAGGAACTCAATGCCGCGTTTTGCATAGTTATCAGAGCGAGGTTCCATTTCCTCGAATGGGAATCGAACTCACGAACTGTAGCGGTTACAGCCACTTACTTAGGGCCACGACTGGCCTCAATATTCTTTGCTACGTATGTGGCTTAAATCATCACCTGGATGCCAGGTATGGATATGATAAAAATGATAGGATCTGATAAGAACTCCGACATTAACCACTAATCCCGTAAACCGGTCACAAGTATATAGCTAATGCTACTCTATATTTTCAATCTGTAGGCACAAAAGCTTTTGCGTAATCATTTCATTTATATATTACATATTTATGGAGTATTTTTTTAAACGTCTACGTGTCTTTACACGCTGAGTGTAAATGACACTCTTGCTCATTTTTGAGATATCAACTGTAATTTAGATTATTTAGTAGTCTGTCTATCGTAGAGAAAACTCGAAACTCCACTTCCTACTTTAAGCCGAATTTTGGAATTTTTCAAATAATCGACCTCGAGACCAGTCACACGCTTGTGCTCCTGCGCCACGACTGGCCTCATTTTAAATCTTAATAGCGCATTTAGGTACTGCGTTTGGGAAAACTAAATTTCAAATGTAATATCTAAATTATTCTGCATCGACTTAGTGGCCCGTATTGCAAAAATTAAAAACGGAACCATTATAGGATCACTTTTCTATCCGTCTTTCCGTCAAACCATTTATCCCGAGATCGGAAAGAAGTATCAAACTGAATTCAATATAAAACTCTTATACCAGTAAGTTCTACTATTACCTATTGATCTACAATCCTAAAATTGTAACCAAAACCTGGGTGGGCGAATCCGACTCGTACTTAACCAGTTTTGTATTTATTTAATTTAAATTAAGTATAATTCAACTTAAATTCCACCAAAACAATAAGGTACGAAATAATATATTCAATATTATAATATAATATACATAGTACTAAATATGAAATTTCGTAATTGAAACCACAAATCTCCTTGATACAAGTGATTGTAAATAAATAAGCATGCAACACTTGCTGCGTAGAGCTGATTGATGTTTGAAAGTTTATAATCTTTAAATTATATATATTTTAAATATTAAAATAAATCACTCACTTACTTCACGCTGTATCCCACACACAGAAGTGTAGGCGGAAGCGGAGGGAACACAGCGTTAAGATACTCGGTTACCCACTTCCTGTCAAATATTTCGAGGTATTGCGAATTGAGTGGCGGAACTCAACACCGGGCTTTTGCACTGGTGTGAGAGCAAAGAAATGAAAATGTTAATAAATAATAATTCATTCTCTCGAGTCCATTCCATCAAATCTAAAACCATCGCGTTACATTCACACCATTGTGCCCACTACGGCCTCAAATTTAAAATAGTTCTATTTTAAATATAAAAATATAAAATTGTTGTATTTCCAATATTAAAATTAAATTATGTTAATTTGTGATACTAAGAAACGACTAACCGATAAGTAATAAATATGGTAATACCGTCGTAGCGCAGTCGAGACGTGCCTGACTGAGTGTATTGGTTGTGGCTTAACATTCTATTTGAAGGAATATTTATAATATAGATGATTTCTTTGGTTAACCGAAACGGTGTGGAGTTACGCAACCGACACGCAATGACTCTAGTTAGCTAGATTAAAAAATGGAGTGTCGTGTCACTGGGTCTTTTTATTTAATGACAAAAATACGGACGATTCGTAAAGATATGTTTGTCACATTTTTAAAGTGATATTTGACACTTAAGATAGTAAATGTATGAAAATTTTAAGACTTGAATCCGCGCCTCTTGGACCGATTCCAATGATAAATCTAAAAGAAATTGTATGTTATACGATTTATAACAATTTATTGCAAAAAACACTTTAACTCGAGTATATTTGCTTAACTATTTGCCTAAGAATTTATCAATGGCGCTATCTTATCAAGTATTTCCTATACAAGTTCTTGCAGGTATGTTAAGAATCAAGCAGGTCATTACAATCGGGTTATACAATCAATTGTAAAATTTAAATTGTGATGTTTAGATATAGGTATATTTTTTTTACACGCTATATCCCGCACACAGTAGGACAGTCAGAGGGGGCCTGTGATATGAGACTTGTGAGAGGAACGTCCGAATTCTGGAGGCACTGCGTGTTGTGTGGCAAACTCGAAGCCGCACTTTGCCGCACCGAGCGAAGAAATGAAAATATTTAATATACCATTTCATATAGATATATCACGTAAGTAAATAAGTATGTCAACTTGAAAAATTTAAATTAATATACATTTACCGAATATGGAACTTGTGTACTGTTTAGGGTTCCGTATCTTATAAGGATAAAAGCCTATATCTCAGGAACGCTTAGAGATATCGAGTTGAAATTCAAATCATATGCTCAGATTTACGACCCCATGATTTTAAAAAAAAACGTTGCTACATTTACTTAAAAAAAGATATGGCTGATTATTTTGCAAAAAACGCGTATTTCGACTCTATAAACGGAATTAAAACTAATAGGGCACTTCCGGTGCACCTAGACTTATAAAAATTGGCAACTAGCGTCTACAGGTACTACTAGCTCAGGAAAAAAAAATATACATGAAAACTATACATTTGTAGTTAAATACAAAAAAAATATTAGCTTTAAAAGGGGAGCAAAATTTGGCATTAAAGCCGCTAGTTCAAGTGGCGTATCAGTTGAAAGGACTCTGCCTAAGGTAAGCTTGAATGTCAGAAAAACTCGACTCCTTCAGTTTTTGTAAAGAACCCTCAGTGGGCGAGCCCAACTCACGCTTTTCCGGTTTTTTAACATTAGCCAGGTAATGGCTCTACCATCTACTAAGATTAAACCCGCATTTGTCATCGACATTGCAACTGCTGCGGGATATCGTGAAATTTATATAAGTTTTTTATATAGCTATATAGCTTCACGTATATCTAATCGAGATCAGAATTTTTTATTAGCTTCACATTTCAACTTCACAATTCATCATCTGAATTTTTAGTAGCCAGATAGAACGGAGAGCCAAAAGCTACTCTCTGCAAACCTTTGTCGCTTCGTCCACTGTCATCAACCTCTTCATGCATACCCTCTGGAAGGTACCTTTTACGCCACCTTTCTCTAGTGTCGAAGTTCAACTAAGGTCCCCTCCTACCTCTTATCGAAAAGAAAACAAAATAATTAAAATATACTCATACTCCATGACTTCACAACGTTTATAGTGATAATTTTTAAGATATTATTTTATATATCCATAAACAGCTTAAAATATATGGAACCATTAGAGTGAAAATCAAAAAGGCGGTACCCTAAATATTTAGTTAGTACCTGTCACGCTCTCGACATATTTAAGCCGTCCACAGCAAGTGGACAGTTCAATGCACACGACAAGCTACTTACTATGTTACTTATTTCATAATTTTTAAAAATCTATGAATGCGTTCTGTTTTAAATATGTATCTACATTCAATTATGTATTTTAAATCTTTTTTGTATGATGTCATGAATTAAGCAAATATATTAATAACAATCAGAATATTTTTGGTTCACGCTGTATCACGTATATATACCAGGGTAGGCAGATCTGGAAACTTAGTGTTAAGACACTCCGTTCTTATTGAGACATTTCCGTTTCCTACTTTTCAGGTACAGAGGCACAGGTGCATGACTGTAAACGCGGCAGGTTGTGGACTCGATTCCTATTCGAGGAAATAAAATATCTAAAATATTTTCGTTTTTTCGCTCTTGTGTCGAGACAAAAGCACGGCATTGAGTTCCGCCACCGCAGGAGTGCGGAGTGCAAAGTGCGGAGCTGAGTGTCTTAACACTAGGCCCCGTCTGCCTACCCTGCTGAATGCGGAATATAGCGTAAAACAAAAAAAAATTAAATCAGCTTCACACTGTCTCCGCGTACAGCAGGGTAGGCAGAGGGAACCTAGAGTTAAGACACTCCGTGTTAAGTGGCAGAATTCAACGCCGCGCTTTGCCTTGACACCAGAGCGAAGAAATGGAAAATAAAATAACAAAGCCCAATAAAACCATCAAAATTATAACGCCATAAAACGTATAACAGTATTTTGCGTACACATCTCACAAACTAATCAATTCCAATGCGTATCATATATCTATCTATATATGTATGTAGAAATGCTGGCTGTCTGTGCTTCAGCTATTAGGGGCAGCTGTCGCAACGCGTACTTGTCTCAGTGTATAGACAATGCTCGTGTACTGCACTTTAAAGAAAGTGACTTGTAAATAAATGTATTGAGCGGTTAAATATTTGGAATTTGGTTATATAGGGCCCTAAGGCCGATCTATAGTGGACAAACGCGTCGAAAAAAGGAATTAATTTGTAATTTTTTTTATATTTGATCTTAGATGAATTTGAATCTGCATCTCTTGGAAACCCAAAAGCACTCTAACTACTAAGTCATACGTTTTTATTCAATTACGTCGAAATTCTTAGACGTTTACGTTAAATCAAAATGTATTTATATTGTCAGTATCTGTGTAGGAAGTATATTTTAATGTAGGAAGCTAAAAGAACTATTTAGTGTCTGCACGCAATCTTTAAATTAAGCAGGTTTAGAGACGTAAAGTTTAAGTTTAAGACGGGCTGTATGCGGGATACAGCGTGAAGCGGGAAAAGACATTTGAATAAATAGGTAGGTACATCAAAAATAGGTCACCAATAAGCAATGAATATACTATATATTCTGCTATACTGCTTTTATGAAGTAAAAACGTGGGGTAGCGTGCTATGATTTTTACCAGCCTTGCAAAAAAATGCTTCAACGATTTTAAATATGTTCTGTGATACCTCTTCTTATTCTTCTTGCTGTTCCCCGTATACGACAGGGTAGGGAAAGGGAACCTATTGTTAAGTCAGTCTGTTCCCAATGAATTTCCGAGGCATTGCGTGTTGGGTGACAGATCTCAATGCCGCGCTTTGCCTTGTTACCAGAGCGATGAAATGAAAATACAAATTAATGAATAATAATTAATTCCCTGGAGTGGGTGTCGAACCCACCACCGTCGCGCTTACGTCACACGCTTCTGCCACTGCGCCACGTCAATCTACATATTTTTAATGAAAGAAATATTTCATAAAAGCCTAACTAATATTGCATAATGATAATCATTTTATTAAGAACCATCGATCATAAATTCCTACAGGCTGTTTCATAATAAATAATATTCACATGTTTATTTTTATTGCCGTTAGCATTTCTAGTAAAATGTTAGGGTTGTCATTTTAAAAATATTCACACTTTATTTCACATATAGCAAGGTAGGCAGAGGGAACCCTTGAGAAGAAGCTTCGTTCTCCATTTTCGGCTAAGTTTTTGAGACATTATTCAACGCCATATTTAAGTCTTGTTACCGGAATGTGAAAATAAAAGGAATTTACGGTCTCACGCGTTGCTCTTGGGCTTCGACGACCTCCTTTATACAATTTATAATTCTTTCATAAAAAAAAAGAAATAATAATAAAAAAAAAAACTTGTAAAAAAGAAATAATATTTTAAATTAAGTAAACGAACATCCCTAATTAGCTACAACAATGTAAAATATTACCAAAGTCCCTAAAAGATGTTCACGCACAAAATAAACTTTACAAGCTTTCTGATGATGTCAGCCCTTGGTACTAGCATGTGACATACACGCAACCGCGAGTTGTTTAGAACTGCATGTAATGGAGGAGTGTTAGAGACGACTAAGATCAACTGACATTTTGTTGAACAACTAATAATAATAATTAAGTAAGATAAGGAACATCCCTAGCTAGCTAGCGTCAACAATGTAAAATATTACCAAAGTCCCTAATAGAATATTTTAACATCTTTAAGTGTTATTCCACACATAGGAAAGAAAAATATCTACTTAATAAGTTCTTTGATTTTCACGATTATTACACATATTAAATGAAATTAATTTAACCGGATTCACCGTCCGTGGTCACGGGTAGTCTACCCGTGACCACGGACTACTGTAAAGTGTTCAAAACGTCGGGTTTCCAAAATGTAAAAATCTTAAATATACGTGATTAATCCGGTTAAATTAATTTCATTTAATAAATATCTACTTATTAAGAAAACATATAAAAAATTGAACGTAGCGGGATTTGAACCCGCGCCTCTTTGGAAACCGTCCAAGCGCTCTGACTAATTAAGCCATTCTAATCAAGCTCGTCGAAATACTTAAACGCTTATTTATGTTGTTAGCATCTCTGTAGGGAGATTTTTACAAATTTCCGCTACGTTTCACAAGAGATAATATATTTTTTTTTTAAATATTTTTTACCGTGAGTTGTTTAGGACTGTACGTAATGATGGAGGGACTGTTAATGTGGACCAAGATTAACTGACTTTGTGGAACAAATAACAACAATAATTAAGTAGGATAAGGTACATCCCTAGCTAGCTACAACAATGTAAAATATTACCTAAGTCCCTAATAGAATTTCACACACAAAGAAAATTTTCCAAGCTATAAATAAAACTCCATCGAGCTTTCTGATGATGTCAGCCCTTGGTACTAGCATGTGACATATACGCAACCGCGTGTTGTTTAGAACTGTATGTAACGAGGGAGGGAGAGTAAGTGGGGACTAAGATTAACTGACATTATGTGCGTAAACTCATTTGAGATCGGGCTGTACTACAATACCGCGGATGAAAATCTATTTGATTATAAGTTTTATAATTTTTTAGCCACTCTTGATATCCCTCATACAGCAGGGTAGGCAGAGGAAACCTAGTGTTACGACACTCCGTTTTTCACTTTCCACCAAATTCTGGATGCAAAATGTGTTGAGTAGCGGAACTCAACTCAACGCTGCGCTGTTTAACACTGGAGCGAAAAAAATAAAATATTAAATATTTCATTTCCTCGAGAGGGAATCGAATTCATAAATAGTCGCATTTACAATCACACGACTTGCCCCGATATAACGGAGAATAGTAAATATCTATATATGTACGTATGAAGGTCTTTTACGCTAAACTAAATATAAAAATAAAAGCATGGAATATTAAAATAAATATATATTTTTAATAGTATCCATCTTAGGTTATAATAATTCTTTGAATATAACTATATAAATACTAGTTGAGGTTTTCCTGCTTTTGATTGAATGTAAACAATAAAGCTCAATCAGAAATGTTTAACTTGGTTGTGGTTAACTGCGGTATAGAATGCAACTTTTAAGGCCTAGTATTAGTATAAAATTATTTATATATTTTTTTTATCAGCTTCACACTGTATCTCGGATGAAGCAGAAGCTCAGTGTAAATACACTCCGTTCGCCACTTCCCGCCTAAATCTGTATGTTGAACGGCGGAACTCAACGGCGCGCTTTGCAACGCCAGAGTGACAAAAAGTTAAATTTCCTTGGATGGGAATCAAATCCACATCTTATGTTACAGTTACACACTTGTGCCCAATACTTGTGCACAATTTCGCTTTTACTCGCTGAAGTAAGTCACAAATTAATAATACTTACTAAAAATTTAACAAAATACAAGATATTAATTAAAACCAAATTTATTTTTAATACTCTACGTTATACTTATATTTTACATATTTACCTTAGAAATTAAAGGCAATTTTTTCGTTCTGGTAACGAGTCAAAGCGCGCAAAGACGTAAGAACGTAAGTGTCTTAATGGGAACGGAGTGTCTTAACACTTCCTCTACACTCCTATGTACGCGACACAGCGCGAACTACTTACATAGTTACATACATAACCTACATAAATATATTAAACATAAAATAAATGATGCGATATGAATTCGTAGCTTCCGTTTATTTGTTTGTAGACGTTTAGAATTTAACGACAAGCCATTTGCGGTGTTCAAAGCCTAGGCTGAGAGAGAGCTTGTACGAGACGAGAGTGAATCATATGTGAGAGCTGAAAATGATGTTGTATACTTGATCTATTTATTCTATATACAGTATGTATTATTAAATTATGTTGTATAGAAAATGTATGTATTTGCTTTTTTTTTTCAGCTTACCGCTGTACGCAGCAGGGTAGGCAAAGGGAACCTTATGTTAAGATATTCCATTCCCACTTTCCGCCGAATTCTGCAGGCATTGCGTGTCGAATGGCGGAACTCAACACCGCGCTTTTGGCTCGACACCAGAGCGAAGATATCGAAATATAAATTTAAGTAAATAAATATACTTTAATGCATTATTGTATATATAATATATGTATGTTAGTTTATAATATTGTTAAAATCTGTAATATTTCCAATATCGAATATGTATTACGTCGAATTAACAAAAAAAACATAATGGGGAAGAGGATTTTATCTATAATTTAAATGTAATCTTATATTTTAAATACATGTTTTATTTAATTTTAATAAACAGATCAGAAGCTTGAGCAAACGAAAGAATTAGTCAAGTGCGAGTCGGTACACCCGCCGAGGGTTCCGTACCAATTTCATGATTGTAGTTTAACGGGAATGTTTTTTTTTTATGGAAAAGACACGGCAAACGTGCGTTCGGGTTACCTGATGATAAATAACTACCGCCGTCCACTGCCCCGTGCAACACAATAGGAGCTACAGGTGCGTTGCCGGCCTTTGGTGGGTGGGTTGGGCGCCGGAGCCCGGCATTACCTGATGCGAAACGCAGTGGCATAATGCCACTACTTCACGCCGGTTTTAAATGCCGGGGGTGGTAATGATCCGATCGAGTCTGTCCATGCGTGTTGCCATTGCTGGCGACGTGACTCTACCACACGCACTTTAGTCGCCTCTTACGACACCACCAGTACCAGGATGATCCTATTCTAGGCCGAGATCACACGGCACATTTCGGCTATCGGCTATTCGGCTATTGCCGAACTCGCCATCCGCCGTAAGAATGTGACTTATAAACGTTGATAAACTTAAATTTGTTTTATGTCTAAATAAGTGTTCATTTACCAGATTTTACATTGATTTATAAGTTCTTACTCTTGCTAAATTTCATAAAATAAAATCAGCTTCACGCTGTATCTCACACACAGCAAGGTAGGCAGAGGGAACCTAGTGGCGGAACTTAACGCTGCTCTTTGTTTCTTTTCTTAATTGTTTTATATAAGTTTTGATTAGGCGGCTGAACCCAAGAATATGATTATACCTTCACGCAAATAATGTACACATCAATAGAAAAATGTAGTGACATATCACTACATTTTTCCATTGATGTGAACATTATTCACTCTCACCTTTGAGACTGAAACCCAAAAATCCAAAAATGTTCTTAATATAAACATTAATATTTGTTACAAACATTAGTATTTGAACTAGTAACCTTTAACTAGAGCACTCAAGGCGATATAAATTTACACTTCCTAAGAATGTTACAAAAAAAACATAGTAAATATTACCAGTTGCAAAAAATGTGCGGTAGTATTTTTTTGTCGAGTACATTCAAGGTTAATTAAATGTTGGCACAACAAAACTGACGAGATTAAATATAATATTATAAAAAAAAATAATCTTAACATCATTTTCTCATTTATACAAGAAGCCAGTCGTGGCGCAGGGGCACAAAGTGTGACTGTAAAATCGATTGGTTTTAGGTTCGATCCCCACTCGAGAAAATGGAATATTAATTTAAATTTATATTTCCATTTCTTCGCTCTGGTGTCGAGGTGCAAAGCTCGGCGTTGAGTTCCGCCACTCAGTACACGATGCCACCAGAATACGCCGGAAAGTAGGCAACGGAGTGTCTTAACACTAGGTTCCCTCTGCCTACCCTGCTGTGTGCAGGATACAGCGTGAAACTAATTTATTTATAAAAGAAATGTTTCCTTTTATAATGAACCTAATATGATTGTAATCTTAACGATATCCACTTATAATATGCTGAGTCAGCGATTTCTTTGTATACTTTTAGTAAGAGTATAGTGAACTTGGGACGTGAAGATCGTTTTAATCGAGTTGGTGTATTCATAAGATTTTTTCTTAATATCATATTAACATTTTTTACTTATTTCGTACATATTTTTGATATCGAATATTTTTTTTATTGAATATGATATTTTGGCAGTGACCAATTAATTGGAAAGGATAACAAATTGAGCATAACAGAATACATTGTTCTTGTTAAGTGAATGTGGCCGGATGAAAAATACGCACCTATTTTTTTTCTATTTTTATCTCCTATTTTTTTTCTATTTTTAAAAGAAAACGTAAGAAAAAAAATAAGTAACCGTCAAACGGTTTCTTTAAACATTTTTGCTGAACTTTATTATAATATAAAATAAGACTCAAAAATTAAATTATAATTAAGGCATTTTGCGGCATCAATAAAAAAAAAACCAAACTACTAAAAGTTACTAAACCACTTTTATTTTTAATTTTCAATTAAACTGAATCCGAGACAATACACTTCCAATAATAACTCACATTCAATCAAATTATCACCTGATTACATATCGATTTCACTATAACCGTATAATTACATATAATTTTAATATAATTTTACCTATAAACTTTAAATTAATTTACATTTTCTTCTATTGTCTACATTGTAAACAATCGGTCCCACATAGTGACCTTCCACCTACTGGCTACGATACTGCATACGCCTATCGAGATGTACCATTGTACAAGGATGCGAATAATCGGTGCCCACGCAAATCGATTTTTTTATTTTTTTCTTTAATATAAGCGACATCAAGGACTAAAGAGTAAGATGGACTGGCAGTGCAGTTGAAAAATATAAAACTGGACATTTTTTTATTTTCCGTGTCGAACTCGTATCGGGGTTCAAATCCGCGCCTCTTAAAAACCGTTCTTATTCCAAGCAAAATTTTTATACATCTTTTTAAAAGTATTTTTTCTTTTAAGTGTGGAATGACAGTATATGTAAAAATATATGAACAACATGGAATTTTATCATAACTTATAAAAATAATAATACACGAGATAGCAGAATTTTATTTGGAGTTTTAAAAAGATATCTGAGATTTCATAATATTAATAATTCTTATTATTTACTTCAAGAATAATACAAAATAATAAATCTATATTGTTTTAATTATTTGAATCGCGTATAAAAGTTAGTATAACTTTGTTATCAACGTTATCAGTCTTATTAAATGATATCACTAATGTACTACCTAATCTTAGATGCAATATTGTCCACTTTATTTAAATGATTTTTTTGAATCTTTTATAGTTTAGATTATTCCGAAGAATAATTTATAATTCGACATACCAACGATTTTTAATATTTATATATTATTGAAAATATACGAAGAACTCTACAATGAAATTATAACTTTATCATTATCTCCTTTCAAATTGTACAACTGACACAATTATAATTGGCGTATATTTTATGAAATATTGACAATATATTGAAAATTATGACAAATACGTCGCCGATATGATAATATCTAATCGTATACAAATGGGAGGCGAGAGTTGTAAATTTCTATTATCACTGACACTACTGACACAATATAATTAAGATTTAGATCAATTTGTCTCACACACCACGAAAACAAATAAACAAATATTTATTTATAAACACGTGCAACGCGTGCTAACGCTTGACTGCGCGACGAGCAACTGTCAAAAAAAGGCGGGAATTCCAGCGACTGACCTTTCTATTTTTATTAATTTTATATATTATTGATGAATTACTAAGAATATAAGTGGATTAATCCTCCAGATATTTAATATTTTGTTTATTTTTATTTAAACTATCGTTATGGTAGGTTCAATCGAGCGCAGTGTGAAAGATTATATTTTTTCCTGTCTGCGTAATATTTTAAAGATAAAAAAAAGAAATAATAACTTTTTCAGGTTCTTTCTGCTAGCCTCTTAAAATGTGGAATAAAATGGGATATTAAAAAAACCTATTAGGTACTAATTTTTTTTCTCAAAATCAAATATTTCCAGAAGAACAATTTGTGTAGAATTTTAACATTGGCATGAAATTATTATAAATGTCAAAATCAAAGTTATTGAAATATTATTAAAAATATATATTTCCAATTTTCCCAATTTATTTTATTTATTCTCTATTTTATTTATTCTCTATTTGTATCTATTTTGAGCTGTGTGATCCCGGCCTAGAATAGGATCATCTGGTACTGGTGGTGTCGTAAGAGGCGACTAAAGTACGTGTGGTAGAGTCACGTCGCCAGCAATGGCAACACGCATGGGCAGACTCGACCGGATCATTACCACCCCCGGCATTTAAAACCGGTGTGAAGTAGTGGCTTTATGCCACTGCGTTTCGTATCAGGTAATGCTGGGCTCCGGCGTCCAACCCACCTTAAAAGCCGGCAACGCACCTGTAACTCCTCTGGTGTTGCACGGGGTCGTGGACGGCGGTAGTCACTTACCATCAGGTGACCCGAACGCTCGTTTGCCGTGTCTCTTCCATAAAAAAAAATAATCTTTACTTTTTTATAAGCATAGGTTAAAATCTCTTTTATGTAAATATTTATACTCTACCTAACTCTAACTAATATAATCATCATCGCGCGCAGCAATCTGTGTAACAAATGCTACAAACCAGCGATGTGGCGGTGCATGTGCTTTAATATTTATTAGCTAATATTGGGAGTGATAATGATAAAGGTTATCAAATTATTAATAAGATTTTTCAAAACTATTTCTCTCAAAATAGGTTTTTTTTTTCATCTTTCCGTAATTTTTGGTAAGTGGAGAATTGTTACTATTTTTTTAAAGATCATTAAGAGAGTTTTTGTCTAATTATAGTAGAGAATTTAAAAATGTCAATATTTCGGAGCATGAGAGATTTAGAAATTAAATTTAAAAATAAATATAATATAAACATAGTTCTTATTGACAATAGCCCGTCAGTCACTTTCCATTTTATTTCGTTTATGTATGTATGTGTCGGATGTTGAAATGTTACTTCGCTATTGCAAATTACAATAGAAGTTAATAAAGAAATAACTAAATTAAAAAGTAAGTTTAATGTTCTAGTGAATTTCCATATAAATTTGATTTTTCTGGTCTACACTTTCCGTTCTTATGGCACAAGTTGGAACAATACGCAGATTGTAGGTTTGACATCCACTCGAGGAAATGAAGCGCGGTGTTGAATTCCGCCACTCAACACGCAATACCTCAAGAATTTGGAAAGTGTGAAACGGAAGTGTCATAATAGAAACGGTTTCTTAACACTAGGTTCCCAGGTTCCTTCTGCCTACCTTGCTGTATGTGAGATACAGCGTGAAGCTACCAAAACATATTTTTGTAAATTTTCAATACCTATATTCATGAAACATAGTAGCACAACGAAGCTACTTCCTTTACTTACCCTCTAAATTGACAGGTCGACGCACTTGACAAAGTGCATGTTCTGATGATAATCGTAATCAGGATAAAAGAGATAACCGCTGCTTGTTTTTTATATATAATAAATTTAGATAACAGCAAATTAAGATAAATTGGTAAGTAACACAAAATATACGGTATTCAATAAAAATTTTTAGATATTAAAATTGAAATAAATTTATATATGACGCTGTTACGGTGCGCAGTCTCTAGGGTGAAACTGCAAACGGGACGATTTGGTATTCGATTCCCGCTCGACAGAATATATTTTTTAATATTTTTTTTAATTTTCTGCCTCTGGTAGTCTCTTCTTTATATATAATAAGGCAGTAAAAATATTTTGTCTGCACACTTAGTAATTTTGACTGAAATGGATAGAGGGACACTTAAAAAGAATAATAGAAAGCAAAAAGTTTTTTTTTAATCTCTTGTCTGTCTGTCTGTCTATACGTATGATCACATTTTTCTCTGAAAGTATGGAAGCGATCTTCGTTATATGACTGTTGATCAAAAAATATATTTTTGAAGCACTATTATATAATATTTTATACAATAAAGTAAACAAAACTGAATTGTTAGTAGATATTACCTTCATAAATCATAACAGTTAAGTTTAGGTCGTAATTAATTCAACACAGAGATAAAGAACGATTTGATATTGAAAGAAATATCAAGTAAATACAAAGATTTTTTAATTCGCTTGTTCGTTTGAAATAAATCTATATAAAAATGCCTAAAAACATCCTTTCTACCTAAACACTATAATAACTACATACTTACAATTACAATTGTACATTTAGCTAATAATATATGTAAATAATTCAAAAACTGTACAGGAGTTAATATGCAATCATTACAGTTATTTTACAAAGAATATTATAAATCATTACCCAAATCAATAATTTCACATTTTAGGCTGTTCTGAAGCAGTAAATTAAAATATATACGAATAATAAATAATTAGCTTTATGTATATTTTAAAACTTAAATATCAACATTGGTCGTATTATTTAGTTCGAAACAATCAAAAAAAAAAAAAAATTATTTAAGCCGCTAGCGAGTCGCTAGTAGCTCCACTCATCGCATCTGCCTACAATGCAATAAGCGGCTTACAGCTTGAAGATAAAAAAAAAACATATATAATTATGTAAAACTTATAAAGTAGCCAATACAAATATTAATAATAAATACATTTATTTTAAAATTAATTTTATAAGTTTTTTTGATACCTATATCCATGTATCTATTTGCCCCGTGAATTAAAAAAATCTATTAAGATTTCACTTCTCAACGTGTGTTCTTAAATTTATCATATGAAGTTTCTTGTTGTGAAAAGCATGTATTTCTTTAATACAAAAAAAGAAACAAATATTTTTTAAAGAAGACAAATCTTTTAAAGATTTGAACGCAAATTGTGTAAAGTGTTTGCAATAATTACATCATTTTTATTCAAGTTCTTAAGTTAATTTATATATTTCATTCATTCAACCATATTTATGGATACTCAAAATATATTCTTTATTGACCATAATATATTTATGGTTTTAACAAACAAAATTGTTTAAAAAAAGTCGAAACGATGACAAAGCTCTTATTGTTTTTTTTTTTCTTTTGTGTTCATTTTTAAAGGCATCCCTACTGAGTGACACGTTATCACGAACTTGAGGTCAATGACCTTGTTATATATGTATTTTTGTTACTTTTAAAACCTTATCATTAAATTAGTTTCTTATTGTTTTCATAAGACTAAAAAAATATAGGCCACAGTGATAATTTTATTTCCTGTACCTATTTTATTGAGCTACTGTGTGTAAAGTAGGTTTGAATCAAATTAATATAACGATATTGTGTTTCACGCTGTATGCCGCACACAGCATGGTGGGCAGAGGGAACCTAGTGTTAAGTCACTCAATTCCCCTATTGTGGCACTGTTGAAAAATATATTAGAGCTTACAATAATAACAAACTATAAACGCAATGGTTCTAGATTCGATTCCTTTTTTGGCCTCTGACATCCAATAATTGATTGAATTCAAAGTGGAGAATAAAATTTACAAAAACCAAATTTATTTCTAATAATTTTTTATTTATTTATTTATTAAAGATTTACGTGTTAGAGATCACACATTGCTTTCAGATTTCAACAAAAGGGAAGTGTTTTAACACTAGGTTCCCAGGTTCCCTCTTCTCATTTTTATATGTGAAGCTTGAAGTACAAAATAAAATAAACGTAGATATTCTTATAAGTGTAAATGAAGCAGATAATAACAATACACATCAACTGCGTTACTAGGAATTTCTATTTAGAAACCTATAAAAATACTTGTCTTACATTTCCTCTTTCATACTAGCTAGTAAACATATATTTTTTTTCTAAAACAGTCCCGTTACTGTAGTCCATCCGTCGTTAGTGTTTTTAGAATGTATCTTCTAATGATCGTGTATTTTGGTTATTTTCAACGGAGATGCCTCTTACAGTTATATTTAAAGGCTTTAAATAGCTCTAGTTTTATATGCGTCACGCTGTATCCCGCACACAGCAGAGTAGGCAGACGGAACCTAGTTTAAGACACTACGGTTCCCCTATTTTCCAACGAATTCCGGAGGCATTGTGTGTAAAGTGGTGGAACTCAATGCCGCAACACCAGAGCGAAAAAAATGGAAATATTTGATATTTTTCGAGTGGTGGGGAATCGAACCCACAACCTGTCGCGTTTACAGCCACACTCTGTGCCCCTGCGCCACGACTGGCATCAGCTCTATAGCTCTAGTTAGCGTTATTAAATTCACACTGTAGAAGGAAGTGTGTCACACATAAACAATAAGTGACAATTGACTAAAATGTTCGTTTCAAATTGGTTGGTTAAATAGTGAAAGTAAAATAAATAGAGATACGAGCATTTTTCTATGTTACAATACAGTCGTATTTATTATTCCTATCTGCTTCACGCTGTATCCCGCACACAGCATTGTAAGCAGAGGGAATCTAGTGTTAAAACACTCAGTTCCCCACTTTGTGCCGTATTTTTGAGACTTTTCATTGTGTTTGAGTGGCAGTACTAAACGTAGGGCTTTTTTGCCTTGATGCCAGAGCGAAGAAATGAACATATTAATAGTTAAATGATGATTCTTTCTCTCGAATGGAGATCGAACCCACAACTCCCGATTGTGGTACCGAATTTCATATAGGAGAGACCTTTTATTAATTTTATGGATTTGTAAAAAAAAATTGATTTTTTTTTAGCTTTACGCTGTATCCCGCAAAGAGCAGGGTAGGCAGAGCGAGCCTTCTGTTAAAACATTTCGCTCCTCACTTTCAGCCTCAATTCTTAATTTTGGAGTTAAGTAGCGAAACTCAACACCGCGTTTTGCATCAAGTGTACCTTTATTTCAAATGAATATTACTGTGAATTTGTATCAAAATAAAGATTTCTATTCGTACTATACTCTCCCGGTTTGTCTTCATAAACATGTCGTATGTCCAAAGAATAGAATATGTAAGATTTGCATAAGAGCAACTTCAAAGCCGCTTCAGGGAACATCCCGCGCACAGCAGGATAGGCAGAGGGAACCTACTGTTAAGCTAAGATACTCCATTCTCCATTTCATACTTTTCACATAATTTGAACAATCGCATCGCTGCACACCCTCTAACTTCGATATATTAAAATTATTATATTATATATTTATTGAGTAGACCTCAACGCCGCGCTTTGCCTTCTTATCAGAGGGTAGAAATAAAAACATTAAATATTTCATTTCTTCATGTGAGAATTGAACTCACAACCTGTCTTGATTACAGAGGTACGCTTGTGCTCCTTCTTTAGACGTGACTCGTATTCATCGAAAATTATATTATTTTATATTATATCATTTTGATTCTCTTTGCCTATCTTCCTTTGCAGGCTAAACTATGAAATAAAAAAATAACGTGTATGTAACTTTATCTAATAGATTTAACAAAGATTTAGGCATACGTCACTCAGTTCTCTGATTGAAAATAACTAAAAAATAAAAATAAATCAGAATCACGCTGTATATCGCACACAGCAGGGTAGGCAGAGGGACCCTAGTGTTAAGACACTCCATTCCCCACTTTCTGCCGAATTTTGGAGCCATTGCGTGTTGTGTGCCCGAACTTAACGCCGCACTTTGTCTCGACACCAGAGCGAAGAAGTGGAAATATAAATTTAAGTAAATATTTCGTCCCCACGAGTAGAGATCGAACTCACAACCAGTCGGTTTTACAGTCACACTTTCTGCCGCTGCGCCACGACTGGCCTCATCTAAAAAAATAATTAATTAATTCTTAATTTTTTTACCCGTTTTCCACAGTCGCTTATTACATTTCTAACTAGTTCATACTTTATACCAATTTATTTATAACTTATAAGGTACATATTTTAGTTACACCACATCCTTTGCGAATATGGTGGTGGATTTTTTAAGGTGTTGGCAGCCATATCTATGACAGTAAAAAGAGATTAATAGAGATATAAAAATAATGTTCTTTTTACTCCTATTATAAGATCCATTATCCAATGGATCTTATAATAGGAGTAAAAAAAATAAAAAATATATATAAAATTAATGAAATTTGTATTTTTGTACGCGTGTGACCTGTATATTAAATAATTATCAATACATATATTATTCGCTTTGCCGGATTCCGTACCTCAAAAGTGAAAAACGGAACCCGTATAGGATCACTTTAAGGTCCGTCTGTCTTGATTATTTGCTTAAAATAGCGATACTTACAGGTCCCAATGACCTATTAGTATTCATGTCATTTCTTACAAATTCTATTTAAGTAACCGCTTTAGTAGCCTCTACTTCACCATCTACGCTAAAGACCGTGCAAAGTGGAGTAGGTTGAGTAGGAAGGCAGACCCTGGCAAATAGCCGGGATTAATGCCAGGAAGAAGAAGACTTCACCATCTCTACTTTGATTGCTTACAATCAAATCAAATCAAATCAGCTTCATGCTGTATCCCACACACAACAGGGTAAACAGAGGGAATCTAGTGTTAAGATACTCCGTTCCGAACTTTCAGCCGAATTCTGGAGGCACTGCTTATTGAGTGGTGGAACTCTAAAAAAATATTAAATATTTCGTTTCCTACAGCAGAATTGAATCCTATTAACAGTCACACGTTTGTGGCGGACCACAAAACACAATAAACTATTTGTTAAGTATAAGTATCATCATTATCTATCATCTAACATCTTACTAAGTTGAAATCTACTTCTACAACGTAACGGGTGGTGAAGTCAATTGGAATCAATCTAATTGAGGCTGGAAACATTCCTCACAAATTAATCTTTCAATAGTCTACATTGTAATATGTGTATGTATGTACTGGCGACGGCACGTGCAGATGGCGGATTGAGTACGATTTCCAATTAAACTGGATCGTTGATTTAATCGTTTTATTGTGTTAATTAATTTTAGTTTAGTTTTTCATGAGAACTAAATTAAATATAGTTAATGGATTTGTTACAATTGTTTTCCGTTTCACGCCGTATCTTGCGGTAGGCAGATGGAACCTGGGGAAATAGAGTGAAAACCTAGACACTCTGCAAATAGATTAAACTTTACTAGCTTCACGCTATATCCCTAGCGGGGTAGCAGCGGGGGTCAGAGCGGGGGTCAGACCTCGGGGGGGTCCTCATACTTTTTACGTGACTGTCCTCTAGTATCTTTGATATTGTGTTTCTCTCTCTTACCGCTTACTTTTCTTAATAAATCTTTTTTGCCATTCTTTCATCATTCCCTACTCGCATCGATCTCGATCGCATCTCCACAACATTCTTCCTCTATAATACCCACGTTTCGCTGCCGTATAACAGAGTCGGTACCAAAACTGTATTGTGTACGGCCAAACGCGCAGCTGTGGTGACGTTTCGCCGTCTCATCAATGCAGCTAAGGCATTCTTAACCCTGTTACCGGCAGCAATACGGCCTTTACGCGAAGAAATTAAAATTAAAAATATTTTGCTTGTTCGAGTGAGAATTGAACCCACAACCGATCTCGTTCACAGCCACACGCTTGTGCCTCTGCGCCACGATGCGTCTGGCCTTCTTTAATAACTTAATCTTTACTTAAAATGCTGAGTAACTAATAAGAAAATACATACATACATACATTTGAATTTTACTGATCTCTTATTGATAAGCGGTCTAAGCAAGTATGCTGTCACTGATATAATCAGTACCACCTTCGAAGGTAACGTTTTGTAGGGATTATATTTTTTTTGTTGCATTTTGATATTTTCTTTTGATTTCAATGTGTTTAACCTTAATGATAAATTAAATTGAGATTTAATTTTAAGATATATATATTTATAATTTTTTTAATTAGACGTAGCAGGATGGGCAGAGGAAACCTAGGAAACTAGTGTCAGGAACCTAGACACTTCCGTTCCCCACTCTACACTAAATTCTGGAGGCATTGCGTTTCTAGTGGTGGAACTCAACGCCGCGCATTTATATTTTTCTTTCCTCGCTCTTTGTTACCAGACCGAGGAAATAAAAATATAAATTAGGTGATAATAATGTAAATAATAGGGTTTGTTTAGTAAAATATTCAGGGATCAAGCAATTCGCAGGACAGTGCCGCCATCTCTTGCATGATAAAGCAACTGCTTCGCGGAGTAAAGCTTTAAAGTTCAACACTAGTAATAACATGAAGGTTACAGGGACAGTGCTGCCATGCGTTTTACTTGGGATTCCTATTAAATACAATGTATATATGTATTATAACATTTTTATTTTTGAAGTGTTATTCCACACTTAGGAAAGAAAAATACTTGTTTAGAATACGTATAAAAATTTGAACGTAGCGGGACTCGAACCCGCGCCTCCTGGAACTCTTTAAATTTATTATTAAAAAAAATTATACGTTTTCCAAATAAGTAATGTATATATGTATTTTCCTATGTATATGTATATATTATTGTTTAATAAATAGTGTTTTATTTTTATTTATTTACAACACATACAACAAAGCCTTTTTTACCCTGACGCTATGAGTAGCCAAGTTTGTAATCCAGCGCTACACTTTCCACTTTAGGGTGGTACCATAAGAAAAAGAATAGAAAACGTTGCAAAACACCCCATAAAGTAAAGAAGTCTTGAAAATATAAAAAAATATCCTATGTTAAAAACTTAATACAAGTCCAAAGCAAGTTCTTTAAATCAGCATCAAGCTATATATCGTACATAACTCGGTAGGCAGAGGGAGCTTACTATCAAGATAGGGAGTATCTTGACCTGTTCCTGATTTGCCGCCAAATTCCAGAATTTGGCGGAAAATCAGCAACAATTTATTTGATCGGAAATCTCAAGTAAAAGACAAGGAGCACTGTCGTGCAGCGTGAAAAGGCTAAACGAATTTTCATTTTACCACTCCATATTAACCTTTAAAGCTTATGCCGCGAAGCAGTTTCTTTGTAATAAAAGAGATGGCGGCACTTTCCTGTCAAATGCAGATTTTTTTCCTTAATTCTTGACTATTTTACTAAACAACCCCCTTTTATCTATATTATTTATAAAGATATTGTTCATAAATTAAAAATAAATAAATTATCTTTACCTATTTAACAGGACATGACAATGTATATACATACAGTGATAGTATGCTTTTTACCCTATTTTGTTCATATGCAGAAACACGAATTGTTATGTTGTCCTTGCATTTTCCTTTGAAAATATTTGACGCGCAGGAGCATAAGCGAGCGAATGTAAACGCGACAGGTTATGGGTTCAACTCCCACGCGAGGAAGTATTTTCACTTCCTCGCTCTGGTAAATTCCCCCAGCGTTTGGGCGAATTTACCGTCGCGTAGCGGGATAAACTGGAAGCATAGCGTTTAACTGGAAACACAATAGAACAATGTATCTTGACACTTGGATTTGCCCTACTTAACCTGTTAAAGGGGATATTACTTATCGGATTTTAGCGTGAGGCACGAAAAAAAAAATAGTTTAAAAAACGTTTTGTAGTGGACACTCCAAGGTTTCATCAGCCATCTTCCAATTCCATCATTATACCAGCTCAACGGTACCATAATATTCTATCGTTATTTAACCTACAAATAATTGCTAAATTTCATAATGGTTTAATAATTAGAAGTGCGTGTAATTTAGATTCTTAGATTTTATTACTTACATAGTTACAGCATTACCATGATCAAACCATGTAAGGAAATATATGATTTTTATTAAATAAACGCTATAGCTGTCTTATAATAAAATTATTTTTTTATACAAAAGAAACAACCAAACAGAGAAATAACATAAAAAATATGTAGCTTGTGTTCCATATTTTTATAGTACAGCTATTGATATCGCGAAACGTTTGAAAATTATGTATTAAAAGAGTTGAGGGCGCGAGGGCGAGGAATCAGGTGAACTGAGACGTCGCTGCCTTACACTGCTATATTATTGATGGCTACAATACAAAAACATATATTAGCGGAAAGGAAACCGCGTTGGAAGTTACTTTGTTTAGATTTTTTTACTATGAAGAAATAGTAAAAGTTTCAATGTCGAATATTAAAACACATTACATATGTAGATATTCGATTCGTGTAGCAGGGTGGCAATTACTCTATCGAGTGTTAAGACATTCTATTCTCCACTTATTGCGTTGAGTGGCTGAACTCAACGCCGCGCTTTTCCGTGTTACTAGGGCGACGAAACAAAATAGTTAATTTTGCCAAGTTTGAATCCAACCCACTACCGCCACGCTTAATGTCATATACTGTGCGCCACGGCGAAATATACCATAAATTTAAGAAAAAATCCTATCCACTTTTCCCTTTGGAGGAATTGCGTGTTGAGTGACGTATTCAACGCCGCGCTTTGCCTCGATTCCAAAGCGAAGAAATAAAAATATAAATTTAAATAAATATTTCATTTCCTCGAATGGGGATCGAACCCACTACCAGTCGCGCTTACAGTCACACTTTGTTCTCCTGTGCCACGACTTTATACTCACTTATAATTATCACATAAAAACGTGGCAACGTAGCTTTTTAGTTTCGCGTATCAATACGGAGAGTTACTTAAAAGAAAGATATCTAGACAAAATAGGAAGTAGCCATATATTTTTTACAGTTAAAATAAAATCAACGGATTGCGTGATACACGCATAACAACACAATGTATACAAAATACAATTTTAAACCAAATCTGTATTCTAGTTTTCAGCGAACAAAAGTTCGATTAAACAAATCAACATCGTTCCTATGGTGGTAACTCGCGCATGCCTGCTTACTGCTCTTTTATTTCCTACAAATCATTTCAGATTCCTGAAACATTGTGAACATAAGCGGAAGTATTGCCTTCCTTTTACTTAACTCTTAAATAATCTTATGGTGTTATTAGTAGTTTCTGAGATTAGCTCGTTCAACCAAACAAATTCTTCACTCCTATGATATTAGTATAGATTTATAATTCGGAAAATTGCTTTGGATTTGAAGCAAAATTTTAATAAATTATTTGGTGTTATGAACAATTTTAGTTATTTGGAAATGAATTATTTATTTTATATTTACTTTAGTCGTAATGTAGTACAGAGTTGTGACTAGAAGGATTTTAACCATGAACTGTGGTAGAGCAGATGCATCCACATCTACTGAAGATGTAAAAGTTAGTATTTTTTGAAAATTGTAGATAAAAAATCCAAAAACATATAAAAGTTTATTTAATGCAATAAAATAAAATATAAGATAAACAACAAGGTTTATTAGTATATAATAAATACATATATAAGATTTTCTATATATTTCCAGGGAAGACCTCTTTGCCTGTTCTACTTTACTCATCCATTCGGAGTATTATCTCCTGAACCTCCAACAATAACCACAGCACCTCCAAACATTGCGAGGACGTTCGTCAACATGGAACCAGTGCCCCCGTTCTGGACCTCTTCTACCTCTCCGTACTACGACACAACCTCCACTCGTCCCAGTTACGATCTCGGGAACGCCACCGTACATCGAAATCCAATCAATTTAGTTCGGAACTATGAAGTGGACTTTCGCAGAGATACCATGTCTTCTTCTCTATTCTCCAGTGATCTTTGGTTTAGTTCTAGTGCTAGTTCTAGGAATTGTGAGCGACGTGTGATACCGTATAATAAAATATTACCACCTCTCCAGTTACCAACACGAGACTTGACCGTAGGATTGGATAGCTCAGACGACTTTTGGCCCAAAAAGAGCTTAAACAGAGAAAAATTCTCACTGCCCCCAATACAAATGCAATTAAGTTCAGTAAGTGATGTTTTAGATGATAAAGTGTCAGCTTGTGAAAGTGATTCTGTGAAAAAGTACAAACGTGTGGTTGGTGTTCAGAAACATAAAAGAAAAAATCGGTTGAGCAGTGTCAGGAGGATGCTCACGTGTCTTATGCGGCGAAATACAAAGGGTAAGTTTTGATTTCTAAGTATTTTATATGTTTTGCTAAAAGAATCGGACAATGAAACTAATTCGTTCTCCCGACTGGGAATCGATCCTACAACTGTCGTGTTTACTGTCAGATTCTTAATGTATTACTGCACTATTATGGCCTTTTGTAATTTTAGTATATTGATTAGATTTGAACAGGTCAAGAAAAAAACTAGAAATTGGTCCTTTCAGGTTATCGAAAAAGAAAGTTATTCAGTAAAAAGAGACTTCGTATACATAGATATTGTTCATAAACTCTACTATAAAGTAGACGACTATTTCCTATATTTTAAGATTGCCTCAAAGATATCGCTATTTTAATGTAAATTGCGTTGATTTTTTTTCGTTAAATAAAGATTCAAATAAATACTTAATTAGAAAATTTCCTAAGTGTGGATTAACACTTTAAAAATGTTTAAAAAGATTCAAATATTCAAAAAAGTTTATATTCACAACAACTATTAAACACAATACTAGTAAAGTTTGACATTTCTGACAAATTTGCCTTTCAATATACATAAGCGTATAAAATAAATAAATAATGAAATGAAATAATTGAATTGGAATATATAATGGGTTACATTCTCGACAATTGCCCCACTTTGAACGACTGTTGCTTCAGCATACCCTTACGTGTCGGAGTGATCATAATATCCCTCCTCGGCCTCATCTGGGGTGGTTTTTACGTATTTCTCTTCACATCCCCAGGACACAGTGTCTTAGTAGACCTGGGTCTACCCTAATTCCATTGGAAAAGTCATACGATACATCCATGGTTTACTTAGTGTTATATTGATAGCAGTACATATTGTGGTGTTTTTAGCTGCAATATTTGAAAGCGATGCGTTTTGTGAAGTCTATATATGGTGTATATTCGTGTTTTGGATGATAACAATTTTATCCACGATTATATCAGTATGGGCTGGGGCAGCCAATGGGGCTCTTTTATTCGTCTTCGTCCATGTTACGGTAATAATCTTCATTCTTTTAATGTCATTTTATTTTACTTTAATAGTTGGGAATTATAGAATGACATTGCCATAATGTGTTGTGACTTTTTTTTTGTGTGTTAATAGTATGTATTATAAAAACTGGATAAGGTAGTTTTGTGTGTAATTATAGTGTATTTGTGTAAATGTGTTGTTTTTAATGAAACAATATTATAAAATATATATAATATTTTTATATTCAATCTCTTAACTACACGAATTTATGCCTTTTCTTATTGTTACAATATAAAAGAGCATTTAGTTATATATATGCATATTTTTATATGTACTTTATTTGAACACAAAAAAACTTAAAAACTAAATCGTGAAATTACTTACTTCTAATAATATTTTTTTTAAAAAGAATATATTAAATACGTACGTAAATTATAAACACAACCATGTATTTAAAAGTACAAATTGATATATCAACAATAAATCTATAAATAAAAAAGGAGCATCATAATATCAATAAATGTCTTTTTATGATTGTGATATGCCAGATTGAACACTATGGTGGAGGTTCGAATTCGAATTTGGGTAATACTAAAAAATATTTACATTTACTAGTTATTTATAAACAATTCCAACGGAGAAGGATTCGAACACCATTCGGTAATTGCTCTTGGTTACCGTACTGTGTCCTGTCGAAAACATGCGTGCTTTTTGATTTAATCAGAACTTTCGTCACTATCAATTTCGTCATTTGTTGAATCTCGCTCTAGCTCACTATGAAACCTCTCCACTTTGATTTCTTCGAAGTTGTCATCCTTTGCATTATAAGAGAGAACGTCTGCAACTACACTACAACCACTTGTGGATGGCTGATGTCGAATATTTTTTATAATTTTCAAAATTTCTACTTTAGCCGTAAGCTTTTCGTCATCTGACATTTTCTTAAACGACGGTATTAATGACATAAGAAAATGTTTATCTTCGTCTATTTCGGTTTCGTCTTTTGAACTTTCAATTGGTGGCAGTGATTTTTTTCGTTTAGATTTGGAAATTTTGTCTTTCATACGTTTTCTTTTATTTTGCCTTTTGAAGTATTCATTGAGTTTAGGCTCTAGCATGCGATCCTCTTCTTCTACGGTATCGGGCGTGTCGATGTGAGGCAGTAAGAAGAGCATATGCTTGAAGTAAACATACGTTTTCTTTTTTATATTGCAGCCCTCCCTTATTTTTTTTTCTATTACAAGTTGTCTTTTGAATGTGTCGCGTAAATTTCGCCATCTTTTGATTAAGCCTACAACTGAAAATATTTTTGTAAAATTATTATTGTTGTTATATTTAAAACACGACGTTTTTTTAGTTCTTATATATATCTTATCTTATATCTTATACTCACTCTTGCTATCTTTTTCCGTTTCGTTTAAAGATTCCCAATCTTTGAACAATGCTCTTGCAATTTCCTTCCAAATTTTAGTTTTAAAATGCAAATTTGTTCTTTCCGGACTGTCTTTTGTATATAGTAAAGGCCATTTTTGTACTTCTTTGATTATGTTCAAGGGATGGATCTCTTCTAAAATTTTTTTGTTTGCCGTCATATTAATATTTATTTAATCTTTTAAAGTTTTATAGTGAATTGAGATAATTTAATAAAAAACAAAAAATAGTAAAAATAAAAATGTTATGGCAACACTAACATTTATGTAATGACATTACTATTAAATGAATTGCATCCATATTGAAAGCCACCAAACCGAAAGACACCGAACGCTTCCGACGAAAACCGAAGATAAGCAAAACGTGAATTATACAAAAAGTATAAAGGCAATTACTATCTACGACATAACACAGATTATTAATTAATTATAAATTTATTTTTATTATCATTAAAACTAATATATTATAAAAATATTGTAAATAAATATAGTGTATACAGTTTTATTTGCGAACGCAAGCGACCAGCGCCCCTAACGTACGGTTCAATGCGACTAGCGACGGAGGCCGAGGATGAAGTTAAGGTACATTCAATATTCTATAAGGCCTCGTCTCCCGCAAGCCGCGACGCCCTACAACCTTCTAAATAGAGACTAGAGAGAACTTGTGGTTATTTTGTAATTCATGTGTTTATTGCACGGTTAATTATGAAGAAGTGAACTTTACAATAACGACAATTTTAAGTATATTTAAAGACATATAAAAATATAAAAAGAATATGTTATGAGAGTTTTTTATTCTCTTTAAAGTATAAGATTTGATTATCGCTAAAGATCTTTGGGAAAGGATTTACAGTATGACTTAAAATCTGAAAGACATTTTAAAATATATGATTACAACCAACTTTCTTTTTAAAATAAATGTATGATTTCGTTAAATTATATAGAAGTAACTTGTTGCAGGGCTTGTGAGTTCGATTATGAGATCTGTAGAAGGACATAATATTTAATATTTCCATTTCTTTTCTTTAAAATTTAGGATTAACATTTACCTTTTGTGACCATTTCAGCTGCTTCCCTGTTGTCACATTTATTTTCTTGAATATTTTTTGTCTGCACTGCCGTCTTTATGTTAGTTTTATGTGCCGCATCTATTTGACATTCGGTACTTCCTTTGTCCGAAACAGATACGTCAGGTGACGTTCGTCGTTTTGCTGTAATAAAGCAAAATAAATGCTATGTATCCCTAACTATTACAAAGAAAATGACCTTCAGGAAACATACACAATTATTTTTTTTTATTTAAATTTAAAAAAGCAATTTCCACACACATTCCCCTTACATTATTGCAGGTAACGAATGGATTTTTAGCGTCACGATGTATCCCGCTCATAGTAGCAGAGGGAAGCCAGGAACCTAGTGTTAAGACACTCCAATCCTATTATGACATTTCTATTCCTCACTACATAACGCCGTATTATATAACAGCTAGTAAGATTGAAAAACGCCGCTGTTTTGTTAGGCATCATCCAAATGTTCAGAAATATTGTAGATACTCGTTATACTTTCTACAAAGCGCCGTTTGATATTTAGCGGCATTGTAAAACAGAAGCAATGTAGAGTTATTATGAATTATTCAAAACAACAACATTGAAAAATGTAAGTTATATTTTTACAAAATTTACAAGTAAAAGTAAAATCTGTGGCTGCAGATGAGTTAATACATTAATGCTTGTATTAATCTAAACTAAAATTATTGTGAGGTGATTAGAAATTAATTAAATTGATTTAAGGGTTAAAATACTAGTGTTAAAATATTTATGAAGAAAACTTATAAAAAAATTAAACGTAGGGGGTTTTTTATACGTTTTCTTAATAAATATTTTTCTTCCTAAGTGTGGAATAACACAAAATTTTAAAAAAAATAGTGATAAAATCTTTGGAAATTATTGGATTTCTAACCATACCTTTTTTGCGCTTCATTTCACATACGGGACACAAAGAAACAAATATTTCAATTGCTTTTCGTTGAATGTAAAATCTATTTTTAACATGGTATTGCATTTTGTCCCTCGCACCATGCCCGATTTCTTCGTGTATTTCAAATAAAAAGTCGAAATATTGTTCGATGGGAATAACCCGTATTGAAGGTTCATCAGGATTCTTTTTCTTTAAAACTAGATGATCTTCATTTTCAATATTTATCACGTCGTATTTTGTACTCCAGTAATATTGCTCGGGTGAGCGGCGAGTTCCTGAGTTTATGGCGACCTTACTTGTTTTGACATGAGAAATAACCTGAGCCACGCGATCTCCTGTCCAAGGTTTTTTCACTTTTCCTGATTGAGCACTATAAAATTTTTGAAGGTCTCTATTAAATTTATCTTTAACAGAATAATTTTCACGAGAGCTGTCATTATTTTCAATAATAAAATCCATTTTGTTAATTTGATCCGATACTAATATTGCTTGTTGCGTCGCCATTTTGTTGTTGTGAACGTTCAACGACTGCTTGCGGCGGCAAATAGAACGACGATGCGCCCATTTGTATATGGCGCAATGTTAGTTAGCCGCTTTGACGAACGCTATTCGCTCTTACATTGCGACGTAACTTACTTCAATCACTATTTGAATATTCTAGATATACCATTAAATATGGTAAAATTATTTATATATAATTTAAGAAATGATATCTGCATTAAAAGGCCGTAATGATACCAAATTGTTAATTGTATTTTAAACTCTAAATAAAATACGCTTTAGCGCCATCTGTCGCGCTAAAGGGAAAGTAGAGGGTTCTTTGTGTTGTTATGCGTAGTTCTATGTATTTTTACAAGATGGCGGTGCACGAAAGTTTTAAAATAGATTTTTATTTTATTTATATAATATTATATAAACTTCTTGAAATATATAGTTAATAAATATAATTTAAATAGAAATCATTTTCATTTCTTAATAAATAAGGCGACAATTTGTTGCCAGGTAAGACATTCGGTTCGAATCCAATTATAGTTCCGTTGATTCATTTATATAAAATGTTCTCTCAATTGCGTTAGATTAAGTTCAATTTTGAGTGCCATCGTCGTGGCGCGTCGGTACAGTGTGCGACTTTAAGTGCGACGGTTGTGAGTTCGGTTCCCACACGATGGAGTGAATTTTTAAATTTAACATTTTTATTTTGAGGCCAGTCTTGGCGCAGGGGTACAAAGTGTAACTGTAAAACCTACTGGTTGTGGGTTCGATCCCCACTTGAGGAGATGAAATATTTTCTTAAATTTATATTTCCATTTCTTTGCTCTGCTGTCGAGGCAAAAGCTCGTCGTTGAGTTCTGTGTCTTAACACTAGGTTCCCTCTACCAACCCTATGTGCAGGATACAGCGTAAAGCTGATTTTATTTATATTTATTCACTTAGGTGACAAGACTCGTCGTTAAGTTCTGTGTCTTAACACTAGTTTCCCTCTACCTACCCTATGTGCAGGATACAGCGTGAAGCTGATTTTATTTTTATTTTTTCACTTAGGTGACAAGACAAAGCGCGGCGTTCAGTTCCGCTCAATTCACAATATCTCACGAAATTCACCGGTGCGTGGGGAACGGAGGATACAGCGTGAAGCTGATCTATTTTATTATATATTATATATTTTTATTTTATTATATATATTTTCTATAAGAATTTTATGTATTTGTGTAAATAGTGTAATAGGGTCGTCAAATGGTATCAAACGGGCATTACCGTTGATTGCTCCATCCTGTCATCATTCATTTATGTGAGACAAGAGACAGTCGTGAGAAGAATGGGAGTTAGTATTTAGTACGAGATCGTCGAAGCCATTGATTAAAGTATATCGTAGGTTCCAATACTATTAAATGTAAAGAAATATTATCCTTGTATAGATAAGCAGGTGAGGGAAAAGAGTGTCTGAGTAAAGAGAGTAGGCAGGTGGTACCTAGCGTTAAGATACTCCGTTACCCACATTGCATTATTAGTGGCGAAACTCTACGCTGTTGCTTAAATTTTATGTACCAGAGTCCGCTCCTGAATGAATGTTTTAGTTTCAGCTTCACGCTGTATCCCGCACACAGCAGGGTAGGCAGAGGGAACCTAGTGTTGAGACACTCCGTTCCCCACTTTCTGCCGAATTCTGGAGGCATTGCGTGTTGAGTGGCAGAACTCAACGCCGCGCTTAGCCTCTACACCAGAGCGAAGAAATGGAAATATAAATTTAAGTAAATATTTCATTTCCTCGAGTGGGGATCGAACCCACAACCAGTCGGTTTTACAGTCACACTTCGTGCCACTGCTCCACGATTGGCCTCATGTTTTAGTTTACATTGAATTATATATTTTGAAATACACACATTCAAACATAGTTATTGTCCGGAGTGGAGATCGACTCACAAACTTATAAAAAAATCTTACTTAAAACGATAAAAAAATCAGGTCTAACTTCTTTTTCGCTGAAAGTAAAGTGAAGAGATTCCTTCTTAAGTTTTTATTATCTATGCGCAATATTATATTTAACTATTCCATTTAAATAGATCGAGTTATTATCGTAATAATCAATATACGTAAATATATTTTTGTATTTATATTAATAATCACAAATAACAGTATTTATTTTAAATATTTTTAAAAGTGTTATTCCACACTTAGGAAAGAAAAATACTTATTAAGGAAACGTATAAAAATATTAATATAGCGGGATTTGAAACCGCACCTCTTGGAAACCGTGCAAGCGCTCCGACCAACTAAGCCATACGTTCTCATCGGGCTATGTCGAAATTCTTATACGCTTGTTAATTAATTAATGGAAGTCAAACAATACCCAATATATGAGTCTGGTATTTGATTCGTTTCATTTGTGGCTTAATCGACATTTTATTGAAATCGTTATTGCCTTCCTCTGTTTAAGACAGATGAGGGAAAATGTTAAAAAATAAAAATATAATCTTTAACTGTATATATTTTTAACAAAAACAATTGATCTTATCAGTAAGTTAGTCTCAAATCAGGAAGTAAGTAGAGTATGGAGTTTGTCGACACTCAGTTTTCTTTGCCTACTTAGTGCGAGGTGGACTCCTTCACGAGGGTTCCGTATCAATTTCAGGATTGTAGATCAATGGGCAATACAACTTGTTAAGGTTAACCCCCGCATGTGCTGAACTACTATTATATAAGCTTATAATATATTTTTTTAATTATAAACCCTTCACATTTTTTTTTGTTATGTTAGTTCGTGGGAAGTAGTTTATAGGTTTTGATTAAACGGTGAATTTAATATAAAATGCAGCAAAAACTATGCATAATATGCATAGTAATGCTAGTATCTTTTCATTACGTTGTTTTTTTGCATTCTAAGGCACTTTAAACCTGAATATTAGATATTAATTACAGCTTGATATATATACGAGTACTCAATCTTGAGATAAATGCCCTTGAAAGAGGAACAACTAAATAATCTAAAACTATACCAAAACGTTACGTTTTATCTTTTAAGATACTGAACCCTAATAATAAAAAGACTTTTCAACCCTTTTTACATGACATAATAAAATAAAAATATATATTTTTCATTACGAATTTGTATAGTATTTCATCTTTTTGTTGTTTTAAAGATTTTAATTTACGTTTGTACTGCCTAATTCATATTGTTTTACAATATAAAGGCAGCGAACAGTTCTGATGCAGATAGATGACAGTGCATTGTTACTTTTTAGAATAATACAGAATAACACTATTATACTTTAAAATATGACCCAATTATGGTAAATTACATTTTTATGTTTAGAAAATAAAAATCGGGCCCGTCATGCCCTAATGGAACGGCGTCTGGCTGCAAGGGCGATGTCTGCGGGTTCGATACTCACTGGATGGAGTAAATTATTTAATTTCTCGGCTTTGAACAAACGGTTTCGTGTAATTTCGTCAATTCATAAAATTCGCAAAACCTTTCTTTCCTCCCTTTTATCAATTCCACTTCATAGTCGAAGACGAAAATGTAAAAAAAATGTAAGACAAAAATGTAAAAAAAATATCATTCTGAGTTTCCACGTCCCTCCCAAATAAAGACATATTCAATAATTAAATAATCGTTGATTTGTATCTTAATGTGAAACAGAGTATTTTTACACTAAACTCTCAGGTTCCCTCTGCCTACCTCGTTATGGGCACACCACATACTTGGTAAAGCCACATTCGCTCCATTCAAAATCGACCTCGATTAACCGAAGAACCATTGGTACTATCGCCGGCTGATCTAACAAAAGCTTTGTAATTTTTACAACCGGTCTAACCTTGAAGGTACAGATAGTTGAATAGTTGCTATGAAAGGGTGTAGTAGGTTGTAAGTCGTGTATTTTCAAGTAAACTTTAATAATTATACCACAAGGTCATTCATCTTTTAACAAAAGAAGTGAAGAATCGATAAGTTTTAACTGACTTCATTAAGGTTATCAGTTATCAGTTCGAGTGAACGTATCTTTTGTTTTTAATTTTTTTTTGTATGTTTGTGTAATTGTGCATTGACTGTTCATCTAATTAACCACTAAATAGATTTATTAATTTTCATTTTAGCTTCACGCTATATCCCGCTGCTAGCTTAATGTTAAGGCACTCCATTTCACATTTTCCGGCGTATCCTGGAGCCAGACACCAGACACCAAACATAGGATATTAACTTTCAAATCATTAAAATATTATTTTCTGTTTCTTTTTGGGTCTTGTACTTATATATATTTTTCAAATCATTTTGGCTGAACTAACAGTTGATTCTTATAAAATGTATTAATATTAAAATCAAATATTAATACAAAATAATATACAATTCTGTGAATGAAAATGAAAATAATAATAAAACTAGCTTTAGACATATATATTTATTTTAGAATGGTAATTCATCCAGTAAATATCGTATTTAGTTCTATCCATAGTTGGCGCAGAGCCAATGAAAACAAAAAGCAAGTCTAGGTATTACGTTGTTTGCCATATTGACTGAATTACTATCCTATATTGAAATGGTGAAAGAACAATGAAGATCGTGGGGTCAAATACCAAGTAAATTATTCGTTATATCAATATTATTTACTATAAATCAGTTTCACGCTGAATCCCGCAACACAGCAGGGTAGGCAGAGGGAATCTAGTGTCAAGATACTCCGTTCCCCATTTTCCACCGAATTCTGGAGGTATTGCGTATTGAGTGTTGGAACTCGACGTCGCGCTTTGCCTCGTCACCAGAGCTTAGTAATGAAAATATAAATTTATGTAAATATTTCCATCCCATTCGAGGAGTAAGAATCGAACCCACAACCAGTTGATTTCACAGTCAAATTTGTGCCCCCTTGACTTTTTTAATTCGATTTTTTACTTATTATAGTCCGTTGCCCATTTGCATCTGTTATTGGGGGCATTAATCAATCAATAGTAATGAAACCCAAAACGATTGCTCTTAAAAATTTTGTCTGTTTGTCAGTTTGTCTGTGCGCTTGTGGACGCTAATCTCAGAAACGGGTGGACCTATTTATATGCAATTTTCACTATTCTATACTGACAAACTTCCCTTAATATTTAATATTAGTTTTATTTAAATCAATTCATACGTATATAAAAGAGTTATGTCAATATAAATTATTCAATTGACTGAAACTTTACTGTTCAATGTTCAAATATTTTAAAATGTTATTAGATCACAAAAGTAATTTTGATGAAAAAATAAATAATTAGTAGTAAAGTAGCACAAGCGGGCGAAGCCGCGAACGGGGGTCGCTAGTTTAAAAATATTAATAAGCATTCACCTCAATTAAGACCATTACTATCTTACAGCTGAGGCCAGTCGTCGCAGCAGCACGAAGTGTGACTGTAAAACCGATTGGTTGTGGGTTCGATCCCCACTCGAGGAGATGAAATATTTACTTAAATTTATATTTCCATTTCTTCGCTCTGGTGTCCAGGCAAAACGCGGCGTTGAGTTCTGCCACTCAACACGCAATACCTCCAGAAATCGCCAGAAAGTGGGGAACGGAGTGTCTTTATATAAGGTTCCCTCTGTCTACCCTGCTGTGTGCGGGATATAGCGTGAAGCTTATGATGGTGATGATGACTATCTAACAAACTTACAGAACTAATATCACGCTGTATACAGCGATGTTATTATGAATTCTTAGAAGCATTTATCTTCAATAGATTAAGGTCTACTACCTGTTAAAGTAAAGTTTTTGTATCTTTACACATCTCCTGTATATTGTAGGGCGTAACACTTAATGAGACACTATTCTCTACTTTCTCCCTTTTTAAATAACAGTAAGTGATGCCGTTTCGGTACAAGGGTGCGAATGTAAACGATACGGTTGTGGGTTCGATTGTTACTCGGGGAAATTAAATATCTAAAACTTACTTTTCTTCGGTATAAAAGTAAGACGCGGCGTTAAGTTCCGCCATTCAACATGTAATGCTTCAAGAATTCGGTGAAAGTGTCCTAATGCGAAACGGAGTGGATTAGTACTAAGATCACAGGCTCCCTCTGTCTGTCCCGCTATGTGTGATCGCGTGAAGCTTGAAATAGTCATAGCCGAAGCTATCGTGGCGCAGCGAGTACAGCTTTCGATTATAAAATTAGAATAAACTATATTTTCCAAACACTATGTTTTAAATGACGGATCTTAACGCCGCATTTCTTCTTTACTTTTACCAGAAAGTGGAAACGAAAATAATCTATTGCCCCGAGTCAGGAATCCACGTAAAACCATGGCGTTACGACAGCCAGTATTCGTTTCATCTTTTGAGTTTGCTGTTCATTGTCTCTAAAATTGTATGTAAAAAGTGACTTGACTCTCTTCACCACCTCGGAGGCTATCTCTTCATCAGATTTTTCAAAGTCTGTGCAAAGTATGGTTACTTCAAAGTACTAGATATAATAGACTATAGTATATATATACCTATCATGTTGACACTTCGGCAAGTTAGTAAGTCGTTTAGATAAGGGCCCTCATATTTTACGGGGCGCTGTCGCCGGCGTCGCGTAGGTTCGTATAAAATTGTAAGTTCTAATTTAGGAACATACGAGTACGTGCGTTTATGATATAGCTAATGTTGTTTTGTTTTATGTTTTATTGTTTTAGAATTTCACGCGTTTTCCCACATATCAGGGAACCTATACAGAGGGAATCTAGAGCTGAGACACTTTGTTCCGTATTTTTTCACTGGATTTTGAAAGCGTTGCGTGTTGGGTGGCGGATCGATACCTCGACACCAGAGCGAAAAAATGAAAATATAAATTTAAGTAAATTTTTTATTACCTCGAGTGGGGATTGAACCCACAAGCAGTCGCGTTTACAGTCTACACACTGTCTTTTGTTGGCCTTTTGTTATATTATTTAGCTGATTCCCGGATCACAGATTATTCAGAGGGAACATAGGACATGTTTCCCACCTACCACCCAACATCCGAGACATTGCGTCTGGAGCGGCGCTGCTCAACCTCGTAGCCTCGCACTATTTATTGTCAGAGTGAGGAAAAGTAAATAGTTACACCTCTTAAATGGGAATTGAACTCCAAGCTCCAAAAATTATTGACAAAGCTCATCGATAAATAAAAGCTTTTATAAATATTATAAGAACTATTCTCAACTTTCTCGCTTTTTAAATAAGAATAAGCGATGCCGTTGTGGCGCAACAGTACAAGGGTGTGATTGTAACGCGACGGTTGTGGGTTCGATCCCCACTCGTGGAAATGAAATATTTATTTAAATTTATATTTCTTCGCTTTGGTGAAGAGGCAAAAGAGCGGCGTTAGGATCCGCCACTCAACACGCAATGGCATCAATATTCGGCGAAAAGTGCTAAACGGAGTGTCTTAATACTAGGTACCCTCTGCCTACCCTGCTGTGTGCGGGATACAGCGTGAAGCTGATTTATTTTTTTATTTTTGCTTAAATTTTATAAGGCGCATAGAAATTCTTTCTTAAGTCGTTTCAAGAGATATGAATATGTTAAACATTTAACCTATTGACCGTGTGAGGTATCTCTTCAATACGAGAAGTCCCTTACTCTACAGTTTTTGATGATATTGTGGTGAAAGCCTTATTTTCTTTTAAATTGTTTTCTGTGGGAAAAATGTGTTAAGTAGAGAACTAAGGAAAATTTGTCACTAAAATTTTTAAATATAGTGACCCATTTCTCCGTTCTCCATTTTAGATTTTTAACTGACGTATGTAAATAATTTGCTAAATGGTAAAATAAATTCTATATATAAAAATTGCCTAATCTACAAATTTCCGTTTTTTTAATAAAAGACTAAGCAGTCTCCAAAGGCTGTCGTGGGGATGACAAAAGTTTTACAATATCTGACTGTCAACGTGATGGTCGTGGATTCGATGCCAATTTCAACGAACTGATTTTAGAGGCTTCTTCTTATTTGCCTCATTGTAATAACACAAAGCAATTTCTAGAAAAATGGACGTAAAGTGGAGAATAAGGTGTCAGAATATAGAGTAAGAAGAGAAAAAAGTTACAAACATACCAAAAAAACCTTCAGCGATCTTCATATATGAATACAATACATATATAACATTTGTCCTACTTCATAAATAAAGTATAATTACCGAATTAAAACTAAATTGAGATGATCTCGATTAACCAGTATCTTATAGCCACTTCCTTCCGCGAGACCTCGCCGCGAGGCCGCTCTGTCGCACCGCGCCATTTTGTGTTGCCATATCTGTAATTACCCTAATATATAGGAAATTATATCTTATGTATCTTAACACTAGGTTCCCTCTGCCTACCCTGCTGTGAGCGGGAATACAGCGTGAAGCTGATTTGATTTTTTTTATAGGAAATTTATATTCGTTTTAGTAAATATATTATGTGGTGTTACTTCTATGAAAAGGTTTTCTTTTTATTATTATAGAGCGAGGAGCTTTATAAAGCTTTAAAATATTTAAGTTGAATAAATAAGGCAAAAAAGTCGTAATGTAAAATATTTTTCTTTAAAATACACTTATAGAATTTTATCTTTAAAATACACTTTAAAATACACTTATAGAATTAAACTTTTATCTCATGACTGTCTTGAAATGTTTAATATTTTAACTTCCCCACTTAGTTGTGCTCGAGGTAAAGCGCGACGTTGAGTTACGCCACTCAATACTCAAAGCTTCGAAGCTCCGCGGAAAACGGGGAACGGAAGTATTTTAATGGGAACAGTGAATCTTAATACTAGGTTCCCAGGTTCCGTATTTGTGGGCAAGATACAGCGTGAAGTGAAGTATTAAATGACACCTTGTGATTAAATTTTTTAATTGACCATACACAATAGTAAAACTTTTGATCTTAATAATGAAATTTATATTAACTTATAAGGAAACATAACATTTCTTATAGCAACTCCAAACAAAAAGTCAGCATAAACTCGTCAGTACAACCCGGCTGTCGTACTGGCCGCTCGCGTTACATCAGTTAGAGCCCACGCGGCTGAACTGATTCGGACGCCAAAACGAAACAAATAAACAAAATATATAATAAATATATATTATTAATATAATAATCATTATTATATATAAAATATAACAGAATCGCGTATCAAAAATCCCTAAGGGAGTCGAACGTGATACTGTATTTTATTCGTATTGAAAGTTATTGGATTTTAAGTTTTCGAAGTACAGACGTGGTCAAGACATCATTAAAGTTAGTATTCATTTTAATTTCTTTGGTTTTCTATTTTTCTTTTGCCGTGGGTTCAATTCCAAAGTTTTATTAAAGTTATGTTCAATATCCCGGTTGGTTTAGATAAAGCGCGGCGTTGAGTTCCAACGACTCACCACGCAATGCCATTTTGCTTGCTATTTTAGACTATAGTGGAAAAAACTGGTAGAAAATGTAGGAAATGCGTGAATTTAAAAAAGTTAAGTCTTTAGAATAATTCACTTCTTTTTTTCAAATAAAAAAAAATCGAATCAGCTTCACACTGTATCCCACATACAGCAGGGTAGGCAGAGGAAACTTAGTGTTAAGACACTCCGTTGCCTACTTTCCGCTGAGTTCTGGAGGCATTGCGTGTTGAGTGGCGGAACTCAGCGCCGCATTTTGTCTCGACCTTTCTTCGACAGAGGGAAGAAATGAGAATATAAATGTAAATAAATATTTCACTTTCTTAAGTGGGGATCGAACCCACAACCAATAGATTTTACAGTCGCACTTTGTGCCTCTGCGCCACTACTGGCCTCTTATTACAAATTTACATTTTGTTCATCTAGTAAGTTATACCTACTAATAACTAACAAACTTTTAAATTTTGAAATTATAAGTTATTTTAACAACATCATTATATTTTTTTAACATTATGAAACAAAGAAAATACAGAATAAAACTTATAAATATTACGCGGCACCAACGTTGCCATCGCTAAAACTGAATCGATATTTCGCTCTTGACCGATTAAGCCGGAGTTGGTTTGATTTAAATAAACTAAATTGGTTGTTTCATTTTGGAGTCAAGTTTCTAATCTTATGTTGATGTTCGAGAGGTCGTTGTGGCGCAGTGATAACGTACAACGTAAAATGCCATGATCGTGGGGTTAATCCCCACTTCAAAAAGTGATTGCAATGGCCTAATTGAATCAAAATCAAAGTCAAATAATTTTATTCAAAATAAGAAGTTACATGCTTCATTTTTTGAACTTCTGAAATTTTTGCATTTTTTGATTTTTTTAAAATCAATTCAACACATTATAATATTTTTATCTAATTCGAGTAATATATTATTTTTTTTTAACATTATGAAACAAAGAAAATACAGAATATAACTTATAAATAGTACGCGGCACCAACGTTGCCATCGCTAAAACTGAATCGATATTTCGCTCTTGACCGATTAAACCGGAGTTACTTTGATTTAAACACTAAATTGGTTGTTTCATTTTGGAGTCAATTTTCTAATCTTATGTTGATGTTCGAGAGGTCGTTGTGGCGCAGTGATAAGGTACAACGTAAAATGCCATGATCGTGGGGTTAATCCCCACTTCAAAAAGTGATTGCAATGGCCTGATTGAATTAATAATTGACGTTTAATTTCAACAGTGCGTGCAGAAGGGCCCGCTTGCATACAGAAGGGTAGGCAAAGGAAACCTAGTGTTAAGACACTCTTTACGCTTCGCGTTCCACACTTTACGCCGAATTCTGGACGCACTTTGAGTATTGAGTGGCGGAACTCAATGCCGCGCTTCGCCTCACCACCAGAGCGAAGAAACGAAAATATAAATTTAAATAAATCTTGATGCATACATATGCACTTGTAATATACGTAGAACATTTTATATACGAGTTATGTGAAGTGGTCCACCTTGGTCACTTAGCATAAAGGATTACGTAGAAAACTCACTTGTTAAATACAATTAACCAACTAGATAACTATAGTTAAACTATAAAAGTGAAACTTATATAGAAAAACGTGGTTTTTTTTATTTATTTATTTTTTAATTTTTAAAGTGTTATTCCACACTTACGAAATAAAAATTCTTATTTAAATTACGTATAAAAATTTTATCGTAGCCGGACTTGAACCCGCGCCTCCTGTAAACCGACCAGGTCGATTTCCGTTCAAAGGTTCAAATTTTTATACGTTTTTAAAATGCGTGTTTTGCAATGTCTCCGAACTCGGCGGAATGTAGGGAACCGTGTGTTTTGACACTAGCTTCTATCTGCCTACCCTGCTGTGTGCGGGATACAACGTAAAGCTGTTTTTTTTTGAAAGCCAGAAAGTGGACCGGACTACGGTACGCTATATTCCCCGTTTAGTGCATCAATTACGTATTTGCTTTTTTTTAAACTGCAATTACGTCTTTGTTGCCCCACAGAAGCGATACGAGGTTCCTCACTTTCTCCACGGGTGTGTGAAATGCGTGAAGATAAGAAATAACAATTTTTTGCTTCAGCATTTCCTTAGTTTACATAATACATACTTATATTTAACAAGACTATTTTGCTTTATGTAATTTATAATTTTATAATTGAGGCCAGTCGTGGCTAAGTGTGACTGTTAAATCGACTGGTTGCGGGTTCGATCCCCACTCGAGGAGATATTTATTTAAATTTATATCTCCATTTAGAAGAAAAACGCAGTGTATAGTTCCGCCACTCATGCCTCAAGAATTTGGCGTTACGTGAGGAGAGCAGTGTCTTAACATTAGGTTCCCTCTGCTTACCCTGCAATGTGTGAAACGCAGCGTAAAACTGAAAAAAAGTCATACAATATATGACATTGTACCTATTGCATAAAGCAGGATGGAGCAGGGTACCTAAAGTAAAGGCAATTTATTTCCCACTTCTTGCATATTTTTCTATAGAAATGAACCCACAATCTTCACAAACACTACCACTGCGCCCACAAGGTCTCTAATAATAAATTCTTCATTATTTTCAAACAAACACGCTCACGTGTATGAAATTATAACATTTATTATAACCACGTGCTTGCGGTCGACCGTTATCTCGATAGCTACCTACGTGAGTACGATTTGTTACATCGCCAATATAAATTGATTTTCAGTGTATATGAACCTATTTGATGAAAATATTTTTTTAGCGTCACGCTATATCACGCTATATCCCGCACACAGCAAGATAGGAAGAGAGAACCACGTGTTAAGACACTAAGTCCTTCATTTTCCGCAGAATTCTGGATTGCGCGTTAAGTGTCGGAATTATTAGGGACACTAGAGCGAAATAATGAAAATATTAACATTTGATTTCCCCGAGTGGAATTCGAACCTACAACTAGTTGCGTTGCGTTGTTGTGGTTGTAAACAATCACACTTTCTGCCCCCGATTGGCCTGAAATGAAAATTAGTAAAGAAATAATGATATTTTGATTATATTTAAAGTAAGAATGAAGTGCATTCAGCCAATACCGCCGTATTGGATGAATGTCTTGAATCCGGGTAGAAAATGAAGAAATTAATGTCTTGAGATTAGGTGCCCTCTTGTATGAGGACCTACCCTTTTGTCCTACCCTTTTGTATGAGGAGTAAAACGGGAAGTTGAATATTTACTACGTCCCACTGAAAACGCGATAGATTGTGGATTTGATTACCATTTGAGAAAATTAAATATTTAATACTTGAACTGCTTCGCTGTGGTAAGCGTGGAGTTGAGTTGCACTACTCAATACCTAATGCGTAATCCAGCGGAAAGTTGAGAATGGAGTGTCTTAACATAAGGTTCCCCCTGCCTACAATGTTACATTGCAGGATACAGCGTGACAGCTACATGAATTTTAACTAAACATTATTTTAATTTTATTATTTTTGAACGTTTACTGCTTTTATTTGCATTAAGTAAATAATTTCAACATTTTCTTACGTATTTTCGTATTATTAATTAATACATAGTTATATTAACTTCTAAACTTTTTTACGTCTTCAAAATAACCTTGAACTTATGGCATTGAGAATAGTTCATAATAACTTATGTTGTTGTTTTCTTATCAAAAACATTTAAGATGTAAATATAAGATTAAATTAACAATATTTATTGAGAATGAGGCTGTTTTAGAGCAGTGGGTGGGATTTTGCGGGTTCTATTCCCAGTTTTGGGAAGCAATTATTAATAATTTTTTGCTTTGGTTACAAAAGAAAGCTCCACGCTACGTCCGCCAATATTAAGCTGAAAGTGAGTCTTCTCTGTTAAATGTGGGGTACAGTGTGAAGGTAAATAAAGGGGTTAAATTTAAAAAAAAACGTAAAACAAATGATTGGGGAGACCAAGGGGACAATAGTGTACAATATTTTCCGACTCAAATGCTATGAAGAGACTCTCTCCACTTTCCGTCCAATTCTTGTAACATTCCGTGTTGAGTGCCGAAACTCAACGCCGCATTAGGTTTTGCTTAAACTAATTGCTTTTTTTCAACAATTGCATTTAGTGTATTCAAGTAATTACATCACACCATATAATACTTCTATATAAGGTTCTCTCTTTAACCGTATCAAGTAAAACAAGTTTTTGCGACGACTCGTTTCTAATCTTTTGTATCAAATGCATATATTTAATATATAAGGTTCTCTCTTTAACCGTATCAAGTAAAACAAGTTTTTGCGACGACTCGTTTCTAATCTTTTGTATCAAATGCATAATTTATATACGCAAGATGATTCATTTTTAAGACATGCTGCATCTAAACTATAAAATATCTAGAGATATTGAGTGTCAAACAGCGGAACTTAACTCCGCACTTTATACATTATAAATTATAATTAAAACGCGACTGGTAATGGGTTCGAGAAAATGAAATATTTATTTAAACCACTCGAAAAAATATATATATATATTTATTTTTATTTCTTCGCTCTTTTGTCGAGGTAAAGCGCGGTTTTAAAAGAGTTTCACATCGTTCATATAAGTTTTCCTTTTTTCGTACGTATTTCCTTTTAAAATAAAATAAAAAATACACAGTTAAAGAATTCGATGGCGTTCATAATTATTGTTATTAAAAGCTAACCACAATTTAGACCGTACTGTTATTATATAAGCACTCCTAAGGAACGTAGCCTTCAAAACGAAAAAAAAAACTAAATCTGATCCAGAGGCATTTAAAACCGGCGTGAAGTAGTGGCTTTATGCCACTGCGTTTCGCATCAGGTAATGCCGGGCCCCGGCGCCCAACCCATCGTAAAGGCCGGCAACGCACCTGTAACTCTTCTGGGGTTGCACGGGGTCGTGGGCGGCGGTAGTCACTTACCATCAGGTGACCCGCACGCTCGTTTGCCGTGTCTTTTCCATAAAAAAAAAAAAAACTTACAGACAAAAATTCGATATTCCATCGGGAATTGTAAAAAGAAAAAGTGAAATTTTTGCTTTTTACAATCCACACAAGCAAAGCCAGATACCACTTGTACGTTAAAGTTTAATGTACGTAAGGCGTTCATAGAAGTGGGTGGTGAGGTTGCCATGGCTAAATCGATGGTGTAAACAGTACCCGCCATACATGTCGTTGCCCTGGCCCCGTATTACCATATTTCTTGATGAAGAATTAGCCTATCTTTATATAATTTATTAGTTTTAATATATTTTCTGTGAAAATAGCAGTGTTTTAACTTAAATTTCTTGATAAATCGTATTAAATAGAAAATATAAATATGACTTATATTTTTTATGGATTGTAATAATACTCTAAATCAAGAAAAACTGTAATCTTTCATTTGATTTGCCTCTGTTTTTAGGGTTCCGTACCCTCCAAAACGAAAAAACAAAGAAGTCACGACCATTTATCTTGAGATCGTGTGGGAGAGTCAAATTAATGTTAAATATTGAGAGAAATTTCATGGTCCACGGAGAACAGAAAGAAAGTCAAGCTTCTAAAGCCAACACAATCAGAACAATTTATGCATCGTTTTTGCAGCAATATGTATGAAATTCGCTCTGTAATTAAAACCTATACGGTACTTCCCATGGACCTACAATTATGAAATTGGGGAAGAAGTGAAAACTTACAAAGGAATAAATGCATAAAGTAAAAATCTATAGAAATTTCATAGAAAAAATTAATAAAAATTTATAAAAAAAAATATTTTTTTCAGATTTTATACGGAGTACGGAGCCCTCGGTACGCAAGTCCGACTCGAATTTGACGATTTTTTTACTAACAAAAATGCTCTACTAAAATATTCTGTACATTCCTTTTAATTTACTTGTATGGCACACTTAACAGAGTAGAGTAAACCTAATGTTAAGACTCTCTGCCCCCTACTTTCCGCGCATTTTCTTAGCTTTGTTTTATGAGTGGCGGTACTCAACGCTGCGCTTAAAATATAAAAAAACTTAATTAGGTTAGGATTTACATAATAATTATAATAATTGTGGCCGTAATAATATTTCTCACACGAGGTTATTAACATTGAAGAATGAATCTGTATATTGTAAAAGTGATTGCAATCTAGTTCCCATCCGGCGGTTACTCACCGTGTATACTGATACATATATGTGGGCTTTTGATTTACCATTTTAATATTAGATATTAAGAGGCCGTTTGGCGCAGTGGCAATGGGACGGGTGTGGGTTCGATTGCCACTGGGAGAAATGTATTAATATTTTCATTTCTTCATTCATTTCATTCTCTGGTAACAAACAAGACAAAAGCAAGGTGTTGAATTTCTCCAATTAACACGCAATGCCTCGAAAATTGAGGAGTGTCTTAACACTAGGTTTTCTCCGTCTGTTATATGCGGATCTTATTTCTATTTTCGCACATTTATTATAGTATCTCGAAATTAATATACATATATCAGAAATATATCTAAATTATTATAGAAACATTATCGAATTTATGTCAATGATCAATTTTGAACTGAAACTTCTCAAGATTTGAGCGACAGAGATTTACATCTTAAAGAATAAACTTTATACATCGATAGTTTTTATAAGATTATTCTATTTTTAGTTTAGTGAAGTAATCGTTTTTTAGGTGTAACTTTTCTGATTATATTATTATAGTGAATTCAATTAAATTAATCTTGTATGTGAAAATAATTATATTATGAAAGTTATGCATCCAGGCGCAGTAGTACAGAGTCTGTCTGTAAACATGATGGTTGTAGGTTATGTAATCATAATAAGTAACAATAATAATACTTAAATTTTAAGACTGATTATGAAAATGTATAAGAATTTGAGAGAACTCGCGCTTCTTTGGAAACCGTTCAAGCGCTTTAACCACTCAGCCATACGTTCTCATCGAGCTACATCGAAATTCTTATACGCTTGTTACAACTTATTTATGTTCTTGTTCTTATTTCAGTTCTTGCAATGTTTCCAAAAATTTGACGGAGGTTCCTTCTACCGTCCTTGCTATGGGCTGTGTACTAAAACAATACTTAAAACCTATAAAAAAATAATCCTTGCCGCGTAACAATATTTTAGTCAAGTATTCAAAAACAATTTGCGCGGTCGTAAATTTCATAGCATTCGACTTCATCTTAACTTTTCTAACCAACTAAATAAACTTTTGCTCATATTTTTAACATTTTTAAAGTGTTAATCCACACTCAGAAAAGGAAAGGATTCAAACCCGAACTCGAACCCGAACCCGAAAAGGAATAGGTTCCCTCGGCCTTCCTCGCTTTGAGCGGAGTGTGGTGAATACAGCAGTATACAGTTTAAATTGAAAAATATTTATATTTTCCCATGGAGCATATAAGATGATAGATAATTTTTCAATGAGCTTTTTGTATGCCAATTACTCAACCCAGCTAACCGAAGATGTTAGGTCTGTTTGTTCTACCGTTTCTCAGTAACGTAAATATGGTAATAATTACATTACGGTCTTTATAGAAGGAAACGATTTATTTGAGTTCAGATTATGAAGATTGATTGTTTTGTAAATGTTAAATGAGTCTCTCTGAATTCTCCGTGATTAATATCAAGAGGATTTTTTTGCTTGTTTTTTGGAGCTTATCATTTACAATAAACACTTGTACCTGTATCCCGTATATAACAGGGTAGGCAGAGAAAACCTGGGAATCTAGTGTTAAAATATTTCGTTTCCAACTTTCCGTCTAATTTTGAGGGCATTGCGTGTGGAGTGGCAGAACTCAATGCCGTGCTATGTCACGTTAATAGAGAATCGAAAGGAAATATTTAAAATTTCATTTCCTCGAATGAGAATAGAACCCACAACCTGTCGCGCTTACAGTCGCACGCTTGTGCCCCTAAGCCACAGCTGGTCTCCAAAATCTGAAATTTGTTGCATACATACGGGTTAAAACCAACGAAACTTATAAATAATTCGTCTAAGAAATGACCAAGTTGCGAAGGGCCAAGACCTGTTATGGAAAATTTATCTCATTTAATATATTTATATATTGGTATTACTCATTTTATCCCCCTCCATACAAACATATGCCATATATTTATCATTCAAATGAATAAGCTATTATCCTTTCACGTCAATCCTTCCTGTCCGCATAAAGACATCGTTTATGATTAACGCGATCCGAACTAAGTGTTATTATAATACTTAATAGAATTTCTAAGAAAATTAAAAACTTAAATAAATAAATAATAAGCGAAATGTGACGGTTGTAGGTGCGATTCTCATTAGGGGAATGTATTATTTTCATTTCCTCTCTGGTAAGCTAAGCTGTCGAGGCTAAGCGCGGCGTTGAGTTCTGTTATCAACGCACGATGTCTCGAAAATTTAACCGTAAGTAGATAACGGAGTGTTTTAACACTAGGTTCCAGGTGGTAAGTGGATAACGGAGTGTTTTAACACTAGGTTCCACTTTTTTATATGGTTCTGCTAATTTTTGTTTCATCGAACTGAGTCTTCTAGTGAATTTCAATAATATTCTCATATATCAACAGCGGCTTTAGTGGCACTGATGAAAGCGTGTGACTGTAAAGGCGACAGTTTGTGTGTTACATTCTCACTTGAAGAAATATTTCCTTTAAATTTTTTCGTTCTGGTGTCTAGGCAAAACGTGACTTTGACTTCAGCTAATCAAAACCGAAGTGTCTAATTACTAGGTTCCCTCTGCCTAGCCTGCTGTGTGCGGGATACAGCGTGAAGCTTCAATATCATAAAATATACAATTTTCAAAGATTCTTTATCTATGCATAATGAGCACAAAAGCTAAACTTAGACGGTCGAAGTAAATCGCAGTGAACCTAACGCACAAAATAAGCCTAGATGGTGACTCACGAGTCGCGCCATCTCTAACTGCCGACAGTTTACTGAAAATAGTACATACCAATATTATATGAATGTATGTTTGTGTGTAACTGTTTGTAATTATTTAAAATGCTGCTAGCTTCACGCTGTATCCCGCACACAGCGCGGTTATGTTCCCTTTGCTTACCCTACAATGTCGTGTCAACTATGGCACGCTAAGTTGTAGGTTCAAATTCCATAGAATTAATTAATTATACCAATTATAAAGATCTTTCCCCTGATACACTGTTGATATTGTGTCGTTGGATTCTCAATATCTCGGTGCTTAGTTGAAAACAAAGTGAATCGTCAATTTATCTTATTTTTATAGTAGTCTGTCATTCGGAGAAATGAAATTTAATATAAAAATTACTAAATTAAAAAATCTCGCTTTCCGGTGTTAAATTGTGTAACTGATATCCCAAACTCCTTTGAAAATATTATTTAATAAATAATGCCTTGGCTAGTGATGTGTCTAGTGGTTAGAACCGTTTATAATTGTGATCGTAAGGAACCCAGAATCTTTTAGAAAATCAGAGGTAACAATAATTATATGAAATGTACCATAAATGTAATATAAATATAAATAAAATATATTATGATAAATAAAATGTCATAGTCTGTCCATTTCAATCTCCCGTGATATTTCTTAAGAATATCGTAGACGTCCTATCCGCCTCTCTGTTATACCCAATCATTACTGATAGATATAACTAAGGGGGGATAGTGAGTGGCCCCGCACCCGCCACTTACCGTGGATTCCGGCCGTTCGACTCTGAACCCTCCGGGACGGATCGGAATAGTTAATATTTGTGATTCTTATAATGCTTTTGCGAAAGATCAATTATTAAATAACTAATTCAAAGACCAAAGTCTAATATGAATATTTGCAATAGAGTTGAGATTATTATATGTAGGCCGAAGCCATAATTACATGACTTATAACTCTCTGCTTCAGATATCAGATCGAACTCCCTACCGCTAGGCGGCCGATTATGTGAATCCACTTCAGTTTGTTTCTTTAGAGGGCGTTATATTAATATACCTTCGTGTGTCTTGCTTATAACTATATATTTAACCTTCATATGTCTTGCTTATAACTATATATTTATTAATTGTATCTTAATAATATTAAATTCTGTATGTATAATGTGACGTGTTTGTTATATCCGTATTAATTCGGTAATATAATATATTTCACATTATATTTATTACCTACGTGCGCTTATTATATGCCTTAGTTCCAATATTAATATAATTTATATTCATTGTTATTGTAACGCCTCTTTTAAACAGAACCGTTGTAGAATAACACGCACAGCACACACCCTGCAGCTGTTTGTCTGAACTGACACTAGACTCAGAGTTGTGGGAATGTAATATAAAATCATTAATTGAAAATACTCAGTTATCGCTAGAACAGCCAGCGACTCCAAGTAGGCGCGATTCTACTACCAGTTCAGTAAAGAACCTCAGTGCTGAGAAGAACTGGCGGAAGAAACTCAGCAGCAGAATCCAACACCACTAAAGCATTTCGCTTATATCAAATATGTCAGCACCAGTGACGCCCGGCTATATATTATAAGCATGTCTTCGACATCAGTCGATTGACGCATTATGTTTAGTACGATAAACTAAGCGTTAGACAAATAAGCGGACACTACTATATACGTACACCAGAGCTAGGACATAAAATAGCACCACACACCCGTACGAGACGGGCGGACACTACTACATACACCAGTACCAGGACATAAAGCAGCATCACACACCTATCCATCATACACTAAGTGTTATCGTTAACGCAGCGCAAGGCACCGCGAAACTATCTAAATATAATATATATAAAATTAAATGCCATAGCAATTCACTTAGCCAAACACATTAGTACCAGCGAAGCCAAGCAGCAGTCGGTTGGGACTATATTGTTTAATAGTAAAACATAGGGTCAATGAACTCTATCAGTCGTATAAATTGTAAATATATATTTTGAAATAATAGTTTTATATCATATTATAAATGATACTATTATATTTATATTTCCTTGTATAGTAACATGTTAAATATTTACTAATATATATAGAAATTACATTTATAAGTTATTATAATTCACCAAACCTATTTAAATCTCATTTCACAATTCCCATACACGCATCTAACAAAGATGGCGGCAGGCATTCTGCGTACATTAATATAATTGTAATTTTACATATCTCACAAAACATCTTCATGTAATTATTTCCATTTACTAAATAAATAATATTTATCTCTGGATATTGACGGCATTATATGTATTAATATCATTCTTCTTTGTTTTAATAATAATCTATTAAAACTTACCGACGAAGTATTTCAAAGCAACCAATTGTAAATAGTGAAAGCACTTATACTTATCTTAGCAACTTCAAATACTTATATCACAACTGCAGACATGATCTCACATGCTTTTATGTATTAAATATAACTAGATATATGTTAGTTATAAATTAAAACTTCTCTAAACATTTAAAACATCCATCCTTCCTCAGACGCGTCCCGCCATCCCCCTTCTTCTCTTCCTTTTCTTCTTCAAACATGACGATGACGTTGACGGTAGCTTATTCAGCCAACATGATATTTTACAATAATTAAAATATTAATTATGTTATTATGTATTTTAAACGATAATACATAACGTTTGAATATAATTATTAAATATATTTTTAATAAATATATTTTATATCTTCGTGTTTTATCTACGGTATATTACGTCCCTTTAACATTACTTGTAAATGGAACGCGTAGTTAAAGAAGTGAACTAAATTTGAATTTGAATTAATTATATTATTTACCTACACATTTTAATTCTGGTATGGATCGTTACAATTGCGAAACTCGATATGATATTTTTTTTAGCTTCCTCAGTATCCCTTATATAACTGAGTAGACAGAGAGTAACTAGTGTTAAGAAGCTCCGTCCCACACTTTCCACTGCTCGAGGCACTCCGTGTTGAGTGGCGGAGCTCAACGCCGCGCTTTACCCTCCAAACAGAGTGAAAAAATGAAATGAAAATATTAAAATGCCAGGTAATTAAAAAATATAATAACATATTATAAAAGTGTGTCACATTATTGTAGGTATACACGAGTAAAAAAACTAGGTCAGTCTACATCACCCACGCTCGTCTTGATATAGATGATGCCAAAACTAAACCGCTTCTTCCATTTCGAGTGCCGCGAACAATAGATGAGTTAGGCTTCTTGTCCAATGGAGAAACCAAAATATTGTTAGACATATGTAGATATGGGATGTTTTATATTTAGTTATATTGCTATTTTTGAAAAGCGTAACTTACCGCAGCGCTTTGCCTTGTTACCAGAAAGAAGAAATGGAAATAGTAATGAATAGTAATTCATTCGTCCGAGTGGGAATCGAACTCACAACCGTCGCATTTACACGCTTGTGAGACTGCGCCACGGCGGCCTCAATATAATTATAATTCTAAATTTGTAAAAAAATATCCTCCTTTGGAATTTGAAAAATAATGTCTTCCCTTGCTAACAAGTAAATTATTATTACAAACAATCATTGGATAACGAATCTTTAAGACATCCTTCTTCATAAGCATTGTTAGAACTGAATTTAAACGCGACAGTTGTAGGTTCAAATTCAGCTTCTGGAAATGAATCATTATTTATTAACATTTTCACTTCTTTGCTCTGGTTACAAGGCAAGCCTCGAAAATTCGATGGTAAGGGGGAAACGAAATATATATTAAAAAAAATATGCAACGGGACTAGAAGTCAAGCCCCTAGAATACAATTTTTAGGATTCAGTATCATTTAAGGAAAAAAGGAACCCTTACTTACTTTGCTTACTTTGTTGTTCGTCCGTCCGTCCGTCTGTTGGTCTGTCTGTGTATCTGTCTGCCTGTCTGTCAAGAGCCTTTATTTCTGGAACGTTTTAAGATATCGAGCTGAAATTCAAAACATATACTCAAGTCTACGGTTTCTTGTTTTCCTTGAAAAATTTTATTTCTAAATTTACTTAGAAAAAGATATGTTCAGGACAAAATCTAAAAACTATAACATTTACATTCATATTCTAAAAAGGCCTTAAAAGGACAAAATTTGATATTAAAGCTAAATAGTTCAAGTGAGGTATCAGATGAAAGAGCTTGTTTTGCATATTCCAAATCGTACTTTATTTTTATTTTATCACAAATTTTTGTACGCAACCCTTGTGTGGTTGCTCGACTCACGTTTGTCCGGGTTTTTATAATATTCTACTTTCTTTAGTGTGAAAAATACTTAAAAAAGTTACAATGTTCGTAAAACTGTTTTGTTTTTATTTGTTATTTAAAAATATATAATAAAATCTTAATCAAACAAAATAAATTAAGCAAGTATATATATGTAAAAAATAAATAAATCAGCTTCACGCTGTATACCGTATTAAGACACTCCGTTCCTCACTTTCCGCCGAATTCTGGAGGCATTGCGTGTTGAGTGGCGGAACTCGACGCCGCGCTTTGCCTCAACACCGAAGCTTTGCCAGCGAAGAAATGGAAATATAAATTTACGTAAATATTTCATCTCCTCGAGTGGGGATCGAACCCACAACCAGTCGGTTTTACAGTCACACATTGTGCTCCTGCGCCACGACTGGCCTCAGTATATGTATGTATGTAATATGCTTTCAATAACTATTGACCGGTTTTACAAGAAAACCTTGTACTTAATAGTTATAGATTTTCGCCTAAGTCTAAGGTGAAGGCCACAGAAGTCAAATATAAGTTCTTATATATATATATATAAAGACATCGTTTATGATTAACGCGATCCGAACTTAGTGTTATTATAATACTTAATAGAATTTCTAAGATTATATATTTTTAAAATGATATATATATATATATATATATATATATATATATATCGGACTCAACTTTCACCCCTTAGTGGTAGGAATATATATATATATATATATATTATATTCCTACCACTAAGGGGTGAAAGTTGAGTCCGACGTGTCTCGACATTAAGTTCCCTTAACCTTCCCTGGTATTTGCGGGATATAGCGTGAATGTAAAAAATATATTTTTTTACATAAGTATAGGCACCTCAATAAATCATACACTAAATAATTATATTGGCCTCGTTCTGCCTTATATTCTCTCGTTCGCTTGTCATCAACTTGGCAGCCCTTGATTAATCTTTTTCCATTATAAAACAAACATATTGTGTAATGATCGATTCAATGGTGTGTGAAATGTTAATTATATTTGCTGATATGAAAAGAAACCATGCAGTCATTAGCTTTCCATGTATTCACAGTGCGGGTTCCTATCCTGTTGCAGGGTGCATAGCTTGAGGCGACCTAAATGTTTTAATGTTAGATTTAACGGCTCCTTTGAAATTAGCTTTTTAAATAAATTAATAATGTATAATTTGATATCTGAAATACATTTATAATAGCGACAAATCAACTTATTTCTTATATTTTTCAGCTTCACGTTGCTGTAACCCTCCATGTGAGGGATACAACGTGAAACTAGACAAAAAAAAAACAAAACTTATACAAAATTTGTAAACAATAATAAAAAATATAATATTGAAATGTTCACCATAAATCTTTTATTACTATAAAGACGGACTGTTAAGTAAATTAAGTTAATATATAACTACAAGCGCTACTCTTCTAGAACGAGATCGCTGTACAAAGAATTCCCAATAGAATATTAACAGAGCTACCGTCGTTATTCCCTATAGTAATCTAGAACAAAAACGACTATAGATAAAAGTTTAAAGTACGACAATATAATATAATATAATATATAGTAGTCTCGTTTTAAGGAACCTTAAGTACACCAGTCCAATTTTCTAGACTAATAACTCTCGTGTTGAATTCATTCTCCGGAATGTGAATCGAAGTTGCAACTCCCGCTGCGCCACCACAGCCTCTTAGATTATAATGAAATATGATGTTACTTTCCAAGTATATTATAAATAATGTAACCTTATTATTTTGACGTCGTTGAGTTCCACCAGTCAACACACAATGCCCTCCAGAACTCGTGTGAAAGTGGGGAATGGAGTGTCTTAACAACACACTAGGTCCATCTGCCTATCCTACTATGTGCGGGATACAGTGTAAAGCTGATTTTTATTATATCCTTTTCTTTTATATTATTTGCTTACTTAAACAAAATTTTCGTATGAAAGAATTGTATAAACAATTATAATTTAAAATAATTCGGTTAAACGAATTACTCATTCGACATTGGCGAGCCGTGGAGGTCAGATCTGTATCTAGAACTGGTTACATGTAGGTTACGTTGGGATATCCAGGTGTACTAAGAAATCCATAGTAATATTGTAATTGTGAAAGTTGCAGTATGTATATGATGAGGCCAGTCATGGCGCAGAGGTACAAGGGTGTGACTGTAACGCGACGGTTGTGGGTTCAATTTGCACTCGAGGAAATTAATTATTATTTATTAGTATTTTCATTTCTTCGCTCTCGCACTAAGGCCAAAAGCCCTGCGTTGAGTTCCGCTACTCAACAAGTTATGCTTCCGGAATTCGGCGGAGAGTGGGGAATGGAGTGTCTTAACTTGCTGTGTCCGGAATACAGCGTGATTGTACAGCTGATTATAGTATATGACGGTCTATTTGTTTGTCTTTAATGGACTGGTTTTATTAAAATTTTCCAATATCTATGAACCTAATTCGTTTAGCAAAGCCGTTGTTTAACGCCGGTTAACTTGATACAAGAAGAAAGAAGTTTAACTTGATACAACATATAAGATTATTGTTGCCAGCTTCACGCTGTACATCATCATCCGAGTGGAAACCGAACACACAACTGTCGCGTTTACAGTCAAACGCTGTGCTGCTTTGCTACGACGGTAATAAATATAGTGTTAGAAATCGGAAGCGGTTATAGTTTTTAAAATACACGATAAATACACACATCGTCTATATGTTTTTAAAGTATTTGGAAAGGGATACCACGTAATTGCAATAGGTGATGTGTATCACCTACTAACAATACTTCACACTAGTTTCCTTCCAATAGGGACCGTCACTTACACGCAACTGTCCTCCGATTGACACAATTCTACTGCTTTTATAATTATTTTCACCTAAATCTACCCTCTTTTACACGAGTACACTAACAATAGGTAAAATATTCTTTTTGAAAAATGCTTACATTAATATATTTGTATATTTCAGTCTGGTTAGAGAAAAAACGGTGTTGGACATTGCTTCTTAGTATATAAAATCGATAACTTTTCGCATTGTGTTTCCTCTGGCTTTTTCTCTTAAAGATTTTAATGATAGGTAACTTCCTCCAGACCAACTACTACCAGATGTGTTCCTACACAATTACAATACAAGGCTTTTTAAAAGGCGGACCATCAAAGTTCCTAAAAGCCGGCAACGAACTGGTGGTTCCTCTGGTGCCACAAATGTTCGGCAGCATAATCACTTAACATCAGGTGGCTGGCTAGCTTGGTAACTGGTCTTAAAAAAAGATATATCTAAATATATATACTTATATTATATTAACATCCATACATTATACGAGTCGTGGCTCGAAACTTCCTTTCACATTTAGCGCTTTCTTAGACGTTTTAAGTGCGAGATTGCAGCGTTCTGCGCCGCTTAGTGCCTGACTGTGCGTTGTCTATCGACACAGCACTCAGTATCAGAATGATCAATCCTCAATCAGTCAATCAGACGACTTTTAAATATAATATACATAGATTTCATATACATAATCCCTACACTTATGAAACTTACTAAAGTCTTAACCCTATTCAAATGAAAGTGACTCATGCGTCATGCCCTAACCAGACGCATTGTAATAGCGCAATAAAGTTGTTTGTTCTGAAATAACACGAGAATGAAACACAAACTCTACTTAGTGGCCATTTTCTTGGTACTGCCGAGTTTAATAAATAATTTTCAAGTTTCTTATTTAGAAAACGTATAAATATTTGAACCTAGTGAGACTCGAATCCGCGCCTCCTGGAAACCGACCTCGAGAACCTAGTATCTGACAATTTCTATTTACATACTGTGTTTTTGATTAAAATGAATTAATTAATTGTGGTCATAATAACCCAAGATCCCAGGGCCCCTAGACCTACGTCGTCTGAAAGTTTCAAGACTATTAGTTTAATAACCAGTAAAGACAGTATGCTTACTCACTAACTTGAAAGTGGGGCCCTATCAGAGGTAGCGCCAAATAAAGGTACATCTCTATCTGAGAGAATGATTGAGCCATCAGATTAGTCTGGGTGCTTTATAAGAGGTCTGGAAATAGTTCGTAAATAATATATGTAACCTTTAGGACATCTTGCAGAAGTAGAGACCCACGTAAAATGTCTGGTAATAATAAATATATATTTTTTACATTATTCTTAAAAAAATATTTAAATACGGGCGTTTCTACTTTAACTTAGGTGAGCGTGTACCTTAAGTTGATGACACCTCTGAAAGGTGCCCATTTTCAAGTTGGTAAGTATGCATACGGTTTTAAATGAAACTATTTTAACCGGATTAATCGCGTATATTTTGTATTTTTATAAATTTTTTGGAAATCCCACGTTTTGAACACTTTGCAGTAGTCCGTGGTCACGGGTAAACAATAATGAGTCTAGTTTCATTTAAAATGTGTAATAATCGTGAAAATCAAAGAACTTGTTATATGCATACGGTCTTAATATTAGGTTATTAATCTTCAAAATTTCAGCTTCCCTAAAACGATGTAGGTGTGGGCGTCCAGTGTTCATAGTCTATAAAAATGTAGCGGCACGGCGTCTGACTGTAAACACGACAGTTGTTGATTCGATTCTCACGTGGAGGAAAGAATAATTATTATCATTGCCTCGCTCTTATAATAAGTCTTATAAGAAACACAACGTTGAGTTCGGCCGCTCAACACGCAATGTCTCCAAAATAAAGCTGAGAGTGGGCAACGGCGTGTTTTAAAATAGACAGTGAAGTTAAAAAAAATCTAAGTGACCGTTTCTAAAATATTGAAGGAGGCAACCGTGGAACCTAGTGTTAAGATAATTCGTTTCCATTAAGACTTTCATTCTCTACTTTACGCCAAATTCTGAACACATTGCGTGTCAAGTGGCGAAGCTAAACGCCGCACTTTGCCACGTTACCAAACTGAGGAAATGAAAATATTCAATATTTCAATGAATACATACTTATACTTGTTTATTATGTATGCTTAAAACGTGACGTAAGACAAGAGCTTTTGTCGTAGTTAGTGTATAGAAAATGAATTATTCACACCATATTGATCTGCTGCTTGCACTTTATGGGTTATGCATACAAAAGTTCCTTTGTAGTTCTTGAATAATGGAGTGGTAAGCTCGAAAGTTCAATTTTGATTCATAATTTTTATTAAATAGGCCAGATAACTCAACACGCAATGCCTGCAGAACTCGGCGGTAAGTGGGGAACGGAGTGTCTTAACACTAGGTTCCCTCTGCCTACCCTGCTGTGTCCGGGATACAGCATAAAGCAGATTTTTTAAAATTTATTTACTTATAAATAATTATCAGCTTTTATCAATAATTATCGACGGAAAGTGTTGAGCACTAGGTTCCCAGGTTCTCTCCGCCTACTCTGCTATGTTTGGAATGCAACGTTAAGCGAAAAGAAAAATATTAACATATTTTTACTATTATTAATTGCTGGTCGTTAAGACGTAAAATGGATTTTTTCCCGTAAGAATATGGAGAAATCCTGTCTTAGTGCTCCCAACGTAACTACGTGTAAATATCAACTTTTTAGGTTCAGTAGTTTCGCCAGTGTACAATGTGTTAGTCACTCAATAAAGGGAGAAGTGTATACGAATATATACATATGCAGATTATACTTTATTTCTTAAAGAGAATACTCAGTAAAATCTGAATATTAAAATAAGTACTAATTTGAAACGATTTCTACATCTTACAGAATATGAAAAAGTTAAATGTATTTTTTCAAAAAAAAAAACAGTTGTAACTTGTTACTGCTGCTGCCTTTATTTAATTTTAATATGCCTTCGGTGCTCATAAATTAAGACGCCGTCTTAGTGGCCACTCGAAGTAATTGAGAAAACTTTCTTAATAGCTCTTGAGTAAATCGCAATTTCAATATGTTTATTTCAAGATAAGTACACGTTTTATGCTATCTGTACTATTTTTATACAGTTTTATATTAGAACTAGCTTTTTAACACGACTTCGTCTGCATGGTCAAATGGACCTAATGGCCCGTGTTTGTGAAGCGCTCTCAAGTCTGAGATCGATCTTGGGATGCTCTACAGATCGTGTAGGTATAATACCGTCTTCGGCGCGCGGATTATCTAATACAAAAATATTTTTTTAATTCGATCCAGTAGTTCTTGAGAATAGTTTGCTCAATCAAACAAACGCTTATACTCTATTAGATTAGTGGAATATAGATGTCACTCTGTATCTCTTTTAATACGAGTCTTCGACGTAGACGGTATTACAATAAGTTTATTAGTGAGTGATTGGACATTATTGCATTGCAGGCTAGGCAAATGGAACCTAGTTTTGAAACTAGAACCACTGACTGAAACTAGAACCACAAGACTCTTCCGTTTCCCATTTTCTACTGAATTCTGGATGTATATAGAGTTGAGGCGAGGGACCGCCGAGGGATCAACGCCGCAATATTTAATTGATATCCTAAAAAAACAACAAAGAGAAATACGAAGCATATTTTTAAAAAAGAAAAAAGAAAATGACGATGAAACAGACCTGCAGTTCAACATCTAATCAAAATTTAAAAAAGTAAAAATGAGAGAAAATTTGTTAGCCAAGTATTAATTAACTGCAATCGTATTTCAATTGGCGTCGTTAAACATCGTGTTTTTTTTTATCTTAACCACATTTTTCAATTAAATTAAGTGAAGTGCCTAGGTTATGAGAACGTAATGGTACTATTACTGCGTTAAGTTACCTTTTAATTTTACTGACATTTCCTATTGAGTTGCGGAAGTTAGCGCCGCACTTTTATAATGTTGACATACGAATCCCGTATCGTTAAATTTTTATACGTTTTCTAAGAAAGTATTCTTTTAATTTATTTAGGCACAAGCGTGTTCCTCAACAGGTTGTGAATTCGATTCCCATTTGATGAAATTGAATATTGAATATTTTCATTTCATCGGTCTGGTGTCGAGGCAAAGCGCGGCGTTGAGTTCACCCACACAATACATAATGCCTCTAGAATTCCACCGAAAGTCTTACCGCTACACTCCCTCTGTTTATCATGCTAGATGCGGGATACAGCGTGAAGGTGAAAAAAAAAGGAAAATATTATTTAACTTAATGTGAGAAAATAACAGTTTAACGTATGAGTAACAACCGACTAAGTTCAAAAGATAAGAACATATATGTCGCGTTTAATTGGTACATACTCGTATATTATAATTTTGTACAGGTTATGAACGTGACTGAACCTAAAGTAGGTCTCGAGTGAACGACCTAGGACACCTGAAATCCAAAGCTTTATATATATGGATTTATTGTCGGTCTGTGTGTCGTAACTGTGGTATTGGAAATATTAATATGGTTATACTTTATAATGCTAAATACTGGACTAGGCCACGATTTGCTGTGGCAGAATTTATATCGGTTGATACAATTGTTGTTGTAAATATGTATATTTTGATGAGAATTTCTACAGTTCTAATCTTAAGCCTTTTTATTTCCTTTTTAGGATTTTTTAGGGTTTTTAGGGTAAAACGAGTATACGGAACCTTTATATAACGTTCACTTTGTTATCCATCTGTCAGCACTATCTATCTCCTCGGGATCGTGTGGAGGTATCAAGCCAAAATTAATATCAAGTACTCTTTTTTTTACGTCAACACAATCAAAACATACTAGAGCTTATGCATATGAAATTCGCCGTGTAATCAAAACCCATCGGGTACTTCCCGTAGAACTACAATTATAAAATTTGGCCAGAAGTGAGAACTTACAGAACAAATTAAAAAATAAATAAAAACGTCAAAATTTATAGATATTTCTTTGAAAAAAAAATAAAATATAATTACAAACTTATGATTGTAGTACACTTCAAACAAAATGTACTGCAATCATAAGTTTGTAATTATGTTTTTTTTTTCAAAGAAAGCATATGGTCCGCAAATTTAAGTTTGTTAATTTTTATGTACTTTCGGTAATCTTTAATTATTCAGTACCTCTACCTAAGAAATTTTCAAGATATATACTATGTCTTGAAATCGTATATCGTTTGATTTTTTAGCTTCACGCTGTATCTCGCACATAGCAAGGTAGGCAGAGGGAACCTAGTGTTAAGAAACTCCGTTTCCCATTTTCCGCCGAATTCTTGAGGCATTGCGTTTTGAATGGCGGCTTAACGCCCTTTAGGCCTTAATAGCAAAACGAAGAAATGAAAATATATAAAAATAATCATTAATTCTCCCAAGAGAATTACTATTTATTGATATTTCTGTATTAAGTAGTCACTTAACACTCCCACTCTTGTACCACTGCGTCACGACGACCACACTATAACATAATATATATATATATATATATATATATATATATATATATATATATATATATATATATATATATATATATATATATTGGCAACAATTTTTCTATCTAAAAATTTGATGCAATCAGCAAAACTCCAGAGAATACCTTAGCTTAGTCTTATTTCTCACCAATGCATACTTTATAAGCCGTATTTATATCTCAGAGCGAATAATAAAATTCGCGAAAACAAAAGAAATATAAATACTGTTCCAAGTAAAAGATGCTTCGTTATTTTTTCAAGGACTTCTTTCTATCTATGAATATGAATTTTTTTTTATATTATTTTTTTGATGTATGTATATAGGAATGAAGAAAGAATTTTGTGACTGTAATAAAGAAGGACGTAAATTATTTCAAAATTTAATTTAATTTTAATTAAACGCCACTGTAACGCAGTGGAACATGCGATGGTTGTGAGTTCAGTTTGAAAATTAAAATTTAATTATTTTCACTGCCCGCTTAAGATAAATGACGTTGAGTTCCACGGAATATTTTGACACTAGATCCGTTCTGCCTACTGCGCTATAAGCATTTTTTTAGCTTCACGCTGTATCATGTACCACGCTGTATCACATATAGCAGGACAGGCAGAGGGAAGCTTGTTCGAAGATTCTCTGTGAGACATTGCCTCCGTTACGAGACATTCTGTGTTGAGTTGCGGAAATGAACGCCGCGTTTTGTCTTGTTAGAGAGAGAAAATGAAAAAGAATTCGTTCACCTGAGTGGAAATCAAACCCACGACCACGATCACATTTATAGTCAAATGCTATTTATGTGGCGTATAATAAATTGCTTATTTTTCCAGGAGGCAGGACTAGACACGCGTCCCCTGCGTTACGCGAGGCATTGCGGTTGTTGCGAGACGCGTGGCCTGAGCCCCGGTCGTTGAAAGAACGCTGGTGAGTTTTATAAATTTAATAATTTCGAATTATATTTGAGGATATGTTAGAATGTATTAGTTAATTAATAGATTTTAAATGATTTCTCATTAAGAAAAATTTTGATTGATTTATATACAAACCATTTTGCTATATCCTTGCTGGTAGACTCTGGTTTCTTCTGGTTTCTGGTAGACGTACCGCGGTGTTGAATTCCGACGTTCAACACGTATCGTCTCGTAAATTGAATGGAAAGTGGAGTATAAGCTGTCATAACAGTAGGTGACCTCTGTCGATTGTGTAATGTGGATATCGTGTGGAGCTATAATACAATCTATCTACATTCGTAATAAATGTAAGAATAAGAATTCAGCGGAAAGTTGGGAACGGGAAGTTACTTAATGGGGAACGGAGTGTCTTAACACTAGGTTCCCAGTTTCCATCTACCTTGCTGTTGTTTGCCATGCATCGCGAAGCTGATAACAAACCCATCCTAAATGACTTTAATTTAATTTGAACAAAATATAATAAATTTAACGCTTCTTAACATTTACAAAAACCCCAAAGCGTAACAGAGTAAGCGTAACTTAACCGCGACGTAATGTAACTTTACCTTGGTCTAAAACTAAAGACTGCGGTTTTATACGACTCTAAGGAAAATCATATGCGCAGTATCTATTTAAGTTTTAATTAGTATTTGTTGAAACTTTTATATAGGACAAATAATAATTCATTTCCTCGAATGGGTATCGAACCCCCAACCGTTGCGTTACAGTACATAAAATGAAAGACATTTAATTTTAGGCGATTTAATAGGAAATTTATTCGTTCAATGGGAAATCGAACCAACAACCATCGCATTTGCTGTACGAAGCTCTCCCGTCGCGTCACGATTTCCGAATGTAGCAACGAAATAACAAAACTTAAAACAAAACAAAAATGAATATTTTTTGACTATTTACAAAGATTCAGTTAAATAAAACAGGCCAGAAGGGAATTAGGAAACTCGTAAGCTACAGGTTCTGTTTAAAATAAAATGCATAATTAATTTGTAATTTTTTTATATATCTGTACTGAAATACATGTCCTTGCTGAGAATTGAACCCTCGACTCTGATGGTCGAAGGTTAACTAAACTCAACATTTTATTCATATAGTTCAAATCCTGCCCGGGCCTAAAAGATATAGGTTTTAGTCAAATCAACAAAGACAAATGGGCTTACAAAAACCAGCGCCCAGTACATTTTTTTTTCAGTTTCACGCTTTATTCAGCACGCAGCAGGGTAGGTAGTCGAGACCTAGTGTTAAGACACTCCGTTCCCCACTTCCTGCCGAAATTTCGAGCAAAACCAAAATATCAGAGCGAAGCAAGGAAAATATTGATAAATAATAATTCACTTCCTCTAGTGGGACTCGAACCCACAACCGTCGCGTTTACAGTCACACGTTTGTGCCCCTGCGCCTTGACGACGCCTTACATACTTACATACTTTTATTTTAATAAGCTGGCAACGTCATAATGCTGGAAAACTATAAATATTTAATATTGAAATACTCCACGCGGCTGAACTCTTTCATTTATATTACTTCCACAGCTGTAATTTAACACTGTGGTATATGAAATAAATAGTTTAGTTTGTATTTAAATACGTATATCGAATATTCATTTAGTCTGTAGCATTACGCAATAGCAATGTTTGTTTATATGGAAAACGTATAAAAATTGGACTGTAGCGGGATTCGAACCCGCACTTCCTGGTAACCGACCAGGAGGCGCGGATTCGAGTCCTGCGACGCTCAAATTTTATACCTTTTCTAAATAAGTATTTTTCTTTCCTAAGTGTGGAATTACATTTTAAAAATGTTAGTTTGTTTGTTTGTTTAATATCGTCCTATCTTTAATTATGATTAAATTGATCGCTGTCAGTGTCATAGAACCCAAAACGATGATTTTTAAAAATATTGTCTGTTTGTCTGTGCGTTTATTCACGCTAACCTCAGAAACGTCCTAATAGACTGCAGTTTTCACTATTATATACTTTTATATTTTTGCAAATTTCTTTTAAAGTACGTGCTGGTCGCCTGGCGCCTGGTCGGTTTCCAGGAGGCGCGGGTTCGAGTCCCGCTACGTTCAAATTTTTATACGTTTTCTAAATAAGTATTTATTTTTCCTAAGTATGGATTAACACTTTAAAAACGTTTTAAAAAAATCTCTAAGTGTTTTTTTTAGTTCTTAGGTTCATAAATATAAATGTTATGTCTTTATAAAGAATTTCAAATAAAAATTGAATAGGCGGAAACTTTAGCTCAAATGCATGGATATTGTCTTTGAAATGGTAGGGTTTTTGGTTCGAAACAGTAATTCAGATGATAATTGAAGAATTGTCTTGTTCAATGGGTGTAGCCGTGAGCGAGTCGCTAATAAAAAAAATATCTGCTTAACGCTACATCCTGCATATAGCAGGGTAGGCAGAGGGAATAAATAAGACACTCCGTCGAGGCATTGCGTGTTGGGTGTCGGAACTCAATACCGGGCTTTTGTCTTGGTGTCAGAGCGAAGAAATGAAAATATTAACAAATAATAATTCATTCCCTCGAATAGGGATCGAACCCACAAACGTCGCGCTTCAATATCTCTCTTGTGGTCCTGGACTACGAGAATAAAAAATCTTTACAGATTTTTACTTATACTTCCTTACTTAACTGGCAACAATGGGCTTCTATATTTTTTAATGTAAGTATATTTTCCGATGGCAATTTATTATAGCTCCTGTCGTCGTGTCCTCGTCGCTATCATAGTATATCGTAACCTAATATATTTTTGCTTTTGTTATTGAAGCCCTAGTGGCACAGGGACAAAAGTGTCTGGTTATAACGCGACGGTTGTGAGTTCGATTTCGATTAATATTTTCATGTCCTCGCTCTGGTACCAAAAACACGAGAATTAAGCGGAAAGTGTGGATCGGAGTGTCATAACACTAGATTTGGCTTCTTTCTCATCTTTAAAGAACTACACATATGCGCCTCTTATAGACCACAATGGTTTCCCATTTATAACTTTACGTATCCTCTACATATTATGATATTACTATGTGAACAATATTCAGAGAAAATCTAGTGTTAATACACTCTGTTGTCCGCTTTTCGCTAAAAATAACGGCAGAATACAAACTATGTAGTCCCACACCGAGGAGCTTTAAATGTAATTATTTTCCCCGAGGGGAAATCGAACTCACAACCACCACATGTGAGCACACACTACCTCATTGTGCCATTTATTGTATGTTTTTCCATTTTTTTTTTTATAAAAATTATAAAAAAAACATTTGTTCTAAATCTATATATTTACGTTATTTATTATGCACCAAAACAATATGTAAAATACCCGAAGGTCATGTCTTAAGTATGCATAAAGTATCATGAATCTTTAAATCATTATCGATTCAAGAGGTCCCTCGGAGAGCTTTTTGGCTCGTGAAGTACGCAGATCTCAACATCGATTTATAATTTAGATTTTAGGGGATTAACCTGATAATGTTTACTTACTCTTAACACGAGTAGGTACTTCTTTTTTATTTTTTAAGCTATTTTCAAAGTAATTGTCGAATATTACAATATTAATAATAATGTACAATATGTATATACAAAATAGCAGAAAAATACATAAGTCAACAAATATATAAATTTTACGCGGCTAACAACATCATAACGCCTAATCAATACGGCTTCCAACCTCATAAGAGCACAACCCAACTGCTATCATCGTTTACGGACAGTATATATAAACATCTCGATAATAAAGAACACGTATTGATTGTATTTATTGATTACACGAAGGCATTCGATACGCTCAGACATGATAGGTTGCTGCAATCGCTCTGCGATAGCGGAATCAGAGGAAAGCTACTTGCATGGTGTGAAAATTATCTTTGCAATAGAAAGTACTCTGTAAGGGTAGGTAATGCTGATAGCTGCATGATAAAGTCAATGGTAGGCACGGCTCAAGGCTCGGTGCTTGGTCCACTGCACTATATCACTTATGTAAATAGCCTTGCTAATACAATTAAAAGAAGCGAGATGTATCAGTTCGCAGATGACACTTGTCTCATAGCCGCTGGACGCAATATCACTGATGCTCTTATACAACTACAAGAGGACTTTGACATACTTACCAAATGGTCACACGATGCTGGATTATTACTCAACGCTGATAAAACCAAGTTGATGTATATTTGCAGTAGCCAAAATAGAAGTCACTTTGAACCAGTGCTTATTTTACACAACCACAAATGTTTACACCGGAATACTAAAGCTGTAACTTGTGACTGTGCCGAAATAGAATTAGTAGGCAATCATACTTATCTAGGAATGGTCATCGATAGCAACCTAAACTGGAAAATGCACATAAATCACGTATGTGACAAACTGAGAGGATTACTTGCTAAATTTCATTTAGTGAAACATAAAGTGCCATATAAAACGCTTCTGTTATTGTACATGGCTTTGGCTGAGTCAATAATATCGTACGGACTGTCCAGCTACGGAAGAACGTATAAAACGCATTTGGATCAAATTTACTACTTGCAGTTACGCATTTTGAAAGAAATTATCCCATATAACATAAAAAAATCTTTCAACAGCAGCAACGAAAAATTTTTTGAATTTTGTAAAATTTTACCAATACACGAAAAAACTGAATTAACACTTTTATCAGAACACTTTTTTAATGATAATTTTAAACACTACAATGATATAAACTCAACAAAAATAACAACGCGAAGTATGGTCAATCTAAAACTTATGTTACCTAACTATTGTAATATGTATGGCAAAAGATCTTTACATTATATCATACCAAAACTTATTAATCAACTTCCACTGTCAGTAAGAAACACAATAAGACACAAAAATATAAAACACATATTAAAAGGTCATTACCTAAAAGAACTAACTATGAAAGTAAAATTATAGGCAAATATTCTTTGAAAAAAAAAAATGAAATTGCACAGTCATAAAATACTTGTATGGTGTGAAAATTAATTAAATAAATAATTTATATATAAAAAAAAACAATAAATTAATAAATAAATATTATATATAAATCAACCTGTATATGCTAATACACTCGAAGTATCTAGTTTATTGAATAGAAACAATTGTTAATCTAAATGTACCCTCGTTTTTTACTTTTTTGTGATTTAACTTTACACATGTTATTCTTAGTGCGAGTTATTATGATAGATATTTATTGTAATATGTTTCTACACATAGAAATGTTTGATGGCGCTGGTGCACGGTAACACTCGAATGCGTTTATGATTGCACCTTGAATGTATATTTATTAATACTCTGTAATAGTCTACTTAAATAAATAAATAAATAAATAACCACTTAATATGTTGTGGGGAGTGTAGTGTTTTGACATTACCTATTAACGACATTAATATGTTTCTACCTGGCCGATAAGCCGAAATAATAATTCATTCTCCGAGCGGATATCGAACCCACAACCGTCGCGTTACACTCACACCCTTGCGCCGCAGCGTCACTACGGTCCCTAAGTTCTACCGTCAAAACTTTTAATGTATGAATCATCCCGAATGATGATGAATGATAATCAATTAGAATACATGCTGTGTAATTCCTTAATAGGTTGTCTAATTAACTTAGTTAGTAAGGCTCTATTGACATTTGAACTTGACACAAAGTGAAACAAATTTTTAATTGTTGTATGTTATTATACATTTGCTTGTATCACCGCGATGCTTTTCTTTCCTTTTAATCTTTGTTTCTATTTAGGGACAAACAGACATCTGGAGCTCGGACCAGTAACTACTCTTTTTTTTTAATAATCGGAGATAACAATTCTAACTTTTTCAGTTTTACGCTTTATCCCGCAAAGCAGGATCTCCTCACTTTCGGTCCGAATTCGAGTCATTATTTGTTAAGTTACTATATCACTTCTTTTCCATCCCCCATAGAAGTCGAACCTACAACCATTTCATTTACAAGGAAATCTTATTCCCCTGCGCCGCAATGGCCTTGACAACTATAAAATAACTATATTGACAGGAAGCTGTCGTGGGGTCGAATTACTTTTATTTCCTATCTCTGATAAGAAGACAAAGCACGGGGTTAAGTTCTGCTATCCAACAAGCAGAGTTGGCTGGTGCATGGGAAATGCAGTGCGGGGCACACTACATTTCCTCTGCCTTGCTATATGTGAAATACAGCGTATAGCGTATAGCTATTCGTAATAGAAATAGTAAAAAACAATATATTTTTTATATTCAATGCTACCTGCATTTCACAGTAGTAAAGTCTCTCATAATATTTATTATAAATATAAAACTATGCGAGGTAAAAATTAAAAAATAAATATTTTCCACGGAATCCCGGTCACGATCTGATTTCGTTGGCAGTCGCCTCGAGTGCCGTTGCGCGGGTTAGAGAGCCGTAATTTTATATTATAGTAGATATGCTTAGAGTTTTTAGTATTATATTTTCTACTTTACTTTTTATATTGTTTTAAGTTTTCAGAAACGAGAGCAGTATCCCACGACATGGTGGGTAGAGGGAATTTTGAAACCCAGTGTTAAGACACTCCGTTCCTTTCGTTTTCTTTTCCTCGCTCTGGTAACAAGGCAAAGCGCGGCGTTGAGTTATACCACTCATTACGCAATTCTTGATCCGGCGGAAAGTGGGGCATCGAGTGGCTTAATACAAGGCTGCCTCTGTCTATACAGGTGAAACTGAAAAAAAAATTTTTTACTGATGGAAATTGAACATAAACTTCTCATTAGAAAGATAGACCAAAAACCATTATTGAAAACTCTATGAATAGTACAGCTCTTAATAAAACAAATGAAATAGCTTTTTCATTTGCTGTTGAAAACACACTGGAGAAATATCACGACAATGTGTTATTTAGTTTTTGAGTTACGAGGGAACCATTAATGAACACGTACACACTGTTGAAATTATAAAAATATTACTAAAAAAAAAACTATTTCACATTGTATCCCGCATGTATCAGGGTAGGTAGAGAGAGCGTAGTGTTAATACACTCCACTCACCATATAAGTGATGGAACTCAGCGTCGCGCTTTTGCCTCGACCCCGGAGCAAAGAAAATATTAAATATTTTATTTACTCGAATGGGAATCGAATCCACTACCTGTCATACGCTCTCAAAATATAATAATAATATAAAGTTATTACTCAGGTCTTTCAAAAAGACCTACAACGCTAATTACCGTTGGCCTTATTAAAGAACAAAAACAGAATGTTCGAAGTAAACACAACGTAAACAGAATTGTCTTTTGTAACGTCGAGTAAGCGGAATTCTCGTTTAGTATTTATTATATCTGGCAAAATGTCAAATAGTGCAATGGTAATATTGTATGGTAAAAACGTTTTTTTTTTATAATAGATATTTCTATTTTTATCTTTTTTCTATTATATTTATATTAATTAAAGGTTTTTAGGATAAAATTGGAAGAAGACAAACACACGATTGCCTATACCTAACTAGTAAGTTGTAGACGTCATGATCTTATATCAAATTAAAAAATTAAATCAGCTTCACGCTGTATATCGCACACAGCAGCGTAGTCAGAAGGAACCTAGTGTTAAGACACTCCGTTCTCCACTTTCTGCCAAGTTCTGGAGACATTGCGATACCAGAGCGAAGAAATGAAAATATAAATATATAATTAAATATTTCATTTCATCGCGTGAGGATCGAACCCACAACTAGTCGATTTTACAGTCATGTTTTGTGCCCCTGCGCCACGGCTGGCCTCATGATATTATATTTATATTTATTAACTATCGGGGCACAAGTGTGACGGTAAACGCGGCGGCGTGGGTTCGATTCCCATTCAGGGGAATGAAATATTTCATATTTTAATTTCTATACTTTGTTAACAAGACAAAGCACTTGTGACTCCACCTTAATATATAAATATACGATTTTTATATTAGATTTAATCATTAAAAAATATTCATATTTATAGTTTTCGCTCATACATCAACGTAATTAGAAAATATCTAATATCACATATCTAGGGAACTCTCGATACGGAAGCAATCTAAACTTAACCCAAATACTAGCATATCCCGTTAACTGATACAAAAAAATGAAATATAATTTTGTGACGAAAATTTAATGTGAAAAAAGAAAGTTAAAAATTTAGTCGATTTTTTGTGTTGTTTAAATATAAATTTTACTTGTATAGTATGGTTTTGCTTAATACTAGATTTTATATGTGGCTTCGCTCGGGGTCTAATAGAAATAGCTAAGTGCTGGTACAGTGGGTTAAATCGCAAAAGAAGTTTTCAATTCGAACTAAACTCCACTTTTAACACACAATTAAATTAAAAACAATTTCAGCATCAGCTTCATGCTGTATCCCGCGCACAGCAGGGTAGGCAGAGGGAATCTAGTATTAAGACACACCGTTCACCACGCCTAGTTCTGAAGGCATTGCGTGTGGAGTGGCAGAACTCAACGCCGCGTTTAGCCGCGACACCAGAACGAAGAAATGGAAATATAAATTTAAATACATATTTCATCTCCTCGAGTGGGGATTGAACCCACAACCAGTTGATTTTACAGTCACACTCTGCGCCCCTGCGCCACAACTGGCCTCTAATAATATTTTAATCAAATATATATTTCTTTCCACTTTCATATGACGTACCTATATATAGGAAATCCAGTGTTAATACATTAATTCCTACATAAAATAGTGAATAATTAAATAAATGGTTTTAAATAGTTTTACTTGAAAAAAATATATATTTTTGAAATAAAACTTACTGTAATAAGCTTTTCCTAGAATCTTTGTATAAAGTTGTATTATATTGAGTTGTATTATATTCATCATCATGATGATGATGATGATATTGTATTGTGTGTAGAATGACCTAGTGACCCATAATTATATTAAAATGTGGTCATTAAAAATATTCTTAATTAGGTATATTTATTAATTTTTACTTTGTGTGTTCGCTGTAATGGCACAGCGGTATAGCGTGTGACTGCGTAACCGTGACGATTATGGGTTCTATTTACCACTAGAGAGAATTAAACTCAGAATAAAAATTTCAGTAACAAAAAGGCGGCGTTGAGTTCCACCTTGCAAATCGAAATTTTGGAAATTATATACAAATAATAATATGATTTTAAAATGTTTTAAAGTGTTATTCTTCATTAAAATTACTTATTTAGAAAATCGACAGTTTTCCTGACTAGACTGGTCGGTTTCCAGGAGGCGCGGGTTTAAGACCTGCTACGTTCAATTCTTTATACGTTTGCTAAATAAGTATAATAATATGATATTTCTAACGATATAAGAATATTTTTTCATGTTTTCCACAAAAAAAATAGTTTAATTTCCTCTTAATTTTAAATTAAAATCTAAGTAAATATTCACTCAATAATATGATTATAAAAATCGATATTAATTCGTAACATAACATCACCTTTTCAGCATTTTCAATACATACAAAATCGGGTCAAACAATCTGCAATACAAACAAAGCTACAGAAAGCTGCGGTTGATCGATCTCTATTCTGAAGTTTGAGTAGTTGTTGTAAAAATAAAAACTGGACAAGTGCGAGTCGGGCTCGCTCATCGAGGGTTCCATACAAAAATTGGAGGTCTCGAGCTTTTTCTGAAGTTCAAGCTTAGCTTAGCCAGAACCCTTTTATTTTTGGGGACAGACAGACAATGAATTTTAAGGTTATTATATTTAGAGGATTTTAACAAAAATGTATAGTTTTTTCCTGAACTAGTACTACCTGTAGATGCTAGCTGCCAAATGTTATCAACCGGAAGTACCCTATTAATTTTAAATCCTTTTATAGCGGTAATAAATACGCGTATGTTGCGATATAAATGGCCATGTCTTTTTAGAAGTAAATGTAGAAAGTACGGTTTTTTCAAGAAACCATGGGGCCGTAGATCTGACTATATGGTTTGAATTTCAACTCGATATCTCCAAGCATTTCTGAGGTAAATGCTCTTGACATGTACAACAAAGATCTTGTAGGGGTTTCCTTTTTCTTAAAAGCCTGCAGTATTTATTAAACATTTATACTTACGTGGGGAATGAAGTGTCTTTACACTAGATTCCCATTCAGTTTCGCCTCTACTTATCCTGTTATTTGCTGGATACAGTGTGAAGCGAAAAAAAATTAATGTCTCGAAAGGTGGTAAGCTAAATGTGTTAACACAAGGTTCCCCCAGCCTACCTTGTCATGCGCGAAGCTGTTTTTTTTTTTATTATAAAAAGCATCAGAAGTTATAAATAAATGATTTATTTTCGCTTAGTCTTTATAATATTATTTTCAATCCTCATATTAAGTAACACGCAATCTAATGGAAGCCTTATCAGGTTGGTAAGCATAGGGCTTTGTTTCAAACACAAGGTGAATTATGAATAAAAAAAAATAATTTTTACTGCATTTTTTTTTGTAAATAAAATAAATCAAATAAATCAGCTTTACGCTGTATCCCGCACACAGCACCGTAGGCAGAGAGAACCTAGTGTTAAGAGACTCCGTTCCCGACTTTCTGTCGACTTCGGGAGGCATTGTGTGTTGAGTGGCAGTACTCAACTCCGCGTTTTGCCTCGACACCAGAGCGAGTAATGGAAATATAAATTTAAGTAAATATTTCATCTCCTCGCGGGATCGAAGCCACAACCAGTCGGTTTTACAGTCACACTTTGTGCCCCTGCTCCACTAATATTATTATTTAAACGCGCTATATACCTAATGATTTTTGCATGTGTGTCAAATAAAACTATTTTGGATATGAATTCTATTAAAGAAAATTAAAAAACGATTTTAATTTACAAAATAAAAATAATATATTAAAAAACAATATATTAGACCAGTCGTGACGCTGAGGTACAAATGTGTGGCTGTACAGCCACACGACTGGTTGTGGGTTCTATCCCCAATCGAGGAAATTAAATATTTATTTTATTTTTTATTTTATTATCTGCTCTAATAACGAGGTAAAGCACGGCCACGTGTTTCGCCACTGCACAATTCCACACGCAATGCTTTCAGAATTCAACGGAGAGTGGGGAATGGAAGTGTCTTATGGGAACCGAGTGTCACAACAGGTTCCCTCTGCCTACTCTTTTATCAATGCATTACTGATACTTAACCTACAACTTATGTTTATGTAAGTGGGTATTACAAAAGTTATCAGTTTAACCGCCTATCCAATTAAGTTAAGTACGCCCGTAATACTGAATAGTCGTTTGGTCACCATAGAATATTAGATAGTGTCGAATCCAGTAGGTGTTTGTATAGAATTATTTTAAGGCTATTGAGAGAAGGTTCGAATCCGCAAAAACTTTTTTGGTTTTAATAATTTTAAAATATGTTTATACATATATTTTTTTAATTTTCTTATAAAACTATTTTAATACATTTTTTTTAATTTATGTTTCAAATGGTTTTCCAACGTCACACGTTAAGAATACTGCTTTTAAGTAAAGCACTTTTATAAATGTAGGTCCACGGGAAGTACCCTATAATAGATTTTGATAACATGACAATTTTCATACAAAATGCAGCAAAGTCGATGCTTAAATATTGAAAATAAACTTCAGTTTAGAGGCTAGTCGTGGCACAGTGGCACAAAGTGTAACTGTAAAGCCGACTGGTTGTGGGTTCGATCCGCTCTCGAGTTGATGAAATATTTACTTAAATTTATATTTCCATTTCTTAGCTCTGGTGTCGAGGCAAAGCGTGGCGTTGAGTTCTACCACTCGACACGCAATGCCTCCAAAATTCGGCAGGAAGTGTCTTGACACTAGGTTCCCTCTGCCCATTCTGCTGTGCCACGCAATCTCAAGACAATTGATTTCGACAAATAACCAGACAAATAACAAAGTGTCACTATAAGGTTCCGTTTTTACCCTACGGGACCCTAAAAAAATTAAAAATAAACCACTTCTACAATACCGTGTTCTATGTAAATGAGTCATACGTCATAATGTAGAGATATTGTTTATCGCGCACAAATTACTATGAAGCTTCGTGTACACAAATTTACCGGACAAGTGCTTAGTTAATTGCCTTACTTAATTCACGCATAATTAGGATTTAAATAATAATTACAATTAGTTCTTATTATATTCTAGTTCAATGATAATAATATTGCTTAGAATTTCTTTAAAAGTAAATATATTTAACAGTATGTTTAATTTACTTTTTAAGTACCATTTTAAAATTATTGTTGTTTTGAACTAATAGTAGTAATACTTCTATATCTTGTAATATATTTTTTTGAGGTCGTGCCTTATGGGCAAAAGTGTACGACTGTAAATGCGACAGGTTATGAGTTCAATTATTACTCGAGGAAATGAAATATTTAGTTAGACGAAGCTCGGCGTTGAGTTCCACCACGAAACACGTTTTAATGGAAGCGGTATGTCCTAACACTAGGTTCATAGGTTTCCTCTGCCTACCCTACTATGTGCGAGATACAGCGTGAAGACACAAAAAATATTTTAAAAATAATTTATTGTAGACTTTCGTTGTATGGTAAATTCGTTTGTTATTTCAACACATTTTTTTGTTATAACAACAACACTTTCAACCACTGAGTTACGAGGTTGTCGCAATAAATGTATTATAAAAGAAACATAAATTAATATCGTTAAGCAATCGCAGATCTGGGATACTGTTTATCGACATACCTAGATATGCATTGTAGACAGCCTATTTATAAATATAAGGAAAAAAAGAATTCATTTACAATATGACATCGCGTTAAAAATTTAACGAAATTATTATTTTTTAAATATGATTAAAAATATTTTAGAATAATAATTAATTGAGTAAAGATTTACTATCAACTTCACATAGCACGGCAGGCAGAGAGAATCTAATGTTAAGACATCGTTTCCCACTTTCCGCTGAATTATGAAGGTATTGCGTGTTGAATGAAAATATAAATTTAAAAATATATTTAATTTTCTCGAATGGGGATCAGTCACTTTGTGCCACTGCGCACGACGGCCTATATATATATATATATATATATATATATATAAAAAACACAAAGGCACAAAGTGACTGATCCCCATTCGATTAATTATTCATTAATATTTTAGTTTCTTCGCCCTGGTACCAAGGCAAAAAGGCAGTTTTAAGATCCGCCACTCAACACGCAATGCCGGAGTGTCTTAATATTAGGTTCCCTCTGCCTACACTGCTAAATGAGGGATACTGATACTAAAAAAAAAACCGGGTAAGTGGAAGTGAGACGCGCCCATCGAGGCTCATACCGTACCAAATTAAAATTTAATTTTTTACTTCGATGAAATGAAACTGTGAAAATGCAAATGAAAAGTTAGAAATTAATAGAACTTGGAGATCAAAACCTATAAGTACGTACATACATACATATTTTAAATCATATCTCATATTAGATTAGAACTTGCTACCTTTTTTCATATGCTTTCCAATATTCCGAGCGTGGTTAACTTTCTTTCGTGTACTATAATTAATTTTATAGTTTAAAATTACAATAATATTTTAATGTATTTACATAAACATCCAATTACGGCGTTATTATAAAAAATATGTGCAAGATGATATTTATAATATTATTTTTTACTAGAATAAATAGCATACCAATATTGAGGCCAGTTGTGACGCAGGAGCATGTGATTGTAAGCGCGGCAGGTTGTGCGTTCGATTCCCACTCGAGGAAATGTAATATTTAATATTTTCATTTCTTAATGTGGCGTTGAGTTCGGTCACTCAACACGCAATACTTCCAAAATTCTGCGGAAAGTGGGAAAACGGAAGTATCTTAGGTTCTCAGGTTACCTCTGTTACCCTGTGAACCTCTTTTTACCCCTAAACTATGTATGTAATACATGAAAAAAAAAGTATGATCGTATATAGTTGAGTGTTTTTGTGACGACGGTGAGGTCGATTTCCACTCGGGTGGACACTCTAAAGTAAAAAGCGGAGTTTAATTCCACCAAAATCCAATATCTGGAGTTTGAACGCGGAGAGAAGTGGGTAATTAAGTTCCTCTTCAATCTTCTGTATGCTTATTGAGTTAAATTAATAAATAATATTACTATATTTAAAATCAATTATAATTTTCTAACAAACGATGAACTGAAGAATTGAATGAGCAGCGTACCGCAGTCCGACGCGAACGTTCTAACGAGACGGACGTTCGTGAGATTTTACGAGCGATATATTATATTACATACATACATACATATTTTGTTAAAATTAATTATAAATAATTTAAAAATGGTGTTAAAGTTTTTACAAAAATGTGGGAGAACGGTGAGTTTGTGTTTTTATGTTTATTCTTTTTTGTGTGTGCGATATTTGTTTAAATTTGAGGGAAAATATATTGTTTATTTTTTAGTTTCTCACTGCATTATAACCCGCATGAAGGAGGGTGGACATAGGGAGCCTAGTTAAGGCTACGTTCCTTACTTCCCGCCAATTTTTTGACCTAATGAAGCCTAATGTCGCATTTTGTCTTGTTGACTAGAGCGGTTAAATGAAAATAATTATTGTCCTCGAATGAGAATCGAACCCACAACTGGTCTGCTTAGTGAGACGCTGTAATTAATTGTAAATGGGCGCAGAAAGCCTAGTGAAGAAATTGTAACATACGCTTCGAAGTTGTTTAGAAACAATCCTGAAATGCCGCGCTTTGCCTCGTTATCATTTTATTTACTTGAGTTGGAATCAAACCCACAACCTATGGCGTTTAAAATCGCTACGCTTAAGCTCTGTGGCACGATAGGCTTCCAATAATATTTCCATTTCATATTTTCGATGTGATATAAATATCTTACTTTTTATCTAGGAAAATTCAGTCATACTATTTAGTAAGTCAATAACAATATGCTTTGTTTTACCACAAATATACATTATTTCTTCTATTAAATAAACAAATAAACAATAATAAGAGAATAATGTTAAAATTTTAAGTTATCGACAATTTACACTTTAAATAAATTTTAAATAGTTTACTTCACGCGGTAATCGAAGCTGCTACTGGAGCTTTTGATCGTAAAATCGCTGGTATTATTTGAAATTTAGATTCCAAGATTAATAGGTTATTATTGCAACATTTAGGATACTGAAATGGCAATGATGAAATGCTTCCTGTAAGGTGGTTTGCTTTGATTATAAATAGTTATAAGATTAATAATATTGACGCTGTAGTGACGTAGAGAAGATACTTACGTTATTGGTTGTAAGTACAAATCCTTGGAACTTTTTTTAGCTTTTACGAATATAGAAGGGAAAGTGCTTAGATACTCTGTTCCCTGCTTTCCGTCCAATTTTCAAACAAAGCATTTTTAAACGTTGAAAGGCGTAACTTAACGCCGCGCTTATCGATGGACTGTTTTATTTAAATAACATTTATGTTGAGTATTCTCAATTTGCGTCAGACTTTCATATGTTTATTAATAATTAACCTAATAATCCTATAAATCGTACAAATATTGTTACATTTTTTATATATTTGGTTAAGCATTGTGAGATAAGATAAATTAATTTGAATATTAAATTTAAAATCACCTTCACGCAGTTGTATTCCGCACACAGCAGGATAGGAAGAGGGAACGTAGTGTTAAGACACTCCGTTCCCCACTTTGTTGAGTGGCGGAATTGAATCCCAAATTTGCCTCGACACCAGAGCGAAGAAATGGAAACATAAATGTAAATAAACATTTCATTTCTGCGAGCGGTGATCGAACCCACAACCAGTCGCGTGTACACCCACACTTTGTGCCCCTGCGCCACCACTAGCTTCAAAAAAATATAAATTTCTAATTCTACAATCGTTACTTGTAAACTCTTCTAAATAGAGTAAGAGATGGGTGGGTGAATTCACATTTCGCTACATTTAACTTGAATACTTACTTTCCACTAACACAGAGTTTCTTTTTAATATAAAATATATTATTTTTGGCAATAAAACCATAAACTGTTGAAAGACGTTTGGATTACATCCAAAAAGGTAAAAGATATTCCGCACAAAGAACTGCTTTGTTCTATTCTATTCACGTGGTTGGTACATAATGGAAATAAGAATAACGGGAAATGTATAGAACGAAAAATGTTTGAGTAGATTTATTAAATAAGGTACCTGGCCCATGTAAGGCCCACCTTATTTGTTTCTAAGCACAAAAAGCAACCTATGAATGTTGAAGTAAAACAAAAGTGTTTATTCAATCTTTTATTCAATAGTCAATATATAAATCACAGTTTTGTTTCAGACAACAATGTTAACTATTAAATATAAGCTTTTTTTTTAAAAGTGACTTCTGGGCCTTATTTTTAATCCACAGTTCCTTGAAAAGGCCATACCTGGGCCTTTTTATAATATATGAAAGGATTACGTTATCATTGATACTCCAGATGACAGGCACATTAGAATCACCTCGTAATAATAAAAAATGTTATATGTTAACAATAAAAGTAAAAAAATATATAATCAGTAAGTTCTTCAAACTTTACCAATATTGAGGCCAGTTGTGACGCAGGAGCATGTGATTGTAAGCGCGGCAGGTTGTGCGTTCGATTCCCACTCGAGGAAATGTAATATTTAATATTTTCATTTCTTAGTGTGACGTTGAGTTCGGTCACTCAACACGCAATACTTCCAAAATTCTGCAGAAAGGGGGAAAAAGAAGTATCTTAGGCCACTCGGGTGGCCACTCTAAAGTAAAAAGCGGAGTTTAATTCCACCAAAATCCAATATCTGGAAATTAAACGCGAAGAAAATTGGAAGATTGAGTGCCTCGACATTCTTCTGTATGCTTATTGAGTTAAATTAATAAATAATATTACTATATTTAAAATCAATTATAATTTTCTAACAAACGATGAACTGAAGAATTGAATGAGCAGCGTACCGCAGTCCGACGCGAACGCTCTAACGAAACGGACGTTCGTGAGATTTTACGAGCGATATATTATGTTACATACATACATACATATTTTGTTAAAATTAATTATAAATAACGAAAAAATTATTGAAAAAAAGTTGTTAAAGTGTTTACAAAAATATGGGAGAACGGTGAGTTTGTGTTTTTGTGTTTATTCTTTTTTGTGTGTGCGATATTTATTTAAATTTGAGGGAAAATATATTGTTTATTTTTTAGTTTCTCACTGCATTATAACCCGCATGAAGGAGGGTGGACATAGGTAGCCTAGTTAAGGCTCCGTTCCTTACTTACCGCCAATTTTTTGACCTAATGAAACCTAATGTCGCGTTTTGTCTTGTTGACTAGAGTGTTGTTAAATGAAAATAATTATTTTCCTCGAATGAGAATCGAACCCACAACTGGCCTGCTTAGTGAGATGCTGTAATTAATTGTAAATGGGCGCAGAAAGTCTAGCGAAGAAATTGTAACATACGCTTCGAAGTTGTTTAGAAACATTCCTGAAATGCCGCGCTTTGCCTCGTTATCATTTTATTTACTTGAGTTGGAATCAAACCCACAAACTGTGTGTGTGTGTGTCTAAAGTCGCAACAAGCTTCTGTGCCACGATAGGTTTCCAATAATATTTCCATTTCATATTTCGATGTGATATAAATATCTTACTTTTTATCTAGGAAAATTCGGAATACTATTTAGTAAGTTAATAACAATATACTTTGTTTAACACGAAAAAAACTGTGAAAAACATCTGCTTTCTGTTCTTTGTTTTCCAGCTTCACTCTATATCACATAAAGGAAAGTAGAGAGAATAAGATATAGAGAGAACCTAGTGTTACGACACTCCGTTCATACTCGCCCCTATATTTTTCTAAACATTGTACATGCGATAATTGAATTGTTCATTATGGATTGCCTTGAAAATAGGCACAGAAAAAGAGAAGTAGGTAGTCTTAATAAATGCGATGGCTGTTAAACTCTACCTTTTCTTACTTCGATAAAACAAAGCGCGGCGTTGAGGTCCGCAATAACTGCAGTAAGTCGAAAAACGAATTTGCGGGCGGCCACTAGTCCAAAAGACATAAATCCAACAATAATATAGGTTAATGAAAACATTGAAAACATATTGTAATTATACGGAGAAAATAATTCCGTTTCCACTTGAACGGACCACAACGGCTGTTGGTCTTCACTCGGTTGGAAAGTTCTGTATGAATAACATACTAGTGTTATTATAATATTAAGTTTCTATAGTTTATGATGATTTAGCTGAATTAGATGTTTTTTTAGGTTCCCGCTGTCCCGCTAGTAGGGAGAGGGAACCTAGTTAAGTTAAGTTCCGTCTGGATTACAAAATCACGCTATGAATCCATAATGAGGCCGTCGCGGCGCAGCGTCTCACAGTATACGCGATGGTTGTGCGTTCGCGGTTCTCACTCTCTCTCAATGTATTATTTTGATTTCCTTACTCTGGGAGAACATGACAAGACACGGCATTGAGTTTCGCTACTCAACACCTAAATATCTTGATGTTTTGGCGGGGTGTAGGGAATGAAATATCTAGGAGGGAACGGAGTGGCTAGTTGAAAGTTCAACAGTAAATTTTATCTGCTTATCCTGTTATATTCGCAATACAGCGTGATACGAATAAAAATCTATTTCACGCTGTATCCCGCACACAGCAGAGTAGGCAAAAGGAACAAGTGTTAAAACACTCCGTTCCCCACTTTGTTGAGTGGCGGAATTGAATCCCGAACTTTGCCTCGACACCAGAGCGAAGAAATGGAAACAAATGTAAATAAACATTTCATTTCTGCGAGTGGTGATCGAACCCACAACCAGCCGCCTTTGCACCCACAGTTTATGCCCCTGCGCCACCACTAGCTTCAAAAAAATATAAAATTCTACAATCGTTACTTGTAAACTCTTCTAAATAGAGTAAGAGAAGGGTGGATGAATTCACATTTCGCTACATTTAACTTGAATACTTACTTTCCACTAACACAGAGTTTCTTTTTAATATAAAATATAATTTTTTTGGCAATAAAACCATAAACTGTTGAAAGACATTTGGATTACATCCAGAAAGGTAAAAGATATTCCACACAAAGAATAACTGCTTTTTTCTATTCTATTCACTTGGTTGGTACATAATGGAAATAAGAATAACGGGAAATGTATAGAACGAAAAAATGTTTGAGTAGATTTATTAAATAAGGTACCTGGCCCATGTAAGGCCCACCTTATTTGTTTCTAAGCACAAAAAGCAACCTATGAATGTTGAAGTAAAACAAAAGTGTTTATTCAATCATCTATTCAATAGTCATAGTTTTGTTTCAGACAACAATGTTAACTATTAAATATAAGCTTTTTTTTTAAAAGTGACTTCTGGGCCTTATTTTTAATCCACAGTTCCTTGAAAAGGCCATACCTGGGCCTTCTTATAATATATGAAAGGATTACGTTATCATTGATATTCAATACTCCAGATGACAGGCACATTAGAATCACCTCGTAATAATAAAAAAATATATAATCAGTAAGTTCTTGAAAGTTTATACGAATAATAAACTCAAAGTCTACTATAAATAAGTTGTGTTGTCTGTCTTACTTTTCCAATTTCAGAGACAAACCACAACTTTTAAAATACCTACACTTTAAATAAAATAAAATAGGAACTTCTTAGTAACAGTAATTTAGTATCTACTTATAGTATCAATATCAATATCAATAGTATAGTATAGTATAGAACAGTATAGTATAATATAGTATAGTATAGTATAGTATCAGTACCAGTCTTGACATTTACTAAACTAAAATAAACTTTCAGTAATTTAATTACTTTAATTACTTTTTTTAAATTTTTTTTATGGAAAAGACACGGCAATCGAGCGTGCGGGTCACCTGATGGTAAGCGATTACCGCCGCCCACGACCCCGTGCAACCCCAGAGGAGCTACAGGTGCGTTGCCGGCCTTTAAGATGGGTTGGGCGCCGGGGCCCGATATTACTTGATGCGAAACGCAGTGGCATAAAGCCACTACTTCACGCCGGTTTTAAATGCTGGGGGTGGTAATGATCCGGTCGAGTCTGCCTATGCGTGTTGCCATTGCTGGTGACGTGACTCTACCACACGTACTTTAGTTGCCTCTTACGACACCACCAGTACCAGGATGATCCTATTCTAGGCCGGGATCACACGGTTGGATTGTGGTTTTCATTATTGAAACCCAAAGCTCCCGTTAGCTTGGGGTAGGAGTAACAGAACAAGTTTAGGTGTAAGGGGCATTCCCACTTCAGCCAAGCGTATTATTCCCCATAAAATTCCCATTAAATCTTCTTTTTGTTCTGGTGTTAAGATGGCCGATTTACCTAATTTCCTCTCTATTGAGCCAGTCTTTAAGTGATTCCTTAATATACTTCGTGGAATATTATATCTTCCCGCAGCTTCTCTTTGGGAAAGAATTATCTGTTCTACAGCCTTCACAAAACAAGTGATCGGGCGCACGGACCAATTTGCACGTTTCTGCTTTGGCTTAGATGCTGATTCTTTGACTAGTTTCATAATTCTACTGAAATATGAAAATAAAACAAACTTTAATATTACATAGTCATAATAAGGCCCAGGTCGATTCCTAGTGGGCTTTAATAGGTTACTATAGTACCTTCGTACAAAAAAATAATAGAAAAATATTATTACGAAATTTAATAAGGACGTACCTACGAGCGCAAGCGCTGCCTTCTATCGACTACAAGTTCCAACAGGTTCGCCACAGCACGGCGGTTGCTATGGATTTGGTGGCCATTCAAGATTAGACACTCGACGACGAGAGCTCAATCCGCTTAACTTTGTAGTTTTCGATATTTAAAATATGGACTTTATTAGGCACTGGGCCGTACATGGGTCACCTACCTTAAATAAAAAACAAATCAGCTTCACGCTGTATCCTGAACACTGCAGGGTAGGCAAAGGGAACCTAGTGTTAAGGCACTCAGTTCCCCACTTTCCTCGACACCAGAGTGAAGAAATGGAAATATAAATTTAAGTAAATATTTTATGTATAAGCAATTGTTGACGGGGAATCAAAGTCAGTCATCGAACTTACGAACAGGCACTGTGCTACATGAAACCTTCATTAACTTTAAACCATATTTTAGTTAATTTATTTACATATCAACGAATAACTAGGATTGAAGCCGTCAGTACTACATCTGAGCGAAACGTTATTCGAGCGAGCGAGTTCGAATTCAACTTAAATTTTTGAATTACTGAATTTCGGCGTTGAGTTCCACAATTCAAACTGTTATGTCCCAAAAGTAAACGAAAAATAGAAAACTGATGTTTTAACCCTAGATTCCCGTGCGTAGCGTGAAACCAATAAAAGTACACAATGTGATATATAATCACAAAAATATCAAACTATCTAAATCAAATAAACATTTAAGATTCTATTCTAAACACAAACAAAATATTACAGCGCACAGTAGCAGTCAAGCATTGCAACGGCTACCGGAATGTTCTTATAAATATAACTGCGGTTTGCGGACTTGCCTTGTTGGACGTATTTATTGTATGTAGTACTTTAGATTGCGTCTACATACTTGACGGTACACTGTAGGTAAACTAGTGGTATTGGCTTGGTTTGTTTGGATTTTAGAATTTAATGCTTCTATTTAATTTTATCGTGTTTGTATCTTTGCTAATGGTAATTTTTTTGCGTGTTTAAAATAAAAATCGTTCACGCTGTAGCACGCACATATCATAGTAGGCAGAGGGAACCTGGGAAACAAGTGTTATTATTCTCCATTCGTTCGCCACTTTCCGCCAAATTCTAGTGGCATTATGTGTTGAGTGGCGGAACACCGCAAAAATAAAAATTAAGGAAACCTAATCACTATTAGTGATTTCCTTCAGGGTAACCTTTATATGTCTATAAATATTTGATTTCCACTTGGAGATATTATGTATTATTTATTTCCTCAATTTGACAACGAAATATAAGGAAGTGAATGGCTCAAACTCAACCCGAGAGCCAAAGACTCGGGAGTTTAGTGGAAAATGGGTACTAACGGAGTGTTTTAACACGGGGTTCTCTCTGCCTACATTGCTATATGCGGGATACAGCGTGAAACTAAAAAAAATAAAAGAATCATGGAATCTTAGTACAACGTGTATATATTTTAATTTTTAAGCCATTGAGAAATTGGAGAATAGAAGTATCTTAACACTAGATATCCAGATTCCCAGGTTCCCAGGTTCCCAAATGCATACACAAAGACAAACCTCCTAACTTATACATCGAGAATCGAGATCAATATATCTTACCCAAATCGCAATTCCGTAGTTGAACTGCAATATCGCAAATTGCATAGTCACGCCATACATTGTCATCGCTAAACCTCTGAAATGGGGTCACATGGCTTACCTTTCCTTAAAAATTCGTATCTTTTGTGTTTATTTCACAGTGTAATGGTATAAAAGATGGATTTTTGTTGTGTTTTGTTTGTGTTTAATTGATTAATGATGTGTTTTCTTGTGAATTTGACATGATTTTGTTGTTAAATGATGGTTGTGTGTTCATAACTAATTTGGAGTATAAAGGATGTAGCTTCACGCTTTTTCTCATATAGCACGATAGGGAAAGGGCATTCAGTGTCCTAGCCACTACGTTTACCATTTAACGTTGAATTTTCGAGATATTACGTGTTAAGTGGCGGAAATCAACACCGCGCTTCGTCTACCTGACGAATTAAAAATAATTAAAATGTAATCATTTAGTTCAGAATATTTCTATTTTGTTGTATATATAGATGTGATGTTCAGGTGATTAAAGCATTTAATGCAATTAATGCATGCAATTAAGCATTTATCCTGAAGAAATCCTCAGAGCGAAGGTAAAAATATTTCTTTCCCCTGAGTGGAAACCGATCCTAGAACCGCCGCGTGTACACGTCCGCCTGTGCCAGACATTAAAAAATTACGTGATATACAGGATATTAAGATCACGTAATGTTTTAATTACCCGTGTAATTAACACTAGATACTATTTTTGTATTTTTAAGCTTAAAGTTACTCATAAACTTAGAACAAAACAAGATTAATCTAAGAAGCAAATACGTCCCAACAATAAAAAGGTCATTATAAGTCAGCATATGCCCATATTGCATCAAATGGCACATTATTATGGGATGTATGTATGAGTCAGCGGAACATTTCGGTTTAGGTTGTAAGAAATGTATAATATGAGTATAAATATATTACATTCAACTGACGTGAACCGCTGTAGATTTATTAGATTTAACGATACATATATTTTTTTTTATGTCATGTCATTATGTCACGTAGAGTGCGCCACATTCTATTTAATGTAAAATCAGCGAACAATGCCTCATTTATAAAATTATAGTAAGTAGTTTAGAAGTTTTGAGAGAACAAATGAACATACATACATACATACGTAATGGTCAAAATCATAACCCTCTTTTTCGTTTAGTAGTGTTTTAGTTTGGTTTTATAACTTACAATTCGTCACAAAACAAACATTTTGCTATAAAAATAGTATGCCATATAAATATTTCTTTATCTATATAAAAAAATAAATTATTTCGCAAATTTTTGAACCCATCTTGAACCCTATTCCGTTTCCAATAACCTTTTTGTACTTCAAGCGTCGTAACACACGTAGTTCAACCGTCAAGTCGAATGCTTTTGTAGAAGCCGCGAGGGGCGTCTATTCCTGTCCTCATCTCAACGAATAAGCGAAATAGCTATAAATCTTAAATTGTACGCAGTTTATTTTCTTAGTGACTAAGTAAATAAGTTTAGTTTGAGTTGTGTCATTATTATTATTTTTGTTCTTTTTAGGTTTCCGTACCTCAAAAGGTAAAAACGAAAACTCTTATAAGATTATTTCATTCTCAAAAAAAAATCAGCTTCACGCTGTATTCCGCACACAGTAGGGTAAGCAGAGGGAACCTAATGTTAAGATACTCCGTTCCCCACTTTCCGTCATGTTTCTTAGGCATTGCGTGTTGAGTGGCGGAACTCAACGCCGCTCTTTGCCTTTGCTGTATTGTCAGTTTGTCAAATCTTTTTATCTGGAGATTGCGTGGGGTTATTAAGCTGTAATTAATATCAAATACTAACTTTTACGGCGGTCATGGCGAAGGTGCACGAAGATGTGACTGTAACACGACGGTTGTGGGTTCGATCTCTTAATTATTATTATTTATTATATTATATTATTAATATTTTCATTTTTTCGCTTTAGCATCAAGGCAAAAGTGCGGCGTGTTTTGTCATTCAACAAGCAATGCGTTAAAAATTCGCCGAAAAGTAAGAAAGAGAGGGAGTGTCCACTAGGTTCCCTCTGCCTAATATGCTGTGAAAAGTGCTATGATACAGCGTGAAGCTGTTTTATTTTATATAACGCAATTTTATGATACGAGCATTTAAGCATTCAAAATACTTTGAAATTTATTCATTTTGGGAGAACCGGTAAAGAAAATACATTTATATGTATTGAATCATTACATTACTAGTTATGGGTTTGCTCCACAGTCGAGTAAAAGAAATATTTATTTACATTCATATTTTCATTTATTCGCTCTGAACGTGAAGCTGATTTAATTTTATAAAAATAACCATATTATTTCACTTTAAAGTTTGTGCTTACATTAACACACGTAACAATCGGTTAGTATTTTAGTTGAACGAAGTGTCAAACACGTGTTCGACTTCGACGAGCGGCAGCTGCTAACTAAATATATCGTCAATTTTATTTTAGAATCCTCACTCAAGTGAAATTTAAGCTATTGGTATGTATTACACGCAGTGCCTCGAAAAATTCGTCGGAGAGTGGAGAATGGTGTGTCTTAACACTACGTTCTCTCTGCCTTCCCTGCTTTATGCGTGCGTGAAACTGATTTAATTAAATTTTTTAAGTATTACAATATCTATCGAATAGATTAGAATAGAATATCCTTTATTGTCCACAAAGTAATGGGTTTGATAAGTAAGTTATGGAAAGTAGAGAACGTAAGGGTCTTACTAAAAACGTGTCTTAACACTAGGTGCCCATGTTTCCTCTGCCTCCCACGTGGGTTACAGCTTGAATCTAAAAAAATATACCTTCTTTTAAGATATAGCAGTCATACTCATACATACGACCTTTGTTAGTTAAAGGACTAATTATAACAAAAGAAAAAATAAAATCCATTGAATCGGAGAAAAGACTTGTTACACTATTTTCTCCACTTTTTGTTTAACTTCGATACATTGTGATGGTAGAATGTAACTTGGAAAGAGAAAATAATTAAAATATCGATCGATTCCAAAACGTTTTCGGTATGAACGGACACTATCTCTACTACTATGTCATACGGAAATGATACCTTCATTTAGTGTTTCTTTTCTGTGTAGATTATCATATAGGTATTAAATATAGGTATATATACATATATATATATATATATATATATATATATATATATATATATATATATATATATATATATATATATATATATATATATATATATATATAATGTAGGTATTAAATACTAAATGATTGACGAAACCAACATTGTACTTTGCTAACTTTAATCAGACCGGAACATATATAATATGAAAATATTTTTTTTTCGTATATCAAGATTTTTTTAATGAATCGATGTACTAATTGCTGAAAATGTAACATAGAAAAATATGGCGATATTTATAAATATATAAAGCGAAAGCAGTAGTAGGTAATATTATTGAAATTGTTTTAAATAGACAAAAAATACTATTTTATAGGCCAGGCATGGCGTAGTGATACAAGCGTGCGGTTGTAAACGTGACAGGTCGTGGGTTGGATTCCCACACGAGGGAGTGTAATATTTAATATTTTCATTTCCTCGCTCTGGTAATGAGGCGAAACACGGCGTTGAGTTCCACCACTAAACACACAATTGCTCCAGAATTCGGCGAAAAACAGAAATGTCTTTAATGGGAACGGAGTGTCTTAACAATAAGTTACACTTACTTGTACTTAGTGAAGTACAGCCATACAGCGTGAAGCTAAAAAAATGAAAGCGGTTTTCTACCTTTTTGCCCCATAGTAGACAAACGTAAATTATTGTTCGACACTCGACACTCCGTTCGCTTCTTTCCGCTCAATTTTTATGTTCTTCTTTAAGCTGCGTAACACAGCGCTGTATTTATAATTATTTTATACAATTATAATAATTGTTAATACATTTCACAGGCACATCTGGCAATGTTTTCATATTTTCTAATGAAATCTGTTCAAGCGTAAAAGACACGACAACAAATTAGATGTAAATATAAGCGAAAATTCCACATGTTTTCAACGCCGCGCTCCGATTGCTATCTTAAGGAATTTCCGTAAATCATTTAATTAACTCCATCGTGGTTCAGTTGGAATGTTTCTGACTACACGCGACGGTTCTAGATTTGATTCCCATTAGAGGACTTTGTGTGTCGTTTGTCGTCGTCGTTGGGTTCCGCCAAAAAAAATCTTCAAAATTAGTTGGGAAGTGGAGAATAGAATTTCTAAGCACTAAGTTTTGTCGGTCTACTCTAGTATAAGAGGGAGAGTTTCGATAAGTTACAAAAATGATAAATAATTAACACGGTGTTCCCCAACTTGGGAGCTATTTAATTGATATTTAAAAATAAGTCAGTTTCACGCTTTTACCCCACAGCAGGTAAGGCAGAAAAAAACATAGTTAAGACACTCTGTTGGAATGGAATCCTGGGGACACATTCCCAGGGTTTTTCATATAGTGAGTGGTGAAACTTAACGCCGCGCTGTATCTACCAGTGGATAAATTAAATATAAGAATTTTATCGAGTATCTCGCAACCGTCTAGCGTGCACTGCGGTATGACCTTATTAATTGTTTTTGTTTTAATTTCACACTGTATCCGGTTCCTCACTAAGACACACTGTTCCCATTAAGACACTTTCCCACTTTCCGCCGGAAACTCAACGCCGCGCTTTGTCTCGTTACCACAGCAAGGATAATAAATAGAAAAAGATATTAAATATTTCATTTCTTCGAGTGGTAGTCGAGCCCACAACTTGCCCTTGCGTCACAACTGGCATTGATATTTAGAGTTAATTTATATTGATTATTTATATAATATAAAATATTATAATCATATTATAATCATATTATAGTATAATATTATAGTGATATTTCAAAGTAAAATCAGAAATAGCTAAAAGGCATATTATATTCTTAGGTAAAAACTGGCCATTTATTAATATTCTGAAACCCTGACATTTAGAATCTCAATGTTTTTTTTTAATTCCAAGCCGTTTTCTAGCTTTGTTTTTGGTGCTTTTATGAAAATAGATATAAGTTTTCTATTTAGACCATGGAAGAATACTGTAAACTGGGACAGTCGTAGAGCAAGCGATTGTAAGCCTGTCGGTTGTGTGTTCGATTCCCACGCGGAATGAAATGTTTAATATTTTCGTTTCTTCGATTTGGTAATGAGGCAAAGCGCGGCGTTGGGTATCGCTACTCAAGGCCTCGAGCATTCAGCGGAAAGTGGGAAACGGAATCGTCTGAATACTAGGTTTCCAGGTTCCCTCCGTCTACTCTGGTTTTTGGGATACAGCCTGAGCCTAAAAAAATTGTTAGAATTTGATTTGATTTTTACATTTGGCATTATTAATTGTTAACTAAAACCCTAAGATCAAAATAAAATTTTATCATAACATATCGAATCGGAGCGGAGCGTAGAACGGAGAGTCTTGACAATATGTTATCTCTGATTACTCCGCCGTATATGGGATAGAATTTAAAGCTTAAAAACAAATAAAAAAATCTTTTTAAGCCGGTTTGTATCAAACATCAATACGGTTTCACATGAATATTAAAAATTCTATCAACTTTTCTAGCATTTAAGTGATATTAGCGGAAGGACAAACCTATAATAAAATTATGAGCGCTTTCCCTAAAGCGTAAAGTGCCTATACCTATTAAATTTTCATATACCTAAACGCGAGTGTAAAATCGATTCTTATCATATTTGATAGTATATCAGTAGCTTTCAAGCTAAAAAGCTTTGGCGCCTAAACCGGATATTAATGGCGAAAGGTCACTTAAAACGGAGCACTTTGTCTAACAAGACCAGAGTACTTATGTATTTACGTATTTTATATTAACGTACCATTAAGATGAAAATTAATTTATCTTCTGTGTACAGCAGATGAAAATAAATAAAAAATAAATAAACTCATATAGACAGATTTTTCATAGACGTGTAAAAATGATAAAAATAACTTTGAAAGTTTGAATGATTTCATACAAATATTTCTAACAGAACAGGACTTGCATCTGTTTCATCTTATTAACGATTCTTTTCTAAATTTGTCGACTATTATTATAATATAGATTTTTTATTTGCATTTTTCAGCAAAGCGACTAGTGAAGAAGAATCGTGTGGTACGAGCGAAAAGAACGTACGAAATATGTGGGGAAACGATGTGCCAGCGCGCGCCGCAGCCTCCCCTGGCCTCCTGCGCCGCCGCTACTCAGTGCCCGAGACCATTATGAGAAAGTATGTATGATATTATTTTTTTACTTTTATTTATAAAAAAGTATCTAATTTACAAAGATTTTCATCAAGATTTGGATGACCTATATATATTATATATTCATGTATTATAATTTTAATTTCAGGTATCGGTTGGCCCAACAACGATCTGAAGGGGAAAAGCGATGAAACGGGTCGCTGGAGTGCATCCGGCGCAGCGGCGGGCACGCGCAACTCATGCTCATGGTGCGGTGCAAAGTCTGGTGCAAGGCGAGAAAGAGAACATATGCGAAAATCTGCATTATTACGCCTTTGGGGCAGAGCTGGAGCCTCTCCAGCTCGCACTTGCCCTTGTGTTCCATGTCCACCGTGTGGAACACGATCCCTAGATGCTTCACATTCTGAGTTACGTTCCTCTCCTCGACGCCTACGGCCTGATTCACGTGATCGCCATTCTGATTGCTCGTCGTCTGGATCACCCGCGCGGGTTGCATCTTCATGTACTGATCCGATACCAGATATTGCTCGAGAGACATTACCAAAAAGAATTACTGAAACACGAATAGTTAGAACACCCATTGATAGTCCAATTTTACAAGTAGAAAACATTGATCGTTCCTTGACATCTTCATCAGACATTTTTACTTTATCCATGCCAACAATGAAAGAAAATCCGTTTAAAATATCCGAACCGTATACACAGATTTCCAAGAGTGAATATATAGACGGTCGAGTAAGTGAACGGTCAATTAGTGCTGAGAATGATGAAAGCAACATCGTACCATACACCAAGCCACTCACATTGGAAACACCATCTTATGATGTTTTGGAGATTATTGTTTCCGAAACAGTCGATGTCCGACCAACAAAAAATCCTTCTTTAAAAAATAGATCACCTGAGAAAATATTACCAGCAACAAATACACAGCCGTCGAAAAATCATTTAACAACCACCAAAAAATCACACATGGATTTGGATGAATATGTTTCAAATATTTTAGTTGAAAGTCTTAATTCGTTAACGGATCAGCTCGAATCGATGAATGCATCAATAGGAAGTGATAGAAAGTTAAATATAGTCGAGAAAGAAATAAAGGTAAAATTACAAAACACTGGAGTTAACACGATAGTGCATTTAAGCCCTACATCTAACAATCAAATAATATTTGGAAATGAAGAATTATATGAAAGCGATGGACGACGAGATAATTGTAATAATCCACACGAAGCTGCTAGTGTTAACATTGCAGAAGATGTACTAAGCGTTGAAACTAACAATAACTTTACATCTGCCGAAAGCTTACGAAATAATGACGCTGAACTTTCACATGATAAAGTAAAGGCTGATAAATTTTTAAACATCTCAAATGAAACAGTAAACAAGGCCGTTTTGCAACAAATTCAAAAACTATTTAAAGAAGAGCTTCAAAATATAGAACCTGACATGAACTCTCCAGATGGCCCATTGCCAGGAATTTCACATATTGAAATTTCCAATGTTGACGTATTTATAGATAATAATGGTGGGTCATATCCTAATACTGACACAATAGAAATGCAAACAAAACGAAATTCTGATATAGAAGTATTAGGTGGTGTAGGAGCTGGAAATTACTATCAAGAAGTCGAAGATAACGCTATTGTACCGAGATTTTCCGCTTTTCCACATACTGAATCTATGGAGGTTAATACATCATCTTCAGAAGACGCTGAACTATTGGGCTCTGAATGTGCCAGTCTCGTTGATAGCTTGGACGATCCAAATTCACCACGATCTATCTTACTAAGAAGATCCTATAATACCAACAAAAGAAGCGAACTCGTAAGATCAGCTATTGATGTTTTAGATCTTTTACCTGAAGATGCCACGCAGGGTCCTAATTCCCCGAAAGAAAAGAGTGAATCATTTTTCATAAGAATAAAAGATAACGACTGTGATTGTGAGAAGGAGAATATAGTAGTTGCTGATCATATGCCAGAAACGATAAAACAGAGACTATATAGACGGCACCGAAAGAGAGAAATGCGTATGGAATGCGCACGACGAAGCAAAGTGAAGCAATTAAAAAGAGATTTGGAGTCACAAGATAGAAAAGAAATATATAAAACGAAAAGGGAAGTAGAAAGGGAATGCATGGTTATAATAAATTCAGTAATCGATGATGTAATTGCAAAAATTGCTCAAGACGAATACAAATGTATGAGAATTAGTCAAAAGTCGAACAAACTTGTTGCGGCGAAATCAGATGAAAATCTTATTAAAAAACAGTGGAAAAAAGATCATGAAAATAACAATAATAACAGGAATTCTCGTAAATTGACTAAAAGTAATATTTCTCATTCGTGTTCCGAAAATCTGGACAAAGATCATCGAAAATCTGAACGTATTATTCGAGGTAAACTTTCTTTACAAACACATCCTCCTTTGTCTCCTGATGATTGTGGTCCTAAAAGAATATATCAAAAATCAGAAATACGCGATGGCAATAAATGTATAGAAATATTGGAAATACTCGAATACGTTAATAGTTCTCAAAATTCTGACACCACAACATCAGATGAAAATCATAATGTTAGTTCAAGGAATAGAAAGTCCCGTATTCCTGTACCAGTGAACGAAAAAGTTCATAAAACATCGAAAGTTAGCACACAAAGAAATCACAAAAGTAATGGTAGTAGACGAACTCCTCCGATTCTCTCGCGAGATAGAAATGGCAAGAGTCATTTGCTGGCCAATATGCTCTTTGATGTGTTAAGTGAGGAAACTCACGAAGTTCCTGTCCGTCGCGCTTCAGTGCCTTGTGAGTCACGGGCAAGATCGAATTCTTTGCGTTTCAAAAATGTATTTGATATCATACCTGAAGAAAGAAGTAGCCTTAGTTTAGAGTCAACTGGTGATGACTCGTACAATAGGCGAGCTTCAGCACCAAGTTTGAGCGAATTTCCATCTACAGAAGAAGAGATACGACCTGTCGAATCAAATAAATATCGAGATTTAAGATATAGTGATACGAAGAACGCTGGGACTTCACCAATGCCAGATTTATACCGAGCTCAGGTAGTCCACGTCGGTGCAATGACGTCGCCGATACGTAAATCAGCTGGAACGAGTCCCATTCGTATAACTAGTGGAGAATCCAGGATCCACAGTGAACAAATGACCAAACACCCGCAGCCTAAACTCGCCAAAAGGGTTCAGAAGCATGACGAAGGTATCCCGCGCACTCTCGCACCGCCGTTACATTCTCATCGCACTGCTTCCACAATATACTGATATTGTAGAAATATAGAGTAACTCCGTTGAACTGGACTGTTTCGGAGTTTTAGAATTTGTATGTTGAAATCGTTGTATTATAAATAAAACTCATATAATTGTATTAGATATATTGGCTTTATAAACTAGTAAGGTAGCGCTAAGTTTAGTCGTTGCTGTTTATATACGTTCCACATTTTATTGTAAGTTTTATTTAAATGGATATCACATTTTAACACCAAAGTTGTCATTTGCATACATTGTTTTATCACAGTATTTCGAGAGGCACGCGGGCACATATGTTAATTGTAGTTACACTATGGGTGAATAATAAACTTGTCAAAATTGGATATTTTTGTTTTATTTTATGAAGGTTCTGCAAGGCAAAAATCTGTATCGTCGCAGTACGAACCAACTCGCCGATTGCGCGGCGGTCATAGTGAAAATGATGCGATACCTTCAATTTTTCATTTGAAACGGGGCAAAAAGAACGATAAAGAAAGCCCTGAATCGACATCGATCTCTGAAAGACGATCTTCTGAGGGAGTTTCTGTGGGTGATCGTAGTAAAAATCGTTCTAGAAATCTTTTGGGTATACCAAGAAAAGAAAAGAAGAGTGACGAAAGAAAGCAGAAAGTAGAAGATGGAAGGGAGGGAGAAGGGGAAGAGTGGAGTTCAAGTGAATCTAGTGGTAGTTTGCTGTGCTCTTTGGCACCTGCTTGGTTAACTGCGCGTCGACGTCGACGGCGTGCTGCTCCTTCAGGTGTGATATAAGCATAGAGTAAATAAATAGTTTTATTAACGTTTGCCTATTTATAACACATTGAAATGATAGTAATTGAATTTGTATGATGAATTTCCTTTTGACACTTTAATATATAAAAAACCCGACAGGAGCTACTAATCCACAAAATCACAATTGAATTTCTTCAAAAAAAGAACTCGTTTCGGTATTATTTAGCCTTAAAGTAAATATAAGCAAAGTGAAAATGTTATAAAATAAAATAATAACAATGATTTGATAAAAAGATACGAACAATATGTCTGTAGAGTTATCAGTTTACAAAACAATAACAATTTCTTAATACTTATATTATATACTTATATTATGTATGCAATAAAATAAAGTATATTTTTTTTAACATATTAAGGAACTTTCTATAAAACCAACGATATTTTAGGAGAATGGGCAGTAACGGTAGCGGGTTCGTGTCCGGCGGCACTGCCCAACGACGTTGAGATGCGTCTAAGATTTCCTGATCCACGACGACGTAATTCCACTTCATCCGAGCAAACACCGAGACCACCGCCACCTCCACCCGTCTGTCATCGCGCCGTATGTACCTGTGATTACTCGCTAGCTTCATACATCTTTTTACGTATTGCTATATGTTATAGGTAGGAATAGAAAATTTTGTTCTCCAAATTTTGTCCAATAACGAGATATTTAAAAGGGTAAAGGTTAAATTGGGATGTTTTGTATAAAGTGACAGAACTCAACGTTGTTCTTTGCTCCTCACCAGAGTGGTGAAAATAATATCGAATAGTTTAGATCATTGAATTAATGGCACTATGGCCGTAATGGCACAGCGACACAGCGTTTGACTGTAAACGTGACGATTTTGGATTCAATTCCCATTCTGGGAAATGAATTATTTTCGTTTCTTCGCTCAGATCATAAGATATTTAATGTGGGGGGCGTTATGTTCCACTACTAGAAAAGCACGAAATGTCTTGTTAAATTGACCTGAAAACGGGAAACAAAGACAGGGAGTCTTAGCACTAGCTTCTCTCTGCTTACTCTGGTATATATATGGATGGAAAAAAATATCCCATAACCCATAACGCGATGCTGATGACCTTATGATATTAAATATTAAAATGTATTTCATTTACAAAATATATAACGCTAAAACAGTAAACGTAAATATTTAAAACCCATTAATTTTACATTTTTGATAAATCAATACTTATATATATGTACTTCAAAGGTGTGGGGAACGCAATTCTTAACACTAGGTTCCCTCTACCTATCTTGCTATATGACGGGATACAGCGTGAAGCAGTTTGTTTTACCTTTTAAGGTGGACTGCAGCGCGCAATGTTCTCAAGGCGGGCGAGCTCGTCGTGTTATTGATGACGCTAGTAGACTCACTCTGACTGTTAAAAAGGAGGCTTCAGGTAACTTTTTTTACATAGTATTTTTTTTTTATTTCATTTCGCATAAATCAAGGTATACAGCGAGTGTCAAATGGTAAAACACTGCGTTCTCCATTTTCTATATTATTTTCGAGACATTAGAGTCTATAATGTCTCGAAAACATGTCGGATGGCGAAACTCAACGCTGTATTTTATTTGTATGCTCTATTTATATTGTAATTTATAGCGTAACTAGCGTAACTGTTATTTACTTAAATACTATCTATTATACTATATATATTATATATAGTATAATAGATAGTATTTAAGTAAATAACAGTTACGCCTGTAAAAAAATTAAAGCAATTCACATGGTATAGAAATCATTATTATTACGTAAAATTTTTATCTTTTAAATCTCCATTATCTAAGTATAGAAGCTTATATTTTGAGATATTTTTGTTGTTTTCTTTATTTTTCCTTAAAAGAATTTTTAAATGTTATTTAAGATTCATATACAGTAAGTATATTAATAAAAGGATAAAGGTTAAAACGTAGAACAAACGAACTCTGCTTTCATTCAATATTATATGGAGCTGTCGTAGCGGAATGTCTGTCCGTTGTGGGTTGGATTTTCACTCGGCGGAATTTATTTCCTCTTTTGGTAATTTGACAAAGCTCTGCGTTGAGGTTCAACATACAATATTTTAAAAATTATTCGAGAAATGAGAAGCTGAGCGTGTTAATATTAGGTTTCTTCTGCCTACTCTACTATAGCTTGCCCACCGAGGATTCCGTACAAAAATTGAACGTCTCGAGCTTTTTGTGAAGTTCAAGCTTTCATCTCATACCTCACTTCGGTATGAATTTGGTAATGGTATGAACCACTTTGGACAAATTTGGTATGAAAGCCGCTCGCTTTCATACCAAATTTTGCCCCTCTTTTGAGGTTATATCTTTTAGGATTTAATATGAGAAGATTTTCTGCTGAACTAGTACTACATGAAGATATATATATATATATATATATATATATATATATATATATATATATATCGCAAAAAACGCGAATTTCGACACTATATCGCGTTTTTTGCGATATAAACGGGCCATATCTTATTTTAAGCAAATCTAGAAATACTTTTTTTTCATTACATCAGGGGACTATAGATCAGAATATGTGGTTTAAATTTCAACTCGATATCTTCAAACGTTCCGAAGATAAGGCTCTTGAAAGACAGACAGACGGACGGACAACAAAGAGATCTTATAAGGGTTCTTCTATAAAGGGTTATCTTTAAAGGTATGAAAACTACTATTTTCAGATTCTTCAATAGTCGCATCGAAGAGTGTAAAGAAGTCATCCGATTTACTACCAGATCTACACACGTACCGGGCTTCTCGGAGTAAAACCAGAAGTTCCGTGAAGGTAAAGGCAATCAATCATACATTTTTATTCATTTCTCAATAAATTCTACAGGAACCGGGATATGTTCACGTCGTTTCCCTTCATTGGTAAAATTTTCAGCTTCATCACTATCTAATGTGGTCAGTATATTTAAGATAAATTAAAACCTGATGTGGAATCTGAGGACTTCTAAGAAAACTTGGAACTGTGTTTGTTGGGTCCCTTTTTATAAACATATCGATTTATATATATTGATAGAATGGGATCACACTTTTAAAGGTATTAAATTTTAAAAATGTACATAACAATATTAAAAGAAATTGTACACTACAATCTTGTTTCTTTTCAAAATAGAAGTATTATTTTTGGAAATTGAACACGGTTTGCAAGAAGTGCGGGTTCAAATCCTCTACATTTATACTTTTATTTTGAGTATTTCGCTCCCCAATTTTCGCCGATTTCTGGAAGCATTGGGTGTTGAGTGGAGGAACTCAACGCCGCACTTTGCCTCGACACCAGAGCGAAAAAATTATAATATTAAATATTTCATTTCTTCGAGTGGGGAACGAACTCATAACTTGTTGCGTTTACAATCAACGCTTGTGGTCCTGCGCCACAATCTCGGCCTCGGCCTCGGATCTCGGCCTAATAGTTCAAATACGTTTTTCAAAAACATTTTTAAATATTTATATATAAATCAAATCAAATAAGCTTGATCCCGCATAAAGCAGAGTATGAATCTTGTGTTAAAACACTCCGTTCCCCACTTTGGGATTGAACCCACGACCAGTCGATTTTACAGTCACATTTTATGTCTCTGCCCCACAACTGGCCTGACTGTTTTTTTTAAATATATACACGACTAAATTTGCTTTATAAATATATATTTGTAAGCTTATAATTTACATCAAGAAGGCGGTTGTTTCAGACGCGGCGGGGGTACTCCCTACATTGCTGGCTTCCAGAAGACGAACCAACGCCAATAAGGTAATATTTTACTTTTCAGACGATTAAGGATATTGTGGTGGAATGTCACACTATCTTATTATAATAATATATAATATTAGGAGAAGTTAATTGTTTTCATGAGATTTTTTTGTTGAGGCCAGTCGTGGCGCAGCGGCACAAAGTGTGACTGTAAAACCGACTGGTGGTGGGTTCGATTCCCACTCGAGGAGATGAAATATTTACTTAAATGTATATTTCCATTTCTTCGTTCTGGTGTCCAGGCAAAAACGCGGCGTTGAGTTCTGCCACTCAACACGCAATGCCTCCAGAATTCGGCAGAAAGTGGGGAACGGACTGTCTTAACACTAGGTTTCCCCTGTCTACGTGCTGTGAGCGGGAGAGCGGAAATCTTAAGCTTAACACTAGGTTCCCCCTGCCTATCCTGCTGCATTCGGGATACAGCGTGATAGCTTCACGTTTGCTTATTTATTTTAGTTTTTTTAATAATACTTTTATAAATTTCCACAGAGCACGTAACGGCCTAGCAGTGGAGGGCAACGCTATAGTACCCCATCACAAGCCACGAGCGCCATCTATGAGCGAACGCGATCTAACTAGAGGATTAACTACCCGACATCACTTACCGATGCATTTGCGAAATATTTTCTGATAATAGTAAAACTAATTATGAATTTTATATTAATGTCATCTTACCGTTGATACTTATAGTACGGTCTTTGAGTCGTGGCACTCGTTTATTTACTTCAGGACTTTTCTTTCAGGGCGGCAGTACTATACTTTAAGTAAGAATTTTTGGAACATTAGGTTGCTTGGCTATTATAATATGAAGGAAAAGGCGAGAAGTAAAAAGAAACATTTCGCCTAATTTTCGAGACATTGCATGTTGTGTGAGTTTCCCTGAGTGGGAATCGAACTGAAAACCATCGCATTCACACTCAAACGCTGTGTCGCAGCGTCACGACGCCCTCAGACGAGAATATATTGTTTCCTGTAATAATAGAACAGAGAAACGAACTAATCACTAGCAACTCTTTGAATTTACGTTTTCATAAATTATCTATAACTTATTTGCAATATTGATATTAGATGACGATGGCATATGTAGTAAAATGAATGGGGTAGGCACAAAAATTTATGGGTGGACACGGACCACCCGGCCATAGGGGCTTCAAACGCCTATGTTTATAAATCTCTTGTTATCTTTATATATTTTATAGCTTTACGCTGTATCCCGCTCATACAAGGATAAGGTAAGGAGGTAACTTAGTCATAAGATTAAAACCCTTCCGTTCCCCACTTCCCGCCGAATGCCTTCAGAATGAGCCATATAAAGCAGCTTCTATGTAAAAAAAAACATATTTATTTTTGCGATTTTTTTGTTTATAAAAGTTAACAAAAACACAAAACTTAGGTACAATATAAAAGTACAATAAAAATCGATATTATTTGTAGTTTATAAATAAAAAAAATAATATTATGATACGATTTAATTGGTAAAGTGATTTCATGTGTTCATGTTTCAACCAGGTAAGAAATTTTAATATATATATTCTGTATTTACTATAGAGAAATTGTTATAGAAATTGAAAATTGTATGTAAAGGGCCTTATTATATAAATATAGACATTATAAAGTATTCATTAAATTGTTGAAAAATATTGTTTTGTTTTTTTTTCTTTATTTTATTATCATTAAAAGTCATTGCTTTCCCTTTTTTTTTTTTAGGAAAGCGTGAAGTTAGAAAAAATCACTGGATTCTTTCCACTAAATTTTTGGGTTCTTTTAATAAGTGTATAATTTTATAAGTATAATATTTATAAAATTATACACTTATTAAAAGAACCCAAAAATTTAGTGGAAAGCGTGAAGCTAGAAAAAATCACTGGATTCTTGAGAATCCAAAAATTTAGTAGAAAGAATCCAGTGATTTTTTCTAGCTTCACGCTTTATACCCCACACAGCAGAGTAGTCTGAGGGAACCTGAGAATATAGTGTTAATACATTCCGTTTTAATTAAGGCACTTCCATTCCTCACTTTTCGCGCAATTCTTGGGGCATTGTGTTTTAAATGGCGGAATTCAACTTTACGCTTTGCCTCGTTACCAGAGCGAGCAAACGAAAGTATTAAATATTTCATATCCCCTAGTGGGAATCGAACCCACGACCTGCGGAGTTAACAGTCGAACGCTAGTACCCCTGCGCCACGACTGGTTTCATATTCTCAGAAGAATAGGCTTACAAATACAATTTATACGGTACTTTACTAGGGTACCTTAATAATATGAAAAATGGTTTATTCTTATAGTACTTCCAATTAAAAATGGATATTGTGTTTTTTTTCTTTTTTTTACCTTTGTGCCTTGCCCTCAAAACGTATCATTATTTTCGTGCCCTTCCCGTTCCCGTGCCATTACGTTCCATTACAGATAAACAAATGCCAATAGATTATTCAACAAATACTTACTTAAAATAAATAAATCAGCTTCACGCTGTATCCCGCACACAGCATGGTACGCAGAGGGAACTTAATGTTAAGATACTCCTTTTGCCACTTTCTGTTGAATTCTAGATATTATTGCGTGTTGAGTGGCGGAACTCAACGCCGCGCTTTGCCTCGACACCAGAGCGAAGAAATGGAAATATAAATTTAAATAAATAAGTATATCATTTCCTGGAGTGGGGATCGAACCCACAACCAGTCGGTTTTACAGTCACACTTTGTGACCCTGAGCCACGGCTGGCCTTTTAATTATTAAACAATATATATCGGCAAAAAATATTAGCTATGTTATTTTTGTCATTGTTGTAACAATTGTGGAATGCAATAAATAAATAGGTATATATAAATATAAATAAATAGGTATATATAAATACCGGCCGGCCGTGGCGCAGTGGCACGAAGTGTGACTGTAAAACCGACTGGTTGTGGGTTCGATCCCCACTCGAGGAGATGAAATATTTACTTAAATTTATATTTCCATTTCTTCGCTCTGGTGTCAAGGCAAAGCGCGGCGTTGAGTTCTGCCACTCAACACGCAATGCCTCCAAAAAAATTCGGCAGAAAGTGGGGAACGGAGTGTCTTAACATTAGGTTCCCTCTGCCTACCCTGCTGTGTGCGGGATATAGCGTGAAGCTAATTTAATTTAATTTAATTTTTTATATAAATATATATAGGTAAATAGGTTAAACTTAAATATTATAAACTTTTAAAATGAATATGTAAATATATAATTAAATAAATAATAAAAAAATATAATTAAAACAAAATTATAAAAATAATTTAATAATTCCTTACAAAATCACTGATTCTTCTTAATACTCTTCATACTTGTGCCAATCAAACTCCATATAACTTTAACACCTCTCTTCAATAGTATAGGCACATACTACTATTATGAATAATAGATCGACATAATATTTCTGGTACCAGGTCATCATAAGTGCTGGGGAGCGCATGTGTACTGCCCCGGCCGTCTTGGCTACATGTTCTACCCAATGAACCAATTCTTTAGCTGGTGGTGCTGGTCTGTCGTGGTATATGAGAGAAAGCTCTTTGGCTTTTAACTTATATCTGAAAACAATAAAAAAAAACAGATTGGACGTTTTTTTGAAACCTATTTTTAACACACTACATTACCCACGCATCACCCTAAATTATTGACATGAAAATAAAAATAATTGAAATATAATAATTTCCTCGAATGGGAATCGAACCCACCATAGTCACATTTACACAGCGTCTGACCTGTTGTTACACATAGCATCAAAAAATCTACTTCTACATTTTTAATGAAACCCAATGAAACTTAAAAAAGTATTCAATAGTAGGGTTTTCCAATTTTTTTTTCATAAATCTTTTAATAAATAATAGATACATCCTCAAAATAATATTATAATTATAAAATTAAAACCAAAATGTCACTTTTTATTATTTTTTTTAAGTAAAGAAAAAAAAAGTCTTTGAAGTCTTTGTATGCTCTTTTGTTTCTTTATTTTTTGGTGATTTTTATTAATCTCTCAATAACCACTAACCTTGGATCGCCCAGCATTGCCTCGAAAGCCTTTTCTAAATCCGAAGCCAAATCGTAGCTATAGTCCACTTTAATGACAAATCCTTTTGGAATAGCTCGTTTAACGTTTAAGAATTGATCCGCGCGTGCTGGTATGGCTATGATGGGGACACCAAAGTGTATGGCTTCGGTGGTTGATAGAAGACCACCATGACTTATGAAGAGGATACAGTTTTTATGGGCTGAAATGTTATTGATATTTGTATATTCTAGTGAAAAATGTGTAAATTATTATTAAAATACAAGATTATGAACTATATTATATGCAACGTAGAAAGTCGAGGCCAGCTGTGGCACTGTGGCACAAAAGTGTGACTGTAGAACAGACTGGTTGGTGGTTCAAGGAGATGAAATATTTACTTCAATTTATATTTTCATTTCTTCGCTCTGGTGTCGAGGCAAAGCGCGGCGTTGAGTTCTGCCACTCAACACGCAATGCTTCCAGAATTCTGCAGAAAGTAAGGAGTGGAGTGTCTTAACACTAGGTTCCCTCTACCTACCGTGCTTTGTGCGGGTTACAGCGTGAAGCTGATTTGATTTAAGAAAATTGTTATATGCGTGTGTGCATGAAATAAGCACGAAACTATGTAAAATTGTGCAAAATTATTTAATAAAGTACTTGAATAAGTCTCTTTATTTATTTTTAAAATTATGTTTGTATACCACGGGCGCATTTAGAGATATTTTTCAGGTGACCTTAACTGGCAACTGGTCTTTTTGTGTAATGGTTTTATATATTTTCAATTCTGGAGCACCAGACTATTCTATTCTACTTCAATATATGACTATCTAACATAATAAATATCACCTAAAATGCTGTGTTGTGGAGCCCATTTCAAAAGATGAACATTTGGAGGTAAATTCTCTCAAATTTTCTTCAAACTTCCATATAACAGTTTGTTTCAATTTACTGAATGTTTTCAATAAATTGTGTTTTAAGGTATCTGGAAAATGTTTACTTTCTAAATTAGACCCCATGCTAAAGTAAATGACGCCATGTGGGGAATCATCCATGAGTTTCTTCAGATTCTGAAATAAGCAATATGAAAATTGGTAAACAAAATTGAAATATTGTAGTATGTAATTTTTTTTAGCTTCACGCTGTATTCCATATATAGAAAGGATAGGAAGAGGGAACCTAATGTTATGATACTTCGTTTCCTACTTTTCAACCGATTTTTCGAGGCATTGTGTGTTGACTGACGAAACTTAACGCTACGCTTTCACTTCGGTATTTGAGTGTGAAAAATAAAATATTAATAAATAATAATTCATTCAACAAGTGGAAATCAAACCCACACAACTGTCTTGTTCACAGTCACGCGCTTGTGTCCCAGCGCCACGACTAGTCTCATATTCGTATTCGTATCGTATTTTTAGATTTTGTTAAATAAAGTATGGCTTTGTTTTCTTAAGCACAGTTGAACTATAGGTTATACAAAAACGATTGTGAGAACCGAACCCACAACCGTCGCATTTACAGTTAGATTAGACGCTGCCGTTGCACAACGACGGTCTCAATGTGAAGTACGGATGAATGAATATAAAAAAAAACAACTTACATCAGATAGCGGTTCAATTTTAGCATTTATATGAAATCCAGCGATGGATATCACATTTTGCGGTAGTTTATCCGGCAGGCCCGTGGACAAGTGGGAGTTGCTTAAGACTAGCGACGCGTTAAACCTAAGTTCATCTAGTGGTGGTACTTTGTGGTTTCTCTCTCTTATGTGGTGTGCAAATAGTTTTTCGTATGTTTCACTTTCTGTTTTAAAGAGGTAGCTGAAAAAATGTATTGTTTAATAATAATTTCTTATATTAATTTAAATTTTATTAAGAGGCCAGCCGTGGCGCAGGGGCATAAGTTTCTTTTACTTGTATAGAAAAAAATACACAACTAAAAAAACCGGACAAGTACGAAAGATGGAACAACAAAGTGATCTTTTAAATTCTAAAACTAAAAAATAATTAACACAGCACAGTAAGTACAGAAAACCTAGTGTTAAATCAATATCCATACTTACTAACAAATTTTCCAGATAGTCATACAACTAGGAAGTTATAATAAATAATCATTAGAGGCCAGTCGTAGCGCAGCGGCACGAAGTGTGACTGCAAAACCGACTGGTTGTGGGTTCGATCCCCACTCGAAGAGATGAAATATTTACTTAAATTTATATTTCCATTTCTTCGCGCTGGTGCCGAGGCAAAGAGCGGCGTTGAGTTCTGCCGCAATGCCTCCAGAATTCGACAGAAAGTGGGGAACGGAGTGTGTAAAACACTAGGTTCCCTCTGCCTACCCTGCGGTGTGCGGGATACAGCGTGAAGCTGATTGATTGGATTTATTTTTTAATAATTCAAATATTACTCCCGAACAGGAATCGATCCCATATCCATCACATAACAGTTAACAATATAAAAAAGTTATATAGAACAAATTCACTTACACTCTCTGAACAAATCGTCCCCATATCAAATTCCATAACTCCATAACTCTCTCGTAAAACGAGAAAGGCGGTACATTTCTTGATAGAGCATTAGAACTGTACGCAGGATTTGTGACGTCATCTACTAGTTGTAATATCATCCAATGAGGTGTTAATGTTGAGAACCAAATGTATGGGCAGTTGTATAGTGCTGAAAATCTGAAAATATTTTCTTCTAGCAGAATTGGCAGAGGTGACTTATCAATTCAGTATTGAGACACTTCATTCCTCATACATTGTTCAATATTCGAGATTATATGTTAAATTTCCGAACTCAATACCGTGCTTTGGCTTGTTACCAGAATAAAGTTATGAAATTAATTCAGTCCACCTTGTCCAGTGGGAAACAACTAATAATCATTGTGTTCACAGTAAGAGACTACCACTGTGCCACAACGGCCCAAGAAAATGATTATTTTAAATTTTAAATATGAATTTTCATTTATTTATTAAGAAAGCATTACGAAGCGTTGGAGTACAGGAACAGTCTCTAACTATAGAATTCCCACTAGGGAGATGTGTAATATATGTAAATTATAAAATCATCTGGTAAACAAAATATGATGTTACGTTCTGCCATTCAATATATTGTGTCTTGAAAACTGAGCTGATAACAGAGTGTCTTAACACTTGGTTCCCTCTGCTAACCCTCCTGTTCAGGAAAACCTTATTCTAAGGTGGACATGGACCTCCAGCCCGTCTTCATAATCATAACATATAATTTGAACTTACCCAGTAAATATTTCATTGAACGCCCATTCAATGATAACTAAATCAAAATTTTGACTCGTATCTGCTAACAGCTTCTGTACATTAGGATTTTCGACTGTTTCCTGAGACAAATTTATTAACATTTGCAACAAAGGAACTAGACTGTCTATTTGATTTGGTCTATCTAATATTCCGGTTAGATTTGTTATTTCTCCTGAAATGTGAAAGATACATTAGTTATAGATACTGAGGCCAGTCGTGGCGCAGCGGCACAGAGTGTGACTGTAAAATCGACTGGTTGTGGGTTCCCCACTCGAGGAGATATATTTACTTACATTTATATTTTCATTTCTTTCGTTCTGGTGTCGAGGCAAAGCGCGACGTTGAGTTCCGCTACTCAACACGCAATGCCTCCAGAATTCGGTTAAACTTTTTTTTTAACATTAGCTTCCCTCTGCCTACCGTGCTCTGTGCGGGATACAGCGTGAAGCTTTAAAAAAACTATATTAGTTATATTTTATCAAATCCCGACTCAAAAAGATTTTTTTTGTTTGACGTGTCTGTGTGTCTGCCTGAGGCACTGTAACTCCTGAGTTATGTTTTATGAAAGTCGGATTAGTAGTAAGAGTACAAGCACTTTTACAAAACGGGGTAGTGATGTTTTTTGTTAAAAATTTTAATTTTGCTTGTTATATAAGTACGTGATTAAAATATTATGTTTTATATTATGATTTTTGAATGAATTTAATTTCTAAATATCGTTGAATTTTTATCGATATTTTCACAACAAAACAACAACCAAATCTTGATTTTGTTTATCAATCAATCAATCATCTATCAATATATATATATATATATATATATATGAAAATATGAAATTCGAACATTTGTACCTGACTTGTATCGTTCTCTGATACTGCTGATATCCACGATGTTGATACCATTTTGAGGTTTATGTGGTGGACGCGGTGTAATGTACGTGATCTGTAATTGTAACAACATTATTATAATGTTAATGATACTAATAATAGGCCGTCATGGCCCAGGGGCACAAGGGTGTGGCTATAGCGCGATGGTTGTGGGTTCGATTCCCACTCGAGGTAATGAATTATTATTTCTTAATTTTTTCATTTCTTCGCTCTGGCACCAAGGCAAAAATCCGGCGTTGAGATCCGCCATTCAACACATAATGCCTCGAAAAAAATTTATTTTATCACCATGTTCCCTCTGCCTACCCCCTTACTGTGTGAGGGATATAGCGTGAAGCTGATTTAATTTATTGTCAGTAGTGGCAGCTGCGATGATATCTTCGATTCTAACGTCTTTAATAAGTATTCACTATCAAGTCTTTTGAAAACAATCAATAAATTTTTGTCTGAGTGGGAATCTAACCCACAATCGTCACGTTTACAATCAGCCTCAAAATAATTTCAACATAATATCAATCAATCAAATAGCTTCACGCTTTATCCACTACATAGCAGGTTCGGCAGAGGGTTAAAGCACTTCGTCCCTCACTTTTCGCCGAATAAAGGTATTGCGTGTTGAGTAGCGGAACTCAACGACGCTCTTTACCACTTTTTTTTTATGGACATAATATACTGTTAAATACTGTTAAATATATCTTTGCCAACATAATATACTGTTAAATATTGTTTATATCTCTGACTACAAAGATTTTACAGATAATTTTAGTAAATATCAGTATAGCTTACCTCGTGTCCCGCCTCCGCCAAATGTTTCACAAGGCCATGGCCCAACAACGAACTGCTCTTACCAAAAAATGAAAACACACCTAAGATCTTCAGCCCATTCGCACAACCCAAGCTCAATATTATTAAATATAAAAATAATTTCATTATAAACTAATGTTATGCAGTATTTTTACTTTACTATCTTGAGAATGCATACTATCGTTTTTTCTTGGATAATGATATACTATCCAAGTATACATTGATACTGTTATCTATGACAAATTATATAAAATAAACTCTTATCAACTAACAATAAAATGAATAATCTTTTGTAAATAGGATTATTGGTCATTTACATAATTGATAACTACTGTGTTCTATTATTGAGGCCGGTCGTGGCGCAGCGGCACAAAGTGTGACTGTAAACCGACTGGTTGTGGGTTCGATCCCCACTCGAGGAGATGAAATATTTACTTAAATTTATATTTCCATTTCTTCGCTCTGGTGTCGAGGCAAAGCGCGGCGTTGAGTTCTGCCACTTAACACGCAATGCCTCCGGAATTCGGCAGAAAGTGGGGAACGGAGTGTCCTTCACTACGTTGCCTCTGCCTACACTGCAGTGTGCGGGATACCGCGTGAAGCTGATTTTTACTGTGTTCTATTATTATCGATCTTATTTTCGCTATCAACTACAAATTCCATCAAAATATGACAAAAGGCGATTTTTACGTTACTTTTATGTTATTTTGCGTCCGGGCACGTTATAGTAATATTTTAATTTCCTAATAGTCGAACCGAAAAAAGCTAATAAATCTTATGTATGTCTGAAACTCTAAATACCTCGTATAGATAATGTCGATGTCGAAATATAAAATAACTATTAAAACATAAGAAACACGAGGCCAGTCGTGGCGCACAAAGTGTGTTAACGCGACTGGCTATGGGTTCGATACCCACTCGAGGAAATAAAATATTTAATATTTTCATTTCTTCGCTCTGGTAACCAGGCTAAGTGCGGCGTTAAATTTCGAAACTCAACATGCAATTCCAGAATTCGGTGGTAACTGGGGAACGGAAGTGTCTTAATGTGATCAGAGTGTCTTAACACCACGTAACCAAGTTCCTTCTGCCTACCCTGCTACAAAAAGCTAATAAAAACAACTGTTAAACTTGTGCTTTGTCTCGACATCAGAGCGAAGAAACAAAAATATTAATTTAAATAGATATTTCATTTCCTCGAGTGGGGAACGAACCTACAAACAGTCGCACTCACAGTAACGCGGTTGTGCCATGATTTAATCCGCTTGTAATAAGTATGTCATCATAGAACTTGGTAATTATAACGTAAAACTAATCTAATCAACTATGTAGTTAAAATGATAATAAAAAAATATGGTATCATCGACCTGGTCTGATGAAGACATGAATTACTATTCATGTTTTAGAACAGAGTTTTGGAGGTGGACGGTCATACTTATATTTTTAAAATTTTATATTAAAATAAAAAAAAAGAAAGTGAAAAAATATTTTATTACAATTCAATAGATAGATGGGGATGAGGTAAGAGTAAAGATAAGAGTAGTCAAAAATTCACAAACTTCCATTTTCATAGTTTATGTATCTGCTTATAATTCCTCTACAACATTATTAACAAAAAAAAAATGTCTAAAAGGCGATGCGAGGAATCTAAGAAAATTTTGGGAATCACTCATTTAGTGCAACAACGCCTACTTTTTCAAAGCAGTTAACAGTATTTTTTAAAACAATTGTAAATAATTATACAGTAATAAATTAAATTGTAACTAATTACCCCAGAAACCTTGTGAACCTTAGGTACGACGAGAACATTGTGATTCTTAGAAAATGGGTGACACGACAGCATTAAAATAAGTAATAATAATTCGACGTGGATTTATTTCTCGATTTCAAAATTAAAGACAAAATTGAAACACTATTGATTTTTAATCTTAATATTAATTTTTGTTCTTAGAAAACCATAAGCACCTTTGACTAAGCTCTTGAGACAAAACAAAATAACAAGTAAAATTAGACTCAAATCCACATAATACTTCTGGTACCAGGTCATCGTTAGTGTTGGAGAACGCATGTATAATGCTCCAGCAGTTTTAAATACATGTTCTACCCAATGGACTAATTCTCTGGCTGGCGGTACTGGTCTATCGTGGTATATTAGGGAAAGCTCTTTTGCTTTCGCTCTGTATCTAAAAAGTAAAAAAAAATAATTAACTCAAAAACCAAATTCAAAATATACGTAAGATATACTATTAGTATAACACTGAACGTTAACTGAAAAAAATAATAATACTAAAAACTTGACTTTCAATATAATAAGTATTTTCTTTAAAAAGAAGATCTAAAATTTTATCATCATTTACTTCACACGTAACTGACCTCGGATCATGGATCATTTTTTGTATGGCATCTTCCAAATCTTCAGCTAAATTGTAAGTTAAGTCGACTTTAGTAACAAAGCCTTTGGGAACAGCTCTATTGACATTAAGAAACTGATCACCACGGGCCGGTATGGCGAGGATGGGAACTCCAAAGTGTATAGCTTCAGTAGTTGATAACATACCGCCGTGTGTGATGAAGAGAACACAGTTTTTATGTGCTGAAAATAAAAAAAATAAGTAAAGTTATAGTTAAAATAAATACTCATAGGATACTTCGATTTTTTTTCTTGCAAAAGTCCCATTTTACTTGGTAGATAGGTCAGAAGACAAATCACTAAGTACTTCACTTTCTGTCCTATTTAAAGACAGATACTAGCACACGTGAGATCCGGAATGGCATTCTTTTAAATTTAAAATATATCAATATATAATAATAAGTTATTTGCTAAACGAAATCTTTATCTACAACATTTTTTCAATAACACATTACAATAAACTCAATATATATTTCGCAGCTTTACTCTTAATCTTGCCTATCAGTATAGGATTTATCGTCCTATACTACCTCACCACGACCTTACCAAGTGGAAAACACTCAATTTCGTAATTTACATCTTCGAGAATTCGAGTCATTGCATGTCAACTGAATAGAACTCAACGCCGTGCGTTGTTTAAACATAGGAAGGAACCGTAAATAATCTAAGTATCAAGATTTCCTCTACTTCCAATAGAGTGGGATTCAAACACATAGCCTTTGCATTGAGACGTCATCCTTCGCCGCCACAGTGGCCTGCACAAATATAACAATATGGAAATCGAAATCGTTAGTCGTTAATGTCGAGTCGAAGCGCGGCGTTGAGTTCCATTACTTAACATGCAATGCCTCTTGAATCTTGCGGAATGTAGGGTGGAGTATTTCAGCATTAGGCTTCTTCTACGACCCTGATACATGCGGGATACTGCATGAAGCTATAAAAAAAAGAAATCGTTAATTAGCTTAATTTAGATTTCTTCAGTGTCATTTACCTAAAACACTTTGTTGCGGAACCCATTTTAAAAGATGAACATTTTTCGGTGTATCGGGCAAATCCTCTTCAAATTTCCATATAACTGTTTGTTTCAACTTACTAAAGATTTTTAAAATATTTTGTTTCAAAATTGTCGGTATGTTTTTACTTTGTAAGTTAGATCCCATGCTAAAGTATATGACTCCATGATGGGCGTTGTCCATTAGTGTTCTTAAAGTCTGAAAATTTAAAGTATAACATAAATATATCTTTTTTTTTATCCTTTTTGTAGCTTCAGTAGGAGTATGTCTTCTAGCAGGCTGGGGGAACCTTGCGTTAGCACATAGTACCTTCCTCTTTGTCTGATTTCCGAGACATTACATGTGCTCCCGGGACAATTGACGAAAGTCAACCCACAGCCACAGCTAAAGCTACAGTTTATGTTGTAAATAACAAGAGTAACAGAATAAAAAACGTTCTTTATAATAAATCCGTTCTTAGATAATAAAAAGTTACATATTTATTACATTTTGCATCTAACAAAAACGGGAATTAATTGCATTTGTCTGCTATGTGCTGAGTTCCGACAGTTAAGATGCAAAATTAGGCTGAAAATGAGGAACGGAGTGTTAACACTAGGTGCCCTCAGCCTATCCTGCTGGGAAAAGCGTAAAACATTTTTTGTCTTCCAAATCCAAATCCAAAGAAATCCAAATTTACAATATAACTTACATCCGGTAGGGGTTCAACATTTGGATTTATATGAAAACCTGCAATTGGTATAACATTTTGTGGCAATGATTCCGGAAGGCCAGTCGATACATGGGAGTTGCTTAGAATTAACGATGCGTTGTTTCGAATTTCGCCCAGTAAAGGCACTGTGTGTCCTCTTTCCCGAATAAATTGGGCAAAAACTTTATTATATGTTTCGTTTTCTAAACTAGAAAGATATCTGAAACATTTATTTTATTTTTGTGCGTTTTTATTGTGATTATTTTTTAGAGCAACGTGAACGGATTAATGACGGATTGGTAAAATAAAGAATTTTAATTTAGGGTAAAGTATATATATTTCGCATTAATACTTTGTTTAAAGCCATTACGCCAGGAACGTGGATTATTTGACTGCATACACGATGGTTGTAAGTTCGATAAAATAGATACAAATATTCATTTTTATTAAAATAATTAATATTTTCATTTATTCGCTCTGGTAAAGAGGCAAATCCCCAAAAGCGTCGATATATTTCTTCTGAAGGCATAAGCTTTAAGTCCAGCTTGTTTTCGTCACAATGATATACCCTATAAAACGTCTAAGCTATTCTTAATAATACTTAAACTAGTATATGTCTGAGTATCTGTTAATGTACCCACACCATATTTTATTGTTGCATATTATATAGCCTGCAATTATCTCAAATGAAGGCATCGTTAAGACTTACCGGAAACAAAAAAAAAAAGATGTTTCATTCAGTTGTGATTGATTACCCATACTTTATTATATTTTTTGTTACTAACAAAATTTTAAAAAGTGTATTGGATTACATATATTTTTTTTTTCCTTTTTTAAATTCATACTTTATGTAGGCATTGTTTTTTTTTTAGCTTCACAGTGTATCCACACGTACTGCATATGGTACGCAGAGGGCACTTACTTATTATATGTTATGAAACTTCGTTCTTATTAAGACACTTCCGTTTCTTACTGAATTCTGGAGGCATTGCGAATTGGCTGTGAGGATTCAATGTTGTAGGCTAAGTGACTTTTAAAAATTAAGTGTGGCACGGAGAGTCTTAACACTAGGTTTTCTTTGCCTACCCAGTTTTGTGCCGGGTACAGCGTGAAGCTGATTTGTTTTTTGGTTTAGGTTACAGTAATACTGGTTTACATTCACTTCTTTACCTCAGATAAAGCTAAAATATTTTATAAGGTAGCAATGATCCGTTTAACCTAAATTACTTATATTACAACCAAAAGTCACATAGCCATATTAGTCGAAACTTACATTTCTTGAACGACTTGCCCGTACACAATATCCCACAATTCAGAAACTCTTTCTGAAAATGTAAAAGCCGGTACACTTTTCGATAAAATATTTGCATTATACGCAGGATTTGGTATATCCCCAACCAATTGTAAAATCCTCCAATGAGGTGTCAATGCAGAGAACCAAATCAATGGGCACTTGTATACAGCTGAAAGTCTGGAAGAAACATTACTTTTTACTCTACTGAAGAACAACATTTTGAAACTGTTAAAATAGTTTTTTTTATTCATTTTTATATAAAAAGAATAAGGTAGAGACGCAGGGGCACAAAATGTGACTGTAAAATCGACTGTTGAGATTTCCCGTTTAGTCATTAGCCCTGCCAACGATGTCATTAATAAGATACAAATCACCAATATCCTCACCCAGCGTAAATCTCATTAAAATTCCATTCCACGATTACCAAATCGAAAGTTTTGTTCTTATCGGACAATAAACTTTGTACGTTAGGATTTTCAATAGTCTCCTGGCTTAGATTTATCAACATCGTCAACATAGGAATAAGATTGTCTGTCTCTTTCGGCCTGTCTAGTATACCAGTTAGATTAACGATTTCATCTGTAACAAAATTTTGATATATCTGTATTTCTCATGTAGCAGGATTGGCAGAATACCTAATGTCAAGAACGCACTGACTGACCACTTGATCTTGCACCAAGTAGGTATCGAAATTAATTCGTTTATGAATGGATTCCCCAGACAGTGTCCATTAATTTTTTTTTATTTAAATTCAATATTATATATAAGTGTTAACAGTAAAAGTTATAGCTTAAACCAAATTCCCATATGGCTTATTAGCTAGAGTACAGCTTAATAATAATATAATATTATTAACAAGACCGCAGATTTTTAGTTGCTTATGAAAGAAATAAAAGAGTTGAGGACCTTACCTCCGTGATTACAGAACAGGATAAAAGTCAAAAAAATATAAGGAGTTGGATACTGACCTGATTTATAAATTTCTCTAATACTACTAATATCTATAATACTGATGTTCTTTTCGAGCTCCTTCGACGGACGGGGCGTTATGTATGTGATCTAAAAGATAGACATAGTCGAATTAATAATTGGTATCATTTTGTTTATGCGTTTGTTGTTTTTCAGTTTTGTTTTCCCAGAAAACGACCTCGTGTCATATCATATAAGCTACAGATTTTTATTTATTACTAAGATATCAATAGCATATACGCAAAACCTGTTTGTAATAAACAGGTTTTGCGTCACAAATAGATGAATACCTCAATATCACGCCAACCGATACTGATGATTCTTTTTTTATTGGAAAGACCAAATTTTGACCAAACTATCCTTGAATGTATTCAAGGATAGTTTGGTCAAAATTTGGTTAGGTCCTGATTATGGGATCCGATTGAAATTAAACAAGTTTTTTTTTTCGGTAAAAAATATTTTTTCAACAATGTCTTTCCTTGTAACTATCACAGTATAATTATATTTTTTAAAAATCATAAAATAAACATCCTGTTCAATTAAACCGGATCCCATAATCAGAACCTAACCAAACTTTCACAAAACTATCCTTGAAGTGTATCCTTTCAAATAAAAAAAAACATCAGAATTGGTATTGGCTTGATATTTTGTTATTCATCCATTTTTCGCACACATACCTTATGCAAATTTAAGACTTATGTGATTTTCTCATAGATACCATCATCAAACATGGACCAAATTAAAATGGGTCCACACGGATAGTAGGAATTTGTCTTTTTTTTATTGTTGTTGCCTCAGAACTTTTGACAGGGTGAACAGATTTTGATGATTCTTTTTTTTTAAATCATCCTACCGAGAGTTAGTTTTAACTACTCCATAAAAGCCTAATACAATTTAAAAAAAACCCTTTTTTTCCTAAAAATGAAAAAAATGGTTTTTTTTTCAAACAAAAAAACTTATAAAATTGTCGAAAAAAAATATCGTTTTAAAATAAAACGCCATTTGTCAAGAACGACGCACGCGCCCATAAATCTATCAAAGGGAAATAGCCACATATGCCTCATTCTGAAATCGAGGCGTTCGGTATTGGTGGCAAAGTTCAAATATTGTTTAACCTTTAGTAGTATTTTTGTGGTATTACGTTATTCGCATCTTTTCGTAACTGCGTCACACGAAATACAGGTATGGAGAAACATCGTAAAATTATGAAAAAAAAAATCATACGTCTAAACTATTGAGTTATCTTGTTTAATTTCTTTAAGTATGGGTTTGAAATATTGCACCCTATATGCTGTTTCCGTACAAGGAGCGCTGCTTCTTCTATTCTGTATATAAAGACTATTGAACTATTTACATGTAACTTTAAATAATTATTATAATTAATCATTAATCATTCTTAATTTATTATAGAAACGTTGACAATGTGTGTAGCTCGAATACGCGATTATAGTAATTTTTGATAGATTATCCAATTTTACTTTATAAAAACCAGATTCAGCTTTTTTCCCAGCTTTATCATAAATTAAATTAAATTATTAATTAAAAAAAACACTTGGTAAGTTATTTTAAAAATACAGGGTTCAAATATTTTTTTCATAATAAGAGTATTTTTTTATAGCGTCACTCTGAATCCCGCGCAAAACGGGGTAGGCAGAGAGAATCTAGTGTTAAGAGACTCCGTAACCTGTTTAATTAAAAGTAATTTAAATGTTAGTTTGTATTTCCTCTTTATTGATATGATTGATATGATCTGATTATTGATGGCAGACACTTTTTTACTGTGATATATATATATATATATATATATATATATATATATATATATATATATATATATATATATATATATATATATATATATATATATATATATATATATATATATATATATATATATATATATATATATATATATACTACTACTACTATACTGTGATAAATATACATATATAATAAAAAAAATATTTACCTCATGTCCTGCCTCCGACAAGTGGTTCACGAGAGCGTGGCCCAAAATAGAATTGCTTTTGCCGAATAACGAGAACACCGCTAAGATTTTAAGCCCATGTATACAGTTAAAGTTAAAAAACAGTAACAAAAAGTAAAAAAATATCTTCATTTTGTGTATTATTATTATTTTAGTTAATTTATATTGCTACATGTAAATCTTGTCTATAGAGACGCACCAAACGATAATTTCACAGCGGAATACAGGAGCTCAATTCAACTTAGACGTCATCAAATAGAAAGATTTATTAGAAGTTGATCATATCCAACAATTGGACAGTATTTGACAGAAAATCCTATAATATATGTTATTTTTATTAATAAAATAACTATAAATTACATAGAAAATCAACAAAATCGTGTTACATTTGTAAGAATAATATATAGGCACAAGCAAGATTAAATTTAACTTTCAACGACCACGTATAGTTTTATACTAATGATAATCATTACTATCATTTATTACTATATGTACTTTGAATTCATAGATAAGATTCTAGTGATAGTGTAGCTTTTGAGTGTATACGCACTGAACGTAATTGATTTCCATTCGGGAGAAAGAAGAATAAATATATTATATTGCTATATTATTTGATTTTTTTCACACTATAATAAGTTCTTTGATTTTCACGATTCTTGCTAGTCTACCCGTGACCACGGACTACTGTAAAGTGTTCGAAACGTCGGGTTCCCCAAAAATGTATAAAATACAAAATATACGCGATTAATCCGGTTAAAGTAGTTTCATTTACAATTTTTTCACACTATATCTCGCACAAATCAGCGTAGGCAAATGGAACCTGGGAACCTAGTGCTTCGACACTCCGTTCCTAAAATGATGCTTCCGTTCTCTGTAGTATAAAGGAAGGAATATGTTTGTATGTCTGTCTGTATTCCGCACACTCCCAGGGTAGGCAGAGGGAACCTAGTAATAAGACTCCGTTCCCCACGTTCCGCCAAGTTCTGGATGCATTGTGTGTTGAATGGCGGAACTTACCGCCGCACTGCCACGACACCTAAACAAATATTTCTTTTCCTCGAGTGGGAATCGAACCCGCAACCAGTCGATTTCGACAATAATTATGTTTCATAAAATGATATAAAATATATTTTTTATAATTTTTGAAGTGAAATAATAATTATTAATAAATTTTCAAATCTACACTTATAATAAATCTGTAGAACTATAAAGTAAACTAAATTGAATTGTTGGTGAAGATTACCTTCGTAACAGTCTAGCTCAATTCCTAATTATTTAACGCAGTGATAAGGAATGACTTAATATTCAAAGAAAAATTTTTAATTGGTTCTTGAGTCAAAATCGTGTTACATTTGTTTATGTTTTTTATATTTTTTTAACAAACGTATAAAAAAATAACTTTTGGAGGCAATCTCTAAAAAGTTGTATCTCAAGAAAAAAATGCTCCGTTTATAAAAATATTACTATTGCACTAGACTAGACATTGCACTATTATACCTGTATGTTGCATGTATGTACGTGCCAAGGGTATTTTAGGGCACATATCTCAAAATTCTTATAAGATAACTTTGTTGTTTTTCCGTCTGTTCGTCTGTCGAGACTATTTTGTACAAGAACGGTTAAAGGTTAGATACCTCAATGTTCAAGTCTATATTCCCTTAGAGCATATGAAATGTGAGATGATGAAATGATGAAATATGAGATGATGAAATATAAGGGTTTATGCTTCGTTTCTTATTTTTTTTCCATCATAACTACAGGGTACTTCCCGTTGATATATAATTACGAAATTTGTTAAGAAATTAAAACTTACGGCACGTATAAAGGAAAATTCCAAAATTATTTTTTAAAAATTGACTACTATTGTATTTATGTAACAAAAAAAAAATAGGTACAAATTTTAATCTGTGCTTAATGTAATACAAAATGACAACTTAATTAGTTATTCTTTTGGTGAAACTCCATTCATACTGGTACGAAACTCTCGGGCTCATGAGTACGACTTGAACTTGACCGAAAATGTTGATTATTTTATAGATTATATAAAGATGCCTAAAAATGTGCTTTATATGTATATTCTGTATACCAATTATATATTTAACTAATAATATATGTTACTGTTTTAAAAATTGTACTAATATAAGTTATTTTACAAAGAATATCTTGAATACTTATCCAAATCAATTATTTAATAAATAAGGCTGTTTGTAATATCTATATTTCTTAAATGAATAATCATGTAATTTCAGCGGGCAGGCCGCTAGTTATAGAATAATAGAATAATATACAATGATCTATAATGTAGAGTCAAGAGTAGTACTATAGGTACTACTAACAAGTTAACGACCTTGTAGATAAACAATCAAATAGATTGCGTTACAAGCAAATACACTATATTTTATGTACCTAACAAAATAATAATAGCATTGTTTTGAGCTTCACGCTGTATCTCGCAAATAATAGTGAAAATATTAATAAATAATAGTTAATTCCTCCTAGTGGGAATCGAACCCATAATCATCGCATTTACACGCTTCACGACGGCTACTGCGTCACGACGGCGTCAAAGGTATGTCATATTGATTTTTGGAAGAGATGAAGAAAGGATGGAATACAAGATCAGTGTAAATGGTGCGATATTAGAACAAGTGAATGAAGTGGTATATTTGGCGAGCATGTTCAGTAGAGATGGCAGATACGAGATGGATGTGGAAAGACGTATTGTTGCCGATAACAGGGTTAACGGAGTAAGGCTCCGTTGCTGCATCGGTGAGACGACAAAATGTCAGCACAGCTGCGCGTTTGCAGTACACAATACAGTGTTGGTACCGACGCTGCTAAACAGCAGCTAAACGTGGGGTATTACAGAAGGAGAATGAAAGAAAAATGAATGCCGTAGAGATGCGATCTCTTCATACGATATGCGGAGTCAAGTTAGCTAGGTACACAGAATGGCATGTACTAGCGAGGATGTTACGAAAAGAACGAAGAAGAATGGGTACATTGAACGAATGAGTGATGAAAGAATGGCAAAGAAGATTTATGATGAAAGTGAGTGCTAGAGATAGGGGGAGACTTCAGTTGAACTTCGCAAACACAGTATCAAAGATACTGGAGGAAGGTCTCGTAAAAAGCATGAGGACCCTCTGGAGGGCATATATAAAGAGGTTGATGACAGTGGACGAGGCTAAGGTATGTAGAGTCTGTAGCGTATAGCGCCCCGTACTCTCTGACTAGCCCGCTAGTGAATAAGCGTGAAGTTAAGTTAAATGGTTCCTCCTATCTACTCTGCTAATTTGGGGATACAACGTGAAGCTGAAAAAAAAAGTTGATAGATGTTTTAACTGGTGGATATTCGTTAAATTGTTAAAATTTGGATAAATTTAAGTAAAATCGCATCGAAAAATATGCTATTGTGACATTTCTAGCTTTGACAACAAGAATATTTTCCACATGATTTTTGACGTGACAACGTCTTATAAGTCGAAGAACAGCAGCTAAACGCATGGAGAAGCATAATTCATTGTCAGAGCGCAGAACAAACGATAGAGAGGAACGATCGGCCTAAGCGTTCGGCTTGTGATGCATCTGTCTATTCATAGTTACTTGATTGATATTTATTTGCCCTTGACTTAGTAATGGAATAGCACATTACTACTTGTAATTAATTTGTATAATTTAAGTAAAATTTGATTAAACTTGTTTAATTAAGTATGTAATGTTCAATGAACTCCTTTTTTTTAATTTAATTTGAATTAAATGATAATAATTCAATTCAATTCATATAAATGTGCAAGTTTTTTTACGTGGTTTGAACATATAAATGTTATAGTGTCCCGATTAAGGAAATTGGTACCAGCATACCACTGGTACTGCAAACGAGCAACTTACTGTCAGTGTCCAATCTACATTCACTTTTGTTTACACGACACATAAATTTTAAATGCCCCTTTTGCCCGCACTCATCACAAGAATAATTTATAAAACGACACCAATTATCGCTATGCAATAGTACACAACACCAACAATAAGGATTACAGGACAGTTGAGTGTGCCGAGCGCGCGGTGTCGCCGCCACTCAAAACAATCTGTCCGCTGCCGCTCGCGTTCGAGATGCTTATATGCGCATGCTTCTCCGCCGCTTCCAACACCAATGCTAACTCGACAGCCCTTTTATAAGTAAGGTACGACTCAGCAAACAGACCAGACTGCATTTATTCACCTTTCGCCACCAATACAAATAGATCCCTCAGATTTTCCTGATTAAATTGAAAATTGCAGGTGATCGTTAAATGCTGAAGCGGTTGAAGGAAATCGCTGAGTGACCCCGCTGTCCCCTGACGGCTCAAACGAAACGTTTGTCGATCTGAAATGTTGGCCCGCTTCGGCTCTAGATGTTCACCGACTAACCTCATTAACTCTTCGACTGATTTTACATCCGGGTTATGTGGTAAACACAAATCTAACATTAAGTCAATGTTATTAAAGTAGCCACCTTCAAACTATATTCAATTTGATTTAACGCAACAAATTGTTGTACGCATCTATATATATATAATGTAAAGAGTGGAAGCGTCAGCGTTCCCTTTACGGTACAGCATATAGGGTAAAATATTTCAAACTCATACCTAAAGAAATTAATCAAGATATCTCAACAGTTACGTGATATTTTGCTTCATAAATCAAAAGATTTGATTTTTCCGAAAGGCATTATTATATAAATCGTATTAAATTAACTATAAAAAATAATTACAAAATTCTATACACTCGCAACTAAGTACAACGGTACAACGGTACTGGTGGTGTCGTAAAAGGCGACAAAAGTGCATATGTTTTATTGTAAACAACGCTTGTGATATGTTGTGTTGTGTGAGTATTACATTAATGCGGTTTTTGTCCTCCTGTATCGCTTTGTCTCTACCAATCACCTGTATATAACACAGTCTACCACCAGGGGTTCCCAATCTCTTCTTGATCAGGGCACCACTCTTATAGAATTCTTGTTAGCAGGGACCACATCGTAGGTATAATAAAAATAAATTAATAATTAAACAAACATTTCAATTATAAAGTCAAAAATAAAAAAAAACTGACATTTTGCATGATGGGATGTGTGATTTTTTAAGTTAATATTAAAAATCAATGAATTTTAAAGTATATTAAATTTAATTGTCAAAATATTTTATGTTTTACCAAAATTTTATATGATTCTCGGACTATATTTTAGGTGCTGCGGACCACTACTGGTCCACGGACCACTGGTTGGGAACTCTGTACTGATAATGACATTGATAGTATGTATAAGTATCACCATGTATAGCATTGGCGTTAATAATGCGTCATCTACACTAAACACAATGAAGGTCAAAGAGTATGATTGAATAAAAAAATATTTGGGCTGCCTAAGACTTTTTATACATTAACATATAATATTATTTATATATTTTTCAAGGCCAATCGTGGTGCAGGAGCACAAAGTGTGACTGTAAACGAGACTAGTTGTGGGTTTGATCCCTAATCGAGGAAATGAAATATTTTTTTTAATTTCCATTTCCATTCATGTTTATATTTCCATTTATTCGCTCTGGTCTCAAGGCATAGCGCGTCGTTGAGTTTCGCCACTCAACACGCAATGTCTCCAGTATTCCGAGAAAAGTGGGAATCCCTTTGCCTATCCTGCTGTGTGCGGGATACAGCGTGAAGTTAATTTTATTTACATATATATATTTTAACTTATAAAAATATTATTATAGTTGTCTACGAATTATTATTTACTACTGATGCAATAGATACTAAAAATAAAAAATGTAGACACAATAATAATACAGAATTTTAATATTTTTTTCTGTTATATGTATGTATGTATGAGTAAACAAATAACAGAAAGAAATATTAAAATTCTTGTATACATTTTTTATTTTTAGTTAAGCTTGCTTGCAGTTAGAAAGAAACTTAATGAAAACGCCTTAAAAATTAAAATTGCAATTATCATTTTTAACAAAACAAATAACAGAAAAAAATATTAAAATTCTTGTCTACATTTTTTATTTTTAGTTAAGCTTGCTTGCAGTTAGAAAGAAACTTAATGAAAACGCCTAAAAATTTAAAATTGCAATTATCATTTTTTTTTAACACACACAGCAGAGTAGGCAAAGGGAAACTAGTGTTAAGACATTCCGTTGCGTTGCGAGGTTGCGTCCGAGGAGTTGCGTTTGTAGTGGCGAAACTCAACGCTATGCTTTGCCCCCACACCTTACATTGCTCCTACCTCCAGTGGGCATCGAACCTACAAAGTGTTAACAGTCACACTTATTTCCTCGCTCTGGTAACAAGGCAAAGCAGGGCGTTGAGCTCCACAACTTAAGCGTCTACAAGTGGGTAACGGAGTGTCTTAACCCTATGCCCACTCGGAAAAAAAATAATAAAAAAATATATATACAATTTAGTTTATAATCTGCCTTATACCGTGATCACGAGATGAATGGGCAAACATTATGTAAGAAGTGGTCGCAAGAGGCGTACATGTTACATGTGAGTTATTTCTTTAACATTTATACAATAATATTTAAAAATTTTCTATCTATAAAATAAATAAATAAAATGTGAACTGTAAAGAAGATATTAATAAATATTTTATTTTATTATTATAAATATTGTATTGAAATTGTTGAGGTGAGTAGCGCAGGGGCACAAAGTAAACCGGTTGTGGGTTCGATCCCGACTCGAGGAAATGAAATATTTATTTAAAATTAATATTTTCTTTCTTTGCTTCGCGTCGAAGCAAGGGGCGACGTTGAGTTCCGCCACTTAACACACAATGCCTCCAGAGTTCGGTGGAAAGCAGGGAACGGAGTGTCTTAACACTAGCTTCCCTCTGCCTACTTTATTGTGTGCGGGAAGCTGATTTTAAATATTGTATTATTATATTTATACAGAAACATACATTTATTCTGGATAATTATATTTTTTTATTGGGCGTGAGTGATTTTACTTAGAAATTTTACATTCGAACCTACATTTAGTTTAGTAGAGTTCAAGGTGTATGTCTTATATTCTTAAGACGGAAATGTAAATTTAAAAAGGTGACTGACTGATAACCTTAATTATATATGAGATAAAGTGGGAAAAATTAAGCCAGCCGACTGTTAATGTATATTTTAAGACAGAAAATGTTTTGTTTTTAGTAAAAATTATCAATTTTGTGAGGCCGTGGCGGCGTAACAACACGAGGATTTTACTATAACGCTACGGCTGTGAGTTCGATCCCCACTCGAAAGAATGAATGATTATTTTTTTTTTGATGATGAATGATAATTCCTTCGCTCTGGTGCTAATGCAATCCTGGCGTTGAATTCCGTCACTTAACACGCAATGCCGCGAAAAATTCGGTGTAAAGCGTGGAACGGAGTGTCTTAACACTAGATGCCCTCTACTACCCTGATACATGCGGGATACAGAGCCAAGCTGATTGATTTTACTTTTAAATTATGTAATTCGGTGGAAAGTGGGGTACGGAAGTGTTTTAATGAGATCGGAGTGCCTTAGCACTACGTTCCCAGATTTCCTCTTCTAACCCGGCTATGCGCACTAATAAACTACTTGATTTATATCTAATTTTATACAATAAATAAATATGTCGAACTGTATTCAGAAAACATATTATATGGAATTTAATCATTATAAACGCAAAATTGGCTTAGAATTTTAAAGCTTATATTTTTGTTTTCAAATGTTACGAATATCGTTGACTATAATATTGTGACGTTAGCTTACTAATACTTAATGCAAATAAGTCTGTAAATAAATAAATCATCTGTATGTCACTCGTAATTCAGCATGGCGTGTTGTTTTAGATATTTATTGTTTCGTATTCCGTGTAAATTTCCACTCAATTTTTTAATTAATAAAGAAGGTTAAATACAAAAACTTAAAATTATTCACTGACTTGATATTTTTTTTAGCTTTATTCAGTGCCATATAAAGCGGGATATGCAAAAGGAATCTGGGAACATAGTGTTAAGACACTCCGTTACCATTAGAACACATTCGTTTCCCACTTTCCGCAACATTGTGGACGCATTACCTGTTGAATACCGCCACTAAACATGAAACGTGTTGTGAACGTATCGTAACGGGTCACCTGATTTTATGTGATCATCGCCGCGCCGCCCACGACCCCGTGCAACACCAGAGGCGTAACAGATGCATTACCGGCGTTTAGGGGCGATAGATAGGCGCGCTTTGTGAAGGCACCCAATTCAGCAGAAGATCCAACGAAATTGCAAAATATTGGAGTGCCACGTATTCAGATGGTGTGTTGGAGCTTGTGATTTACTATGCGGTTACGGTTGTGTACGGTTGCGGTTAGAAAATCAGCGGCAGATATCAGGTCAAACAGTTACCTAGAATACTCCCCCAATAGATACGGTAGAGAATGCACAGTGAGGGTACGTCTCTACACAAGGTCAAAGTGCCAAATTTTTCACAAATCACCCCAACGGTTCGAACAGCTCTACGTTGTATGTAATAGAATGGTTCAAGCTGATGTTTGTGTCCAGATGAGCTTGATTGAATGAGAGATGAGACCAGTAATCAATATGAGCCCAAACTTGGGCTCTATACATGGCCGATCAAAAATAGACCGGATCGAATTCGAACCAGAAGCGACCTTGATGTTGCGCCCATGTTGGAAAGCAACATTTTCAGGATGCCCGTAAAATGAAAGTTTTGCAAGGAGCAACCCGACACTTGATCGAAGGCCTCATGTACAAACTAACTATCAGGGCTTCACCCTTACTTTCAATAGCGGCGGGTTAGGTAAACCAAAATATCACCGGTTGAGTGAGAATTGCGAAAGCCATATTTACGATCATTAGTCGATTGACCAATTTGATCACTGATTAGTGATCCTTTAGACAGATCAAAAGCTGCCTATTTATGGTGTTTTCCATGAATTTTGAGAACAGGTAATAGCTTATATATTTATAGCAAGTATAGTTTTGAAGTAATAGCAATAGTTGGTCGGATCGGAACCATCGCCTTTCTTCAGTATCGGCGGGATAAGAACGCTCTTCAACGAGTCTTGGACTACGCCGACTAAGTAAGGGTGCCGAAACAAACACATTAGCACCGGTCAGCTCAGGAGCATTAAAGGCGTGGCGGAATTTAACACAGAGCTTTCCTTCGCTACTAGAGCGAGAAAATATTAAATATTTGACCTCAATTTATTTTAAATTTATTATTAGGATAACAACAGATCGTGCCATTTAATTGTTATTGTCCTTTGAGGAAAACTTCCACCGCCTCGTGCTACTTAAGCTTAATCATTATATATTGTGCAATTTTCGAAGTATATTATGAAACATGTTATGTAGTATTGCATCATTTTTGTAGCAACAGGTTATTGCACTTACGACCTTGATTATAAAAAAGAGATTGTCCCATATCATCATCATCTACTATAAAAAAAATATTACTTTTTGGAAAAACGCATGATAACATTAACGTCTCTTGGAAATACTCAAACGACGATTTAAATTGTGGGTTCGAATCTAGCTATGTTCGAATTAATGTTTTGTAAAAAAGTATTATTCTTTCCTAAGTGTGGACATTTAAAAAAAAATAGATTTTTCTTATTTTCTCATAATTCACAGTAACTAGAATATACACGGGAATTCACACTGACACTGATACTGATTGAATAATTTCAAATTTGTTTAGGGCTCGGATAGTGGAGGTGTTTTCTTGATGCATATTTAAATGGCTTCCTTAAACTACACTTGACCTCTACAATTTGGTACGAAGCAACGTTCATAGCACAACCTGTAGAACCTGTAAAATTATTGTTATACTCACACAACTTTACGCTATATCTGTATGGTGTGTTAAGTGGCGGAATTGAACGCTGCGCTTTGACTTGCTCTGGTAACAAGGCAAAGCGCGGCGAAGGAATACATAACCGTCACAATCATCAAAGTCAATCACAGTCACACGTTTGTGCCACTGCGTCACAACGGATTCGAGAATTGTTGTTAATGAACTTAATATTTTTAAGAGATTGCGATTTTTTTTTCTCATCTATCCATGTTTCTTAGTAAATAATCTGTGTAAATTTTTATTCTGCCCACATATTTTTTGTGATATCAAAGTTAATAGATTGTGATACAGATAAATATTTTTTTATATAATTAAATTTATTTATTATGAATTCACAAGAAAAGTAAGAATGACGGAAAGCTTAGCATTTTAAGAGCATTTAAGCAAATCATGTCGTGTCATGATTTTGTGTACCACTATACTTTCCACTTATATTTGAGACGCATTTTCATTTACCAGAGCAAGAAAATGTAAACAATTTATACCCCAAATGACCTGGGCTGGTGCAACCCAGTATCAGCTTGAACCATACAACGTAAAGCCGTTCGAATCAATCGAGACCCAAGGATCTGTGTAAGGTTTGACACTTTGCTAAGGCTCTGTCTCCTGGCTCTGCGTTCTCTACCGTTATATTTATCGTAGGGAGCGCTCTAGGAAACTATTTCCCCTGCCGCCGAATTTTCAAACCCAACACTACATTACATACCATCCACACCATCTGAAAACATGGTCCATTTCCACGCGCCAAGCAACTGTGAAATGGCCTACCTGTGGCAGTGTTTCCAGGTCGATATGACATACGACCTTCAAAAAGCTCGTCTTTCTCCACTTTAAAAGCTGACAAAGCACCTGTAGTTCTTCTAGTGTTGCACGGGGTCATGGACGGCGGTGAACACCAACTATCAGGCGATCCGTAGGCTTGTTTGCCTTGTCTTTAACTTTACTGTTTTTCGATAGATCTAAACAAGTGATTACGTACGTACGTACGTATTACGTACGTACTTCAGATAGTAAATGTTATAATTACATAGAGCTATATTATCTTATCAGATGGACATGTCTTTTATAATACGAATGTATGAAATTCATTTACTTTAGTTACTTATGATTAATAAAATCTGTAAGACGGTGTATAGTGATTGTTTTGATTTTTTTTTACAATAAATATCGCATATTGTGAATTCAAGTATGTTAAAATTATCATAACTTTAAATTTTCCTTAAATTTCATCCTGTGCTGATTTCTAGAAATTAAAAAAAATAATTAGCACTTTTTATTGACAGAAGATGGTATAATTAAGTTATTGAAAATAATATTATACCATCATAAAGAAAGTGACCCAACCGTACCTAACATAAAATTTTATATAATAACGGTCTTATTCATAAAAAGTTATGGAACAGATAAAGTGTTCTATAAGCCCACTATAAGGAAAACGTCAAAAAATGGTATTCATAACAGCATTTTAGCGCTAAACAGTTCTATAAGCCTATTATAAAGTTATAGAGGCCGAGACCCTACTATAGCGGTTCTATAAGATAAAAAATGGCCGATTCTCAACAGCTGATCATCGAAAATGACATTTGATGTAAACAAAATATTGTAAATATTCAATTCCTGTCAATTTAGTTAATACTCAAGTTGTGTTAATTTGCCACTTTTATGATTAAAATGGAAGCGTTACAAAGCAGAGATGCTTCGGAAACGATGGTAGGAATTGAAAACACAACAGTTCACATCGAAGAAGGATGTATGGAAGGGTAATCCATTACCAAGTAGGGGTAATCCATTTTCCTTGAACGACGAAATCTGCGAATTTTATAATAAACTTGATGTGTGATGATCGCTAATTAGATTATAGAGGTTCTAGTACCTTACATGGAATCAAACTAATAGCTACTTGAATATGATGGAGTCGTCGAGAGGTAAGTATTTTTATCTTACTTGACTTGAATATACTATTCATACAACACATACTCATAAAGTGACACGTATTCGTGTACAAGTACTTACAAAATTATCTTTTTCCTTACAGTATTAAGAGGATGCTGAAGAACACCATGGGTTGTCTCAAACAACCACTAGCCGGATCTGTGCCCGAGTTGCATGTGCACTTGCTCAATACTCAGTTTCTCTTATTAAAATTTAGTTCGTTCTATTCTGTACCCTCAAAACCAAAGTGAGAAAAAAATATAATGCAGCACATATGGCAAACAGAAACACAAAAAAAAATGCTTTGGAGTGACATTCCATAGTTCTTAGGGGTACAGTAGTATAAATGCATATATGCTGTTTTACAAAATTTTTTTAGGATGAATTTTTGTAAGTCAGTTAATAAAAAGAAAATATACATTTCTATAATTTTTATTTGGTCTTCTAATATAATTTTATTTTTAAAGATTTCTTCTAAAAGTGTTTTGTTTTTCATTGTCCATCTGGGCCTCATACAGCTCTTTTCTGTAGGCAATTTCATTGTCTGCAATTTGCTGAGCAGGACAGTTTTTATTGTCATGCTGTAACCAAAAATGTAATATATATATTATTCTTTTTAATATAAGTTTTCTAAACCAGTATGTATTAATTATGTCAAAATATATCTTATTTACAAATCTGTTATACAAATTATAATATAGCTTGTAGATTGTACTGATTGATTTTTGAAAATTTGTTTCAACTTATTAATATGTTATATTATTACATTATTATAATTAGTTATTGTAGTTATAGTAATAATAATAAAACTGAATTCATTCAACATCCATGTTTATTTTTTAATCTAAAAAGTTTCTTGCTTACTGGTGTGGTATGCGGGGTATGTAAGTGCTAGTATCTAAAAAATATAATCAGAATTTCTTTCTGAGCATTGTTTAGGTAGTGTAAGTTATTTAATGTATTATGATGCAAAATAAAGTCAAATAAGACTCGTACAAGAATAACTGGTTGATAAATATACTAACAAATTATTTGTTTTTGACATTTTTAAAGTGTTATTCCACACTTAGGTATTAACAAAATTGTGGCTGAGTTGCTTTGTATAGATTGTACAGAAGGGCTTGGCTGCAAAATCTTAAATAATTAAATTGAAATTAATTTCTGGGTATTGTGGTATATATACAGTTATTTTATTCATGCAGCACAGCATATTAATTATGTTTAATATGTCTAATAAGTATGAATAAAACACATAAAATAAGATAGGATGGGATAGTATTTGTGTGCATGATTTCAATACATCTTTAATACAATACACATACCATTTCTTTTTCTGCTCCGGAATTGTCATATGGAAGCGATGAATTTTGTGGTATATAACATTTTATTTGTGGTTTTTTTTCTATCCTGTAATATTTCTATATCATACTTTGTTATATACTGAAACAAGAAATAATATAATTACATAATTATTTATTTACTCAAAATGAAATACTATTTGACAAATATTCATATTTTTATGTAAATCAGATTCAAATTAATTTGAGTCTCACATGAGGGAGCCACATCGCAAGGTCACCATCACTATTTGCTGGTAGGTGGTGGACCACCATCTGTTTTTAACATCTGCTTTCTCTCAATGTACTTGTACTTCTTTAGATATTTTTCATTTTAATAATACCCCCATTGGGCTTAAAATTGTAGCAGTTCCGAGTGTGAACTGAAACATTAATTGCTTTGATAAAATAAGTAACTATATACACGAAATACTCAATTATATTATTCAAATTTATCTCATTAAGTAGCTATAGTGTAAATCTTGCCATGTGGCCAGCTTTTCGCGTTTTATTTTCATTAAATGAAAACTCTGTTTCTGACCAAATCATTCAAGATCATCTATGGAATAAAAGCATAAGCATTAAAGTATAATAAGCGTATGAATGTCTCCAAAACAAAACTTACGTGGTCCAATCAGCTGTATCAGTAAAACCAACTTTATCACCCTCCAACCAATTCTCACTCATTTGCCTTTTTTACTTTCTACAATTTTCGATTCTGATGCTATTTTACAATAATAATTATGTAATATTTAAAATAAAATAAACGAGGGGCACAGAACACAATGTAAACAAATATGACTGAGCGGTAACTTGTCATACCACAAACAACAAAATATGATTATAATCCGTAATAATGTCTATGATTAGACGTATTTGGTAAATTGATACACATTATCTGTAGTCAATTCGGTACAGTTGACAAGCGTACTTGCCGATTTCATCGTAGTGGCAACATTTTAGCTTATTAATCGCATATTAGTTATAGGAGGTTAATAGAACTGTTATGAATACGCAAAGTTATCGAACGTTTCATAAACTTATAGAGCATTTTAACTAATGAACGTTTTAAGCGTTCTATAAGGGTTTTTTTATGAATAAGACCGTTAGTATTTTACGCACGAAGCACGAAGTGTGACTGTAAAACCGAGAAGATGAAATATTTACTTAAATTTATATTTCAATTTCTTCGCTCTGGTGTCGAGGCAAAGAGCGGCGTTGAGTTCTGCCACTTAACACACAAAGTCTCCAGAAATCGGCAGAAAGTGGGGAACAGAGTGTCTAGACATAAGGTTCCTTCTGCCTACCCTGCTGTGTGCGGGATACAGCGTGATGTTGATTTATTTATTTCTTTTTTATTTTACTTTTTTTAAGTCAGTTCCTATGGTCTTCATGTCATCTTAGCCAGCCTTGCGCAACGTGTTTACAGTCGCTCCTGCGCCACGACTGGTTATGAAAATAACATATAAATAATAAATGTTTCTTATATTCACAGATTTACCTAAAACAATGAAAAATCATCTTCTTTTGGCTATCTTTATAGGCTCATATTATGCTGAGGCATATAAGATATTAGTCGTTAGCCCTTTCCCGGGTAAGAGTCACTCAATTCTTGGAGACGGTGTTGTCAACCATTTGTCAAAGGCAGGACATCAGGTAAGAATAAATTATATTTTAAAATATTTAAGTAATGCATAATAAAAAATAAAATAAAAACAACTATATGCACTAACTTAAACATAAAACTACTCGTAACAGTGGAAAATAGTATTGTAATATAATAATATTGTAACAAAAAATAAATGAAATTATAGATTACATATAGTACAATGTTCCCGCTATTGCACAGATAGTGGGTCCCACTTGAGGAAAGGAAATATTTAATATTTTCATTTCACTCAACACGCAACGCCTCTAGAAAGTGGCTTGGCAGAAAGTGGAGAACGGGAGTGTCATAATGGGAACAAAGTGTCTCAACACTCTTTCCTCTCTCTACCCTGCTATGAGCCGGATATAGCGTAAAGCTATAAAAATGATAAATTATGTTATTGATACTTATAGAATACTACTTAATATTTACTATTTCAAATTAGTTTTTTTTGGTTGTCAACTTAAGTTTTTTTTTTGTAACATCATTTTAGCTTTTGTTTGTTGTTTTTAGTAGTTATCTATCAATATAATTTTTGTATTGGAAGACGATACTATACGATCTTAGAAAGCTGAAATTTGGCAATTTAGGTAGACTAGGAAGTGTAGCGAAGCAGTAAGAGAGTATTTTATTATGAATATTGAAATACCTACGGGAACGGGAAAAAGGCATTTCTCATCTCATTTCATCCATCTTACGTCTCAAAGTTACTACAATAGTAACATTTTTAAGTATAACTATAATCTTACCAGTGTTGAGATTACCAATTTTTTTTAAACATTTTTAAAGCGTTAATCCACACTTAGGAAACATAAATACTTATTTAGAAAACGTATAAAAAATTGAAGCGGGACTCGAACCCGCGCCTTCTGGATACCGACCAGGAGGCGCGGGTTCGAATCCCGCTACGTTCCAATTTTTATACGTTTTCTAAATAAGTATTTACCTATTTTTTTTATTGTTTTCCAGATAACATACATAACAGCGTTTCCTCATGATAAGCCAGCGCCTGGAGTCAGAGAGCTCGACGTTAGTTCTAATAAGGATGTTATGCCAGGTGACTTATATATACTTTGAGGATTGATATATATAGCTAATAATTTATTACACGTATATATTTTTATAACATTACTATCAACTTTTTACTTTTTTTTTATCTGAGGCCAGTCGTGGCGCAACGGCACGAAGTGTGACTGTAAAACCTACTGGTTGTGGGTTCGATCCCCACTCGAGGAGATGAAATATTTACTTAAATTAATATTTCCATTTTAAATGAACTTTTTTAACTTGGATTAATGGCGTATATTTTGTATTTTAATACATTTTTGGAAATCCGACGTTTCGAACACTTTACAGTAGTCCGTGGTCACGGGTAGACTGAGGTGGCATTCGTCTGTCAGTTGATATAATTATTACAGCGTGAAACTGAAAAAAAAACTAATAATTTAAAATATGCAATTAAGTTATTTCATATCACAGTAGGTTGATTATTTATACAATAATAACTTTATAAACGTTGCTACAAAACAGTGACTTTACAATATTCTATTGCACTCAAATATATACATATAATATATATATTGCATAAATGACTTGGTGTTATTATAAAGATCATGACTCGTCAAAATCGTTTCCTTTTTCATATAACAAGATTGTGGATTCTTATAAAACGTGAAAAAGGTAGTGATTTGTCACTGCTACTTATATGAATTAAGGAAGTATTATAAATGTTGTCGGAATTTTGTCAAAATACAGAGAAATCCAAGGGATATATGAATTTCGATTAATGTGAATGTTTCGTTCGTATTCCATTTGGTTATAAAATAAATTCCATTAAGGCAAAATATTTTAAAAATATAAAAAAAACAATATTGTTTTGATTCCAGATTCTATGTTAAACTTAACAAATGTTATGAACAAAGAAGTAAATATTCAAAGCGTATCAGGCTTCATAGGAAAAATGACGGCTATAAGCGAAAGAACTTTTGAAAGCGAGGTGGTCAAGAAAATATTTGAAGATCCAAAAGAAACATTTGATGTTGTCATTGCTGAGTGGATGTTTAACAATATTTACTCCAGGTATTATTATTGGTTTTTTTTTTTTTTTTTATGGAAAAGACACGGCAAACGAGCGTTCGGGTCACCTGATGGTAAGTGATTACCACCGTCCACGGCGCCGTGCAACCCCAGAGGAGTTACAGGTGCGTTGCTGGCCTTTAACGTGGGTTGGGCGCCGGAGCCTGGCATTACCTGATGCGAAACGCAGTGGCATAAAGCCACTACTTCACGCCGGTTTTAAATGCCGGGGGTGGTAATGATCCGGTCGAGTCTGCTCATGCGTGTTGTTATTGCTGGCGACGTGACTCTACCACACGTACTTTAGTCGCCTCTTACGACACCACCAGTACCAGGATGAACCTATTCTAGGCCGGGATCACACGGCACTTTGGTTTAATTATTATTTATAAAATGAGATGAACCCACCTTAAAGGCCGGCAACGCACCTGTAGCTCCTCTGGGGTTGCACGGGGTCGTGGGCGGCGGTGATCACTTACCATCAGGTGACCCGCACGCTCGTTTGCCGTGTCTTTTCCATAAAAAAAAAAAAAGAGATGATAAATAGCTTTCTTGTTTTAAAGAGTTTTTCTTAGACAAGCCACCAACTTGTAATTAGCTTCACACTGTATCCCGCTCCTAGCAGGATAGGCAAATGATACCTGAGAACCTAGTGTTGAACCTAGTGGCATTTCCGTTCTCAACTTTCTTTGGAATCCTAGAGGCGTTCGAGTGGCGGAAATCAAACCCTCGACATGCCTAGTCACACGTCTATGCCACTGCGCCACAACTGGCCTTAGTATAATGTATTAATTTTACAAATAATTACAACTTGTGGAGACGAACCGTCGCTCCTAAACACAATGTTATTGCTCAATTATTATTGTCCTAACAATTGACTAATCTTAGTATACAACATAATTGACTGTAATCAATTCAGACCACTTATTTGAAAGCGTAGCTAGACAGTATTGATAGATAAGCATCAACAAACTATAAAATTTATTATTAATCAGCTTCATGCTGTATGCCGCACACAGCAGGGTAGACAGAGGGAACCTAGTGTTAAGCACTCCGTTTCCCACTTTCTGCCGAATTCTGGAGGTATTGCCTGTTGAGTGGAAGAACTCAACGCCGCGCTTAGCCTCGACACCAGAGTGAAGGAATGGAAATATAAATTTAAATAAATTATTCATCTTCTCGAGTGGGGATCGAACCCACAACCAGTCGGTTTTACAGTCACACTTCATGCCACTGCACCACGACTGGCTTCTGATTATATAAAATATAAAATCTATTATTAGATATTTAAAATGCTTATAAGATATAAGTATCTACAATATTCATGATCAGATCAGATCAAGGATTGCAAAATATTGAGCTTAGTATTTTTTAATTTTATTAAATGATACTTTTAAAGGGAACCCATACAAATAAATTACTATTAGAAATAAGTTATTCTGTAACTGTAACAACCACTTCGAACAAGCAAATTTACAAGTGACTTAATTGTTAAGGTGTCACTTTTCACGATATCTCAATTTTTATTTATAAGAAGATATAAAAAAATCAGAATTTTAATAAGTTATTGCAATAATTTTATAATTCTTTATAATATAAAAATAGGTATGTTGTATTGAAGATATATGTAACATGATACTATTGAGTTGCAGTCCTTCAGAATATCCTAAATGCTTGACTGATCGCGATGGTCGTGGGTTTAAGGATCAAGCTTCCAATATTCATAATTATTATGTTATTTCAAAACACACATAGTTAACTGAAGGAGTGTTTTTAAGTGTAATCTTTTTATTTTCAAAACAAAAAAAAAATCTTATGGGAACGATGATATTTTAACTAAGGTTTATATTTCATATTAGACTTCACCATAAGTTCGCTGTAAAATATATTTAAATAACGTACTAAATTCAGTTTCTTAAATAAATAGTTGAGTAGTTCAAGTGGGCAAGCATCAGGTGCGTCAGTAGTACAGGAATAAAATATCACTAACATCTAATCATCAAACCTAAATATTAAATATTGTATTATTTCTTTTCCAGTATAGCAGCAATATATAAATGTCCATTGATTTGGCTGTCTTCAGTGGAGCCTCATTGGAGAATCCTAGAACTAATCGATGAGTTACCAAACCCATCGTACAATCCGGATGCGATATCAGTCAATCATCCACCGTTCAGTTTCCTGCAAAGATTTCAAGAACTGTTTTATCAAATTGGAGGGTTTTTCATAGATTATTTGTGAGTATTATTTAAAATTGTTGGGGCTTTTTACCTGGATTACGATGGTTGTGAGCTTAAATTGTAATAAGAATATTTTATTAATATAGATTTATTAATATAAAAAGAGGTCGGTTGTGGCGCAGGTGCACAAAATGTGTCAGTAAAACCGACTTATTGACCCGATCAGAAATAATTCATGTTTCTCCGTTCTAACAATATGAAGCAGAGTTCCACTAGTCAACATGCTGTCTCAAATTCGGGGTTCACTGATTTTGACACTCATTTCTCTCTGCTTGAATAATAAACGATGTGTGAAATTTACTGTACATATTTTAACATGTTATTATATACTCTATGAGTAACGAAGGTTTCAAAAAGTCTCTATCTAAATTATCTGTTAATTTATCTAATATACAAACATTTGACATGGGACGTGATCGGATAGCTTAGTTCGCTAAGGCGTTTAAACAGTGCTTAACAGTCGCAGATACGAATTCTTCTTCCTTTAAAATATAATACTAAACATAATAATTCTAAAAAAAAATCTTTTCTAGCTATATATCGAGTATAGATAATCAACACTACGAAAAATATATAGTGCCAGTAATACGTAAACGAGGCAACCCAGTACCTACGTTTAAAGAGCTACGGTACAACGCATCCCTAATATTGGGAAACTCTCACGTGTCAATAGGCCGAGCGACCAGACTGCCTCCAAGCTATAAATCAGTAGGAGGATATCACATAAGCTCAGAAACGGAACCTTTACCCGCGGTATTTATTGCATACTTTATTTTTCAACTTCACGCCGTATCCCGCACATATAGTGGGGTAGGCAGAGCAGAGAACATGGGAACCTAATGCTAAGGCTAAACCCACTTCGTTCTCATTAAAACACTTTCGCTCTTCCAAGCGCAAAGTTGTATTGTTATTTATATGTAGTTTTAATCAATACTAGTCAGGCTGAATAGAGCATAATTATAGAAGACGTGAAGTAAAGACATTGTCTTTAAAAGATTTATATTACACCAATTTCAAAATCTTTAACAGGACTTAAAGAAGTTAATGGACGATGCAAAGCACGGAGTGATTTATTTCAGTATGGGATCGAATCTGAAAAGCAAGATGTTACCAGATGAATTAAAGCAGAGTCTACTTAAGATGTTTGGAAGCTTAAAACAAACAGTGTTATGGAAATTTGAAGATGCCCTCCCTAATAGGCCTAGTAATGTACATATATTGAAATGGGCGCCTCAACAAAGTATTTTGGGTTAGTAATCTAGGAAAAAAAAAATGGAATAACAATTTTTTAGCTGAACTTACCATTACTTAATTTTTCTTTACAGCACATCCCAACTGCCGTCTATTCATAACTCACGGTGGTCTCCTGTCTACCACCGAAACTATACACTTTGGGAAACCAGTAATAGTTATCCCTGTATTCGCTGATCAGTTCAGTAACGCTAACAGAGCTGTTAGGAAGGGATTTGCTAAGAGTATAGATCTTTCGTATACTATGGCTGGTGATATTAAAGTGGCTATTGAGGAAATACTTGGAGATCCTAAGTAAGTAGTTTTTATATTTTATTTTGTAAAGAGAAAAAGAAGAAGAGGATTACTCAAAAAGAAATTAAATGGATAACGATAAGAAGAGCAGTTTTATACGCAATTTTGAGTTTATTTAAATGGGCGTATGAATTTTGAAACAATAGTCCAATAGAGCATTCACCATTTTTTAATTTTTTTTTGAGAAATGGAACCCAAAAAATAAAATCCTTTGCACAAAAATCTGTACAAAGTTAAGGTTAAGGAAATCATTAGAACAATATATCTAGATATTCGGATTTAATATGCATATGGCTATTACACAGTACGGTCAAAAAATAGTGGTAGGTAGCTAGATAGATAGATTTCTGATGGCATTTCGTTTTCAGGTTTGGTTTCAAGTTTTGTTTTACTTTCGACTTGTTGACCGTACACTATTAAGACATGTAAATGTCCAATAAAAACAGGGTAGGTAGAGGGAATCCACTGACAGTTCAATTATACTGCTAGGGCGGGAAAAATATTTAGTTTTAAAATCGAAACCACCATATTGTGTTTATAGGCAGACGATGTCCCACTGCGCCACGATGGCCTCAAGGTTTGATTTGGGTAATCTTATTTTATATTCTCTTTACAGATATGCTGCAAAAGCTAGAGAACTATCATTAATATACCACGATAGACCAATTACACCTGGAAAAGAACTTGTGCATTGGGTTGAACATGTCATTAAAACTAATGGAGCTCCACATCTTCGATCACCAGCTTTAAATATGCCATTCTACCAAAAATATTACCTCGATCTTTTAGCTATTATACTTGTTGTAATACATTTAATAGTTAAAGTTATCAAAATAGTTTTATGTAAAATTTTTGGGAAAAAACAAGCAAAAGTATTAGATAGGAAAAAGAAGAATTAAAGACTTAACTCTGTATTATTTCTAAAAGTATTATAACTTAGTTTTATTTTAAGTAATTTTAAGTTGCTCTGGTATTAATGAACAAAAAAAATTATGTACGACTTTTAAATATATTTTGCTATAATTTTATATATTTTTTTATTATTATTGATGAAATGGGACAATGTCTAATTGTAAGCGTGAATATTGTGAATTCGATCTCCACTAGTGGAAAGGAAGGGAATGATTACATTTCCGCTCTGTCAAGACAAACCACGACATTAGATTCAGTCACTCAACACGCAATGTCTCGGATTCAAGCTGAGAGTGGAGATAACATGCTCTTAGAAAATACTTCGAAAATACTCGAGATTAGAATTCGATTTTAAATTAAATGCATTTCAGATATTAAATTTATCAGTAGGATATGAAACTAAGAAATGATTATTAATTTATATATATAAAAGGACTTGTTCTGACTGACTGAGGTAAAACGCCCGCACAGCCGTAACCGCTGATGGTAGCAAATTTGGACAGATGTTTATTTTTATGATCTGGACATCCACTAAGATAGGATTTTGAAAAATTTTAACCTTAAAGGGATGAAATAGGGAAATTGAAAGTTGTGCGAAGGCTGGGCGGATCCGTCGTGGACGTTTCGTTCGCGAGCCCGGCCCTAGCGCATCGTGCTCGGAGTTGGCGAGTGCTGGATGATGTGGAGACTCTCTCGGATCACCTTTACATCTTATACGAGATCTCCACACACCCAGCGGCGCAACCAACCCCCAGTCCAACCTCGCGAGAGTACGGACCGCGGCAACTGAGTCACCTCGACAGGCAATTGTTGGAGGAGGCCGCGATAGTGGAATCCTGGCTGCCACAGAGCTTGGCGTCTGCAGAAGACGCCGCATCCTGGGCGCAGAGGGCGTTGACGCGTATCTGTGACGCGTCAATGCCCCGTTCCAGGCGCCGCCCTCAGCGGCAGCAAGTGTACTGGTGGTTTTTTTTTTTTTTTATGGAAAAGGACAAGGCAAACGAGCGTTGAAACACTGCCGCGGGTAGGCCATTCCACAGTTCCGTAGCGCGTGGAAGGAAGTTCCTACGAAACCGCACAATAGTAGATTGCCACGTATCCAGGTGGTGTGGATGATATTTTAACTTGTGACGTACTGTGCGGTTAGAAAATTCGGCGGCAGGTAACAGGTCAAACAGTTCTTCAGAACACTCCCCATGATAAATGCGGTAGAGAACGCACAGCGAGGAGACGTCTCTACGCAAAGCCAAAGTGTCAAGCCTTTCATAGATCATTGGGTCCCCAATGATTCGGACAACGGAGATCCATTATCTCCGTTGTATGCGATCAAATGGTTCAAGCTGATACTGGGGTGCACCGGCCCAGAGATGAGAACAGTACTCCATATGAGGCCGAACCTGGGCCCTATATAGGGCCAATCGGTGTTTTGGCGTGAAGTACCGTCTCGCTCTGTTGATGACCCCCAGTTTCTTCGAGGCCAACTTGGCCTTGCTTTCCAGATGATCGCGATACTGGCAGTCACTCGAAACATTAAGGCCCAATATACTGATACTGGGCGCGGCTGTAACGGGAGTGTTTTGAAAGACTGGTGATACGATAAATGGGATTTTTTTGTTTTGAAAGACTGGTGATACGATAAATGGTGGTCGTGGGAGATCGCGCAACTGCGTACCATCTGCTTTGACGCGAGACGCCAGTACCGCAGACGAGTACAGAAGGTGCAGGAGGAGGAAGACCGTCTGTACCAGGTCTATGTCGAGGCAAGAACGCGCTTGCAGGAGGAAATCGGTCGTGTGAAAGGCGAGTCGCACGACCGGTTGATTGCGGGGATAGACCAAGACCCGTTTGGCACGCCCTACCGTATGGTACTGGGCAAGCTACGGGCTTGGGCACCACCTCTGACGCAGACACTCCAACCGGATGTCCTCCGAGGGGTTCTGTCGTCGCTATTTCCGCAGCGGGCCAACTTTACACCACCCAGTATGGCCCGCCCTGCAGCGCGTGAGGAGGAGGAAGACAGTGTCGCACCACCTGTGGAAGAGGAGGAGCTCGAAGAGGCTGTACGCCGATCTCGGCTCAAGATTACCGCCCCGGGCCTGGATGGCATTCCCGGCCGGGTGCTAACTCTGGCGCTGAACACCCTGGGGCCCAGAGTGCGAAGACTATTCACTGCCTATCTGGCTCAAGCCATAATTCCACAGCGGTGGAAGACAGGCAGGTTAGTCCTCATTAAGAAGAAGTGTCGCCCGGCGGATTCTGCCTTCGCCATTGCCCATCGTGAGCGAGATCGCCAAGCTCTTCGAGCGTGTTGTAGCGAGGAGGCTACAACACCATTTGGAGGGGACAGGCCCGGACCTGTCGGACGGTCTTGACGGTGTCTTTAGACATCGCCAACGCTTTTAAGTCCCTGCCCTGGCCCTGCATTAAGGAGGCACTTATTTACCATCATGTGCCTCCATCCCTGCGCCGCGTCATCGGGGCTTACCTGTCCGAGAGGTCTGTGACCTTTCTCGCTCCTGGAGGAGGATGGGGGGAGTTCAACGTGTCGGCCGGTGTTCCACAAGGATCGGTGCTGGGTCCGATCCTCTGGAACATCGGCTACGACTGGGTGCTGCGAGGCGGCACCCTGAGGGGGATAAAGGTCCTCTGTTACGCCGATGATACGCTGGTCTTGGCGCGGCAGAGGACCTATCGGGAGGCGGCCGTCTTGGCTACGGCCGGGGTAGCCGAAGTCGTTGGCCGTATCAGGCGGCTCGGGTTGGAAGTCGCCCTAAACAAGTCTGAGGCTTTATATTTTCATGCTCCTCGAAAGGGCCCACCATCTGGAGCTCACATTACAATCGGTGGCGTCGAAATCGGCGTCACGAAGAGCATGAAATACCTCGGACTTGTTCTGGACAGACGGTGGAGTTTCCCGGTGGAGTGGCCCCGAAACTGTTGAAGACGGCGGTGGCATTGGCGCGCCTTTTGCCCAATGTCGCCGGGCCGAGCTCCTCGAGCCGTCGGCTGTACACCGGGGTAGTCCGATCGATGGCCCTCTACGGCGCTCCCGTATGGGCGGACGCCCTGGATCGGCAAAACATCGCCCTGATGCGACGTGCGCAGAGGGTGATGGCCATCCGGGCGATACGGAGGTATCGGACCATCTCCGGTGAGGCGGCGTGCGTGCTGGCCGGAGTCGTGCCGTGGGACTTGTACGCGACGTCTCTGGCGTCGGTCTATTGCCGGTGTCGGGGCCTTGCGTCCGGGGAACCGGCAGGCCCAGTGCGCACAGAAGAGGAGCGGGGAGCCTCGTTAAAAGTGTGGGAATCCCGGCTGGCGACACCAACTGCCGGCCGGTTGACGATCGAGGCTGTTCGTCCAGTGTTTCGCCAGTGGTTAGCGCGGCGTCATGGCGTCCTAACCTTCCGTACGGGGTTACCTGTGTTGGATCGCCGGGAGGGAGCCTGACGCTCGCTGCCACCACTGCGACGACTGTCTCGTTGAGACGGCCCAGCACACGTTGGAGGTGTGCACAGCCTGGGCGTTCCAACGTCGCGCTCTGCGCGACGTCATAGGGGACGACCTCTCCCTGCCGGCCGTGGTCAAGGCCATGGCCGGCAGCGAGACGTCGTGGGATGCGGTCTCCTCCCTCTGCAAGGCAGTGATGCTCGAGAAGGAGTCGGCGGAACGGGCGAGGGAGGCTATTGCCGAACTCGCCATCCGCCGTAAGAGGCCGGGTCGCCGGAGGGCGGCTTACGATCGCCGCCTTCCGCCCTAATGAGCCAGACGGTGGTCAGCTTGGGGAAGCTGGCCGCCTACTAACCTGGCCCGAGTAGTCGCGCGCAGGTTGCTCCCGCGCGCTACTCCGAGCAGGCCGTCGAGGGTGCCCACACACCCTTAACTCCGCGACGTGCCTTGCAGGCTCCCGCCGCCGCGTTTCGCGGAATACTATTTATTGTCCCCGCGTCTCGCGGCGCGTGGCGGTCGAGGAGGAGCACCGTGAGGTTTTAGTGGGTATTCAGACGGCCTACATCTGCCAGTCCGCGAGCCCCACATAACCCGCTCGAGTCTCCACTCGGGCCGGTATCCGTAACAGGATTTCCTCACGTTAAAAAAAAAGGGATATTGAAAGTTTGTATTGAAAGAAATGGAAAATTGAAAGTTTGTACGGTTTTTTTTTAAAACAGCACCGATTTTTATAAAGTTCGAAATTTAGACTCTTTAAAATATTTAATCGAACACGAGTTTCATGGTTTTTAGAATTCACCCCCTAAACGTTCAAATAAGGCGTTGAAAGTTTATATGCAAAAATCTTTATATCGCCACCGATTTTTATAAAAAATTAAATTCAGACTATTAAAAATATTTTATTGAACACATGTTTCGTGGTTTTTTTAGAATTCAACCCTAAGAGTGCAAATAAGCGGGCGAAACCGCGCGCGCCCCTAGTCTATACTAATATTATAAAGAGGAAAGATTTATATTTTTGTATGTATATATGTATGTATGTATGTTTGTAGAGTTTTCACACATAAACTACCGGGCCGATTTCAATAATTTTTTCACTATTAGAAAGCTGCATCTTTATTGACCAGCATAGGCTATATTACATTTTCCAAAAATAATTGAGATCCCTAATAAAAATGCAATAATGTAACTCAAGGTGGAAAGAAATTGATCCTAACAATTCTATCATCGCGTGCGCTGCGAAAACTTTTGATGATAGAACGAAACAATGTTTTACAGTATTGTAGACCGCATCAATATCTATAAAAAAGTCCACGATACCATATGTCCAACTACTGTAGTTATGACATTATAACCATTTTTTTTTATTTCATAAGTGCCGACAATAATCAAAACATATTACTCATACCTCTGAATTAATCCTTATCCCATTAAATGTTATCATTTCGCTATGAGGATATAAATAAATAGTTATAAAGGTCCAATTACAGCATTCGTACATGACGAATGTTACAATAAAGACAATTAAACCGATTTTACCTCTCCCGCACCGCGGTCGCATCTAAGCTCCTTAAATCGCTTATGTCGTTTCTGAGATAAGCGTCGACTCATAGTAAAACCAACAATCAGACAAAAATTATAAATATTTTTGTTTCTGGTTCTATTACTTTGTTAATTATCCCCAATAATAATTTTTCTAATTAAAATCGAAAATGCCACCATGGTTTTAATATTTATCACTTTAAAAGTTTTGTGCGCTGCAAAGCATCCATTATTTATTAAAAATTCTAAAGTGATGATAGTTTATTATACAATGATCTATAATGCAGAATAAAGAGTAATACTACTACTAGGTACTAACAAGTTGACGACCTTGAAGATAAACAATCAAATAGATTGCGTTATAAGCAAATACACTATATTTTATGTACCTAACAAAGTAATAATAGCATTGTTTTGAGCTTCACGCTGTATCTCGTACATAATAGTGGAAATATTAATAAATAATAATTAATTCCTCCGAGTGGGCATCGAACTCATAACTGTCGCGTTAACACACTTTACGACGGCTATTGCGTCACAACGACGGCAAAGGTATATCATTTTGATTTTTGGAAGAGATGAAGAAAGGACGGAATACAAGATCAGTGTAAATAGTGCGATAGAACAATTGAATGAAGTGGTATATTTGTCAAGTATGTTCAGTAGAGATGGCAGATACGAGATGGATGTGGAAAGACGTATTGCTGCCGGTAACAGGGTTAACGGAGTAAGGCTCTGTTGCTGCATTGGTGAGACGGCAAAACGTCAGCACAGATGCGCGTTTGGCCGTACACAATACAGTGTTGGTACCGACGCTGCTATACGGCATCGAAACGTGGGTATTACAGAAGGAGAATGAAAGAAAGATGAATGCCATGGAGATGCGATCTCTTCGTACGTTATGCAGCAGGTACTAGCGAGGATGTCACGAAGAGAATGAAGAAGAATGGGCACGTTGAACGAATGAGTGATGAAAGAATGGCAAAGAAGATTTATGATGGAAAAGTGAGTGGTAGAGATGGGGGGGAGACTTTAGTTGAACTTCGAAAACACAGTATCAAAGATACTGGAGAAAGGTCTCGTAAAAGCATGAGGACCCTCCGGAGGGCATATATGTTAGGTTGATGATAGTGGACGAGGCTAAAGAGGTATGTAGAGTCTGTAGCGTACTCTCTGACTATCCCGCTAGTGAATAAGCATGAAGTTAAGTTAAATGGTTCCTCCTATCTACTCTGCTAATTTGGGGATACTGCGTGAAGCTGAAAAAATAAGTTGATAGATGATGTTTTAACTCGTGGATATTCGTTAAGTTGTTACAGTTTGGATAAATTTAAGTAAAATCACATCGTAAAATGTGCTATTGTGACTTTTCTAACTTTGACAATAAGAATATTTTACACATGATTTTTGACGTGACAACGTCGTATAAATCGATGAACGGCAGCTAAATGCCTGGAGAAGCATAATTCATTGTCGCGTTCCGCATAAACCGAGCGTGCGAGCGGGAGCGCAGGACAAACGATAGAGAGGGACAATCGGCTTAAGCGTTCGGCTTGTGACGCATCTATCTATTCATAGTTACTTGTTTGATATTTATTTGCCCTTGGCTTTGTAATGGAATAGCACATTGCTACTTGTAATTAATTTGTATAATTTAAGTAATATTTGATCTAACTTGTTTTATTAAGTATGTAATGTTCAATGAACTCTTTATTTCTATTATATAAAATTCTTTGTATGTTAATTAAGTGTTAATAATTCAATTCAATTCATAAAAATGTGCAATTTTTTATCAAAGTTTTTTTACGTGGTTTGAATATATAAATGTTTGAATATATAAATGTGTTCTGATTAGGGAAATTGGTACCAGCATATCATTGGTATTGCGTACGGGCAACTTACTGTCAGCGTTGTTAAAAACGGACCATTCACTTGCACGCATGCATTATATGGCCGATCATCAAGACTGTACAGAGAGCATCGAAACTATTATCGCCATCCAAATAATTTTGTACTTTAGGCTGCGTGCAACCCTTCTTTCTTGCACTTTCGCGTTCACTTTTGTCACATTTACTTTCACTTTTGTTTACACGACCCACAAGTTTTAAAAGCACCTTTTGCCCTCACTCATCACAAGAATAGTTTATAAAACGACACCAATTAGCGCGATGCGATAGTACATAACGCCAATAATAAGGATTACGAAGTTGTGTGTGCCGGGCGCGCGGTGTGAGCGGACATCTGTCCGCTGTCACTCGACAGTCCTTTTATAAGAAAAGTCCGACTCAGCAAACAGACGAAACTGCTCGCGTCCCCTGACGGCGTAAACGAAACTTTTGTCGATCTGAAATGTTGGCCCGCTTCGGCTCGAGATGTTCACCGACTAACCTCATTAACTCTTCGACTGATTTTACATCCGGGTTATGAGGTAAACACAAATCGCACGTAAGAGGCTACTAACGTGTACGTGTGGTAGAGTCAGTCACGCCGCCAGCTATGGCAACGCGCATGGGCAGACTCGACCGGATCATTATCACCCCCGGCATTTAAAACCGGCGTGAAGTAGTGGCTTTATGCCATTGCGTTTCGCATCAGGTAATGCTGGGCTCCGGCGTCCAACCCACTTCTCCTCTGGTTTTGCACGGGGCCGTAGGCGGCGGAATTCACTTACCATCAGGTGTCTTTTCCATAAAAAAAACAGAACCAGATCGGTAACACAACTAATTTAATTTTCTTATAAATAAGACTGCCCACATACAACACGTATCCTAACAATATGAGATTTTAATTTAAAACCCATTAATAAGCACGCACCCACACACATACACTTTTATATTACCTTTAATTATTTACCCTACCCTGCTGTGTGCGGGATACAGCGTGAAGCTGATTTAATTATTTTATCACCCCTTTATATTTTATTGTTAATTTCGCTCTGATTCATATATTCACAACAGTTGTTTTTTTTTATTGTAAACAACGCTTGTGATATGTTGTGTTGTGTGAGTATTACATTAATGCGGTCATTATCCTCCTGTATCATTTTGTCTCTATCAATCACGTGTATAATAACACAGTCTAGACCAGGGGCTCCCAATCTTTTCTTCATCAGGGCACCACTTTTATTGAATTCTTGTTAACAGGGAACACTTTACATGTATAAAATAATAAATCAATAATTAAACAAACATTTTAATTTCAAAGTCAAAAGTTAAAAAAAGGGATATTTTGTATGATGGTGTCTGTGATTTTTTAATTAAAAATCAATTAATTTCAAAGTATATTAAATTTAAATGTCAAAATATTTTATATGTTACCAAAATTTTTTAGCTGCTGCGGACCACTACTGGTCCACGGACCACTGTTTGGGAACCGATGGTCTAGACTCTACTGATAATGTATATATAAGTATAAGTATCAGTAATATAGCATTGGCGTTAATATGCGTCCTCTACACTACTAAACACAATCAAGGTCAATGAGTATGATTGAATAAAAAATTATTTAGGCTGCCTAAGACTTTTTATACATTTACATATAATATTATTTTTATATATTTTTCAAGGCCAATCGTGGTGCAGGGGTACAAAGTGTGACTGTAAACGAGACTGGTTGTCGGTTCGATCCCATTTCTTCATCATTTCCATTTCTTCGCTCTGGTCTCAAGGCATAGCGCGACGTTGAGTTCCGCCACTCCACACGCAATGTCTCCAGTATTCGGAGGAAAGTGGGAGACGGAGTGTCTTAACACTTCTTAGGTTCCCTTTGCCTATCCTGCTATGTGCGGGATACAGCGTGAAGCTGATTTTATCTACATATACATATTTTAACTTATAAAGGTATTATTATAGTTGTCTACGAATTATTATTTTCTACTCATGCAATTGTGGGGCAATATGTCAAAGTTTGACTGTTAATATATAATAGAAAAAACAAATTAAAATTCTAAATTATTAATGTCAGTTTACCTTTTTTATTCTTAGTTAAGCTGGCTGCAAGTAAGAAGAAAGTTAGAAAGAAACTTAATGAAAACGCCTTAAAATTTAAGGTTGCAAGGTTTTTTAAATTCACACAGCAGAGTAGGCAAAGGTAAACTAGTGTTACGACATTCCGTTCTCCATTTTCCGGAGTAGTATTTTGCAGAGTAGTTGCGTTTGAAGTGGCGAAACTCAACGCCATGTTTTTTCCCCACACCTTACATTGCTCCTACCTCTAGTGAGGATCGAACCCGCAAATTGTTAACAGTCACACTTATTTCCTCGCTCTGGTCACAAGACAAAGCGGGGTGTTGGTTCCGCCACTTAATCGTCTGCAAGTGGGTAACGGAGTGTCTTAACCCTATGCCTACTCGGAAAAACTAATAATAAAAAAATATCTATACAATTTAGTTTGTAATCTGCCTTATACCGTGATCACGACATGAATAGGCAAACATTGTGTAGGAAGTGGTCGCAGCAGACGCACATGTTACATGTGAGTTATTTCTTTAACATTAATACAATAATAGTTAAAATACTTTACAAAATTTTCTAACTATAAAATAAATAAATAAAATGTGAAGTGTAAAGAAAATATTAATAAATATTTTATTTTATTATTATAAATATTGTATTGACATTGTTGAGGTGAGTAGCGCAGGGTCACGAAGTAAACCGGTTGTGGGTTCGATCCCGAGGAAATGAAATATTTATTTAAAATTAATATTTTCTTACTTCGCTTCGCTTCGAAGCAAGGGGCGACGTTGAGTTCCGCCACTCAATACACAATGCCTCTAGTGTTCGGCGGAAAGCAGGGAACGGGGTGTCTTAACACTAGGTTCCCTCTGCCTACTTCGGTGTGTGCGGGATACAGCGTGAAGCTGATTTTAAATATTGTATTATTATATTTATACAGAACATTTATTCTGGATAATTATATTTTTTTATTGGGTGTGAGTGATTTTACTTAGAAATTCTACATACTTCTACATAATGTAGGCTACATTTAGTTTTGTAGAGTTCAACGTGTATGTGCGAATCTTATTTTCTTTAGCCGGAAATGTAAATTTAAAAAGGTGACTGACTGATAAACTAAATTAAATATTAGACTAGCGGCCCGCCTTTAATTTTGTTTACTTTATTGTATAAAATATTATATAATAGTGCTTCGAAAATATAAATTTTTCTATAGTTTCGAAAGTCATTCTTTTGCCAAGATTCTTACCAGCGCGATTGCTATATAACATTCGCAGGCAAACTAATGTCTTGAGTTCATTCAAATGACGATAACTTTTTTTGTAATGAACTGATTTTAATGAACCAAACTTTAGTAGTTACATTGAATTAAAACAAATCAATTGGTGAAACTTTTAAGTAAATCGGTTCAGTACTTTCAGAGAAAAATGTGACCATACATATCGACAGACAGACAAGAAATTTAAAAAAAAAATTTTGCTTTCTATTATGCTTTTTAAGTGTCCCTCTATCCGTTTCAGTCAAAATTACTAAATGTATAGACAAAATATTTTTACTGTCTTATTATAGACATAAAGTGGAGAAAATTAAGCCAGCCGACTGTTAATGTATATTTTTAAACAGAAAAATGTCTAAAAATTATCAATTTTGTGAGGCCGTGGTGGCGCAGGAACACGAGTTCACATTAGTTCGATCCCCACTCGGGAGAATAAATGATTATTTATTTATATTTTAATTTATTCTTTCTGGCGCTAATTCACAATCCCGGCGTTGAGTTCCGTTACTTAACACGCATTGCCTCGAAAAATTCGGCGTAAAGCGTGGAACTGAGTGTCTTAACACTAGATGCCCTCTACTACCCTGATACATGCGGGATACAGAGCGAAGCTGATTGATTTGACTTATAAATTAAGTAATTCGGTGAAAAGTGGGGAACGGAAGTGTTTTAATGAGATCGGAGTGTTTTAACACTACGTTCCCAGGTTCCTTCTTCTTACCAGGCTATGTGCACTAATAAACTACTTGATTTATATCTAACTTTATACAATAAATAAATATTTCGAACTGTGTTTAGAAAACATATTATATGGAATTTAACCATTATAAACGCAAAATTGGCTTAGAATTTTAAAGCTTATATTTTTGTTTTCAAATGTATAATATTATGACGTTAGCTTACTAATACTTAAAGCAAATAAGTCTGTAAATAAAAGAGTCATCTGTATGTCACTCGTAATTCGGCATGGCGTGTTGTTTTATATATTTATTGTTTCGTATTCCGTGTAAATTTCCACTCAATTTTCTTATTAAAGAAGGTTAAATACAAAAACTTAAAATTGTTTACTGACTTGATATTTCTTTTAGCTTTATGCTGCATCCCACACAAAACGGGATAGGCAGAAGGAATCTGGGAACCTAGTGTTAAGACACTCCATTACCATTAGAACACATTCGTTTCCCACTTTCCGCAACATTGTGGACGCCTTGCCTGTTGAGTACCGCCACTAAACACGAAATGTGTCGTGAACGTATCGTAACGGGTCACCTGATGTTATGTGATCATTGCCGCGCCGCCCACGACCGCGTGCAACACCAGAGAAGTTACAGGTGCATTACCGGCGTTTAAGGCGAAGATATTCGCGCTTTTTGAAGGAACCCAATCCAGCAGAAGTTCCAACGAAATTGCACAGTATTGGAGTGCCACGTATTCAGAGGGTGTGTTGGAGCTTGTGATTTACTGTGTGGTTACGGTTGTGTACGGTTGCGGTTAGAAAATCAGCAGCAGATATCAGGTCAAACAGTTTCCTAGATACAGGGAGTATATAGGTATTACAATAGATACGGTAGAGAATGCACAGTGAGGGTACGTCTCTACACAAGGTCAAAGTGCCAAATTGTTAAAAATCACCCAATTCGAACAGCTCTACGTTGTATGTGATAGAATGGTTCAAGCTGATGTTTGTGTCAATGTGCACCCTGCACTGCCCAGAGATGCCCAGAGATGAGACCAGTAATCAATATGAGCCCAAATTTGTGCTCTATACATGGCCGAGCAAAAATAGACCGGATCGAACCAGAAGCGACCTTGATGTTGATTTTCGGGATGCCCGTAAGATGGAAGTTTTTCAAGGAGCAACCAGACACTTGATCGAAGGCCTTCGACATGTACAAACTAAGTTTCGGGACCTCACCCTTACTTTCAATAGCCGCATCCCAGCGGTGGGTTAGGTAAATAAAAATGTCACCGGTTGAGCGACAAGTAGTCAATCAGTGATCTTTTAGACAAACCAAAAGCTGCCTATTTATGGTGTTCTCCATGACTTTTGAGAGCAGGTAATAGCTTATATATATAGCATGTATAATTTTGAGGTAATAGCAATAGTTGGTCGGATCGGAACCATCGCCTTTCTCTAGTATCGGCCGGATAAGACCGCTCTTCCACGAGTCTTGGACTACGCCGACTAAGTAAGGGTGCCGAAACAAATGCATTAGCACCGGTCAGCTCAGAAGCATTAAAGGCGTTGCGGAATTTAACACAGGGCTTTCTTTCGCTGCTAGAGCGAGAAAATAATAAATATTATACCTCAATTTATTTCAAATTTATTATTAGGGTAACAACAGATCGTGCCATTTAATTGTTTTTGTCCTTTGAGGAAAACTTCCACCACCAATGCCACTTAAGCTTATTCATTATATATTGTGTGCCGTGTGATCCCGGCCTAGAATAGGATCATCCTGGTACTGGTGGTGTCGTAAGAGGCGAATAAAGTACGTGTGGTAGAGTCACCTCGCCTGCAATGGCAACACGCATGGGCAGACTCGACCGGATCATTACCACCCCCGGTATTTAAAACCGGCATAAAGTAGTGGCTTTATGCCACTGCGTTTCGCATCAGTTAATGCCGGGCCCCGGCGCTCAACCCATCTTAAAGGCCGGCAACGCACCTGTACTCCTCTGGGGTTGCACGGGGTCGTGGGCGGCGGTAATCACTTACCATCAGGTGACCCGCACGCTCATTTGCTGTGTCTTTTCCATAAAAAAAAAATATTGTGCAATTTTCATGGTACATTATGAAATATAATAATAATAATAACACTTTATTGCACGTTTACAATTGGATTATACATTTCTTTCATAAGTACATAGGATCAATGTGCAATGGCGGCCTTATCGCTAAGAGCGATCTCTTACAGGCAACCAACAATATAGGATTAATGAAATAAAAACAGAACGGTGCAAAAGTTACATTGATATATACATAAATAACATATATAGCTTAATAAATAAATAGAATGACATATATATAGATTAATACATACACAAATACATACATAGATACATACATACACAAATACATACATAGATACATACATACAAAAATACACACGTAGATATATACATACATATACATACAGATTCATACATAAACCAAGCGTACATATATCCGTTTATGGACTCTGTTCCAGGTAGTGTTTTTTAAGACGGCATTTAAATGCTCCAACCGTCTGAGATTTTCTAATACTCAGTGGCAGCTCATTCCACAACTTTACTGTCTTGACAGTAAAGGAGTCACCATAGCATTTCGATCGGGACAAAGGTATTTCGAGGAGGTTGTCGGTGCGGGAACGGAGACATTGTACATGAAGGGAGTTCGACCCCAGGAACTTAAACCGTTCTTTAAGGTACGAAGGAGTAATAGGATGGTAGAGGATGGTATAAAGGAGAGTGAGGGAATGTAGATTACGTCTCTGTTTTATTGTGAGCCAATTCAGTTGAGCACGAAACTGTGACACATGGTCGTACTTTCTCAGTCCAAATATAAATCTTATAATAAGATTTTGCAGACGCTCGAGCTTATTAAGCAGTTGCTGAGACAAATCCAGATAGCAAGAATCAGCGTAGTCTAGAATGGGAAGGAGAAGAGTGTTGGCTAAGGATATTTTGGTTTTCAAAGGTAAAAGGTTTTTCCATCTTCTTAATCCCCCCAAGGCGGCGAAAATCCTGCGACCAAGTCCAGAAACGTGGGGTGACCAGGAAAATGCGCTATCCATTCTGATTCCCAAGTTCAAAACACTCTCATTAGGCTCTAAACAAATATCACCAAGTAAAACTGATGGTAGAGGTTTGTGTAATTTAAATAGCTGTTTAGAGTTTCCAAAAATGCAAAACTGAGATTTATTTGGGTTTAAAGTAAGTCCAAATGATTTACACCAGATACTTATTAACTGAAGATCGGAGTTAATTTTAGCAGCCGCACTAGAAATTTCATTCGCGGGTACGGTTGTATAAATTTGTAAATCATCAGCGTAAAGATGATAAGAAGATGATATGTGTAGAGTGAGAGCGTTAATGAAAATGGAAAAAAGGAGAGGAGACAGCACACCACCCTGAGGCACACCAGCGTTAATAAGGCTTAGTGAGGACTGTCTACCGTCATGTATAACGCTCTGTCTGCGGCCTCGTAGGTATGAAGAAAACCATTCAGTAGCTGTTGAGGAAAAATTTATCGACTTTAATATAGCTAGTAGAATATCAAAGTCTACAGTATTGAAGGCATTCGAAAAGTCCAGCAGAACAAGTAGAGTAACTTGCTGGTTGTCAATACCGAATCGAATGTCATCACATACTTTATTAAGTGCAGTTACAGTGCTATGTCCAGGACGGAAACCTGATTGGAATGGGGAAAGGATATTGTTATTATGTAGGAATACGTATAGTTGCTCATGGACAATACGTTCTAGGACTTTGGACAGGAACGGAAGAATGGAAATTGGCCTATGGTTAGAGAAAGATATTGGATTCGACGTTTTGGATCTTTTTGGGATAGGGATCACTAGGGCGTGGCGCCATGCGTCAGGAAATTCACTTGAGGAAAGGGAGAAGTTAAAGATATGGGATAAGACAGGAAGAACAGCATTAAGCGATAACATAATCATGCGACGACTAATATTATCACGCCCAGTAGCATCTGATTTTATAGCTATCACGTGCTTGCGGATTTCTGCCGAAGAGATGGGTGTGAAGAGGAAAGGAGATGAAGGATTTGAAAGTAGCGACAGTGAGCGAAGGGTGTTTAATTTAATGTTGTCGTCCATCTTATTGACATTCGTAAAGAACATATTTAACGCGTCTAAATCCATGCAGTTGCTTAAGATTGATGTGTACCGAGTGCGCCTACCTCCTATGCCCATCGAGTTCAAAAATTTCCAAGTTTTTGCAGGGCTCCTGGGGTCAATTGATGAAAAAATATGGTTACGTCGCGCATTTCTGCATGCCTTGTTACATCTGTTCCGTAGAGTTTTGTACCGTTGAAGATTTGCGTCCGTAGGATTTAGTTTGTATTTGGACTTTGCAGTATTACGCTTGACCATAAGTACTTTAATATCTTGCGTTAACCAGGGAGCAGGGAGATGTTTTATTTTTATTGGTCGGAGCGGCGCGTGAATGTCAAAAAGCTCAATTAAAATTAAAAAATATGTTATGTAGTATTGCATCATGTTTGTAGCAACAGGTAATTGAACTTACGACCTTGATTATTAAAAAGGGATTGTAATATATGACATCATCTTTTATAAAAAAAATATTAATTTTTGGAAAAACGCATGATAACATTAACGTCTCTTGGAAATACTCGAACGACGATTTAAATTGTGGGTTCGAATCTAGCTACGTTCGAATTAGTTAACGTTTTCTAAAATAGTATAGTGATTGTTTTGTTTTTTTTTTTACAATAAATATCGCATATTGTGAATACAAGTATGTTAAAATTTGCCTTAAATTTGATCCTGTGGTAATTTCTAGAAAATAAAATAAAATAATTAGGACTTTTCATTGAAAGAAAATGGTATAATTAAGTTATTGAAAATAATATTATATCATCAACAAAGTGACCCAACCGTAACATAACATTTTATATAATAAACCCGTCGTGTTTAACTCGCTCCTGCGCCACGACTGGTTATGATAATAACATATTAAGAATAAATGTTTCTTATATTCACAGATTTACTTGAAACAATGAAAAGTCATCTTGTTTTGGCTATCCTTATAGGGTCATGTTACGCTGAGGCATATAAGATATTAGTCGTTAGCCCTTTCCCGGGTAAGAGTCTCTCAATTCTTGGAGACGGTGTTGTCAACCATTTGTCAAAGGCAGGACATCAGGTAAGAATAAATTATATTATAAAACATTTAAGTAATTTATAATAAAAAGTAATATTGTAAAATAATATTGCAATAAAATAATATTGTAATAACAAAAAATAAATGAAATTATAGATTACATATAGTACAATGTTCCCGCTAGGGCACAGGTAGTGGGTCCCACTTAAGGAAGGAAATATTTAATATTGTCATTTCACTCCACACGCAACGCCTCCAGAAAGTGGCTTGGCAGAAAGGGGAGAACGGGAGTGTCTTAATGGGAACGAAGTGTCTTAATATTCTTTTATCTGTCTACCCTGCTATGAGCCGGATATAGCGTTAAGCTATAAAAATAATAAATTATGTTATTGATACTTACAAAATACTAAATATCTAGTTAAGATTTACTACTAGCGGCCCACTCGCGGCTTCCCCCGCTTAAAATACACGACTATTGATTTAATAAACAAAATTGATTGACAACTATAATAACTTCTAATATGATTTTTTTACTACATTATCGTAATTTCTATAACAATTTTTTATTGTTTTAAATTTAAAAATACGACCAATGTTGATATTTGATATTTATAAACTAAACATAAACCTAATTTTAATTTTTATAACATTATATTCTTTTTACCTATGTAATGTACGTCTCATCATAATTTTAATACTCTGTTAAATGTGCTGATGTCAGTGAATAATTTAATTTACTCCTTCAGAAACAGCCTAAAATGTTAAGTTATTGATTTGAAGGATTCATAATATTCTTTGTAAAATAACTGTAATGATTGCATATTAACTCCTGGTTTTTTTGAAACGAACGAACAAACCTAACAATCTATGTATTTCCTAGAAATTTCCTTGAAGATCAAATAGTTCTTTATCTCAGTGTTGAATTAATTACGACTTTAACTTGACTGTTATGATTTGTAAAGGTAATCTCCACTAACAATTCAATTTTGTTTACTATATTGTATAAAATATTGTGTAAATAGTGCTTCAAAAATATATATTTTTATCAACAGTCATATAACCAAGACGTTTCGAATGTCATTCTTTAGCCAGGAATCTTACCAGCGCGATTGCTATATAACATTCGCAGGCAAACTAATGCCTCGAGTTCATTCAAATGATGATAACTTTTTTTTTAATGAACCGATTTTGATGCTTAAAACTTTAGTGATTAAGTTGAGTTAAAATAAAAAAATTGGTGAAACTTTTAAGTAAATCGGTTCAGTACTTTCAGAGAAAAATGTGGACAAAAAAATGTGGATAGACAAGAAATTGAAAAAAAAAATTTTTGATTTATTTTAATCTTTTAAGGTGTCCCTCTATCCATTTCAGTCGAAACTACTAAATGTACAGACAAAATATTTTTACTGTCTTATTATATATAGAGATTTCAAATAAATTATTTTTGGCTGTCAACTTAAGTTTTTTTGTAACATCATTTTAGCGTTGCCGTTCTTTAAGATGGGTTGGGCGCCGGGGCCCGGCATTACCTCATGCAAAACGCAGTGGCATAAGCCCACAACTTCACGCCAGTTTTAAATGCCGGGAGTGGTAATGATCCGGTCGAGTCTGCCCATGCGTGTTGCCATTGCTGGCGACGTAACTCTACCACACGTACTTTAGTCGCCTCTTACGACACCACCAGTACCAGGATGATCCTATTCTCGGCCGGGATATATATATATATATATATATATATATATCTATATGTATTTACGAAATAAACTAATCAAATAATTTCCAGTTTGTATAAAAACATTTTTTCTAATGGCACATTTACTTTACTTCAATTACCTATATTGTTTTCCAGATAACATACATAACAGCGTTTCCTCATGACAAGCCAGCGCCTGGAGTCAGAGAGCTCGACGTTAGTTCTAATAAGGATGTTATGCTAGGTTTGTGTCTTATGTTTATATATATTTTTCTCATTGCAAACACGTAAGATCTTGAATATGTCCGAAAAGTAGTACAGAGAGGGCCTTGAAAAATCTTGATTTTTCGATAAAAATATATTTAGTATGGCTATCTTCAACAAAAAATCTAGGCATACAATTAAGATAATAAGAACTTTTATGTTTGCGATTATTACACATTTTAAAAGAAACTATTTAACCAGATTAATCTCGTATGTTTAGTACTGGCGTCCGATCCGCGGCTTCGCCCGCTTGAACTGCATGATTATTTTAATAAACAGAATTGGCTGAAAACTATAATGATGTCTAATATATTTTTTATCACTTTAATCTACAATCTTCTAATATTATTTATTAAGAATGACGTCTTAGTAAAGTATAAAAATGATTATTATTCCTTTCCGACGTAATGATAGAATTAAGCGATTACTATGAAATAAAATCTTAATACTATTCTGAGTTTTTTATTTTTATGTACAAAAGTTGCTTAATTTTTTTTTGTAATTTTTACGTTAGACAAACAGTTGTCTGTTTGTTCAAGTAAATCCAAAAATGCTGAAAGTTCTCATAATTACCCTCAATATTTTTACCCTGGATATTTTTTAAATAATATTTTTAATGTACAGAAAAGACTCTTCCACAGATTTATTATAAGTATAGATTATACATTTTTGGAAACCCAACATTTCAAACTAAAGTAAAATATTTAAAAAAAATAAAAAATACAATATTGTTTTGATTCCAGATTCTTTGTTAAACTTAACAAATGTTATGAACAAAGAAGTAAATATTCAAAGCGTAACAGGCATCATAGGAAAAATGACGGCTATAAGCGAAAGAACTTTTGAAAGCGAGGTGGTCAAGAAAATATTTGAAGATCCAAAAGAAACATTTGATGTTGTAATTGCTGAGTGGATGTTTAACAATATTTACTCCAGGTATTATTATTGGTATTGTTTTTATTTATAAGATGAATTGAGATGATAAATTGTATTAAAGATATCCATCAACTCTTTTTTAGCTTCATACTGTATCCCGCACCTAGCAGGGTGCGGGATACAGTATGAAGCTAAAAAAGGCAAAGGATACTTGAGAACCTGGTGTTAAGGCACTCCGTAATCCTTAATCCTCAACGTCTATGCCTCTGCGCCACAACTGGCCTTAGTACAATATATAAATTTTACAAATAATTACAATTTGTAGAGACGAACCGTCGCTCGTTGCTCATAAACACGATGTAATTGCAAAATTATTATCGTCATTGATTAATCTTAGTATACAATATAATTGACTGTCACCAATTCAGATCAATTATTTAGAAGCATAGCTAGACAGTGCTGATAGATAAGCGTCAACAAACTATATATTTTTTTATTAATCAGCTTCACGCTTTTATTTTCTATTGAAGATATATGTAACATGATACTATTGAGTTGTAGTCCTTCAGCATATCCTTAATGCTTGACTGATCGCGATGATCGTGGGTTTAAGTATCAAGCTTCCAATATTCATAATAATTATTTCAAAACACAAATGGTTGAGTGAAGGAACTGTTTTTAAATGTAATTTTTTTATCTTCAACACAAAAAGAAATCTAATGTAAACGATGGTATTTTAAGATTTTATATTTCATATTAGACGTCGTCTGAAAAATATATTTAGATAACGTATATAAATAGTGGAGTAGTTCAAGTTCACGCAAACATCAGGTGCGTCAGTAGTACAAGAATAAAATATCACTAACAAATCACTAATATTATTATCTAACCATCAAACCTAAATATTAAATATCGTATTATTTCTTTTCCAGTATTGCAGCAATATATAAATGTCCATTGATTTGGCTGTCTTCAGTAGAGCCTCATTGGAGAATCCTAGAACTAATCGATGAGTTACCAAACCCATCGTACAATCCGGATGCGATATCAGTCAATCATCCACCGTTCAGTTTCCTGCAAAGATTTCAAGAATTGTCCTATCAAATTGCAGGATTTTTCATAGATTATTTGTGAGTATTATATAATATAGTTTTGGCGTGTTATCTAGATTACGATGGTTCTGAGTTTAAATTGTAATAAGAAATTTTTATTAATATAGATTTATTAATATAGAGGTCGGTCGTGGCGCAAGGGCACAAAGTGTGACTGTGAAACCGACTGATTGTCGAGTAGGGCTCAATACTCGAGGAGATGAAATATGACGATGACATTCTTTTAAATTTATATTTCCATTTCTGGCTCTGGTGTCAATGTTCTTCTTCCTTTAAAATATAATACTAAATATAATAATTCTAAAAAAAAATGTTTTCTAGCTATATATCGAGTATAGATAATCAACACTACGAAAAATATATAGTGCCAGTAATACGTAAACGAGGCAACCCAGTACCTACGTTTAAAGAGCTTCGGTACAACGCATCCCTAATATTGGGAAACTCTCACGTGTCTATAGGCCGAGGGACCAGACTGCCTCCAAGCTATAAATCAATAGGAGGATATCACATAAGTTCAGAAACGAAACCTTTACCCGCGGTATTTATTGCATACTTTATTTTTCAACTTCACGCTGTATCCCGCACATATAGTGGGGTAGGCAGGGCAGAAAACATGGGAACCTAGTGATAAGGCTAAACCCACTTTGTTCTCATTAAAATAACTTTCGCTCTTCCAACCGCAAAGTTGCAAATTTTTTTCCTTTTAGCTTCATGGCAGGAGGCTGTTTCATGGCAGGAGAAACCTATTGTAAAATACTCCGTTCCACATTTCTCGTCAAATTTTCGAGGCATTGCGCGTTGAGTTATTGTTTAATTACTATTGTTATTTATATGTAGTCTTAATCAGTACTAGGCAGGCTGAATAGAGCATAATTATAGAAGACGTGAAGTAAAGACATTGTCTTTAAAAGATTTATATTACACCAATTTCAAAATCTTTAACAGGACTTAAAGAAGTTAATGGACGATGCAAAGCACGGAGTGATTTATTTCAGTATGGGATCGAATCTGAAAAGCAAGATGTTACCAGATGAATTAAAGCAGAGTCTACTTAAGATGTTTGGAAGCTTAAAACAAACAGTGTTATGGAAATTTGAAGATGCCCTCCCTAATAGGCCTAGTAATGTACATATATTGAAATGGGCGCCTCAACAAAGTATTTTGGGTTAGTAATCTAGGAAAAAAAAATGGAATAACTATTTTTTAGCTGAACTTACCATTACTTAATTTTTCTTCACAGCACATCCAAACTGCCGTCTATTCATAACTCACGGTGGTCTCCTGTCTACCACCGAAACTATACACTTTGGGAAACCAGTAATAGTTATCCCTGTATTCGCTGATCAGTTCAGTAACGCTAACAGAGCTGTAAGGAAGGGATTTGCTAAGAGTATAGATCTTTCGTATACTATGGCTGGTGATATTAAAGTGGCTATTGAGGAAATACTTAGAGATCCTAAGTAAGTAGTTTTTATATTTTATTTTGTAAAGAGAAAAAGAAGAAGAGGATTATTCAAAAAGAAATTAAATGGATAACGATAAGAGGAGCAGTTTTATAAGCAGTTTTGTGTTTATTTAAATGGGCGTATGAATTTTGAAAGAATAGTCCGGAGCATTTACCATTTTTTAATTTTTTTTTGAGAAATTGAACCCGAAAAATAAAAACCTTTACACAAAAATCAGTACAAAGTTAAGGTTAAGGAAATCATTAGAACAATATATCTAGATATTCGGATTTAATATGCATATGGCTATTACACAGTACGGTCAAAAAGTAGTAGTAGGTAGCTAGATAGATAGATTTCTGATGGCTGCGCAGGTTTGGTTTCAAGTTTTTTTTTACTTTCGACTTGTTGACCGTACACTATTAAAACATGTAAATGTCCAATAAGGACAGGGAAGATAGAGGGAATCCACGGATAGTTCACCCACCATATTTCGAATTAATACTTATTTTCAAATTAATATAACTGCATACTTATACTGCTAGGGCGGGAAAAATATTAATTTTACATCGAAACCACCATATTGTGCTTATAGGCAGACGATGTCCCACTGCGCCACGATGACCTCAAGGTTTGATTTGGGTAATCTTATTTTATATTCTCTTTACAGATATGCTGCAAAAGCTAGAGAACTATCATTAATATACCACGATAGACCAATTACTCCTGGAAAAGAACTTGTGCATTGGGTTGAACATGTCATTAAAACTAATGGAGCTCCACATCTTCGATCACCAGCTTTAAATATGCCATTCTACCAAAAATATTACCTCGATCTTTTAGCTATTATACTTGTTGTAATATATTTAATAGTTAAAGTTATCAAAATAGTTTTACGTAAAATTTTTGGGAAAAAACAAGCAAAAGTATTAGATCGGAAGAAGAAGAATTAAAGACTTAACCTTGTATTATTTCTAAAGATAACTTAAAGTTTCATTTTGAGTAATTTTAAGTTGCTTTGGTATAAATGAACAAAAAAATTATGTAAGACTTTTAAATATATTTTTTATAATTTTATATATATTTTTTATTATTATTGATAAAATGGGACAAATGGGTCTAATTGTAACAGTGAATATTGTGAATTCGATATTGTGAATTCCCCACTAGGGGAAAGGGAGTGAATGAATCAATTACATTTCCCCGCTCTGTCAAAACAAACCACGACATTTGATTCAGTCACTCAACACGCAATGTCTCTGATTCGGGCTGAGAGTGGAGAACGGAGTGTCTTAACACGAACTACTCTGCCTGCCATTAAAGCATGCTCTAAGAAAATATTTCGAAAATATCGATGTTAAATTAAATGCAAATCATCAAATTATTCAAGTTTATTAGTAGAATATGAAACTCAGAAATGATAATATAATATATAACATAAATATATCGAACTTACGATCTAACATGACTAAAGTGGATGGCGAGAGTTCTTCAGAAGGACTAGTACTAGGACTAGTCTTTTTCAAATATAATTACCCACTTATACAATTTATATTTACACACGTTCCATTTTTTGATATTAAATAATTATACAGAAAAATAATAAAAGTTCGTATGCAAATACCAACTTATTATTAGTTATATTTTATTTAATAAATATTATGTATATTATAATTATCATCATAAATATATGATTGTTAATTAAATCATATGATGTTGAAAATAAAAGGTATATATTATATTACCTGTTACACAAGAGCGTATAAAACTAAAAGAGTAAATTTTGTTATTTTATCATTTTATCATTTTGTTATTTTATCACATTAGTGTGTTAATTTTAAATAGGAGTATTATTTTTAATAATAAGAATTTCTTTTAGTTACTTTTACTTATTTTGTTTGTTCATTCAAATTACTCAGTATTTTTTTACAGTACTCAGTTTTTTTTTACTTATATCTACTTATTATTGAGGCCAGTCGTGGCGCAGCGACACTAAGTGTGAATGTAAAACTGAATGGTTGTGGGTTCGATCCCCACTCGAGGAGATGAAATATTTACTTAAATTTATATTTCCATTTCTTCGCTCTGGTATCGAGGCTAAGCGCGGCGTTGAGTTCTGCCACTCAACACGCAATGCCTCCAGAACTCGTCAGAAAGTGGGGAACGGAGTGTCTTAACACTAGGTTCCCTCTGCCTACCCTGCTGTGTGCGGGATACAGCGTGAAGCACACATTCGCGTGCACACAATAAAAAAAAAATGTAATAATAAACATTCACAGTGATATATATAAAAAGTTCACAAGATATTATATGATTAAAATAGTTATAACTATATGATTTGATTTATTCAAATTAATACTCTATAACAAAAAATTACAAAAATGTGATCATATCCTTATAAGGCCTAACAAGGTCAATTATATAACCATTGAGACTGGTGAATTATTTAATTAATTATTTTAATAATTCAAATTAGTATATTCATTTTTACCATGTCGTAAATATAACGCCACATTAAAAAGCATTTTTTATTTACAAGGCAAAAACTGCTGAACCGATCCTAGATAGTGTAAGCTATATAAATATATAAATAAATCAGCTTCACGCTGTATCCCGCACATAGCAGGGTAGGCAGAGGGAACCTAGTGTTAAGACACTCCGTTTCCCACTTTCTGCCGAATTCTAGAGGCATTACGTGTTGAGTTTCAGAACTCAACGCCGCGCTTAGCCTCTACACCAAAGCAAAGAAGTGAAAATATAAATTTAAGTAAATATTTTATCTCCTTGTATGGGGATCGAACCCACCAGAAGGTTTTACAGTCACACTTCGTGCTGCTGCGCCACGACTGGCCTCTATAAATATATCTAATATATAAAAATATCTATCTCTGACTACCCCGCTAGGGATAAAGCGTGAAGTTAAGTTAAAAATATCTAGATCGCATTTTTTTTGCAAAACAATTAAAAGTCCTTGTAAGGATTACGATAAAATATAGCAAATAAAAAAAAATCCATTTTAGAAGTCACTATAAGTGCGTTGCAAACACAGATTACTAGAATATTAAATTAATTTAAAATTCTTAAATAAATAATCATTTAAGCGGGCGAAGCCGCGGGCGAGTTGCTAGTATTAGTTATATATATTGTTAAAAGATTCTAGTCATTCTTTAAGTTTTCAACTTGATTATACTGACTGTTGATTGAAATCAAAAAATGTTTATAAATTACGATATAAATTAAGATATAAATTACGGAACAGAGTGATTTCTTAATTTCAATGCCTCTATGTTATTACTACCGAGATACGAGATATATGGTTAAATAAAAAAAAATATAGGTGGTTTAAATATTTAATAATAACATCAAATAATAATAACTATCTAAATGTATTAATTATATATAATTTCTTTATTTCTAATATTGTCCTTGGTCAGAATGAGGCTAGGTCCTGGCTTAGGGCACACAAGCGTGCAAGTGTAAACGCGACAGGTTGTGGGGTCGATTCCTACAACATTTAATATTTTCCTTTCCTCGTTTCGGTAACGAGGCAAATTGTGGCGTTTCGTCACTCAACACACCCTACCTCCAGAGTTCAGCAGAACCTGGGGAACGGAGTGCCTTAGTGGAAACGGAGTGTCTTCACACTAGGTTTCCATTAAAGACAACAACACAACAAACCTAGTACATATGTAGGTCAATCTATGTTAAAATATTATAATTATATAAACTTTGATCGTGTCTCCTATATTATTTCCAAAATTGCATATAAGTCATTGTTGCACCAATATTCGCGAAATTTGCTTACAATAAAAAGGAGTGGTTCGTAACTCATAAGACGAATAAACTTAAACAAAAAAAAACTTCATTTACGTGAACATTAAAAAAAATACATTGCGATTTACTTAATGTAGAGCTATCACGACATTTTCTTCTTATCTTTCATAATATTCAATTTAAAGGTATTCAATAAATATTTCGACACTGCCACTATAAGCACTATGGCTAATACTATAATACATAACAAATCTAAATATATCTTCCTATGCCAGCTGACGTGGAGCGCTGATGATTTTAGATGGGAGGCTCCATTGGTCTTGACAACGTGTTCCACCCAATGTACTAGCTCCTTTCCTGGGGGTACTATTCTGTCGTTGAATGCCTTCGACAGTTCTTTTGCGCGTATTCGATAGCTGAAATGAAATCGGTGTTATGTCAAAGTATATTCAAAATTGAGTCCACTCATGGCACAGGGACACAAGTGGGTGACTGGTTGTTGGTTCGAACCCCATTTTGCTTGAGTTGACTTTTAAACGTGAAACACCTGTGGTGGATAACTCCTTTTTTGAATTTCAAGAAATCTTCTCTTAGTACACTTCCTTATCTACCTAAATTTAAACTCTGGTTCTATTAATATATTTCTGTTATCGAATTCTGGGGGCATTCATTGCGTAATGACTGGCGGACCTGAAAGCCGCGCCTCGCCTCGACACCAAAGCAAAGAAATGAAAATATAAAATATTTAATTTCCTTGAGAGGGAATCGAACTCACAACCTAGCTCGTTTACAGTCGCACACTTGGGCACCTGCTTCGCGACTGACCTCAATTACTGGTAATTAATATATATAGTTTTAAAAAATGATATCGGAAAATTGTAATTTCAATGAATAATACAAAATAATGGCAATTCAGTGATAATAATTTAAGTCAATTCATAACAGTACGCAATGTTTTCTTATGACGTTATCACGTAAGATGACTATCGTGCATAAATCATTAAAAAAAAACGTCGAACAATAGCGTAATTTTCTTGCCATTCCAGACTTAATAATAATTTAATGCCTACTTTAGAAGATATTATTAACAGAAAAAAATATAATGTCAGAACGTGACATTATTAATAAGCTAGAGGCCATCGTGGCTCAGTGAGATAGCTCTGACTAAAAACACGTTGTCTGTGGGTTTCATTATTCAGGGGAATGAATGAGCGTTCGGGTCACCTGATGGTAAGTGATTACCGCCGCCCACTGCCCCGTGCAACCCCAGAGGAGCTACAGTTGCGTTGCTGGCCTTTAAGGTAGGTTGGGCGCCGGAGCCCGGCATTACCTGATGCAAAACGCAGTGGCATAAAGCCACTACTTCACGCCAGTTTTAAATGAGCAGACTCGACCGGATCATTACCAACCCCGGGGGTGGTAATGATCCGGTCGAGTCTGCTCATGCGTGTTATTATTGCTGGCGACGTGACTCTACCACACGTACTTTAGCCGCCTCTTACGACACCACCAGTACCAGGATGAACCTATTCTAGGCCGGGATCACACGGCAGTCTACATTACATTGTATGTAATTGTATGTAACAATGTAGACATTGTAAACATTGTAACAATGTTGACATTGTAAACAAAAATGTTTGACCTAAAGATGTCTCGGTGATAACAATATCTATAGATATTGTTATCACCGAGAAAGATATAAAAGATAAATTTTCGCACATCATCTACGTTATTACGATAGCGTGTATCTTATAGAAACATTAATCGATTCTTCCATTTTCGCTCTGTTTGATATATTTTTTTTAGCTGTACTCTGTATTCCGCATATAACACGGCAGGCAGAGGGAACCACTTTGGTTCACTAGTAGGTTCCCTCTGGCCCAGTAGTGGTTTACCATTTGGTTCTCTAATGATTTACCACTAGGTTCCCACTTCATTAGTCACTTTTCAACCAATTTTTAGTTGAGTGCGGCGGAAGTTACAGCCCCGATTTTCACTGATAACACAGTGATAAGAAATGAAAATAACTTCCCATATTAGGATTCGTATTACCAGCCGTCTTGTTTACAGGCACGCTTTGTTCGACGGCGCTACGACGGCCTCTGATACTGTACAAAATCATATGAAACGAAGATTACCATGAGAGGGATATGAATCTACACCAGACGTTTAGTCAAACATGTCATATTAACGATTAAGTGGCGTCAGGATGAAAAGAAAATTTCTGTATTGATATTTTACCTTGGATCTCCTAATATTTCTCTTATAGCTTCCTTCATTTCTTTTGGTGAATTATCATTAAAATCTATTCGTTTTCCATAACCTTTGGCAACAATTCTGTTTATATTCATATATTGATCAGCAAAAAATGGTATTCCTATAATGGGCAGCCCGACCCGAAGTGTCTCGAGGATTGAAAGTAGACCACCGTGTGTTATGAATAAAACACAATTCGGATGAGCTGTAAAAAAATATAATCTTCTATATATATAAAAGGACATGTACCTGACTGACTGAGGTAAGACGCACGCACAGCCGTAAGGTTGCAAATAAGCAGGCAAACGTTGTTATCATTTTGAAATATTTATGTATATGAAAATATACGAATTGGATAATGGATCGAGCTTTAGTGTGACGATCTGTTTACGCTTTCAAAGGCGTATGTTAAATTTCGTAAGCGTCTGTATGTTTGACCATAAATTTCTCGGGAATTGAAAATCAAATCGAAAGTCAATTTCTTCAAATTTCTTCAAAGAAAATCAAATTTCTTTTTGATTTAAATGTGTTATATTCGTGTTTAGAGAAACATTAAAATTAAATTTTACCAAAATCGGTTGAGTACTATTCGTGATGTAGGTACCCATATAAATCTAATATAGGTACTTAAGTATTGTAAGTAGTAATTGGCAGGTATTTTAAGTCGATCTTTCGTTTTATAAATATATATATATATATATATATATATATATATATATATATATATATATATATATATATATATACATATATATATTTAAATAAGTTTATAAATACGTACCCAATATACTAGGCTGTGGCGCCCACGGCGATATGTGAACATTCTTAGGTACATTTGGTAAAACTTGTTCTAGTTTCCAGATCACTGTCTGTTTTAGTCCACTAAATACTTGTAGAAGGCCAATTTTGACCTTATCTGGAATGTCGACGCTCCTTAGGTTAGAGCCCAAGCTGAAGTATATTACACCATCCTTGGCATTGTCCATGATTTCTTGCAAATCCTATAAGTGAGTAAGTGAATGTAAAAAAAAAAGAAAACTACTAAATACAATTGTTTACTTAAATATGTATGGTGTAGGTTCTTTCTCGGTGTTTCTTCTGAATTTGGGGAACTGCGTGTTGAATGGCAGAACTCAACGCCGCGACTTATGTATTTAGATAACTAAATACATATACTTATTGTACTCACAAAACAAATTGTATTAGTACAAGAATCACGTAATTTAAAACATGTGGCCTTGCCGAAATATTAATCATGCTGCATCATGCTGCTGCTTCAAATAAAAAATGACAGGTTCTTTAAAATGATAATTGACCACAAAAATTTTGTGCCGTTGCATATAATGTGCAAAATAAATATTAAGTAAATAAGTTGTATAGGTATGTATAGGTATATAAGAAACTTAGGTCAGAGAATAAAGGCTATTTTTATTTTATTTATTTTTTATGTATGTATGTATGTATGTATGTATGTGTGTATGTTTGTAGAGTTTTCACGCAAAAACTACCGGACCGATTTCAATATTTTTTTTACTATTAGGAAGCTGCATCTTCCAGCCAGCATAGGATATATTACATTTTCAAAAAAAAAGAGATCCCTAATAAAAATGCAATAATGTAACCCAAGATGAGAAGAAATTGATCTTAACAATTCTATCATCGCGTGCGCTGCGAAAACTATTGATGATAGAACAAAACAATGTTCTACAGTATTATAGAGCGCATCAATATCTATATAAAAGTCTGCGGTAGCATATGTCCAACTACTGTAGTTATGACAATATAATCATTTTTTTATATTTTATAAGTTAACAAAAGTGCCGACAATAATCAAACCATATTATACCTCTGCATTAATCCTTATCCTATTAAATGATATTTTATTTAAGATAATTTCAATACCTGTAAAATACTTTATAAATTAATAAAATCGGACATTCCATTCAAAAGATATAACGAATTTAAAAATATCAATCTAAAGAAAATCATGTAATAATAAAAAATGCGGAGTGTGTGCCGTGTGGCTTCGCGCATCGTGGCGAGTAACTCTGCGGGGGTGAGGGGGAGGTGCATCGATATCACTAAAATTATTAAGACAATCGATTAGATTTTTTGTTTCCTTATTTGATTTAAATAGGCCCCGAAACTACGAGACCGATTTGGAAAATTATTTTACGATTAAGGCGTAAAAAAATACCAAAAAAACCTTATATCGCGTACGCGTGGAAATTATTGACAATAGAGCAAAGTGATGTACTATAATTTCATAGAAGACATCAATATCTACAAAAAGTTGACGATGCCATGTGTAACTATTAGAGTTATGTTACAATAACTAATTATCAAAGGAAAATGTGCAAACTAGAACAGAGCCGCCATCGTAGTACAGAGGGGCATCTTAAATATATATATGTTATATTCTGTCATAATGCTTTAAACTTTGCATACAAAGGTACCCTGTATGTAGTATATCATTTTTTCATTTATTATTACCAGTACAACAGTATCGATACTAATGTGGTATCTATATTTTTATATATATTTAACATTTTTTCTCCCCTTAGTGTTTTTCAGGTGGAAAACACAGCCCGGCCAGATCCCGGCCTAGAATAGGATCATCCTGGTACTGGTGGTGTCGTAAGAGGCAACTAAAGTACGTGTGGTAGAGTCACGTCGCCAGCAATGGCAACACGCATGGGCAGACTCGACCGGATCATTACCACCCCCGGCATTTAAAACCGGCGTGAAGTAGTGGCTTTATGCCACTGCGTTTCGCATCAGGTAATGCCGGGCCCCGGCGCCCAACCCATCTTAAAGGCCGGCAACGCACCTGTAGCTCCTCTGGGGTTGCACGGGGCCGTGGGCGGCGGTAATCACTTACCATCAGGTGACCCGCACGCTCGTTTGCAGTGTGTTTTCCATAAAAAAAAAAAAGATTAAATTATATATTATCTTTGTTCTTCTCACTCACGTTATGATCGTTGTAGGTTCCGGGTAATGTTTATAAGAAAAACACAAAAGCATGCATTCATAAATACAGTTTTGCCTATAAAACATAAAGTCCCGCTTTTTCCCATTCCTGTTAAATATTCGCCTCATTCACCTCACCTCAAATAGTACCTGTAAAATTTTTGCGTTTTATACCCAGTAGTTGTGGCTTTGTGTTGGCTGTCGGCCGATTGGCTCTCCCACCGAGTGCCTAGTGGGGAACACAAAAGTTTTGTTTATTTTTATCTCCACGGTCTACTTAGACAAAATGAGGCGTTAAGTTTCGCCATGTAACGTAAAAATTAAGCTTTTTTTTATCAAAATGAATACCTCGTGCAATACTTCTTACAGCTGCATAAAATTCGAGTAGGCGGCCGTAAATTACATTTTATGTTTATATTTACATTATAACTGTCTATTCCGAGAGATATAATATTATTAATATTATTAGAATAACCTTGTTTGTGCCATGAATTATCTAAATAATTAGCGGAACGTGGATGATATAAATAATAATTACCGTTCTATAAGTAATAGACTAATAGATTGGATAGTATATCTCTACACTAATACCAGTCCATCTGTCACAAAGCCATATATCGTGATGTACATATATCGTGATGTAAATGAAAAAATCAATTGTCTAACTACGACGAACCACCGTGACCGTTTTGCTGATGATGTTTTTCTGTTGCCTCCATAACAAAAATAACTGAGAAATAGAATTAAAATAATATTTAAGGGAGTTCCCATACAGAATCCTCTTGCTCCGGTTTTTCTTTTATCCTTGCGGTGGTAACATGTTATACAAAAAATACTATAGTTATTAGGATCTTATCAACAACTTATCTAATTATATTAGTCCATACTGAAGTTATTTTCAAGTTATTTACAAAAAGAACGGCGTTGAGTTCTGCCACTGATTGTGGAATGACTAATGGAGTGGAGTTTTTTTTTAATTATTAGGATAAAATGCAAAGAACTTTATGTCTAGACACTAGGTTTTCAATAGCGATAAGGGGGCAAAGTGTGAAGCGGAAGAACATATTGCAAGTTAATATTTCCATTATCTCAATTACTTTAGAGATTAGACGATGCTTATAAATAGTATATTCAACATAGATAATGTGTATTGAGTTGAGCGCGGCGTTGAGTTCCGCCAGTCAACATGCAATGCCTCTAGAACAGCGTGCAGCTGATTTGAGTTGATTTAATTCAACGCTGCCTAAAGATTTTCCAATAACTGTTCGAGCTAAATTTAAGCACATTCACAGAATTGGAAACTCGTGCGTTTTGGTCTCTTGTTAAATCTATTGAAGGTAACTTCTGTAAGCCTTCACTTCTACCACTGAGTGAATCACATGGATCTCTGAGTCATTCGGCAAAAGGGAAAACGGATATCTTGTGCACCCTTTTTGCTTCGAATTTAACTCTTGATGATTTAGAAAAGCACCACCATTTGGGACTAGGTGCAAGCAAACTATGCGTGATGATCACATTAATCAAAATGCCGTGTGACGTGTTCTTAGTTCCCTAGATGTCAGGAAGTTTAGTGGTCGCGATAATATACGTGCTATGTTTAAGACGGTATGCTCCAGAACTAACCTAAGTGCTAGCGCGCCTAGTCTGTCTCTCCTATACCATCTGATTATTCCGTTCTTGTGGAAAGTATCTTTGGTTCACCCTATCTCCAAAAGAAGAAGCAGAACTTTATAACTCACCGTTGGGCAACTGCCATGGAGAGTAATGGAGAAGCTGTGGCTGTCAGTTTCGATATCGCAAATGCCTTTAATCAGGTCTATCCCTCTGTGTGGTGTGGTCCGTGATCGCAGGATACCGCACAAACTCAATATTGCATAATTGCTTGCTGGCTTGATATTCAAAAGCATCATCCGACTGGTTCTGTGATACGACCGTGCAAAGTAGAGTAGTTTGAGTAGGAAACCAGACCCTAGCATAACCGGAACGAATACAAAGAAGAAGATAGAGGGAATTTATAAGTTAGACAAAAAGCATGGGATTCTTAATCATCTTTACGCAAGGAGTTCACTGTTTGCAAAAAAACCTTTATTACAATTGATATTGTTCCCAAACATGAAGTTACATCAGGGAATATGCAAAAAAAATCACATCTTGGCGGCCAAGGATTTCAGCATTGCAACTGTAATGGAAGTGAGAATTGCTAATAATAAAATAGAAAGTCACCCACGATGACGCGAGGGAACTTTCCGCCGATTTTCATCATTCACAAAAACATGATTTTCAAAATTTAAGTGGAGAATGGAAGTGAATTAATGAGTAACTATTAGTTACTAGGTTCCCAGGTTCCTTCTGTCTATTCTGCTACGTCTGTGATAAAGCATTAAAAAGAAACATTGTACGTAGACAGAAGAAATAAGGAAACTGTAAACTTATACTATTTCATCTTTTTCTATGTTATACAAAACTTGTTAGGGAAAAGGGAAAATAATAAAATTCACTACTAATTTTGAATGGTTTTTTTTATATTTTGATAAGTTTAATTGATTCCACATTTTCTTTTTCGTTGATTTATGATTATTTAATGGATGGAAGATGGAGATGGAAGGCTTGCTCGCAGCGACCCCTGCCAGCCCTTACGAGGGCTGCAACGTTCCATCCGCCACGTGCACCCCGAGAGAGCGCACTGATAGGGCGTCCCCCCAAGGCGACGCGCACCAGTGCGTCCCCGCTGGTGTGACAAGTGGCGACGAATGCGGCGTTGGGGACCGCCACCCAACACGCCATGTCCGGAACGGCGGGAGGTGGAGGACGGAGCTACAAATAGCTACGTGGAATGTAAGAGGAGGGATGGAAGAAAAGATGAATGAATTATTAGATGTGATGGATGATAGAGATTTAGATGTCGTTTGTGTGACTGAGACCAAGCGAAAGGGCAATGATACAACTGATTTGCCGGGCAGTCGGGTCGCTTTCTGGGCTGGCGTATCAGAGAGCGAGCGGGGCTGTCAAGGTGTAGGTGTATTATTGTCCTCTCGATTGGTTAGTGCAACGGTTGAATACAAGGCGATCAACCCGAGACTGCTCTGGGTTCGCTTCAAGCTGGGGTTAACAAGAGTATTCTTGTTAGTGGCGTATGCGCCAGTATCCTCAGCTCCATTAGGCGAACTCGAGGAGTTTTGGGAGAGTGTCAGGGATGTTCTAGGTAGCGTTAGAGGGAATGAAAAATTAATAATATGTGGCGATTTGAACGGATGGGTCGGAACTGCGCGAAGCGGTTACGAGGGAGTGCTAGGTCAGTATGGTGACAAGAGAATAAATGAGGCTGGAAAGCTTATATTGGAAATTTGCAAGGAAAGGAATTTGTTTGTGGCAAACACTATGTTTGACCACAAACAAATTCACATGTATACATGGGAGCGAACGGAAGAGAAAAGTATGATTGACTTATTCCTAGTGGATTCCTCAGCGTATTCGAAGCCAAGTCATGGACACACGAGTGTTTAGGGGTTCTGATCTGGGAACAGACCACTATCTAGTAGTTGCTAGAATAAGGGGTCTGTTCACGGGCTGGCGCAACTACACGAGGTGTCCAGACTTGGAGTCCAATTATCGCATAAGAAGCTGGAAGCTTCAAGATCCACCAACTAGAAAGGAATATCAAGAAAGAGTTTCCAAAAGGCTAGACAGCAGTGAATCTGGAAATGGAAATATTGAAGTATGCTGGCAGAACCTTAGGGATTGTATGAAGGAAGCAGCGATAGAGGTATGTGGTAAAGTTAAAAGGGGCTTTAGTAAAAAGCGTGATGAATGGTGGGATGATGAAGTGCAAGATGCTGTAGAAAGAAAGAAGAAGGCATGGCAAGATTATAAAGCCTGTGGCAAGGATAAAAGTATGAGAGAGATAAAAAAGAAAGAGTATAAGCTGCAAAAGCACCAGACGAAAGTACTGATAAAGATGAAGCGCGAAAAGGCAGAGAATGAAAGAGATGAGAGGTTAACGAACAACTTCAGGGAAAACACGAAGCTTTTCTGGCGAGAAGTCAGTGTTTCTCGAGGTTGCTCGCTAACTTGTAGAATGAAAGGGGTGCTTTCGAAGGACGGTGAAATTCTAACAGAAAAACCACACGTTTTGCAGCGATGGGCGGAATTTTACAAGGAGATGTATGAATGTGATGACGCCTCAGTCTCAAGTAGCAGCGAAACGCTGAGTCTTGATGTAGCTGATGGCGAAATCAGTGTAAAAGAAGTTGAGTGTGCAATACGAAGTCTGAAATGTGGTAAGTCAGCGGGAGCAGATGGAGTTACTGCCGAGATGATCAAATATGGTGGGCCACGCGTCTTGGACTTGTTCTGGTTTTTGTGCAATTTATGCTGGAAATCAGGGGAGGTCCCAGACGATTGGCGAGGTGCGGTCATCGTGCCTTTGTATAAAGGCAAAGGTTCACAGATAGACTGCGCAAACCATAGGGCTATCAGTTTGATTAGCTTAGGTAGTAAAGTTTATGCTAAAGTTTTAGCGAGAAGAATGCAAGAGAGATCTGAAAGGCTGTTATGGGAGGCCCAAGGAGGCTTTAGACCTGGAAGAGGGTGTATGGATCAGATCTTTTCCCTCCGCATGATCACGGAAAAAGTTTTGGCCGTTAACCAAAAAGTTTTCTGTGCTTTTGTGGACTTGGAAAAGGCGTTTGATAGAGTTGTCAGAGCGAAATTATGGGAGATACTACCCCGGTACAATGTGAGTGGACCCTTGTTGCAGACTGTAAAGTCTCTTTATAGAGACCACTCAGCCTGCGTGCGAGTAGGAGCTGGCATGTCGCCCTGGTTTGACATCCGATCGGGTGTTAAACAGGGTTGCGCCATGTCAGCTTGGTTGTTCAATTTGTATTTGGATAGCTGTCTCCAAGGAGTGAAACAAAGTGATATAGGAGTGAAAGTAGGTGACCTGAATGTGAATTGCCTGCTGTACGCAGATGATGCAGTGCTTATTGCATCATCAGAGTGCGAGTTGCAGGCATTGGTCACCACTCTGAAAGAAGAGTGTGATTATAATGGTCTAAGCCTCAATGCGAATAAGACAAAGGTTCTGATTTTTGAACGAGATGAAGAAAGGACGGAATGCAAGATCAGTGTAAATGATAAGATATTAGAACAGGTGAATGAAGTGGTATATTTGGGAAGTATGTTCAGTAGAGATGGAAGATACGAGATGGATGTGGAAAGGCGTATTGCTGCCGGTAACAAGGTTAACGGAGCCTTGGCTGCATTGATGAGACGGCGAAACGTCAGCACAGCTGCGCGTTTGGCCGTACACAATGCAGTTTTGGTACCGACCCTGTTATACGGCAGCGAAACGTGGGTATTACAGAAGAAGAATGAAAGAAAGATGAATGTTGTGGAGATGCGATCTCTTCGTAGGATATGCGGAGTCAGCCTAGCTGATCGAATCCGCAATGAAGAGGTACACAGAATGGCAGGTACCAGCGAGGATGTCACGGTGAGAATGAAGAAGAACGTGCTCAGCTGGTTTGGGCACGTCGAACGAATGAGCGAGGAAAGAATGGCAAAAAAGATTTATGATGGAAAAGTGAGTGGTAAGAGAGGTAGGGGGAGACCTCGGTTGACCTTCGAAAACACAGTATCAAAGATACTGGAGGAAGGTCACGTAAAAAGCATGAGGGTCCCCCGGAGGGCATGTATGAAGAGGTTGATGACAGTGGACGAGGCGAAAGAGGTATGTAGAGACCGTAGCGTTTGGCGCTCCGTTCTCTCTGACTACCCCGCTAGGGATAAAGCGTGAAGTTAAGTTAAGTAAGTTAAGTTAAGTTAAGTTATGATTATTTAAGACCAGTCTCGGCGCAAGGATACAAACGTGTGACTGTGAATAGGGTGTGGGTACAACCTCGATTCCCACGAACTCGATTCGAGATTTCGATTCCCACTCGATGAAATGAAATATTTAATATTTTCATTGCTTCGCTCTGGTATCGAGTCAAATCACGATGAGTTTTGCCACTCAACCAGCAGCAAATGGGGAACTGAAGTGTCTCAATGTGGACATTTTTTTTATGTTTAGTTATGTTATGTATTTAATTAAATATTCTGATATATAATGGTTATAAATAACTACATTGAGGTTATGGATTCGATCCCCACTCGAGGATATTATTTATTGTTTTTTAATATTTTTAATTTTTCGTTCTGGGACCAAGGCAAAAGACCCGGCGTTGAGTGGAGAAAATACTCAACACGCAACGCCTTGAAAAATTCGGCGGAAAGTGGGGAACAAAGTGTCTTAATACTGGTTTCCCTCTAACTCTCTATTAACTAGTCGCCATAGGTATATTATAAAGATATTAATTAATTTATCTCAATATTTCACTGGAAAAATACATTTAATCATTATTATTTTTATATTGATTGATTATCGAAACTTATAATGCAAATTA